>CM060902.1:710443945-711807942 GCA_030737815.1 Allium fistulosum | reverse complement strand
AAAGGAGTTGGTGCTGGTTTGTCATCGTAATGACCATACTTTTGTAGGAATTTCTCTATGTAATGAGATTGAGTTAGTAATAACTCCCCCTCTTTCATTATAATTTTAATTCCTAAAATTACATCAGCCTCTCCTAGATCTTTCATATCGAATTTAGAAGACAAAGACTTTTTAGTTTCATTCACACATGATATATTGGAACCAAATATTAGCATGTCATCAACGTATAAACATATTATAACACTACCGTTGTCATCCGATTTGCTATAAATACATTTATCAGCATCATTAACAATTTCATCGTCTCTTGCCAACGAGTGAAATTGTCGCCATCAAAGCGCTCTAATCGAGCTAGATGCTGATTCATAACTTGTAGAGCGCTCGAACCTTCCATGGTTGAGAAGTATTGTCTGAAAATTTGTTGAGGATTTTGCGGTTCGAGACAAATTTGATGGTGATTGCGATGAAGATAATGCTGTACTTCCGACTTCAAGGATCTATGGAATGGATTCTTTCAGACAATAGTTTGACCCACCAGGTACAAACGGGTTATCGAACTATCGACTTTCAGGATTCAATGAAGCCCTATAACAGCGTAATCGGTTCAAAGTTTGCACGCCTTTGATCCAACCAAGAACACTATAGCAATGGTTTATGATGATGCAATTTATATAGAATAGAAAGAAGAGGAAGAAGAAACAAATCCGCAACGATTCAGCGTTTGTAACACCTTGCAGATGTTACAAAATATAGAGTAATGGAAGTGCAGCGATTAGTAACACTTCCCAAGCGTCGCAGATCTGTGCAAGAAGAAGAAGAAGAAGAGCGCAAGAAAAACTGTCCTCAATGATTTCTGGGCGTCACTATTTATAGTGGTAGAGAGGTGCCGATTCGCCAAGCGTCACAACCGTTTGCAACGGCCGTGTCTATTCATTTTGCAACGGTTCAAAAACTGTCGCGTCTATTCATTTTGTAACGTTTAAAAAACGTTACAATTTCCCGCCATTAATTCTAATTTAGAAAATTCGATTTTGGGTCCCTAACGGGCTGAAATCCAACCCGTTACTGTTTACATATGATTCAAAAATATTTTCGGATCCGAACCCGAAACCCATACCCGACCCGGCCCGGTTCGGTTCGGTCGGACGGACGGCGGCGGTGCCCGTGTGGTGTTGCATGACTTCTCTCCTCACAACAAAGCAAACTTGTGGGAGCCCCAAGGCCCCAACATCCACATGAGAAAACTATATTTATACAAATATAGTTCTTGATTTTCTAGCATGTGGGACTTATCTCTTCTTTCTTCTATTCTTCTTCTCTTCCAAATAAAATACCCAAACCCTAAATCTTTTTGAAAATTTACAACAATCTCCCCAATTTTCAAAATATAAGAAAAATTAATAAATAGGATGGCTGCATCACTAGAGTGACTTCCTACATACCTAAGTGGGATCAAGCATATGTAGTTCTAAGATCAAGTTTTGCATCATCGTGAAAACCAACACATAAATAAAAGGTATCTTTTGGATTTGAACCTTTACTCAGTGTAAACCATTCAAAGCCTTATCGAAATTCTATGGTGAACGAATCTTGAACCAAGTAACCCTAATGATAAAACCAAAAAAATCACACATGTTGATTTCCTTAGGTAAAGTGTTCTATATTGCTCAGCACGTTAATGGCCATGTGCTTAAATCCTGGTTCATGAGTCTACTTAAAAAGCGGTCTTACTTTCCTAGGAAACAACCTGATTTCCATATTCATATAGGTAAGTCTCTTAAGGTGTTTCGACGATTCACCTTTTAAGGTTTCTAGACTTATTAAGGATATATATATCCATCCTTTGTTCTTGCAGAATCCAACACTAAATAATATGGGATTATCGATTTAGTGTTCCATAATCATTCTCTTAACTTGTTGGTACCCATTGAACTTTATCTATCCTTTTCAAGACATAAGTTTGGTTTCTGTTAAGGATGATCAACCTTCATTCACAGACCTTAGTCCCATTTCTTATGACTTTATAGAACCCATTGCCTTTGGAAGACTCTTTGTAAGTGGATCAGCCAAGTTTTTCTTTGTTTCTATGTAGTCAACAGTTATAACTCCTCGTTTAAGTAACTGTCTCACCATTTGATGTCTTAGACTCACATGTCTAGGCTTTCCATTATATGTCTTATTAGACACATTGTATATCATTGCTTGATTGTCACAGTTAATCAAGACTGCTGGAGACGACTTCTTCCATAAAGGGATTTCCAATAATAAATTCCTAAGTGATTCCGCTTCTTTAAATGCATCGGCTAGTGCAATCAATTCTGACAACATTGTTGAGTCAGAAATACAGGTCTGCTTCTTGGAAGCCCAAGACACAGCAGCGCCTCCTGATGTAAAGATCCATCCAGTAGTAGACTTGGATTTGGATTCTACATTGTTCCAGGTTGCATCACTATATCCTTCTATTACAGCAGGATATCCTTTATAAGATAAACCATATTCACTGGTTCCTTTCAAATAAGCTAAAACTCCGGAAATAGCTTTCCAATGTTCGAAACCTGGATTACTCGTAAATCGACACAATACACTTATAGCATGTGCCATGTCTGGTCTAGTGCAATTCATAGCATACATAAGACTCCCAATAACACTGGAATACTCTAGTTGAGAGATAGTACGTCTAGTGTTCTTTTCTAATTTAATACTAGGATCTAAAGGAGTTGGTACTGGTTTGTCATCGTAATGACCATACTTTTGTAGGAATTTCTCTAGGGTACTTTTGGCACAGGTCCTTATTAAGTTTCAAAATTCACGAAAAGTCCTTCACTACATTTCAGTGTAAATTAGGTCCCTGTTTTTTATTCACGATTATTGCAGAGCATGATGCAACATTTCATAAAAGTTGCTGACATTTCCGCAACATTTCTGTACACTGTGAACATAGTGTATGAAAGTTGTTGAAATATCAACACTTATTTATAAAAGTTGCTGATATTTTAGCAACATTTATGTACACTGTGAACACAGTTTATGAAAGTTGCTGAAATATCAGCACTTATTTATAAAAGTTGCTGACATTTCAGCAATAATTTTTCTTTTTTTTTTACAATAAAACTTTGACACAGATAGTTGCTGAAATATCAGCACTTATTTATAAAAGTTGCTGACATTTCAGCAATAATTTTTCTTTGTTTTTACAATAAAACTTTGACACAGATAGTTGCTGAAATATCAGCACTTATTTATAAAGTTGCTGACATTTCAGCAATAATTTTTCTTCATTTCCAGAAAACAGGGACCCGCTTTACAATGAAACTTTGACAGGGACCCGCTTTACAATATGAAAGTATGATAGGGATACCTCCCTAATTTCCACATTTCTCTATGTAATGCGATTGAGTTAGTAATAACTCCCCCTCTTTCCTTATAATTTTAATTCCTTAAATTACATCAACCTCTCCTAGATCTTTCATATCGAATTTAGAAGACAGAAACTTTTTAGTTTCATTCACACATGATATATTAGAACCAAATATTAGCATGTCATCAACGTATAAACATATTATAACACTACCGTTGTTATTCGATTTGCTATAAATACATTTATCAGCATCATTAACAATTTCATCGCCTCTTGCCAATGAGTGAAATTATCGCCATCAAAATGCTCTAATCGAGATAGATGCTGATTCATAACTTGTAGATCGCTCGAACCTACCATGGTTGAGAAGTATTGTCTGAAAATTTGTTGGTGATTTTGCGGTTCGAGACAAATTTGATGGCGATTGCGATGAAGATAATGCTGTACTTCCGACTTCAAGGATCTATGGAACAGATTCTTTTAGACAATAGTTCAACCCACCAGGTACAAACGGGTTATCGAACTATCGACTTTCAGGATTCAATGAAGCCCTATAACAGCATAATCGGATTCATAGTTTGCACGCCTTTGATCCGACCAAGAACACTATAGCAATGGTTTATGATGATGCAATTTATATAGAATAGAAAGAAGAGGAAGAAGAAACAAATCCGCTACGATTCAGCGTTTGTAACACCTTGCATATGTTACAAAATATAGAGTAATGGAAGTGCAGCGATTAGCAACACTTCCCTGGCGTCGCAGATCTATGCAAGAAGAAGAAGAAGAGTGCAAGAAAAACTGTCCTCAATGATTTTTGGGCGTCACTATTTATAGTGGTAGAGAGGTGCCGATTCGCCAAGCGTCACAACCGTTTGCAACGGCCGTGTCTATTCATTTTGCAACGGTTCAAAAACGGTCGCGTCTATTCATTTTTAACGTTACAATTTTCCGCCATTAATTCAAATTTAGATATTTTGGTTTTGGGTCCTTAACGGGCTGAAATCCAAACCGTTACTGTTTACATATGATCCAAAAATCATTTCGGATCTGAACCCGAAACCCGGACCCGACCCGGCACGGTTCGGTTCGGTCGGACGGACGGCTGCGGCGCGCGTGTGGTGTTGCATGACTTCTCTCCTCACAACAAAGCAAACATGTGGGAGCCCCAAGGCCCCAACATCCACATGAGAAAACTATATTTATACAAATATAGTTCTTGATTTTCTAGCATGTGGGACTTATCTCTTCTTTCTTCTTTTCTTCTTCTCTTCCAAACAAAAAACCCAAACCCCAAATCTATTTGAAAATTTACAGCAATCTCCCCCAATTTTCAAAATATAAGAAAAATTAATAAATAGGATGGCTGCATCACTAGAGTGACTTCCTACATAACCAAGTGGGATCAAGCCTATGTAGTTCTAAGATCAAGTTTTGCATCATCGTGAAAACCAACACATAAATAAAAGGTATCTTTTGGATTTGAACCTTTACTTAGTGTAAACCATTCAAAGGCTTATCGAGATTCTATGGTGAACGAATCTTGAACCAAGTATCCCTAATGATAAAACCGGAACAATCACACATGTTGATTTCCTTAGGTAAAGTGTTCTGTATTGCTCAGCACGTTAATGGCCATGTGCTTAAATCCTGGTTCATGAGTCCACTTAGAAAGCGGTCTTACTTTCCTAGGAAACGGCCTGATTTCCATACTCATATAGGTAAGTCTCTTAAGGTGTTTCTGCGATTCACCTTTTAAGGTTTCTAGACTTATTAAGGATATATATATATCCATCCTTTGTTCTTGCAGAATCCAACACTAAATAATATGGGATTATCGATTTAGTGTTCCATAATCATTCTCTTAACTTGTTTGTACCCATTGAACTTTGTCTATCCTTTTCAAGACATAAGTTGGGTTTTTGTTAAGGATGATCAACCTTCATTCACAGACCTTAGTCCCATTTCTTGTGACTTTATAGAAACCATTGCCTTCAGAAGACTCTTTGTAAGTGGATCAGCCAAGTTTTTCTTCGTTTCTATGTAGTCAACAGTTATAACTCCTCGTTTGAGTAACTGTCTCACCATTTGATGTCTTAGACTCACATGTCTAGACTTTCCATTATATGTCTTATTAGACACATTGTATATCGTTGCTTGATTGTCACAGTTAATCAAGACTGCTGGAGATGGCTTCTTCCATAAAGGGATTTCCATTCATAAATTCCTAAGCCATTCCGCTTCTTTACATGCATCTGCTAATGCAATCAATTCTGACAACATTGTTGAGTCAGAAATACAGGTCTGCTTCTTGGAAGCCCAAGACACAGCAGCGCCTCCTGATGTAAAGATCCTTCCAATAGTAGACTTGGATTTGGATTCTACATTGTTCCAGGTTGCATCACTATATCCTTCTATTACAGCAGGATATCCTTTATAAGATAAACCATATTCAATGGTTCCTTTCAAATAAGCTAAAACTCCGGAAATAGCTTTCCAATGTTCGAAACCTGTATTACTCGTAAATCGACACAATACACTTATAACATGTGCGATGTCTGGTCTAGTGCAATGCATAGCATACATAAGACTCTCAATAACACTGGAATACTCTGGTTGAGAGATAGTACGTCCAGTGTTCTTATCTAATTTAATACTAGGATCTAAAGGAGTTGGTGCTGGTTTGTCATCGTAATGACCATACTTTTGTAGGAATTTCTCTATGTAATGAGATTGAGTTAGTAATAACTCCCCCTCTTTCCTTATAATTTTAATTCCTAAAATTACATCAGCCTCTCCTAGATTTTTCATATCGACTTTAGAAGACAGAAACTTTTTAGTTTCATTCACAAATGATATATTGGAACCAAATATTAGCATGTCATCAACGTATAAACATATTATAACGCTACTGTTGTTATCCGATTTGCTATAAATACATTTATCAGCATCATTAACAATTTCATCATCTCTTGCCAACGAGTCAAATTGTCGCCATCAAAATGCTCTAATCGAGATAGATTCAGATTCATAACTTGTAGAGCGCTCGAACCTTCCATGGTTGAGAAGTATTGTCTGAAAATTTATTGGGGATTCTACGGTTCGAGACAAATTTGATGGCGGTTGCGATGAAGATAATGCTGTACTTCTGACTTCAAGGATCTATGGAATAGATTCTTTCAGACAATAGTTCAACCCACTAGGTACAAACGGTTTATCGAACTATCCACTTTTAGGATTCAATGAAGCCCTATAACAGCGTAATCGGATTCAAAGTTTGCACGCCTTTGATCCGACCAAGAACACTATATCAATGGTTTATGATGATGCAATTTATATAGAATAGAAAGAAGAGGAAGAAAAAACAAATCCGCAACGATTCAGCGTTTGTAAAACCTTGCAGATGTTACAAAATATAGAGTAATGGAAGTGCAGCGATTAGCAACACTTCCCTGGCATCGCAGATCTGTGCAAGAAGAAGAAGAAGAAGAGTGCAAGAAAAACTGTCCTCAACGATTTCTGGGCGTCACTATTTATAGTGGTTGAGAGGTGCCGATTCGCCAAGCGTCACAACCATTTGCAACGGTCATGTATATTCATTTTGCAACGGTTCAAAAATGGTTGCGACTATTCATTTTGTAACGTTTAAAAAACATTACAATTTCCCGCCATTAATTCAAATTTATAAATTTCGGTTTTGGGTCCTTAACGGGCTGAAATCCATCCCGTTACTGTTTACATATGATCCAAAAATATTTTCGGATCCGAACCCGAAACCCGTACCCGACCTGGCCCGGTTCGGCCCGGTCGGACGGACGGCGGCGGTGCACGTGTGGTGTTGCATGACTTCTCTCCTCACAACAAAGCAAACATGTGGGAGCCCCAAGGCCCCAACATCCACCTAAGAAAACTATATTTATACAAATATAGTTCTTGATTTTCTAGCATGTGGGACTTATCTCTTCTTTCTTCTTTTCTTCTTCTCTTCCAAACAAAAAACCCAAACCCCAAATCTATTTGAAAATTTACAACAATCTCCCCCAATTTTCAAAATAAAAGAAAAATTAATAAATAGGATGGCTGCATCACTAGAGTGACTTCCTACATACCCAAGTGGGATCAAGCCTATGTAGTTCTAAGATCAAGTTTTGCATCATCGTGAAAACCAACACATAAATAAAAGGTATCTTTTGGATTTGAACCTTTACTTAGTGTAAACGATTCAAAGCCTTATCGAGATTCTATAGTGAACGAATCTTGAACCAAGTATCCGTAATGTTAAAACCGAAACAATCACACATGTTGATTTCCTTAGGTAAAGTGTTCTGTATTGCTCAGCACGTTAATGGCCATGTGCTTAAATCATGGTTCATGAGTCTACTTAGAAAGCGGTCTTACTTTCCTAGGAAACGACCTGATTTCCATACTCATATAGGTAAGTCTCTTAAGGTGTTTCTACGATTCACCTTTTAAGGTTTCTAGACTTATTAAGGATATATATATCCATCCTTTGTTCTTGCAGAATCCAACACTAAATAATATGGGATTATCGATTTAGTGTTCCATAATCATTCTCTTAACTTGTTGGTACCCATTGAACTTTGTCTATCCTTTTCAAGACATAAGTTGGGTTTCTGTTAAGGATGATCAACCTTCATTCACAAACCTTAGTCCCATTTCTTATGACTTTATAGAAACCATTGCCTTCGGAAGACTCTTTGTAAGAGGATCAGCCAAGTTTTTCTTCGTTTCTATGTAGTCAACAATTATAACTCCTCGTTTGAGTAACTGTCTCACCATTTGATGTCTTAGACTCACATGTCTAGACTTTCCATTATATGTCTTATTAGACACATTGTATATCGTTGCTTGATTGTCACAATTAATCAAGACTGCTGGAGATGGCTTCTTCCATAAACGGATTTCCATTAATAAATTGCCAAGCCATTCCGCTTCTTTACATGCATCGGCTAATGCAATCAATTCTGACAACATTGTTGAGTCAGAAATGCAGGTCTGCTTCTTGGAAGCCCAAGACACAGCAGTGCCTCCTAATGTAAAGATCCATCCAGTAGTAGACTTAGATTTGGATTCCTCATTGTTCCAGGTTGCATCACTATATCCTTCTATTACAGCAGGATATCCTTTATAATATAAACCATATTCAATGGTTCCTTTCAAATAAGCTAAAACTCTGGAAATAGCTTTCCAATGTTCGAAACCTGGATTACTCGTAAATCGACACAATACACTTATAGCATGTGCGATGTCTGGTCTAGTGCAATGCATAGCATACATAAGACTCCCAATAACACTGGAATACTTTAATTGGGAGATAGTACGTCCAGTGTTCTTTTCTAATTTAATACTAGGATCTAAAGGAGTTGGTGCTGGTTTGTCATCGTAATGACCATACTTTTGTAGGAATTTCTCTATGTAATGAGATTGAGTTAGTAATAACTCCCCCTCTTTCCTTATAATTTTAATTCCTAAAATTACATCAGCCTCTCCTAGCTCTTTCATATCGAATTTAGAAGACATAAACTTTTTAGTTCATTCACACATGATATATTGGAACCAAATATTAGCATGTCATCAACGTATAAACATATTATAACACTATCGTTGTTATCCGATTTGCTATAAATACATTTATCAGCATCATTAACAATTTCATCGTATCTTGCCAACGAGTGAAATTGTCGCCATCAAAATGCTCTAATCGAGATAGATGCTGATTCATAACTTGTAGAGCGCTCGAACCTTCCATGGTTGAGAAGTATTGTCTGAAAATTTGTTGGGGATTTTGCGGTTCGAGACAAATTTGATGGCGATTGCGATGAAGATAATGTTGTACTTCCGACTTCAAGGATCTATGGAATAGATTCTTTCAGACAATAGTTCAACCCACCAGGTACAAACGGGTTATCGAACTATCGACTTTAAGGATTCAATGAAGCCCTATAACAGCGTAATCGGATTCAAAGTTTGCACGCCTTTGATCCGACCAAGAACACTATAGCAATGGTTTATGATGATGCAATTTATATAGAATAGAAAGAAGAGGAAGAAAAAACAAATCCGCAACGATTCAGCGTTTGTAAAACCTTGCAGATGTTACAAAATATAGAGTAATGGAAGTGCAGCGATTAGCAACACTTCCCTGGCATCGCAGATCTGTGCAAGAAGAAGAAGAAGAAGAGTGCAAGAAAAACTGTCCTCAACGATTTCTGGGCGTCACTATTTATAGTGGTAGAGAGGTGCCGATTCGCCAAGCGTCACAACCATTTGCAACGGTCATGTATATTCATTTTGCAACGGTTCAAAAATGGTTGCGACTATTCATTTTGTAACGTTTAAAAAACATTACAATTTCCCGCCATTAATTCAAATTTATAAATTTCGGTTTTGGGTCCTTAACGGGCTGAAATCCAACCCGTTACTGTTTACATATGATCCTAAAATATTTTCGGATCCGAACCCGAAACCCGTACCCGACCTGGCCCGGTTCGGCCCGGTCGGACGGACGGCGGCGGTGCACGTGTGGTGTTGCATGACTTCTCTCCTCACAACAAAGCAAACATGTGGGAGCCCCAAGGCCCCAACATCCACCTGAGAAAACTATATTTATACAAATATAGTTCTTGATTTTCTAGCATGTGGGACTTATCTCTTCTTTCTTCTTTTCTTCTTCTCTTCCAAACAAAAAACCCAAACCCCAAATCTATTTGAAAATTTACAACAATCTCCCCCAATTTTCAAAATAAAAGAAAAACTAATAAATAGGATGGCTGCATCACTAGAGTGACTTCCTACATACCCAAGTGGGATCAAGCCTATGTAGTTCTAAGATCAAGTTTTGCATCATCGTGAAAACCAACACATAAATAAAAGGTATCTTTTGGATTTGAACCTTTACTTAGTGTAACCATTCAAAGCCTTATCGAGATTCTATGGTGAACGAATCTTGAACCAAGTATCCCTAATGATAAAACCGGAACAATCACACATGTTGATTTTCTTAGGTAAAGTGTTCTGTATTGCTCAGCACGTTAATGGCTATGTGCTTAAATCTTGGTTCATGAGTCTACTTAGAAAATGGTCTTACTTTCCTAGGAAACGGCCTGATTTCCATACTTATATAGGTAAGTCTCTTAAGGTGTTTCTACGATTCACCTTTTAAGGTTTCTAGACTTATTAAGGATATATATATATCCATCCTTTGTTCTTGCAGAATCCAACACTAAATAATGTGGGATTATCGATTTAGTGTTCCATAATCATTCTCTTAACTTGTTGGTACCCATTGAACTTTGTCTATCCTTTTCAAGACATAAGTTGGGTTTCTATTAAGGATGATCAACCTTCATTCACAAACTTTAGTCCCATTTCTTCAGACTTTATAGAAACCATTGCCTTTGGAAGACTCTTTGTAAGTGGATCAGCAAAGTTTTTCTTCGTTTCTATGTAGTCAACAGTTATAACTCCTCGTTTGAGTAACTGTCTCACTATTTGATGTCTTAGACTCACATGTCTAGACTTTCCATTATATGTCTTATTAGACACATTGTATATCGTTTCTTGATTGTCACAGTTAAATAAGACTGCTGGAGATGGCTTCTTCCATAAAGGGATTTCCATTAATAAATTGCCAAGCCATTCCACTTCTTTACATTCATCGTCTAATGCAATCAATTCTGACAACATTGTTGAGTCAGAAATACAGGTCTGCTTCTTGGAAGCCCAAGACACAGCAGCGCCTCCCAATGTAAAGATCCATCCAGTAGTAGACTTGGATTTGGATTCTACATTGTTCCAGGTTGCATCACTATTTCCTTCTATTACAGCAGGATATCCTTTATAATATAAACCATATTCAATGGTTCCTTTCAAATAAGCTAAAACTCTAGAAATAGCTTTCCAATGTTCGAAACCTGGATTACTCGTAAATCGACACAATACACTTATAGCATGTGCGATGTCTGGTCTAGTGCAATGCATAGCATACATAAGACTCCCAATAACACTGGAATACTTTAATTGAGTGATAGTACGTCCAGTGTTCTTTTCTAATTTAATACAAGGATCTAAAGGAGTTGGTGCTGGTTTGTCATCGTAATGACCATACTTTTGTAGGAATTTCTCTATGTAATGAGATTGAGTTAGTAATAACTCCCCCTCTTTCCTTATAATTTTAATTCCTAAGATTACATCAGCCTCTCCTAGATCTTTCATATCGAATTTAGAAGACATAAACTTTTTAGTTTCATTTACACATGATATATTGGAACCAAATATTAGCATGTCATCAACGTATAAACTTATTATAACACTACCGTTGTTATCCGATTTGCTATAAAAACATTTATCAGCATCATTAACAATTTCATCGTCTCTTGCCAACGAGTGAAATTGTCGCCATCAAAACGCTCTAATCGAGATAGATGCTGATTCATAACTTGTAGAGCGCTCGAACCTTCCATGGTTGAGAAGTATTGTCTAAAAATTTGTTGGGGATTTTGCGGTTCGAGACAAATTTGATGGCGATTGCGATGAAGATAATGATGTACTTCCGACTTCAAGGATCTATGGAATAGATTCTTTCAAACAATAGTTCAACCCACCAGGTACAAATGTGTTATCGAACTATTGACTTTCAGGATTCAATGAAGCCCTATAACAGCGTAATTGGATTCAAAGTTTGCATGCCTTTGATCCGACCAAGAACACTATAGCAATGGTTTATGATGATGCAATTTATATAGAATAGAAAGAAGAGGAAGAAGAAACAAATCCGCAACGATTCAGCGTTTGTAAACCTTGCAGATGTTACAAAATATAGAGTAATGGAAGTGCGGCGATTAACAACACTTCCCTGGCGTCGCAGATCTGTGCAAGTAGAAGAAGAAGAAGAAGAGCGCAAGAAAAACTGTCCTCAACGATTTCTGGGCGTCACTGTTTATAGTGGTAGAGAGGTGCCGATTCGCCAAGCGTCACAACCATTTGCAACGGTCATGTATATTCATTTTGCAACGGTTCAAAAACGGTTGCGTCTATTCATTTTGTAACGTTTAAAAAAAGTTACAATTTCCCGCCATTAATTCAAATTTAGAAATTTCGGTTTTGGGTCCTTAACGGGCTGAAATCCAACCCGTTATTGTTTACATATGATCAAAAAATATTTTCGGATCCGAACCCGAATCCCGTACTCGACCCGGCCCGGTTCGGCCCGGTCGGACGGACGGCGGCGGCGCACGTGTGGTGTTGCATGACTTCTCTCCTCACAACAAAGCAAACATGTGGGAGCCCCAAGGCCCCAACATCCACATGAGAAAACTATATTTATACAAATATAGTTCTTGATTTTCTAGCATGTGGGATTATCTCTTCTTTCTTCTTTTCTTCTTCTCTTCCAAACAAAAAACCCAAACCCCAAATCTATTTGAAAATTTACAACAATCTCCCCCAATTTTCAAAATATAAGAAAAATTAATAAATAGGATGGCTGCATCACTAGAGTGACTTCCTACATACCCAAGTGGCATCAACCCTATGTAGTTCTAAGATCAAGTTTTGCATCATCGTGAAAACCAACACATAAATAAAAGGTATCTTTTGGATTTGAACCTTTACTTAGTGTAACCATTCAAAGCCTTATCGAGATTCTATGGTGAACGAATCTTAAACCAAGTATCCCTAATGATAAAACCGGAACAATCACACATGTTGATTTTCTTAGGTAAAGTGTTCTGTATTGCTCAGCACGTTAATGGCCATGTGCTTAAATCCTAATTCATGAGTCTACTTAGAAAACGGTCTTACTTTCCTAGGAAACGGCCTGATTTCCATACTCATATAGGTAAGTCTCTTAAGGTGTTTCTACGGTTCACCTTTTAAGGTTTCTAGACTTATTAAGGATATATATATATATATATATATATATATCCATCCTTTGTTCTTGCAGAATCCAACACTAAATAATATGGGATTATCGATTTAGTGTTCCATAATCATTCTCTTAACTTGTTGGTACCCATTGAACTTTGTCTATCCATTTCAAGACATAAGTTGGGTTTCTGTTAAGGATGATCAACCTTCATTCACAAACCTTAGTCCCATTTCTTGTGACTTTATAGAAACCATTGCCTTTGGAAGACTCTTTGTAAGTGGATCAGCCAAGTTTTTCTTCGTTTCTATGTAGTCAACAGTTATAACTCCTCGTTTGAGTAACTGTCTCACCATTTGATGTCTTAGACTCACATGTCTAGACTTTCCATTATATGTCTTATTAGACACATTGTATATCGTTGCTTGATTGTCATAGTTAATCAAGACTGTTGGAGATGGCTTCTTCCATAAAGGGATTTCCATTAATAAATTGCCAAGCCATTCCGCTTCTTTACATGCATCGGCTAATGCAATCAATTCTGACAACATTGTTGAGTCAGAAATACAGGTCTGCTTCTTGGAAGCCCAAGACACAGCAGCGCCTCCTAATTTAAAGATCCATCCAGTAGTAGACTTGGATTTGGATTCTACATTGTTCCAGGTTGCATCACTATTTCCTTCTATTACAGCAGGATATCCTTTATAATATAAACCATATTCAATGGTTCCTTTCAAATAAGCTAAAACTCTGGAAATAGCTTTCCAATGTTCGAAACCTGGATTACTCGTAAATCGACACAATACACTTATAGCATGTGCGATGTCTGGTCTAGTGCAATGCATAGCATACATAAGACTCCCAATAACACTGGAATACTTTAATTGGGAGATAGTACGTCCAGTGTTCTTTTCTAATTTAATACTAGGATCTAAAGGAGTTGGTGCTGGTTTGTCATCGTAATGACCATACTTTTGTAGGAATTTCTCTATTTAATGAGATTGAGTTAGTAATAACTCCCCTTCTTTCCTTATAATTTTAATTCCTAAAATTACATCAGCCTCTCCTAGCTCTTTCATATCGAATTTAGAAGACATAAACTTTTTAGTTTCATTAACACATGATATATTGGAACCAAATATTAGCATGTCATCAACGTATAAACATATTATAACACTACCGTTGTTATCCGATTTGCTATAAACACATTTATCAGCATCATTAACAATTTCATCGTCTCTTGCCAACGAGTGAAATTGTCGCCATCAAAACGCTCTAATCGAGATAGATGCTGATTCATAACTTGTAGAGCGCTCGAACCTTCCATGGTTGAGAAGTATTGTCTGAAAATTTGTTGGGGATTTTGCGGTTCGAGACAAATTTGATGGCGATTGCGATGAAGATAATGCTGTACTACCGACTTCAAGGATCTATGGAATAGATTCTTTCAGACAATAGTTCAACCCACCAGGTACAAACGGGTTATCGAACTATCGACTTTCAGGATTCAATGAAGCCTTATAACAGCGTAATCGGATTCAAAGTTTGCACGCCTTTGATCCGACCAAGAACACTATAGCAATGGTTTATGATGATGCAATTTATATAGAATAGAAAGAAGAGGAAGAAGAAACAAATCCGCAACGATTCAGCGTTTGTAAAACCTTGCAGATGTTACAAAATATAGAGTAATGGAAGTGCAGCGATTAGCAACACTTCCCTGGCGTCGCAGATCTATGCAAGAAGAAGAAGAAGAGTGCAAGAAAAACTGTCCTCATCGATTTCTGGGTGTCACTATTTATAGTGGCAGAGAGGTGCCGATTCGCCAAGCGTCACAACCATTTGCAACGGTCATGTATATTCATTTTGCAACGGTTCAAAAATGGTTGCGTCTATTCATTTTGTAACGTTTCAAAAACATTACAATTTCCCGCCATTAATTCAAATTTAGAAATTTCGGTTTTGGGTCCTTAACGGGCTGAAATCCAACCCGTTACTGCTTACATATGATCCAAAAATATTTTCGGATCCGAACCCGAAACCCGTACCCGACCCGGCCCGGTTCGGCCTGGTCGGACGGACGGCGGCGGTGCACGTGTGGTGTTGCATGACTTCTCTCCTCACAACAAAGCAAACATTTGGGAGCCCCTAGGCCCCAACATCCACATGAGAAAACTATATTTATACAAATATAGTTCTTGATTTTCTAGCATGTGGGACTTATCTCTTCTTTCTTCTTTTCTTCTTTTCTTCCAAACAAAAAACCCAAACCCCAAATCTATTTGAAAATTTACAACAATCTCCCCCAATTTTCAAAATAAAAGAAAAATTAATAAATAGGATGGCTGCATCACTAGAGTGACTTCCTACATACCCAAGTGGGATCAAGCCTATGTAGTTCTAAGATCAAGTTTTGCATCATCGTGAAAACCAACACATAAATAAAAGGTATCTTTTGGATTTGAACCTTTACTTAGTGTAGCCATTCAAAGCCTTATCGAGATTCTATGGTGAACGAATCTTGAACCAAGTATCCCTAATGATAAAACCGGAACAATCACACATGTTGATTTTCTTAGGTAAAGTGTTCTGTATTGCTCAGCACGTTAATGGCTATGTGCTTATATCCTGGTTCATGAGTCTACTTAGAAAACGGTCTTACTTTCCTAGGAAACGGCCCGATTTCCATACTCATAAAGGTAAGTCTCTTAAGGTGTTTCTACGATTCACCTTTTAAGGTTTCTAGACTTATTAAGGATATATATATATATATATATCCATCCTTTGTTCTTGCAGAATCCAACACTAAATAATATGGGATTATCGATTTAGTGTTCCATAATCATTCTCTTAACTTGTTGGTACCCATTGAACTTTGTCTATCCTTTTCAAGACATAAGTTGGGTTTCTGTTAAGGATGATCAACCTTCATTCACAAACCTTAGTCCCATTTCTTGTGACTTTATAGAAACCATTGCCTTTGGAAGACTCTTTGTAAGTGGATCAGCCAAGTTTTTCTTCGTTTCTATGTAGTCAACAGTTATAACTCCTCGTTTGAGTAACTGTCTCACCATTTGATGTCTTAGACTCACATGTCTAGACTTTCCATTATATGTCTTATTAGACACATTGTATATCGTTTCTTGATTGTCACAGTTAATCAAGACTGTTGGAGATGGCTTCTTCCATAAAGGGATTTCCATTAATAAATTGCCAAGCCATTCCTCTTCTTTACATGCATCGGCTAATGCAATCAATTCTGACAACATTGTTGAGTCAGAAATACAGGTCTGCTTCTTGGAAGCCAAAGACACAACAGCGCCTCCTAATGTAAAGATCCATCTAGTAGTAGACTTGGATTTGGATTCTACATTGTTCCAGGTTGCATCACTATATCCTTCTATTACAGCAGGATATCCTTTATAATATAAACCATATTCAATGGTTCCTTTCAAATAAGCTAAAACTCTGGAAATAGCTTTCCAATGTTCGAAACCTGGATTACTCATAAATCGACACAATACACTTATAGCATGTGCGATGTCTGGTCTAGTGCAATGCATAGCATACATAAGACTCCCAATAACACTGGAATACTTTAATTGAGAGATAGTACGTCCAGTGTTCTTTTCTAATTTAATACAAGGATCTAAAGTAGTTGGTGCTGGTTTGTCATCGTAATGACCATACTTTTGTAGGAATTTCTCTATGTAATGAGATTGAGTTAGTAATAACTCCCCCTCTTTCCTTATATTTTTAATTCCTAAGATTACATTAGCCTCTCCTAGATCTTTCATATCGAATTTAGAAGACATAAACTTTTTAGTTTCATTCACACATGATATATTGGAACCAAATATTAGCATGTCATCAACGTATAAACATATTATAACACTACCGTTGTTATCCGATTTGCTATAAATACATTTATCAGCATCATTAACAATTTCATCGTCTCTTGCCAACGAGTGAAATTGTCGCCATCAAAACGCTCTAATCGAGATAGATGCTGATTCATAACTTGTAGAGCGCTCGAACCTTCCATGGTTGAGAAGTATTGTCTGAAAATTTGTTGGGGATTTTGCGGTTCGAGACAAATTTGATGGCGATTGCGATGAAGATAATGATGTACTTCCGACTTCAAGGATCTATGGAATAGATTCTTTCAAACAATAGTTCAACCCACCAGGTACAAATGGGTTATCGAACTATCGACTTTCAGGATTCAATGAAGCCCTATAACAGCGTAATTGGATTCAAAGTTTGCATGCCTTTGATCCGACCAAGAACACTATAGCAATGGTTTATGATGATGCAATTTATATAGAATAGAAAGAAGAGGAAGAAGAAACAAATCCGCAACGATTCAGCGTTTGTAAACCTTGCAGATGTTACAAAATATAGAGTAATGGAAGTGCGGCGATTAGCAACACTTCCCTGGCGTCGCAGATCTGTGCAAGTAGAAGAAGAAGAAGAGCGCAAGAAAAACTGTCCTCAACGATTTCTGGGCGTCACTGTTTTTAGTGGTAGAGAGGTGCCGGTTCGCCAAGCGTCACAACCATTTGCAACGGTCATGTATATTCATTTTGCAACGGTTCAAAAACGGTTGCGTCTATTCATTTTGTAACGTTTAAAAAACATTACAATTTCCCGCCATTAATTCAAATTTAGAAATTTCGGTTTTGGGTCCTTAACGGGCTGAAATCCAACCCGTTACTGTTTACATATGATCAAAAAATATTTTCGGATCCGAACCCGAATCACGTACTCGACCCGGCCCGGTCGGACGGACGGCGGCGGCGCACGTGTGGTGTTGCATTACTTCTCTCCTCACAACAAAACAAACATGTGGGAGCCCCAAGGCCCCAACATCCACATGAGAAAACTATATTTATACAAATATAGTTCTTGATTTTCTAGCATGTGGGACTTATCTCTTCTTTCTTCTTTTCTTCTTCTCTTCCAAACAAAAAACCCAAACCCCAAATCTATTTGAAAATTTACAACAATCTCCCCCAATTTTCAAAATATAAGAAAAATTAATAAATAGGATGGCTGCATCACTAGAGTGACTTCCTACATACCCAAGTGGCATCAACCCTATGTAGTTCTAAGATCAAGTTTTGCATCATCGTGAAAACCAACACATAAATAAAAGTTATATTTTGGATTTGAACCTTTACTTAGTGTAACAATTCAAAGCCTTATCGAGATTCTATGGTGAACGAATCTTAAACCAAGTATCCCTAATGATTAAACCGGAACAATCACACATGTTGATTTTCTTAGGTAAAGTGTTCTGTATTGCTCAGCACGTTAATGGCCATGTGCTTAAATCCTGATTCATGAGTCTACTTAGAAAACGGTCTTACTTTCCTAGGAAACGGCCTGATTTCCATACTCATATAGGTAAGTCTCTTAAGGTGTTTCTACGATTCACCTTTTAAGGTTTCTAGACTTATTAAGGATATATATATATATATATATCCATCCTTTGTTCTTGCAGAATCCAACACTAAATAATATGGGATTATCGATTTAGTGTTCCATAATCATTCTCTTAACTTGTTGGTACCCATTGAACTTTGTCTACCCTTTTCAAGACATAAGTTGGGTTGTATTTGATTTGAGATAGCTTGACTTATTTGATGTAAAGTTTGATCATTTTGTTGTTATGGGATCCCATATTTATTTAGGCATCCTAATTTGATTGGTTTATTATTTCTATCACTTTGGAATGTTAATGATGATTCTGAAGTTTCTGTATTCACTCTTGAGTATCGATATGTTGATGATATTTCTCAAATTCTAGTCATGGTGACTTTGTTGAGTTTTTTGAGTCCGTTTGGATTTGACATCCAATCGGGCAATCGAGTGTTGAGGTAACCTTATTCTTGGCTCTTAGCTTTTCGGCTATCCTTACACGAGGACATCCACTAAGGAATGAGGTGAGTTTCTAGATTGTTCAAGTTTGATTGAGTTTACAATTCAGTTTCTTTGAGTTATCCTTTTCGGATACTCAATCGGTGTGATCCTTTGTAGCATTACATTCTTTGAAGTAATGATTTGTTGTTTGTGTGCTTCTTCTCTTTCGAGAAGAATATCTTGCTTATCCTGTATCTTGATGATTTTTGGGAGTGGCTCATGACATCATAAGATTGACGAACACTCTATCTCCTCCTGTTGATTTTGAGAATCGAGTATTCTAGGAATATCTTGATGCATTGTCTTAATGTTCTTTGGTTTGAATTTGAAGCTATATAAATATGAGTTTTAAAGAGAAATTTGAGCTTTGAGATATTTTAAAAAAAATCAAAGAATATTTTGAGAATATATTTACATGAGTAATATTACTTTTATAAAAATAATTTGAGAATGTTGGGTTGTCCATCGAGTAGTTAAGAGTTCTTGTCGATACGCCTGATCAACTTATCGATAGGAATCTCCAAAATGCTATGATGAGGCAATCAGACACGATGGTTTGTGTTTTAAAAATTGAGATTTTGAAAATAATATTTGAGATTAAATATTAAATTTATTTTTGAATGGTAATTGTAGCCATTGATTTTAGAGACGAGTAAAAGAGTGGCGAGGCAGTTTTGATCGTTTGGTCAACTCTGCAGCCAATGGATATATTTATTCATTAGAGACTCAATGGCGAGGCAATGCCATTTATTTATTTTTAAATTATAAAGAGGAGAATATAAATGAGATTAATTTTTGAGCCGTGCCTTATTGGAAGTATATTTTGAGATTTTAGAATCTATATTATATACATGGATGTTTTAAGGGAAGAGTTATAAGAGAATTGGAAGATTGTTTTTTTTAACTACTTAAGTGGTTTAATAAAATGGGTTAAGAGAATTTAAACTCTTAATTTATTTTGTGGAATATTATTATGGATTTACAAATTTCTTTGGAAATTAATTTTGAAGTGAGAGAAGAAATTTGGACTTTTAATTTGAGTTTTAAATTACTTGTTAAGTAATATAGTAAAAAATTTGAAAATTTGAAAATGTTGAAAATTGAGATTTAAAATTTAGAAGATGTTGATAAAAAAAATTCTAAATATCTTGGATTGAAAAGTAATTTGAGCTTATATTCTTGTTCTTGAGTTCAATCTATTCTTGTGCTATTGATGACGACGTGCATTTTTGCAGTCGTTTGAGTTTGGTGGCCTCATGAGAAGCCATTTTGTGTGATTTATCTATCTTGTCTATTGAGTCTATCCTTGTTGTAACGACCCCGAAATTTAAATTTATTTAAATTAATAATTAAATGAATTTTTGAATTAAATTGAGTAATTAAATAAATTTTTGGATAAAAATTTGTAAAATTAATTAGAAAATTTGAGCAAGTTTCCCCGGATCAAATATATTCTGTATACATCATTTAAATTTATAAATATTGTAAATATTGTACATATATGTGAATATATATGTATACGTGATATATGAGAAAATTTGAAGTTAATATATATGCATATTGAATTCGAGTTTAAATCTAAGTTTAAATGGTTTAATAATGATAATAAATAAGATAATAAATATTAGAGTAAGATAGAAAGTATTACATTAAAAATAAACTATAACAACATAATAAAAGTAGAACTTCATTATATTGTGAAGTAATAAGATTAAAGAAACAAAATACAATATCTATGTACAAAATAAGAATCATTAGTTGTCAACAAGACTTTATATATATACACTTGCAATAAGAAAAGAAAAGAAACAACAGTTAAAAACAAAACAAAATATATATACAACACACATATACATGAAGGACAATATATACATATATATCAAACAGCAAAGCAACAATTAATACAAGTAGGTAAACATAATGTCTTCAGCCAAGATAAAAATGCAAACAAAGTACAAGACAAATACTATATTAGCCAAAACAAAGTAAGTCAACAAGCATGGCATATGAAGCATAAGGTACATAGGTATTTAATGCAAGTACCTCTAGCATACAAAAGAAATCATATCAGCCGAGCTAAAAGAAAGCAAAAAGAAAAAAAAAATGTAGGCTGTAAACAAGGCAGGGAACAAAGTCAATTCGAGTATGCTAAAGATCATCTCAGCCGAAAATATGTTGAAACCATATCAGTAAACTAAGAAAAAATCTCTAATATCATGTCAGCCTATACTTGTTGTACAAATAAAACAATATAAAATACCTTGTACAAATAATGTCCCTGTAAACTGTTATATATAAGCAAAGGCATCTTATTTTAATTCGTTCATAACTTAGCAAAAACATCAATTCAACTCCAAAATCTGTAGCCTGCATTTTCTTGCAAACTGAAGCATGCATATAAGTTTGTAAATCAAGGAGCAAAAGCATTTTTAAGCAACATTCCAGTTTAAAGTTTCAAAACATCACAACAACTCATGTTTTTAAAAAGCATGGGGCAATTCAGTTTTAAAGATTCAAAAAGGCTTTTCAAATCTGGTGCTCTGTCTTCAACATAAAGGTGAGTAACTCCACAATCTAAATAGTTTGATTTTTATTGTTCTGTGGCCTGCTTATCTTGAAAACTAAGTTGCTTGTGAGTAAACATATTGTTTTCTAAGTTTAAACTCGTGTATTTGATTTTGAAGAGTATGTGCTTTGCTATAGAATTGTATGTATTTCTGTTCACATTGGGAAGTGGTATATGGTCTGTTATTCCATATATCTGGTTACAGAGTAAAGTAAAGTAGAGAAAATTTAATAAATCTTCATACAAACATCTTAAACCTAGGATTCCTTTTAAACAAAATAAGTTTATATAAACTTAAATCACAACCTAGATTTTGTTTGAAGCTTGATAGTGGAATATGGACTCTGTGAACTCAATTTTACAGTAAAAAGGGAATCATATGATTAATTCAAATATTTTAAATTGTTGAATTGATTATATAACTTGAATAAACATTCAAAGGTAGGATTTTTAAAACTAATATGATGTTTTTTGTTGCTTATGCTATGAGCAGTTCACAGTTGAATAGATTTTGCATTTTTACCAATTTCTAATGATCGATCCAATATTTGCTGTTGAAATTTTGTTTGAAGCTAGTTTGCTGAGTTAAGATTTCAGGAAAATTATCAAATAATTTTTCTATTGCATAAATTGAAGGAACGAGGTGAATTTTAGGTTTATGCTCGAGTTTTGTAGTGGTCTGGGAACGAGGTGTTTCCACCACCTCTAGTCGATCGAGCTGCGTGATGCTCAAGGGGACGGTAGCGTGAGGGTTAGGCGAGGTGAGGCCGGAGTTGGAGTGTCTCTGGTGGTCGGAGCGACTGGGTTGAGGTGGTTTGTTGGATAGATCGAGCTTCAGATTTTCGAACGAACTACAACATTTCGATTTGAAACGTTTGGTGTCGAATCGAGTTTCGATTTCGAGCGTATGTGAGATTCGCGAATTGCCGATGGTCATGAAGTTCGCCGGAGCAATGGTGCGACCCTGTGCATGTGTACGGCATAGAATGTGTCAGCGTTTGGTGGATGGAGAGCTACTCGACTCGTTACTCGAGAAAAAGGGGCGTTTGCTTCGAGTTATAACTGAGTACGTGAGCAAATTTCCTGATACTATAGTTTAAACTTCAATTTAAACTAACTGGAAATAAAAATAGAAAAAAAAAAGGGAGAAGAAGAAGAAGTACTTGAGGAACGAGGGATGATCTCGGGGAAGTTGGTGAGTAACTCGATTGTTTGCTCGAGTAAAACCGAAATCCGAAATCACTTATAAATAGAATTGAGAATTTATAAACGTTGTTTATAAATCCGAAATCACTTATTTTGATAAGTGAATTATAGAAGTTAATAAAAGGGGATCTATAACATCGAAGTTGTTAAGAATTAGAATTTATAAACGTTGTTTTATAAATTCGAAACAATTAAATTTGATAAATTAAATATAGATGGTTATTAAAGAGGATATATTCGCGATTTTGAATAGCGAATCTTTATTGAAATAAAATGTGTAGAGATGATTGAAATTTGGTTAAGTAAATTATATTCACGATTTTGGACAGTGAATATATTATTGAGTAAAATAGACATTGTTTGGGAAAGTAACATTTAAAATGAAGTAAATAGTTTTAAAAGATGTTTTTAAAACATGTTAAATATCGAAACCATAGATTTCAACATTTATTGTTGAAATAGACGTTTTCGAGAAATAAGGAAATAATGGACTATAACACTGTTGTTATAGTAAATGATTTCCGGAAGGAAATGTTTTATATAGTATTTGGAATTATATATCTATCTTAAAATCCGAATCCCTATACTAGTGATTTTGGGTCGTCGTAACGATGTTTTACGTAACATTCGTTTTGACCCAGATAAATGTGTTAAAAGAATATTTTCTTTAAAGAATGAATATATACTTAATTTTTGATTTAAGTATATCGAATATTTTCAAACATTGAAACCAAATAAATTTGCGAAATACTTATTATTAAATAAGTGGGGAAATGTTTTTCCAATATGAAATAAACGTTTGAGAATTATCTTTCTAAAGATAAGTCGGAAGTGAATATTGAAATCGATTGAAAATCGTATATCAGTAGATATTTTGAAATATAAATTCACTATGGAATTTATAAAAGAAATGGAAATTCGTTTTGAAAATAAACGTTGATTTATTTTTGAAGTGTGGAAAATTTATATCTAGTAAAGATATTTTGGAAAATAATTAATTTGGAAAATTATTTGTAATCTGATGATGTTGCGCATCTTTGTTGATAGTTAAATAACCGACTATCAATATTTACCTTTAAATAGGTATTTGTTGTGAATTGGATGAATTTGAATGCCACACTTATTTTTGAATAAGCGCTCACTATTCGGGTTAGCCGGGAAAGGACCATGGGGTCGTATAACCCATTCTGAATATGTGATACGTCGTTATGAATTGCATTTGATGACCGGTGTTGAAGACCGGATATTTTTGAAAACGGAAGGATTACCGTCGAGTTACTCTACATCGACTGATCTTCGATTTAGAGGTTTTATCACCCTTAGTGATGGGAAGTCCGGACGTGATTGAAAATTATCCGGAATTGCAAGGGCTTCGTGAGAAGTGCCTTCGGTTCTGTTCGATCCCGGAACAGACTTGTATGGATTGTGTGTCTGACGTTACAGATTGAGATATAAAGCTGATTTCTTTCAAATACATTTCTGTTGGTGGCGGAGAATTTATTCTCTTAGCTTAACACCCTTCTCTGAGACGTACGAGCTCAGAGGTTATGTAGTTGAAATTTATCAGCAATATACTCCCAATTTGGTAACGTGGCACACTGAGTGTTGCTGTGAAATGATCAGTGTTTGATCATTTGTGATATGATCATTTGTTTGATCATTTATCTTTGTGATCATAGGTTGATCATTTGTTTGACCCGAAGCATGGCTTTGGTGACAAAGCGTAGCTTTGTGGACGAGACTTCGTCGAGCCTCACACCCCGGAAATGGTCAAAACAGGAAGGATGCAGCAAGGTTCTAGGGAGTAGCGCCCCTTAGTGTATGTCTTTCCTTCTGGATAAAGGTGGTATCATGGTATGGAGCCCAGATACTTAACCTCTGTAGATGCTGCGAGTTTATTACTTTGTGGTAGTTGGAAATCGAGGATCCTCGGGAAGATCGGTGACGATCGGGGGTGTGACGACCCGCCTTTCTCTCCACAGAAAGACGCATCATCATTAAGAAAGAAAGGGATAGAAAAGAGAAAAGATAGAGAAGAAAGAAAGAAACACATCAGAATCTAAACAGCGGAACGAATAAATTATATTAATCAAATAAGATATTACATTGTATCATATACATCAGAGATACACAGCTCATACAACACATACTAGACAGTTATAAACATCTGTCTAATCATTACAACTCAAATATACTCAACAAATGACTCATACAGACTAACACAGCGGAACACTATATCTACGAACGCTGAAGCCTCCTGCTCCATTGCTCCTCCATAAATTCGTCAAAGCAAACCTGAATCCCTTGGCTACTCGTAAAAATTTGAGTACCCAAGAGTTTAATAAAACAGAAAATAAACACTTGGGTCAGACATGGGTCTGGTGTGAGTAAACAGTTTAAATTGCTTAACTTCAAAACCTTTTGAAAACAAAGGTATCACGTAAGACTCCCCACAAATAAACATGGGTAAGTTTTTACCTTACGCTAACCAAAACATTTGATAGGAAATCCAGTTATATTATAATAGGGTCTAGGGTTTTCAAGTAAAATACAGAAATAGCCGGAATGCTTACATCTCACGTTCCAACATAGTTGGGCACAACTAAATCGTACGGCACTTATTGGATTTTGGATTCCATACAATGGCAGAGCTACCGGGGTACCGCTCGTCACAGTACGTGGCCTAGATCAACGTACCGAGGATCACGCCCAATCCCCTGCAACACAAGGCCGGAACATCCCTTACTGGATAATTCCCGCATAAGAAACCCCGTGGTTGCGGCCAAACAACCACCCACACAGCCGAAATAAAAAGGGACTCTAGACAGGGGAATCTTATACTACTTGGGTGCTACCCACTAACCTTGCTGCACCTCCCCTGTTTTAGCCATTCCCGGTTGATGAGGCTTGAGGCTACGATTACCTTTAATCAGAACACATCACTTAGAATGCTCATCGTCCACCTGACGATGTGCTGAAAGCATTCAATCCATACAAGTTCGTTCCGGGTTCGAACGAAACCGAAGGCATTATCTCGTTACACTCATTTTGGAATCACCCTCAGAGTTAACGACAATAACCCTTGCACTCTGAATCTTCATCTTCACTTGATTCACGACCTATTGTTAATTTGGATCGATGTGGTATTCGGATGTCCAAATCTGGAAACCCGATCCCGGTCTCATCGAATTCAAATCGCCATCTTTTAGGTCCAAGTTGTTTAAAGGTTTAAACCATTTGATTCAATACTTGAATTTACACAGCATTTAACACAGATAAATATCACACATTTATCACAGATATATCCAATATCATATCACAGAATATCATAGCATATCATTTAATAGATATCAACCAAATCAGATATTCTACACAAACAATCATCCATAAGCAAACAATTATTAACCCTATATTATAATTAATTTAATTAACTTAAATTAAATTAATTACTTAAGAATTAATTTTCTAACTTTGCTTAAACAATCATTAATTAATTACAAACCTTTAATTAATTAATTACTCATTAAATATTAATCATCCTTGATTAATTATTCATTAATTACATAAAGTAATTATCCTTTAATAAATTTTACAAATTAATTATTCTTATTCATTAACAGTAATTAACTTTTAATTACTTTTATTAATTACATAAATTAATGATCCTTAATTAATTACTTCCATTAATTAATTAATTATAATTAATTACATTGACCCTTAATTAATTACATTAATTAATTAAACTTTAATTAATCATTTCTATTAATCTACCTTAATTAATCATAAACAGTAATTATCATCCTATAATTACTTACTCTAATTAATTAACTCCTTAATTAATTATATTAATCCTTTAATTAATTATTCCAAATAATTAATCCTTAATTACTTCTCATTAAGTAATTATCCTTAAATTAATTACATTTTGTAATTATACATTAATTACTTACAGTAATTACACTTATAAATTTCATTAAGTATTTATACTTAATCAACATCAAGTGATTTATTCAATTTATTTACAAATTAATTAACTAAATTTAATCACATTCATTTATTATTTACAATTGAGTAATCCATTCCTTAATCACTCTTAAACAAATTAATTAATCTTTAATTACAGATTAATTTTTCTTTAATTATTAATTAATAAACCTCAATTATCAATTAATAAAACTTAATAACAAATTAATTAATCCTTAATTACAAATTAATTTATCTTTAATTACTTAATTTATTAGCCACTAATTACTTAATTAATTAATCACTAATCATTAATTAATCAATCTTAATTTCTAAATTTAAAAATCCTTAATTACAATTAATTACCTTTAATTAATTAACCATACCCTTAATTACAACTAAATAAATCTTTAATCATTAATTAATAATCTCTAATTATTTAATTAATAAGTCTTGATTACAAATTAATTAACCTCTAATTAATTAACTTCACCCTTAATTATAAATAATTAATTACTAATTACCAATTTAATTACTTAATTAATCAGTTATTAATTCTTAATTAATTTCTTAATTAATTAACTACTAATTATTGATTAATTAACTTTAATTATCTAATTGATAATTCTTAATTACAAATTTATTAAACTCTTAATAATTTAATTATAATCTTTAACTATTGATTTATTATTACTTAATTAATAATTAAAATAATTAATTACTCTTTATTAAATTATCAAAATCTTAATTATCTTTAACAAATCATTTCCTTTGTTAATTACTAAATCACATTATTTAAACTTAACCTTTAATTAACATTTAATTATATTTATAAAATGATTAAGTTTTAAAACATTTTTATTTAAGTTTTAACAAACTTAAATTTAACAAACATACAAAAAAATAAGTTTAAGAATATTTAAAAAGCGGTTTAGAAAATTTTTTAAACAGAGAACCATCTTTAAATTTCAAACTGTTATTTTATAAAACTTTAATACGAGCTTAACTCTTCCTCTCCTGATCCTTGCTTCGGGTCTAAACCACGTTCTACTCGAGATCGCTTCGAGTCTCCCCCTCAACTTCTTCTTCCTTCCCCTAGTTTCTTTTAAAAACTAAAACTGCTAACCTACCCTATACACACACGAGAAAACTTCGAGTCTGGCCATCTAAAAACCCGAGACTCCTTCGAGTCGCCCACGTCTCCATTATTCCTGACACACACTTCACCGTGGTGCACGTGCACGGCGATTCCAGCCAACTCCGGCGAACTCTCTCGTCTCCGGCAAATCGCAATTCAACTCGTCAAACAACTTCGAGCATCAAAATGCAATCAACTAGCCTAAATCGAAAACGAGCTATCCATTCGAAACAGCAGTTCGACATCACCTGGAACGAACGCCTCGCCACCACGCCTCTGACCATCGTTCCACCTGAAACTTCGTCAACATCCTCCCAAGTCCTTCACGCATCCATCTCCATCGCTCCCATGAAGCTCGATCTATCATAGATGCTTCAGACATCACGATTCCAACCACGACATTCAAAAAGCCTAAACCCTATTTCGTCTAATCGCCACTGCCAAAGAGGATGATAAAATCATCAGGCATTTTTCTCGACATCACTGACCACCAACCCAACTCCGATCAAAACCTCGAGTACCAATTGTCCTTCGATCGTCAGAAAACTCTCAGAACCCATTTTCTAGTTAACTTAGGATTTCTTACTCGATACAATATTAAAAATCAGGATTTCCTTTTTAAAAATCATATTTTCTTGAGCCTATTCAAATTATATAATTGAATCAATGAATCTTCACACTTGATTTTAACATATTATTCAATGGCTCCTGTATTTCTTGATCCCAGAAAATTTAACAGAATAATGATACTTGAAAGTATATTAAAATTAAAGTCTGGTAAATTTTAAACATATTTGTTTTAAATATTAAATCTTAAAAAGAAATGGAGGAAGAATAATTAAATTCTCCAATTTTTCCTTCCCTGTAAACTTAAAACAGAGCCAAAGTTTCTATTTACAGGCATGCACACATTTATTTACATAATCTATAAACATGCAAACATAATTACATTCATACAATTACTTTAAATAGATAGTCATAAGATGTCATGGTAGATCTAAGGTTGTTTTTCCTACTAGAACATTTAACAGAGCAGATCATACATATACAGGTATATGATCATAGTAATGCATATATAGCTTGATAAATTCAATCATTAAATCAACTTTTCATATAGTACTATCACAGGAAATAAAACAAACAACTATATTACTGTTTTTATCATTTAGTTTACTCACTTGGTTTAGAGATATTGAACAGAACTTTGAATCTGAAATGAGATGATTTGAACAGAGCTGAGATGTTTGAAAACTTAAACAGCTAGCTCCAGCACTTTGAATTGTTTGTTTAGATTTGAGTTTGTTGATTCTTGAAACTTGCTGCAGTTGTTTTGATCTTTGATTTCTTCAGTTTGAAAATAGCTTGCAGTTTTAGATTTTGAGGAAGTTTCAACTTGGATTTTGGTTTCAGATTTTAGAATTTTGGAGAGAAATTAGTTTGAATGTTTAAAGGCTTTTGATAATTTTCTTTTCAGTTTTGAAAACGTGCTGGCTTGAATGTTTAGAGAAAGAGGTAGGAAAGGGAAAAAGAAATGAGAAGTAGATATATATATAGAATTTGGTTTTTGATTTAAAAAAAAATAAAGAAAATAAAATGAAATTGTGACACTTGTCACTAAACACATTTACTAACTTAACACATGTATTTTAAAGTGTTTAAATGTTAACACCTATTTTTTTCATGCATAAATACTTTTACATTTATTAAATAAAGATTTTATAATTTATTTCCTAATAACTAATGCATATTTTTAATTATATAAATGAAAAATCTTCTAAAAGAAATGGAATAAAACAAACTATATTTATAAAAATCATTTATACATACCTTTAATCCAATATATATAAATAGATATATATATCATCTCTTTGAATCCAAATATAAGATCTAACCAATTTTTAAATAAAATTTTAAAATCAAATTTTGATGTATATATATATTTAAACATCCATTTATTTCAATTGAAATAAATATTCCACTTAAAAATCTATATTCACACACATATATATATACAATACATTTTTATTGTTTTAATATAACAATATTGCTAATTTAATTAATTTATTAAAGAGATTATCATATTTAATTTCTTTGAAATTCCCGGGATATCACATTCCTCCCCCCTTAAAAGAATTTCGTCCTCGAAATTTAAAACAAAAGATAATCCAAAGTTTTATTTATTTTATTTTATTTCAAAAATTTTCAAACAATTCTAGCATACATATCAGCCAACACAAACAAACAAACAATTTCATCCAAACAACCTATTTAATCAAACAAACAATTTTAGCTATCCGGACACAGATCCGGATAAACTTTCTAAATTTCCTCGAGTTTTCTTTATACCTGGGATACTCGCTCTATTAAATCCAGAACTAGCTATACTACTAAGCTACTGAGCTCCTACTCATCTAGATCTACAATCTGAACAAGATATCAGACCACAGACAAGATCAATTCAACTACCAAATCCTCCTGAATTGCTAGTTCTAAAACCAGAGATAGATCAAACACGTACTTCCTCAAAGATACGCGATATAATTCGAATCCCAGTTATCCAAACTGACAATTCAACCAAGTAGACCAAACTCTTATCCAAATCAGAACACAGAAAAGATCCAAAACACCTTGGAGCTGACTTCCCAGACTTACCCAATCTTATAGCTTCCTTTTACTAGAGAAAACTTCAACAACAACGAAATCTCAAACTTCGAATTCCAAATTCCTCCGTCTCTAATCCACAGAACTCTTCTGACGATCCTGGGCTGCCTACATCCTTTAAATATCCATCTTAAGATAAACCATAATTATCTTATCTTTTTAATGCCTTAATTATTATTTAAAAACATTTTATTTTTAAAGATAACTTTACTTAATTAAATCATTAATTAAGTTTTAATATACTTATTCAACTTGATAAATTAAAAGTTACAAATCATAACTTACTTTTGAATGCTTTTTAAAAATATTATCAAGTGGTAGTAAAAATCTAGTTTCAAAATAAAATCTTTAAAATTTCATTTAACTTTGTTTTAAAACTTATAAAACCTGGCTTAAAACTGCTTCGAGTCGAACACGATACCTACCCGGTAGCTAACCCGCGTTCCTCTCAACCCTCCCCTACTTCGAGTCCCCCTCACAAAAACTCGAGAGTGACTCCGAGCTTCTTCTCGTCTTCCCCAAAAACAAACACAGTCCATTCTGAACGAACCCAACGTGCACGTGTGCACCTGCACATCAACTCCGATCAACGTCGATCATCACGGCGACCTTCGTCCAGTCACCTACGACTGTATTGCCCCATTCGAACACTAATCACCACGAATTCGCCATCCAAGCCCAATCGAACCATTCGACCCAAAACAGGAACCAACCGGCTACCAAAAACCAACCACCAGCCATCGCCTCTGACCGAAGCCTCGTCACACCCTACGCCGCGTTTTTCCAAGGTCCCGTCCACCTCGATGCTCTGACGACGTAGCAGTAACCCAAAACCCGGCCTCGACTTCAAACCATCCTAAACCCTAGTTCGACCCTTCCTCGTCGCCACGGTGATCGATAAAAACCCTAACCATTTTTACCACCATCTCCGATCACCCAGCTAGCTTCAACAGAAAACCCGACTACAAAAGATTCGATGGTCACCAGAAAAAGCTCAAAAACCATATTCTGATCATCTTCGAACTGTGCCATCAATACCCAACTAAAAATCGAGATTTTGATTTTAAAAATCCTAGTTTGCAAAGGGAATTCAGTTTATATACTTGAATTAATAAATTATTAAGTTTGATTTCAACCCATTCCTAAGTTTCCACTGTTATTTCTTATTTTCCAGAAAATTTCAAACTTAATTTATATAATTAAAAATTTTTAAAAACTTAATTATGTTCAAACAAACAACATTTGTTTGAATACTTCAGTTTAACAAAGATTATATGAAGAGAATTTTAGTTTGTTCAATATTGAGTCTGTTAGAAAATAAACAGAGCTGCTCACCATCATGCATACCAATATATACATTCATATAGACATGTATTCAGATTTTAACAAGCATGCATACATAATTTTAAATATGCATCACGAGATTCATCTCAAACACTACATATACATCAAATTTAAAACTGATTTATGATTTAAGTTTATTCACAGGAAAAATAACAGAGAAGCATAAACACCAATATGCACAAATATAACAAACTCTTATATAATCATCCATTCACATCAAATATTCAAGTAAGCATTTGCATGTCATATTACTGTAACATTTATCAACATATCAAGACATAGTAACAGATTTTAAAACTGTTTTTAAAGTTAGGTTTACTCACCAGACATGAGCAGAGAACAGAGAACAACTTTGAAAACTTGAATGGAAATGGAGCTGAAGACTTTGAATTGCCTTAAACTTTGAAAACTGGATTTGCTTGATTTCTGGAATTTTGAAAACTAAAACTTTGAATTCGAATCTGAAGTTGATTAGAACTGAAGTTTGATTCTTGCTTTACTGGTTTGAGAAGATTACAGACTTGCTTTGGAAATTAGTTTACAGGTCTGCTTTGATTTAGAGGAGATTACAGGCTTTTTATAGATGATTACAGGTTTTGATTTTTGAGTTTGAGAATGTTTTTCAATGTTTCTGGTTTGAAGAAGTAGTTTACAGGCTGAGTTACTTTCTTTTAAAAAAATGAGAAAGCTGTCGATGAACTCGAGCACAGACTAGACAACACTTCCTGGAAACACGGTTCAACAGATCATAAAAAGAAAACTCAGAGGTTCCATAAAATACTGAGCTGTTTCACCAAATCCTTTCTCTAGGAGACACCCTTCTACCTAGCTGAACTACCGGTACTACTCCTGAAATTAAGTCGATAAGGAACTCAATCTCAAATGCAGACAAACTTCTGACTTTGCTGAAGACATCCAGAAAAACTCTGATAACTCAAGAGAATACTCAGCAATCGCAAGTCACTTTTGCGATCAACCCAGCCCAATTCCAAATAAACTGCTCTCTCTATCAAAGAAAACAACTTATGCTTGACTTAGACAATCCATCGAAGAACTGGATCCACTCTGCTGCTTCTGAACTCCAACTCTAGAAAATGCTCAGCCAGAAGACTTCCCGTCGGCACACAGATTACTCCGAGCTGCACTGCTGACACAGATGCCAAGACTCCCTATCCAAAGCTTCGAGAAACTCGGACTCCAAACCAAACAGAAAAGACTCTGCTGAACTCAGCCACAACACCGAAGCAGACACATTTCTTCAAACTTGCTCCAAAAGAAAACATCTTCAGAAACATCCAGTCATTGCGTCTCCTCACACAGCTACTCTTCCAGAAGTTACCAAGATACCATTACACACTTCTACCTAACCGAAAGATCCAAACTCTACTCATCCAACTTCAAAGACAGACTCCGAACCTTAACAGGTTTACTTCAGAGATCGATGAAATTCTCACACCACTGCAGAGCTTATTCGAGACAGTATTAGGTCTACAGTCTCGACAGATACTTCCAACCTCAAATATTCAAACTCCAACCATTGGTAGTCGTCGTGTTACACACACACCACTACCCTATCTACCTTTATAACTTATATTGGAAAACCCGAACAGGTAACCCAACCTATAGGTAGAATAAATAAATATATATATATATATATATATATATATATATAAAATTACAATTACGCTCTCTCAGGATAGACACCACTCTAGAGCCTAGGTATTCATTCAACCTAAAGCTCTGATACCAACTGTGACGACCCGCCTTTCTCTCCACAGAAAGACGCATCATCATTAAGAAAGAAAGGGATAGAAAAGAGAAAAGATAGAGAAGAAAGAAAGAAACACATCAGAATCTAAACAGCGGAACGAATAAATTATATTAATCAAATAAGATATTACATTGTATCATATACATCAGAGATACACAGCTCATACAACACATACTAGACAGTTATAAACATCTGTCTAATCATTACAACTCAAATATACTCAACAAATGACTCATACAGACTAACACAGCGGAACACTATATCTACGAACGCTGAAGCCTCCTGCTCCATTGCTCCTCCATAGATTCGTCAAAGCAAACCTGAATCCCTTGGCTACTCGTAAAAATTTGAGTACCCAAGAGTTTAATAAAACAGAAAATAAACACTTGGGTCAGACATGGGTCTGGTGTGAGTAAACGGTTTAAATTGCTTAACTTCAAAACCTTTTGAAAACAAAGGTATCACGTAAGACTCCCCACAAATAAACATGGGTAAGTTTTTACCTTACGCTAACCAAAACATTTGATAGGAAATCCAGTTATATTATAATAGGGTCTAGGGTTTTCAAGTAAAATACAGAAATAGCTGGAATGCTTACATCTCACGTTCCAACATAGTTGGGCACAACTAAATCGTACAGCACTTATTGGATTTTTGATTCCATACAATGGCAGAGCTACCGGGGTACCGCTCGTCACAGTACGTGGCCTAGATCAACGTACCGAGGATCACGCCCAATCCCCTACAACACAAGGCCGGAACATCCCTTACTGGATAATTCCCGCATAAGAAACCCCGTGGTTGCGGCCAAACAACCACCCACACAGCCGAAATAAAAAGGGACTCTAGACAGGGGAATCTTATACTACTTGGGTGCTACCCACTAACCTTGCTGCACCTCCCATGTTTTAGCCATTCCCGGTTGATGAGGCTTGAGGCTACGATTACCTTTAATCAGAACACATCACTTAGAATACTCATCGTCCACCTGACGATGTGCTGAAAGCATTCAATCCATACAAGTTCGTTCCGGGTTCGAACGAAACCGAAGGCATTATCTCGTTACACTCATTTTGGAATCACCCTCAGAGTTAACGACAATAACCCTTGCACTCTGAATCTTCATCTTCACTTGATTCACGACCTATCGTTAATTTGGATCGATGTGGTATTCGGATGTCCAAATCTGGAAACCCGATCCCGGTCTCATCGAATTCAAATCGCCATCTTTTAGGTCCAAGTTGTTTAAAGGTTTAAACCATTTGATTCAATACTTGAATTTACACAGCATTTAACACAGATAAATATCACACATTTATCACAGATATATCCAATATCATATCACAGAATATCATAGCATATCATTTAATAGATATCAACCAAATCAGATATTCTACACAAACAATCATCCATAAGCAAACAATTATTAACCCTATATTATAATTAATTTAATTAACTTAAATTAAATTAATTACTTAAGAATTAATTTTCTAACTTTGCTTAAACAATCATTAATTAATTACAAACCTTTAATTAATTAATTACTCATTAAATATTAATCATCCTTGATTAATTATTCATTAATTACATAAAGTAATTATCCTTTAATAAATTTTACAAATTAATTATTCTTATTCATTAACAGTAATTAACTTTTAATTACTTTTATTAATTACATAAATTAATGATCCTTAATTAATTACTTCCATTAATTAATTAATTATAATTAATTACATTGACCCTTAATTAATTACATTAATTAATTAAACTTTAATTAATCATTTCTATTAATCTACCTTAATTAATCATAAACAGTAATTATCATCCTATAATTACTTACTCTAATTAATTAACTCCTTAATTAATTATATTAATCCTTTAATTAATTATTCCAAATAATTAATCCTTAATTACTTCTCATTAAGTAATTATCCTTAAATTAATTACATTTTGTAATTATACATTAATTACTTACAGTAATTACACTTATAAATTTCATTAAGTATTTATACTTAATCAACATCAAGTGATTTATTCAATTTATTTACAAATTAATTAACTAAATTTAATCACATTCATTTATTATTTACAATTGAGTAATCCATTCCTTAATCACTCTTAAACAAATTAATTAATCTTTAATTACAGATTAATTTTTCTTTAATTATTAATTAATAAACCTCAATTATCAATTAATAAAACTTAATAACAAATTAATTAATCCTTAATTACAAATTAATTTATCTTTAATTACTTAATTTATTAGCCACTAATTACTTAATTAATTAATCACTAATCATTAATTAATCAATCTTAATTTCTAAATTTAAAAATCCTTAATTACAATTAATTACCTTTAATTAATTAACCATACCCTTAATTACAACTAAATAAATCTTTAATCATTAATTAATAATCTCTAATTATTTAATTAATAAGTCTTGATTACAAATTAATTAACCTCTAATTAATTAACTTCACCCTTAATTATAAATAATTAATTACTAATTACCAATTTAATTACTTAATTAATCAGTTATTAATTCTTAATTAATTTCTTAATTAATTAACTACTAATTATTGATTAATTAACTTTAATTATCTAATTGATAATTCTTAATTACAAATTTATTAAACTCTTAATAATTTAATTATAATCTTTAACTATTGATTTATTATTACTTAATTAATAATTAAAATAATTAATTACTCTTTATTAAATTATCAAAATCTTAATTATCTTTAACAAATCATTTCCTTTGTTAATTACTAAATCACATTATTTAAACTTAACCTTTAATTAACATTTAATTATATTTATAAAATGATTAAGTTTTAAAACATTTTTATTTAAGTTTTAACAAACTTAAATTTAACAAACATACAAAAAAATAAGTTTAAGAATATTTAAAAAGCGGTTTAGAAAATTTTTTAAACAGAGAACCATCTTTAAATTTCAAACTGTTATTTTATAAAACTTTAATACGAGCTTAACTCTTCCTCTCCTGATCCTTGCTTCGGGTCTAAACCACGTTCTACTCGAGATCGCTTCGAGTCTCCCCCTCAACTTCTTCTTCCTTCCCCTAGTTTCTTTTAAAAACTAAAACTGCTAACCTACCCTATACACACACGAGAAAACTTCGAGTCTGGCCATCTAAAAACCCGAGACTCCTTCGAGTCGCCCACGTCTCCATTATTCCTGACACACACTTCACCGTGGTGCACGTGCACGGCGATTCCAGCCAACTCCGGCGAACTCTCTCGTCTCCGGCAAATCGCAATTCAACTCGTCAAACAACTTCGAGCATCAAAATGCAATCAACTAGCCTAAATCGAAAACGAGCTATCCATTCGAAACAGCAGTTCGACATCACCTGGAACGAACGCCTCGCCACCACGCCTCTGACCATCGTTCCACCTGAAACTTCGTCAACATCCTCCCAAGTCCTTCACGCATCCATCTCCATCGCTCCCATGAAGCTCGATCTATCATAGATGCTTCAAACATCACGATTCCAACCACGACATTCAAAAAGCCTAAACCCTATTTCGTCTAATCGCCACTGCCAAAGAGGATGATAAAATCATCAGGCATTTTTCTCGACATCACTGACCACCAACCCAACTCCGATCAAAACCTCGAGTACCAATTGTCCTTCGATCGTCAGAAAACTCTCAGAACCCATTTTCTAGTTAACTTAGGATTTCTTACTCGATACAATATTAAAAATCAGGATTTCCTTTTTAAAAATCATATTTTCTTGAGCCTATTCAAATTATATAATTGAATCAATGAATCTTCACACTTGATTTTAACATATTATTCAATGGCTCCTGTATTTCTTGATCCCAGAAAATTTAACAGAATAATGATACTTGAAAGTATATTAAAATTAAAGTCTGGTAAATTTTAAAGATATTTGTTTTAAATATTAAATCTTAAAAAGAAATGGAGGAAGAATAATTAAATTCTCCAATTTTTCCTTCCCTGTAAACTTAAAACAGAGCCAAAGTTTCTATTTACAGGCATGCACACATTTATTTACATAATCTATAAACATGCAAACATAATTACATTCATACAATTACTTTAAATAGATAGTCATAAGATGTCATGGTAGATCTAAGGTTGTTTTGCCTACTAGAACATTTAACAGAGCAGATCATACATATACAGGTATATGATCATAGTAATGCATATATAGCTTGATAAATTCAATCATTAAATCAACTTTTCATATAGTACTGTCACAGGAAATAAAACAAACAATTATATTACTGTTTTTATCATTTAGTTTACTCACTTGGTTTAGAGATATTGAACAGAACTTTGAATCTGAAATGAGATGATTTGAACAGAGCTGAGATGTTTGAAAACTTAAACAGCTAGCTCCAGCACTTTGAATTGTTTGTTTAGATTTGAGTTTGTTGATTCTTGAAACTTGCTGCAGTTGTTTTGATCTTTGATTTCTTCAGTTTGAAAATAGCTTGCAGTTTTAGATTTTGAGGAAGTTTCAACTTGGATTTTGGTTTCAGATTTTAGAATTTTGGAGAGAAATTAGTTTGAATGTTTAAAGGCTTTTGATAATTTTCTTTTCAGTTTTGAAAACGTGCTGGCTTGAATGTTTAGAGAAAGAGGTAGGAAAGGGAAAAAGAAATGAGAAGTAGATATATATAGAATTTGGTTTTTGATTTAAAAAAAATAAAGAAAATAAAATGAAATTGTGACACTTGTCACTAAACACATTTACTAACTTAACACATGTATTTTAAAGTGTTTAAATGTTAACACCTATTTTTTTCATGCATAAATACTTTTACATTTATTAAATAAAGATTTTATAATTTATTTCCTAATAACTAATGCATATTTTTAATTATATAAATGAAAAATCTTCTAAAAGAAATGGAATAAAACAAACTATATTTATAAAAATCATTTATACATACCTTTAATCCAATATATATAAATAGATATATATATCATCTCTTTGAATCCAAATATAAGATCTAACCAATTTTTAAATAAAATTTTAAAATCAAATTTTGATGTATATATATATTTAAACATCCATTTATTTCAATTGAAATAAATATTCCACTTAAAAATCTATATCCACACACATATATATTTACAATACATTTTTATTGTTTTAATATAACAATATTGCTAATTTAATTAATTTATTAAAGAGATTATCATATTTAATTTCTTTGAAATTCCCGGGATATCACAGGGGGATGGCATACGCATGTCATTAGTTACCTATTTTTGCAGAGGTAACCCGGCCTTGTGTTGGCAGAGATCCGGTTAGGTTCTCGGGTCGTCTTTTCCAGGGGCGTACCCATCGTGGCATAGGAAGTTCCTTAGCCTGACCATTTGTTGGAAATCCAAAGAAACAATACGAGACTTGTACGGTTTTAATTGTAGAACCTATCATTCACTTATGGTGGCGCCCCACTGTTTGGATGGTAGCTATAGTAGGCATACGATACTGGTCGTATGTTGGCTAAGATTAATATTATACTTTCGAAATGTTTTCTACACTATGCACTAATAATAATATCAAAAATGATTTAATTTTGCGTATCAAGCATCTTTGACTATCATAAGGAGAAATGTCACGTACAGGAATTTTCGACTTTCGAAAATTCGACATCGATACCCACTTTATCGACTGCCGAGAAATCGAGTGCCGGAAACTCCAATAGTGAGGGTTTTAAAAAGAAAGAAAAAGTAGAAGAAGAAGAAAAGAGGAAAAGAAAAGAAAGAAGAAAGAGAGAACAACATCAGAACAGAAAACAGAACAATATCAGAATCTCACATATCGCAGCGGAACAATATACAATAGATAATTACTAGTCTTTTAAAACAAAGAACTATATCAGTTTATACATACATCAATCATCAGAGTCAATATACAACAATGGCCAGTTATATAACTTGTCCTCATACAGAATACACAGCGGAATAAATACTATCAGATACAAATACTACGTCTCGCCATCCAGCTTGCTTCCAAAGCTCCAGAATATCCTGATAATCTAACTCTAGACTGCCCGTGTGGAAATTTGTGGGCACCCAGAGTTTAGAAGGGAACAATAAACTCCGAGTCAGTCCTGGTGACTGGTGTGAGATCGTAAAACAGTTACTCTTTAAAACACAACAGGAAAACTTTTAATGTCAATTCGCAATGCTTTTGGAAAATGAAACTACCATAAGACCTCCCACCACACACACAATGCAAACGCAGACTTGGAGGAGATTTCTTCTTATGATAATCAAAGATGCTTACTACGCAAAAATCAAATTCTTTTTGATATTATTATTAGTGCATAGTGGAAAATCATTTCGAAAGTAGAATATAAATCTTAGCCAGCATAGGTACCATTATATTATGCCTGCTATAGCGGCCTCCTGAGGAGACAGGTTATACAATTGAAATCGTAAAAGCTCGTATTGTTTCTTTGGATTTCCAACAAATGGTCAGGCTAAGGAACTTCCTATCCACGATGGGTAAGTCCCTGGAATAGACGACCCGAGAACCTAACCGGATCTCTGCCAACACAAGGCCGGGTTACCTCTGCAAAAGTAGGTAACTACTAACACGCGTATGTCATCCCCCGATCGTCACCGATCTTCCCGAGGATCCCCGATTTCCAACAAACCACAAAGTAATAATAACTGTGCAGCAACCACAGAGGTTAAGTATCTGGGCTCCATACCATGATACCACCTTTATCCAGAAGGAATGACATACACTAAGGGGCGCTACTCCCTAGAACCTTGCTGCATCCTTCCTGTTTCGACCATTTCCGGGGTGTGAGGCTCGACGAAGTCTCGTCCACAAAGCTACGCTTTCTCAAAAAGCCCTGCTTCGGGTCAAACAAAAATGATCAACCTATGATCACAAAGATATAAGATCAAACAAATGATCATATCACAAATGATCAAACACTGATCATTTCACAGCAACACTCAGTATGCCACGTTACCAAATTGGGATATATCGCTGATAAATTTCAACTACATAACCTCTGAGCTCGTACGTCTCAGAGAAGGGTGTTAAGCTAAGAGAATAAATTCTCCGCCACCAACAGATATGTATTTGAAAGAAATCAGCTTTATATCTCAAATTGTAACGTCAGACACACAATCCATACAAGTCTGTTCCGGGATCGAACAGAACCGAAGGCACTTCTCACGAAGCCCTTGCATTTCCGGATAATTTTCTAATCACGTCGGGACTTCCCGTCACTAAGGGTGATAAAACCTCTAAACCGGAGATCAGCCGATGTAGAGTAACTCGACGGTAATCCTTCCGTTTTCAAAAATATCCGGTCTTCAACACCGGTCTTCAAATGCAATTCATAACAACGTATCACTTATTCGGAATGGGTTATACGACCCCATGGTCCTTTCCCGGCTAACCCGAATAGTGAGCGTTTATTTAAAAACAAAGTGTGGCATTCAAATTCATCCAATTCACAACAAATACCTATTCAAGGTAATTATTGATAGTCGGTTATTTAACTATCAATAAAGATGCGCAACATCATCAGATTCCAAATAATTTCCCAAATTATTTTATCTCCAAAAATATCTTCACTAGATATAAAATTTCCACACTTCAAAAATAAATCAACGTTTTTCTTTAAAACGAATTTCCATTTCTTTTATAAATTCCATAGTGAATTTATATCTTCGAATATCTACTGATATTCGATTTTCAAATCGTTTTCAATATTCAATTTCAATTTATCTTAAAGAAGATAAATTCTCAAAACGTTTCATTTCATATTGGAAAAGCATTTCCTTACTTATTTAAAAATAAGTGTTTCACAAATCTATTTATTTTCAACACTTGGAAAATATTCAATATACTTAAAATCAAATTAAGTATATATTCATTTTTTTAAGGAAAACATTCTTTTAACACCTTTATTTGAGTCAAAACGAATGTTACGTAAAACATCGTTACGACGACTCAAAATCCCAAGTATAGGGATTCGGAATTAAGATAGATATATAAATCCCAATACTAGACAAAAACATTTCCTTTCGGAAATCATTTACTATAACAACAGTGTTATAGTCTATCATTTCCTTATATTCTCGAAAACGCCTATTTCAACAATAAATGTTGAAATCTATGCTTTCAATTCACAATACATTTTAAAACATCTTTAAAATGTTTAACTTCATTTTTAATATCACTTCTTCAAAAATGAATCCATTTTTTTTCAATAATATATTCACTGTCCAAAATCATGAATATACTTCACTTAACCAAATTTCAATCTTTTCTACACATTTATTTCAAAGATAATTCGCTATCCAAAATCGCGAATATATCTTCTTTAATAACCTTCCATATTTAATTTATCAAATTCAATTGATTTCGAATTTATAAAACAACGTTTAAAAATTCTATTTCTCTCTTATAACAACTTTGATTTATAAATCTTCTTTAATAACCTTCTATAATTCACTTATCAAAATTGAGTGATTCTAGATTTTATAAAACAACATTTTATAAGTAAATTTTCTTATAAATATTTTATTCCACAATTTCCTTCACATTTTATAACTTCATAATTTATCAATCTATAAATTTCATATCTTCACATTTTATAATTATAAATTTCATATCTTCACATTTTATAATTATAAATTTCATATCTTCACATTTTATAATTATAAATTTCATATCTTCACATTTTATAATTATAAATTTTTAGGCGTTTATTTATTTGAAAATAAATCAACTCAAAAAATTAAATAAAACGTCTATTCCAACAAATCACTTTAAAAACCCTTTTAAAGTAAAAGATGTTATTTTTAAACTTCAAAACTGAATCCGATGATGCAACAGCATCAATTAGTCAATCACAACAACAACATCATATATCAACATATGATACAGAATATACATCACAATATCTATAAATAAATAAATACTGTTGAGGAATCCAGTTGGATCCCTCCAACCTGTTTCCCTGCATCCACAGATGTTAGCACAATACCAATTCCACTTCGAGGTGGAATATCGCGGTATATGGGTTTTATAAAAATAATCCGCTTACTAACGGCGCAATAGGGTCTCATCCGCTATACGAGGCGGGAAATCATCAATCCAATATATACATATGCCAATATGTATATATTGCTATATATATATAATAGATATATCCTACTATATCTAATATCACATCCAATAGAAATCAAATCATCAATCAATAACTGTAAAATCAATTTTCATTTGAGTGAGAAAAATCTCACCTTTGCTTTTATTTTGCAATCCATTCCAAATCCAGATTTATTTTTCTTCGTTGTATTCGACCTTGTATAAATAATTTACACAATCTATTAATATTCGAATTAAATCGAATAATAAATTTCTATTTGATAAATTTAACTAACTAATAATTTATTTGATTTAAATTCGAACAATAAATTAAGTTTTAAACTGATTTCCTTTTAAAAATCTATCTAACCAAGATTTTTCTTTAAATTAATATCTTTATTTTTAAATCAATTTCTTTTAAATACATATTTATTTAACTAATCATTTCTTTATCTCTTTCATAAGTTTAATTAACTAATAGTTCTGTAGACTTATATATTCATTAAATCTAAATGGAAAATAAATAAAAGAAAAATATTCTTTCTAGCATTTATATTAACAGAAAATGGTTTATACTTACTGTAATAATTATATTTCTGCTTATCTATACATATATACATTCATTGTAATTTAAATTTCACTTTAAGCTAATATTCAAAAAATTTAAACAAAATTCCTTTTTCTTTAAACTGCATATACCAGAACTGTATAATTCCAACTTTTATAAATTTAAATAAAACAATACCTCCACTTACTCGAATCGAAACCACGACTCTGCCCATCATCACGAGAGGAACCCCACTGTCAGAGTTCACCATCGCGACCATCAGCCCAGATCGAATGCGAACCCTAATTCACGAACGAGATGAACGCGAATGCCATCGCCTCGCGCGCGAGCTCGCTGCCATGTCGAAGCTTCATCGCCGACTTCAACACTTCGAACCCAAATCGCAAATCTCCGGTTGTCGCCTACATACGCGACTCCATCCCAAGACGCGTACGCCACCGCCCGCCGCCTGCTGTGCCACCACTGCTCAATCGAATTGGGGTGCTCGCGAGCGTCGCCCTAAGTCGCAGTCGCCATGACCAATCGCGCCATCGCGAATCGCCTGCCCCACGCGAGTGCGCTTGCCTCCCCTTGAATCGCGAGCCTCGCGATACGCTGCCGCCTCGCTATTTTGATTACGAATGAATCGAATTTGATTTCTATTTGATTTTCGTGTTCGAACATTTTTTTTCTTTCGGCTATTGGATTTGAACTGATGGAAGAGGGAGAGGGTTTTTTTTAATTTTAGACGAGGCATGGTTCACACGATCTTTTTCGCGATTGCAGGCACGATTTTAGGGAAGAGAAAGGGAAATAACATGTTGATGTTGACCAGTTTAAATCTAAATTTTAAATTGAATTCGTTTTTAAAATTTCAACTTGTTTTCTAACCGTACGGTCACAAAACAACTCCAAAAAATACGAAAATTGAAATCCGGTAATAATTCGATATTACGGACCCAATGGAACTGGTTTCGTCGAATTCCGAGACTGTGCCTTGGACGGCTATTTTTAAATATCGATTCGAACAATAAAATTCAAAACTGAACAGAACAGTTTCAAATTCAATTCTGAAAGTTCTATTACCTTTAATGTTATCAATATAAATTTTAAAAGCTTTTGAAATATTTTTCTTCAGCTTAAAACTGAAGATTCAAATTTTTATTCAAATCAATAGATTAAATTTTAAAGTTTAATCGCAAATTTCAAAATTATATCGGGGATTCAAATTAAATTATCGTTCAAATATTTAAAATCAATTAAATATTTTCAATTTAATTTGTTCAAAATTCTGGATCGTTACAAACTTCCCTCCTTAAAAGAATTTCGTCCTCGAAATTTCAAGTTAGGAAAAAAAAAGTCCTTAACTCGTCTACTATTTTTCACAATCCAAAACCAAATAGTTTTTATCAATTTGTCAAAACAAATCTTCCTACTAAAGATTCTTTATCATTTCAACTAACTTTCTAGAATCTTTCATAGTTTTCAAACAATATTGTTTTACTTCAAAATTCAAATTTAAATTCAAATTTAAACTTTCAAAATTTCTCAAAAATTTTCTAACGCCCTAAATTTCCAAAAAATTTCGCCAGCGTCTCCTTTGCGCGGCTAATACGGCACGACTACAAAACGTCCCTACGGACTCTCAGATTTCAAAAAGAAAAGAAAAAGCCAAGCGGCTAGAGAAATAAGTCATCAAATCTCATATTCAAATTTAAACACATACCTTTTCGAGCAATTCAAATTATCTTCGAAATCAAAATTCCAATTCCTTTTATAACACCTGTATGTCCTACTAGCCATAATATCTAGTTACACATTCAAACCATTTTGCAAATTCTATTACAAAATTTTCAATATCAGCTGCTTATACATTTTTACTTCACTGTTGAAGTTACATATATTCATCTTCCTTCAATTTTACATTTCAAATCTATTTGAATTCAATTTTATCTTCTATTCTGAATATTGAATTTTTATCGATTATCTTTCATTCATAACCGCACTATTTTAAATTAGTTTTATTTACTAATTCATCATCACTTTATTCAACATTCAGTTTCAATTTTATTCACTTACAATTGTGAATTCCATTCATTGCAAATTTATTTCTACTTACTTGAATTTATCTTTAAATTCGAACCATCTCTTTTCATTTAGCTCACAATTCAAGTTTCAATTTAACTAATTCAACTTCCATTTCATGAATTAATTAATTATCAAAGTAGTTTATTCGGATTCAATCCTTATTCATTTTTCTTTTCCAAGTTAGGAATTTTCTATTCAACGTGATTCAAATCAAATCACATTCCATTATTGAATTTTTTTATTCATCTTTCATTTATAATTATTCAATTCAATTCATTGCTTACAATTTCGAAATGAATTTCAACTTTCAATTTCAGTTTCATTTAATTGATTCACTTGCACTTACTTTAATTTAACTTCATTCTTTAAGTTAAATTTATTCTATCAATATTCAAATTCTATGAGTTATCAACTTAATAATATTTCATAAATATATTTATATATATAATATTCCAGAGTCTTTTCAACCTTTCAAAACCATTTTTGAAAACAATTCAATTTATCTTTTGAATTTTCTAAAACAAAATCCAAATTTTCCAAACACTTTCCGTTTAAAATAATTTGGCAGCAATTTCTCTTTTGGAAACCCGAAAATGAACACCAATGATGCCGCGGTCATCATCGAAGTTATTTTCCAGCGACCGAAAAGAGTTTAGAGCTTTCATCTCTCCAAAATACTTTTCAAAACCTTCGAAATCCACTTTCAAACCAAAAAGGATTTAAACTTTCCAAATCTCCAAAATTTTCAAATTCTTTTCAAAACATTTCCAAAAACTTCTTTGGAATCCCGTTTTAAATTACAATTCACATTTATAATTTACATTTTCAAATTTCATTTGTGTGTGAATTTTATTTCTTAACTTTGGAGTTACGATTTCAATTTCTTATTTAATTTCAATGAGAATAATTTAATATTATTACTTCCTAACAACCATGCATCCATATACTATGATAATTCATAGAAAAATCATTTCTTTTCTATACAAAAATAGTTTTAGGTAAAATTATCTCATTTACCCTATTTAAAACAATACTGTGTCAGTTTATCTTGTTAAGAGTTTAGAAACTCCTATCAACACAGTTAGCTAGACTGCACCGACCAGAATCTATAAACAATCAACCGATAAGTCAACACAATACAAAACAATTTTATATTCACTAACAAATACGCGCTCATATCTATTATTACACTCAACTCATTCTAGAGTACTGCTGACTCTATCTCTAATGAGTAACACCCAACAGAGCAGGGTTGTCGCTTAACCATATGCTCTGATACCACGCTGTCACGTATAGGAATTTTCGACTTTCGAAAATTCGACATCGATACCCACTTTATCGACTGCCGAGAAATCGAGTGCCGGAAACTCCAATAGTGAGGGTTTTAAAAAGAAAGAAAAAGTAGAAGAAGAAGAAAAGAGGAAAAGAAAAGAAAGAAGAAAGAGAGAACAACATCAGAACAGAAAACAGAACAATATCAGAATCTCACATATCGCAGCGGAACAATATACAATATATAATTACTAGTCTTTTAAAACAAAGAACTATATCAGTTTATACATACATCAATCATCAGAGTCAATATACAACAATGGACAGTTATATAACTTGTCCTCATACAGAATACACAGCGGAATAAATACTACCAGATACAAATACTACGTCTCGCCATCCAGCTTGCTTCCAAAGCTCCAGAATATCCTGATAATCTAACTCTAGACTGCCCGTGTGGAAATTTGTGGGCACCCAGAGTTTAGAAGGGAACAATAAACTCCGAGTCAGTCATGGTGACTGGTGTGAGATCGTAAAACAGTTACTCTTTAAAACACAACAGGAAAACTTTTAATGTCAATTCGCAATGCTTTTGGAAAATGAAACTACCATAAGACCTCCCACCACACACACAATGCAAACGCAGACTTGGAGGAGATTTCTTCTTATGATAGTCAAAGATGCTTACTACGCAAAAATCAAATTCTTTTTGATATTATTATTAGTGCATAGTGGAAAATCATTTCGAAAGTAGAATATAAATCTTAGCCAGCATAGGTACCATTATATTATGCCTGCTATAGCGGCCTCCTGAGGAGACAGGTTATACAATTGAAATCGTAAAAGCTCGTATTGTTTCTTTGGATTTCCAACAAATGGTCAGGCTAAGGAACTTCCTATCCACGATGGGTAAGTCCCTGGAATAGACGACCCGAGAACCTAACCGGATCTCTGCCAACACAAGGCCGGGTTACCTCTGCAAAAGTAGGTAACTACTAACACGCGTATGCCATCCCCCGATCGTCACCGATCTTCCCGAGGATCCCCGATTTCCAACAAACCACAAAGTAATAATAACTGTGCAGCAACCACAGAGGTTAAGTATCTGGGCTCCATACCATGATACCACCTTTATCCAGAAGGAATGACATACACTAAGGGGCGCTACTCCCTAGAACCTTGCTGCATCCTTCCTGTTTCGACCATTTCCGGGGTGTGAGGCTCGACGAAGTCTCGTCCACAAAGCTACGCTTTCTCAAAAAGCCCTGCTTCGGGTCAAACAAAAATGATCAACCTATGATCACAAAGATATAAGATCAAACAAATGATCATATCACAAATGATCAAACACTGATCATTTCACAGCAACACTCAGTATGCCACGTTACCAAATTGGGATATATCGCTGATAAATTTCAACTACATAACCTCTGAGCTCGTACGTCTCAGAGAAGGGTGTTAAGCTAAGAGAATAAATTCTCCGCCACCAACAGATATGTATTTGAAAGAAATCAGCTTTATATCTCAAATTGTAACGTCAGACACACAATCCATACAAGTCTGTTCCGGGATCGAACAGAACCGAAGGCACTTCTCACGAAGCCCTTGCATTTCCGGATAATTTTCTAATCACGTCGGGACTTCCCGTCACTAAGGGTGATAAAACCTCTAAACCGGAGATCAGCCGATGTAGAGTAACTCGACGGTAATCCTTCCGTTTTCAAAAATATCCGGTCTTCAACACCGGTCTTCAAATGCAATTCATAACGACGTATCACTTATTCGGAATGGGTTATACGACCCCATGGTCCTTTCCCGGCTAACCCGAATAGTGAGCGTTTATTTAAAAACAAAGTGTGGCATTCAAATTCATCCAATTCACAACAAATACCTATTCAAGGTAATTATTGATAGTCGGTTATTTAACTATCAATAAAGATGCGCAACATCATCAGATTCCAAATAATTTCCCAAATTATTTTATCTCCAAAAATATCTTCACTAGATATAAAATTTCCACACTTCAAAAATAAATCAACGTTTTTCTTTAAAACGAATTTCCATTTCTTTTATAAATTCCATAGTGAATTTATATCTTCGAATATCTACTGATATTCGATTTTCAAATCGTTTTCAATATTCAATTTCAATTTATCTTAAAGAAGATAAATTCTCAAAACGTTTCATTTCATATTGGAAAAGCATTTCCTTACTTATTTAAAAATAAGTGTTTCACAAATCTATTTATTTTCAACACTTGGAAAATATTCAATATACTTAAAATCAAATTAAGTATATATTCATTTTTTTAAGGAAAACATTCTTTTAACACCTTTATTTGAGTCAAAACGAATGTTACGTAAAACATCGTTACGACGACTCAAAATCACTAGTATAGGGATTCGGAATTAAGATAGATATATAAATCCCAATACTAGACAAAAACATTTCCTTTCGGAAATCATTTACTATAACAACAGTGTTATAGTCTATCATTTCCTTATATTCTCGAAAACGCCTATTTCAACAATAAATGTTGAAATCTATGCTTTCAATTCACAATACATTTTAAAACATCTTTAAAATGTTTAACTTCATTTTTAATATCACTTCTTCAAAAATGAATCCATTTTTTTTCAATAATATATTCACTGTTCAAAATCGTGAATATACTTCACTTAACCAAATTTCAATCTTTTCTACACATTTATTTCAAAGATAATTCGCTATCCAAAATCGCGAATATATCTTCTTTAATAACCTTCCATATTTAATTTATCAAATTCAATTGATTTCGAATTTATAAAACAACGTTTAAAAATTCTATTTCTCTCTTATAACAACTTTGATTTATAAATCTTCTTTAATAACCTTCTATAATTCACTTATCAAAATTGAGTGATTCTAGATTTTATAAAACAACATTTATAAATTGCTTTTATACTTTATAGCAATTTCAACTTCAAAAATCATTTTATTAGCAATTTCTATTTATATTCCATCTAAGGGCAAAAATCTAATTTATAAGTAAATTTTCTTATAAATATTTTATTCCACAATTTCCTTCACATTTTATAACTTCATAATTTATCAATCTATAAATTTCATATCTTCACATTTTATAATTATAAATTTCATATCTTCACATTTTATAATTATAAATTTCATATCTTCACATTTTACAATTATAAATTTCATATCTTCACATTTTATAATTATAAATTTTTAGGCGTTTATTTATTTGAAAATAAATCAACTAAAAAAATTAAATAAAACGTCTATTCCAACAAATCACTTTAAAAACCCTTTTAAAGTAAAAGATGTTATTTTTAAACTTCAAAACTGAATCCGATGATGCAACAGCATCAATTAGTCAATCACAACAACAACATCATATATCAACATATGATACAGAATATACATCACAATATCTATAAATAAATAAATACTGTTGAGGAATCCAGTTGGATCCCTCCAACCTGTTTCCCTGCATCCACAGATGTTAGCACAATACCAATTCCACTTCGAGGTGGAATATCGCGGTATATGGGTTTTATAAAAATAATCCGCTTACTAACGGCGCAATAGGGTCTCATCCGCTATACGAGGCGGGAAATCATCAATCCAATATATACATATGCCAATATGTATATATTGCTATATATATAATAGATATATCCTACTATATCTAATATCACATCCAATAGAAATCAAATCATCAATCAATAACTGTAAAATCAATTTTCATTTGAGTGAGAAAAATCTCACCTTTGCTTTTATTTTGCAATCCATTCCAAATCCAGATTTATTTTTCTTCGTTGTATTCGACCTTGTATAAATAATTTACACAATCTATTAATATTCGAATTAAATCGAATAATAAATTTCTATTTGATAAATTTAACTAACTAATAATTTATTTGATTTAAATTCGAACAATAAATTAAGTTTTAAACTGATTTCCTTTTAAAAATCTATCTAACCAAGATTTTTCTTTAAATTAATATCTTTATTTTTAAATCAATTTCTTTTAAATACATATTTATTTAACTAATCATTTCTTTATCTCTTTCATAAGTTTAATTAACTAATAGTTCTGTAGACTTATATATTCATTAAATCTAAATGGAAAATAAATAAAAGAAAAATATTCTTTCTAGCATTTATATTAACAGAAAATGGTTTATACTTACTGTAATAATTATATTTCTGCTTATCTATACATATATACATTCATTGTAATTTAAATTTCACTTTAAGCTAATATTCAAAAAATTTAAACAAAATTCCTTTTTCTTTAAACTGCATATACCAGAACTGTATAATTCCAACTTTTATAAATTTAAATAAAACAATACCTCCACTTACTCGAATCGAAACCACGACTCTGCCCATCATCACGAGAGGAACCCCACTGTCAGAGTTCACCATCGCGACCATCAGCCCAGATCGAATGCGAACCCTAATTCACGAACGAGATGAACGCGAATGCCATCGCCTCGCGCGCGAGCTCGCTGCCATGTCGAAGCTTCATCGCCGACTTCAACACTTCGAACCCAAATCGCAAATCTCCGGTTGTCGCCTACATACGCGACTCCATCCCAAGACGCGTACGCCACCGCCCGCCGCCTACTGTGCCACCACTGCTCAATCGAATTGGGGTGCTCGCGAGCGTCGCCCTAAGTCGCAGTCGCCATGACCAATCGCGCCATCGCGAATCGCCTGCCCCACGCAAGTGCGCTTGCCCCCCCTTGAATCGCGAGCCTTGCGATACGCTGCCGCCTCGCTATTTTGATTACGAACGAATCGAATTTGATTTCTATTTGATTTTCGTGTTCGAACATTTTTTTTCTTTCGGCTATTGGATTTGAACTGATGGAAGAGGGAGAGGGTTTTTTTTAATTTTAGACGAGGCATGGTTCACACGATCTTTTTCGCAATTGCAGGCACGATTTTAGGGAAGAGAAAGGGAAATAACATGTTGATGTTGACCAGTTTAAATCTAAATTTTAAATTGAATTCGTTTTTAAAATTTCAACGTGTTTTCTAACCGTACGGTCACAAAACAACTCCGAAAAATACGAAAATTGAAATCCGGTAATAATTCGATATTACGGACCCAATGGAACTGGTTTCGTCGAATTCCGAGACTGTGCCTCGGACGGCTATTTTTAAATATCGATTCGAACAATAAAATTCAAAACTGAACAGAACAGTTTCAAATTCAATTCTGAAAGTTCTATTACCTTTAATGTTATCAATATAAATTTTAAAAGCTTTTGAAATATTTTTCTTCAGCTTAAAACTGAAGATTCAAATTTTTATTCAAATCAATAGATTAAATTTTAAAGTTTAATCGCAAATTTCAAAATTATATCGGGGATTCAAATTAAATTATCGTTCAAATATTTAAAATCAATTAAATATTTTCAATTTAATTTGTTCAAAATTCTGGATCGTTACAAGAAATCTCCTCCGATTCTGCGTTTGCATTGTGTGTGTGTGCGGGAGGCCTTATGGTAGTCTCATTTTCTAAAAGCATTGCGAAATTGACTTTAAAATCTTCCTGTTGTTTATTTTAAAAGATAAAATGTTTTACGATCTCACACCAGTCACCATGACTGACTCAGAGTTTATTTTTTCCCTTCTAAACTCTGGGTGCCCACCAATTTCCACACGGGCAGTCTAGAGTTATGTTATCAAGATATACTGGATATTCTGGAGCTTTGGAAGCAAGCTGGAGGGCGAGACGTAGTATTTGTATCTGACATTATTTATTCCGCTGTGTATTCTGTATGAGGACAAGTTATACAACTGTCCATTGATTTGCTGTGTTGTATTGAGTTGTATATTGACTCTGTTGATGTATGTATAAAACTGATATAGTTCTTTGTTTAAAAGACTAGTGATTATCTATTATATTTTTGTTCCGCTGCGAATGTGAGATTCTGATATTGTGTTCTGTTTCTGTTTCTAAGGTTGCTTCTTCTGTTGTTCCTCTTTCTCTTTTTTCTTCTATCTTTTCTTCTACCTCTTCTTTTAAAACCTAAGTATTCGGTTTTTCGGCATTCGTTTATTCGGCAGTTGATACAGTGGACGTATCGATGTCGATATTCGGAAGTTGAAGAAACGGGTCCTTACGTCATCCTTTTCATTTGTTTCTTTTTGTTTGCTCCATTACAAGTAGTTTTCCTGAACTTTTTTTTAATGACATCCAAATTTCTATTCATGCCACGTCATTAGCATTTAATATTCTTCACTTCTAAACTTCATTTTGTTTACACATTATAAGTTCTTGTAGCTTTCTTTTATTGGCAATTCATTCTCCTGAAGCTTCATATTTAAAAAACGGAAGATTTATTTTATCTTCATTTATATGCTTCCTTTACTTTACCTCTTTCAACACTATTGTTTTCTAAGGCTGTTCATATTTATAATTATATTTCAATTCTTACTTGGTTTATATATACTTTGTTAGCTTTTCATTTATTTCTATCTTCATTAATGCAACCTTAATTTATTCTTCAAATCTCCTTATTATCACTCATTTTGATTTTTCCTTCCTCTTCAAGTATTCTTCTTCTTCAAATTTTATTCTAGTTCAGACTTTCTTCTTTATTTTCAACTTTCTCTATAAATATCCTGCTATAAACCCTAGCCTCCCTAATTCTCATTTGTTCGGTACATACATCTCAACTCTCTCCTTCTCAATGGCAGACAAATAAATCTTAGATCCAAATAAAAATTCCAAACCAAATCAAAAGCTAAAATTCAAACTCCTCAGAAAAATCTAGAAGCAAAATGCATGAGGGAGAGAGGGAAAGAAAGGGGGACGAGTGGCGCTTGAAGGTGTTCTTTTATTTCTTTTTTTTTTGAAATTTCAATCATCATTAATGCGTATAACTTTCTCCTACGAACTCCGTTTCATGCGAGATTTTTTTTGTTAGGATCGTAATAAAATTCCGGACCTGATGACGCTAGTTTAGGCGAATTCTGAGACGGTCAAATTTTTGGGTTTAAATTGGATTTAAATTCAAAAGTGAGTGTTTTAACCCACTCACAACTTCTAATTGTTCTTATGTTTGTTAAATTGATTTATGATGTGTTTAAAAATTTATTTATAGCTGTTTGGCATACTTTTATTCATCATCTCAGTTAAATCGCGTTTTTTTAATTAAATTTTTATTTAATTATTCATTGCATATAACTGCCAATTAAAATTTTAGTTAAATTTATTATTGCATATAAACTACTAGTTAAATTTATTTATTATTGCATATAAACTACAATTAAATAGTATTTAATTCATTATTGAAAAATTAACTCTCAATAATTAATCATAATTTATTGATGCGATGGTTTGAATTGGATGATAAATTAATGAATGTTTGATGATTGATATGATGGATGAATGGATGTTGTATTTATATTGTATAAACTACAAGTTATTATGCATTTTTTATTTCATTCGGGATTGTGGTTTGAAATGATATAAAACCACATTTTTATTTTAAATTGCGGATTGAAATGATAAATATCTGTATCACTTTACCATAGGATAGAAAATTATATACAGGCACCGTGGTATATATATAAAAATTTATGTTGAAATGATTTTTTTCTATGGTTTTGAAAAGAATACGGTTTAATAAATATTAAATTTTGATATATATATATAGTAAAATTCTTGAATTTTGCTATGTATAAATTTGTTTTGAATTTTAAAATAAGCTAAACAATGAAGTTGATTTCTTTTATATAATATGGTTAAGTATCTCATTTAATTTCTATGGTATATAGAGTTTATAATAACTCAAAATAAAGTAAGGATGAAGATAAATGTGAATATGATTTGAATTAAAGTATTTAAGAACTATCCTCGAAAATTTGTTTTGAAATATAAAAAAATTAAGATTTAAAGGGTATTATTTAATAACTTGATTTTGGATTTGAGGATTTAAATGAATATCAAATTGATTGAAAGAATGTTATCAAGCTAATTTAATTAAAAGAATATCCTGTTATTGAAGTTAAGGGTTTTATTTAAATAATATTTGCTGTATTAAGTAAACATTTCAAAATTTAAATAATAAGAATTGGATTTGATATATATTAAATTATCAAAGAATCCATTTTGAAATGGTAGAATATTTAAAGATTTAAATGATATGAACTAAAAAAAATTAAGTTGTGAAATATGGGATATTTAAGCTTTGAATTATATGGGAATTAAAATGATTTATTTGGAGATTCAAATTTGTATTGGGAATTTATTTTGATATTAAAGAAGCTATTGTAGTATATAAAGTAATATAGTTTTTAAATCATTAAGTATTAAAAGTTATGTTTCAAAGTTATGGTTTCAAAGTATACAGATTTGAAAATGCTATGATTTTGGATAAAGGATATTTTTGGAATAAAATGATATCATATTGATTTGGGTTTTAAAATAGAAATGATATCGTATTTATATGGTTTGAAAAGGATATTTTTATTCTGGTTTTAAAATATAAATTATTTTGAAAAGACCGCGGTGTTATAATAACGTTTGGTTGTTGAAGAGATCGGGATCGGAAGTTGTCATACTCCAACTCCGAAAACCACTTTAACAACCGTGTACGCGGTGGAGATTCCAGAATGAAGTAGGATGGTGGCGGCATTTCCTTTGAGGTAAATACGTGGACCCGACTCCCGTGAGCTGGCATAAGGTGGCTAAAATAGGAGCGATTCTTGGGCCAAGGGGGTTAGCGCCCTTTATCAGACACTCCTCTTCGATACTATACTCTGACTTTGGATTGATTCGATGGCCATCTTTATTTTCTTGATTTTTGGGGAGTTTGTTCGAGGTGGGCGGTAGCCGCGGCTATACGTTTCCACCAGTCCGGATAGCGATTTGTATATCTACCCTGGCATTGCCTAGTTGTGCCGTGTCACCTACCATAGCGAGCCTTATACGATTTTGGTTTTGTACCATACCTATGGAGTGCCCTCTGACGACGCCCAGTACGGGGGAGATTACGGTACTGTATAGACTATGGGAATATATTATGTGTTAAGGGCTATATGGGTAACCCCTTAACGCTATTTAAAAATAAGTTTATTTTACTAATAGACATTATTATAATACCGAAATATTACTACATAGTAAATAGTTTCACGGATCCTTAGGAAATGTAAATCCCGAGCATCTCTTGAGTTACTGCACTCATATTTAATTCTGTTGATTTAATTTACATAAGATCTTTAAGTTCTGACTCGAGTGTTTTGTTTTTCAATTCGCTCGGGTCGGTCCGAGCATTTCAGGATCGAAGACCTTATTTCTGGAGGACTGTAACGATGCGGATTTTCGACGCTTGAAAGTCGACATCAATACGTCCATTGTATTAAATGCCGCGCAATCGAATGCCGGAAAGCCGAACCATTAACCCAAATCCGTCTTCCGAAAACCCGACACTAATACGTCCACTGTAGCAACTGTCGAACAATCGGATGGCGGAAACGCGAACTTTAATGTTTAAAAGAAGAGGTAGAAGAAGACAGAAGAAGAAAAAGAACAGAAAAACAGAAGTAACAACAATGTCTCACATTCGCAGCGGAACAATATATAATAGATAATCACTAGTCTTTTAAAACAAAGAACTATATTAGTTTATACATACATCAATCAGAGTCAATATACAACTTAATACAACAATGGACGGTTATATACACTTTTCCTCATACAGAATACACAGCGGAATAAATAAACAAGTACGGTAGTACGTCTCGCCATCCAGCTTATCCCTAGAGCTCCAGAATATCCAGAATATCCGGATAAAACTAACTCTAGGCTGCCCGTGTAGAAAATTATGGGCACCCAGAGTTTAGAAGGGAACAATAAACTCCGAGTCAGTCATGGTGACTGGTGTGAGATCGTAAAACAGTTATTTTCATAAAGAGAATAAAATAGATTCGCAATGCTTTTGGAAAATGAAACTACCATAAGACCTCCCACCACACACACAATGCAAACGCAGAATTGGAGGAGATTTCTTCTTATGATAGTCAAAGATGCTTACTACGCCAATCATTGGATTATTATTATTAATGTCTAGTGTGGAAAACATTTCGAAAGTATAATAGTAATCTTAGCCAACATACGACCAGTATCATATGCCTACTACAGCTACCATCTAAATAGTGGTGACCACCGTACGTAAATGGCAGGTTCTACAACTAAAACCGTACAAGTTTCGTATTGGGAAATGGATTTCCAACAAATGGTCAGGCTAAGGAACTTCCTTTCCTCCTGCCGAATGGGATCGCCTCTGGCTGGACGTCCCGAGAGACAAACTGCTCTGCCAAACAAGGCCGGGTTACCCCTGTAACAGGTAACTCACGAATATGTCATCACCTGGTCCTTTGGGACCTTTATCCGAGCGCTCGGTAACCATCATCACACATAATAAATAAGTGTATCCACATGAGTAAGTATCTGGGCTCCATACCATGATACCACCCCTTTCCAGAAGGAAATGACATACCCTAAAGGGCACGACCCTCATAACCTTGCCGCAACATTCCTGTTTCGACCATTTCCGGGTTGTTGAGGCCCTAACGAAGTCTCGTCCACAAAGCTACGTTTTTTCACAAAGCCGTGCTTTGATCACAAATGATCAAATGAATGATCATTGTCACAGCAACACTCAGCATGCCACATTACCAAATTGGGAATATATCGCTGATAAATTTCAACTACATAACCTCTGAGCTCGTACGTCTCAGAGAAGGGTGTTAAGCTAAGAGAATAAATTCTCCGCCACCAATAGAAATGTATTTTAAAGAAATCAGCTCTATATCTCAAAATGTAATGTCAGACACGTGACCATACAAGTCTGTTCCGGGTTCGAACAGAACCGAAGGCACTTCCAAAGAAGCCCTTGCAAATCCGGATATTCACAATCCCGATAAAACTTCCCATCACAAAGGAAATCTCAATACCGTAGTTAACGGTGCAGAGAAAATCGATAGGTCATCCCATCGTTTTCACAAATACCCGGTCTTCATCACCGGTCTTCAATACGATCCATATCGTCGTATTATTATTCGGAATGGGTTATCTGACACAAATGTCCTTTCCCGGCTAAACCGAATAATAAGCGTTTGTTTTAAAAACAAATTCAAGTGCCATTTCAAAGGCAATATTGATAGTCGGTGATTTAACTATCAATAATATTCATAACAATCATCAGATTTAAATAATTTTCCCAAATTATTAAATTTCAAATATCTTCATAAGATATATGGTTTATACTTCAACCATTTAAAAACAATTTCCATATCACATTCATTTAAATCACTTAAATAAATCCTTATCGATTTATTTCAAATTTACATCCCAATCAGTAAATTTATTTCCACACTTCATCACTTTAAAAATAAATTTAAAATCACTTTTCCTTACACGGAATATATTTCCAAATATTTCTTTTAAAAATCCACTTAGAACTTTTAATTTATATTTTTAAAAGCCACTTTGGAAAATATACTCGACTTTATAGTGAAAATACACTTTCACTTTAAAACGGTCCATTTAAACCAATTTAATAAATTCTTATCAATTTATTAAAATTTACATTCAAATCTGTAAATTTACTTTCACACTTTAAAAATAAATCAGTGTTTATTTTTAAAACAAAATTCCCTTTCTTTTATAAATTCTATTCGTAATTTACATTCTCAAATATTAACTTTCAACATCAAATCGACTTTCAAATTGATTTCTCAATTTTATTTCAATATCGAATCAATTACAAATTGATTTCTAAGTTTTATTACAATAGAACAAAACATTGCGATTTATTTCTAAGTTTATCTTCAAATAACAAACCATTTGCAAATCGACTTCCGAATTCATTTTTTTCTTCAAACACTAAATCAATTTCAAATAAATTTTCCAATGATTTAATTTTCATTACCAAATTAATTACAAACTTGATTTCTAAATTTATTTCAATTCCAAATAAATTTCCATGTCAACTTCTCAAAGATTCATTTTCAAATATTAAACCAATTACAAATTGATTTCTAGAAGTTTATCACTTTTAAATAAATTCCTTTGTTCTTTTCAAATTATTCAAAATTCCATTTTTAAATGAATTCTTCAACTTTTAAACTATATTATTCAAAACTCATTTCTCCATATTTTGGAATTTATTCGGTAAGATTTCGAAAATCAAATTTTAATACTTTAAAATTCCTTCTTTCAATAAATTCAATTCTTAACAATAAATTCACTTAAAATTTTCCACTTTAATTTCAAAATCCAATTTATATTCATTTCTGGTATCCAACGATACCAAAAATACATTCGGCTAAATTTTAGCCTTCACAATTTCAATTATCAATAAATCATCCACAGATTATCAATAAATCACATCATTCACATATAAAATAATATTCAAAAAATTTGAGGAATCCAGTTGGATCCCTCCAACCTATTTCCCTGCATCCACAGATGTTAGCACAATACCAATTCCACTTCGAGGTGGAATATCGCGGTATATAGGATTTTATAAAATATCATCCGCTTACTAACGACGCAATAGGGTCTCATCCGCTATACAAGGTGGGAAATCAATCAATCCAATATACATATGCCAATATGTATATATTGCTATATATATAGATATATCCTACTATATCTAATAGCACATCCAAATAGCAATCAATAACTGCAATTCAAATTTAAATCTGAGTGAGAAGATCTCACCTTTGCTTTTATTTCGCAATCCATTTTCATTTCAGCTTGTTTCTCCATTTCAGACCTTGTATAGACAATTTTATACAATTTATTAATATTCGAATTAAATCGAGTAACCAATTTTTATTTTAAAATTCTATAATTTGAACTAGACAGTAAATCATCTTTACTTATTTATAAAACTACACAAGTAAAAATAACAGGTACAGATTTTTAAAAACAAAAATCTATTTTCTTTTCTGTAAAACACAGCTTAAATTACTTTACCATGTAAATATATTTACATTTCTATATAAATTTTCAAATTGCAGAAAATAAGCTGTTTACTAAACTATATATATATGTATATAAATCCTTTTCTTTTTCTGAGTACTTACATACATTTATTTAAATATTCTTCTTTGTACGTATACTAAATCAATTTCAACTAGAAAAAGGAAAAGGAGATTCAAACCTTACTGCTATCGAAGACAACTGCAGCCCCCTCCCCTTCCAGACGACGCTGCTGCTTCTCCCAATTCCAGTCGCGATTAAATCGCCGCCATCGCCTGCCGTCGCGCTCGTGAACGAGCTTCCCTAAGTCGCCGACCCTGCCTTTGAAAACTCGAGCCGCCATGCTCGCGAATGCCTTGCTTCGAAGCCCTAAATCACGTTCGCGATGTTGCCTTGTCGCCGCGGTCGCCCCTGATGAACGAATACGAACACACGGCCTCACTTGGTTGCCTTCGATCGCTCGTGGTTTTGATTTAAACGAGAAAGGGTTCGTTTCGATTCCCTTACGTTTGAAGCTGCGGCCATTTTTTTTTCTTTTCTGTTCGACTTTGGTGATTTAGAAATAGGGAAAGAGATGTCGCCATTTGATTTTAAACTGCTTTGGAACAAGATATTTTCTTTTGTTATCTGGCTTCAGAACGAAGTAAGAAAGAGATAAGATTTTCTTTGTTTCTGCTTACGTGATAAAAGGAAAAGAAGGGGACACGAGAACGTGATTGTTGCAGAGAAAAAGTAAGTCGGTATTGAAAAGTTAATTAAAAATTTATATTTTTATATTCAAAAATATCCGTTATATTATATCAGCGCGCTTGCTTATCGTACGATTACATGATAACTCTGATTACTACGAAAATTGAAATCCGGTAATAATACAATATTACGGATCCAATGGAACTAGTTTCGTCGAATTCCGAGACTGTGCTCCGGAACGCTATTTTTAAATATCGATTTAACTGATATAATTCAAAACTGAACAAACCACTTCCAAATTCAATTCTGGAAGTTCCAGTACATTCAGAATTATTAATATAAATTTTCTAAGACTTCATATTATTTTTAATCAGCTTAAAACTGAAAATTCAATTTTTTCACCCAATTTTATCGATTAAATTCAATAATTTAATCGCCAAATTCATTCTGATATTTAAATTTTCAAATTAAATTATCATTCGAATATTTAAACTCAATTAAATATTCACATTTTAAATATCAAAAATTCAGGATCGTTACAATCTTCCCCCCTTAAAAGAATTTCGTCCCGAAATTACAAGTAAAGAAGAATGCTCCAATTCCCATTAACTATTTTCTTAAATCCAAATAGTTTTAACGAATTTTCAAACCCAAATCTTTTTATTAAAGATTTGTTATCACTTCAACTAACTTTCCAAATACTTTCATAGTTTTCAAACAACTTCATTTTACTTCACAATTCAAATTTAAATTCAAATTTTGAATTATCCAAAATTTCTCGAAAATTTTCTAACTCTCGAAATTTTCGAAAAATTTCGCCAGCGTCTCCTTTGCGCGGCTAATACGGTACAACTACAAAACGTCCCTACGGACTCTCAGATCTCAAAAGAAAACAAAATGCCAAGTGGCAAAACCAGAATCATATCAAATTTCATACTGAAATTCAAATACATACCTTATTATTGAGCAATTTCAATTTTATCTTCGAAATCAAATCCAATTTTCTTTAGCCTTATAAAACATGTATATCCAATTTAACCATATCCAACTACAGATCCTAAAAATTATTTCACACATTTTCTTACAGAAGTTTTCATATCTGCTTCTATTCAAATAGTTTTCCTATTATCATATGAATTCAATTCATTTACAACTTTGAATATTGAATTTTATCTGTCAATCCTTTCTTAAGTACAAGAGTTAAAAATTCAAATTCATTTTAGAACTTTATGATTCAAAAGTTTGATTTGAATCTATACTTTACTTAGATTTTAAACCACTGCTTACCATATAACAGTTTTCAGAATTTCAAACCTGAAAGCCAAACCTTTAAATTATTTAACTTTGCATTTTCAATTCTATTTGAATTCATCTTACTTTCAAATTACTTTCAAATTTTCATTCAGATTTTCATTTCGAATTTTACTTGAATTCGATTCATCTTTTAATTTCGAATATTGAGTTCTATTCACCTTTATTCCAAATTCTATTTAAAATCACTTGTCGTTAAGTGAAAATTTTTCAAAAATTCTAATTTTTCTAACTCCCAAAATTTTCGGAAAATTTTGGCGGAGTTTCCTTTGTACGGAGGAGCTTTTGCAATTTGACAAAAGAGATAAATATATATACATCGACCCACTCGGTCGGAAAAGCAGAAAACAGTTCATATTTCCTATTTTTATTGCGTAGGCGTACCTTTTTAGCATTTTTAAGCAAAGCAGTTATTTTATTAGCATTTACGCAACCCAAAATGCAGCCAAACGGCTTCCAAAACCCTGCACTTACTCAGTTTAAACACGTAAGTGACAAATATAGGAAATCTATTTAACAATTTACTTATTTCAATAACAAATACATAGATTTCATAAGTAATAGATTCAAAAGAAATTCCATTAGCAATTTATAAAATTTCAATTCAACTTAAATCGCTTCCATCTAATTCACATTCAATTTCTATTCAATTCAAGTGATTAACAATTCCCTTTCTTATATTCAATTCATTTCTAAGTGAATCTAACTCATATCTATTTCAATTGAAACAAAAATCAATATCTATTTACTTTTATTAACTCATAGAATTTATATAGTCTCGTTTTTTTGTCAAACGATAATTCTTTCTATTCAGATTTGTTAATATTCATGCAACTAAATGATTACTTGAGCTAACAATCATTTAAATTGATTCCATTTCAATTAAATTTACATTCCATATTCACAAAACCATTCGATTTGTTCAAAACCATCGTACAAAACTCGACAACAACAATGCAAATATTTATATACACTTCTTGTATTTATTTTCACTTCATTACCGAAGTTATACATTTATCACTATTCAATTTCGCATTTCAACTTATTAATCAACTAAGTTTCCATTTAACCATTTCAAAGCTTCACTTAAATTTGAGTTACTGTCCAATATTTACTTAAGCTATTCCAATTCAAAACTCAAGTTTATCATTTATTTTTATTTTCCATAAACAATTCTCAATTTATTTCCTTTGATTGGTTTTCATTTATCAAATTTATTTCATTTACTAATTCAATTCAATTAGTACATTTACTTATTCATTTTAAATTTCAAATTTCTATATTCAATTCATCTCGAATTTACTTAATTAATAACAAGGAAATTACAATTAATTTCTACTTACTTGAATTTATTTGCAAATTCAACCCATTTTAAATTTAGTTCACATCTCAACTTTAATTTAACAAACTTCCAATTCATTACTTCATGAATTAATAAATTATCAAGTTTATTTACTTGAATTCAATCCATTTCATTATTCTATTCTGATTCATTCTTTTACAAATGTAGCTTCATTTGTTCACTCACAAATTTATTCCTTTACAATTTGAATTTTATTACAAATCAATTTTCACTTTATTTAATTGATTCACTTATACTCACTTTAATTTAACTCCATTCTTTAAGTTAAATTTATTCTATCAAAATTCATATTGTATAAGTTATCAATTCTTTTGTTATTCCATTAATGAATTCATTTTCAAATATTCTCTCCGGAATTCTATTTCAATTATAAATCTCATTACAATTTATATTTAAAAATTCCATTTGTATATGAATTTATTTCCTCATCTTTTCAATTCATATTTATAAATTTCATTTGTTAAATGAATTTATCTTCAAATCTTTGGTTATTATTTTAATTTCTTATTCATTTTCCATATAACAATGATAATAATTCAATGTTATTACCTCCTAACAACCAAACATCCATATACTATAATAATTCATAGAAAGTCATTTCTTTTCTATACAAAAATAATTTTGGGCAAAATTATTTCATTTACCCTATTTAAAACAATACCGTGTCAGTTTACCTTGTTTAAGAGTTTAGAAACTCCTATCGATTATAGTTAGCTAGACTGCATCGACCAGAATCTATAAACAATCAACCGATAAGTCAACACAATACAAAACAAAATTTATATTCACTAACAAATACGCGCTCATATCTATTATTACACTCAACTCATTCTACGCTCGGGTCAGACTGAGTGATACAACAATCTGATATTTTGAGCAATTCAAGTCTGACATGTGCGGATGCGAATGGTTGAAAATATCAGGTCGTTACAATGGTTAATGATGGAATGACATTTTAGAAATATCCATCTTAATTTAGAATGCAGTGTTAGGACCTCAACACCATTTATATCAGTTGGTAATAAATGGGCAGCTTCCAACAGAACTTTCTTTTAGAGTTTTTGGGATATAGTCGCTAGTTGTCTTTCTTAGTTATTGGAAAAGTGGATGATGTGGTGTTAGATAATTTCTATTTTATTCCTGTGCTGACTTAATGAATGAGATTTAAACCACTTGATATATATATATATATATACACATACATACAAATATATATATATATATGTGTGTGTGTGTGTGTATGTATATATATATATGTACGTATGTATGTATGTTTGGAAGCAAAGTAAATAAGGAAATTTTGTAAGCATACTTAACTAGCAATAAACCATAGGTAGGATTGGATGTTAACGAGGGAATTAGGTTTGGAACCTAAAGTATATAAGTGGTCCCATAACTTTAATACTTTGGGAAAACATAAGGAATTTAGCACGCAGACTTTCACCATTCAAGCGAAAAATAAAATGTATAGGAACATGAATGGAATTTCCTATTAAATAAGGATTAAGGAGAAGGTGGTAAAAAATTTCCCTGAAAAGCAGTGGAACCACAACATCTCCAACGCAGCTTCAGGAGTTATGCTTTGCATCGTTAGTGATAGGGACATTTGGTTTAATAGAAAATTTTGGAGGAGTTTGCTAGTAGCTTTAGGAACTAGCTTTGGCGACTTCGTTGAATCTGGGCATCGCTTACCAACTAAAGATCAATGGACAAACTGAAGGAATGGATGAGAACATGGATGATTTGTTGAGAGCTTACATCTTGGACATTGGAGGACCTTAGGAGTAGCAATTACCCTTAGTAGAATCCATGTAGGATTGTAATCATCCATAGACGATTGGTATGGCACCCTTGAAGCATTTTTGGGATGCCACGCGAATTGCCAAACTGAGGGTGGAAAACCACCGACAAATTCTACTCGGACTTGATTTGTACTACAAGATTTTGGAAAGTAAAATTGATTAGGCAACGTCTGAAGACTGTACGATTTGATAGTTGGAGAGTAGGCACCAGATTTATTGGACCTTTTCTCAATATGGGGAAAACAAGAAAACTTTTATGTTGGCCGGAATCTATGACATTTTTGCATTTGAGGAAATACCTTCGTAGCATTGTAATTGTTTTAGAGCCTAATCAATTGGAGGATTTTAAGGCGGAGCTAATAGTGGTCCGTGCCACTGCATGCATTGTACAACACAGAACTCGGAAGCTCTACAACAAGTAAGTAGATTGGTCCTAGTACAATGCGGAGAAAATTCAATGGAAGGCATGAGGACTCCTCATCCTATTCTTTGGAAAATTTTCTCTCTAAAATAAGATTTAAGTTTCATCATGGTTGCTAGATTGGATGATAGGAGATGGTTGCTACACCTTTTCATAACTATTACACCGATGTAGAAATTTTTATGCATGTTTAAGGTATTTGCATACATACTTTCAAAAACGATTACACCCTCATGCTAGGATAAAGCTTATTTTAGTATGTCCGTTGTAACAACCTAGAATTCAATCATTTAAAATTTGGATATTTAATTGATTTTAAATATCCAAAAGTAAATTTTATAAGTTGACTAACTTATATTTGGAATATAATGTTTAATTGATAATTAAATTGTTAATTTAATATTTGAAATTGCAGAAATAATTTGATTTTGAATCTATGTGAATAAAAATGATTTATAAAGTTGGATTAAATACTATTTGAATTAGAATGATGTTAAAGAACTTTTAAAATTAAATTAAGAGTTAATTTATAGAAATTGAATATTTTAACATTTAATTAACGTGTACAAATAGACATTTTTGACATGGTCTTGGATTTTGACGAAACTAGTTTCGTTAGGTTTGTAATGTTATATTATTGTAAGATTTCAAATTTCGAATCAATCGAATTTACGGTTTGGTCATGGGAAGCAAAAACACATAGAAATTTATTTAAGTAAATTTAATTAAAATAAGTCGATTCGAAAATCTATCTTTCAAATATGATCGAATTTGCTCCCGATATATATTCCATTGTGTTCGAAATAGGGGTAAAACATTATAAACGCTAGGCGGCATGCTTCGATTGGAGTTTAAAAAAATTTGAATGAATAATGTCGCGAAATCTTTTATAAAAGGACCTCATTATCACTAATTTTGCCAAAACCCTAGTTTTCTAGGTCTAGCCACCGTAAACAATTCAATGGCCAAGAAACTTGAATCTTTCCCTCCGATCTCTCTTGATCCGTTCACTTTTATCAAAAACTATGTACTACAAAAATGCCAAGCTTGTCGAGATCTATATTTTCAACGGTGATGATTGAAAACTACAAAGCGAATCGACGTCAAAATGGGTTTGAACGCTGCAAGTTCGTGGACGATTTTCGAGGTGGATGGGTGGGGCCGAGCTTCATGTCATTTATGGCGGTGGTGCACTGTGACGCCCCACCTTTATACCCACACTAGCCAAGAACACTACTAAGTAATGCTGTCAACTAGCACGGAGAATAAGGATGTTGAGGAGCGACCATCCGTATAATTGCTTTGTGCGAGTACCGATATGTCAGATATAATGTAAGAGGAAGTCCGTCGTACCGATTCAAACTTAAAGCTACTACACGGTGGCTATAATATCTTCAGAAACAAATATAGAAATAAACATAACATAAGTCAGTCACAGACATCCATATCACAAAAGCGAAAAGAGATATGAATATAACACATGAAAGTGTACATCAGAGTTGTGGTCAAACATGATCCACAATAATACAAAAGAATAGCAACATGTGCTATACAAAAGAATACATTTATGAGTCGATATCCCAAATGTATATAACCAAAAACTACTAATCTAAGTAGTTAGCCAAAAGTCAGTGTAATAGATCCCAGGGGAGAAGTCAAGCAGAAGCACCTGTAACATCTCGGTCTGACCCAAGTATTATTTATAAGAAAATAATAAACGGATCAGTCTAGCTATAAATATCAAATGACATGATATAGGATAAAAGATATGGCATAAACATGTAATAACCATAATGGCATACTACTACAGGTATGTAAATGAACATCAATAAGAAATAAATTGATATCACAAGAATCTTCACAAAGATCCAAATTCACAAAAAAGGTGATGACATACGAATTCACCAATGCACAAAAATTGATAGATCATATCAATGAAAATCACTAAAATTGGTGAAGCACAAATTCCAGAAATCATCACAAGAAATCCAGAAATCACAAGAAGGGGGAGGCCTATCACAAAACGGGAGTATGAAAACTCACCAACACGTGTAACACAAAATGAGACGCTATCTCATGGTAGCTAACCATCAGTTTTGAGCCGAAGCTCCACAAGAATGGCCCGAAGACCGTAGGGCGCTACCCTACATATGTGATGGCGAAACATCACACAAACGGGGTACAGTCTCCCTCGCAGACAAAGAGACATCGCTCAATCGCTAGTCTAAATCACAAAAATGATCGTCATGATCATCAGGAAGTGTCAATTACACTAAGCTAGTAAATATAAGAGTTTAGCTTCATGTCCCATAACCACTGGCTTAACTCAAATTTTTACGAACAAACAGTAGATCTTCACTAGAAAATTGTCACAAAGGTTCAAGGAAAAGGTTTGTATATACTAATAGATTGCAAAACGGTTTTATAAACGAGTTTGATAATAAAGTAGTGTTGAAATTGTTTTGATGAAAGAGTTTTGATATTTACTACTAGTATTGAAACCTTCATATTTTTAAGGTTACAAATCACAAAAATGATTGTAGAAACAATCAACCTCAAAAATTCACATTCGAAGTCGTGAATAAAATCCAAGGAAATCAACTCAAAGTACATCAATGTGGAAGTTTTGTTGAATGTTTTTCAGATAAGATCCCCTACGGAGGGGGGTCCAGGGGGGGTGGCAACCCCCCCGCTACGGGGTACGACCTAGAGAAGACAAGCGACCTAACTGGAGAGAGCATGGGATAGGGTGGAGCGACCTAATGGTCGCGACCTAACAATGTGGCCGAGCGACCTAGGGATGTGCATGACTTAAGGGAGGCGAGCGACCTAAGTGTCAGACGACCTAGTGGTCCAGCGACCCAACAATAAGGCCGAGCGACTTAACAAAATGGCCGAGCGACTTATAGGTCATACGACCTAACGGCGAGCAACTTAGGAGCGGCGAGCGACCTAAGGGTCTCGCGACCTAACTAGGTAACAAGGTCGAGCGACCTACGACTTAAAGTGCTCGCGACCTAAAGGGGTGCGCGACCTAAGAAGGTACGCGAGCAAAGGGTGAGCGACCTAACAAGGTCGTGCGACTTAACATAATAAAGGCCAAACGACCTAGGGCTTAACTCGCGAGCGACCTAGGTGGTTAAAGGGGAGAGCGACCTACGACCTAACGTAGCCGCGACCTAGTGGTGTCGAGTGAAGTAAAGTCGGGGACGACCTAAGCTCGAGCGACCTATCAGTGCCAGAGCGGAGCGACTTAAGGTCTAACGACCTAGAGGTGACGCGACTTAGGGATAGAAGCAGGACCGGGCGACCTACGACTTAGGCCACCCACAACCTAGCCGACCCACGACCTACGACCTACGACCTAGCCGACCCACGACCTACGACCTAAGGCCAGCGCGACCTAGTGATTCCGGAGCGATATTAGGTCGGAGACGACCTACGACTTAGCGACCTATAGCTTAATTCGTGAACGACCTACGACTTAAGTCGCGAATGACCTAACACGTCCAGAACGACCTAAGTGCAGGAATTTTCCGAAAACGCTGAAAATTGGAGTTTTCGCCAATCCAATCCAAACCAAATGCAAATGTACATGCCCAAGTGATAGGGAATCATTCCCAACATATCAAGATAGATATAAACAATAATGTGAGATAAAAATCTCACCTTTTCACTAAAATGGATGAAGATGAAGCTTGAAAGCAAGGAGAAGCAATCCAAAGCTTGAATCCACTATCTTCTACTTGAATATGGAGTTGAATGTTGGAGTTGCAATTGAATTTGAGTTTGGAGTTTTAATTTCCCATTCCCTCCTCCATTTTTGATGAAGCTTGAGTGTTTTAAGAAGAGATGAAGTTATGAAGGGAAGGGGTTGGGCTGAGCTAATATGGTGCAGTCCAAACCAAAGTCAAAAGCGGAAAAAAGTAGCGAAAATTCCACTAACTCCAAACATATCAAATTTATACTTAAAAAGATCGCAAACGTCATTTTGAACTCAATGGAAGGAGTCTCGAGTCCTAATTTGATCGTATGCAAAAAGTAGCTTTTCGGACTAAGATCCGACTAACGATTAAAACATTTAAATAAAATATTCAAATATATAATTGTCAAATATGCGGGTTGTTACATGCACGCCGATGTGGGATTCGTTGTGGCATTGTTCGATCAACGTATAGATGGTCGTATGGTGGAGCAGCAATCAAAATTGAGTACATGCGTTTTGGATTTCGGTTGAACTGGTTACGCGCATGAAGCGAAGATGTAAGCAGCGGTCGTGATCTATTCTTTCGAAATCATGAAGCCCAAATTTTTGCAAGGTTGACTTTGGAAAAAAATTGTAAATAAATATATATTTAAATCGTGTAATGTTTAAAATAGTATAACTTCTTCATACGAGGTCGGATTCGCGCAAAACAAATTACGTTAGGATCATATTGACAAGCACTACATTTTAGAGCTAGTTTGGAGTTAATTAGAGCTAGTGAAAATTTTGGGTAAATATAAAAACTCGTTTAATTTTATTTAGAAGAATAAAACGCTACAAAGGCTATTGGAACCAAAGTGAGTACAACTCACTCTTTCTGTCTCATTGATATTATTATACAAGTGAGAATAAATTTATTTCGTATCGGTAGATGATTGTTTGGATGATTTATGATATTATATATATATATATATATATATATTGATTGGTACTGATTGGTATTTGGATATATTCCTGCCTATTGGAGCAGATGAGACCCTATACGTTCCCGTGTATGAGCGGATGACCTTTTATACGCGTGTCTGCCCTAAGTGAACACTGTACATATTTTCTCATATGTAAATTTCTTGCAAGTGATAGGTTAGAGGGATCCAACTGGATTCATCACCAGTGTTGATTTTATTTACAAATATTGTTATATATGATGTTATCATATGATATTTGATGTTTGGATGTCATGATTGATGTGAATCATCTTACTTAGTGTTGTTGCAACATTGGGCCGTATTTTTAATAATTTAAACATTTTAAAGTGATGATTTCAAATTAAAAGGGAATTCAAAATGATTTTGGAAATATACATTTTATTAAGTGAAAATTAGTCACACATCCTTAAAACGAAACTTAATATCACAGCAGATCCCTGTCATAAAAAACATATTTTCTACATCTCTGTTTCTGTTTTCCGCTAATTTATTCCCCAAATTACCCCTGCGCTTCAATGTCGAGCTCTAATTCTTCTTCTTATTTTTCGATTTAAATGGAAAACTGCAATTAAATTGAAGACGAATCAAGTTTTTTTATTGAAATATGATATTCTTAATATTTGGAGTTATAAATAATCGCAACAAATTTCTGCAAATATATGCGATAGTTGCAGAAATTTCTGCAACTATACGCAATAGTTGCAGACATTTCTGCAACTATACGCAATAGCTGCATTTGTGCAACTATATGCAATAGTTGCAGAAATGTCTGCAACTATACGCAATAGTTGCAGAAATTTCTGCAACTATACGCAATAGTTGCATTTGTGCAACTATATGCAATAGTTGCAGAAATGTCTGCAACTATACGCAATAGTTGCAGAAATTTCTGCAACTATTGCAAATAGTTGCAGACAATTCTGCAACTATATGCAATAGTTGCATTTCTGCAACTATATGCAATAGTTGCAGAAATGTCTGCAACTATACGCAATAGTTGCAGTTATTTCTGCAACTATAAGCAATAGTTGCAGAAATTTCTGTAACTATACGCAATAGTTGTAGACATTTCTGCAACTATTTGCAATAGTTGCATTTCTGCAACTATTTGCAATAGTTGCAGAAATGTCTGCAACTATATGCAATAGTTGCAGATATTTCTGCAACTATACAATATAGTTGCATAAATTTTTGCAACTATACCCAATAGTTGCAGACATTTCTGCAAATATACCATATAGTTGCAGAAATATCTGCATTTTTTGCAATTTTTATAAATTTGAAAACAAAATCGAAAATGTTCAATATTTGCTGAATTGTCTGCAAATATTTGAAATAATTGCAACTTTACTACAAATATGAATTTTTGGTATCAAAAATGGATCTCATTTCGAAGATAATAAAATTTGTGATTTTTTGGTGAAAACGGTTTGTTGATCCGGTTTTTGTACATAAAGTTATACGCGTTTGAAATGTTAAAAACATAAAGGGTATTTGTGTATTTTTGCTTGCGCGAATTTGAAAATAGGGGGTGGAAATGTAAGTTTTGTATGTGAAGGATGTTTTGTTTATTTTGAAACTTATTAGGGATGTGAGCCAAACTTACCCTTTTATTAATTTATGAATTGTTAAGGAAATGAATTTATTTTAAATAAATAAAAATTTATAATTTTATATTATAAAAATTATAATTTTTGTGAAATATACGTAAATATGATTTTTGAAATATGGAGTTAACTATTTTGTAAATTAAGTTAAATTGAGAATTTTGGATTTACGATAAACGATTTATATATAAGATTTAAAAATTGATATTTTATAAGTAAAAATAATGGAATTATAAAGGAGTTTTATAAGTGTTAAAATGAAGTATAAATGAATCTTATAAGTGAATAAGATTTATAAATTTATGAACATATAAAAGGAATGAATTTGTAATAAGAGATTTATAAGTGAATTAACTTACGATCGGATTTTTGGCATATAAATTGAAACGACCCGTAGTTTCGTACCCCTTGAGTCGACACTATTCTCCATCAAATCAACTCAAGATGAACGGAAATACGAACCATTAGGGTTAAAGAAGATGGAGGTAGAAGAAGAGAAAATAAGCAACAACAGAATCTAACCATCGCAGCGAAGTAAAATATAATAGATTATAAATAATCTTTACACAAAAACAAATTTGTTTATACATTACATCATCAGAGTACACATATCATACAACTGGACAGTAATCATCACCTGTCCTCATACACTGCATACACAGCTAATTAACACAGCGAAATATATATAAAACAAGTATGAGTAATACGTATCGCCATCCAGCTCGTCTCTTGAGCTCCACAGCATCCTTTCTTGTATCCTATAATACTCGGTCTGGCCCGAGCATTATAGTTAAATAACACCTGAGTCAGTCTGAAATACCAACGTGAGAAAACCACACTCAAATTGATTATTAAAGTTTCAAAATCCTTTGAAAACAAAATCATCTCGTAAGACCACGCCACAAATAAACATGTCGGGCTTTTACCTTACGATAGCCAAAACATTTTTTATAAAAATCCCCTGATATTATAATAGTGTCTATATACAAATACTTATTAAAATAGCTGAAATTATTACATGATGAAATTCCAGCATACTAGCCACAAAGTGGGTATACAAACAAAAATCGTAAAAGGCACGTAGGGAGAATGGATTTCCAACTAATGACTAGGCATTGGGGTACCACCTATCATAGTACCTGGTCTAGATCAGTGTACCGAGGATTAAGCCCAATCCCCTGCAACACAAGGCCGGAACTACCCCTTACTGGATAATTCTGAGTAAGATCACCCCACGGTTGGGATCAGCAACCGCACACTAAGCCGAAAAAATAAAGGAACATCTAGACAGGGATGACCTCACTATAATGGGTGCAATCCACTTAGCCTTGCTGCATAACCCCTGATTTTCGGTCATTCTTGGTCGATGAGGCTCGAGGCTAAGCGTTAGATTTTTAGAACGTTTCACTTAGAGTGCTCATCATCTACCTGACGATGTTCTGAAAGCATCATCCATACAAGTCTGTCCCGGGTTCGAACGGAACCGAAGGCACTACTCCTACTACATCCATTTGGAAATATCCTCAGGATTTGTAGCGACTAGCCCTTGCACTCCACTGCTCCATCTTCGATTCCAAACTCTTGTTTCCATACGAAATGTACAAACCGAATCGAAGTGGTTTTCGAGAAATAAATCCCGATCCCGGTCTCTTCGAAACGATCAGCGCATTTGGCCAATATTGATAGTCGGTTATTTAACTATCAATTAACATTTACAAACATCCATCAAACAAATAATAATTTCCCACATTATTTATTAACCCAGAATATCTTCGCAAGATATATTTATATTTTCAACCCTTTTGAAAATAGTTTTCAAACCACACTCTTCTCAAGGAATAAATTTCCCAAATATTTATTTCCACTGAAAAACATCAAGTACACATACTTTAGATTTTTAAAATAATTTTACTGAAAAATACCGAGTACACATACTTTAGATTTTTAAATAATTTTACTAAAATACACCAAGTACACATACTTTAGATTTTTAAAATAATTTTACTGAAATACACCAAGTACACATACTTAAGATTTTTAAAATAATTTTACTGAAAAACACCAAGTACACATACTTTAGATTTTTAAAATAATTTACTGAAAAACACCAAGTACACATACTTTAGATTTTTAGAATAATTTTAAAACACTTTATCATAAAATATACTTTATAATATTTAAATTAAAACTATCTTTAATCTTTCATTCAAACATATATACTTTAAGAATATTTGAAATAAAGCTGCTTATAAAATATAAAACTAAGTTTTATCCTTAAAGATAAAATTTTAAGTCACTTTTAATAATTAATACTATAAATAAATTTGAAAAATACTTTCTTTAGATTTTAAATATATAATAATAAATTTCCAAAACATACTTTTAAAAACAACTTTAAATTTATACATAAAAATTCGCTTTGAAACCATACTTGGCTTTCCAGGGAAATCTCTTCTCTTTCCCATTTTTAAAAATAAATCACTATTTATTTTTAAATAATTTACCATTCTTTAATAAATTCCCACCTTGAACTTATTCTTCCTAAAATATCCACTAATGTATTCCTTTACTTTTATAAACCCAGTTTATAAATTCCATAGTCTCCTTTCCCTTTTAAAATTCCAATTTTAAACACTTAAATAAATTTCAAATTGATTTCCAAATTTCTCCATTTGAAATAAATTATTTTACTTATTCATGTATTTCAAAATTCATTAACTTCAGGTTTTATTCTTAATTATAATTGAAAATCCTTTTTAACTGAAAATACCAATCTAAGATTTCCGAAATTCCTTTTAAATAAATTTTAAACTTTAATCTTCAAAGTAAGTTCTTTATTACTTTAAATAATATCACTTAAGTTCAAAATTCATTATTTCTCTGTTTATTCAAAATTCCCTTTCTCATACTTGGAATTTATTTATTAGAATTTTAAAATCACTTTTCTAATTTTCCAATTCATTCTTAAATTAATTTAAAGTCTTTGTAATTATTTAATTTAAAAATTTATTCCTTTACTTTTATTTTCCTAAAAATCCAATTCTATAGATTTAGTTAACTTAGTGTACCGAATATATTAAATCAAACCATAGCATCGAGCATTTCAATTATTAATAAAAGTCATCGCAGGATATCAACAATCATATTGTAGAATATCAAATAAATCTAAATAATTTTGAGGAATCTAGTTGGACCCCTCCAACCTGTTTTCCTTCATCCACAGACGTTAGCAAAATACTAATTCTACTTCAAGGTGGAATATCGCGGTATATGGAATTTATATAATATCATCCGCTGTATATTGCGGGAAATCAATCACTCCAATATATACCATATACTACTATATAATATACCACATCCAATCAATTCAATCATTCAACCAAATATTTAAATTTAACTATTTAAATTTAAATTAAAACCAAATGAGTGGGATTAACTCACCTTTGCTTTTTGATTTGCAATCTGATCCAAACCTTGACTTGTTTCTCGATTTTAGAACTTATATAAACAATTTAATGGTTCATTAATATTTGAATTAATCGAACTGTTAGTTATCATTTATTACCTTAATTTAAACTAATTTTCCTTAAAATAAATTCCAAGAATTAAAATAATTAGATAAGTTAATTTAACAAGTTAATCCCTTGAATACATTATTTTAAAAGAAACAAGCAAGTGAAAATATGTATATATATTTATTTTATTTTCCTTTGAGGCAAGATATACTAAAATAACCTACACACATTTAAAAATCTAATGTTTTTATATAACCCTATAAAAAGTTTAAAATTTCTATATTTTCTAGAATCTTAAAGATATATTTACTTCTCTAAAAAAATAGCAAAAATCTACTTTACTGTAAAATCAATTATTGGGTTGTATATTTATTTTCTGACCTATATATATATATATATATATATATATATATATTAACGCTATATAAACTTCAAAAATCAAATTTTGCATGAACTTTACTATTTAAAATTACTACATTATATTTTCAAAGATCTTCCTAAAAAAATTCTTGTTTTTCCTTCAGTTAAATAAGCATGTATGTATGTATATTTTATTTATCATTATAGTGTACCTCATCTTTAACTGTATACAAATATGAATCTGAGAATAATTTATTTTACCTCTTTTATTAGATAAAAAAATCTTACCTAACTATATATAGTTTCCTGTAATAAGTACATATATATATAATTTAATAAAAAGAGAATACCTTACTGACAAAATGCAAACCCAGCTACCCAACGTCGAACTGCCCTCCCCTCCCTTCGATTCGTCACGATTCTTGCCGAGCCCGTCTCCAGTTTGCCCTCGCGAAGATGATCCTCCCGTTTCCTCTTTTCCCCCACTCACGAGCTCGCGCTCATCAAAACAGTGCGCTCGACCCATCCCTCGAGTGCGCCACCAACCTCAGCGCCTCGCCACGAACTCGACCAACTCCCACCGACCCCGCGAATGACTCGCTATAACCTATCTCGAATCGACGCCACACTGAGAATTTTCGTCTTCTTCCTTGAAATCGATTTGATTTGGGTCGGAAAAATATGGAAATCGAACGAAAGAGGACGCGTTTTTTTAGCAGCCATTTCTTATTTTGATTATGCTCTGTGGATTTCATTTGTTTTGAACCAAGAAGGATGAGGGTTTTCTTCTTTTTTCAGTCGAACGAATGCTTTCTAAGAAGGGACGCGACTGTGGATAAATGTTGGCGTGTTTGAGAAGGAATAGAAGGCTCAGTTTGATACAGTGTTCTGAAAAATACCTAATGGAAAAGAAGCGGTGATGTGAAGAATTTTGACCAGTCATTATATTGAATTTTCGATATAGATTTCAGCGCGTTTACTTATCATACACTCACACAATAACTCCAATCACTACAAAATTTGAAATATGATAATAATACAATATTATAGATCCAATGGAACTGGTTTCGTCGAATTCCGAGATTGTGCCTCGGAAGGCTATTTTCAAATATCGATTTAAACGATATATTTTTAAAATTGAACAAAATATTTTTAAATTCAATTTTTTTAGTTCTATCACACTCAGTATTATTAATATAAATTTTATAAGTCTTTAAAAATATTTTTAACAAGCTGACAACTCCGGATTTAATATGTTACCCAATATTCAATTATTACTGTAATAATTAATTTATTCAACAAACCTCTATATTAAATTCTGAATCTATTTTATTAAATAAAATCAAACTTTTCAGTTTCAAAATCAACTTAATTTTTTTTAAATATTTAAACCCATTTAAATATTCCAAACTCAACGATGAAAAATCCGGGTCGTCACATTCCTCCCCCTTAAAAGAATTTCGTCCCCGAAATTACTAAGGTAGAAGAATGTCCCAAACCCACTAACTTACTAAACACGCTTAGAGGAAATCTCATATTTACTTTCTAGTCCTTTAGTTCTAACTAAACAATTAGTTTCAATTTCCCTTATTTCAATTTATATTTTTTGATTTTGTTTTGTCATTAACAAAATTTCCCAATTTTTTTTAAAAACTTTCTAACTCCCAAAATTTTCGGAAAATTTTGGCAGAGTCTTCTATGTAGGGAGGAGCTTTTGCAATTTGACAGGAGATATAAATATATATATATCGACCCACACGGTCGGAAAAACCAAAAACGGTTCATATTTCCTATTTTTATTGCACATGCATACTTTATTTAGCACTTTTAAGCAAGTGGCTTATTAGTTTAGCTGTTTGCGCAATCAAATCCAACCAAACGGCCTCCCGGTACCTGTACTTACTCAATTTAAACATGTAAGTGTCAAATATATGAAATTTATTATCATTTCATTCCTTTAAAACAACTACCACTCATAAATAGTAAAAGCAATGCATACTAAACAATGTTTATAAACAACGTATATGGTTTTAACACTTACGCACTTGTTTCAACCAATCCATACGCTATTTCAATCAATTTTAATGGTTTATAATACAATTTCTTACATTCAATTATTTTAAATCCAAACAAGCTCATATTCAATTCAATTGATTTCAAATCAATTTTATTTCACTTCTATCAATTTATAGAATTGTGTTTAATCCTGTTTCCGTCGAACGACCAATTTTCTTATGCAATTCGATAATGTTCATTCAAATAAACCATTGTTTTAGTTCATAACCAATTCAAATTGATTCCAATTCAATTTGTATTTAATTCTATTCTATTTTATTTTATCCACAATCCACACTCTTCCATTTCATTTCATTTCCGCAATTATTCCATTCAAAAAAAATTATTAAGCTTAACACATTCAATACTTATAAATTAATAGCCAGTTCATTTCATTTGATAACAACTTCGATTCAATATTAATCCACATACAATATGTGTTGAATATTATTTATACTCAAGTTCTATTTTTATCATTTAGTTCACATTCATTAAAATAATATCCAAAGCCATATTCAATTTATTCATACTCGAATTGGATTTATTTCTTCACAAATCATTTTTTTTCAATCCAGTTCTATACAACTTCAATTTATATTTAATTCACTTACAATCCCAAGTTGAATTTCTATTATAACTTAAGCTTCATTTCTGAACTCTATTATTTATTCACAATTCAACTTTAAATTGATAATTTCGACTTCCATTTTCATATTTCATTAACTAATTTATTCCAAATTTAGTTTATTTCCCACTTTTAATTCAATATTTGATTTTTATTTTCAAAAATCACTTTATTACTTTACTTGAATTCAATATATTCACTTTTCAATCTTTATAAGACATACTTATATTCTTTTCATAAACGCCAACTTTTATAGGTCGTCGGAATTTATTATTCCAGTTCAAATTTTTATTTACCTCGTTTTCATTTAAATCTAACTTCTTATCATTCTTTTAATTTCATTTGAATAAGAATTCAATTCTATTTAATATTCTCTGTAACTCACTGAATTTTAATTCAATTTAATTTTATTTAACTTAACTTTAGTTCAATCTAGCATCATATTATTCTCTTTAATCCACCCAGTCACTTGATTTTTAATTAAGTAAGGCTTACTTTCACTTAAAGTCATCTACGTCTCATTTTATTTCATTTCAATTCGATTTCAACTTAATTCAAATACAATTGGATTTTATTTTCAGTTTAATTTAATTAATTTCAATCCAATCAAATTTTATTTCTCAATCCAAATTTAATTTCTATTTTCCCATTCCAATCACATCCAAGATTTACTAATCTATTTCTTCCAATCGTCAATTAAATTTCAAAGTTTAATCTTAATTCAAGTTAAATTATCTTCTTTACTTTCACCTTTACCTTAAATTCCAAAATCCAATCCCTAAATTTCTCATCAAAATCATTCAACATTTATAAGTTTATAACTTTCTCCTGTTGATCTCTAAAAAGAATTTAAATATGGATTTCAGGATTTTTAAACTCCTTGGCTTTTATTTCAAATCATTTCGAAATCACCAATATCTCAAAATCACACTTCTCAAATTTTTAAACCAATCCTGGTTTTTATCCAAATAAATTTCCTTTGAAATTCCAAAAACAAAACTAGTTCTTCCAAATAAATCAATTTGGCAGCAATCCGTCACTCAAAAATTCGAAAATGAATACTGATGATGCGGCCGTCGTCATAAGGATTTTTTTCGAATGATCCAATTGATCTCAATGCTATATCACTTTCAAAATCCACTTAACCCAATTTCTTTTAGAAATTCCTCAAGAGTAATATTATTATTATTCTCCTTTCTAAATACTTTGGGAAACACTTACAAATTTCCTGGGTTTAAATTTCCAAATTTAATTTGTATCAAATTTTAACGATAATCCATTTGTATAATTTATACTCATATACATTTCATTTGATTATACAAGCCATTCCAATTTTTATAGTCTTATTTGTTTAAACTATTATCATCCAAACATCCAAGTTATATAATAATTTAAGAAAATATTTCTTTTACCAAAATATATTTTTACGTAAAATTATTTCATTTACCTACTTTCAAAAACAATATTGTGTCAAATTGTTCTGTTCAAGTATTTAGAAACCCCTTCGATACAGTTGTCCAAACTGTGCCGACGAAGGTTCATATGCCACTCAATAAATCGATCAACACGATATAAAACAATTTTATATTCACTAACAAATATGCGCTCATATCTATTAATACACTCAAACTCATTCTAGAGTACTATTGACTCTATCTCTAATGAGTAATTTTCCCCACCAAAGCCTAGGTTGTCGCCAATCTAAGCTCTGATACCAAGTGAAACGACTCGCAGTTCCGTACCCCTTGAGTCAACACTTTCTCCATCAAATCAACTCAAGATGAATGGAAATATGAACCATTAGGTTTAAAGAAGATGGAGATAGAAGAAGAGAAAACAAGCAACAACAGAATCTAACCATCGCAGCGAAATAAAATATAATTGATTATAAATGATCTTTACACAAAAACAAATCTGTTTATACATTACATCATCAGAGTACACATATCATACAACTGGACAACAATCATCACCTGTCCTCATACACTGAATACACAGTTAATTAACACAGTGGAATATATATAAAACAAGTACGAGTAATACGTCTCGCCATCCAGCTCGTCTCCTGAGCTCTATAGCATCCTTTCCTGTATCCTGTAATACTCGGTCTGACCCGAGCATTATAGTTAAATAACACCCGAGTCAGTCTGGAATACCAGCGTGAGAAAACCATACTCAAATTGATTATTAAAGTTTCAAAATCTTTTGAAAACAAAAGCATCTCGTAAGACCACGCCACAAATAAACATGTCGGTTTTTTGCCTTACGATAGCCAAAACACTTTTTATAAAAATCCTCTGATATTATAATAGTGTCTGTATATAAATACTTATTAAAATAGCAGAAATTGTTACATGATTAAATTCCAGCATACTAGCTTTAAAGTTGGTAATACAAACAAAAATCGAAAAAGGCACGTAGGGAGAATGGATTTCCAACTAATGACTAGGCACTAGGGTACCACCTGTCACAGTACCCGGTCTAAATCAGTGTACCGAGGATTACGTCCAATCCCCTGCAACACAAGGCCGGAACTACCCCTTATTGGATAATTCTGAGTAAGATTACCCCACGGTTGGGATCAGCAACCGCACACTCAGTCGAAAAATAAAGGGACATCTAGACAGGGATGACCTCACCCTAATGGGTGCTACCCACTTAGCCTTGCTGCATAACCCCTGATTTTCAATCATTCCTGGTTGATGAGACTCGAGGCTAAGCGTTACCTTTTTAGAACGTTTCACTTAGAATGCTCATCATCCACCTGACGATGTTCTGAAAGCATTCATCCATACAAGTCTGTCCCGGGTTCGAAAGAAACCGAAAGCACTACTCCTACTACATCCATTTGGAAGTATCCTCAGGATTAGTAGCGTGTAACATCCCGCTACTGTTTTAAAATATAGCACCAAAATTTAGTTATAAAAAAGTAATATATAAATAAAATCAAAATCGTTATGGATATAAATTAAAATTTGGACTAAAACGCCCCGAGTGGAATTATAATCGGAGACCGAATTACGGTTGGGCAATATCGCGGTTAAGGGTATAAAAAATTTATTTGAGGAGTATAAAATTATTTAGTGAAAAAAAATATATAACTTTATTTTATACCGATGTTTTCATACTTATCCTTTTCATAATTATCTTTTAACCTATCTGATTGCATAAGCCTAAAATTTCAGAATATAAATTATATAAGCACTGCATTATCCAACGCAATCAAAAATCTTGAATATTCTCTCTTTCCATTTTATCAGACTGCCCAAATCAATGTGAGTATAAATTTCCTTTTTTTTCCTTTCTCTCTGCTTACTGTGAAAAGATAGTTTAGTTCGCGTACACATCCATTTTTATCATTGTACATTACATTTTCTGTAACGACCCATAAAATTCGATAATTAAATTGGTTAAATTTATAAGATTTTGTAATTAAATTTAAAAAGAAATAAAATCCTTATAATTTTTAATGAAGAATGTTAAGAATGAACCTATGAAATATTTTGTTGATTATTATAGACTTAATAAAAGAGTTGAATTGAATCAATCTATTTATTTGAAACCAATAAATTGGTATGCAAATTTATAATAATTGGGTTTATTGTAAGAAATTGAAATTTGATACTATAGTGTAATGGAATTTAGATAAGAATGGAAATATTGTTTGAGAATGAAAACTTATAAAGATAAGCATTTAATTATCCAATGCAATAATTTATTTATTTAACTTAGGCAATAAAGTTAGTCAAAGCTAGATTTGTATAAGTTGAATGAAATGGGTTAATGTAAGTATTATATTAAGCTATAAATCAAATGGAAGAAAACGAGCGTAAAATTTGAATTAAAAATAAAATAAATTGATTATAACATAAACTTAAGTGTAAATTTTAAGGGTATGATAACAATTATTATAAGTTAATTAATTAATTGGTCAATGAATTGATTGGAAATAAAGTTCATTTAAATGATAAGTAATTATAATGCTGTTTTGGATAATAAACGTTACTTTAGTGATTATTAATATAGTAACGGAAGTGTGTAGGTAAATTAATAGTAGCGTATATTTCTTTTTAGTAGTAATTGGTGGATTGGGAAATAAGTTCAAATTATGTTAATTGAGAAATTAATAGGTAAAGTATGTAAAGAAATTTATAGAATGTAAATTTAATGTTGTGAATTTTATAGAATGTAAAGTATTTAAAAACCTCAATTAATGTGTTCAATGGATAGAAGTGCACATTTAAAAACGTAATATTCATTCAAATTAAAATGTAAATAGGCGTATATTAATGAAATTAAATAAAGTTAGCGTTGAATATGGAATTATAAATCTGGTTTGATAAGTGACGAACTTATAAATGCAATTAATATAGGTGGTTTGTTTATGTAAGGTGTTAAATAAACTTTGGAAATAAATTGTAATTAAATCTAAATTTAACATTTTGTTAATATAAATGAAAGTAATAATTGTAAGTAATGTTAATTAAGATAATATTTTAAGTAATGTTAAGGTAATTCATATTGGACAATTTATTGAGTTTTAAGGATTGGAAATAAAGCTTTATCAATTTATTTGGGTTTTAACCATAATAAGTGAAGTAATTGTAAATTTATGAAATTTAAAAATATAAGTACTATGCTAATTAAGAAGGAATGTAAGGATTTCAAATAGATTTTTGAATCCAATTTTATATTTGAAATTTATGAATGGAATAATCATTGATTTATTTAATTTGATAGAATTGTTGGAAATTATTTATAATTTTGAAAATAATGAAACTGAAGATTTGACCCTGCAATTGATAAATTAATCAACTTTAAATTTATATCTAAACTTGTTAAAATTTTTGTAGATGATTAAGAATTATAAAAGTAATAAAAAATTTCAATTATAGAATTGAGATTGAAATTTGATTTAATTAATTAATTATTAATTTATTTAATTAATGGAAAAATAGCCATTTTGGCCACTGACTCGGATTTCGACGAAACTAGTTTCATCGGATCCGTAATGGTGATTTATTGTAGGACTTCAAGTTTCGTAGCGATCGGACTTGTCGTTTGATCGTACGGACTCGAAACGCCTTGAAATAATTGCAATTGAAATCAATTTGGAAAATATTGTTTTTAGCATAACTTCTTCATATGATGGAATTTGGACTTGAAACTTTTTCCATTGTGTTTAAAATATTTTAAAACATCTATTTTGATATATGGGTTGACCCAATTTCGTTCCGGGGTCAGGACGGGCTTTTTGGACCACGTTGGCGTTAGCGCGTACACCTGTTTTATCCATCTATTCTATTTTCAACCTTCTCTATAAATATCCCCGCTAAACCCTAGCCTCCGCCTATTCTCATTTGTCTGCACGTAAAATTTCTTCAGCTCCTTCTCCTCCTCAATGGCAGACAAAATTTCAGATCCAGATCCATTTCAAAAATCAAAGTCAAAAATTCAAAGTTCTCAGAAAAATCTCAAATTTATATATGTTGAAGCTCTCGACGAACGTAATTCAATGGTGTAATTCGTTTTTCAATTCGACGCATCGTTTGACCAGAAATCGCGGTCAAAATTGAATTGGGCGTTTTTGACTGGTGCGTCTGATCGGAAATTCCTTTCTGGGTTTTGTAGAGGGGCTAGCACGTTGTTCATCGGCGAAGTTTGGAGGCGAATTGACGGTCGGATTGGCGGCAAATCGCGAATTTGGGTTCGAATTAGTGGAGGCGGTCCGCGTGCGTGACATGCTCGGTTGGCTACTGTGTGCGCATTCGTTTTGGAAGAAAATGAGTGATGACGTGGCAGTGGTATGAATGTGTCCTCCTTTTGTTGTTTTTAATTTTGAAATTCAATCACAATTTTCGCAATATCTTGTGCATACGAACTCCGTTTCACGCGCGGTTTTTTTTGTTAGGATCGTATTGAAATTCCGGACCTGATGACGCTGGTTTGGACAAATTCTGAGACGGTCAAAATTTTGGGTTTAAATTGAATTTAAATTCAATTTAAATTCAAAAGGTGAGTGTTTTAACCCACTCACAACTTCTAAGATTTCCTATGTTTGTTAAATTCATGTATGATGTGTTTAGAAATTTATTTATAGCTGTTTGGCATATATTTCATCATTATCTCAATTAATTGCATTCATCGTAATTAAGTGTTAATTTATTTATTCATTGCATTTAAAACTGCCAATTAATTGTTAATTAATTTATTCGTTGCATATAAACTGCCAGTTGAAGGTTATTAATTTTTATTGAATATAAACTATTTGTTGATGCCTGTTATATTTTATATGCTTTATATTGATGTTTTGTTTAAATTGGATGATGATTGTAATAAATGGTTGTTCATTGATATTTGGATGAATGGATGCTATATTTGATATAAACTGCAAGTTATTATGCATTTTTCATTTCATTCGGGATTGCGGTTTGAAATGATATATAACCGTAGACCTTTATTTTTAAAATTACGGATTGAAATGATAAATATCTGTATCACTTGACCATAGGATAGAAAATTATATACAGGCACCGTGGTCTATATATAAAATATTTTAAAGTGATTTTCTATGGGTTTTGGAAAATAAGGGTTTATATATATACTAATTTTGATATTATATAAATATTATTTTATATATGGTTAAATTTTAAAAATTTAAGCTATGTATAACTTGATGATGTTTTAAGTTTGATTTACAAATATTTCAAGTTTGAGCTTTATTTAAGTGATATTGAATTTATTAAATAAATATTTCTAAACTAAATAATAGTAAATTGAATTAAGGTATATATAAGGTTATCGGATTTGGTTGGGAATTTTGGAAATATTTAAAGTCTTGAAATATATCAAATTGAAATGTTTTATTGAAATTAAGGTATATTTGTTTTCAAAGTATTGGTTTTCGAAATTGTTATAACTTTGAAAGTAATATGGTTTGAAAAATGAAGTTATTTGAAATAGAACTTATTTAAGAATTATCTGTGAATATATGGATTTGAAACCTATTGAAATTGAAAATTTAGAAATACAACTTCAAAATGTGGTTTGGGTTTAAGATGATTTAAAAGAATATTTCAAGTTATCTAAATTTAAGAAAGATTAGTGATTGGAAATTTGGTTTTATTTAAATAAGATATTATTGAATTGTTTTGGAAATGGAAATGATATATTATTGAATTGGGTTTTGAAATGGAAATAATACATTGATAATTTGGGTTTGAAATAGTAAAAATATTTTGGTTTTAAAATATATACTATTTTGAAATAAAGAATATGTTTTGAAAGGGCAATGATTGTGTTTTAAAAGTATATATATTTGTAAATGACCACGGTGTTATAATAACGATTGGTTGTTAAAGAGACCGGGATCGGATATGGACATACTCTCTGTCGATACCGAAAACCACTTTGACAACTGTGTACGCGGTGGAGTTTCCAGAATGAAGTAGGATGGTGGCGACGATCCTAAGGTATATACGTGGACCCAACTCCCGTGAGTTGGCATAAGGTGGCTAAAACAGGAGCGATCTCGGACCAGTGAGGTAGCACCTCTTCTCGGACACATTTCTTCGATATTATACTCTTACTTGTGATTTGACTAGATGGCCATCCTCCGATTTGGGAATGTTGTTCGAGGTGGAACGGTAGTGGCTGCTATGCGTTTCCATCAGTCCGTGTGCGTAATTGGTATATCTACCCTGGCATTGCCTAGTTGTGCCGTGTCACCTACCATATCGAGCTTTACTACGATTATGATTTTAAGATCCGACCGCGTTAAGGTTCTCCATCCCCTTAACGCTATTTTCTATATGATTATACTTTACTGATTAGACACTACTGTATATAGCGAATATTACTACATAGTAGATAGTTTAACGAATCCTTAAGAGATGTGAATCCCGAACATTTCTTAAGTTACTGCACTCACGTTAGACACTGGATAGGAGATGTCAAACCCCGTAAACATCTCTGACGCCGTTTACACTCATATTTATTTCATTGATTTAACTTACATAAGATCTTTTAGTTCTGACTCGAGTGTTTTGTCTTTTCAATTCGCTCGGGTCAGCCTGAGCATTTCAGGATTTGAAGGCCCTATTTCTGAAGGACGAAGACGAAGATTTTATTATTACTATTTGTTATATATTCCACTACACCATTGTATTCCGCTGCATAATTATCATTCTCTGGTATGTGTAACTCTGATATGTATTGTATAAGTATAATCAAATGTTTTGTAAAACAGCTTCATGAACTGTTATTTGATTATTATATTTTATCGTTCCGCTGCAAGATTCTATTTTGTTTCTTTTATTTCTCCACTTTTTCTTATTTACCCCATAACAATCCACCCTTCTGTATGGTTTAAGTTGGCACGTTTGTCTGCTTAAGCATACAAAAAGGTGGGATGTTACAGTTGGTATCAGAGCAAGGTTTAGCGATAAACCTTGGCTTTGTGGGGTCTGACTCTTTATTTTTGAGTTCATGGGAAACCTTAAGATCATGGTATTCATTGATACTCACTTAAGTAAACCACGCCGTGTGTCTACCCCGCTTTTATTTAGTCGTCGCACACGGATGCTTAACGTTGAAACTCCCACTGATGGTTTGGCGCTGGGATTCGAACCTGTCCGGACGCAGTCCTCTGGTTCCCATCTCCCAGCTCCCAAACCAACCGAGCTACGAACGGCGGGTGGGGTCTGACTCTTTATTAATAGGGTAGTAATACCCTATGGGAGTCGCTGAGTGTATATATATGAGAGAGCGTATTTGTTAGTGTTATAAAAAGGTTTTAATATTGTGTTAATCTGTTCCGTTTTGTATTTATAAATTCTGGTTGGTGCATGGGACGCTATGACATCAATAGGGATTGCTAAACACTTAATAGGACAGACCGACATAATATTTGTTTTAATATAGGTGAATGAAATAATTTTGCCTATTATATTTTCTATATATAAAGTAAAATATTTTATATAGATATATATTTGGTTGCTATAGATTGGGTGTTAGGTAATGAAAATATAAATAATCGTTGAAACTAGGTTGAAAATAAAATAAATGAAAATTGGAAATTTAGAACTTAAGTTCCGAGGTTCTTTAAGATTTCTTTCAATTGATTTTAGAATATTATAATAATATTGTTAGAAGTATTTTCTGATATAAATATTTCAATAGAATTTGAAAGAAATGTTTAAAAGAAATTCTGCAAAGAAATAAATTTTGTACTCCCCTCTCTGTTGATGGAAAATAATTTCGGTGATGAGTGCACGCATCATCGACGTTCATTTTCGAGTTTCGAAGCGGGAAGACCACTGTAGTAGTTTTACTACAGATTTATTTTGATAAACAAATATAAATTTTAAATTGTTTTAATATAATTAGATATATATATGTTGCAAGTATATACATTTATCTATTATTTTTAAATGATTTGAAACAGAACCCGGTATTTAATTCTTGAGTTTCCATTAATTAATAGTTTCAATTATTTTTAGTGAAATGGAACATAACTAATTAATAATTGGAACCTTTAATAAAATAAGAGATTTAATGCTGAGTTTTAAATGGAATTAAAAGAAATTTGGAATTTGTAACCTGTCAACCAAGGGATATTATGATTGAACATTAAGTTAATTTAAAAGAGATAAAATAAACTTGTGTAACTTTCAATTTCATTCTTAAAGGCATAAATATAACTTACCAATTATAAAAGTTGAGATGTTAATAAGGAAGTGTAATGTAAAATTATACAAGTAAACCTAAGTAATGAAAGTATTCAATGCATTCTTTAATAGATAAGGATTTATTTGTTAGAGTTGTTATGAACTTAAGTATAATTGAAAATGTTATTAATTAAATATAATAGAAATGTAAGTATTATAGGAAAATGAAAAAAAAACTTATGTTAATTGATATGCGAAGAAATTTAATCAAACATGAAGACTAAATAAATGAATGTTAATAAATGGAATTATGTAATAATAAATGAATGAATAAATATAATGCAAGAAATTAGTAGGAACTGATATGACAATAATAAATGAAATTGAACATTTGTAAGTAATAAATGAAATAAAATGAAATGGAATTAATAAGAATGAACTTAATTTATTGTTTGAAATTGTTGTTTGTTTTGGTTTATGAGTTGTTTAGGTAAAGGATACTTTTAATTGCTTAGATGTATGAATAATCTATTGAGTTATCTAAGGCTGTTGAGTAAATGGAATACTTCATAGTTATTTGTCATTCTATGTGATTTAAAGTGTCTTACCCCGAACAAACCAACTGTTTTATTTGCTTGAATGGTTGATGTGTATTTGATGTGTATGTTGTTGGTTGCAAGTGATTGTTGTTGTATTGATTTGTTGGTTAGAGGTTGAAACAACTTTAAATATTTTATTTTATATAAATATTAACTCTTTCGGATTGTATAAGTGAAATACAGGTTATGGAAGCAATTGCTACTGCTTTTGGTTTCATAATTAAGCGTTGTTTGCCCGACAAATAGGTACGTTCTCGGATTACGGTTTTATAGCGTTATTATATTATTTTTCCCGTGTTGGGATATATTATTTTGGGAAAATATATGTTATATATTGTTATATTTGATATTATATTTTCTTCCGAGCCTCTCCGTACAAAGGAGACTCTGCCAAAATTTTCTGTAAATTGTGGACTTAGAAAATTTTTGAAAATGTTTTCCAAATTTTATTAATTTGAGTATAAAATGATTTAATGGTTATAAATTTGTATATTTTATTTAAATAAATTAATTTTGAAAATTTCATTGTTTATAAAGTTAATATTTTTGAATAAGATATATCGATTTCTTAATTCTCCTTTCCCTTCTTCTTCCTTTTCGGGGACGAAAAGTTTTGAGTGGGGGAGAGTGTAACGACCCATAAAATTCGATAATTAAATTGGTTAAATTTATAAGATTTTGTAATTAAATTTAAAAAGAAATAAAATCCTTATAATTTTTAATGAAGAATGTTAAGAATGAACCTATGAAATATTTTGTTGATTATTATAGACTTAATAAAAGAGTTGAATTGAATCAATCTATTTATTTGAAACCAATAAATTGGTATGCAAATTTATAATAATTGGGTTTATTGTAAGAAATTGAAATTTGATACTATAGTGTAATGGAATTTAGATAAGAATGGAAATATTGTTTGAGAATGAAAACTTATAAAGATAAGCATTTAATTATCCAATGCAATAATTTATTTATTTAACTTAGGCAATAAAGTTAGTCAAAGCTAGATTTGTATAAGTTGAATGAAATGGGTTAATGTAAGTATTATATTAAGCTATAAATCAAATGGAAGAAAACGAGCGTAAAATTTGAATTAAAAATAAAATAAATTGATTATAACATAAACTTAAGTGTAAATTTTAAGGGTATGATAACAATTATTATAAGTTAATTAATTAATTGGTCAATGAATTGATTGGAAATAAAGTTCATTTAAATGATAAGTAATTATAATGCTGTTTTGGATAATAAACGTTACTTTAGTGATTATTAATATAGTAACGGAAGTGTGTAGGTAAATTAATAGTAGCGTATATTTCTTTTTAGTAGTAATTGGTGGATTGGGAAATAAGTTCAAATTATGTTAATTGAGAAATTAATAGGTAAAGTATGTAAAGAAATTTATAGAATGTAAATTTAATGTTGTGAATTTTATAGAATGTAAAGTATTTAAAAACCTCAATTAATGTGTTCAATGGATAGAAGTGCACATTTAAAAACGTAATATTCATTCAAATTAAAATGTAAATAGGCGTATATTAATGAAATTAAATAAAGTTAGCGTTGAATATGGAATTATAAATCTGGTTTGATAAGTGACGAACTTATAAATGCAATTAATATAGGTGGTTTGTTTATGTAAGGTGTTAAATAAACTTTGGAAATAAATTGTAATTAAATCTAAATTTAACATTTTGTTAATATAAATGAAAGTAATAATTGTAAGTAATGTTAATTAAGATAATATTTTAAGTAATGTTAAGGTAATTCATATTGGACAATTTATTGAGTTTTAAGGATTGGAAATAAAGCTTTATCAATTTATTTGGGTTTTAACCATAATAAGTGAAGTAATTGTAAATTTATGAAATTTAAAAATATAAGTACTATGCTAATTAAGAAGGAATGTAAGGATTTCAAATAGATTTTTGAATCCAATTTTATATTTGAAATTTATGAATGGAATAATCATTGATTTATTTAATTTGATAGAATTGTTGGAAATTATTTATAATTTTGAAAATAATGAAACTGAAGATTTGACCCTGCAATTGATAAATTAATCAACTTTAAATTTATATCTAAACTTGTTAAAATTTTTGTAGATGATTAAGAATTATAAAAGTAATAAAAAATTTCAATTATAGAATTGAGATTGAAATTTGATTTAATTAATTAATTATTAATTTATTTAATTAATGGAAAAATAGCCATTTTGGCCACTGACTCGGATTTCGACGAAACTAGTTTCATCGGATCCGTAATGGTGATTTATTGTAGGACTTCAAGTTTCGTAGCGATCGGACTTGTCGTTTGATCGTACGGACTCGAAACGCCTTGAAATAATTGCAATTGAAATCAATTTGGAAAATATTGTTTTTAGCATAACTTCTTCATATGATGGAATTTGGACTTGAAACTTTTTCCATTGTGTTTAAAATATTTTAAAACATCTATTTTGATATATGGGTTGACCCAATTTCGTTCCGGGGTCAGGACGGGCTTTTTGGACCACGTTGGCGTTAGCGCGTACACCTGTTTTATCCATCTATTCTATTTTCAACCTTCTCTATAAATATCCCCGCTAAACCCTAGCCTCCGCCTATTCTCATTTGTCTGCACGTAAAATTTCTTCAGCTCCTTCTCCTCCTCAATGGCAGACAAAATTTCAGATCCAGATCCATTTCAAAAATCAAAGTCAAAAATTCAAAGTTCTCAGAAAAATCTCAAATTTATATATGTTGAAGCTCTCGACGAACGTAATTCAATGGTGTAATTCGTTTTTCAATTCGACGCATCGTTTGACCAGAAATCGCGGTCAAAATTGAATTGGGCGTTTTTGACTGGTGCGTCTGATCGGAAATTCCTTTCTGGGTTTTGTAGAGGGGCTAGCACGTTGTTCATCGGCGAAGTTTGGAGGCGAATTGACGGTCGGATTGGCGGCAAATCGCGAATTTGGGTTCGAATTAGTGGAGGCGGTCCGCGTGCGTGACATGCTCGGTTGGCTACTGTGTGCGCATTCGTTTTGGAAGAAAATGAGTGATGACGTGGCAGTGGTATGAATGTGTCCTCCTTTTGTTGTTTTTAATTTTGAAATTCAATCACAATTTTCGCAATATCTTGTGCATACGAACTCCGTTTCACGCGCGGTTTTTTTTGTTAGGATCGTATTGAAATTCCGGACCTGATGACGCTGGTTTGGACAAATTCTGAGACGGTCAAAATTTTGGGTTTAAATTGAATTTAAATTCAATTTAAATTCAAAAGGTGAGTGTTTTAACCCACTCACAACTTCTAAGATTTCCTATGTTTGTTAAATTCATGTATGATGTGTTTAGAAATTTATTTATAGCTGTTTGGCATATATTTCATCATTATCTCAGTTAATTGCATTCATCGTAATTAAGTGTTAATTTATTTATTCATTGCATTTAAAACTGCCAATTAATTGTTAATTAATTTATTCGTTGCATATAAACTGCCAGTTGAAGGTTATTAATTTTTATTGAATATAAACTATTTGTTGATGCCTGTTATATTTTATATGCTTTATATTGATGTTTTGTTTAAATTGGATGATGATTGTAATAAATGGTTGTTCATTGATATTTGGATGAATGGATGCTATATTTGATATAAACTGCAAGTTATTATGCATTTTTCATTTCATTCGGGATTGCGGTTTGAAATGATATATAACCGTAGACCTTTATTTTTAAAATTACGGATTGAAATGATAAATATCTGTATCACTTGACCATAGGATAGAAAATTATATACAGGCACCGTGGTCTATATATAAAATATTTTAAAGTGATTTTCTATGGGTTTTGGAAAATAAGGGTTTATATATATACTAATTTTGATATTATATAAATATTATTTTATATATGGTTAAATTTTAAAAATTTAAGCTATGTATAACTTGATGATGTTTTAAGTTTGATTTACAAATATTTCAAGTTTGAGCTTTATTTAAGTGATATTGAATTTATTAAATAAATATTTCTAAACTAAATAATAGTAAATTGAATTAAGGTATATATAAGGTTATCAGATTTGGTTGGGAATTTTGGAAATATTTAAAGTCTTGAAATATATCAAATTGAAATGTTTTATTGAAATTAAGGTATATTTGTTTTCAAAGTATTGGTTTTCGAAATTGTTATAACTTTGAAAGTAATATGGTTTGAAAAATGAAGTTATTTGAAATAGAACTTATTTAAGAATTATCTGTGAATATATGGATTTGAAACCTATTGAAATTGAAAATTTAGAAATACAACTTCAAAATGTGGTTTGGGTTTAAGATGATTTAAAAGAATATTTCAAGTTATCTAAATTTAAGAAAGATTAGTGATTGGAAATTTGGTTTTATTTAAATAAGATATTATTGAATTGTTTTGGAAATGGAAATGATATATTATTGAATTGGGTTTTGAAATGGAAATAATACATTGATAATTTGGGTTTGAAATAGTAAAAATATTTTGGTTTTAAAATATATACTATTTTGAAATAAAGAATATGTTTTGAAAGGGCAATGATTGTGTTTTAAAAGTATATATATTTGTAAATGACCACGGTGTTATAATAACGATTGGTTGTTAAAGAGACCGGGATCGGATATGGACATACTCTCTGTCGATACCGAAAACCACTTTGACAACTGTGTACGCGGTGGAGTTTCCAGAATGAAGTAGGATGGTGGCGACGATCCTAAGGTATATACGTGGACCCAACTCCCGTGAGTTGGCATAAGGTGGCTAAAACAGGAGCGATCTCGGACCAGTGAGGTAGCACCTCTTCTCGGACACATTTCTTCGATATTATACTCTTACTTGTGATTTGACTAGATGGCCATCCTCCGATTTGGGAATGTTGTTCGAGGTGGAACGGTAGTGGCTGCTATGCGTTTCCATCAGTCCGTGTGCGTAATTGGTATATCTACCCTGGCATTGCCTAGTTGTGCCGTGTCACCTACCATATCGAGCTTTACTACGATTATGATTTTAAGATCCGACCGCGTTAAGGTTCTCCATCCCCTTAACGCTATTTTCTATATGATTATACTTTACTGATTAGACACTACTGTATATAGCGAATATTACTACATAGTAGATAGTTTAACGAATCCTTAAGAGATGTGAATCCCGAACATTTCTTAAGTTACTGCACTCACGTTAGACACTGGATAGGAGATGTCAAACCCCGTAAACATCTCTGACGCCGTTTACACTCATATTTATTTCATTGATTTAACTTACATAAGATCTTTTAGTTCTGACTCGAGTGTTTTGTCTTTTCAATTCGCTCGGGTCAGCCTGAGCATTTCAGGATTTGAAGGCCCTATTTCTGAAGGACGAAGACGAAGATTTTATTATTACTATTTGTTATATATTCCACTACACCATTGTATTCCGCTGCATAATTATCATTCTCTGGTATGTGTAACTCTGATATGTATTGTATAAGTATAATCAAATGTTTTGTAAAACAGCTTCATGAACTGTTATTTGATTATTATATTTTATCGTTCCGCTGCAAGATTCTATTTTGTTTCTTTTATTTCTCCACTTTTTCTTATTTACCCCATAACAATCCACCCTTCTGTATGGTTTAAGTTGGCACGTTTGTCTGCTTAAGCATACAAAAAGGTGGGATGTTACATTTTCACTTCACTACATTTAACGCATGGTAACATTAACATTTTTCTTCCCTTTCAAAATAAAGGAAACATAGACACATATGTTTCATTTCTATCATTTAGTCCATTGCATGCATATGTGATTCTTGGGTGGCGGCATTAGGCAAAAGAAAAATATAATGGGGAGTAGCAGGTTGTATAATATCAACCAAACCCATATATGGAAGCAATGTGAACTGAATATAACTTCCTTTCATTTCTACTAACTAAATTATTTTAACAGTAGTTAAATTTACATTTCTAGTTTTGTTCTCATGAAAAGCATGCATGACGTGCATGCTATTTTTAGTGCAAGTTGTATGGAACAGGATTGTACAAAATATTTACAGGACATATTTTTCTTACATTATTCTCTACTTTGCAAAACATGAACAAGTATGCAATATGAACCAAAGTATATAAAAAAGATGAACACAATTCATTCCTTCACATTTCTCTGCAAACAAATTTACACGATGCAAATCTTACCTTTTTCCATTCAAGTGCGTGAGCAAGATTTGCATGCATATATGTGTTTCTAGTTATCTATGTGAGAGTGCGTGTGTTTGAGCTAGCGTGTGTATATTTGAGTAAGTGTGCATGCGTGAGCGAGTAGGGATATGTGCATGCTAGAATCCGTACAAATATTAAAAAAAAAAAATTTGTTTCAAATTTTTAATTATTAATAACTCAAAATCTATGATGATTTTGGGCATGCAACCAAAAGGAAATATGTAGAGGGAAGTGAGACGAACAAATCGACTAGCTTTCGTCTGACCGACGGACTCCGTGGTGATCAGAAATGACACTGTTATGTTCCGCAACCGTATGATGAACGGAAGCGTTACGGCCAAAATGGAAGGTACCAGCAGGACCGTATTGCGTAGCTGAGTGCGATGGTTGTTTTGGTTCGGTCGTTTATGGCCCGAAGTGGTGGGGCCATGGCCGAAAAGTTAAAATAAAAAAAGATAAAGGAAATAAAAGAGAAAAATGTAAACAAACTTGTACATTGTTTAAATGCATGCCTATAGAAATAAAGATAGATCCTTGCATGAATATGACGCAAGAGCCCAGGTAAAAGAAAGAAATGTTGATGGTTTCATGCTTAAAGAGAGAATGGAGTTTGCCTGTATGCATGGTTTCATGCGTAGAAAAAAAAAGAATAAAATGGAAGAAAAAAAAAGGAGTTCAAGTGGAAAAAAAATGGACGTGTGCATGCTTGCATATATTTGTAAATAGAAAATTAAAGAAGATAGAAGAAAGTGATAATGTTGCACTAAATGAAAAAAACGAGAGAAAGTTAGAGGTAGTGTTGACGTGTGAAGAAAATATTTATAATCCATTTATCTACGTTTATATAAGTTAGCCTAGAAAACAAAAGTCCTCTGCATGTTCAAAGGTGTACATGTTTTCGAAATAATAATAATAGTCTATCGCGCATGACAACATTACGTGATCATAAAATAGCAATAAAATTAAGCCGGTTAACTTATTTTATAAAGCTTCAAAGGAACCGACGTTTGACGCAAAACGCGTCAACCGAAAATATTTTATTTTCTAAATTAAAAATTGTGGAAAAATTCTATAAATTAAATTAAAATGACTTCATCAAAAATCAAGTCTAAATTTGAAATGTATATTTTATTATAATTTAAATTCAAACCTGATGAAGTTCTTCCAAATTGTGTTTACATGTTATGTTTATGAACGTTCATGATGCTATATAATGCAAATCAATGCTATGTTGCACGAACACGACATTTATATGTGGTATAAAATAAAAACGATACCATTTTGGGGATAAATGGTATATTTAGAAGTTAAATACAAAAGAATTTGAATGAATTTAACCGATGAAGCAAACGAGACGAGGTGAGACTACTAGACGCTAGAATCCATCCTAGCGGACAGGTTCGGGGTCGCTCCCTGAATCGTGACGACCTGGTCCCTCGTCACTTATTGTCCAAACGATCTGTTGCACGGACACAACCACGGTGACAGGCGCAGTGCAAATGGAAAATGAGGAAGAATCGAGAGTAATCTCATTGATGGATATGTAGTGAAACAAAGATGAAGATTACAGCACAACGGGGAGAGTGCCAACGGTGAACAGGAGAAGACAGTGCAACTAATAGATCGTGTGGGGGCACCCACAATTTCTGATTGAAAGATATGCGGATGAAAAAGGCCGTAATATCGGTTCGATACAGAGTCTAGTAAGAGTGAATAGTGACTAGGGTTCACCAGTAATTCCATACCTCGTAAATGAATGACTTGACAGTGGTATGTCTATTGAATACTGAACGCAACTTATAAATAAATAGGATGTGATATTCCGGTTGATTAGAGTTGCAGCTGTGATTCATTTTAAATAGTGCCGTAATACGTATATTTAAACTGAAATAATTTAATGGGATGTGGGCGGGTTTAGATTATGGAGTGTGTGACATATCTATTTCTTTTAATATCACATATATAACCCAGCTCCACACATTTATATGAATCATTGTTACATTATTATACTCACAGCTAGATTTATAGCCCGACTCGAGGTTTTGTTTTGTGACAACTTGTAACGAACCGGAATTTTCGAACCAGAAAATTCCAGATAGTTATGGGAAAGAAGAAAGAGATAGAAGAAGAAGATCAGAAACACCATCATCTCACATTCGCAGCGGATCAAAATATATTATCAAATAATAACAATTTACAAAAGAGTAATATTCTGTCGATTACACTTTTATACATCAGAGTTACACATCTATACAGACACTGAATATACACAATTATCATGACATAGATATACAACAATAAAATACAGCGGAAACACTCCATACGTTCTTGCCATCCAGCTCGCCTCCTGAGCTCCAGAACGTCCTTACCTGAAAATCTGTAATACTCGGTCTGACCCGAGCATTACATCAAAGTAACACCCGGGTCAGGCTGGAAACCAGCGTGAGTAAACCCATCAAACATGAAATGCAAAAGTGTATAACTCATATAAACCCGGGGTACTTATATCAATCTTACAACTTCACAAGTCGTTATAGACATCAACCATTTCACACGACAATTTCTAAGTGCCAAACTTAGATTTAAATAGTCCAATTTACTTAAGTCATTACACTTCAGCCTATTAGTTTCACATATCAAATTATAGGAATCGAAGTGGTTTCGGGTATGTACTGATACCCGACTCCGGTCTCTTCGAATCCAATGTCGTCTTAACTCAACAATCCATTATTAACACATAACCATATTACCCATGCCCACCCAACACATCATATCACGAATCATTTCATATCAGAGATATCGACCAATTCAAGACATTTTCCCTCATTCAGTCATTCATAAACAAGCTTGATCACCTTCCAATTTATTTAATTCATCTCTGATTAAATTAATAACTAACTGTAGTTACTTAGATTACTATTACTTCACATCAATAAATTATAATTAATTAATTAATCATCCTTTCATTAGCTATAATTACCAATTAATCGATCCTTATTGACCATTTGCTTAATCCTTGATTACCTTTGATTAATCTTTCATTAATTAATCCAACTCCTTGATTAATAACATCCAGTAATTTTCCATTGCTTCACTAATTAATTACACTTCATTAATTACGTTATGTAATTACACTTAACCCATAATCAAGTAATTTTCTTTAATTACTATTCATCAATTAGTTTACCTTATATTTCATTTCTAACTTAACATCTTAAACAACTTTAAAATTTTACTTAACCAAATTAAATTTAATCCAATTCCAAACTTCTTAAACAATGTTTAAAGGAAACAACTATTATATAAGTAATTTATATAATAAAGTTTAAACTAATTCATCGTAAATTTCAAAACTAAGTTTTTAAATCCCTTTAAAAAAAATTCCTTAATAACTGCTTCGGTACAAACCCGAAGTCCACTCGGGTCTCACCCGATTCCCCTTCTTCATTTCAAAGTTTAGTTAAGTTTTTTTTTCCAACCATTCATTCGAAACTAATACCAGTAAAAGATAAAGCAAAAGTAAGTAAGTTCTGCTAAATCGAAGAAGTCAAAATCTTTTATAAGGGGCTAGGATCCAGCGATCAATAAAGTTGGATTAAGATCATTTCCAGTCTTCAGGAAATAGGCTCTGGTCATCCTTTCTAAACAGGTGAGTAAACTATATATTAAAACTTGAATCTGCTTATATATCTTGATATTTGGATTGACACTTGAAGTATGTTATAAAAAAATATTTTTAGTCCTCAGGTCAGACCGAGGCTTTTCAGGATGATTACCTTTTCACGTTTTGAGGTGAGTTCATACGACATTGAGATGGACGGCAACTGGCATACAGTGTATAAATTTAAGATAGTTGTAGATTTAGAGTTTCACGGACGCACGCTTGCTACATGTCTCCAAGGAACTGTTAGAGTCATCTGGAGTAGAAATGTTAGAGAGATACACTTAGAGTCCGTTAAACTATGTTAAGCTGATTTTGTGTAGTTATGTTGTATGTCTTATGTATATATTTGTCTAAGTTTGTATTAGGACGTCATTTTTGGGACAGATATGTATAGTTGTAGATATATGGTGATGGTTTGACGTCTGTTTGTACCTATGTATATGTATCTATCTTTTTGGTCCGCTGTTTTGTGAAACCATTATTTATTGTGTTCTGCTATGATATTTAAATACAAATTCTCTGAACTCATGTATACTACATTGCATCGAGATGAGATACGTATCATTTCAGAAATGCTCAGGTATTTTAAACGTATCCATGTTGATCCAAAGTAGTGTAGACAAGAGATTGCTCCTTTAGTGCCCACTGATCCGAGCTATCGGACGGTAAACTCCCTCTTATATTTCGGTCACTGGAGCCGGGGCATCACATAGCGACTTGCCCTTGCACTCCACTGCTCCATCTTTGATTCCAAACTCCTGTTTCCATACGAAACGTACAAACCGAATCGAAGTGGTTTTCGAGGAATAAATCCCGATCCCGGTCTTTTCGAAACGATCAGCGCATTTGGCCAATATTGATAGTCGGTTATTTAACTATCAATTAACATTTACAAACATCCATCAAACAAATAATAATTTCCCACATTATTTATTAACCCAAAAATCTTCGCACGATATATTTATATTTTCAACCCTTTTGAAAACAGTTTTCAAACCACACTCTTCTCAAGGAATAAATTTCCCAAATATTTATTTCCACTGAAAAACACCAAGTACACATACTTTAGATTTCTAAAATAATTTTACTGAAAAACACCAAGTATACATACTTTAGATTTTTAAAACAATTTTACTGAAAAACACCAAGTACACATACTTTAGATTTTTAAAATAATTTCAAAAACACTTTATCATAAAATATACTTTATAATATTTAAATTAAAACTATCTTTAATCCTTTATTCAAACATATATACTTTAAGAATATTTGAAATAAAGCTGCTTATAAAATATAAAACTAAGTTTTATCCTTAAAGACAAAATTTTAAGTCACTTTTAATAATTAATACTATAAATAAATTTGAAAAATACTTTCTTTAGATTTTAAATATATAATAATAAATTTCCAAAACATACTTTTAAAAACAACTTTAAATTTATACATAAAAATTTGTTTTGAAACCGTACTTGGCTTTCCAGGGAAATCTCTTCTCTTTCCCATCTATAAAAATAAATCACTATTTATTTTTAAAAAGTTTTACCATTCATTAATAAATTCCCACCTTGAACTTATTCTTCCCAAAATATCCACTGATATATTCCTTCACTTTTATAAACCCAGTTTATAAATTCCATAGTCTCCTATCCCTTTTAAAATTCCAATTTTAAACACTTAAATAATGTAACAACCCGATATTTTCAACCATTCGCATCCGCACATGTCGGATTTGAATTGCTCAAAATACCGCATTGTAAATAAAATTTGGCAAATCTCAAAATATACATTAATTAAATATAACCACAAATCACATACACGGAGTAAAATAATGCAGTGGAATTAAAAAGAGATAGTAGTTCATGAAGCTACTACATAACAACCCGATATTTTCAACCATTCGTGTAACATCCCGAAAATTTTCGACTTTCGAAAATTCAACATCGATACTCACTTTATCGACTGCTGAGCCATCGAATGCCGGAAACCCGAAAAGTTATGGTTTTAAGAAAGAAGAAAAAGTAGAAGAAGAAGATAGAAGAAAAAGAGAAGAAAGAAAGAAGAAGAACAACAGGAAACACATCAGAACAGAAACCGAAAACAATATCAGAATCTCACATATCGCAGCGGAACAATATATAATAGATAACACTAGTCTTTTAAAACAAAGAACTATATCAGTTTATACATACATCAATCATCACAGTCAATATACAACAATGGACAGTTATATAACTTGTCCTCATACAGAATACACAGCGGAATAAATACTATCAAATACAAATACTACGTCTCGTCGTCCAGCTTATCTCCAAAGCTCCAGAATATCCAGAATATCCTGATAATATAACTCTAGGCTGCCCGTGTGGAAATTTGTGGGCACCCAGAGTTTAGAAGGGAACAATAAACTCCGAGTCAGTCATGGTGACTGGTGTGAGATCGTAAAACAGTTATTCTTTAAAAATAAACAGCAGAGAATTTCTAAAGTCAATTCGCAATGCTTTTGGAAAATGAAACTTCCATAAGACCTCCCACCACACACACAATGCAAACGCAGAATTGGAGGAGATTTCTTCTTATGATAGTCAAAGATGCTTACTACGCAAAATCAAATCATTTTTGATATTATTATTAGTGCATAGTGTAGAAAACATTTCGAAAGTATAATATTAATCTTAGCCAACATACGACCAGTATCGTATGCCTACTATAGCTACCATCTAAACAGTGGTGACCACCGTACGTAAATGGCAGGTTCTACAACTAATACCGTACAAAGTTCGTATTGGAATTTGGATTTCCAACAAATGGTCAGGCTAAGGAACTTCCTTTTCCACGATGGGTACGTCCCTGGAATAGACGACCCGAGAACCTAACCGGATCTCTGCCAACACAAGGCCGGGTTACCTCTGCAAAAATAGGTAACTACTGACACGCGTATGCCATCCCCCGATCGTAACCGATCTTCCCGAGGATCCCCGATTTCCAACAAACCACATAGATAATAATGCAGCAACCACATAGGTTAAGTATCTGGGCTCCATACCATGATACCACCTCTATCCAGAAGGAATGACATACACTAAGGGGCGCTACTCCCTAGAACCTTGCCGCATCCTTCCTGTTTCGACCATTTCCGGGGTGTGAGGCTCGACGAAGTCTCGTCCACAAAGCTACGCTTTCTATAAAGCCCTGCTTCGGGTCAAACAAAATGATCAACCTATGATCACAAAGATATAAGATCAAACAAATGATCATATCACAAATGATCAAACACTAATCATTTCACAGCAACACTCAGTATGCCACGTTACCAAATTGGGATATATCGCTGATAAATTTCAACTACATAACCTCTGAGCTCATACGTCTCAGAGAAGGGTGTTAAGCTAAGAGAATAAATTCTCCGCCACCAACAGAAATGTATTTGAAAGAAATCAGCTTTATATCTCAAATTGTAACGTCAGACACACAATCCATACAAGTCTGTTCCGGGATCGAACAGAACCGAAGGTACTTCTCACGAAGCCCTTGCATATCCGGATAGTTTTCAATCACGTCAGGACTTCCCGTCACTAAGGGTGATAAAACCTCTAAATCGGAGATCAGCCGATGTAGAGTAACTCGACGGTAATCCCTCCGTTTTCAAAAATATCCGGTCTTCAACACCGGTCTTCAAATGCGATTCATAACGACGTATCACATATTCGGAATGGGTTATACGACCCCATGGTCCTTTCCCGGTTAACCCGAATAGTGAGCGATTATTTAAAAATAAGTGTGGCATTCAAATTCATCCAATTCACAACAAATACCTATCTAAAGGTAATTATTGATAGTCGGTTATTTAACTATCAATAAAGATGCGCAACATCATCAGATTCCAAATAATTTTCCAAATTATTTATTTTCCAAAAATATCTTTTACTAGATATAAAATTTCCACACTTAACCATTTGAAAACAATTTCAAATCAATTTCCACATTTCAATTTATCTTTAAAAGATAAAATCTCAAAACAGTTCATTTCATATTTGAAAAGCAATTCCATACTTATTTAATAATAAGTATTTCACAAATCATTTATTTTCAACATTTGAAAATATTCGATATACTTAAATCAATATTAAGTATATATTCATTCTTTAAGGAAATCATTCTCTTTAAACACATTTATTTGAGTCAAAACGAATGTTACGTAAAACATCGTTACGACGACTCAAAATCACTAGTATAGGGATTCGAATTTAAGATAGATATATAAATCCCAATACTACATAAAAACATTTCCTTTCGGAAATCATTTACTATAACAACAGTGTTATAGTCCACCATTTCCTTATTTTTCGAAAACGTCTATTTCAACAATAAAAATGTTGAAATCTATGTATTCGATATCATAATACATTTTAAAAACATCTCTAAAATGTTTAACTTCATTTTCAATGCCACTTTTCCAAAACTATCCATTTTACTTAACAATATATTCACTGTCCAAAATCGTGAATATACTTCACTAACCCAATTCAACATTTCTACACATTTTATTTAAAAGTTTATCCACTGTCCAAAATCGTGGATAAAATTCCTTTAATTAACTTCTACAATTCACTTATCACAATAAGTGATTTCGGATTCATAAACAACGTTTATGAATCACAATTCTATATTTTATAACTACTTCAACTTATAAATTCCTTTTATTATCCAATTCAATTTATAACTCAATTTTCTACCAAAAGTCCATTCTATAAGTTAAACACTTATAATTAGTTTATTTATAAAAATCGTTCTTTTAGGACTTCACAAATCATTTATTCTGTCCTTTTATAAAACCCATTTTTACATCATTTAAAACGTCTTTAAAACTCCTTTATAATTTCATCACTTTGATTTATAAAAATCAAATTTTATAAATCTTATATATAGAGCTTTCATATTAAATTCAAAAATCTCTATTTAAACCATTTTATAAATAAATCGACTTTTATTTCAAAAACGACACTTCGGTTATATTTCACTAAAAATTATAACTTTTATAACTTTAAAATTTTACGTTTATAAATCGATTCAAAAATTCCATAAAACGTATATTTTCAAAAATCACTTTAAAAACCCTTTTAAATTAAAAGTCGTCATTTTTACATTTCAAAACTGAATCTGATGATGTAACAACACCAATCAGTCCATCATAACAGTCAAATATCATATATCATCATATGATAACAGAATATATCAAAATATCTGTAAATAATCAATACGGTGAGGAATCCAGTTGGATCCCTCCAACCTGTTTCCCTGCATCCAAAGACGTTAGCACAATACCAATTCCGCTCCAGTACGGAATTATCGCGGTATATAGGTTTTTATAAATCCGCTTACTAACGGCGCAATAGGGTCTCATCCGCTATACGAGGCGGGAAATCAATCAATCCAATATATACATATGCCAATATGTATATATTGCTATATATAGATATATCCTATCATATCTAATAGCACATCCAAACAGTCAATCATCAATCAATAACTGTAAATAATTCCACATTCAATTGAGTGAGAAGATCTCACCTTGATTTTAATTCTGATTTCAGCTTTTATTTCGAATAAAATTAAACACGCGTTTAATTTTACCCGAAATTCCAACTAGCTCCAAACGACTCCAATCCAGTTGCATCGCGTAGTATTCGCAAATACGATTCCAACGCACTTTGTTTCATCGAAATCTGATAACGTATGACCAAGATACAACATTTTAAACATTACACGATATAAATTATAATTTATTTACAAATTATTTTTAATTTCAAACCCACAGCTTCATCACATCCGTTCGATCATGCTTGCTTGGATCCTGGCCACTCACGCATTCTTCCTCACGCGCGTCTTCTTCCCCAGCATTCGAACGCGTGCTCCAGTACGAAGAACCCATGCCGCCCTCTAACCCTAAATCACGCGACCTCCAAATGACGACGAAACCTCATCACCACCCTACCATTCGAACCGCCTCGACCCATACCCCACTCGGCCAGAATGCGCACGCACGCGGTGGCTCCACCAACGCGCAACACGGTGACAAACTGCCGGCCTTCAAATGCCGATTGCCGTCGATCGACAGCCCCTTTCATGATCATGACCGTTGAACTTATAGACCTCGACACCCTCTTCAACTTTGTAGTTGATAGTTTTCTGAATCGATGCTTGGATTAGAAGATAATAAGGGAAGAACGAGATGAATTCTCTGCCGTTCGAAATAGGGGAGGCGGCTGCAGTTTCAAAACCCTAGGCTATTTTATTTTCTTGTATTTGTGAAGAAACTAGTGTATTTATAGAAATTTAATGAACACTATTCATTCCGATTTTCCGGACTCAGATTTTCGCGCGGTAACTGGCGTTTCTAGGGTTTACCCCACGTTCCGGACACAATGGAACAGGTTTTGGAAGCTAATTCGATCGTATGTGTGAGATATGACAATAAACGGTCAATTTAAATTAAACCGATTTAAATCGATTTCGAGGCGTTTTAATTTGTACCGGACAAATGGTAAATCAAAAAATTACAAAATTTGAAATCTTACAATAATATCACATTACGGATCCGATGAAACTGGTTTCGTCGAAATCCGAGACGGTTCGAAAAATGACTATTTTAACTCGACGATTTAAAATTAAAATGATATCGATGCGTTTCGAGCTGCCACGGTCAAACGATAACTTCGATTGATACGAAAATTGAAATCCGATAATAACTAACTATTACGGATCCAATGGAACTGGTCTCGTTCAATTCTGAGACTGTTCGAAAATTGGCTATTTTTCAGTCGATAATTAAATATTAAAATATTCAATTTTCACAATTTAACTCCAAATTCAATTCTGAAAGTTCTATAACCTTTCTATAACTCCAGTATGATTAAATAAAATTTTACAAATCATTTTCAACTCGATTTTCAATTATCTCTGGAATTTCACTATTAAATTATTGATTTAACTGACCAAATTAAATCCAATATTCGAATTTTAAATCATTCGACTTCTAAATTCCATTTATTAATATTTAAAATCAATTAAATATTCGAATTTTAATTATCAAAAATTCTGGGTCGTTACAGACTTCCCCCCTTAAAAGAATTTCGTCCCCGAAATTACAAGTCAGGAAGAAAGAGTCCTTAACACGTCTACTATTTTTCACAATTCAATAGTTTTCTCAAATTTTCAAAACAAATCTTTCTAATAAAGATTCGTTATCATTCAACTAGCTTTCTAACTTCAATTATAAGTTTCAAATAGCATTGTTTACTTAAAAATTCAAATTCGAGTTTAAATTCAAACTTTAAACTTTCAAATTTTTCACAAAAATTTTCTAACACTCGAAATTTTCGAAAAATTTCGCCAGCGTCTTCTTTGCGCGGCTAATACGGTACGACTACAAAACGTCCCTACGGACTCTCAGATTTCAAAAAGAAAAGAAAAAGCCAAGCGGCTAGAGAAATAAGTCATCAAATCTCATATTCGAATTCAAATACTTACCTTTTGTCGAGCCATTCAAATTATCTTCGAAATCAAATCCAATTCCTTTATACCTGTATATCCTACTAGCCATAATATCTAGTTGCATATATTCAAACCATTTCGTACATTCAATTACAAAATTTTCAATATAACTGCTTATATATTTTTACTTCACTATTGAAGTTACATATTCATTATCATTCAATTTCACATTTCAGATTCATTTGAATTCAATTTACACTTTCAATCTAATTTAGATTCAGTTGACTTCTGAATATTGAATTTCATCAATTAACTTTAGTTCACTTCAAACTAATCTTAAAGCTTCATTTTATTTCACACAATTCAAATTTGTTTCAACATTCAGTTTAAACTTTATTCACTTACAATTGTAAATTCCATTCATTTGAAATTTATTTCTTCTTACTTGAATTTATTTGCAATTCCGAACCATTCTTTTATTTAGTTCACAATTCAAGTCTCAATTTATCTAATTCAACTTCATAATATTTCATAGATATTTTCATATGGTATTCCAGAATCTTACCAACATTTCAAAATCATTTGAAAACAATTCAAATCATCCTTTGAATTTTCTAAAACAAAATCCAAATTTTCAAAACAACTTCCATTTAAAACAATTTGGCAGCAATTCCTCTTTTGGAAACCCGAAAATGAACACCGACGATGCCGCGGTCATCATCGAAGTTATTTTCCAGCGACCGAAAAGAGTTTAGAGCTTTTCATCTCTCCAAAATACCTTTCAAAACCTTCGAAATTCATTTTCAAATCAAAAAGATTTAAACTTTCCAAATCTCCAAAATTTTCCAGATTCTTTCAAAACATTTCCAAAAACTTTTCTGGAATTCTACTTCAAATTACAAATCACATTTATAATGTATATTCTCAAATTTCATTTGCATGTGAATTTATTTCTTAACTTTGGAGTTATAATTTCAATTTCTTATTCAATTTCAGTGATGATAATTCACTATTATTACTTCCTAACATCAATGCAACCATATACTATAGTACTTTATAGAAAAACATTTATTTTCTATACAAAAAAATAGTTTTGGGTAAAATTATCTCATTTACCCCATTTAAAACAATACTGTGCCGAATTGTTCTATATAAGTGTTTAGAGATCCCTATCGATAGAGTTGTACGGACAATACCGACCAGAATCCATATACCACTCAACAAACCAATCATCACAATATAAAACAATTATATATTCACTAACAAATACGCACTCGTATCTATTATTACACTCAACTCATTCTAGAGTACTGCTGACTCTATCTCTAATGAGTAACACCCAACAGAGCAGGGTTGTCGCTTAACCATATGCTCTGATACCACTTTGTAACATCCCGAAAATTTTCGACTTTCGAAAATTCAACATCGATACTCACTTTATCGACTGCTGAGCCATCGAATGCCGGAAACCCGAAAAGTTATGGTTTTAAGAAAGAAGAAAAAGTAGAAGAAGAAGATAGAAGAAAAAGAGAAGAAAGAAAGAAGAAGAACAACAGGAAACACATCAGAACAGAAACCGAAAACAATATCAGAATCTCACATATCGCAGCGGAACAATATATAATAGATAACACTAGTCTTTTAAAACAAAGAACTATATCAGTTTATACATACATCAATCATCACAGTCAATATACAACAATGGACAGTTATATAACTTGTCCTCATACAGAATACACAGCGGAATAAATACTATCAAATACAAATACTACGTCTCGTCGTCCAGCTTATCTCCAAAGCTCCAGAATATCCAGAATATCCTGATAATATAACTCTAGGCTGCCCGTGTGGAAATTTGTGGGCACCCAGAGTTTAGAAGGGAACAATAAACTCCGAGTCAGTCATGGTGACTGGTGTGAGATCGTAAAACAGTTATTCTTTAAAAATAAACAGCAGAGAATTTCTAAAGTCAATTCGCAATGCTTTTGGAAAATGAAACTACCATAAGACCTCCCACCACACACACAATGCAAACGCAGAATTGGAGGAGATTTCTTCTTATGATAGTCAAAGATGCTTACTACGCAAAATCAAATCATTTTTGATATTATTATTAGTGCATAGTGTAGAAAACATTTCGAAAGTATAATATTAATCTTAGCCAACATACGACCAGTATCGTATGCCTACTATAGCTACCATCTAAACAGTGGTGACCACCGTACGTAAATGGTAGGTTCTACAACTAATACCGTACAAAGTTCGTATTGGAATTTGGATTTCCAACAAATGGTCAGGCTAAGGAACTTCCTTTTCCACGATGGGTACGTCCCTGGAATAGACGACCCAAGAACCTAACCGGATCTCTGCCAACACAAGGCCGGGTTACCTCTGCAAAAATAGGTAACTACTGACACGCGTATGCCATCCCCCGATCGTAACCGATCTTCCCGAGGATCCCCGATTTCCAACAAACCACATAGATAATAATGCAGCAACCACATAGATTAAGTATCTGGGCTCCATACCATGATACCACCTCTATCCAGAAGGAATGACATACACTAAGGGGCGCTACTCCCTAGAACCTTGCCGCATCCTTCCTGTTTCGACCATTTCCGGGGTGTGAGGCTCGACGAAGTCTCGTCCACAAAGCTACGCTTTCTATAAAGCCCTGCTTCGGGTCAAACAAAATGATCAACCTATGATCACAAAGATATAAGATCAAACAAATGATCATATCACAAATGATCAAACACTGATCATTTCACAGCAACACTCAGTATGCCACGTTACCAAATTGGGATATATCGCTGATAAATTTCAACTACATAACCTTTGAGCTCATACGTCTCAGAGAAGGGTGTTAAGCTAAGAGAATAAATTCTCCGCCACCAACAGAAATGTATTTGAAAGAAATCAGCTTTATATCTCAAATTGTAACGTCAGACACACAATCCATACAAGTCTGTTCCGGGATCGAACAGAACCGAAGGTACTTCTCACGAAGCCCTTGCATATCCGGATAGTTTTCAATCACGTCAGGACTTCCCGTCACTAAGGGTGATAAAACCTCTAAATCGGAGATCAGCCGATGTAGAGTAACTCGACGGTAATCCCTCCGTTTTCAAAAATATCCGGTCTTCAACACCGGTCTTCAAATGCGATTCATAACGACGTATCACATATTCGGAATGGGTTATACGACCCCATGGTCCTTTCCCGGTTAACCCGAATAGTGAGCGATTATTTAAAAATAAGTGTGGCATTCAAATTCATCCAATTCACAACAAATACCTATCTAAAGGTAATTATTGATAGTCGGTTATTTAACTATCAATAAAGATGCGCAACATCATCAGATTCCAAATAATTTTCCAAATTATTTATTTTCCAAAAATATCTTTTACTAGATATAAAATTTCCACACTTAACCATTTGAAAACAATTTCAAATCAATTTCCACATTTCAATTTATCTTTAAAAGATAAAATCTCAAAACAGTTCATTTCATATTTGAAAAGCAATTCCATACTTATTTAATAATAAGTATTTCACAAATCATTTATTTTCAACATTTGAAAATATTCGATATACTTAAATCAATATTAAGTATATATTCATTCTTTAAGGAAATCATTCTCTTTAAACACATTTATTTGAGTCAAAACGAATGTTACGTAAAACATCGTTACGACGACTCAAAATCACTAGTATAGGGATTCGAATTTAAGATAGATATATAAATCCCAATACTACATAAAAACATTTCCTTTCGGAAATCATTTACTATAACAACAGTGTTATAGTCCACCATTTCCTTATTTTTCGAAAACGTCTATTTCAACAATAAAAATGTTGAAATCTATGTATTCGATATCATAATACATTTTAAAAACATCTCTAAAATGTTTAACTTCATTTTCAATGCCACTTTTCCAAAACTATCCATTTTACTTAACAATATATTCACTGTCCAAAATCGTGAATATACTTCACTAACCCAATTCAACATTTCTACACATTTTATTTAAAAGTTTATCCACTGTCCAAAATCGTGGATAAAATTCCTTTAATTAACTTCTACAATTCACTTATCACAATAAGTGATTTCGGATTCATAAACAACGTTTATGAATCACAATTCTATATTTTATAACTACTTCAACTTATAAATTCCTTTTATTATCCAATTCAATTTATAACTCAATTTTCTACCAAAAGTCCATTCTATAAGTTAAACACTTATAATTAGTTTATTTATAAAAATCGTTCTTTTAGGACTTCACAAATCATTTATTCTGTCCTTTTATAAAACCCATTTTTACATCATTTAAAACGTCTTTAAAACTCCTTTATAATTTCATCACTTTGATTTATAAAAATCAAATTTTATAAATCTTATATATAGAGCTTTCATATTAAATTCAAAAATCTCTATTTAAACCATTTTATAAATAAATCGACTTTTATTTCAAAAACGACACTTCGGTTATATTTCACTAAAAATTATAACTTTTATAACTTTAAAATTTTACGTTTATAAATCGATTCAAAAATTCCATAAAACGTATATTTTCAAAAATCACTTTAAAAACCCTTTTAAATTAAAAGTCGTCATTTTTACATTTCAAAACTGAATCTGATGATGTAACAACACCAATCAGTCCATCATAACAGTCAAATATCATATATCATCATATGATAACAGAATATATCAAAATATCTGTAAATAATCAATACGGTGAGGAATCCAGTTGGATCCCTCCAACCTGTTTCCCTGCATCCAAAGACGTTAGCACAATACCAATTCCGCTCCAGTACGGAATTATCGCGGTATATAGGTTTTTATAAATCCGCTTACTAACGGCACAATAGGGTCTCATCCGCTATACGAGGCGGGAAATCAATCAATCCAATATATACATATGCCAATATGTATATATTGCTATATATAGATATATCCTATCATATCTAATAGCACATCCAAACAGTCAATCATCAATCAATAACTGTAAATAATTCCACATTCAATTGAGTGAGAAGATCTCACCTTGATTTTAATTCTGATTTCAGCTTTTATTTCGAATAAAATTAAACACGCGTTTAATTTTACCCGAAATTCCAACTAGCTCCAAACGACTCCAATCCAGTTGCATCGCGTAGTATTCGCAAATACGATTCCAACGCACTTTGTTTCATCGAAATCTGATAACGTATGACCAAGATACAACATTTTAAACATTACACGATATAAATTATAATTTATTTACAAATTATTTTTAATTTCAAACCCACAGCTTCATCACATCCGTTCGATCATGCTTGCTTGGATCCTGGCCACTCACGCATTCTTCCTCACGCGCGTCTTCTTCCCCAGCATTCGAACGCGTGCTCCAGTACGAAGAACCCATGCCGCCCTCTAACCCTAAATCACGCGACCTCCAAATGACGACGAAACCTCATCACCACCTGACGCAGCGGATAATTCAAAACAATGTAGATCGGTGAAAGTAGTAGTCGATGGATTGATGGATGCTGAATTGCCCGAATTCGTTGATCCGAAGATACCGAACTCTAGCTATCTCGAACTCGTTGATCGCGCACGATACCGGGTTCAAAGATCTTCAATTCTTCAAGCGTTGATCAAGCGCACTTGATTCCGCGAATCGGCTTCTACAATCGTTGAATCGAGCGCACTCGATTATCCGAAAGAGGAGATAGGAGATTACACTCAACTACCAATTTGGAATGAAAGCACAAAGCAATCAAAAGAGAATTTTATTCAATATTCAACTTCTTTTACAAAATGACCATACACGCCTATTTATAGGCTACAACTCAACACAGCAGAAAAGTTTCAAAATATTACAAGTACTTAGGTCGAAAACGACCTTCGACCTTGAATGTTGCGACCTAGTACAGACGCGTCCTAACAAACATGTTAAAAGACAAACAACTCACTTAGGTCGGTAACGACCTAATTACATTATTCCACGACTTAACAAATGAACACACAGCATTCCAGATCGGCGAGTTAGGGAAATCAATGGCCTCCAGAGCTTTGCGACCTAAGAATGAACGGCATCCCTTCGTTTGCGACCTAACAGAAGCGGCTTCAGAGATTCTTCGCGACCTAAGCCTTCGCGACCTAAGGCTTTGCGACCTAGGCCTTTACGACCTAAGACTATGCGACCTAAGCCTTTGCGACCTAAGACTTTGCGACCTAGGACTTTGCGACCTAACTTAGGTCGTTCCATTTTAGCTCGTAGTACCTTTAACTCGATAGGTCGAAGCTCTTTCCCAGGTGACATGGTAGGTCGTTCCCACAACCTATGCCTTAGCTTGTTAGGTCGTATGCGACCTAAAAACAAGTTAGGTCGTTCCAGTATCTTGTTAGGTCGTTGGGGCGACCTAAAGGCCTTGTTAGGTCGTATGCGACCTAATACTTCACCAAATTGGCCTATGCAACCACTTTCCTCAGCATCACTTGCTCCCCCCTCTAACTCCTTAGGTCGTGAACGACCTACACTCTCCTTAGGTCGTGAGCGACCTAGACCTTTAACTTTCTGCACTGCATCATCCTCCCCAGGTTGAGAAAAATTCGACCTCGAATTTGTACTTTCTGCATCCACCACAACAAACTCATCCCCATGATATGGTATGAGATGCTTAACATTGAATACGTCTGACGTGTACACCTCATCTGGCAGCTTCAGTTTATAAGCATTTTCATTGATTTTCTTTAAAATTTCAACTGGGCCAATCTTTCGTGCTTTCAATTTATTATACGTTCCCACCGGAAAACGATCTTTCGTCAATATTGCATAAACCAAATCTCCTTCATTAAACTCAACATTTCGTCGTTTCAAATCTGCAGACTGTTTATACTTCTCATTTGTTTTCTCTAATCGTTCTTGAACGATTTTATGACACTCTGTCAACCCTTCAACAAAATCAGCAGCTTTCTTAACTGTCCCCTTTGAATGTGGTATCACAGTTAAATCCAACGGTCCTTTCGGTAAGCTCGAATAGACAATCTGGAATGGACTGAACCCAGTACTTCGATTCACAGCATGATTATGAGCAAATTCTGCCTGGCATAACTTCACATCCCAACTCCTCAGATTATCTTGAACAAGACATCTCAACAAGTTTCCCAATGATCTGTTAACCACCTCAGTCTGTCCATCCGTTTGCGGGTGATAAGCACTACTAAACTTCAGCTTTGTTCCCACCATTTTCCACAAACTTAGCCAAAAATGACTTAGAAAACGAGTATCTCTATCCGACACAATAGACTCTGGCAATCCATGAAGTCGATAGATCTCCTTGAAAAACAATTGAGCAACATGAACAGCATCCGCCGTCTTCTTACAAGCAATAAAATGTGCCATTTTCGAAAATCTGTCCACCACCACATAAATGGAATCATTACCACGCTGCGTTCTCGGCAACCCCAACACAAAGTCCATACTCACATCAACCCATGGTTTAGTGGGTACCGGTAACGGCATATATAAACCCGCATTAGTCGCAGTTCCTTTCGAAACTTGACAGATATGGCATCTCTCAACAAATCTTTCCACCTCTTTCCTCATTGATGGCCAAAAGTAGGACTGTGAAATCAACTGTAAGGTACGATCTCTTCCAACATGTCCTTCTTCGTGTAACTCCTTGATAATCTTCATTCTCAGACTACCCTCCGGTATGCACAATCGACTTCCTTTAAAAAGAAAACCATCTATCATCAAAAACTCATCCGTCTTTCCCTCCTTAACTTTATCAACAAACTTCATGAAGTAAGGATCTTCAACAAATAATTCTGGCAATATTTCAAACCCCGTCACTTCAACTTTCAGCGTAGTCAACAAATGACTCCTCCTACTCAAAGCATCAGCCACACGATTTGTCACCCCTGACTTGTGTTTCACAACAAAAGTAAACTGTTGTAGATATGCAATCCACGATGCATGTCTCGCTGAAATCTTGTCTTGCCCTTGCAAATGCTTCAATGCTTCATGATCGGTGTAAAGAACAAACTCCTTCTGAAATAGATAGTGTCTCCAGTGTTTGATAGATTGTACAACAGCATAAAACTCCACATCATATGTACTGTATCGTATCTTCGCTCCTGACAACTTCTCACTGAAATATGCAATTGGACGTCCCTTCTGACTCAACACCCCTCCAATCCCAACCTTGGATGCATCAGTATGTAGTTCAAATACCAACTGAAAATCAGGTAATACTAGAATTGGTGCAGTCGTCAGCAATTCCTTGATCTTCCCAAAAGCACTCCCTGCTTCCTCTGTCCATGCAAACTGTTTACCTTTCATGCAATCTGTAACAGGTGCCATCACACTACTAAAGTGTGGTATAAACCTTCGATAGAATGAAGCCAACCCGTGAAAACTACGAACTTCCGTTATCGTCTTGGGTTGCGGCCAATTTCTGATCGCCTCCACTTTACTTTGGTCAACCTGTATTCCTTTCTCTGACACAACATACCCCAAAAATAAAACACTGTGCGTCATGAACACGCATTTCTTCGTAGCCGCATAAAATTGTTCTTGTCTCAGTACCATCAGCACTTCTCTAAGATGATTCAGATGTTCCTCTGAACTCCCACTGTAAATAAGAATATCATCGAAATACACCACCACGAATTTCCCAATGAACGGTCGAAAAATCTGATTCATCACCCTCATAAAAGTACTCGGTGCATTTGATAAACCAAACGGCATAACCAACCATTCGTATAGACCCTCCCTGGTTTTAAAAGCAGTCTTCCACTCATCTCCTGGTCTGATACGAATTTGATGATATCCGCTCTTCAAATCAATCTTAGAAAAGATAGTAGCTCCGCTTATCTGATCCAACAAGTCATCCAACCTCGGCATTGGAAATCTATATCTCACGGTAATCTTATTCAATGCTCGACTGTCAGTGCACATTCTCCATGTCCCATCCTTCTTGGGTACCAATAAAGCTGGTACAGCACAAGGACTCAGACTCTCCTGCACACGCCCCTGCTCAAGCAATTCCTCAACCTGCCTCCGCAAATCTTCATGTTCCTTCGGACTCATTCGATAATGTGGTCTGTGTGGCAATACAGCACCTGGAACAAGATCTATCTGATGTTGTATGTCCCTCAACGGCGGTAACTCGGTTGGTAACTCCTCTGGAAATACATCGTCAAATTCTTTCAAGATTGGTTTAACTTCTTCAGGAATTTCAACTTCTTCACTGCTCTCACGCCCAATCAACAAGAATACTTCCGGTTCTTCCTCAACCTCCTTAACAAACTCTTTCAAAGATAATAAAGTTTTCAGCTCTTCGATTTCTTCTGACTTACTTTCTTCTTGTGATTTCTTCTTCGGAACTAAAATAATCTTCGTGCCTTTAAACATAAAACTGTAGCTATTGGTCCGACCGTCATGTAGTACTGCTCGATCATATTGCCATGGTCTTCCCAATAATAAGTGGCATACATCCATCTCTACGACATCACACCATATTTCATCTTTGTATTTCTTCCCAATAGAGAATGGTACACGCACTCGTCTATCCACTTTCACTTCTCCTCCTTTTCTCAACCATGCTAACTTGTATGGACTCGGATGTTTCTCTGTCTTCAATTTCAGCTTCGTCACAGCTTCGGTTGAAATAATATTATCACAGCTTCCTGCGTCGATCACAAACTTACACACCTTCCCCAGAATAGTACATGTTGACTGAAAGATATTACTCCTCAACCAACTAGCTTCCTCCTGCTTTGGTGTTAAACACGATCTCCTCAGCATTAGGTTACAACCTTCGTCCCCTGACGCAATATCCTGCTCATCCTCCTCAGCTGGATTAGAACAATCTCCATCAACATCCTCATCGTCAACTTCTGCAATCATGGTTCTTTTCTTTGGCTTTGGACACTCACTGCTTTTATGACCCAATTCTTGACAATTGTAACATTTGAAACCATTGTTAACTTTCGCCTTCTCAGCCTCTTTCACCACTGGTCTACTGATAGTTTTAGAAACATTAGAACTTCCTCCAACACCCTTCGCTTGATTGTTAGAATTAGAAAACACACCACTTCCTCGTCTCCCTTGTTTTTCCCAAGCCAACGCTTTCTGATGTGCTTCTGCTACAGATCTTGGATCGAACATATTCACCATATCCTGAATCTGCATTCTCAATCCTCCAATGAACCTAGATGTCAGCTGCTCTTCTGTTTCCATAATATCGTTCCTTGCAATGAGTTGATAAAATTCATCAGCATAGTCATTAACTGTCTTCGTGCCCTGCCTCAAGTTCTGCAAACGTTGATACATCAAAGATTGATAATTGTATGGTAAGAACGTTGCTTTCATCAATTTCTTCATCTTCTCCCAAGATTCAATCTTTGACTTCCCCATTCGTTCACGTGTAAGCTTGGTTTGCTGCCACCATGCCAAAGCTCTACCCCTCAGCCTCGTAGCAACCAACTTCACTCTACGATGTTCTGGTACTTCTTTGAAATCAAAAATCTCCTCTACATTAGCCACCCAATCTAGAAACTCCTCTGCTTGCATACCACCTTTGAATTCAGGAATTTCAGTCTTCATCCCCGACTCCCACTTGTGATCATACTCAGAGTAATTTCTTCCTTGACCTCTTCCTTGAACACTACCACCATCATACTCCTCTTCAAAATCAGATGCATAACGATGTCGATTCTGACCACCAACATCTCTACTAGCATTACGCCTTCCACCTTCATCCCTTCTATCGACATTCCTCCGTTCACGACCATTCACGTTCCTCCCACGCCCTTGGTCATTTTCAACACTTCGGTCTCGATTGGAATGTGGTGAGACTCTACTACCTCCATGGTTAGATTCTGGTGAAACCCTTCTCCGATTTTGATTCATCTCTGTCATAAGCCTCTCTAACCGGCCAATTCCTTCGTTAAGCTTTTCACTAAAATTCTCATTGATTCTTTGCTCCATCTCATCAGCTTCTTCTCTTCGATATAAAGCTTCTACGTTTTGGTGGCGATTAGCTCTTCTTGGCGGCATACTTGAAAACTTCACAAATCTTCAAATTCAAACACTTTTCGGATTTTGATCCAAAATGAAACGGATCGAAAACTTCCACTTTGTAGCAAATCGCGATGAACACGATGGACAAAGTTTCGGTCTCCCACTACAAATTCGATCAAACAATCTTCAATGCAAGGTCGAACAACTTCACTTGCTCACGGCTCACACCTCAAGCTCTCGGCTATCACTTCAAACTTCAAATCTCTTCAAATGATTAGGCTCCAAGTCTCGATCTAGCTATGATTGGCTAGAACAAGCTCTGATACCAAAAACTGACGCAGCGGATAATTCAAAACAATGTAGATCGGTGAAAGTAGTAGTCGATGGATTGATGGATGCTGAATTGCCCGAATTCGTTGATCCGAAGATACCGAACTCTAGCTATCTCGAACTCGTTGATCGCGCACGATACCGGGTTCAAAGATCTTCAATTCTTCAAGCGTTGATCAAGCGCACTTGATTCCGCGAATCGGCTTCTACAATCGTTGAATCGAGCGCACTCGATTATCCGAAAGAGGAGATAGGAGATTACACTCAACTACCAATTTGGAATGAAAGCACAAAGCAATCAAAAGAGAATTTTATTCAATATTCAACTTCTTTTACAAAATGACCATACACGCCTATTTATAGGCTACAACTCAACACAGCAGAAAAGTTTCAAAATATTACAAGTACTTAGGTCGAAAACGACCTTCGACCTTGAATGTTGCGACCTAGTACAGACGCGTCCTAACAAACATGTTAAAAGACAAACAACTCACTTAGGTCGGTAACGACCTAATTACATTATTCCACGACTTAACAAATGAACACACAGCATTCCAGATCGGCGAGTTAGGGAAATCAATGGCCTCCAGAGCTTTGCGACCTAAGAATGAACGGCATCCCTTCGTTTGCGACCTAACAGAAGCGGCTTCAGAGATTCTTCGCGACCTAAGCCTTCGCGACCTAAGGCTTTGCGACCTAGGCCTTTACGACCTAAGACTATGCGACCTAAGCCTTTGCGACCTAAGACTTTGCGACCTAGGACTTTGCGACCTAACTTAGGTCGTTCCATTTTAGCTCGTAGTACCTTTAACTCGATAGGTCGAAGCTCTTTCCCAGGTGACATGGTAGGTCGTTCCCACAACCTATGCCTTAGCTTGTTAGGTCGTATGCGACCTAAAAACAAGTTAGGTCGTTCCAGTATCTTGTTAGGTCGTTGGGGCGACCTAAAGGCCTTGTTAGGTCGTATGCGACCTAATACTTCACCAAATTGGCCTATGCAACCACTTTCCTCAGCATCACTTGCTCCCCCCTCTAACTCCTTAGGTCGTGAACGACCTACACTCTCCTTAGGTCGTGAGCGACCTAGACCTTTAACTTTCTGCACTGCATCACCACCCTACCATTCGAACCGCCTCGACCCATACCCCACTCGGCCAGAATGCGCACGCACGCGGTGGCTCCACCAACGCGCAACACGGTGACAAACTGCCGGCCTTCAAATGCCGATTGCCGTCGATCGACAGCCCCTTTCATGATCATGACCGTTGAACTTATAGACCTCGACACCCTCTTCAACTTTGTAGTTGATAGTTTTCTGAATCGATGCTTGGATTAGAAGATAATAAGGGAAGAACGAGATGAATTCTCTGCCGTTCGAAATAGGGGAGGCGGCTGCAGTTTCAAAACCCTAGGCTATTTTATTTTCTTGTATTTGTGAAGAAACTAGTGTATTTATAGAAATTTAATGAACACTATTCATTCCGATTTTCCGGACTCAGATTTTCGCGCGGTAACTGGCGTTTCTAGGGTTTACCCCACGTTCCGGACACAATGGAACAGGTTTTGGAAGCTAATTCGATCGTATGTGTGAGATATGACAATAAACGGTCAATTTAAATTAAACCGATTTAAATCGATTTCGAGGCGTTTTAATTTGTACCGGACAAATGGTAAATCAAAAAATTACAAAATTTGAAATCTTACAATAATATCACATTACGGATCCGATGAAACTGGTTTCGTCGAAATCCGAGACGGTTCGAAAAATGACTATTTTAACTCGACGATTTAAAATTAAAATGATATCGATGCGTTTCGAGCTGCCACGGTCAAACGATAACTTCGATTGATACGAAAATTGAAATCCGATAATAACTAACTATTACGGATCCAATGGAACTGGTCTCGTTCAATTCTGAGACTGTTCGAAAATTGGCTATTTTTCAGTCGATAATTAAATATTAAAATATTCAATTTTCACAATTTAACTCCAAATTCAATTCTGAAAGTTCTATAACCTTTCTATAACTCCAATATGATTAAATAAAATTTTACAAATCATTTTCAACTCGATTTTCAATTATCTCTGGAATTTCACTATTAAATTATTGATTTAACTGACCAAATTAAATCCAATATTCGAATTTTAAATCATTCGACTTCTAAATTCCATTTATTAATATTTAAAATCAATTAAATATTCGAATTTTAATTATCAAAAATTCTGGGTCGTTACAATTCGCATCCGCACATGTCAGATTTGAATTGCTCAAAATACCGCATTGTAAAAAAATTTGGCAAATCTTAGAATATACAGTAAATAAATAAAATCACAGATTACAGACACAGATGCAGCGGAATTCAAAAGATAGTAGTTCATAAAGCTACTATTACAAAGTCTCAAAACAAATACATATAATCAGTGTCAGAACAACAACATAGATAGAAATCCAAATACATAGAGATTCACTAATACATCAAATAACTTATAACAGCTGAAATAGAAACAAATAGATAAGCAGATAGACAGGTAGAATCTCCAGCAATGACCAGCTCCAGAAAGAATCCAAAGCTGTAAATACTCAGACTGACCCGAGCGTAAAACAAAACACAAAACACTAGAGTAAGGACAATATATACTTATACAATATAAACCAACTCAAGTGAACTGTAATAAGGTACAAGTAACTTAAAGGATGCTTGGGACCACCCATCCTCTAAGGATCTATTAAACTATTTACTATGTAGTAATATTGCGCTATTATAATAACGTCTATAGTAAAATAAACTTACTTTTAAATAGCGTTCCGGGCTACCCATATCACCCTTCACACATAATAGTCCCAGTAGTCCGTCCAATAACATATATCTCCAGATTGGGAGACTGCTAGAGGATACGACACGGGCTACGGGAGAAAACCAAACTCGTACAAGGCTTGCTAGGGTAGGTGACAAGGCACACGAGGCAATGCCAGGGTAGATATACCAATTACGCTTCCGGGCTGGTGGTAACGCAACAGCCACATACTCCCACCTCGAAACACATTCCCAAAATAGGAGGGTCGCCCAAACAATCACAAAAGCAATAGAATGGTATCGAAGAAATGCGTCCGATTGGAGGTGCGACCTCACTTGGCCCGTCGATCACTCCTGTTTTAGCCACCTTATGCCAACTCACGAGAGTTGGGTCCACGTAATATACCTCAAGAATGTCACCACCATCCTACTTCATTCTGGAATATCCACCGTGTACACGGTTGTGAAAGTGGTTTTCGGTATCGACAGAGAGTATGCCAGATATCTGATCCCGGTCTCTTTGCCAACCAAACGATATTATAAACTGTGGTTATAATTTTAAATAATATTTTATACTTCAAAATAAAATATCTTTTCAAATCCAAACCTTTATCAAAATAAAGATTAAATCATTTTCAAATCGTTACAATATATTAAGATATAATACCTTTCCAACACTTCCTTTCAAATCGTTTCAATATGTCAAAATATCATTTCTTTCCAAAACTTCATTTCAAATCATTTTAATATATCAAAATCATATCTTTCCAAAACTTCATTACAAATCACTTTAATACATCAAAATATCATTTCAATGATAGTTTATACTTCGAAACCAAAACCATTTTATTTCAAAGCTTTAACATCTCACATTTCATAAATCCAACGTTATTTAAATAAACTCAAATAATATTTATTTTAAATATTCATCTATCAAATAACTTAAATAAATCGGAACCAAATATCATTTCAAAATATCAAAGTATTATTCAAAACATCATTCATTTTTAATTCATTTTAATACCATTTAAACCTATTCATTTTATCTAGAAATTAATCACCATTTTCAAACTTACATTTCAAAGGAGTTTATATTTAAAGATTAAATCTTTCCATAAAAAAGTAAAGTCAATTCCTTATATTTAATAGTTAAATATTAAATTTCCAAAAATTTAAATCTTATTCCAAAGATTAATCTCATTAAAATTTAATAAATTAATAAAATTCAGTTTCCGTAGAACTTAAAAATGCTACGTAAAGTTATAGTTTAAAATAGTTCATTTAAAAAAATACAGCATTTAAGTGCTGTAATAGATTTTCTTTAAATTTCAAATGAACTTTAAATGTTAAGTTTAACCACTATATCACTTACAAAGTACTATAATAGCGTTTATTTCAAATTAACTTTTTAGTTCATTTAAAACAGCTACAGCATTTACAAATGCTGTAATATCCTTTACATTACATTTCAAAAATGCTGTTAAATCAAATTCAGGGTTTAAATACAATTTTCACTAGCAGTTAATCTTTAATTTAAATCATTTAACTTATAAAAATCATATAATTTCACATTTTAAAATCATCATTTCAATACTCTTATTTTTATGATTTTTATAAAGTTAAATTTCATCCAAAAATCAAATTTTAACATAATTTCTTATCTAAATTCAAGTATTAAATTCCATTTCTTTAATTAAATTATTAACTTAACAATTAAGTTTAAATTTACAAAATATAACTTATTTCCATAAATTTTACTTAATTAAAATTTCACATTTTAAAACAAAATTCAAAATTTCACATTTAAGTTATATTTCAAAATTTAACTTAAATATTCATTTATCTCGTATTTATCTTATTCAAAAATCATTATAAAATTTTATAAATCATTTAAACTACATTTTTAAATCAAAATATTATATTTTTCTTACTTTAAATAATTTCCTTTTAAAACAAGACATAAATTCCAAAATTTACTTATACTTCAAATTCTATTTTACCGTTTACTTAATTCATTATTTAATTTATAGAAAATCACTAATATTTCTATATAATCATTTTTATTTAAATTTAAATCAAAAATATTATCAAAATATTATAAATTTTACATTTTAAAATATTTTAAAACATTTCAGAAAATATTTTGTAAACCACGGGTTAGTATATAGTTTTCTAGCCTAGGTCAAGTGATACAGATATATATCATTTCAATCCGCAGTTTACAAAGAAAAACCGGGTTCTATCATTTCAAACCCGCAGTCCCAAGTAAAATGAATGAATCTGAAAACCGCTCAGTCCTATCATTTCAGCCCATAATAATTTTCCCTTATTCTAAAGTCCGTTCGGGTATGTATCATTTCAACCCATAGTGATTCTAGTCTACAGGGAACTTGCAATGGTGATAATTGATATAAACAACAGAATAGCGCAAAATAACAGTGACATATGATATAACAGGTGTAATAACAGGTGTGAACATCATATGATAATAATATAAGCATATATAACATGATGATATACATTACAGATTCAAATGGTGTCGGTTATCAGTTATATAAGTACATATTAGTCTGGTGAGATTTACTCACCTCTTTGTGCTGGAGATATCAAAACCAATGACACAATGGAAACCAAAGCACGATGACAAGACTACGGACTTGAGTGGAGAGTAAGATCCAATGCTACAAATCTTGTGTTACAACTCAAAACAAATCAAACAATTTATAAATTTTAATGCAACTTTAGAATGGAATAACATTGGAAATAAAAGAGATATGAATGTCAAATCTTTTTCCTTGCTTCCTATATTTTTTTTCCAGCCTATGGATGTTGTTTGTCTCTGGTTTGAACAGAGAATGGCTCAGTTTTAGTCATGTAAAGGCATGGCCAAGGTAGTGGAAACATGGAGAGGAAGTTTATGCAAAGGAATGTGAAGGGTTTTAGTCAAATAGGTGGGTTTGGTTCACAAAAATGGCTCGACCATGGGCTTGTTTGGCTCGACCAGAGGAGCATGGGCCAGGTCAGTGAGAGGAAAGGTGTGTGGTGGTATGGTCAGAGGTGGTGGAGGCAGCCCAGGTGGTGGTTAGGTAGGTGGTTGAGGTGGATGAGCAAGTAGTGATCAATTTCCATGTTTTTAGGCTATATGTTGCAATTGTTTATGGATTTGGTCACCATGGAGGGTTCGGCCATGGTCATGGTCTAGAGTATAGGTGGTGGTGATGGTAGGGAAGAGGCGTAGGAGTTTCTAGCTTTGGATATGGTGGAGAGGCCGATCCAAAAACAATGAAACCAAGGCAAAATTCATAAAAAAATAAGAAGAAAAGGAAGAAAAGATGATGCCATTACCAATGTTTTTGCTTTAGCCGTGAATAGGAATGACAGTGGATATTTTTTTTCGTGAATGATAATGAAAATACACAGCTACTTAACCCAAAACACACGGCCAAGCAAGAGTAATGAGGTGGTTATGGAGATGAAGAGTTTTGGAGATGAAAAGACTTCAGTTTCAAAAAAAAATTTTAACCCTTCATATTTCTTTTTTTCTTTTTGATTTTAAATAACAAAGTAACTTAGAAATTAACTTTAAAACCGAAACAGGGAAATATAGAATAATAATAAATAATTTATTTTAAATAAAATACAAAAGAAAATAAGAAATTTGCTTGAAAATCCAAAATAATGTCTAAAAATTACAAATAAATCACCATTGACTTTGGAAAATTATCAACTTCATTTTAAAATATTCGAAAACAAAATTTGAAACAAAGAATGATTTTAAAAAAATTCGAAAGTGAAATAAATAATTAAATTTTAAATTAAATAGAATTTAAATAAAGAAAATGGCAATATATATAAAACTAGGCTAAATAAATTGAAATAAATTCAAATGAACTTTAGAAAAATTATATTATCACTTTAAAAATATTAAAAGAAAGAAATATAAATAAAATAACATATTAATACATATTAAAATAAAATATGACAAAGAAAATATAATTTACACAATTTAAGATAACAAAATTGCAGAATAAAACAAATTGCACTCAATATTGAAATATACATAACTTTTACAGTTTAACTCCATTTTCAACGAAACGAAAAGCAGTTTTCAAGTTATTACATCTATTTTCATAATAAAAGATAAAATTTGAGATTTAAAATAATTTAAATTTGAAGTTTTAAAGTCAAAGTTTGAATAGCTTGACCATAAATTCACTTTACAATAAATATTCAAATTATACTAATTTGAACTGTAAATCACTTAATAATCAACATTTATATTTAAAAATGAAATGTTTGAAATAAAACAAATTTAAAACAATTTAAAAATAAAAGAAAGTTTAATTTAAATAATATACAAAAATCTAGGGTTGTTACACTCTCTCCCACTCAAAACATTTCATCCCCGAAAAGGAATGAGGCACGGGAAAGCACAGAAAAAGATAGAGTGAAATAAGATTAAGACAAGATGACAAGGAGATTGAAATTACACCTGATAACTATTGTTATAAGTAAGTTTATCCAGGTGGAGATGATCTTCCCAAGATTCTCCAGAATCAGGAACACAAGCATGAAAAGATCCTCTGGAATCTGATTCACCCTTTCTGCTTGACCGACGGTCTGAGGATGGACAGCAGTGCTTAGTTTCAAATTGAGTAGCAAATATTATTAAAGATTATAGAAAGAGTTTTAAACGGAAAGATTATAGAAAGATACCTATACCAGTCTATAGCAAGATGAGGAAAATAAGAACAACTAAAAGACAGTTTGAAAACAAAATAAGATAATAAATTTGAAAAACAAAATAAGAAAATAGGTTTGAAATTTCCATGGTATCAACATAAATTGATAAACTAGTTAAATAAATCTAGCTCTAATTTCATTATGTTATCATCCAATTTTCTTAAACTAATAATTTTCAAAAATCATGGATTTAAAAAATCATTATTATACTCAAAATGTACACAATAAATTTAATTCCTCTTTATTCCTAATTAAAATTAAGTTTATTCCTCTCAATATATTTTTATTACCTATGCTGAATATACTTACATTTATTATAATTGTTTTAATTTATTCTTAATTCCTTTAAAATCATTTATATTGTAAATTATTCAATTAACCTTTTATTCTATTTACTTCTGTTAATCTTTTATAACTAAAATTTAAGTATATAACATTTATTATAACCACTCAAATTTTATTTATAAAACTTTTTATTTTGTATATTATCCAATTACATTATTAATTTCTGAAAGTTTAAGGTAAGTTATATTTGAATGTAGTTGAGTATTATATAGATAAAACTTTCCAATTCAATTATCTCAAGTTTGAATTATTTATCCAACATTTTTGATTTTCTTTTTATAACTGAAATTATTCTTTAAGTTAAAATATAAGAATTAAATTTCTGATTCCCTTCAAACCATTTAGAGATAAATATATAAATATATATATACATACAGTATATATCAAATCAAATTTAAAATAATATATCTATATATCATAAATCAAGTCATACTTTAGAACACCATATCAGTTTAATTTCCAAAGCAAAACTATAGCTGAACTACAGTATGGTCTCTCCACTTCGAAACTCGAAAATGAATGTCGATGATGCGGCCGTCATCACCGAAACTATTTTGCAGCGACAATATAAGAGAGCACTGATTTCTTTAAACTTTAAAATTCTTTGGAAACAAATTTCTATTCAAAAATAGTTTAAATAATATATCCTTTTAAAACTTGAAAACACAAGGTTTGAAACCATCGGAAATTAAATTCTCACATTCTTGATTTAAATTCATTTCAGTTCCCTATTCAATTTATAAACAACTATTTATAAATTCATTTATAGAACTATAGATGATAAATCAAGCATTATCAGTTCAAATAATCAATTTTAATCAATTTATTAAGTTTCTTAAATTTGCTTATATATCAAAATTTATTTCATTAACAATTTTAAAATTGTAACAGCCCGCTATTTTAGACCATTCAAATCGACAATAAAACCATACATGTCCGACTTGAATAATTCAAAATATCAGATTGTTATTTTATATTTGGCAAAACTCAACATATGCTGTAAAATAAATCAATCACAGAATCACAAATACAGAGTAGTACAATAATACGCAGCGGAATAAATGAATAGTAGTTTATGAAGCTACTATATAAACATCAGAGTTAGAGATAAAGTACAATAGAATATCTCAGATGCAGTGAAGTCTCCAGTATGAGCAGATGACTTCTCTGGACCAATCAACTGGATGACTGAAAGGATAGATAGCTGGATCTTCAAGCAAGCTCCAACTTCGAAGGTGAGTCTCAAATGTTGTATAACTCAGTTCTACCCGAGCGTAAAGCAAAACACAAAACACTCGAGTCAGGATTTACATTCTTATATTTATAAATCTAACTCAAATGAAATATCAACTGAAATACGATTAACTTAAAGGATGTTTGGGATAACCATCCTCTAAGGATCCGCAGAACTATCTACAAGGTAGAAATATACACTATAACACCGTGGTCATTCCAATTTATGTATACTTCAAAACCAAAATATTATTTTCATTAGATATATAATTATTTCCAAATTTTATCATTTTCAAAGTTACGATTCAAATTTACTCAATTTCCAAATAATCATTTCAACTTTATCGATCCCAAATTCGGATTTGAAATCACAAATTACCCCTTTACAATTCAATACACTTCAAAAACTTTAAGTATTCGGCGTTTAAATCTAAATTTTTATTCAATTCAGTTTTCTAAATAATAAATTAAATTTTAAGTTCACCCTGAATTTAAATTCAATTCATTTTGTTTCTAAATAACAAATTCAACTATATTGATTTCAAATACAGATCTGAATTTCCAAAATAAACCATTTAAATTCCAATATAGATCAATGTATTAATATTTAAATGTTCCATTTAATAGTTTCATATAGATCTCGACTTAACTTTATTATTATTTGGTCTTGAAATACACCCTCATTAGATTCAATATTATTTAAGTAACCTTAAATTCCATTATGCTCAGTATTTTCCTTAATTTATTTAAACGTGGAATAACCATTAAATCACTTAAATCAAAATCCAATTATAAAATCATACCTTTTAAATTTCCCATTCAATAATTTCAAATCGATTTAATTAAATAAATCCTTATTTAAATACCATTTTTAATAAACCCAAATTTATCTCCCAATCTTAATTATTCAATTCATTACAAGAGAATCTATTTGAAATATAGATTTATATAAATACTTACCCATATTATATGTATTAAATAAATCTAATTTCAATCGAATATTACTACTGAATCTATATATGAAATATCTTAAGAATCAATTATTAAACCATATATTTCTTTCCAAAATCATAGAAATTATTTTTACAATATTTATATATATGGACCAACGGTGTCTATATATATCTCCTATCATATGGTCAAGTGCTACAGATATTTATCATTTCAATCCGTACACTAAATATATACGGGTGGATATCATTTCAACCCGTAATCCCAAATTCAATTAGATGAAAATCGCTTGGGTCTATCATTTCAACCCATAACGAAATTCTCCTTTTCTAAAGTCCGTTCGGGTATGTATCATTTCAACCCATAGTGAATTCTATACTAATAGGGAACTTGCAGAGTGATAACAGATAGGATAATAATATAACAACAGGCATATAACATCATTTAAAATAAAGTATAAACAATAGGATATGGTGTCATATCCCATAGGTGAACAGCTACAGATAATAGCATATGTAACAATTTAAATAACTACAGCAGCATATTTCAATTGTCGTTTCAATTGAAATCAAATTTAGTAAATAAAAGAACGTTGATCGTGAGTGATTGCTCGCCTTTCGAGGCTAGAGAATACATAAGATGACATGGATACGCACACTAATATGGACACTGAAATTTGAATTATAAATCTGAGCATGAATTTCAAAGCAAAGTAGGATTGGCACGAATTGGACGAACGAGGCTGATAATCAAGAATTTATGAATTGAATCAGAATCAGTCTGATATATACATAATTTTTTTGTTGTTTTAATAAAAATCAAAATTGCATCCCTAAGAAAAATTTAAAGTCGAATCATATATATATATATATATATATATATATATATATAATTTACCTTTTTTTTCATACATAAACTAATAGTTTTAACATTTGAAATAAAACATATATGTTAAATTAAAATCCTTATAATTTTTCCGAACCATTTTAATTTTTACACATAGATCAAAATTTCTATTTACAAATCTAAGACCCAAACTACCCCATACTACCCATGTATATAATATCATTAAGATTTATATTTTAAACTAAGATTAATATGTAAAACTTTAACAAATTACACTGTTCAAATCTCATTTTAAACTTTAAAATATATACATTTTTTTTGCGAAAGCAACTGGTCTACACTAAAACACATATACACCCTTAACTTTTATGCAAACATGCATGCTAACTGAAATGAAAACTTATATATTAGAAAAACTGATGTAGGCCAAGCTATAATTTCCTAAGGCATAAGTCGTAGCCGACTTATCAGAGCAAAAGACATAAGTCGTGACCGACTTATGGAAGGCGAAGGTATAAGTCGTGACCGACTTAAGGAAGGTGCTATGAGTCATCAACGACTTAAGGACAATGTCGTGAGTCGTACACGAGTTAAAGCTAACAGAGGAATTATAAGTCGTGACCGACTTATAGAAACAGGCATGAGTCGTGACCGACTTAACTGGAGAGAAGACATAAGTAGTGACCGACTCAACTCGAACGAGCTACGACCTAAAACTACAGGAGGAGCAACACGAGGTGGAAAATGTGAAGGCTTAAGTCGGATACGACTTAAGGAAAGTGATAGGTCGGCACCGAGTTACGACTTATTTAAGTCGGTCGAAATTTTAAGTCGCGAAAGCCCTGAAGCCATGGATTTCCTGCCGAGTTAATCTGGACCGTTGTTTCTGAAGTCACTGCTATTGATGAATCGTGATATGTTGTTAAGTCGGCAACGACTTAAGTAATGTTATGTTTGTACTTTTCTGCCTTTAAGTCGTATGTTTGTATAAGTCGTGAGTCGTTGTACTTAAGAGATAAGTCGCAGAGTTATCTTTCTGTGTGGTAATTCGTAAGACGTGTGCATAGGCTAAGTCGGAAGATGTTATGAGTCGTAAGTCGGAAGGTGGTAAGTCGGTTGTGTTGTAAACTGTTGAGTCGTATACGACTTATGGTAGGACGGCTATTGATTGAGTCGCTTGTTATAAGTCGGAGCCGACTTAGGACTTGTGTAAATTTGTTGTTTTTTTGTGTGAGTTGTAAAACGCCTATAAATAGGCCGAGACTCTCATTTGTAAAACGTTGTTGATTTTTGAATAAAATTCTCTTTTGATTGCTTTGTGCTTTCATTCAAATTGGTAGTTGAGTGTAATCTCCTATCTCCTCTTTCGGATAATCGAGTGCGCTCGATTCAACGATTGTAGAAGCCGATTCGCGGAATCAAGTGCGCTTGATCAACGCTTGAAGAATTGAAGATCTTTGAACCCGGTATCGTGCGCGATCAACGAGTTCGAGATAGCTAGAGTTCGGTATCTTCGGATCAACGAATTCGGGCAATTCAGCATTCATCAATCCATCGACTGCTACTTTCACCGATCCACCTTGTTTTGATAATCCGCTGCGTCAATTTTGGTATCGGAGCCAGGTTCTAACCAATCATAGTTAGATCGAGACTTGGAGCCTATTCATTCGAAGATTTGAAGTTATCAATCACGGCCGAGAGTTTGAGGAAGTGGGTCGTGCATACTTTTGAAGTTTGAAGTTTGGATTTGTGATTTGGAGACGTCGTGTTCATCGTGTTCATCGAGATTTGCAACAAAGTGGAAGATTTCGATCCGTTTCATTTTGGACCAAAATCCGGAAAGTGTTTGAATTTGAAGTGTTGAGGAATTTGTGAAGTTTTCAAGTATGCCGCCAAGAAGAGCTAATCGCCACCAAAACGTAGAAGCTTTGTATCGAAGAGAAGAGGCTGATGAGATGGAGCAAAGAATCAATGAGAATTTTAGTGAAAAGCTTAACGAAGGAATTGGCCGGTTAGAAAAGCTTATGACAGAAATGAATCAAAATCGGAGAAGGGTTTCACCAGAATCTAACCATGGGGGTAGTAGAGTCTCACCACATTCCAATCGAGACAGAAGTGTTGAAAATGATCAAGGGCGTGGGAGGAACGTGAATGATCGTGAACGGAGGAATGTAGGTAGAAGGGATGGTGGTAGACGTGAAGGGAGTAGAGATGTTGGTGGTCAGAATCGACATCGTGATGCATCTGATTTTGAAGAGGAGTATGATGGTGGTAGTATTCAAGGAAGAGGTCAAGGAAGAAACTATTCTGAGTATGATCACAAGTGGGAGTCGGGGATGAAGACAGAAATTCTTGAATTCAAGGGTGGTATGCAAGCGGAGGAGTTTCTAGATTGGGTGGCTAATGTTGAGGAGATTTTTGACTTCAAAGAAGTTCCAGAACATCGTAGAGTGAAGTTGGTTGCTACAAGACTAAGGGGTAGAGCTTTGGCATGGTGGCAGCAGACCAAACTTACACGTGATCGGATGGGAAAGTCGAAAATTGAATCTTGGGAGAAGATGAAAAAATTGATGAAAGCAACGTTCTTACCTTACAATTATCAATCTTTGATGTATCAACGTTTGCAGAACTTGAGGCAGGGCACAAAGACAGTTAATGACTATGCTGATGAATTCTATCAACTCATTGCAAGGAATGATATTATGGAAACAAAAGAGCAGCTGACATCTAGGTTCATTGGGGGATTGAGAATGCAGATTCAGGATATGGTGAATATGTTCGATCCAAGATCTGTAGCAGAAGCACATCAGAAAGCGTTGGCTTGGGAAAAGCAAGGGAGACGAGGAAGTGGTGTGTTTACTAATTCTAACAATCAAGCGAAGGGTGTTGGGGGAAGTTCTAATGTTTCTAAACCTATCAGTAGACCAGTGATGAAGGAGGCTGAGAAGGCAAGGGTTAACAATGGTTTCAAATGTTACAATTGTCAGGAATTGGGTCATAAAAGCAGTGAGTGTCCAAAGCCAAAGAAGAGAACCATGATTGTAGAAGTTGAAGATGAGGATGTTGATGGGGATTGTTCTAATCCAGCTGAGGAGGATGAGCAGGATATTGCGTCAGGAGACGAAGGTTGTAATCTAATGCTGAGGAGATCGTGTTTAACACCAAAGCAGGAAGAAGCTAGTTGGTTGAGGAGTAATATCTTTCAGTCAACATGTACTATTCTGGGCAAGGTGTGTAAGTTTGTAATTGACGCAGGAAGCTGTGATAATATTATTTCGACCGAGGCTGTGACAAAGTTGAAATTGAAGACAGAGAAACATCCGAGTCCATACAAATTAGCATGGTTGAGAAAAGGAGGAGAAGTGAAGGTGGATAGACGAGTTCGTGTACCATTCTCTATTGGGAAGAAATACAAAGATGAAATATGGTGTGATGTCGTAGAGATGGATGTATGCCACTTATTATTGGGAAGACCATGGCAATATGATCGAGCAGTACTACATGACGGTCGGACCAATAGCTACAGTTTTATGTTTAAAGGCACGAAGATTATCTTAGTTCCGAAGAAGAGATCACAAGAAGAATGTAAGTCCGAAGAAATCGAAGAGCTGAAAACTTTATTATCTTTGAAGGAGTTTGTTAAGGAGGTTGAGGAAGAACCAGAAGTATTCTTGTTGATTGGACGTGAGAGCAGTGAAGAAGTTGAAATTCCAGAAGAAGTTAAATCAATTTTGAAAGAATTTGACGATGTATTTCCAGAGGAGTTACCAACGGAATTGCCACCGTTGAGGGATATACAACATCAGATAGATCTTGTTCCAGGTGCTGTGTTGCCACACAGACCACATTATCGAATGAGTCCGAAGGAACATGAAGAGTTGCGAAGGCAGGTAGAGGAATTGCTTGAACAGGGGTGTGTGCAGGAGAGTCTGAGTCCTTGTGCTGTACCAGCTTTATTGGTACCCAAGAAGGATGGGACATGGAGGATGTGCACTGACAGTCGAGCATTGAATAAGCGGAGCTACTATATTTTCGAAGATTGATTTGAAGAGTGGATATCATCAAATTCGTATCAGACCAGGAGATGAGTGGAAGACTGCTTTTAAAACCAGGGAGGGTCTATACGAGTGGTTGGTCATGCCGTTTGGTTTATCAAATGCACCAAGTACTTTCATGAGGGTGATGAATCAGATTTTTCGACCGTTCATTGGGAAACTTGTGGTGGTGTATTTTGATGACATTCTGATTTACAGTGGGAGTCTAGAGGAACATTTGAATCATCTTAGAGAAGTGCTGATGGTATTGCGACAAGAACAATTCTATGCTGCAACGAAGAAATGCGTGTTCATGACGCATAGCGTGTTATTTCTGGGATATGTTGTTTCAGAGAAAGGGATACAGGTTGACCAAAGTAAAGTTGAAGCGATTAGAGATTGGCCGCAACCCAAGACGATAACGGAAGTACGTAGTTTCCATGGGTTGGCTTCATTTTATCGAAGGTTTATTCCACACTTTAGTAGTGTGATGGCGCCTGTTACAGATTGCATGAAAGGTAAACAGTTTGCATGGACGGAGGAAGCCGGGGTTGCTTTTGAACGAATCAAAGATCTTTTGACCTCTGCACCAATTCTAGTGCTACCTGATTTTTAGTTGGTGTTTGAACTACATACTGATGCATCCAAGGTTGGGATTGGAGGGGTGTTGAGTCAGAAGGGACGTCCAATTGCCTATTTCAGTGAGAAGTTGTCAGGAGCGAAGATGCGATACAGTACATATGATGTGGAGTTCTATGCTGTTGTACAATCTATTAAACACTGGAGACACTATCTATTTCAGAAGGAGTTCGTTCTTTACACTGATCATGAAGCTTTGAAGCATTTACAAGGGCAAGACAAGATTTCAGCGAGACATGCATCGTGGATTGCATATCTGCAACAGTTTACTTTTGTTGTTAAACACAAGTCAGGGGTGACGAATCGAGTGGCTGATGCTTTGAGCAGGAGGTATCATTTGTTGACAACAATGAAGGTTGAAGTGACTGGGTTTGAATTATTGCCGGAGCAGATTGCAGAAGATTCTTATTTCAAGAAATTTATTGAAGGGAACAATGAAAGAAAGACTGATGAGTTTATGTTGGTTGACGGGTTTCTTTTTAAAGGAAGTCGGTTATGCATACCGGAGGGTAGTCTGAGAATGAAGATTATCGAAGAGTTACACGAAGAGGGACATGTCGGGAGAGACCGTACCATACAGCTGATTTCACAGTTCTACTTTTGGCCATCAATGAGGAAAGAGGTGGAAAGATTTGTTGAGAGATGCCATATCTGTCAAGTTTCGAAAGGAACTGCGACTAATGCGGGTTTATATATGCCGTTACCGGTACCAACTAAACCATGGGTTGATGTGAGTATGGACTTTGTGTTGGGATTGCCGAGAACGCAGCGTGGTAATGATTCCATTTATGTGGTGGTTGACAGATTTTCGAAGATGGCACATTTTATTGCTTGTAAGAAGACGGCAGATGCTGTTCATGTTGCTCAGTTGTTTTTCAAGGAGATCTATCGACTTCATGGATTGCCAGAATCTATTGTGTCGGATAGAGATACTCGATTTCTGAGTCATTTTTGGTTAAGTTTGTGGAAAATGGTGGGAACGAAGCTGAAATTTAGTAGTGCTTATCATCCGCAAACTGATGGACAAACAGAGGTGGTTAATAGATCATTGGGAAACTTGTTGAGGTGTCTTGTTCAAGATAATCTGAAGAGTTGGGATGTGAAGTTATGCCAGGCAGAGTTTGCCCATAATCATGCTGTGAATCGAAGTACTGGGTTCAGTCCATTCCAGATTGTTTATTCGAGCTTACCAAAGGGACCGTTGGATTTAACGGTAGTGCCACAATCAAAGAAGACAGTTAAGAAAGCTGCTGATTTTGTTGAAGGGTTGTCGGAATGTCATAAAATCGTTCAGGAACGATTGGAGAAAGCAAATGAAAAATATAAACGATCTGCAGATTTGAAACGACGAAGTGTTGAATTTCATGAAGGTGATTTGGTTTATGCAGTTTTAACGAAAGATCGTTTTCCAGTAGGCGCTTACAATAAATTGAAAGCACGGAAAATTGGTCCGGTGGAAGTCGTGAAACGAATTAATGAAAATGCTTATAAATTGAAGCTGCTAGATGATGTGTATACATCCGACGTATTCAATGTGAAGCATCTCGTACCATATCACGGGAATGAGCATATAGAGGGGGAGGAAAGTGCAAATTCGAGGACGAATTTCTTTCAACCTGGGGAGGATGATGTAGGCCAAGCTATAATTTCCCAAGGCATAAGTAGTAGCCGACTTATCAGAGCAAAAGACATAAGTCGTGACCGACTTATGGAAGGCGAAGGTATAAGTCGTGACCGACTTAAGGAAGGTGCTATGAGTCATCAACGACTTAAGGACAATGTCGTGAGTCGTACACGAGTTAAAGCTAACAGAGGAATTATAAGTCGTGACCGACTTATAGAAACAGGCATGAGTCGTGACCGACTTAACTGGAGAGAAGACATAAGTAGTGACCGACTCAACTCGAACGAGCTACGACCTAAAACTACAGGAGGAGCAACACGAGGTGGAAAATGTGAAGGCTTAAGTCGGATACGACTTAAGGAAAGTGATAGGTCGGCACCGAGTTACGACTTATTTAAGTCGGTCGAAATTTTAAGTCGCGAAAGCCCTGAAGCCATGGATTTCCTGCCGAGTTAATCTGGACCGTTGTTTCTGAAGTCACTGCTATTGATGAATCGTGATATGTTGTTAAGTCGGCAACGACTTAAGTAATGTTCTGTTTGTACTTTTCTGCCTTTAAGTCGTATGTTTTGTATAAGTCGTGAGTCGTTGTACTTAAGAGATAAGTCGCAGAGTTATCTTTCTGTGTGGTAATTCGTAAGACGTGTGCATAGGCTAAGTCGGAAGATGTTATGAGTCGTAAGTCGGAAGGTGGTAAGTCGGTTGTGTTGTAAACTGTTGAGTCGTATACGACTTATGGTAGGACGGCTATTGATTGAGTCGCTTGTTATAAGTCGGAGCCGACTTAGGACTTGTGTAAATTTGTTGTTTTTTTTGTGTGAGTTGTAAAACGCCTATAAATAGGCCGAGACTCTCATTTGTAAAACGTTGTTGATTTTTGAATAAAATTCTCTTTTGATTGCTTTGTGCTTTCATTCAAATTGGTAGTTGAGTGTAATCTCCTATCTCCTCTTTCGGATAATCGAGTGCGCTCGATTCAACGATTGTAGAAGCCGATTCGCGGAATCAAGTGCGCTTGATCAACGCTTGAAGAATTGAAGATCTTTGAACCCGGTATCGTGCGCGATCAACGAGTTCGAGATAGCTAGAGTTCGGTATCTTCGGATCAACGAATTCGGGCAATTCAGCATTCATCAATCCATCGACTGCTACTTTCACCGATCCACCTTGTTTTGATAATCCGCTGCGTATTAGAAAAACTAACTCCATACATAAGTGTATGCAAAGTATATACGTGCATATATATAAGGCCATAAAGATATATCTATAATTATTATAACTTTATATAAATATATGTCATATACGAACTTATGAAAATAAACAACTTCAAAAAATTCCTATACAACTTCCAAAATAATAAGATGTAAATTGACCTTCAAATAAAAGTTATAAACCTGTTTATTATAAAACTACATATATATAATAATGGATTTTCAAACTTATAAAATAAATCATACAATATGGTTTGTAAAATATACATATACGGACTCAAAGTTAAACAAAAATGAATATAAATCTACTTTCCAAATATGCAGACTCCATTTGCAGATCCAACACAACTGTAACGACCCCGAATTTTATAAATATTTAAATTGATAATTAATTAAATTTTTGAATTAAAGTTGTGAAATTAATCGATTTAAGTGATGCGAGTTTCCCCGGATTCAAGTATATTCTGTATAAATCATTTAAATTTAAAATATATTATATACATGTGTATATATAAGGATATATATATGTATTTGAACATATCTGACTAAATTTGAAATAATATAATATATATTTGATTTGCGTTTAAACTGTAAATAAATGGTTTAAAAATAGAAATAAATTATCACTTCTACAACTTTCATCTCAGCTTAAACAAATAAAGTAGACTACAAAAGTGAAATAAAAATAGAAGTTCACCTGTATTATAAAATAAATATATATACGTAGTTTTATTCAAAATAAAATAAAACAAAAATGGTAGAATAAAAATACACATAGTAACAAAATATTTAATAACTTAAGTTGGAAAATATGTAGGCTGAAACAAATAGCATATGTAGATTTAAAATAAAATAGAAAACGAGACAAAGCTGCAGCCTGTAAATAAGTAGGCAAGGCAAGAACAAAGTTTAAAAGAAATACAAACATCTTTGAATTTGCAAAGGAAAAACAGCAAATATATATATAAATATAGAACAAGGCAATAAAATACATGTTAAGAAAGTATCCAGAGACCAAATTCTTACACATATCAAGTACATAAAATACATTTACTAGTGTAAGAACTTTTCCAGAGGTGAAAGTAAGTTATATAGTGCCTTTTCCTAGAACTTTGCTTGGAACCTTATTTGCTCTAGTAACTTCGTCGACTACTCCTTTATTTTCTTCGTAACTCTTGAACAGATTACGGTCTTTGCAAATGTGAATGGTTGCTCCAGTATCGAACCACCAATCATTATCATTGCCGCTAACGGAGTTTGCCTCTTGCACTACAGCCACAAGCGAGTCTTCGACCACATTCACTTTTTGTTGTTTCTTCCGCAGACGGCAGTCTCGGGCATAGTGGTCGGGCTTGTTACAAAAATAACAAGCACCTTTCTTTTTGTTGTTGGTTTTGGAATGATTATTCTTCTTAAACTGTGTCTCATTCTTTGGCTTTAACTTATCAGTAATTTCAACATTATTTGCCTTAGAATGGGACTCAGTTTGTGGATTATCATCTAGATCAAGTTTGCGAGAGTCTTCTTCAATACGAAGATGACGCTGTAAACTATCTAAATTATAATCCATTTCCGCATGCTTCATCTTTTTCTTATAATCATTCCAACTATGTGGAAGTCTCGAAATTATAACTCCAACAACAAAAGATTCAGCAAGATCAATTCCAGCATCATTAAGTTGATTCACCAACAGTAAGATTTCGCTTACTTGTCCAATTATGGACTTATTGGTGACCATTTTGAAATCCATAAAATTAGAAATAAGAAACTTTTTATTACTTGCCTCGGATATGCGGTACTTATTCTCCAATGCAGTCCAGAGTGCCTTCGCTGTTTCCAAGGTCCTATGAGCATTGTAGACTGGGGTAGATAGCGCATTCAGAATATGGCCTCTGCATAGAAAATCGTCCTCTTTACGCTTTGGACGCCTAGCCTTTAGAGCAGCATCATCCTTATCAGTTTCCTCCGGGATTTCTTCCAAGTCATCTTCCAAAATGTAGAACAACTTGACGGTGACCAAGAAAAATTTCATCGTCTCTTGCCAACGAGTGAAATTGTCGCCATCAAAACGCTCTAATTGAGATAGATGCTGATTCATAACTTGTAGAGCGCTCGAACCTTCCATGGTTGAGAAGTATTGTCTGAAAATTTGTTGGGGATTTTGCAGTTCGAGACAAATTTGATGGCGATTGCGATGAAGATAATGTTGTACTTCCGACTTCAAGGATCTATGGAATAGATTCTTTCAGACAATAGTTCAACTCACCAGGTACAAACGGGTTATTGAACTATCAACTTTCAGGATTCAATGAAGCCCTATAACAGCGTAATCGGATTCAAAGTTTGCATGCCTTTGATCCGACCAAGAACACTATAGCAATGGTTTATGATGATGCAATTTATATAGAATAGAAAGAAGAGGAAGAAGAAACAAATCCGCAACGATTCAGCGTTTGTAACACCTTGTAGATGTTACAAAATATAGAGTAATGGAAGTGCAGCGATTAGCAACACTTCCCTGGTGTCGCAGATCTGTGCAAGAAGAAGAAGAGCGCAAGAAAAACTGTCCTCAACGATTTTTGGGCGTCACTATTTATAGTGGTAGATCGGTGCCGATTCGCCAAGCATCACAACCGTTTGCAACGGCCGTGTCTATTCATTTTGCAACGGTTCCAAAATGGTCACGTCTATTCATTTTGTAACGTTTAAAAAATGTTACCATTTCCCACCATTAATTCAAATTTAGAAATTTCGGTTTTGGGTCCTTAACGGGCTGAAATCCAACCCGTTACTGTTTACATATGATCCAAAAATATTTTCGGATCTGAACCCGAAACCCGTACCCGACCCGACCCTACCCGGTTCGGTCGGACGGACGATGGCTGTGCGCATGTGGAGTTGCATGACTCCTCTCCTCACAACAAAGCAAACGTGTGGGAGCCCCAAGGCCCCAACATCCACATGAGAAAACTATATTTATACAAATATAGTTCTTGATTTACTAGCATGGGGGACTTATCTCTTCTTTCTTCTTTTCTTCTTCTCTTCCAAACAAAAAACCCAAACCCCAAATCTATTTGAAAATTTACAACAATCTCCCCCAATTTTCAAAATATAAGAAAAATTAATAAATAGGATGGCTGCATCACTAGAGTGACTTTCTACGTACCCAAGTGGGATCAAGCCTATGTAGTTCTAAGATCAAGTTTTGCATCATCGTGAAAACCAACACATAAATAAAAGGTATCTTTTCGATTTGAACCTTTACTTAGTGTAAACCATTCAAAGCCTTATAGAGATTCTATGGTGAACGAATCTTGAACCAAGTATCCCTAATGATAAAACCGGAACAATCACACATGTTGATTTCCTTAGGTAAAGTGTTCTGTATTGCTCAGCACGTTAATGGTAAATCCTGGTTCATGAGTCTAATTAGAAAGCAGTCTTACTTTCCTAGGAAACGGCCTGATTTCCATACTCATATAGGTAAGTCTCTTAAGGTGTTTCTGCAATTCACCTTTTAAGGTTTCTAGACTTATTAAGGATATATATATCCATCCTTTGTTCTTGCAGAATCCAACACTAAATAATATGGGATTATCGATTTAGTGTTCCATAATCATTCTCTTAACTTGTTGGTACCCATTGAACTTTGTCTATCCTTTTCAGGACGTAAGTTGGGTTTCTGTTAAGGATGATCAACCTTCATTCACAGACCTTAGTCCCATTTCTTCTGACTTTATAGAAACCATTGCCTTTGGAAGACTCTTTGTAAGTGGATCAGCCAAGTTTTTCTTCGTTTCTATGTAGTCAACAGTTATAACTCCTCGTTTGAGTAACTGTCTCACCATTTGATGTCTTAGACTCACATGTCCAGACTTTCCATTATATGTGTTATTAGACACATTGTATATCGTTGCTTGATTGTCACAGTTAATCAAGACTGCTGGAGATGGCTTCTTCCATAAAGGGATTTCCATTAATAAATTCCTAAGCCATTCCGCTTCTTTACATGCATCGGCTAATGCAATCAATTCTGACAACATTGTTGAGTCAGAAATACAGGTCTGCTTCTTGGAAGCCCAAGACACAAAAGCGCCTCCTAATGTAAAGATCCATCCAGTAGTAGACTTGAATTGGGATTCTATATTGTTCCAGGTTGCATCACTATATCCTTCTATTACAGCAGGATATCCTTTATAAGATAAACCATATTCAATGGTTCCTTTCAAATAAGCTAAAACTCTGGAAATAGCTTTCCAATGTTCGAAACCTAGATTACTCGTAAATCGACACAATACACTTATAGCATGTGCGATGTCTGGTCTAGTGCAATGCATAGCATACATAAGACTCCCAATAACATTGGAATACTCTAGTTGAGAGATAGTACGTCCAGTGTTCTTTTCTAATTTAATACTAGGATCTAAAGGAGTTGGTGCTGGTTTGTCATCGTAATGACCATACTTTTGTAGGAATTTATCTATGTAATGAGATTGGGTTAGTAATAACTCCCCCTCTTTCCTTATAATTTTAATTCCTAAAATTACATCAGCCTCTCCTAGATCTTTCATATCGAATTTAGAAGACAGAAACTTTTTAGTTTCATTCACACAAGATATATTGGAACCAAATATTAGCATGTCATCAACGTATAAACATATTATAACACTACCGTTGTTATCCGATTTGCTATAAATACATTTATCAGCATCATTAACAATGAATCCATATGACAGTGCAACTTTATCAAATTTCTCATGCCATTGCATGGGAGCTTGCTTCAGGCCATAAAGAGATTTCACTAAGTTGCAAACTTTCTTTTCTTGGCCTGGGGTTTTTAAACCTTCAGGTTGTTCCATATATATCTCTTCTTCTAAATCTCCATTTAGAAAAGCAGTCTTTACATCCATTTGATGTATGACTAATTTATGAATTGATGCAAGTGCAATTAAACAGCGTATAGAAGATATGCGAGCAACTGAAGCATATGTATCAAAGTAATCTACTCCATGTCTTTGCTTATATCCCTTAGCAACTAATCTGGCTTTAAACTTATCAATGGATCCATTTGTATTCAACTTTTCATTGAATATCTATTTACGTCCTATAGGTTTAGCACCAGGATGTAAATCAGTTAAAACCCAAGTTTGGTTTAACAGTATGGAATTCATTTCATCATTGATAGCTTCTTTCCAGAAATTGGAATCTCTGGAACTCATAGCCTTAGAATAAGTTTTGGGATCGTCATCAACGTTCATTACATATTTAGTCACATTAAGGACTTCGTCCTTACTGCCTTCTACAAGATATGAAATGAAGTCAGGACCATAGTCCTTCTCTATTCTCGCTCTTTTACTTCTCCGTTGTTCAGTACTATTATTTGGTAGTGATACTTCCTTGCTGTTTTGAGCAGGAGCATAATCATCGTCATTGATATCATTAGCCATACTAGGTTCTGGACTAGATGATCTCAATGGGATCTCAACGGTTTGATTTTCAAAAAATTCTACATTTACAGATTCTATAACTTCCAGGGTGTCAAGAATAAGGAATCTATAAGTTATACTATTAAGTGAATATCCTATGAAAACACATTTAAATGCTCTATTTCCTAACTTTGGTCGTTTAGGGTCTGGTTTTCTAACATATGCTAAGCAACCCCAAACTTTAAGTCTAGTTAGATTAGGTTTCCTATTAAACCATAATTCATAAGGGGTGATATTATTCTTTTTAAGTGGTACTCTATTTAAAATATAACATGAAGATAACATAGCATCACCCCATAGGTTATAAGGTAAATTAGAACATATGAGCATGGCATTAACCATTTCTACTAAAGTTCTATTCTTCCTTTCAACAACACCATTTTGTTGTGGTGTATAAGGAGCAGTACATTGGTGAACTATACCTTGCTGTTTAGAAAACAAGGTGAATTCATTTGAGAAATATTCACCACCACGATCTGAATGTAATATTTTAATTTTAACTCCTAATTGTGTTTTGACCTCTGCTTTGTAAATTTTAAATTTATCAAAAGCCTCATCTTTAGTTTTCATTAGATATATATATGCATATCTGGTATAATCATCAATGAATGTTATATAGTATTGGTTACCACCATAGGTGATATGACTTTTTAAGTCACCCACGTCTCTGTATACCAAATCAAGCAAACCGGTTTTCCTTTCTACAGATTTAAAGGATTTTCGGTGTATTTTTTCTTGAACACATATTGCACATTTAGAGATGGTATCGAAATCACAATCAGAAAGTAATCCTAATTTATGCATATTTTTAATGGAATTATAATTAACATGTCCTAATCTACCATGCCATAAATTAATAGAATCAACAAAATAAACAGAAGATTTCTTTATTAGATTCAACTTAATCACATCGTTACAAGAGTATCCCTGTCCAATGAATCTACCATTCTTAGACATCACTAGCTTATCAGACTCATACACCATCTTGAATCCTCCTTTGTTAAGAAGGTATCCAGAGACCAAATTCTTACACATATCAGGTACATAGAATACATTTACTAGTGTAAGAACTTTTCCAGAGGTGAAAGTAAGTTCTATAGTGCCTTTTCCCAAAACTTAGCTTGGAACCTTATTTGCTCCAGTAACTTCGTCGGCTGTTAACTCATATTTTAGTGCCGACCTAAAGACTCTGCGACCTAAGGACGTTAGCGACCTAACGACCTAAGGGGGTTTCCCGACCTAAAGACTCTGCGACCTAAGGAAGTTAGCGACCTAACGACCTAAGGGGGTTCCCGACCTAAAGACTCTGCGACCTAAGGAAGTTAGCGACCTAACGACCTAAGGGGGTTCCCGACCTAAAGACTCTGCGACCTAAGGAAGTTAGCGACCTAACGACCTAAGGGGGTTCCCGACCTAAAGACTTCATGAGCCAACGACCTAAAGTTGTTTATGACCTAACTCCTGAAGCGGTCCAGCGACTTAACAACCTGATGAGCTAAAAGCAAAGAAAGGGTGCGCGACCTACCTTAGGTCGTTCACGACCTATCTTAGGTCGCTTACGACCTACCATTTGTTCAAATAAGTCCAAATGCAACTACATCAGGCTAACTTCTTAAGTCGCGCAGTGGACCACGATCTAACTTAGGTCGCTCGTGACCTACGACTTAACGGGCTTGTCGTACACGACCTAAGACTTGGGGACGAAATTCAGCCAGAACCACTTCAATAAATACGGCCATAACTTCAACAAAAGGGGGACTTTTTGGCCAATCATTTTCTGAAGCGTCATTACTCTGCCGAATTCTCAACACTTGAAGAACTCCAGACATTGAAGATACTACAACAAGCTTTGAGCGAGATTCTACACATCCGACATGGATTCAACCAATCTCATCATCAAAGTTTGAGTTACTAATCTGAAGTGTTTGTGTGATCGAAGTGAATTGTATTCGAAGTGCATTGTATCAAATTGTAACCAAATCAGCAATAAAAGACTATAAAGTGGACGTAGGCTTAATTACGGGCCGAACCACTATAAATCTGTTGTCCCTTTACCGTTTTCTGCTATCTTACTGCTTATATCTTGTTCCCGTCACACGGGTGGTGCTTTCACAACTCTATCACACACCGGGTGTTAGCGTTCAATTTTCAGTGTTTACATTTTGGTGCTTTCACTGAGAACCCAACTTAGGACTATTGTCGCCATTGCTTCGCGAAAGATTGTTGAAAAAGTTTCTTTCAAAACCAGAAGGCTATCAGATATAATGGCTCCTGAAAGAAAACGCAAATCTTTTAGATCTGATGATGCTCACGATAATACTGCCACTTCTCCTTCTCCAAGTCAAGCAGCTCCAAGCGTCGGGGTGATGCTAGAAGAGTTAGATGCTGCCGTGTCTGGACTGTATCAGCAGATTGAAACTCAGAATGCTCTAATGATGGAAAAGTTGAATGCTTTGCTCGGGGCTAATCAAAGACCAGTAAATAATGAAGAGAACTTTGCTGATGCTGTTCACAACTCCGAAGGGAGAAATTTTCCTCAAGGGGCATCAGGTGCCGCTGAAGAGGCACCTCCCCAAGCTAAAGCATCCAGACCACCGCCAGTTCCCCGTGAACGTTTGCCCGGACAAACTTCCGAGAAAATGGCCGATGTATGCTCTGCAAAGTCGCTAAACAATGAAGAGTATTTCTCCGGAATGATTCGACAAATAATGAAGGAAAGCATGCAGAGAAACGAAGATGAGAATGATTGGGGATTTGCTCCGAGTAGAACTCCATTTACTGAGAGGATTCTAAAAGCTGAGTTTCCCAGAAAATTCGTTCCTCCTACCATTCCTGCTTATTGAGGAACAAGTGACCCGAATCAATTCCTGTACAAATATGATTGGCACATGACTGACGCCAGAGCAACTGATGAGATTAAATGCCGGTATTTCCCGGTATACTTGGAAGGAGTGGCGCTACTTTGGTTTACCAAGCTTCCTGTACGATCTGTTGATCAATTTTCCGATCTAACTCGGAATTTCAAGGAACAATTCAGACTATACACTTCAAGAGCAAAGGATATAATGTCTCTTTCAAGTCTCGAACAGAATCCTGGAGAACCCATCAAATCCTTTTTGAATCGCTTTAATATAGCCCTAGCTGAAGTTGATAACGTAGAACCGCGAATGGTTTTAACCTACTTAATGCGGGCCATTGACAAGTCAAGCGAATTTGGAAAATGGTTGAAAATGAAGGAACCAAATTTGCTCGAAATGTTCTACAAAAAGGCTGATGAGTTCATGCGCCTAGAAAGTCTCTCCGCGTTAGCTAAAGTTGTGACAACAGTGGTGGAAAATAATGCTACTGCTCAGAACAAAAAAGAATCTGCAAATCAGAAGAGGGAGAATAATGGTGGAAAGAAGCAGAAGGACCTCAAAAAACCACGCTTTCTCAAGCCCTCGGATTTTACCCCTCTAACTGATACACCGGAGAATATTTTCATCGCCACTAAAGATGCTGTTGAATTTCCAAAGCCACCGGTAGTAAAAGTTGGAAAAAATGCTGCTTCAAGTGGGAGATTTTGCCAATTTCATAACCAACCAGGCCATGATACCAATGAGTGCCGCCACCTGAAAAGCTTGATTGAAGAGTTATTAAGACAAAATAAGTTGCAGCAGTATGTTAAAAGGAATAGAAAAGACCCATCTTCATCTAACCAGGGGCAGCAACTTCCTACTCATTCATCCATTTCAAGAGAGAGGCCTGCTGCACAAGAAACGGAAAGACCTGTTATCAATGTGATCACAGGAAGACCCCATCCGGCTGGCAAGAGTTGGGGCGAGATGGAAAGGTACGCTAGAGCTTTGAAATATGCCCCAACTGAAGAAAGTGTCTTGGTCCTGGAAGATGCTGCGCCTCTGAAGCAGCAAAAGACTTTTCATGATGATATCATATTCAGAACTAGGGATTCTGTTGGTGTGGAGGCTCCTACTGAGGACCCTTTGGTTGTTTCTGTCGGTATTGGGCCGGCTATTGTAAGGAGGGTTCTGGTTAATAGCGACGCCTCATGCAACATACTCTTTAAGAAGACATTTGACCAAATGAAAATTCCAATGGCAGATGTACAGGCTTCATCTCAGAAGATCGCCGGATTTATAGGGGAGCCAAAGCAGCCAATTGGAACAGTGGACTTGTTTATTGAATTGGGAGAAGGACGTAAGAAGGTGGTTCAGAAACAAACTTTTATAATTGTTGATGGATTCTTCGCCTATAATGCCTTCTTGGGTTAGCCTGCTCTTGCTGCTTTCAAGGCCGTCCTCGCCCCGTGGTGCTTGACAATGAAATTTCCCACTGATAATGGAGTTGCTGTCATTAAGGGAGATCAGAACGTAGGGCGAGAATGTTATCTTGTAGAGCTACGAGAGGCCAGGAAAAGAGAGATGGGAAAAGATGCAGCAGCTCCGCTCCGCATCAAGGAACCAACCTTGTAGCAACTACGGGGTGGCCCCTGTACTGGCGAACACAGCAATGCAAGGAAAGAAATGGACCCCAGAAAAGCCAGTACAGGGGAGAATAGAGTGGTACCTGTGGAAGTGACGGTACCAATACCTGTTGACTTGAAAGACCCAAACAAAGCACTCAATATGGGTTCACAACTAAGCATGACAGTTCAAAACACGTTGATATCATTTTTGAAAGAAAATCTGGATGTGTTCGCTTGGTGTCACGCTGATATGTGTGGGATCTCTCCGGAAATTGCTGTACATACTCTGAATATCGATCCGAAATTCACACCAGTGAAACAGAAAAGAAGAACCCAAGGTTCAGAAAGATCAGCAGCGTTAAAGGAAGAAGTCGATCGGCTCATGGAGAACGGTTTCATCAGAGAATCCACTTATCCAAATTGGGTTTCAAATCCAGTACTGGTTAAGAAGGAAAATGGAAAGTGGAGAGTATGCATCGATTTTTTAGACTTAAACAAAGCTTGCCTCAAAGATTGCTTCCCGCTGCCCAGAATCGATCAATTGGTGGATGGAACAGCAGGGCATGAGTTGTTATCTTTTATGGATGCTTACTCCGGATACAATCAGATTATGATGCATGAGCCAGATCAGGAAGACACCAGCTTTATCACAAATGTGTGTCTCTACTGCTACAAAGTTATGCCTTTTGGATTGAAGAATGCTGGAGCAACCTACCAAAGACTCGTCAATGCTATGTTCAAACCACAGATCGGTAGAACTATGGAAGTTTATGTTGATGATATGTTGGTAAAGTCAAAGAAAGCAGTAGACCACATGGATCACTTGGCGGAAATGTTTGCAATTCTTCGAAAGTACGGAATGAAGCTCAATCCTTTGAAATGTTCATTCGGGGTAGAGTCCGGAAAATTCTTGGGTTTCATTGTGAGCGCTAGGGGCATAGAGGCCAATCCTACTCAAATCACAGCTCTAAGAGAGGTCAAAGCCCCTAAAACAAAGAAAGAACTGCAAAGCCTCAATGGAAAAGTCGCTGCTCTGAGTCGTTTCATTTCCAAAGCCACAGACAAATGCATTCCCTTCTTTGACGCTCCAAAGAAAGGAAAGAAATTTTTTGAATGGACTCCCGAATGCCAGAATGCTTTCGATGAATTAATTCGTCATATGGAAACGCCTTCAGTTCTGTCCAAGCCTAGTAATGGTGAAGACCTTTTCATCTATTTAGCAATTTCATCTCATGCTCTCAGTGCAGCACTTGTACGGGAAGATGTGAAAATACAACGTCTAGTTTATTATATCAGCAAACGGTTCACTGGTGTAGAGATGAATTATTCAAAGATAGAAAAGCTTGCCTATTGTTTGCTAATTGCTTCCAGGAAGTTGAGGCCATACATTCAAGCTCATCCTATCAAGGTCCTTACTGATCAACCTCTAAAGCAAGTCCTGTTTCGTCCTGAAACTTTGGGTCGTCTTTTGAAATGGAACATCGAACTCAGCCAATATGATATCACTTACCATAAGTTGTATGTATGCTGTTTTATTCGCATAATTAAATTGATCCAAGTTTGAGTACACAAGTTCGAGGTGAATTACACCATTTCGTGTTAGGATTTTTCATTTGATTATTGATGGCGAATATTTGATATGGATTTTTAGGCTCGATTCTAGAATTCTCTGTCATAGTATATGGCTATGCAAGCAGACTGATGGCTTCTAGTTGAGAAACCATATCGAAGTCCATATTAGGGAAGTCGAATGAACAATACTAGTTCGAAAGCGAACTTGTGTGATCGAGCGAGCGACCGAATGTAATGTTGCGAAATGATGACATATGTACATCTTATATTCTAATATCATTGATATACTTGACGCTGAAATTGGAAGTTGTTGGGTTGGATATCTTTGTAATTTAATTTGAATTTTTCCTTTATGAAAAACTACTATCAATTTAAAACCATTTTTTTTAACTATTTTTCTTTTATTTTCTTAAACAAACTATTTTATTCTATTTTATATACAAAACTATTTTACAAAACTATTTTATGTACAAAACTATTTCACAAACTAATTTGTATACAAACTATTCTAAACTCAAAACCTTTTAGTAAGCAAAGATGTTCAATCCCATATAGCTCTTTGTACAACGAAATTTATTTTTGAAAATTTTGATCCTTATATAAGATGAACTTTATGTAAGTATAAGATGATTTTGAAAACCATTGATTTTGGAAATGAATTGTTTGACTTAAATTATATTGATTTAGAAACTTGGATTATTCTCCAAACCTATTATTTTGGAAACTTTGAAACTGAAGATATTTAAATTAAGAAGAAATAATTTGGTGGAATTGTATATGATTTTGAAACTGAACTGATATTGAACAAATTGAAATTTGAGAACCTTGTGTTACTAAATACTTGATTTGGGAGTAATCGAAATTATATGAAAATTGGTTTGTATAAGTATGATGTTGATTCGAAAACTATGGATTTGAAAAGGTACTCAATTTGAAAAGTGAAATCTTATATAATTGAAGTCTATATAAGTATGATTTGATATACCTTTGATTTTGGAAAGGTATTTGATTTGAAAATAAAATCTTATATATAATGGACTTTATATAAGTATGATATTTGAAAGTGATTTGAAAAGGTACTATATGATACATATTTTCGAAGTAAAGATATGGAAAGTGCTTTCCGCTTGATATCCACTTTGTGGCTACATTGTGGATTCATTCTATCGATATTTATCTGATTTTTGGTTTTCCGGATATGATACTCGAGTTTCCATCGAATTCCATGGCAATCTCCATGGTCTTACGAGCGCGACTTTATAGCGTAATCGTAGGGTTGGGGGGCGGCCTACGAGTACGGATGTTTCCTAGGAGATCCAGGTGTAACCATTGAGTATCTGCGATCTATTGGGTTGCTTGGTAGCGTAATCAGTAGGGGCTGCGAGAGCCTAGGGTACGGATGTTTCCTGGGAGATCCAAGCGTAACCATTGTGTATCTGCAGTACTACCAGTCTTCATGGCGTAATCGCAAGGTTGGGGGGCGGCCTACGGGTACGGATGTTTCCTGGGGGATCCAAGCGTAACCATTGTGTATTCGCGATCCATGATCGACATGTTTTTTTTTGGATTGTACTTTCCATATCCGTTTTTAAAATTTTTCCAGTATTTTCACTGGGTGTTGAAACAGGTCTACTAAGTACCTGGAGAATTCTAGCTTTGCGCCTGATCAACGCACTGCCAGAGTCTGCAGAAATGAGGATAAACTTGTTAGGACATCGAGTTATAAAAGTATTTTGATAAAATATTATATAAAGGATACTTTGATCAGTTATTTCCTTTCTAAAGGATTTTAAAGTGTTTTAAATATTTTTACCTCTTTAACCAACAATTTTAATTAATGGCTCATCCTTGTCTTTCGTCCTATTTTCCCTTCTAGCTATTCCTATTCTCCACCTTGTTAAACTTACCTGTAACAACATTTATCAGGTATAATTTTAATCTTCTTGTCTTAATCCTAATCCATTCTATTTTTTTCTGGGTTTTCCGTACCTCATTCCTTTTCGAGGACGAAAAGATTTGAGTGGGGGAGAGAGTGTAACAACCTTGTATTTTGTGATTATTTTAATTGTGTATTTTAATTATTTTAAATTGAATTTCCTGATTTAGAAACTTTATTTTATTTATTAAAATAGATAATTTTTGTTATTTTAAATATAAATTTTGATTTGTATGTGAATTATAATTCCAAACATAAATAAATAGAGTATTTTCCAGAATTGTGAATTTTGGTCAATATTCTCAAACTTTGACTTTTAAATTTAAATTTAAATATTTGAATTCTTGAATTTTATCTTTTATTATGAAAATAGACTTAATATCATGAATACTGCTTTTTGTTTCGTTGAAATTGGATTTAAATTGTGAAAGTTATACTGTTTTCAATATTGTGTGTATATTGAGTTATTTAACAATTTTCTTTATTTTTAATTTATATAAATGACATTTTTATTTGATATTATACTTAAATTTGTATATTTAGGTTATACTATATATGTTTTGACCTTTAAATATTTTTAAAGTGATAATAAGATTTTTCCAAAGTGTATTGAATTTATTTCTAAATTATAAAGCCTAGTTTGCATTTTTAAGCTATTTCTTAATTTTAAATTCTATTTAATTATTTATTTATATATTTATTTTTATTTCTGATTTTTATCTTTATTTATCAGTATTTTACATGTATTTAAATTTGCAAAAAGAAATAATAGAAATTTGAAAGGTTTGTGACCTTTTGTTTGCTTAAGACTCTTTGTTTTCACACCTTTTCATTTCCTAACTCATGCATTCATTTTGAGCCAACCCTATCTCCTTTCTTTCAGCCGTTCTCTTCTCATTTTTCATGTAAGAAAAAGTTTCTCAACCTCAAAATTTCGGCCTCACTTCATCTGAGAAAAAAATTGGTAAATGTTTTCACTCTTTTTCCATCTTTCTTCTTGGTTTTGTGTAAATTCTTGCCTTGCTTCACCTTCTATGTTCGGCCTATAGCCTCCATCATTGTAAGAGTCCAAAAACTCGGCCTTCGAAAATCGGCACCCGTACTTCACTTGTACTCAAAATGCCGTAGATTCAAACGCCGAATCTGGCTTCCCGGAGCTATAACACAATTAAGTAAATAACACAGCGGAAGAAAAGAATAATACATTGATATATAATATCTGATACAACAGAGTGATACAATGAATATCAATATACATCAGAGATATGATACAAGAAATAGCAGCGGAAAAGAAAATGATAACATCAGCAGCGGAACAATATCAATAGAAGTGATAACTCCAAAATGATCTTCAGACAAGAATGAATCCACAACTCCAAGATGAGCAATTCGGATGAATGAACTAGCTCCAGATAATCTACTAAACCTGAATATCTGAAAAGAAACCCAACTCTAGACTGCTCGTGTGGAAAATTATGAGCACCCAGAGTTTAGGAAGGGAACAATAAACTCCGGATCAGTCATGGGACTGGTGTGAGCAACAAAAATAGTTTATCTTTAAACAACAGCAAAAGAATTTTTAAACATTGAAATCCGCAATGCTTTTGGAAAATGAAACTACCATAAGACCTCCCGCCACACACACAATGCAAACGCAGAATTGGAGGAGATTTCTTCTTATGATAGTCAAACATGCTTACTACGCAAAATCAATTGGATATTATTATTAGTGCATAGTGCAGAAAACATTTTGAAAGTATAATATTAATCTTAGCCAGCATAGACATTTCGAACTATGCCTACTATAGCTACCATCTAAACAGTGGGGCGCCACCATAAGTAAATGGCAGGTTCTACAACTAAAACCGTACAAGTTCCGTATTGGGAAATGGATTTCCAACAAATGGTCAGGCTAAGGAACTTCCTTCCGCCGCATGGGAACGCCTCTGGCGGGACGCCCCGAGAGACAAACTGCTCTATGCCAAACAAGGCCGGGTTACCCCTGTAACAGGTAACTCACGAATATGCCACCCCCCGGTCCTTTGGGACCTTTATCCGAGGCCTCGATAACCAACATCACACATAATAAAGTGTATCCACATGAGTAAGTATCTGGGCTCCATACCATGACACCACCCTTTTCCAGAAGGAAATGACATACCCTAAAGGGCGCGACCCTCATAACCTTGCTGCAACATTCCTGTTTCGACCATTTCCGGGTTGTGAGGTCCTGATGAAGTCTCGTCCACAAAGCTACGCTTTTTCAAAAAGCCATGCTTTGGGTCAACAGATGATCAACCTATGATCACAAAGATAAATGATCAAACAAATGATCATATCACAAATGATCAAACACTGATCATCACACAGCAACACTCAGCATGTCACATTACCAAATTGGGAATATATCGCTGATAAATTTCAACTACATAACCTCTGAGCTCTTACGTCTCAGAGAAGGGTGTTAAGCTAAGAGAATAAATTCTCCGCCACCAACAGAAATGTATTTGAAAGAAATCGGCTTTATATCTCAAAGTGTAATGTCAGACATACAATCCATACAAGTCTGTTCCGGGATCGAACAGAACCGAAGGCACTTCTCACGAAGCCCTTGCAAATCCGGATAATTTCCAATCACGTCCGGACTTCCCGTCACTAAGAATGATAAAACCTCTATATCGGGGATCAGCCGATGTAGAGTAACTCGACGGTAATCCTTCCGTTTTCAAAAATATCCGGTCTTCAACACCGGTCTTCAAATGCTATCCATATCGACGTATCACATATTCGGAATGGGTTATACGACACAAAGGTCCTCTCCCGGCTAAACCGAATAGTGAGCGAAATATTTAAAAACATATGGATATGAGATTTCAATTAAGTCACAACTTAATAATTCAACTTCTTTTTAAATGGTTTCAATCGATTACCATTTCAAATCTTTAAACAAAAAGATTCATTTTAACAACCTTCAACGATTTAAACAATTTCCACACTTTAATCTTTTAAACAAAAGATTCATTCACAGATTTTCCAAATTAATTTCCATTTCAATTTGATTAACTCGTTAAATCTTTAAATCAAGATTTAACTTATAGCTTTCAAACAATTCCATTTCAAATGATTTAAACCAATCATTATTTTAAATCTGTTAAAGATAACCGATTCAATCATAGCTTTTCAAAACAATTCATTCATAACTTGGAAAACCATTTTCAATTCAATATTGAAATTCCTTTAATTAAACTGGAATTTCATTTCTTATATGAAAGCTTTTATCATTTAAAACAACAGTTTCATTTCAGAAAATCTGATTCATTCATACGAGTTAAAGTTCTTGAGTCAAATTCAAATTCTCAAAATTATACTTTTAAATGGTTTAAATTCAGATAAACACATTTATAACATTTTCAATCTCTAGTTTCAAATTATAGGATTCAATTTTCAAACTTGAATTCAAATTTAAATCAAATTATTTAAATTTTCAAAACTTGATTAAGTTATTCAAAATAACTTTTATCTTTGAAATTCCATTTCAAAAGCTTTTTACTTTAAACCCAAATTTCTAATTTTCAAAATCAATTGAAATTAAAATTTCAATTTCAAAAACATCAAATTTAAATTATCTGTGACTTAACCGATTTCCACGTGAAATCCATATTTGTGTGTGTAAAAGTGTAGTCCGGGGGTTTCACACAGTAGTGCAACACAATGAATCATCACATATCAGAATACAGAAATATAATTCGATAAGCGGTATAAGAACAACGCTTATCGTTCATTCACAGATCATAGATATATAAAGGTCACAGATAAGTAACCTACAGATCACAACATAAATCAGGATGTATCACAAAGCATCAAATATCAGGAATATCAAACAATCAAGTCATCCAATAAAATCCAAATATTCATAAGTAAGATCAGTTAATTATCTGATTTATTCAAATTAGATTAATACTTATGAATTTCTAATCTTGGTTAATCAACATCGATAAATTACAAATTATTTTGATTAATTATTCTTTAATCATTTATTAATTAACCATTAATAACAAATTGATTAACCTTTAATTATAATTCATCAACCTTAAATTATTTCACAGTTTAATATCTTAAACCAATATAGAAATTAACCTTTAAAGTACTTCATTTATTTAACTAAAATTAATTTCATTTCTTCATATTTAATCTCATAAAACAATTCATTTATTAGTTATTAATTACTTAGTTAATCAATTATAAATCCTTAATTCTTCATGAAATTACTAAATCAATTAACCATTAATTCATAATTAAATTATTTAAGTAGTTAACTATTAATCATTCATTTATTAACTTAAGTAGTTAATTATAATTTATAAATCACCTTATCATTAATAAATCTCTACTTACAATTATAAAGTAATTATTCTTAATTACTTTCTAAATTAATCTAATTTTAAATTCTCCAACTTAGTTAACATTTTAAAGCCCTCTTTACATTTGAAATTCAATTATATTACTAACTAAAATTCGAATGTTAATTAACTTTATGCTTAACTAGACTAATTACTTAATTAAAAGAATAATTAAGAGTTTAAAACATTTTAAAGTATTGACTAAAATAATTAAACTTGTATCAAGTTTTAACTAAATCTGTTAAGCACTACAAAGTTTTATGGGGTTCAAAGCTTGATGACAGATTGTTTACTTAACATTACTTTAAAATACAAAACTGCTGTTAACAAAACTCGAGGCTTCCCTGCGTTAAAACCCGAGACCTCCCCTATACAAACCCGAGTGTAGCTTCGAGTTACCCACCTAATCACCGAGTCTTACCCCTGTACGCACCCTCCTTCTTCTTTCCTTCTTTTTTTTTAAAACTTAAGTAAAATTAAAAGCATCAGGCTCAAACCCACGTTCGAACTCGACCTCAACCCGAAACAATCAATCCCAAAACTCGTGCACGACTCGAGACTATTACGCGACCCAAAACATCAACGCAGCCGACACATCCTCCTGCCGTACACGTGCACAGCGACAAGAACGACCTCCGGCGATCACCAGCATCATCGGCAAGTCACGATCCAACCACAAACTCGAAAACCCAACTCGAATCGCCTCCAAACATTCGAAATCGAAATTTGACAGATCAACCCAAAAACAGAACTCAAACCAAAACGACAAGGTCACCTCGTCCTCGCCACACAAGGCACCAGAGACATCAGGATTTCGTCCACGCCTCGACAACAAGACAATCGACCATCCTCCGGAAGCTCGAACCACTCGATCGCGTATTGGTGATGAATTCGAAACATCACTGACCTAAATAAAAACTGTGAAATAAACCCTAAAATGTATTCGTTTGTTTAATTTATACATTAGAAAAATTCCCTGAGAATTTTCTCATGATCCATGATGTTAATACTAGGATCAATTCAAGTTTCAACATTTAATTTTGATTCAATCACTAGAAGTTGATAAAAATATAATTTTTGCAGAAGTACAAATTGTTCTCGAATTACTGCACTAAAAATCTTCATTCTAGTTTTAAAAATCATAATTTTCAATAAGCATTCCATTTATAAACTTGAATTAGCTTTTATTAACAATTTAATTTATCACTTTATTTCTTGATTTCCTATAACCATGCCTTCCAGTAAAGATATTCCAGCAATCATGTTTTAACCAACTTGCAAAACCTTATTTTAGTTTTTAAAATCTCATTTGATTGCAACTGAAAGTTTACAATGATTTGATGAGCATAAATTTAAGTTTGGAAAGAAATATGAACCTGTAACACAACATAGAAGTATAGAGCATCACAGTGATATATTTAAACAATAACATATGCAAACTATATTTCCAATAGATCTAAAACCATTTTTAATCACATAAAGCTTTAAAATTAAAGTTACTCACCTAAAGTTTAGAAAGAACAGGGCTTCCTCTTAAATCAGGCTTGATAAAATTTGCAAAGTTGAAACCTTTCTCTTGATGTCTGGTTTTTTATTAGTTTGTTCCAGACTTTGAGTTTGCTGATGATTGTTGAATCTTTGTTTAAGTTTCAAATGGAGTTTTATCTTACTTTTGTTTAGTTCGAAAGAAATAAAAAGATGATATGGGGGAGAGTAGCTTACAGGTTTATGTATACAAGAAGTTACAGGGTATCATAATTTTTTTCAAGACAGTGTACAAGTTTGTACCAATTTCAGAGATAGTTCATAGTTTTGGAGGCTGAAATGATATTGTATTGTACCAGGGCTTTCACGCATTAATTGCCCAAGTCCTTTATGTTTCCATACTTGTGATATTTACATTTCCTTCTGCTTTGCATTTCGAATCTTTCACATATAAAATTCTACTTATCATATTTTATATATTTCGTATGTACTGATATGGTTATATACATATCTTCTTTTGCTTTTTATTACTATCTTGATTTGTTTACACTTGAATTTACATAGTTCTTTTTATTTATTTTATACTTGTGTCAATGTATCTACTTAAAAATATATATTTTCAAACCATTTATATTTTAAGATTTTTAAATTAAATGTATATATATACATATACCAATTTACTCATATCTATTCCATATACATTCATATATACAATATTATTAAATTTAAATGATGTATATCAAATTTATTACGATTTGGGGAAACTCGCTTCACATTTATAATCAATTTTACAATTTTTATTAAAAAATTAATTTAATTATCAATTTAAATTCATAAGAAATCCGGGGTCGTTACAAACTTCCCCCCTTAAAAGAATTTCGTCCTCGAAATTACCAAGGAGACAAAAAGATAGATGAAGAATATTTCATCAACTCAAACTGAACATCTATTCTGCATTTGGCTTATCAAATCAGAATATCAAAATCAGATACGAGAACGTATCTGTTTAACACTTCACAAGATACTCGGGTTATCCAGATCTACGAAGTATGCAGTGGCATCGGTCAGTTCGAAAGGAATAACTAACCATTCGTAGAATATACTGGGACCCAAAGAATAGATAGATATATGGATAAAATTTCAAAATTTTAGTTTAGAAACTAAATTATATCTATCAACTATACCAATCAAAGAAAACAATTCATCCAAACAAACAATTTGGCCTATCCGGAGTTTATGTCCCATATTAATATATCGAATTTTCTTCCTGGATCTACCAGAAACTATCGAAGAATTGAGAAAAGAGATGTTGAACAAAAGAGATTGATAGAGAAAAGATTGCTTCCTTGTTGTTACAGAGTTTTGACCATTTATAGTCGTATTCTCCTACCCTCTATCTCATCCTCTTCTTGCACTCATACTTACTATCAATGGATAGCAAGAGAATTTACTGAGACGTTCAGACGGATATCTTAAAGATACTCATTCTAGAGTTTACTTCACTCTATCTCTAATGAGCTACTTAATGTGTTATACTCCTGAGCTAAAGTTCAACCTTAGCTCTGATACCACATGTAAGAGTCCAAAAACTCGGCCTTCGAAAATCGGCACCCGTACTTCACTTGTACTCAAAATGCCGTAGATTCAAACGCCGAATCTGGCTTCCCGGAGCTATAACACAATTAAGTAAATAACACAGCGGAAGAAAAGAATAATACATTGATATATAATATCTGATACAACAGAGTGATACAATGAATATCAATATACATCAGAGATATGATACAAGAAATAGCAGCGGAAAAGAAAATGATAACATCAGCAGCGGAACAATATCAATAGAAGTGATAACTCCAAAATGATCTTCAGACAAGAATGAATCCACAACTCCAAGATGAGCAATTCGGATGAATGAACTAGCTCCAGATAATCTACTAAACCTGAATATCTGAAAAGAAACCCAACTCTAGACTGCTCGTGTGGAAAATTATGAGCACCCAGAGTTTAGGAAGGGAACAATAAACTCCGGATCAGTCATGGGACTGGTGTGAGCAACAAAAATAGTTTATCTTTAAACAACAGCAAAAGAATTTTTAAACATTGAAATCCGCAATGCTTTTGGAAAATGAAACTACCATAAGACCTCCCGCCACACACACAATGCAAACGCAGAATTGGAGGAGATTTCTTCTTATGATAGTCAAACATGCTTACTACGCAAAATCAATTGGATATTATTATTAGTGCATAGTGCAGAAAACATTTTGAAAGTATAATATTAATCTTAGCCAGCATAGACATTTCGAACTATGCCTACTATAGCTACCATCTAAACAGTGGGGCGCCACCATAAGTAAATGGCAGGTTCTACAACTAAAACCGTACAAGTTCCGTATTGGGAAATGGATTTCCAACAAATGGTCAGGCTAAGGAACTTCCTTCCGCCGCATGGGAACGCCTCTGGCGGGACGCCCCGAGAGACAAACTGCTCTATGCCAAACAAGGCCGGGTTACCCCTGTAACAGGTAACTCACGAATATGCCACCCCCCGGTCCTTTGGGACCTTTATCCGAGGCCTCGATAACCAACATCACACATAATAAAGTGTATCCACATGAGTAAGTATCTGGGCTCCATACCATGACACCACCCTTTTCCAGAAGGAAATGACATACCCTAAAGGGCGCGACCCTCATAACCTTGCTGCAACATTCCTGTTTCGACCATTTCCGGGTTGTGAGGTCCTGATGAAGTCTCGTCCACAAAGCTACGCTTTTTCAAAAAGCCATGCTTTGGGTCAACAGATGATCAACCTATGATCACAAAGATAAATGATCAAACAAATGATCATATCACAAATGATCAAACACTGATCATCACACAGCAACACTCAGCATGTCACATTACCAAATTGGGAATATATCGCTGATAAATTTCAACTACATAACCTCTGAGCTCTTACGTCTCAGAGAAGGGTGTTAAGCTAAGAGAATAAATTCTCCGCCACCAACAGAAATGTATTTGAAAGAAATCGGCTTTATATCTCAAAGTGTAATGTCAGACATACAATCCATACAAGTCTGTTCCGGGATCGAACAGAACCGAAGGCACTTCTCACGAAGCCCTTGCAAATCCGGATAATTTCCAATCACGTCCGGACTTCCCGTCACTAAGAATGATAAAACCTCTATATCGGGGATCAGCCGATGTAGAGTAACTCGACGGTAATCCTTCCGTTTTCAAAAATATCCGGTCTTCAACACCGGTCTTCAAATGCTATCCATATCGACGTATCACATATTCGGAATGGGTTATACGACACAAAGGTCCTCTCCCGGCTAAACCGAATAGTGAGCGAAATATTTAAAAACATATGGATATGAGATTTCAATTAAGTCACAACTTAATAATTCAACTTCTTTTTAAATGGTTTCAATCGATTACCATTTCAAATCTTTAAACAAAAAGATTCATTTTAACAACCTTCAACGATTTAAACAATTTCCACACTTTAATCTTTTAAACAAAAGATTCATTCACAGATTTTCCAAATTAATTTCCATTTCAATTTGATTAACTCGTTAAATCTTTAAATCAAGATTTAACTTATAGCTTTCAAACAATTCCATTTCAAATGATTTAAACCAATCATTATTTTAAATCTGTTAAAGATAACCGATTCAATCATAGCTTTTCAAAACAATTCATTCATAACTTGGAAAACCATTTTCAATTCAATATTGAAATTCCTTTAATTAAACTGGAATTTCATTTCTTATATGAAAGCTTTTATCATTTAAAACAACAGTTTCATTTCAGAAAATCTGATTCATTCATACGAGTTAAAGTTCTTGAGTCAAATTCAAATTCTCAAAATTATACTTTTAAATGGTTTAAATTCAGATAAACACATTTATAACATTTTCAATCTCTAGTTTCAAATTATAGGATTCAATTTTCAAACTTGAATTCAAATTTAAATCAAATTATTTAAATTTTCAAAACTTGATTAAGTTATTCAAAATAACTTTTATCTTTGAAATTCCATTTCAAAAGCTTTTTACTTTAAACCCAAATTTCTAATTTTCAAAATCAATTGAAATTAAAATTTCAATTTCAAAAACATCAAATTTAAATTATCTGTGACTTAACCGATTTCCACGTGAAATCCATATTTGTGTGTGTAAAAGTGTAGTCCGGGGGTTTCACACAGTAGTGCAACACAATGAATCATCACATATCAGAATACAGAAATATAATTCGATAAGCGGTATAAGAACAACGCTTATCGTTCATTCACAGATCATAGATATATAAAGGTCACAGATAAGTAACCTACAGATCACAACATAAATCAGGATGTATCACAAAGCATCAAATATCAGGAATATCAAACAATCAAGTCATCCAATAAAATCCAAATATTCATAAGTAAGATCAGTTAATTATCTGATTTATTCAAATTAGATTAATACTTATGAATTTCTAATCTTGGTTAATCAACATCGATAAATTACAAATTATTTTGATTAATTATTCTTTAATCATTTATTAATTAACCATTAATAACAAATTGATTAACCTTTAATTATAATTCATCAACCTTAAATTATTTCACAGTTTAATATCTTAAACCAATATAGAAATTAACCTTTAAAGTACTTCATTTATTTAACTAAAATTAATTTCATTTCTTCATATTTAATCTCATAAAACAATTCATTTATTAGTTATTAATTACTTAGTTAATCAATTATAAATCCTTAATTCTTCATGAAATTACTAAATCAATTAACCATTAATTCATAATTAAATTATTTAAGTAGTTAACTATTAATCATTCATTTATTAACTTAAGTAGTTAATTATAATTTATAAATCACCTTATCATTAATAAATCTCTACTTACAATTATAAAGTAATTATTCTTAATTACTTTCTAAATTAATCTAATTTTAAATTCTCCAACTTAGTTAACATTTTAAAGCCCTCTTTACATTTGAAATTCAATTATATTACTAACTAAAATTCGAATGTTAATTAACTTTATGCTTAACTAGACTAATTACTTAATTAAAAGAATAATTAAGAGTTTAAAACATTTTAAAGTATTGACTAAAATAATTAAACTTGTATCAAGTTTTAACTAAATCTGTTAAGCACTACAAAGTTTTATGGGGTTCAAAGCTTGATGACAGATTGTTTACTTAACATTACTTTAAAATACAAAACTGCTGTTAACAAAACTCGAGGCTTCCCTGCGTTAAAACCCGAGACCTCCCCTATACAAACCCGAGTGTAGCTTCGAGTTACCCACCTAATCACCGAGTCTTACCCCTGTACGCACCCTCCTTCTTCTTTCCTTCTTTTTTTTTAAAACTTAAGTAAAATTAAAAGCATCAGGCTCAAACCCACGTTCGAACTCGACCTCAACCCGAAACAATCAATCCCAAAACTCGTGCACGACTCGAGACTATTACGCGACCCAAAACATCAACGCAGCCGACACATCCTCCTGCCGTACACGTGCACAGCGACAAGAACGACCTCCGGCGATCACCAGCATCATCGGCAAGTCACGATCCAACCACAAACTCGAAAACCCAACTCGAATCGCCTCCAAACATTCGAAATCGAAATTTGACAGATCAACCCAAAAACAGAACTCAAACCAAAACGACAAGGTCACCTCGTCCTCGCCACACAAGGCACCAGAGACATCAGGATTTCGTCCACGCCTCGACAACAAGACAATCGACCATCCTCCGGAAGCTCGAACCACTCGATCGCGTATTGGTGATGAATTCGAAACATCACTGACCTAAATAAAAACTGTGAAATAAACCCTAAAATGTATTCGTTTGTTTAATTTATACATTAGAAAAATTCCCTGAGAATTTTCTCATGATCCATGATGTTAATACTAGGATCAATTCAAGTTTCAACATTTAATTTTGATTCAATCACTAGAAGTTGATAAAAATATAATTTTTGCAGAAGTACAAATTGTTCTCGAATTACTGCACTAAAAATCTTCATTCTAGTTTTAAAAATCATAATTTTCAATAAGCATTCCATTTATAAACTTGAATTAGCTTTTATTAACAATTTAATTTATCACTTTATTTCTTGATTTCCTATAACCATGCCTTCCAGTAAAGATATTCCAGCAATCATGTTTTAACCAACTTGCAAAACCTTATTTTAGTTTTTAAAATCTCATTTGATTGCAACTGAAAGTTTACAATGATTTGATGAGCATAAATTTAAGTTTGGAAAGAAATATGAACCTGTAACACAACATAGAAGTATAGAGCATCACAGTGATATATTTAAACAATAACATATGCAAACTATATTTCCAATAGATCTAAAACCATTTTTAATCACATAAAGCTTTAAAATTAAAGTTACTCACCTAAAGTTTAGAAAGAACAGGGCTTCCTCTTAAATCAGGCTTGATAAAATTTGCAAAGTTGAAACCTTTCTCTTGATGTCTGGTTTTTTATTAGTTTGTTCCAGACTTTGAGTTTGCTGATGATTGTTGAATCTTTGTTTAAGTTTCAAATGGAGTTTTATCTTACTTTTGTTTAGTTCGAAAGAAATAAAAAGATGATATGGGGGAGAGTAGCTTACAGGTTTATGTATACAAGAAGTTACAGGGTATCATAATTTTTTTCAAGACAGTGTACAAGTTTGTACCAATTTCAGAGATAGTTCATAGTTTTGGAGGCTGAAATGATATTGTATTGTACCAGGGCTTTCACGCATTAATTGCCCAAGTCCTTTATGTTTCCATACTTGTGATATTTACATTTCCTTCTGCTTTGCATTTCGAATCTTTCACATATAAAATTCTACTTATCATATTTTATATATTTCGTATGTACTGATATGGTTATATACATATCTTCTTTTGCTTTTTATTACTATCTTGATTTGTTTACACTTGAATTTACATAGTTCTTTTTATTTATTTTATACTTGTGTCAATGTATCTACTTAAAAATATATATTTTCAAACCATTTATATTTTAAGATTTTTAAATTAAATGTATATATATACATATACCAATTTACTCATATCTATTCCATATACATTCATATATACAATATTATTAAATTTAAATGATGTATATCAAATTTATTACGATTTGGGGAAACTCGCTTCACATTTATAATCAATTTTACAATTTTTATTAAAAAATTAATTTAATTATCAATTTAAATTCATAAGAAATCCGGGGTCGTTACAATCATCATCACCACCTTCATCACCATCTTTCCCAGCTGCAAACCACCTCCATCTCCTCTGACCTACCAGGCCATGGCCATCCTTGATGCAAGATCCGCACAAAAATGCAAGCAACACTTCCTATATATGCCTAGCCGAGCTCCTATGGCCTTCACCACTTCACCACACCCTTGGCCACCTCTTGTGTAACGATCCCAAAATTTTAAACTATTTTAAATTGATAATTGAATTAAATTTTGATTTAAATTGTGAAATTGTTTGAATTTGTCAAGTTTAAAATATGAGGAATATATTTGAATTTAAAATTTGATATGATATATGCAAATGAATGTAATATAGATAATGATGTTCAAAAAGGAGTAAATTTTATCTACAAAATAAATAAACTAAGTTATTAATAAATAAAAACAAAAATAAAAGTAAAAAACTACCATACCTCAGCCATGCCTTAACCCATGCCTAATGCCACGATTTTCCTCTACAAAAACACGAACCCGCCCACTCATTTTTCTCTTTCGAAAAACCTAATTAAAAAAACAGACGAAAAAAAATGGCGACTCAAAATTAGGGCTTCGGCGATTTTTCGATTCTATGGCGAATCTGGCTCGATCTTCTTCAATTCTTGCTCGACTGGATTTAGGGCTTTGCCTTGTTCGTTTTGCTGGCGAATTGGGGCTTCGGCTTCGACTTTCGTTTCTCGCTCGCGACTGCTCCAATTAAAGGTGAGGGATGTTATATTCACTCACATCTAATTTAAATTTAGATGATTTCTGTCTTGTTTTAATTCGTGAGTTTCATTGTGATTTTTGTTGATGATTTTTGGAAATAGTTAAATCTTTCTCTTAGCCATTCGATTTTGTTTTGGTGATTGATAATTCCTCTAATTTTGTTGACTTTGTATGATTTGGTGATGTTTTGATACTCGCGGCTTTGTATCTCCTTGATCACCAGAGTTTCGATTTTTTCTAGTTTGACTTTGTTCGAACCTATTACCACCGTTATGATTCTTAGACATTTTTGTGATTTTGTGTGTTTTACACGGCTTTGAAATTCTCTGGTACTCTGATTTTGTGATAGTATATTGGCTTCGGCCTTGACCTGAATCTTGATGGTGCTGGCTTCCTTATGTCTCGGCCTTGAGTGAGATTCTATGTGCATAATTGGTTTGCATAATTGATATGCAGTAACCTATAGCACTTGACTTCGGCATCCCATAATTACATTGCAGTTATTCATGTGTGTAAATGCAGTTTCATTGTGATTTTAATATTTGTTCGATTTCTGTTATGACTTTGGATTTGTTCGAACTTGATACATTTGGACTTGGTTTGAAAGCTTGGTTTTGCAAAAACCAATTTGGTTCTCTTGACACTCCGGTTAGTCAAAGTTATATTTTCTTTGTTGTTTGTATTAGCTCATGTGCTTCACTGCTAAATGTGCACGGTGCTTTAAGTCAATTACCTTGATTCACACTGGTCTGCATCTGCATCTACTTGAATACTTATCTTCATATATTTAAACTGCAGCCACATTTACTTGTGTTCATCGTAGACTCAGTTGGGTACAGTTTCACATAGCCATCTCTGTTTGCTTCGGTTAACTGTGCATATGTATATTTGGGTTGTCTGTTCTCCATTGGTTCTTGCATACATTTATCTAAGTGTATCTGAATTTTACGGCATTGTTAAAGTGCATAAAAACTTGGGTTCTTTGATCCATCACTGCATTCCAGTTTGCAGTCTACCTGAGTACATATGTATTGGTTCTTGCATACTTTTATATAAGTGTGCATGTTTCTACTGCATTGTTTAATGCTTATAAAACTTGGATTTTTGTGCACTTGCCTCTGTTTCGAGTCTGATACTTTTTGAAGTTTCCATTGGTTAGCTTGTAGTCCCTGTACACTCTGGGTTACCACTTGCTGTTGTATGTTGTACCTGTTACTCTTGTAGGGTGTCGAAATTCGTGTCTGCACTCTTTTATTGATAGTTTTGGTTTGTGTATGACACTTCACTACTGTCATTATTGTTGGCACTGACTTCATCTTGTTGGCATTCTTTTATCTTGTGGTTGTTGACCCTATGTGCTTCGACTCTGGTATTAAGTCTTGTTCAAAACTGATATTTGTATTTGACTTCGGTCACTTGACATTTTGATTTGCTCAATTGTGAATTGTGCACTTTTGTTCATTTAAAAAAAAATTATTAGTACCTACTATTTATAACTTCGACATTTTGGAACTCCTGATTTTAAGACTTGTTCGAATTGATCAGTTATTAGATCATTTTGGTGTACCATGACTTTGGCATTTTGCCTTGTTCTAGATTATGATGTTAGTACTGTCCAGTTACAGTATTATATATGTTTACAATTCGTACATTCATGTTTTTGGAGACTGTTTGCATCCAGTTGCATTTTAGTCTTCATATATATATATATATATGCAGTCATGTATGTATATACATCATTTGATATGTATATATGTATGTTCGAATTTGCATATATGTTTACTGTTCTGTATTCATTTGAGTTAGTCGTTGTTCCATTCTTTTTGTTGTCTGCACTATGATATCTTGTAGCCTGTTCTGGTGCACCTTGCTGCTGTGACATTGTAGTTCGCATTATTGCTGCTACCTGTACTTGTAGTTGTTCAATTTCCTTCTGTTCACTTGACCATTTGTATACATACACTCATGTATGTATATAGATGTATCTTTCACTGTTGCACATTCATGTGCTTGCTGTCTTATACGCTGGCACTTGACTTATAGTCTATCTTGTTTTAATGATGTATTCATTTGTACATCACTTGTTGCCTCTTTTACTGGATGCACTGTTTCATTTCACTGTTGCAGTCTTGCCCTTAAATATTTGTGGTGGCTGCAGTGCTTTATTGTTGAGATTTTGTCCTTGTTGGGTTTCATTGCATTGATGCACATTTTTTTTATTTGCAGTTTGATTGGTTGTCCCTTGTACTGGCCATTGAATTCAAGTGGTGGTTGCAGTACATGTTGCAGTTTACCATTGTATTCAAGTGTTTTGCCTAGTTGATTTTGGTCCTAATTGCACTTGGTCTTGTTTGTGATAAACTGCACTTGTTATATGTTGCAGACTTGGGTTGCACTGAGTTGCACTGGTTCATGGTTCAACTTGAACCTGTTTCACTACTTCTATGTTGTACAGTTTTGTTTGTATTAATTGCTTGTTACAACTGCAGTTCTATTGTGCAGTTGTTACTTGCTTTACTTTGATTTTTGAAGTTTCACTACTGCCATAGTGACTTAAACAGGTTTTGTTGTTTTAAGTTACTATTTATGTATATATACATATGTATGCATCGAGGCAGTTGCATGTGTTTTGCAGTTTTCCCCCTGTTGGGATTTGTTTTCGAATTCACTTGAGTTGAATCCGGTACTTTGGGTTTGACTTTGTGTTCGTTTGTGAATTTTCATTGTGTACACATGTGCACATTGTCCAAGTCTGTTTGCTTTGACCCTTGAGGCTGTGGCATTGATATTTAAATCTTCATTTGATTTGTGGTTCGTTGATTTTTTGGGAAATTTATCACTGTAGTGGCAAGGCCGTACACGTTAGCGTGTACCGCAGCCACACATTTTATTGTGGCGAGGCCGTACACGCGTGCGTGTACTGCAGCCAATCAAAATTTATGTTTTAAAGTGATATTTCAATGGTTTGAAATGATTTTGTTGGATTTGATGATTTGTTACTTTCTAAATTATCTTCATTGAAAATCTCTTTATTTATTTCTGTTGATGATTTAAAACCTACTGATTTATTGTTTAACACTATTAAGTGTTACATTTACTGTTATCCGATTTCTTTGTTTAAAGAGTCGGATAGACGAGAATTATTGTGACTGTCGTCTATTTGATTATTACTACTTTTATGCACTAATAACTGAATTTGAATTAGATTGACCTGTGTATTATTTTCTTTTGAATGTAATACTCGGGTCAGACCGAGTATTTTACAGCTTGAAGATTTTCGAGCAACGAAGTTAGAGAGAGAGGGTAAAAGAATCACTTTAGTTTTCAAGAAAAATTGTATTTTAAGATATTCCGCTGTATCAATTTAATACATTGTATAAACTCTGATGTATGTAAAAGAAATTCATAGTAATGAAATATTATTATTCTGTGTTTCTGTGGCTGATTCTGTTTAAATTACATAAACTAAATAACAATCCATCATTTTGAACGTTTCTAGTTGGTTTAATTACCGACTGGAGGTGGTCAGAAGGGGGGATGTTACAAAGTGGTATCAGAGCTTTGGTTTACACAAAGCTTAGTTTATGGCGTTTAATATGAATAGTTACTAGAAACACTTTAAAAGAAAACGTTTTTCAAATCTAAAGAAGTATGAAATTGTTTGAATGGATTTGAAATTTAACTAAAGGAAGTTAAATAAATTGAACTTGATTAGATAAATTATTGAGATGGAAATTTAAATTGAAAGATAAGTAAATCAAAAGAGAATCAAATTTGATTTGAATTGAAAGCAAACTAACTTGAATGTAAATTAGTGAAGGTGAACTAATTGAATATGAATGAATGTTAGTAAAATCCAATGTGAATGAATCAAATATGATTAAATTGGAAATCAATTCAATGAATGATTTACTAAAAAACTAGTTGATTATTTTGGAAATAGAAAATTGATAAATTTATATAATAGTTTAAATTAGAATTTTTGAATTATTATAAACGGTTTCTATAGAAGATTTGAAAAGGTTGATATTATATAAATTAAAAATATTGGGATTATAAAATGAGTTTGTATAAGCGCTGAAAATGAAGTATAAATGGATTTCATAAGTGAAGAATTAAAATTGTGAAGTTATAAAAAGAATCGATGTTGTAAAATAAAAGAATTATAGGTAATTTACTTATAAATTAAATTTCTGATATAAAACTGAGTTATAGAAGGAATGATTAATAAAGTAAATTTTTATAAATTGAAGTCTTTATAAATAGGAATGGAATTTATAAACGTTGTTTATAAATCCGAAAATGACTTATTTTGATAAGTAAATTCTTATAGCTTATTAAAGGAAGTATATCCACAATTTTGGACAGTGGATAATCTTTTAAAAATAGAAAAAATGTATAGAGATGTTGTGAATGTATTATTGAATGGACATGTTTTTGTTTTGGGAAAGTGATATTTTAAAACGAAGTTAATTGTTTTAAAAGATGTTTTCAAAGGCATTGAATATCGAAACCATAGATTTCAACATTCATTGTTGAAATAGACGTTTTCGAATAAAAGGAAATGGTGGACTATAACACTGTTGTTATAGTAAATGATTTCCGAAAGGAAATGTTTTGTATAGTATTGGGATTTATACATCTATCTAAATTTCGAATCCCTATACTAGTGATTTTGAGTTGTCGTAACGACGTTTTACGTAACATTCGTTTTAACTCAAATAAATGTGTGAAAGAGAATGATTTCCTTAAAAGAATGAAATATATACTTAATTTTGATTTAAGTATATCGAATATTTTCAAATGTTGAAAATAAATTAGATTTGTGAATTACTTATTTTTAAATAAGTATGGAAATGTTTTTCCAAATATGAAATGTTGTGAATATATTACGTAAGGGATAAATGATTTGAAATTCATTTTCAAAGTCGAAGTTGAAAAGTTAAATGAGAAATTTGAACAATTAGTTCAATTTGAAATTTTTCAAAAAGATTGAATCTATGAGTTAAATTGAGTTTAACTTCGACACCAAAGACAATATAAGTTGAATTTTGAATTTCAGATGATGGTTTGGATTGTATGCCTAACATTGTGAATTGATGACATAGCAATTGATCTCTATTAAATATATATTTGTTGGTGGCGGAGAATTTATTCTCTTAGCTTAACACCCTTCTTTGAGACGTACGAGCTCAGAGGTTATATATCGGTAGACATCAATTCTGTGTTGAGAATTGACAAAGTAACATGTGATTCAAATCGAATGTGAAGTCGATAATAAATGGAATTATGAATATGAATTAGGTTTGAGATAACCTTAAATTTCCAAGTCGACTTAGAGGAAAATTTTGAAATCCTCTATTTGTTATGGATATAGGATATGTAGGTTTTCATAACTTATATATATGAATGCGGTAAATTTGAAAACTGTCAGTTTGGAAAGTCATTGTTATGGAAATCTTATGTAAGTTTACATAGATATGATATGTACGAAATGTGAAATGAAGTACTATATATGTATGACATTATGTTTTCTAAACTGAGGATATGGAAAAGTACCTTCCATTTAAAATTTGAGAAGGTATTGGAACTTGTTATGAGTGTCCATTTGAAATTCGTAGCTACGTTGAATTTCCATTAGTCGGAATGACTATTTGAATCGGAATCCCTCGAGATGGATCATGTCGATGGGATCATATTGATTGATTAGCGTAATTTGAGGGGCGCGATGCCCACAATTACAAGCGACTCTACTGGGATAGTAGCGCAATCGCCGGGTAAACTGCAATCTAGATGCCAAGCGAAATTTGAGGGGCGTGATGCCTACAATCACAAGCGATTCTACTGGGATAGTAGCGTAACCTCCGGGTGAACTGCGATCTATGGCAACAACCATGGCGAAATTTAAGAGATGAGAAATCTACAGATTACGAGCGATTCTACTGGGATAGTAGCGTAATCGCCGGGTAACTGTAATCCATGGGGGAACGTGCTTTCCATATCCATTTTTGAAAAAGAATTTTTAAGTATTTTCACTGGAAGTTGAAGCAAGTATATTTAGTACTTGGAGATTTTTAGTCCTGCGCCTGGCCAGCGTATGCCTAATGTCTGTAAGAACGACGATAGACTTGTTAAATTTCGAGTTAGCAAGTATTTTCAAACTGTAAATAGCAAATCAATAGTTTGAAATTAAAATTACATGATTCCAACTTAATAAATTAAGAAAGAAGATCTTTGAAATGTTTTGAAAGTCCACAGCTTTGGAAGAGATATATTATGTAAATCTCTAAAATAAAGAATTTCAAGAAAATTTGAGTTTTGTAAGTCAAAAAATTTAGTAAAAGACTTTTGCGTTTTGATTTTAGAAATCAATGAACAAAGGAGATAATGAACAAGGCTAGTGAGATTAAAACAAATGGAATGAACTCTATATTTATTTATTTTTAATAAGTTCAAGCTTAGTAAAATTTAGTAGGGTATAAATATCGGTGAAATTTTAACAACCTTTCCTTTTCGTGGACGAAAAGTTTTAAGGAGGGAAGATTGTAACGATCCCAAAATTTTAAACTATTTTAAATTGATAATTGAATTAAATTTTGATTTAAATTGTGAAATTGTTTGAATTTGTCAAGTTTAAAATATAAGGAATATATTTGAATTTAAAATTTGATATGATATATGCAAATGAATGTAATATAGATAATGATGTTCAAAAAGGAGTAAATTTTATCTACAAAATAAATAACCTAAGTTATTAATAAATAAAAACAAAAATAAAAGTAAAAAACTACCATACCTCAGCCATGCCTTAACCCATGCCTAATGCCACGATTTTCCTCTACAAAAACACGAACCCGCCCCCTCATTTTTCTCATTCGAAAAACCTAATTAAAAAAACAGAAGAAAAAAATGGCGACTCAAAATTAGGGCTTCGGCGATTTTTCGATTCTCTGGCGAATCTGGCTCGATCTTCTTCAATTCTTGCTCGATTGGATTTAGGGCTTTGTCTTGTTCGTTTTGCTGGCGAATTGGGGCTTCGGCTTCGACTTTCGTTTCTCGCTCGCGACTGCTCCAATTAAAGGTGAGTGATGTTATATTCACTCACATCTAATTTAAATTTAGATGATTTCTGTCTTGTTTTAATTCGTGAGTTTCATTGTGATTTTTGTTGATGATTTTTGGAAAGAGTTAAACCTTTCTCTCAGCCATTCGATTTTGTTTTGGTGATTGATAATTCCTCTGATTTTGTTGACTTCGTATGATTTGGTGATGTTTTGATACTCGCGGCTTTGTATCTCCTTGATCACCACAGTTTCGATTTTTGCTAGTTTGACTTTGTTCGAACCTATTACCACCGTTATGATTCTCAGACATTTTTGTTGTAACGACCCCGAATTTTATAAATATTTAAAATGATAATTTATTAATTTTTGAATTAATATTTGTGAAATAAATCGATAAGGAGATGCGAGTTTCCCCGATATCCAAGTATATTTGTATAAATCGTTTAAAAATTTAAATTCTTGTATATATGAGAATATATATATCTGTATTTGAACATATCTGACTAAATTTGAAATAATATAATATATATTTGATTTGTGTTTAAATCTTAAATAAATGGTTTTAAAAATAAACATAGATATATATATATATACACACACACACTTTGGATACCAGATAAATAAAAGATTTAAAATAGAAATAAAAATGAAATTGTATAAAACAAGACAAAGACAAAATAAAATACATACAAAACATAACAATATAAGTATGCAGACAAGTTAGAAACCAAACAAACAAAATACAAAGTATAAATTTTATTCAAGTATGTAACAATATATTCATTTATATTACAAGGCAAAAGAAAAGAAAACATACAAACCAGACAACACTTGTAAAAGAAGGAAGCAAATATAAATATGAGTATGCAAAGAAATATATTCAAGCACAAGTGTGAAAAACAGATAACATAAAGAAATGAAGAAAATATAAGCAAGATACATAGAGTACACATACATTAAATGCTAGCATACTTAAGTCAATTCGAAATGTTTGAAAATCCTTTCAGCCTCCTTTTGCAAGAAAAAAATCTCTGATCGAAATGAAAAATCTTGTACCAGCCTGAATACCTGTTTTCTATTTATCAAGCACCCTTCTTCTTTTCGTTCATTTAAACAAGGCAAACCAGGAAATTTCCAAAGCCTGAAACTTTTCTCCTCAAAACATTTTCTAAAGCCTGTAACTAATTATCAAAGTTTAAGCTAGATAGTCAAGCAACTTCAGTTCAGTTCAAAGTTTAAATCTTCTCAACAACATAACACTTCAGTTTTAAAGGAAATCAAAGTCTTCAAAATCAAACGGTTGCAACAATTTTCAAGTTCCAAGCTTTGCAGTCCTATTCTCTGTCTTCTTCCCATCAGGTGAGTAAACACAATTTTTGAAAACTTAAGTATGATTGAATCTGTGATCATATGGTGCTTGCATATGTATTTGGTTTGTATAGCTCTGTGATTTTATATATGAGTGTTACATAACTTTTGAAGATACTGTTGATTTCCTGTTGTGTTACAGAGTTAAGGAGTAAATCAAAACATACAAAACATCAATTTTCAATCATTTATAGGCTAACACTTTAAGACAAAACACGTTGTTAAACATAAACCAAAGCCTTGAAAATTTGTTTTGAACCTGTTGGTGAAGTATCATCACTGGAAACTCTGTTCTACAGGGGATATGTGTTATTATGATAAAATTCGAACGGAATGAAATGTTGATTCGATTACATTATCGGAATGTACATTCGAAAATATGATTTTTGAAATAAAACTGAAAGCTTTTAGTTAAGTATGTTTAAAGCAGTTCAAAGATGAACTGAGATGGTATCTTTACCAATTTCCGGCGACGCAGTGACCTAGGGGTATCGGGGTTGGGCGAGGAGGTGGACGAGTCTACTGAGGTGATGGGAAAAATGGGTGGAGGTGGCCTCGACGTCGGAGGCGACGGCGATGTCATTTTCTTTTTCTTAAACCTAATTTTTGAAGGGTCAGGAAATCAATCGACGTGGCTTCTCTCGTGCACCGAGTTGCACGCGGTCGTGGGTGATGGAAGAGGGGAGTTTGACGATCGCGTGACCGAAGTTACACGAACCCTGATGGTCGAGATGTCGAGAGTAGCGGTGGTTTCCAGGTTTGGGTGACGAGGCAATTTCATGTTCCAGGCTTCGAGTTATACTCGAATTCGAATTTCGCGAGGAGGATGGGTTTGGTGATGATCTGAGGTTGGTTTGAGGACGATCGCTGACTTGCTCGACGATGAGGTGGTGGCTGGAAGCAAGCGACGGTGGTGTACACGTGTACGCGTGTCATTGTGTATCTGAGTTGTTTGAGTGTGGAAGAAGAAGAAGGCGCGTTGTTTCCGTGGGTTGACTCGAAGTTGTCTCGAGTAATTCGAGTATTCGACTCGAAGTAAAATGGTGGAATCTCGGGTCGAAAACGTGTAACAGGCCTTCAAGCCTGTTTTTCTGTTTTGAAATCTGGAATGTGAATTTAAATTTTAAACTAAGGTTTTTAAACTGAGTTCAAATTTAAATGTAAACATAAGTTCAAGTTGAATTGAAATCTATTTTGAAAATAAATAAAGTTTCAAATTCAATTGTTTCAAGAATTTGAAAACAATTAAATGTTTGGAGAATTTGAATTTAAAAATGGAATTGAATCTTTAAATGGGAATTTAAACGAGTTGGAAATTTAAAATGTTTAAACCTGGATTTCATCTTAAATCTGATTTCAAGATTTTGAACTTTAATTAAGTTTTATAACTTAAGTGTTTAAAATAAATTTAACTCTAAATTGAAATTTAAAAGAAAATTTGAAACAATGTTTCAACATATTGTGAGTAATAGTTAAATTATAAATATGACTGAATTTTGCTTTAAGTAATGAAAGTTAATGATTTCTATTTTATTAACGAATGAATAAATCTATAATTAAAATGATTAAAATAAGAATTTTCTTTAAAAAGGTAATTAAAGAAATTTAATAATTAATAAAATCATTAACTAAGATCATTTGGATAATTAACAAATGTGATTAAATTTTAACAATAAATTTAGATTAATTTAATGATAATAAATTGTGGAACTACTTAATGACAGTAATTATGGAATTGATTTTTTTTCAATATAATTAATTGAGTTAATCAAAATTGATTCAAGTTAAATTTCTTAAGTATAATTTAGAGTAAACTTGATAATGTTGGAAATATAATTACTTAGAGAAGTAATTAATATATAATTACCGAATGTAATTAATTTAATAATAATTCAAAATTTGAGTTAATTATTTGTTGATAAATCAAAGGATTAATTAATAATTGTGATTAATTAAGATTTAATAATTAAAGATCAATTAATTCATTTAATTTAAGAATGATCAGTTAATATTTAAGGATTAACTAATAAATTTGAAAGAAAGATTTTCAAATAATTTGTAATTAAATTACGATAATTAACCCGGATTAATAAATTGGTACATCTGATTTAAATTAATCAGTTGATTAATAAATTCACTTGTGAATGTTTAGATTCTATTGAATGTTAAATTAATTGATATCCCCTGATATATGATGTTTTGTGATATATCTTGATATTGTGTGTGATCTGTACTGTAGTTATTTGTCTGGATGAATGTAAATTATTATCTGTGATTTATATATCTGTGATCTGTGAATAAAAAGATAAGCGTTATGATATACCGCTTATCAACTATATCATGTATTTTGATTTGTGATGATTGAATGATGTTGCACTATTGTGTTGAACCCCTGGACTACACTTTTACACACACAAATATGGATTTCACGTGGAAATCGATTAAGTCACAGATAATTTAAATTTGATGTTTTTGAAATTGAAATTGAAATTTCAATTGATTTTGAAATTGGAAATTCGGGTTTAAAGTGAAAAGCTTTTGAAATAGAATTTCAAAGATAAAAGTTATTTTGAATAACTTAATCGAGTTTTGAAATTTAAATAATTTGATTTAAATTTGAATTCAAGTTTGAAATTGAATTCTATGATTTGAAACTAGGGATTAAAGATGTTGTACAAGTTATATATGGGTTAAACTATTTTAAAATATTGATTTGGAAATTTGAATTTAATTCAAGGGTTTTGACTCGTGTAAATATAACTGGATTTTCCGAAACGGAACTATTTGTTTTCAAATAGTAAAAGCTTTCACATAAGAAAGGATTTCCAAATTGTGTTGAACGGTTTCAAGTTTGAAATAGAATTGAAATGTTTTGAAATTTATGAAATGAGTCTTTGATTCAAAGACCGAACGAGTTAATCTAACTTGAAATAAAATTGTTTTGAAAGGCTATGAATGAATCTTTGGAAACGAGTTTTGAAAGCTATAAGTTAAATCTTTGATTTAAAGATTTAACGAGTTAAATTGAAATGGAAATCGATTTGGAAAATCTGTGAATGAATCTTTTGTTTAAAAGATAAAAATGTGGAAAATTGTTTAAACCGTTGAGGGTTGTTGAAATGAATCTTTTTGTTTAAAAAGATGTAAATGGTAATTTGTTTTAACCATTCAAATGGAAAGTTTTGGGTTTTAAGTTGTGACTTAATTGTAATCCCAATATCCATATGTTTTAAAGTATTGCGATCATTATTCGGTTTAGCCGGGAGAGGACCTTTGTGTCATATAACCCGTTCCGAATACTGGTACGTCGTATATGGATAGCATTTGAAGACCGGTGGTGAAGACCGGATATTTTCGAAAACGAAAGGACAACTCGTCGAATGTCTCTGCATCGACTGGCCCCGATATAGAGATTTTATCACCCTTTGTGATGGGAAGTCCGGAGGTGATTGGAAATTATCCGGAATTGCAAGGGCTTCGTGAGAAGTGCCTTCGGTTCTGTTCGAACCCGGAACAGACTTGTATGGATTGTATGTCTGACATTACACTTTGAGATATAAAGCCGATTTCTTTCAAATACATTTCTGTTGGTGGCGGAGAATTTATTCTCTTAGCTTAACACCCTTCTCTGAGACGTACGAGCTCAGAGGTTATGTAGTTGAAGTTATCAGCGATATATCCCAATTTGGTAATGTGGCATGCTGAGTGCTGCTGTGAAATGATCAGTGTTTGATCATTTGCGATATGATCATTTGTTTGATCTTATATCTTTGTGATCATAGGTTGATCATTTGTTTGACCCGAAGCGTGGCTTTTTGAAAAAAGCGTAGCTTTGTGGACGAGACTTCGTCAGGACCTCACTACCCGGAAATGGTCGAAACAGGATCGTTGCGGCAAGGTTATGAGGGTCGCGCCCTTTAGGGTATGTCATTTCCTTCTGGAAAGGGGTGGTATTATGGTATGGAGCCCAGATACTTACTCATGTGGATACACCTTCTTTATGATGTGTGATGTTGGATACCGAGCTCGGATAAAGGTCCCAAAGGACCGGGTGATGACATATTCGTGAGTTACCTGTTACAGGGGTAACCCGGCCTTGTTTTGCAGAGAGCAGTTTGTCTCTCGGAACGTCCCGCCAGAGGCGTTTCTTTCGTGGAATAGGAAGTTCCTTAGCCTGACCATTTTTTGGAAATCCATTTCTCCAATACGGAATTTGTACGGTATTAGTTGTAGAACCTGCCATTTACTTATGGTGGCGCCCCACTGTTTAGATGGTAGCTATAGTAGGCATAGTTCGAAATGTCTATGCTGGCTAAGATTAATATTATACTTTCAAATTGTTTTCCACTATGCACTAATAATAATATCAAGATGATTTGGCGTAGTAAGCATCTTTGACTATCATAAGAAGAAATCTCCTCCAATTCTGCGTTTGCATTGTGTGTGTGGCGGGAGGTCTTATGGTAGTTTCATTTTCCAAAAGCATTGCGGATTTCAATGTTTAAAACCTTTTGTGTTTGTTTTAAAGATAAACTGTTTTCGTTGCTCACACCAGTCCCATGACTGATCCGGAGTTTATTGTTCCCTTCCTAAACTCTGGGTGCCCACTATTTTCCACACGGGCAGTCTAGAGTTGGGTTCTTTCAGATATTCAGGTTGAGTAGATTATCTGGAGCTAGCTATGGATTGGAGCACTCTATTGGAGATATTCTATCCGCTGCTGTTGTTATCTTTTCTTTTCCGCTGCTATTTGTTGTATCATATCTCTGATGTATATTGATATTCATTGTATCACTCTGTTGTATCAGATATTATATATCAATGTATTATTCATTTTTTTCCACTGTGTTATTTACTTAATTGTGTTATAGCTCCGGCGAATCGGATTTGAACGGTCGAATCTGCGGCATTCTAGTACAATGTGAAGTACGGATGTTGATTTTCGAGCGGGCAAAACCCGATTCGTCACATGTGGTATCAGAGCTAAGGTTGAACTTTAGCTCAGGAGTATAACACGTTAAGTAACTCATTAGAGATAGAGTGAAGTAAACTCTAGAATGAGTAATCCTTAAGATATCTGTCTGTATGCCTCAGTAAATTCTCTTACTATCCACTGATAGTGAGTATGAGTGTAAGAAGAGGACGAGATAGGGGACAGGGGAATACGACTATGAAACGGTCGATACTCTGTAACAATAGTGGAAACAAATTTTCTCTATCAGTCTCTTTGTTCGTCATCTTTTCTCAATTCTTCGATTATTTCTGGTAGATCCAGGAAGAAAATTCGATATATTAATATGGGACGTAAACTCCAACTGAGCCAAAATTGTTTGTTTGGATGAATTGTTTGTTTTGTTTGTTATGGTTGATAGGTATAATTTAGTTTTAAATTGAAAATTTTGAAATTGTATCCATATATCTATCTATTCTTTGGGATTCCGATTTATTCTACGGATGGTTAGTTATCACTTCGGACTAACCAATGCCACTGTATATTTCGTAGATCTGGATAATCCGAGTATCTTGTGAAGTGTCAAACAGATTCGTTCTTGTATCTGTTATTGATGTTCTGATTTGGTAAGCCAAATGCAGAACAGATGCTCAGTTGATTTGATAAATCCTATTTCATCTATCTTTTTGTCTCCTTGGTAATTTCGAGGACGAAATTCTTTTAAGGGGGGAAGTCTGTAACGACCCCGAATTTTATAAATATTTAAAATGATAATTTATTAATTTTTGAATTAATATTTGTGAAATAAATCGATAAGGAGATGCGAGTTTCCCCGATATCCAAGTATATTTGTATAAATCGTTTAAAAATTTAAATTCTTGTATATATGAGAATATATATATCTGTATTTGAACATATCTGACTAAATTTGAAATAATATAATATATATTTGATTTGTGTTTAAATCTTAAATAAATGGTTTTAAAAATAAACATAGATATATATATATATATATACACACACACTTTGGATACCAGATAAATAAAAGATTTAAAATAGAAATAAAAATGAAATTGTATAAAACAAGACAAAGACAAAATAAAATACATACAAAACATAACAATATAAGTATGCAGACAAGTTAGAAACCAAACAAACAAAATACAAAGTATAAATTTTATTCAAGTATGTAACAATATATTCATTTATATTACAAGGCAAAAGAAAAGAAAACATACAAACCAGACAACACTTGTAAAAGAAGGAAGCAAATATAAATATGAGTATGCAAAGAAATATATTCAAGCACAAGTGTGAAAAACAGATAACATAAAGAAATGAAGAAAATATAAGCAAGATACATAGAGTACACATACATTAAATGCTAGTATACTTAAGTCAATTCGAAATGTTTGAAAATCCTTTCAGCCTCCTTTTGCAAGAAAAAAATCTCTGATCGAAATGAAAAATCTTGTACCAGCCTGAATACCTGTTTTCTATTTATCAAGCACCCTTCTTCTTTTCGTTCATTTAAACAAGGCAAACCAGGAAATTTCCAAAGCCTGAAACTTTTCTCCTCAAAACATTTTCTAAAGCCTGTAACTAATTATCAAAGTTTAAGCTAGATAGTCAAGCAACTTCAGTTCAGTTCAAAGTTTAAATCTTCTCAACAACATAACACTTCAGTTTTAAAGGAAATCAAAGTCTTCAAAATCAAACGGTTGCAACAATTTTCAAGTTCCAAGCTTTGCAGTCCTATTCTCTGTCTTCTTCCCATCAGGTGAGTAAACACAATTTTTGAAAACTTAAGTATGATTGAATCTGTGATCATATGGTGCTTGCATATGTATTTGGTTTGTATAGCTCTGTGATTTTATATATGAGTGTTACATAACTTTTGAAGATACTGTTGATTTCCTGTTGTGTTACAGAGTTAAGGAGTAAATCAAAACATACAAAACATCAATTTTCAATCATTTATAGGCTAACACTTTAAGACAAAACACGTTGTTAAACATAAACCAAAGCCTTGAAAATTTGTTTTGAACCTGTTGGTGAAGTATCATCACTGGAAACTCTGTTCTACAGGGGATATGTGTTATTATGATAAAATTCGAACGGAATGAAATGTTGATTCGATTACATTATCGGAATGTACATTCGAAAATATGATTTTTGAAATAAAACTGAAAGCTTTTAGTTAAGTATGTTTAAAGCAGTTCAAAGATGAACTGAGATGGTATCTTTACCAATTTCCGGCGACGCAGTGACCTAGGGGTATCGGGGTTGGGCGAGGAGGTGGACGAGTCTACTGAGGTGATGGGAAAAATGGGTGGAGGTGGCCTCGACGTCGGAAGCGACGGCGATGTCATTTTCTTTTTCTTAAACCTAATTTTTGAGGGGTCAGGAAATCAATCGACGTGGCTTCTCTCGTGCACCGAGTTGCACGCGGTCGTGGGTGATGGAAGAGGGGAGTTTGACGATCGCGTGACCGAAGTTACACGAACCCTGATGGTCGAGATGTCGAGAGTAGCGGTGGTTTCCAGGTTTGGGTGACGAGGCAATTTCATGTTCCAGGCTTCGAGTTATACTCGAATTCGAATTTCGCGAGGAGGATGGGTTTGGTGATGATCTGAGGTTGGTTTGAGGACGATCGCTGACTTGCTCGACGATGAGGTGGTGGCTGGAAGCAAGCGACGGTGGTGTACACGTGTACGCGTGTCATTGTGTATCTGAGTTGTTTGAGTGTGGAAGAAGAAGAAGGCGCGTTGTTTCCGTGGGTTGACTCGAAGTTGTCTCGAGTAATTCGAGTATTCGACTCGAAGTAAAATGGTGGAATCTCGGGTCGAAAACGTGTAACAGGCCTTCAAGCCTGTTTTTCTGTTTTGAAATCTGGAATGTGAATTTAAATTTTAAACTAAGGTTTTTAAACTGAGTTCAAATTTAAATGTAAACATAAGTTCAAGTTGAATTGAAATCTATTTTGAAAATAAATAAAGTTTCAAATTCAATTGTTTCAAGAATTTGAAAACAATTAAATGTTTGGAGAATTTGAATTTAAAAATGGAATTGAATCTTTAAATGGGAATTTAAACGAGTTGGAAATTTAAAATGTTTAAACCTGGATTTCATCTTAAATCTGATTTCAAGATTTTGAACTTTAATTAAGTTTTATAACTTAAGTGTTTAAAATAAATTTAAATCTAAATTGAAATTTAAAAGAAAATTTGAAACAATGTTTCAACATATTGTGAGTAATAGTTAAATTATAAATATGACTGAATTTTGCTTTAAGTAATGAAAGTTAATGATTTCTATTTTATTAACGAATGAATAAATCTATAATTAAAATGATTAAAATAAGAATTTTCTTTAAAAAGGTAATTAAAGAAATTTAATAATTAATAAAATCATTAACTAAGATCATTTGGATAATTAACAAATGTGCTTAAATTTTAACAATAAATTTAGATTAATTTAATGATAATAAATTGTGGAACTACTTAATGACAGTAATTATGGAATTGATTTTTTTTCAATATAATTAATTGAGTTAATCAAAATTGATTCAAGTTAAATTTCTTAAGTATAATTTAGAGTAAACTTGATAATGTTGGAAATATAATTACTTAGAGAAGTAATTAATATATAATTACCGAATGTAATTAATTTAATAATAATTCAAAATTTGAGTTAATTATTTGTTGATAAATCAAAGGATTAATTAATAATTGTGATTAATTAAGATTTAATAATTAAAGATCAATTAATTCATTTAATTTAAGAATGATCAGTTAATATTTAAGGATTAACTAATAAATTTGAAAGAAAGATTTTCAAATAATTTGTAATTAAATTACGATAATTAACCCGGATTAATAAATTGGTACATCTGATTTAAATTAATCAGTTGATTAATAAATTCACTTGTGAATGTTTAGATTCTATTGAATGTTAAATTAATTGATATCCCCTGATATATGATGTTTTGTGATATATCTTGATATTGTGTGTGATCTGTACTGTAGTTATTTGTCTGGATGAATGTAAATTATTATCTGTGATTTATATATCTGTGATCTGTGAATAAAAAGATAAGCGTTATGATATACCGCTTATCAACTATATCATGTATTTTGATCTGTGATGATTGAATGATGTTGCACTATTGTGTTGAACCCCTGGACTACACTTTTACACACACAAATATGGATTTCACGTGGAAATCGATTAAGTCACAGATAATTTAAATTTGATGTTTTTGAAATTGAAATTTTAATTTCAATTGATTTTGAAATTGGAAATTCGGGTTTAAAGTGAAAAGCTTTTGAAATAGAATTTCAAAGATAAAAGTTATTTTGAATAACTTAATCGAGTTTTGAAATTTAAATAATTTGATTTAAATTTGAATTCAAGTTTGAAATTGAATTCTATGATTTGAAACTAGGGATTAAAGATGTTGTACAAGTTATATATGGGTTAAACTATTTTAAAATATTGATTTGGAAATTTGAATTTAATTCAAGGGTTTTGACTCGTGTAAATATAACTGGATTTTCCGAAACGGAACTATTTGTTTTCAAATAGTAAAAGCTTTCACATAAGAAAGGATTTCCAAATTGTGTTGAACGGTTTCAAGTTTGAAATAGAATTGAAATGTTTTGAAATTTATGAAATGAGTCTTTGATTCAAAGACCGAACGAGTTAATCTAACTTGAAATAAAATTGTTTTGAAAGGCTATGAATGAATCTTTGGAAACGAGTTTTGAAAGCTATAAGTTAAATCTTTGATTTAAAGATTTAACGAGTTAAATTGAAATGGAAATCGATTTGGAAAATCTGTGAATGAATCTTTTGTTTAAAAGATAAAAATGTGGAAAATTGTTTAAACCGTTGAGGGTTGTTGAAATGAATCTTTTTGTTTAAAAAGATGTAAATGGTAATTTGTTTTAACCATTCAAATGGAAAGTTTTGGGTTTTAAGTTGTGACTTAATTGTAATCCCAATATCCATATGTTTTAAAGTATTGCGATCATTATTCGGTTTAGCCGGGAGAGGACCTTTGTGTCATATAACCCGTTCCGAATACTGGTACGTCGTATATGGATAGCATTTGAAGACCGGTGGTGAAGACCGGATATTTTCGAAAACGAAAGGACAACTCGTCGAATGTCTCTGCATCGACTGGCCCCGATATAGAGATTTTATCACCCTTTGTGATGGGAAGTCCGGATGTGATTGGAAATTATCCGGAATTGCAAGGGCTTCGTGAGAAGTGCCTTCGGTTCTGTTCGAACCCGGAACAGACTTGTATGGATTGTATGTCTGACATTACACTTTGAGATATAAAGCCGATTTCTTTCAAATACATTTCTGTTGGTGGCGGAGAATTTATTCTCTTAGCTTAACACCCTTCTCTGAGACGTACGAGCTCAGAGGTTATGTAGTTGAAGTTATCAGCGATATATCCCAATTTGGTAATGTGGCATGCTGAGTACTGCTGTGAAATGATCAGTGTTTGATCATTTGCGATATGATCATTTGTTTGATCTTATATCTTTGTGATCATAGGTTGATCATTTGTTTGACCCAAAGCGTGGCTTTTTGAAAAAAGCGTAGCTTTGTGGACGAGACTTCGTCAGGACCTCACTACCCGGAAATGGTCGAAACAGGATCGTTGCGGCAAGGTTATGAGGGTCGCGCCCTTTAGGGTATGTCATTTCCTTCTGGAAAGGTGTGGTATTATGGTATGGAGCCCAGATACTTACTCATGTGGATACACCTTCTTTATGATGTGTGATGTTGGATACCGAGCTCGGATAAAGGTCCCAAAGGACCGGGTGATGACATATTCGTGAGTTACCTGTTACAGGGGTAACCCGGCCTTGTTTTGCAGAGAGCAGTTTGTCTCTCGGAACGTCCCGCCAGAGGCGTTTCTTTCGTCGAATAGGAAGTTCCTTAGCCTGACCATTTGTTGGAAATCCATTTCTCCAATACGGAATTTGTACGGTATTAGTTGTAGAACCTGCCATTTACTTATGGTGGCGCCCCACTGTTTAGATGGTAGCTATAGTAGGCATAGTTCGAAATGTCTATGCTGGCTAAGATTAATATTATACTTTCAAATTGTTTTCCACTATGCACTAATAATAATATCAAGATGATTTGGCGTAGTAAGCATCTTTGACTATCATAAGAAGAAATCTCCTCCAATTCTGCGTTTGCATTGTGTGTGTGGCGGGAGGTCTTATGGTAGTTTCATTTTCCAAAAGCATTGCGGATTTCAATGTTTAAAACCTTTTGTGTTTGTTTTAAAGATAAACTGTTTTCGTTGCTCACACCAGTCCCATGACTGATCCGGAGTTTATTGTTCCCTTCGTAAACTCTGGGTGCCCACTATTTTCCACACGGGCAGTCTAGAGTTGGGTTCTTTCAGATATTCAGGTTGAGTAGATTATCTGGAGCTAGCTATGGATTGGAGCACTCTATTGGAGATATTCTATCCGCTGCTGTTGTTATCTTTTCTTTTCCGTTGCTATTTGTTGTATCATATCTCTGATGTATATTGATATTCATTGTATCACTCTGTTGTATCAGATATTATATATCAATGTATTATTCATTTTTTTCCGCTGTGTTATTTACTTAATTGTGTTATAGCTCCGGCGAATCGGATTTGAACGGTCGAATCTGCGGCATTCTAGTACAATGTGAAGTACGGATGTTGATTTTCGAGCGGGCAAAACCCGATTCGTCACATTTGTGATTTTGTGTGTTTTACACGGCTTTGAAATTCTCTGGTACTCTGATTTTGTGATAGTATATTGGCTTCGGCCTTGACCTGAATCTTGATGGTGCTGGCTTCCTTATGTCTCGGCCTTGAGTGAGATTCTATGTGCATAACTGGTTTGCATAATTGATATGCAGTAACCTATAGCACTTGACTTCGGCATCCCATAATTACATTGCATTTATTCATGTGTGTAAATGCAGTTTCATTGTGATTTTGATATTTGTTCGATTTCTGTTATGACTTTGGATTTGTTCGAACTTGATACATTTGGACTTGGTTTGAAAGCTTGGTTTTGCGAAAACCAATTTGGTTCTCTTGACACTCCGGTTAGTCGAAGTTATATTTTCTTTGTTGTTTGTATTAGCTCGTGTGCTTCACTGCTAGATGTGCACGGTGCTTCGAGTCAATTACCTTGATTCACAGTGGTCTGCATCTGCATCTACTTGAATACTTATCTTCATATATTTAAACTGTAGCCACATTTACTTGTGTTCATCGTAGACTCAGTTGGGTACAGTTTCACATAGCCGTCTCTGTTTGCTTCGGTTAACTGTGCATATGTATATTTGGGTTGTCTGTTCTCCATTGGTTCTTGCATACATTTATCTAAGTGTATCTGAATTTTACGGCATTGTTAAATTGCATAAAAACTTGGGTTCTTTGATCCATCACCGCATTCCAGTTTGCAGTCTACCTGAGTACATATGTATTGGTTCTTGCATACCTTTATATTAGTGTGCATGTTTCTACTGCATTGTTTAATGCTTATAAAACTTGGATTTTTGTGCACTTGCCTCTGTTTCGAGGCTGATACTTTTTGAAGTTTCCATTGGTTAGCTTGTAGTCCCTGTACACTCTGGGTTACCACTTGCTGTTGTATGTTGTACCTGTTACTCTTGTAGGGTGTCGAAATTCGTGTCTGCACTCTTTTATTGATAGTTTTGGTTTGTGTATGACACTTCACTGCTTTCTGCATTTAATAATTCGTGAGATGATCGAGTTGCTGTCATTATTGTTGGCACTGACTTCATTATGTTGGCATTCTTTTATCTGGTGGTTGTTGACCCTATGTGCTTCAACTCTGGTATTAAGTCTTGTTCAAAACTGATATTTGTATTTGACTTCGGTCACTTGACATTTTGATTTGCTCAATTGTGAATTGTGCACTTTTGTTCATTTAAAAAAAAATTATTAGTACCTGCTATTTATAACTTTGACATTTTGGAACTCCTGATTTTAAGACTTGTTCGAATTGATCAGTTATTAGATCATTTTGGTGTACCATGACTTTGGCATTTTGCCTTGTTCTAGATTATGATGTTAGTACTGTCCAGTTACAGTATTATATATGTTTACAATTCGTACATTCTTGTTTTTGGAGACTGTTTGCATCCAGTTGCATTTTAGTCTTCATATATATGTATGTAGTCATGTATGTATATACATCATTTGATATGTATATATGTATGTTCGAATTTGCATATATGTTTACTGTTCTGTATTCATTTGAGTTAGTCGTTGTTCCATTCTTTTTGTTGTCTGCACTATGATATCTTGTAGCCTGTTCTAGTGCACCTTGCTGCTGTGACATTGTAGTTCGCATTATTGCTGCTACCTGTACTTGTAGTTGTTCAATTGCCTTCTGTTCACTTGACCATTTGTATACATACATTCATGTATGTATATAGATGTATGTTTCACTGTTGCACATTCATGTGCTTGCTGTCTTATACGCTGGCACTTGACTTATAGTCTATCTTGTTTTAATGATGTATTCATTTGTACATCACTTGTTGCCTCTTTTACTGGATGCACTGTTTCATTTCACTGTTGCATCTTGCCCTTAAATATTTGTGGTGGCTGCAGTGCTTTATTGTTGAGATTTTGTCCTTGTTGGGTTTCATTGCATTGATGCACATTTTTTATTTATTTGCAGTTTGATTGGTTGTCCCTTGTACTGGCCATTGAATTCAAGTGGTGGCTGCAGTACATGTTGCAGTTTACCATTGTATTCAAGTGTTTTGCCTAGTTGATTTTGGTCCTAATTGCACTTGGTCTTGTTTGTGATAAACTGCAATTGATTTATATGTTGCAGACTTGGGTTGCACTGAGTTGCACTGGTTCATGGTTCAACTTGAACCTGTTTCACTACTTCTATGTTGTACAGTTTTGTTTGTATTAATTGCTTGTTACAACTGCAGTTCTATTGTGCAGTTGTTACTTGCTTTACTTTGATTTTTGAAGTTTCACTACTGCCATAGTGACTTGAACAGGTTTTGTTGTTTTAAGTTACTATTTAGTGAAAATTAGCCACACATCCTTAAAATGGAACTTAAATTCAAAGCGGGTCCCTGTCATAAAATATATATTTTCTACATCCCTGTTTCTGTTTTCCGCCATTTTTTTCCCAAATTACCCTTGCGTTTCGCTGTGGAGCTGAATCTTCTTCTTATTTTTCGATTTAATGGTAAACTGCAATTAAATTAAAGATGAATCAATTTTTTTTATGAAATATGATATTCTTAATATTTGCAGTTATGAATAATCGCAACAAATTTCTGCAAATATATGCGCAATAGTTGCAGAAATTTCTGCAACTATACGCAATAGTTGCAGACATTTCTGCAACTATAAGCAATAGTTGTAGAAATGTCTGCAACTATAAGCAATAGTTGCAGTAATTTCTGCAACTATACGCAATAGTTGTAGACATTTCTGCAACTATTAGCAATAGTTGCATTTCTGCAACTATATGCAATAGTTGCAGATATTTCTGCAACTATACGCAGTAGTTGCAGACATTTCTGCAACTATTTGCAATAGTTGCAGATATTTCTATGACTATACGCAATAGTTGCAGACATTTCTGCAACTATTTGCAATAGTTGCATTTCTGCAACTATATGCAATAGTTGCAGAAATGTTTGCAACTATGTGCAATAGTTGTAGATATTTCTGCAACTATTTGCAATAGTTGCATTTCTGCAACTATATGCAATAGTTGCAGAAATGTCTGCAACTATATGCAATAGTTGCAGATATTTTTGCAACTATACCGTATAGTTGCATAAATTTCTGCAACTATACCCAATAGTTGTAGACATTTATGCAACTATACCATATAGCTGCAGAACTATCTGCAATTATTTGTAAATTTTGTAAATTTGAAAAAAAATCAAAAAGGTTTAAAAGTTGCTGAATTATCTGCAAATATTTGAAATAATTGCACATTTACTACAAATATGAATTTTTGGTATCAACAATGGATCTCATTTCAAAGATCATAAAATTTGTGATTTTTTGGTGAAAACGGTTTGTTGATCCGGTTTTTGTACATAAAGTTATACGCGTTTGAAATGTTAAAAACGTAAAGGGTATTTGTGTATTTTTGCCTGCGCAAATTTGAAAATAGGGGGCATGTGACAACCCGCCATCCTACGACTAGGAAGACGCATCGTTTTGAAGAAAAGAAAGAGGTGAGAAAGTAGAAAAGAAAAGAGAAAAAGAAAAACAACAACAATATCAGAATCTCACAGCGGAACGAAACAAAATATAATATATCACATAACTATTACATAGTCTTTACAAAATCAGAGTTACACAGATTATACAACACATACTAGACAGTTATAAACATCTGTCTAGTTATTACAACTCAATACAATACAAAACACTATCACAGAGATTAACACAGCGGAATACTATATATCTACGAACGTTGAAGCCTCCTGCTCCATTACTCCTCCAGATAACTCGTCAAAGCTAACCTGAATCTCTTGGCTACTCGTAAAAATTTGAGTACCCAAGAGTTTATAAACAGAAATAAACACTTGGGTCAGACATGGGTCTGGTGTGAGTAACAGGTTAAAGTTGCTTAACTTTGTAAAGCCTTTGAAACAAAAGGTATTACGTAAGACTTCCCACACATAAACATGGGTAAGTTTTTACCTTACGCTAACCAAAACTTTGATAGGAAATTCGGTTATATTATAATAGGGTCTAGGGTTTTCAAATAAATATGAAATAGCTGAAATTGTTACATTATTAAATTCCAGCATACTAGCCACAAAGTGGGTTATACAATCAAGTCCGTTATCACTTATTGGAAGTTGGGTTTCCATACAATGGCAGGGCTACCGGGGTACCGCCCGTCACAGTACGTGGCCTAGATCACCGTACCGAGGATCACTCCCAATCCCCTGCAACACAAGGCCGGAACATCCCTTACTGGATAATTCCCGCACAAGATATCCCAGCAGTTGTTGCAATCAACTGCCCACTCAATCGAATAATAAGAAGGGACCTCTAGACAGGGATAATCTTGTCCTACTTGGGTGCTACCCACTAACCTTGCTGCACCTCCCCTGTTTTAGCCATTCCCGGTTTGATGAGGCTTGAGGCTACGATTACCTTTAATCAGGACATCACTTAGAATGCTCATCGTCCACCTGACGATGTTCTGAAAGCATTCAATCCATACAAGTTCGTTCCGGGTTCGAACGAAACCGAAGGCATTATCTCGTTACACTCGTATTGGAATCACCCTCAGAGTTAACGACCATAACCCTTGCACTCTGAATCTTCATCTCGAATCTGAAAGTACTATCTCCGTCAACTCATTACGGAATCACCCTCAGAGTTATATTGACAAAGAATAGTTCTTACACCTCGAGTCTTCCTTTGCTCCATTTGGATTTCACGACCTAACGTTAATTTGGATCGATGTGGTATTCGGGTCTCCAGACCTGGAATCCCGGTATACGGAAACCCGATCCCGGTCTCATCGAAATCCAAAACGTATCTTTTAAGGCCAAGTTGTTTTAAAGGTTAAAACAATTCAATTCTACTATCTATTTACACACAGATAGATAATTCACAGATTCACAATAGATAATCAACATTATCATTAAAAGCAGATAATCCATATCATCAGCATTATGCAACCAAAGCATCCAAATCATACAGTATCAATTATCTCATCTTTGAGATCTCAAACCATTCAAGGTAAATCAATATCATTCAATATCCTTAAGAAATGATTTATTAATCACCTTTTATAGTTAATTTAAAATGAATTAAATTAAATACTTCATCTCTAATTAATTTAAAGTAAATGAAATTAATTACTTCCATCATTAACAATCTTGCTTAAATCACTATTAATTAATTATCAATTAATTAATCCACCCTTATCCAATTATTCATTTAATTAATCATCCTTGATTAATTATATTTAATTACATTCAAGTAATTAGTATTTAAATTAATTTCACAAATTAATTACTCTTAACCATTTATAGTAATTAACCTTTAATTACTACATTTATTAATTAACTATAATTAATTATCTTACTCCTTAATTAATTACATTAATTAATCACTTCCTTTATTAATTATCCCTAAATTAATCAATTCTTAATTACATCATTAATTATATTAATTAATGATCCTTAATTACATTTTATCATTAATTAATTTATTTAAATTAATTACATTAAGTAATTAATATTTAATTAAAACATAATTATTAATCACTCTTGATTTATCACATTCAGTAATTAACTACCTTTAATTACTTTTTAAATAAATTAATTATTCCTTAATTAATTTCTTAATTAATCCCTTGATTAATTCCATTAATAATTAACTACCCTTAGTTACTCTATTAATTACATCAGTAATTATCCATTAATTACTTTCCCAAGTAATTATACTTTATTAAATTACATTAAGTAATTATACTTCACAAATCATTAAGTGATTTTCTTAAATTAATTAAACTTAATTAATTAATTTAAACTAATCAAATCAAACTCAATTAATTATAATGAGTAATTAATTCCTTAATTACTTCCCATTAAGTAATTATATTAACAATTTCACAAATGATTAACCTTAATTAATTAATCTACTTAATTATCAAAATTAATCACATTAATTAATTACTTATTTAATTCCAAGTTAATGATCTACATTAACTATTAACTATTATTTAATTATCTTTCTTAAATAATTAAACATTAATTAACCATTAGTAATTTCAAATTAATTAATTCTAATTACTAATAAATTAATCCCTAATTACTTAATTAATTAAGTACCAAACAACAACTTAATTCATCCTTAATTACTTAACTAAATTTCCTAACCATTAATTAATAATCTTAACTTATCTAATTAATGATCCTTAATTTTCAAATTAATTAACCTTTAATTAATTTGAATAAATCTTAATTAATCGATTTAAACCCTTAATTATTAAATCATATGTTAAAGAAATATGTACTTAATTAAAAGAAATTTAAAACCAAATTTATTTTACATTCAAATCAATTTAAATTACACTTTAAACATTCAAGTAGTTTAAACATTTTTATTCAAAACTTTATTTTATTCCAAAAACTAGAATTCAAACTAAACTTAAATCCTGATTTTTAATTTTTAGATTTAAACTTTGTTTAAATCTTTATTTAACAATTTAAAAACTTCAGATTTAAATTTTAAACAAAACACTACAGTTTTCCCTTTAAACCTATAACATATATTTTAACCCGAGCCTATCTTCATTTGCTTCGAGTCTCCAACCTAATTTCACGAGAACAACCCGAGCATTCCAGTCCAAAACACCGAGGCACTCAAACATCTGCTACTTCGAGTCGATACCATGAAATCGCGAGCTCTTCCCGAGCAATAACCATCTTCCCCAACACCACAGCAGATACCAGACCTATACGTGCACGTGCACCAACCCACGGCGACGTTCCGATCAACTTTCCGGCCATCAACAAGTTGCCGTCAACCTTACCAATCCCCTCGATCACTCAGTAGAACGATTTTGCTTATGAATCGAAATCGAACCCATCGATCGAACTGGAACCAAATTCGACCGATAAAAGCTCCTCGCCAACAACGAACTCACCACCAAAAATCCTTCCGCTTTACCCAGAGCATCGTCACTACATCCAGCTTCGTTCCCACCATTTGCGATCGATCCCGGTTATCCATCGACGCCGTACGAAGCTCATTAATCAACACGCCCCATTTAACACGCCGAACCCTAGTTCATCGTTGTTCGGCCACCATGGTCATCTAGAATTTAAGTGAGTATTTTTCTGATGATCACCTAACCCCCAGCCTTCTTCCACCTCGATCACGACATCCAAAGTTTCCCCGATCATCAGAAATTGATGAAAATATAACTTCCGATCAACTCGCAAATTCTTCCCAAACTTTAACTTAAAAATCTTGAAATTGTTATCTAAATTCCTCATTTTACAATATGATTCTATTTATGAAATCAAAACTCGAATTTATTAACTTTGATTTTTGACTTATACTTTGATTTCTACTGTTATCTCTTATTTCCAGTAATTCTATTTATCAATATACTTATTAATATTTTTACAATCTTTATCTTGTTATTTCTAACAGATTTTATTTAAGACTTAAATCCTAATAAAGATTAGATCATGAGATAATAATTTTCGAATCAAAACTTGGTCTTGAAACTGGAATAGAGATGTTACAGGTATTTCACAAGCATGCACACATCTATTATCCAATATTCACAGAAATTTCATATATATATATATATATATACAAACATTCTTGCTTCAGAGATTCACATGCAACCATATTTATACTTAAGCATTTTAGAAAAGATGTTACTCCCCTAAAACAAATGATGAACAGAGCACTTATAAACAACATGCACACAAATAAAAATTCACATCAGACATTCACTTATATATACATGCAATACACATTTATATTCAACCATACTAGCATGCAACCCAATTGTATTTTAAATTTTAAAAGTTACTCACCTAAATAAAGAAGAAGACAGAGCCTCCATTTTTGAAAACAGCCTTGAAATCTTTTGAATCCTTAAAACTGAAACAACAGGCTTTTGCTTTTGATTTGAAAACATTAAACTTGACTTGAGTTGCTGAAGTAACATGCTTCATGATTTTAAATGAAGTTTCTTTAAAATTGAATCTTGCTTGTTCTCCACAACAGAATTGAAGAAATGCAGGCTTGATTCCAGGTATTGAAGATGAAAACAGACTTTATTCCCAGGTTTATGAAATGAGTTCAAGCTTTTGTTGTTTTGATTTTTGAAGATGCTTAACAGGCTATTGAATTTGAATAGATAGTGGTTTGAGGATTTAATTACAGATATTGTTTTGAGGAGGGTTTGCTTTAGGATTTGTACAGGCTGAAAATATTTCTCAAGTTTTGAAAAGAGAAAAATATGGAAAAAGAATGAACGTAGGGTAACATATGTATGAAGGCTGAAATGATTTAATAAAAAGAAAAAGAAAAATTGAATTAAATGTGACACTTGTCCTATATCATATTAATTATCTAACACTTGTAGAAATGAGGCTTAAGGAAAATAACATGTGTCTTTATTTTGTTACACTTGTCTTTTTAGTAATTAATACATATATTTATTTATTTTAAAATGTAAATAAAAGCTTTTATACTAGTTTACTATTTATAAATACTTACCTAAATGTATATATGCATTTCTCTTTTGAAGAAAATGTAAGTAAACAAATTATATACAATTAAAAGCTTATCCAAATATTTTTAAAATGTTTATTCTTTTAATTTCTATTATAAATCCAAATTCATATTCAATTTAAATTTAAAAATCCAATTTAAAATCAAGTTATATATATGCATATATAACTACCATTTAAATAACAATTTTATCTATTTATGTTTATAAAAACAAAGTATTATAATTATTATTTGAAAATATCAAATTTGACAAATTTAAATAATTTATAAAAGAGATTATAAATTACTTCTATTATTCAATGAATCAATACCATATATAAATTGTATTTAAACTTCTATGTTTAAATCATATATATCAAATAATATGTAAAAAGAAATAAACAAACCTTTTTATTTAAATTTGAACTTTAAGCTAAAAATCTATTTTAACAATTAAACATTTATAATATGTATTTTAAACTATATAGTTATTTATTTAAATGTCTTTGGAAAGCTTAATATTAATTTAAATCAAAATTTCCAAATTACCAAATATTTGAAAACATAATTTTATTTGTTAAATTCAAACCAACTCATCTATTTACAATATATACAATTATATATATATAAATAGAAATCATTCTATTAAACTTTTAAAAGATAAATTACTAATTAAATATTTATTTAATTAGATTATTAAATTTATTCAAATTTATTAACAAAGATCAACAAATCAATTTAATTTTTAAATATAGATTATTAAATTGATATTGTCCAAATTCCCGGGATATCACATTCCTCCCCCCTTAAAATAATTTCGTCCCCGAAATTTAAACAAAGGTAATTTAATAATCTATTCAAGATTTAACAAGCATATATTATCAACCATATGCTAACAACCATAGCAAACAATCATTCAATCAAACAATTCTAATTATCCAGACAAAATTCTGGTTAAAATTTTCCGAGTTTCCCCAAGTATATATATATATATACCGGGACACTCGCTCTACAAACAATCTAAACTACGAAGCTACAGAGTTCTTACTCATCTAGATCTACAGAACTAGACAGGATATCAGACTACAGACGAGTCTGACTTAACTACCAAACCTCTTGAACTGTTGGTTCCAAAACCAATGATAGATCAAATACGTACTCCCTCAGAGATACATAAAACACAACGAATTCCAGTTGTCCAAACTGACAATTCAATCCGGAAGACCAAATACTTATCCAAATCAAAACAAGGAAGAGATCCACAACTTTACTCCTCAAACAATAGAAGACTGAACTAACTCCTCCTATCCAGGAAACAAGATAGATGCACTCCCAAACTGCTTTTGCTGCACAACTCTGATCTGAGGTAGATAAGAATGTTGATGAGCACAACTGGATAACTCATCCCAGAAAATATGGTTCACTGATCCATAAAGAAAACTCAGATACTCTATCAAATCCTGAGCTGCTTCACCAAACTCTATCTCTAGGAACTATCCTTCAACTTGGCTGAACCACCGGTACCACTCCTGGAATCCTGTTGATAAGAAAACTCATCTCCAGATGCGGACAACTTCTGACTTCCCTGAAGACATCTAGAAAACTCCGATAACCCAAGAGAACACTCAGCAATCGCAAGTCACTTTTGCGATCAACCCAGCCTATTTCAAAAGAAACTGATCTCTCTTTACCAACCAGAACAGCTTACGCTTATCTATCCAATCCATTGAAGAAATGGATCCACTCTGCTGCTTCTGCTCTTCACCTCTAGAAAACTGCTCAGCCAGAAAACTTCCTGCCAACACACAGAACACTTCGAGCTGCACTGCTGCCACAGATGCCAAAGAATTCCTAATCCAAAACTCTTCGAGAAACTCGGACTTCAAACCAAACAGAAACACCATGCTGAACTCATCCACAACACCGAAGTAGACTTACTCCTTAAACTTGTTCCAAAGAAAACATCTTCGGAGACATCCATAGTCACTGCGTCTCATCACACAGCTACTTCTTCCAGAAGTTACCAAGATACATCACTTGCTTCTGCTTAACTGGTAGATCCAAACTCTACTCATCCAACTGCACTTCAAAGATTGACTCCGAACCTTAATCGTTTCTTTCGGAGATCAATGAAATCCTTCACCACAGCAAAGCTCACTCGAGACGGTATTTGGTCTACAGTCTCATCAAATACACTTCCAACTCCAAACATTCAAACTCCAATCAATGGTAGTTGTGTTACACACAACCTACCTCATCTACCTTTATAACTTAATTTTGGAAAACCCGAGCAGGTAATCCAACAATAGGTAGAATAAATATATATATAGTTATATAAAAATTACAAATACGCTCTCTCAAGATAGACACCACTCCAGAGCCTAGGTATTCACTCAACCTAATGCTCTGATACCACTGTGACAACCCGCCATCCTACGACTAGGAAGACGCATCGTTTTGAAGAAAAGAAAGAGGTGAGAAAGTAGAAAAGAAAAGAGAAAAAGAAAAACAACAACAATATCAGAATCTCACAGCGGAACGAAACAAAATATAATATATCACATAACTATTACATAGTCTTTACAAAATCAGAGTTACACAGATTATACAACACATACTAGACAGTTATAAACATCTGTCTAGTTATTACAACTCAATACAATACAAAACACTATCACAGAGATTAACACAGCGGAATACTATATATCTACGAACGTTGAAGCCTCCTGCTCCATTACTCCTCCAGATAACTCGTCAAAGCTAACCTGAATCTCTTGGCTACTCGTAAAAATTTGAGTACCCAAGAGTTTATAAACAGAAATAAACACTTGGATCAGACATGGGTCTGGTGTGAGTAACAGGTTAAAGTTGCTTAACTTTGTAAAGCCTTTGAAACAAAAGGTATTACGTAAGACTTCCCACACATAAACATGGGTAAGTTTTTACCTTACGCTAACCAAAACTTTGATAGGAAATTCGGTTATATTATAATAGGGTCTAGGGTTTTCAAATAAATATGAAATAGCTGAAATTGTTACATTATTAAATTCCAGCATACTAGCCACAAAGTGGGTTATACAATCAAGTCCGTTATCACTTATTGGAAGTTGGGTTTCCATACAATGGCAGGGCTACCGGGGTACCGCCCGTCACAGTACGTGTCCTAGATCACTGTACCGAGGATCACTCCCAATCCCCTGCAACACAAGGCCGGAACATCCCTTACTGGATAATTCCCGCACAAGATATCCCAGCAGTTGTTGCAATCAACTGCCCACTCAATCGAATAATAAGAAGGGACCTCTAGACAGGGATAATCTTGTCCTACTTGGGTGCTACCCACTAACCTTGCTGCACCTCCCCTGTTTTAGCCATTCCCGGTTTGATGAGGCTTGAGGCTACGATTACCTTTAATCAGGACATCACTTAGAATGCTCATCGTCCACCTGACGATGTTCTGAAAGCATTCAATCCATACAAGTTCGTTCCGGGTTCGAACGAAACCGAAGGCATTATCTCGTTACACTCGTATTGGAATCACCCTCAGAGTTAACGACCATAACCCTTGCACTCTGAATCTTCATCTCGAATCTGAAAGTACTATCTCCGTCAACTCATTACGGAATCACCCTCAGAGTTATATTGACAAAGAATAGTTCTTACACCTCGAGTCTTCCTTTGCTCCATTTGGATTTCACGACCTAACGTTAATTTGGATCGATGTGGTATTCGGGTCTCCAGACCTGGAATCCCGGTATACGGAAACCCAATCCCGGTCTCATCGAAATCCAAAACGTATCTTTTAAGGCCAAGTTGTTTTAAAGGTTAAAACAATTCAATTCTACTATCTATTTACACACAGATAGATAATTCACAGATTCACAATAGATAATCAACATTATCATTAAAAGCAGATAATCCATATCATCAGCATTATGCAACCAAAGCATCCAAATCATACAGTATCAATTATCTCATCTTTGAGATCTCAAACCATTCAAGGTAAATCAATATCATTCAATATCCTTAAGAAATGATTTATTAATCACCTTTTATAGTTAATTTAAAATGAATTAAATTAAATACTTCATCTCTAATTAATTTAAAGTAAATGAAATTAATTACTTCCATCATTAACAATCTTGCTTAAATCACTATTAATTAATTATCAATTAATTAATCCACCCTTATCCAATTATTCATTTAATTAATCATCCTTGATTAATTATATTTAATTACATTCAAGTAATTAGTATTTAAATTAATTTCACAAATTAATTACTCTTACCATTTATAGTAATTAACCTTTAATTACTACATTTATTAATTAACTATAATTAATTATCTTACTCCTTAATTAATTACATTAATTAATCACTTCCTTTATTAATTATCCCTAAATTAATCAATTCTTAATTACATCATTAATTATATTAATTAATGATCCTTAATTACATTTTATCATTAATTAATTTATTTAAATTAATTACATTAAGTAATTAATATTTAATTAAAACATAATTATTAATCACTCTTGATTTATCACATTCAGTAATTAACTACCTTTAATTACTTCTTAAAATAAATAAATTATTCCTTAATTAATTTCTTAATTAATCCCTTGATTAATTCCATTAATAATTAACTACCCTTAGTTACTCTATTAATTACATCAGTAATTATCCATTAATTACTTTCCCAAGTAATTATACTTTATTAAATTACATTAAGTAATTATACTTCACAAATCATTAAGTGATTTTCTTAAATTAATTAAACTTAATTAATTAATTTAAACTAATCAAATCAAACTCAATTAATTACAATGAGTAATTAATTCCTTAATTACTTCCCATTAAGTAATTATATTAACAATTTCACAAATGATTAACCTTAATTAATTAATCTACTTAATTATCAAAATTAATCACATTAATTAATTACTTATTTAATTCCAAGTTAATGATCTACATTAACTATTAACTATTATTTAATTATCTTTCTTAAATAATTAAACATTAATTAACCATTAGTAATTTCAAATTAATTAATTCTAATTACTAATAAATTAATCCCTAATTACTTAATTAATTAAGTACCAAACAACAACTTAATTCATCCTTAATTACTTAACTAAATTTCCTAACCATTAATTAATAATCTTAACTTATCTAATTAATGATCCTTAATTTTCAAATTAATTAACCTTTAATTAATTTGAATAAATCTTAATTAATCGATTTAAACCCTTAATTATTAAATCATATGTTAAAGAAATATGTACTTAATTAAAAGAAATTTAAAACCAAATTTATTTTACATTCAAATCAATTTAAATTACACTTTAAACATTCAAGTAGTTTAAACATTTTTATTCAAAACTTTATTTTATTCCAAAAACTAGAATTCAAACTAAACTTAAATCCTGATTTTTAATTTTTAGATTTAAACTTTGTTTAAATCTTTATTTAACAATTTAAAAACTTCAGATTTAAATTTTAAACAAAACACTACAGTTTTCCCTTTAAACCTATAACATATATTTTAACCCGAGCCTATCTTCATTTGCTTCGAGTCTCCAACCTAATTTCACGAGAACAACCCGAGCATTCCAGTCCAAAACACCGAGGCACTCAAACATCTGCTACTTCGAGTCGATACCATGAAATCGCGAGCTCCTCCCGAGCAATAACCATCTTCCCCAACACCACAGCAGATACCAGACCTATACGTGCACGTGCACCAACCCACGGCGACGTTCCGATCAACTTTCCGGCCATCAACAAGTTGCCGTCAACCTTACCAATCCCCTCGATCACTCAGTAGAACGATTTTGCTTATGAATCGAAATCGAACCCATCGATCGAACTGGAACCAACTTCGACCGATAAAAGCTCCTCGCCAACAACGAACTCACCACCAGAAATCCTTCCGCTTTACCCAGAGCATCGTCACTACATCCAGCTTCGTTCCCACCATTTGCGATCGATCCCGGTTATCCATCGACGCCGTACGAAGCTCATTAATCAACACGCCCCATTTAACACGCCGAACCCTAGTTCATCGTTGTTCGGCCACCATGGTCATCTAGAATTTAAGTGAGTATTTTTCTGATGATCACCTAACCCCCAGCCTTCTTCCACCTCGATCACGACATCCAAAGTTTCCCCGATCATCAGAAATTGATGAAAATATAACTTCCGATCAACTCGCAAATTCTTCCCAAACTTTAACTTAAAAATCTTGAAATTGTTATCTAAATTCCTCATTTTACAATATGATTCTATTTATGAAATCAAAACTCGAATTTATTAACTTTGATTTTTGACTTATACTTTGATTTCTACTGTTATCTCTTATTTCCAGTAATTCTATTTATCAATATACTTATTAATATTTTTACAATCTTTATCTTGTTATTTCTAACAGATTTTATTTAAGACTTAAATCCTAATAAAGATTAGATCATGAGATAATAATTTTCGAATCAAAACTTGGTCTTGAAACTGGAACAGAGATGTTACAGGTATTTCACAAGCATGCACACATCTATTATCCAATATTCACAGAAATTTCATATATATATATATATACAAACATTCTTGCTTCAGAGATTCACATGCAACCATATTTATACTTAAGCATTTTAGAAAAGATGTTACTCCCCTAAAACAAATGATGAACAGAGCACTTATAAACAACATGCACACAAATAAAAATTCACATCAGACATTCACTTATATATACATGCAATACACATTTATATTCAACCATACTAGCATGCAACCCAATTGTATTTTAAATTTTAAAAGTTACTCACCTAAATAAAGAAGAAGACAGAGCCTCCATTTTTGAAAACAGCCTTGAAATCTTTTGAATCCTTAAAACTGAAACAACAGGCTTTTGCTTTTGATTTGAAAACATTAAACTTGACTTGAGTTGCTGAAGTAACATGCTTCATGATTTTAAATGAAGTTTCTTTAAAATTGAATCTTGCTTGTTCTCCACAACAGAATTGAAGAAATGCAGGCTTGATTCCAGGTATTGAAGATGAAAACAGACTTTATTCCCAGGTTTATGAAATGAGTTCAAGCTTTTGTTGTTTTGATTTTTGAAGATGCTTAACAGGCTATTGAATTTGAATAGATAGTGGTTTGAGGATTTAATTATAGATATTGTTTTGAGGAGGGTTTGCTTTAGGATTTGTACAGGCTGAAAATATTTCTCAAGTTTTGAAAAGAGAAAAATATGGAAAAAGAATGAACGTAGGGTAACATATGTATGAAGGCTGAAATGATTTAATAAAAAGAAAAAGAAAAATTGAATTAAATGTGACACTTGTCCTATATCATATTAATTATCTAACACTTGTAGAAATGAGGCTTAAGGAAAATAACATGTGTCTTTATTTTGTTACACTTGTCTTTTTAGTAATTAATACATATATTTATTTATTTTAAAATGTAAATAAAAGCTTTTATACTAGTTTACTATTTATAAATACTTACCTAAATGTATATATGCATTTCTCTTTTGAAGAAAATGTAAGTAAACAAATTATATACAATTAAAAGCTTATCCAAATATTTTTAAAATGTTTATTCTTTTAATTTCTATTATAAATCCAAATTCATATTCAATTTAAATTTAAAAATCCAATTTAAAATCAAGTTATATATATGCATATATAACTACCATTTAAATAACAATTTTATCTATTTATGTTTATAAAAACAAAGTATTATAATTATTATTTGAAAATATCAAATTTGACAAATTTAAATAATTTATAAAAGAGATTATAAATTACTTCTATTATTCAATGAATCAATACCATATATAAATTGTATTTAAACTTCTATGTTTAAATCATATATATCAAATAATATGTAAAAAGAAATAAACAAACCTTTTTATTTAAATTTGAACTTTAAGCTAAAAATCTATTTTAACAATTAAACATTTATAATATGTATTTTAAACTATATAGTTATTTATTTAAATGTCTTTGGAAAGCTTAATATTAATTTAAATCAAAATTTCCAAATTACCAAATATTTGAAAACATAATTTTATTTGTTAAATTCAAACCAACTCATCTATTTACAATATATACAATTATATATATATAAATAGAAATCATTCTATTAAAATTTTAAAAGATAAATTACTAATTAAATATTTATTTAATTAGATTATTAAATTTATTCAAATTTATTAACAAAGATCAACAAATCAATTTAATTTTTAAATATAGATTATTAAATTGATATTGTCCAAATTCCCGGGATATCACAGGGCAGAAATGTAAGTTTTGTATGTGAAGGATGTTTTGTTTATTTTGAAACTTATTAGGGATGTGAGCCAAACTTACCCTACTATTTATGTATATATACATATGTATGCATCGAGGCAGTTGCATGTGTTTTGCAGTTTTCCCCCTGTTGGGATTTGTTTTCGAATTCACTTGAGTTGAATCCGGCACTTTGGGTTTGACCTTGTGTTCGTTTGTGAATTTTCATTATGTACACATGTGCACATTGTCTAAATCTGTTTGCTTTAACCCTTGAGGCTGTGGCATTGATATTTAAATCTTCATTCGATTTGTGGTTCGTTGATTTTTTGGGAAATTTATCACTGTAGTGGCAAGGCCGTACACGTTAGCGTGTACTGCAGCCACACATTTTAATGTGGCGAGGCCGTACACGCGTGCGTGTACTGCAGCCAATCAAAATTTATGTTTTAAAGTGATATTTCAATGGTTTGAAATGATTTTGTTGGATTTGATGATTTGTTACTTTCTAAATTATCTTCATTGAAAATCTCTTTATTTATTTCTGTTGATGATTTAAAATCTACTGATTTATTATTTAACACTATTAAGTGTTACATTTACTGTTATCTGATTTCTTTGTTTAAAGAGTCGGATAGACGAGAATTATTGTGACTGTCGTCTATTTGATTATTACTGCTTTTATGCACTAATAACTGAATTTGAATTAGACTGACCTGTGTATTATTTTCTTTTGAATGTAATACTCGGGTCAGACCGAGTATTTTACAGCTTGAAGATTTTCGAGCAGCGAAGTTAGAGAGAGAGGGTAAAAGAATCACTTTAGTTTTCAAGAAAAATTGTATTTTAAGATATTCCGCTGTATCAATTTAATACATTGTATAAACTTTGATGTATGTAAAAGAAATTCATAGTAATGAAATATTATTATTCTGTGTTTCTATGGCTGATTCTGTTTAAATTACATAAACTAAATAACAATCCGTCATTTTAAACGTTTCTAGTTGGTTTAATTATCGACTAGAGGCGGTCAGAAGGGGGGATGTTACATCTTGCATCACTTCCACCAGCACCTACCTGACCCAAAGCCACTTCCACACCATCCCCTAGCCCCCAGTAGGTCTGGCCGTGCCACATAAAGCCATAGCCGTGACTTGTTGTTACATCAAAATGCACCTTTGCCTTGTGTTTGTACATTTATGCCATTAATCACCCAAACAACTTCCATACCTTCACTACCCTTGCTAGGCCGACCATACCTGACCCATACCTGACCAAATACACCCCATGGTAGTGCCATATCATCCTATAGGCCAAGCATGAGATTTGTGAAAGCAATTGCAAGTGTTTGATTAATTGTTGTTCCTTAATTCTAGCTTGTTTAATGTCATATTTTAGGTTGAAATTCATGTTATATGTATTTTTTTGTTTCATATGCACAAGACAACTACTTTGGCTCTCCCACACTTGTTTCATAGTCGTGCCTTCGTGCTTTTCGGGTATTTGTTTGTGTGTCTGAATCGGTTATCTCCAGCTTGTAGAGGTGAGTATTTCTCACCAGACATTCCGTACTTATATAAGTAGTAAATTGACATCTTGTGATTCTGTAGTCCATATTATCATATTATACTTGACTGTGATATTATTTATATGATGATCACCCTATTTATTCACCTTTCATATCATCTGTTACCGTTATATAATGCTATTCTGTTTATTTATATCAATTTATCACACTGCAAGTTCCCTGTAGATTAGAATCATTATGGGTTGAAATGATACATACGCGAACAGACTTTAGAATAGGGAAAAATCGTTATGGGCTAAAATGATAGGCCTGCACGATTTTTATTTATTTCATTTAACTTGGGATTGCAGGTTTGAAATGATAAAACCCGTATTTTCCTTTGAAAATTACGGATTGAAATGATATATTATCCGTATCATTTTATTTAAGTTAGAAATTTTTATACAAACTGTGGTTAAACATTTTTCTAAATTTTAAAGTATATAAAAAATGTAAATATTATGATATTTTGATTTAAATTTAATTAGAAATTATTTTTATAAAATATTAGTGATTTTCTATAAATTAAATAAGTGAATTAAGTAAATGGTGAAGTGGAATTTGAAATATAAGTTTATTTTGGAATTTATGATTTTGTTTATAAATAGAATTTATGTAAAGTAAGAAAATATGACAATTTTGATTTAAAATGAAATTAAATGATTTTTATAAAGTGTTAATGATTTTTTGTATAAATAAAATATGAAATAAATGGATATTTAAGTTGAATTTTGAAATATAACTTAAATTGGAAATTTGTGAATTTTGTAAAAATGTGAATTTTAATTAAGTAAATAAAATGAAAATAGGTTATATTTTGAAATATAAACTTAAATGTTAAGTTAAAATATTTAATTATGAAGAAAAGAAATTAATGCTGGAATTTAATAAGTAAAATTATTATTAAATTTGATTTTGAATGTAAATTTAACTTTATAAAATCATAAATATAACGGTATTTCAATGATTGTTTTAAAGTGTGAAATTATATGATTTATAAGTTAAAATGATTTAAATTAAAATTTAATTGGTTATTAAATTGTATTTAAATTCTTGAATTTTAATTGGCAGCCTTTTTGAAATGCTATCATTTCTAATATAAAGGATATTACAGCATTTTGTAAAGGCTGTAATTGATATAAATGAACTAAATGGCTAAAATGAACTTAGGGCTGTTATTGCACTTTGTAAGTGCTGTAGTTGTTGAATTTAACTAAAGTTTTATTTGAAATCTAAATCTATTACAACATTTTTACATGCTGTCTTTTGCTAGCTGAATTGTTTTTAAACATAACTTTCCGTAGCATTTTCTAAGTGCTGCGAAAGTTGAAATTTCACCGTTCTAATAAATTTAAGTGAATAAATGAATTGTGAAAAGACTAAAATTTTGAGAATTGAATATTTGAATATTAAATATAATAATTTCATTTTTGAAATGGTTTAATTGGAATATTTTGATTTGAAAATATTTGGATATCTTGAAATGGATTTGAAATGATATTGAATTTTGAAATGATATTTGATTTATAAGTATAAAATACCAATTTTGAAATTTTAACCACGGGATGTATTTGATTTATGGTTTAACTGATCCTTAGAGGATGGGCGATCCCAAGCATCCTTTAAGTTATTATGAATTAGTGCTACAGTTCACTTGAGTTGGTTTACATTATATAAGTATATATTGTCTTGACTCGAGTGTTTTGTATTTTTCTTTACGCTCAGGTCAGCCTGAGTATTTACAACTTAGCTTTGGATCTCTTTCTGGAGCTAGGAATCGTTGGAGATTCTGCTTATCTAGTTATCTATCCATTTCAGTTTCAGTTGTTCTATTTCAGCTCTGGTATTATAAACTTCTATGTATTTGAGATTTATATTGTATATGTTTTCAGACTGATATTATGTATTTTGTTTTGAGAGTTTGTTATAGTAGCTTCATGAAGTACTATGGTATTTTAATTTCTGCTGCGAGTTATTCTGCTATTTCTGTGTCTGTGATTCTATTTGCTCCAAATTTTATTACAATCTGTTATTCTGAATTATTCAAGTCAGCCATGTGTGGATTATTGTCGGTTTGAATGGTCCAAAATAGTGGGTCGTTACAAATAGTTTGTAGTATATATAAACCCTTTTTAACTCCGCCAATGTATCAATACATTATCAATCCTATGCCCGGATAAAGGAGAAGAGAGAAAGTGATAATCTGGATGGTTAGTCTCATCTCATTTTCATCAAATTCAGGTGTGTACTGTTCACTTATTTCTTGTGACTATTGTTTTGCTTTGTGTTATAGACTTCTAATATATTTAATTTGCTTATATGAAATAGGTGTAACATTCACGAATAGGTTATACAAGTAGCTGAATTGGATTAACGAACAAAGATGAGTAGTAGAGCTTGATGGTAACATAATGTGTTGCGTACCTGATTAGTGGTGGCTGATGAGGTATATGATCTTATTAACATTTTTTTGGTATCGGTAAATGTTCGAATCCCTCTTAGAGAAAAAAATAAACATATTTTGTCATACACACATACATATATAAACTCATAAGTTTTAACCTCCACCTTTACAGAAAGTTGGATCCATAGTAAATTGTATTTTCAAATGAAGTAATAACTAATAATTTGTACAAATTATTTTTGTATATTGTAAACAAAACATCTAAATGATGAAATGCATAAAAGTTACAGGCATTTGAAGAACTTGTTCGTCACATCAAGTCTCACTTTTAAGATTTCAGAATTACCAGATGCCATGTATAACCAAATAATAGTAATAATAATATTTTTTGTATATTATATCATTTTCATGCTGTTTTTTACTTAATGCAGACATATAGCTAATCATTAAAATAGTTTTCTCCAAATAACTAGAGTAATATATTTTGAGGTTCATAAGCATAAGTAGTAATGTTGTAAGGCATATAAATATATACTCTTTTAATTAATAGTTTGAATTTTATATGATTTCTTGTTTAGCCCAATCCAATACTCAAATGGTAGTGGCTGGGTTAATTTTCACAAGATGCTCAATATCCGAAAAAAAGTTGTATGCTGACATAGGCATCATTTTGGATTAGTATAGGCTTAGATTGTTCAATGCCTGGCTTAGCTACAATGGTTAATTGTCCTCCTCTGTAAGGAACTCTTCAATTTAGCAACCATATTCAAGAATGCTTTTATTGAACTAGCGTTGAGTAACATAGTACTTATAATTAGATTGGTATGAATTATATTCTATGAGTATCAAAAAATGTTGATATATTATTTTTACAATGTGATAAGTGATGATTGCATTTGTTTTTACTCGTTCTCTGACGTGATTCTCGAAATTCCCTACAGATCTGTAACTTGATTTGAACAACCACCCCCATTAAAAATTAATTTTCAAGATCATTTCGATAAAAATTATTATATATATGAACAAACATGGAAAATGCGTAATGCATAATATTGCATTGTATAAATGACAGATGGTAAGTGAGAAAACTAAACATGAGCCAATGATTAAAAAACAACTACAAGTAATATCCAAGATTTATTGTGCCGTTGGTAGTATACCATTGTATACTTGAGCAAAATTTGAAGCAGCAAATGCAGTTTTATAATGCAAGTTCAATCTACTACGAGACCGTGAAATATATCAATCATTTCAAAAATAAGTTCATGTATAATTGGGGAAGATTAATTATAATGAAAGGTATTATTCATTATAAGTAATCGGTAATCAATTAATAAGAGTAATGAAAATAATATTAAGTATAATTAATTAGTAAGTGTGAGAAAATTTATTTAATTGTATTTAATTATTAATTATAACGTGTGCATATTTTACCAATATCAGCGGAGCTTGCTAAATTAAGTTCTCAATTTGAGTCTGACAATGGTCCCTGGGGTAGCTAATTTAGCCAACGTTTAATCCGTTACCTAAATATAGTGAGCACTTGCAATACATCACAAAAACTATTCTAGAGTTTCTTTTAAAGCATGAATAATTAGTCTTCCAAGTTCATATGAGCTATGCAAGTAACTTGCAATAAATTGTTAATGGAAGAAAATAACTTAAGGAAGAAGATAAGTCAAGAAGAGAAAATAATTTATCAATTTTCCACCTATTTATATCATTATTATATATGGCTTTAAAAAACCGAGCGCTAGGAAGGTTTGCTTACCGTCAGTTGCTAAAATTCAAATTCTCTGAAGCCCAAATCTGAAGGAACATCTTCACACTTAACACCTCTCGCCTAATGCTCTTCCCTTGTTTCTCTATCTTCCATACAATTTTCAAATCTAAATTCCTAAATTTTCTGGGTGCAAATCTCCTCGCTTTTCCTTTCTCGATCCAAATTTATGCATTTCTATGGCATGCGTCAACGATCCGGTTGTTGAGTTGAACGGCCTTGAGGTGATATGTGGAAATTTATTGGCAACCGAGTATTTGGATGTTGCCGAAGTGGTTAAATTTCTTCTCTTTTCATATTTTGTTTGGATTTTAGACAAATCTGTTTTAAAATAGGCTAATCTGGAAAATTATTATGCCCATCCCAAATGAATTTCAAAATCACCACATCCTAAAATTTAGAATACACCCCCCAAAACGCTCATCTTGAATTGTTTCTGGCACGTAAATATTATTTCCCATTCAAAGCTGAAATAAAAACCATTATCGCTTATTGCCTCATTTGGATACATTGCATAATGTCTTTCTTACATGTCTAACAAGATCTATATCTGCTGCTGTGAGACTAGCTGAACGTGGAGCAGCTATCAATTTTATTTAGTGTTTGGAATCTACAACATATTGAGACAAGTTTCAAGATTTGTTGCCTGCAATGACGAGGGCATTAACCGAGAGCTTGAATATGGGAGGAGAAGCAACTGCGCAGGAAGCTTTAGAACTTATGATTGAACTTGCAGGAATATAATCAAGTTTTTAAGAAAAAAACTGGTGGATGTTATGGTGCAATACTTTAGATTGCAGAGGCAACGGGCTTGAAGAAGGGACACGACATTTGGCTATGGAATTTGTGACCTTGGCAGAGGCAAAGGAGAGGGCTTTGGGCATGATACAGAATTTGCCACCATTTGTTGGGAGGTTGTTTCCTGTTATGATGAAGAAGCTATTGGATATTGAGAATGATCCGACCTCGCATGGGGATGAGGTGGAGGATGCATGTGAGAAAGTAATTATAGTGTTGGCCAGTACCATTTGGACAGGCTATCGATTGCACTTGGCGGGAACATTATAGTTTCGGTTTCTTCTTAGCTTTTGCCAGGTTATCTTGCTACACCAGAGTGGCAGAAGCATCATGCAGCTTTGATTACCCTTGTGCAGATAGTAGAAGGGTGTTCTAAGGTAAAATTGTCACAAGCTATTACTGAATGATGTGCACTTGTTTTCACTTGTGAAAGTTTAGTTCAACATTGATATTTGATTGTGTTTACCATATCTTCGGATGAATTGGGAAAATAGAAATAAGGCTATGCAAAGTTTCCTACGCATTAAAACTAGTATTAGCATGTCTAATCAGGGCAAAGCAAAACAAAAATTCAAGAAGAGTCAATATTCGTGGGTATTGAAGTTTGGTGCCAAATTTGTACAAAGTGGTTTAATGAAGTGTAATACTATACTAATAAAACACTAAATGTTACCATTTCAATTCGATCTAAGAGTGTTAGCTGCTTCCTATGTCCACTATTATGAGTCAGCCTTGTGTCCAATGTGCATACTCTATTTGAACTTTTTTGTAGAAAGTGCTAAATTACTATGGGATATTATGACGATAGCCATTTTTTCTGAATTTTTTTAAACAATTTTTTCCAGCTAAGATAAATACTAATTTAATGATTTAAACTACTAGATTTATTAAAACATGCAACATGTCATTAGATCATGACATCTTGTAGTTACATAATATATATGATATGATGATGTGCCACATGGTTATGTCACATTCCTGCATCCATGTCTATGCTCCTAGATAATTATGAAATGACTTCCTTTCTTGACATTGGATGATATATGTTGTCAGCTTGATTTATAAGAAAAATAATTATATTTATAAGAAATGCCTATTAGTTCTGTTTTGGCCCAGTTTAAATGTTTTCTTTTAGTCATTATGCATTGTTCACTTGAATCACCATAGAATTTTACAGGATACCTAAAATTGTGTTTGTGAAATTAATTTTGTTATTAGTTAATCGCATACTTTTTAGTCTCTATGTTATTTTTCCATGGACATCATTTACTTTAGATATGTTTTTGTGTTTAGTTTGATTCTTTCTATACACGGTTTACATGTCGATGAAAATGGCAACATCAAAACTTTAATGAAATTTGTAGGTTCACATACCTTAGTTATGTTGTTGTTATTAGTTTGATTCTTTCTATACACAATTTACATGCCAAAGAAAGCGACATCAAAATGTAAATGAAATTTATTCAGTATTTTTTTGACAATTGGAAATATATAGAAAAAACATAAAAAAATATGCTGAATATAATGTAATTATATGAATTCAAGCCTTTTTTAGTTTAATACCATTCTACTATTAAATTCAACTAAGTTTATTGACTGATATTGCTTAGGTAGAACCTTCATCAGGAATAATTGTGCTAGATAAGTTTGACATCAAGAGGTCCTAATGAATTAGTTAGGAGGGTTCGGATATCAGTTTTGTTTGAAGATTCCAACTTAGAAGGAAAATTACTGGACATTTATGATACTTGTTTTGATATTTTTTGTTTTGCTCCTAACTCATGGTAACTATATGTTACGTGTGTCTCGCATTGTATTAGCATGAGTGCATAGATTGGATTATGATTAGTCCCACATCGCAAGATATTCTAAAAGAGATCAGCATATATATGAGGTTGGTAGCATGTAACAACAAGGGATTCCTTTTGTTGCAACAATTGTTGCCATGAAAATATATGTGCTCTAAGGGGGGTGTAGGGCTATCCAATCATGACGTTGGCACCAAAAGAGCTTCATTCAATGGTCTTGCCCTTTCTACATTAAATGAAGTGCACGCATAGCGGAAGATGCGAGGGTTGCCGAAAATTTCAACATGGTATCAGAGCCGATGGTTCGAGGGGACCAAGATGATGCAGCGTTGACCTAAGTATGCTCCAATGTGTGTTTTGAGCTCGGGATTCTCATTAAGGTGGAGTTATAAGTTAGAACGCGATCTGCTCCAACCATGAAAAAGAGAACTCTTTGTGAAACAGCTTGGCCCAACTGCTGGAGGTGATAGCGACCTAATCTAAACTGCTGGAGGTGTTAACGACCTTATCCAACTGTTTGAGGACTCTGTATAACTTCAAGTTGAATTGAGAAAATGCTCATCAAGGTGGAGATCTGTTAGGTGTGGCTCCCATTGTATTAGAGTTGGGTGCGTAGATTGGATTATGATTAGTTCCACATCGCAAGATATTCTAAAAGAGATGAACATATATATGAGATTGGTAGCATGTAACAAAAAGGGATTCCATTTGTTACAAATAAATGTCGGCCTGAAAATATATGTGCTCTAGGAGGATGTAGGGATATCCAATCATGGCGCTGTCACCAAAAGAGCTTCTTTCAATAGTCTTGCCTCTTTTACACTAAATGAAGTGCGTGCATAGGGAAGATGCGAGGGGGTGTTGAAAATTTCAACACTATATAAAGTTGTTTATAACTATTATGTATGTAAAGATACTTCTTCAAGGATAATAACTCCACTGCTAACCATGTCAAGGCGTATTTGTGTTTGTTGTCAATGTACAAATCAAATGTAAATTATTTTACGTTGGATGCAGGGTTTTTGATTGGAGACCATATGCTTTCTATAAGTTTCAACTTCCAAACTTTGAAATTTATTTTAAGGTTCTACATCATCTTATGCCGAATCTTTCGAGTTTATTGAAAATGAGAAAAGGTGTATTCACAAAAATGTACTATTATAGTTTTGATTTTTTATATAGTTGAATTTGATGAAATATAGCGAACGCATATCATATGAAATATGGACAGTGTCAATATTTGGCTCATAAGTCTACTCCATATATTTGGCTTATATTTTGCATATAGTTTGTATTATATGGTGCTAAAGCAAAGTATGTGTTTGCTAACGCAAATTGGCTTTGATTGTGCATTGCACTAATTAGTTTTCTAATCATTGATATATTCTTCTATGGTGACACTCTTATTTGTTATAATTTCTGGGTTGAAGACACTTGGTTCTTTTAGTAAAATTTTAATATTGCCCACCTGCCATTTTGAATCAAGGAATGTGCACAAGCAATAACAGTTGGGAGTTAGTGAGTTAAAATGTCAAATGCTGTGTTTCAGTGGTATTTATTTTTAGAAGTTTTATATGTCAATTAATCTAGGGATGTTTGTTATAACTTCAAAACATAATAGTTTTTATTTTCAAATTAATGAATGAACCGATGTTTGTTGTGTGTTTATATCAATGTTTTGAAGACCAGACCGGACTACTGCTCAGATCCTTATAGCTGTCATCCTCTGATCATCATTGTCCGGAGGTCAATTAAACCTCGAATAACATCAAATTGCGATTAACCTTCAAAATCATAAAAATCTTCGGAGAACCGTGATTCAAATGCTCAATTTGAAAGCAATTTTGAGATTGGTAAAGTGATGCAAGGGTTTCAAAAATTGTTGGGTAGGTTGCAAAATGAAGAAGAAGTGCATTCATTTACTTTTGTTAACTTTCAACCACTACAAAAAAATCACTCTTTGGTAGCATCAATACATAGCGTTTCCTCCTTTCCTCCCTCCAACGCTGTGTACACCAAGTTATTCAACGCTATACAATATAATCACGAGTTTTTCAACGCTATACAATAAGTAAAAGTCTGGAAATAAATATTTTGTGCGGGAAAAGAAATTCACGTCTATTAGTAACCGTGCGCCTTTTTCCCTTCCCACTCCTTTCACATCGTCATCTCTGTAATTTCCCTTTCCACTCCTTTCACCTCGTCACCTCTATAAAACAAATCCGTGCCGATCTAACCGCTCGCGTTTTCAATATTCATGCAGCCACTCGCGAAACCCTAGCCGCCGTCGATCCCAATCTGGTGCCGTAATGTAATGTGTATTTAAGTCGACTAAGCTAGAGTCGATCAACTATGCTAATGTCGATCCCAATCACTAAACAAGGAGCGACCGTTTCAACTTCCTAGAACCTAAATCTACGCCTCTCTAATTCGGCCTTGAAAGGTAAGGTTATATGATATTTTGCTGCTTATGGTTCTTCATATATTCATTAATTTTTTTCTCTCACATGTTTACAGATTATTACACCCCTTAATTTTGTTGGGCGATACCTTTATCCCTACATTTCAAGCTAACCGAATAGTCGAGATTTTGTGGTAACTTATTTAACCCCATTTTGTTAGGATGTTTAGAAAATAAAATGAAATTAGGCGAGTATTTAATATGATAATGATAGTTTTATGTTTCTAGCTTCCTTTTTTTGCACAGATAAAATATAGTAAGTATAGCATATGTAGATATATTATTACTTGCGATATTTTTAGTGTAATTTTATACAATGGTCCATTATATCTAGACATGGGATTGATTCAACTTCGAGGGGTGTAAGCCTTAGAATTCATATATACAAATCATTTGCATATACATTTGTGATTGTTATATGTGAGTTGAGCTCATCTGGAATGGTTATAAAAGTTGAGCTCATTTGAAGTACGTCTTCTTCAGGAAATAAATATACATTTGGTGTTACCTTCAAACCAAGGTAGTTCCTATTGAGTCATACCCAAGACCATGTTTACCAAATTAATCCAGAGGATAATGATACCCAATATTATCTGTAAATTTGTGTTTTTAAAATGAAACAACATAATAAAGTATAAATGTTTTTCGTTTATTAAAATGATTTGATCAATGAAAATAATATAGTCTCAAAAATTTAACAGAATATGATAATCATATAATATGAAGAACATTATTTACTGATGACTAGTAAGATTCATTGACTGGTGATTAAAGGTAGAAAATATATTAAATGATTTCTAGCATGTATGTACAATTAATAAAAACAATATATTTTTTACCTAAAAAGGGCTCTTTTCCCTTTTAACTAGTTTTTGTTTTTTCCTCCCCTTTCTGTCTTCCTTTTTTTAATAAATAAAGTAGGTAAAATTTGAGAATACCTTAGCTTCAATGATAAATACCTATGAGAATGCCAAAGTGTTGTAACTATCAACAAGTAAAGTAAATGGAAGCCATTTGTTGTTTGACCAAATATATTCAAAGAACAATTATTACATTGAGGTTGTCCACAAGCAAGTTAATCATTTTCTTATACAACTTGTAAACATGTATTTTTGAATTCATATTCTTCAAGAGTATTCCTAGTAGTAGTGGCTATTTTAGTATACTTTACCATTTTGTTCATTCCCGAATCCAAATGAGACTTTTATCTTTTCATCTTATAAGTGGATTTGAATATTAGCTTTTAGTTGCTTTAGATTAGTTGTAAAAAGTACAAGTGTTTGAATAATTAACTTACATTTTTGATGAAATTTAGTTTAAAAATCAACGAGAATGAACAAGCAAATTTTTACTGCTAATGATGATTTGTTGCCATATCAGTTCATAGTCATCAGTGCTAAATTATGAACATGAGGCAGTATACATTGTATTATGATATCGTATAGTTACATCAGTAAAACTCATTGCATACCATTTTTCTGATTTGGCATCACCCATCAATCAATCACTCATTTGTAAGTCTTTAAAATGCAATAAAATACCATTTATGAAATTATGCCTTGTGATGATACAAATCTTCTTTAGTTTGAAATTTAGTATATCCTGTAAACCGTTTGAAATACGAAATTTAATATATGAATTATTTTTACAGGTTGAACTTTCTGTTCAATTAGAGAATAAAGAAACAAAGGAAGCAGAGAAGTATGCACATTATTGACTAAGTAAGTATTCTACTTCACCACATGTTAATTATGACATGTGAATGCAAGTTGTGTTCATAAATATATATAGTGAGGCAATACTCAGCTTTGAAAATCTTGTGCATGCATGTGTATATTTAATAAGTGTTAATGTATATATATATATATTTGCTGATGATATACTCAGTACGTCCTTATGCTAGCAAATTCTCACACATGCACACACGTTGACCAATATGTGTTAATGTACATATTGAAGCATCCTCGTTCTATGTTCAGTGGGTGTTAGTATGTTAGTTATAAATTTCTATGAATACATTTACATGCAATAATACTAAATATCTTCTAAGTTATCCCTGGGTCAGTCCTTTAAGTAAATGGTAATAAAAATAACGAAATCAAAGCATGATATCTGGATAGACTAAAAATGATTCATATGCAAAATTATTCAAATTGTTCCAAAACATTACAAAGTACAAACAATGGACTTGGTTGTGCTATTATTATATATTAGTTTATCTTACACATATACATATTTGCGAGCGTATATTTATATATCTATATAGTTTACATTAGTTTGTGTACTAGCTTGTTTTCTTTATTTTTATATATTAGTTTATGGATGTTCATGTGTAATGGTAGGACAATGCGAACATGTATAGCTTCTTGCTGTCAGAAATATTCTCACATTATTTTAGTTTTTTCGCCAAAAACTAACACAATAGGATAAGTTTTTGGTGTCATCAAGTCCATCGGATATTTGGATACTTTTTTTCTCCATACCAACTGCATTTCTTTATTGCATTACATGCTTTTAAAATTTGATAGTGCACCTTATTATTATTATTGGTGAATTTAGAAAATTAATGAAATTTGAATGAAATATTATTATGAGCTAGTAAAATCAAGAACAAAAGAAGGTTGAAAAGAAACATAAAACGGCTATCTAAGTAGTAGTTCTGATTTAAAAAATAGATTACTATAAGATGATATAATAAAGACAAGGATGGTTGGATGCAGATTCTTTAGTTGCTCATAAGCTAGATAAAGTGAATATCTACCTTAGATCAGCAACTTGTTAAATTTCATTTTTATTATTGATTCTCTAAGATCTTCAACTTTTTCTTCCTTCCTCTTCGTAACCATCCACCTTCCAATTTAATGGGTAATAAAAATTTTGTATATAAATCAAATGTCTAGGTTCGCTTGGGGTTTGTTTTGAAAATATATTGAGAAATAATCATGTTTTATTTCTAGTGCATAAAACAAATCCATTATTAAAAATCTGAAATATGACAAGGAGCAAAAAAAAGGTTAGTTGAGAGTAACAGCATAACTAATTCTAAATTAAACTAATATATAAATAAGAAAAGAAAATAGATTACTTCCGGACTGATAGCTTCATTCCCTAATTCATCAATCCCCTTCTCAAGGTTAATAATGCATGTCCATTAATACCGGAAGGGTAGGTTAATTTTTAAGATTGCTATGTAGCTGCATGTTTGCAGCCGCACCATGAGTTTTCTTTGCACCTTAATATTTGAATTGAAATTATGTTCAATGTTATTGTAAATTTAGAAAAACGATCAAGCATAGGAAAAATGGGACTGTCAACTTAGTTTTTACTAAAACAGATGATGTTAAGGTGATTGTCAAAGGAAAATAGTACTAAATTTCAATAAAGTGAAGTAGAGTTCTTGGAGAGAAAAAATTAAAAAAGAAAAAGGAATGAAGTCATTTTTCCACTAGTAAAACAAGTATAATGGTTTCTCTATCAAAAATTTTAATTGTATTTGTAGTGCAGATTACGATATATAGGTGACACAATTTTCTTAAAAAAAATTGATAGGTCAGATCAACCATGTTTAAAAAAATAAAATTGAAATGCGATCTTGTTCGAAATGGTCCAAGTACGCCATACATCATTTTAATTGTATTTGTAGTGCAGATTCATATTCCTTTTATTGATTATCAACCTTTTGCTTTAAATTAATTTGGCCATGAATGATTATGTTTTGTTCATTCACGTGAAGGAATCACACACATGTCAAGTTTTCCCTTAAGAGATCATTTTAGTGACACATTGTGTAACTATTTGGCTGACGTCTCTGGAAATGGAAGTAGAAGTAGACGATCTGAGAAAGAAAAAAATGTAATTATGAATGGAAACTTTAAGCAAAATTCGATAAAGGACGTTCTTTGCTCTGTTATACATAGACATATGGTAAATATGAATTCATATATTAGTTTCTTGGACATAAACTTTATTTACTGAATACTAAAATATTATAAACAAAAGAAGTCCGTGACAGCACAATAATTTATATACTATTTTAAAATTCAAATAATATTTAATGATAAATTTTTAAGTATAATAATATTTAAAATTAAAATTTATTATTCATTTAACATTAAACTACTAAGTAATATTGATTAAATTGAAATCTTTTTGCCTATTCAATTATATATGAAAGCAAAGATCTTAATATTTGTATTCTTTATCAGTAATTCTTCTCATTCTATATTATGACTTCTCCGCGTTTTAAGATGCCACTTTACATTTACAACGTAGTAGTTTCATTTTATTATTGCAGCTCATCATAACTACTGTGAATGCATTTAGCATACAAAAAGTCATAATTTTTGGATTCCTTTCAAACCATGTATGATTATATTGAAACTGTTTACTGCTCCCTTCTTCAACATCTGAAGCGTCTCTAAAATTAATTTCAAGATTTCTATTCATAATATTTTTTAAATTTAAATAAAATTATTAGGTTATTTAATTTATACCATTTGATTTAATGACTTTTTTGAATGTTTGATTCTGTTGAACCGGATTTCGATTTTGCATCAACAAATAACTCCAATTTCATGGATTTTGATATTTAAGGTATGGTCATTGCTCGTAACATATTAGGAATAGGAGATATATACGTTATTTTTTGATGATTTGCCATCTTTTGTGATTTAGTTTATAAATATTGTTCCTTACTATTCATATATTAGGAATAGAATGAATTTCACATAGGTATGTTTGTATCCAGTATTCATAAAGGTTTGTCGTTTACATTTTTAGATTTCCGTCGTCTGCAACTGCAAAGAGGAGAAACAAATCAAGTTTCTAAATAGGAATTCATTTATTTTAATTTCCTATTGTTGAACCATCTGTACCAGGTTAATTTCAAAATATATAGGAATTTATGGTACTAATTTAATCTTTCATTGTGTGAACCTTGACTTCTAAAATTATCCAGTTCATAGTAGAAAGAAGCGGATAAGTTAGATCATGATTATAAAGAGGTCGAGTGTATGCTTGTAGTTTGGGGCAAGATATAGTTTAGTTTTTCTTCACTAATATTGAGTATCACTATGCCTTCTATGACCTTTTTTACTTTTTCTATTTTCAATCATAATTCGATAAATGGTTGCTATATTTTTAGTGCAGGTAACTTTTTGTGCATGGAGTACAAGGCATCGAAAATTATAGTGCAGATGTTGAAAAATCCAAGTGGAGTCGAATCCCAGTGATACAGAGTTTCAAGATATAGATGCTTTGTGCAGAAATTATCAAGGAAATGGCAAAGATTCGACAAATTAACACCAAGAGGAAAATGGGTCTTAGTATTAGTCATGAATGAAGTGGGCAAGCTTTCAAGAAAAGCTCAACATTCTCTTCGAATAACAATGGTGAAATACAATGCTTCTTTCTTGTAGGCTAATTTTAAGTTGCAACAATTCTTGGATTGGGAGACGTATGTTTCAGAAATAACATCGCTTCTCCTTAAATGGCATTGTCTAGTTTCTTCAAAATCAAATTCTGTGCTATTCTCGGTGTTGAAGATTAATAGCTGCGACTAACTTATTATACATGTCCTCAGAAAAGAGCAGAGCGGAGCAGATTGTTTTCTAGGTAAGTTTACTTTCTTGTGTGACTTAATTAATGCTTGTTTAATTGGTTAAAATACGTTAATATTTTGTAGGGTAATTGTGTTTGTAGTGTACTCATGGATTTATTGGTTAAACCTTCATGCTTGTATAGCAGTTGTACCAATGCCATGCATGTACGATGGTAATATTCTTATGATGTTACGTTATTGAAGAAGTATATGTTTCATTAGAAGTTATGAGTGCTCTGAGTTGAGTGTGTGTGTTAACTTTTGCACTAGATCTTCTATTACATATGATGCCGTGGTGCATAATGTATTATTAACATTATCAATGTTTAACTATTTGACGTCTTTAAAGTTCTAATTTTTTATGTAAACGTCAACTTCTCATAATCCGATTCATGGATAAATAGGCTCAAAAAAATTAAGTGTAATGTTTTTAATTAGAATAGGATGTTTAAAGTTTCACATCAGTCAACAAATAACAAATTTTATGTGTAAAATATCTATAGAGCTAGAAATTAGACCTCTCTGGTTATAACTGATAGCTAACTAAACTATAATATCTAGTTTACGTATCTGATAAGTTAATGCTCATGTGTTCCATAGAATGTTTGTCAAACCTTACTTTTAATTGTTTTAAAATACGTCAAACCTTTCTTTCAAAAACACATTTCTTTCAAAAGCACATTCCAAGAAGCATCCCTAGAATTATTTTTGTTGTAATTTAATATGGAAAAAAATTTTCTTTTCAAAAATTTATAGTTTTTAGTGCAAATGGTTGCATAAAAACTGCTAAACTACAAATATTCGCAGAAAATATATATATAGGCAAACGTGCAATTGTTTGCTTGCACTAAAAACTGCTAAACATCATGAAATAGATTACACATTTTGTGTAGATTACTTATACACATGCTGCATGTTTTACTTATAGACCTGATGCATGTTTTACTTATAGAACTGCTGCATGGATAGGTGTCGCAATGTAATTTACTTGTAGACCTGCTGCATGTTTTACTTTATTTAACATTAAATAGATTACACATAGTTTGTATGTATATAGTTGAATTACATATAGTACCCACTGCATTTTGGCTTGTTGCATCATATTTTAAGTCCTTGCTACGTATTTTTTTCTTCCTTTGAGACTCTTTTACTTTATGAATATTTGACATAACGATTACTAACATCTTGATTGCTTATTTGTATTGCAGATGTTAGAGAGAATATCAAAAGCAAAGCAAGATGAAATCAAATATTTGACTGGTTTATAAGTAAGTTGATGCAAGTATGTATGAAATTTTATGTATGGACATAGAAAAAGTAGCTAGAACGATATGTATGAAATACTATATTCGGATATAGTGAAAGTTGTTTGAATATGTATGAAATAATATGTTTGGATATGCCAAAAGTTTGAATATGTATGAAATATTGTCTGGATATGGAAATAGTTGTTTAAATATGTATGAAATATTGTGCTGTAATTTACATATTTTTTGTCTGTGGAAATTTTTTTGTTTGAAGACCTAGAGAACCAAGCTTTGCTTGTAAACTCTAAGGAAGTATGTACCGAACCCACAACACATACTTCAGGTAATTCACAAGGATATGTAGTCTATGGAAATATTTTATATTTATATGCAGAGAAGAATTGGATAAATGGATATTGTATATGTGAAAAAGCTGAAATGACAATAAATTAAATCTACAAATAAATATTGCATTTAATAGCGTTTTAGAAACGATGACGTACAACAAACGCTATAGAATGTAACCATAAGATGTTATTGACCCAATGCTATAATAACAAAATAAACGTTATAGAAATATTCATAAAAACGCTATAGAAAGACGCAAAAAACGTTATTGAAAGTAGCTATGGGATAATATTTTATATAGCGTTCTAGGTTAATAGCAAAGGAAAACGCTATAGAAAAAATATTTTTCATAGCGTTTTTTTCACTGCTATTCAAAGCTGAAGGTCTACCATAGCATGTCGTTCCTTAGCGTTCTTTGGAACGCTATGGTAGGGTATAATAGCGTTTTTCAAACGCTATGAAAGCCCCTGTTTGTTGTAGTAAATTTTTTCCTCTTTGTTTTATCCATTTGTTTGTTAGTTTTTCACATCAACCCCAAAATTTTCTTTGGCTTTAATAAGTTAAGCCATTTATAGTAAATATATAAAAAATACAAATTTTCATGGTTCTGACGGTTCAACCTCGTAACTTCAACCTTGATTTATGATTTGGTCTTCAAAACTATGATTTATATACTCAATAAAGGAGTTGATTCATGGTTACATGCCCATTGTTTTGAAATGCCAAATTATAAGATCACAACTTGTTTAATTATAAAAGTTTTCATACTAAACATCTTAAAAAAAATTCTTTTTCTTTGCTAATAACTTAAATAATTTGTGCCGGACTATTTTGTTTATTCAAAATGATACGATTTAAAGGTCCGCTCCCCACCATTGTGCGATTGTACTAGTTTATACATGATTCTTGTAACAAATTTTGATTCTTGGACCAATAAAAACCATGAACCATTTATAGCCATTCATTTAGTAGATAAGACAAAATTATTTATAACTTCCTATACTTATAGCCTTATATATTTCCTACATTTTTTTCCAATTGTACTGAACTGTCAATTGGTAAGTCAAAGGCTGCCTATTTTTATTGCAATCCCTGCATTTTTATAGCCTTATGCATTTCTTGCATTTTCTATCAATTGTACTGATCTGTCAATTGATAAATCAAAGGCTGCCTATTTTTATTGCATTTCCTGAATTTTTATAGCCTTGAGCATTACCTGCATTTTTTAAGCCTTGAGCATTTCCTATATTTTCGGTCAATTCTAGTGGACTGTCAATTGATTTTATTGAATTTTAGAGGAGAAGAGAGAATGTGATGAATAATTAATTTTATTGCAATTTTTTTCTGATTCTACAATCTCTTTGTACATCATTATATATAGTTTAATTCTACTAGCCATTGCTTATTTCCTTAATTATAATTCTACTAGCGTTGCTTATTTCCCAAATTATAATTCTACTATCCACTGTTTATTTCCTAAAATATAATTGCCTAATTACACCATAATTACAGCAAGGTACCAAGTATAGCCAACAGCTGTATAATGGATGCCAGCCTTTTATTTGTTTCCTGTTTTCAACCTAGATAATATTCTAAGGCTATCATTCCTATTTCCCAACACTCCCCCTCAAGTTGGGTTCGAATAATTTAATAGAACCCAACTTGTCAAGTATGTTCAGATAGCCGGTTTTGATGAGTGCTTTTATGAATATATCTGATAGTTGCTCTTTGCTTTTGACAAATGGAGTTTCTATTTCCACAAGTGCACTTTCTGTCTAACAAAGTGACAATCTACCTCTATATATTTTGTCCTTTCATAAAAGATAGGATTGGATGCAATATGACGTGCAACTTGATTATCACAATACACTTGCATTGTTTTGTATGCTCTATCTTGATGTCACTAAGTAATGACTTAATCTTGACATGCTCACTTACTGTGGATGCTATGGCTTGATATTCTTCTTATGCACTTGATCTAGCTATAATATTATGCTTCTTACTTTTCCAAATGACAAAGTTACCACATACAAACGTACAAAACCCTGTGGTTGATTTTTTGCCATAGCTTCTGGCCCAATCTGCATCAGAAAAACCAACCACATCATTAGAATTGTTTTTCTTCATCCAAATTCCTTGACCTGGAGTGTCTTTAAGACGCCTCAATATTCTATCAATTGACTCAAGTAGATGGTATGTGGAGCTTGCATAAATCAACTAATGACACCAACTTCAAAGGCAATATCTGGTCTGGTTACTGTATGGTAAATTAATTTGTCCACCATCCTTTGATATTGTCCTATGTCAGATAATGGTTCACCATCTTCAACTTCAAATTTTATATTCGTCTTCATAGGCGTATTAGCTGGTTTTTCTCCTAAATTACCAGTCTCTTTTAACAGATCAAAGAAATATTTTCTTTGGGATAGAAATATCCTTTGATTGAGTGGACTATTTCTAGTCCAAGCAAATATGATAGATTTCCAAATTCTTTGATGTCAAATTCCTTTTTTAAATATTGTTTACCCCTTCCAATTTCCTCATTATTATTTCTACTGATGATAATGTCATCAACATAAACTAGAATAATAATAGTGTATTTTGCGAGCGTTTAATGAACATAGAGGAATCGGTGGTACTTTTTAAAAAATTAATCTTTAAAAGAGAAATGCTTAGCTTGGCATAACATGCTCTTGGAGATTGCTTTAGATCATGGATCGTCTTTTTTAATTTACACACTAGTGGTGAGTTCGTCTGACTTTTGTAGCCTTGAGGAAGAGTCATATAGATTTCCTCTTCTAAATTTCCTTGAAGGAATCCATTTTTACATCCATTTGGAAAAAATTCCATCCCAAGTTGGTGGCTACTGACAGCGAAATTCTAACCGCATTCATTTTTGCTACTGGTGCAAAAGTCTCTTGTTAGTCAATACCATACGTTTGGGTAAATCTCTTGGCCACTAATCTAGCTTTGTACCTTTCAATAACACCATCACTATTGTATTTGATTTTGTATACCCATTTTCAACCTACGAATTTTTTGTTTTTTGGTAAATTAATAATATCCCACGTGTCATTTTTTTCTAAGACTTGAAGTTCTTCATTCATAGCTTTACGCCAAATTGAGCTTTGATTGGCTTCACTAAAGTTGGTTGGTTCCATTTGGTTAGTGATGTTACTTAAGTAGGCTCAATATGAAGGGGAAATGCAGTTATATCAAATAAAATCTTGTATTGGATACATCACCTATTGGGATACATAATCCCTTAATTTGATAGGAGGTCGAGTTTGTCTTGTAGATCTTCTTATAGCATTTTTTTCTTGAGTTGGTTCTTCATGAGTTAGTTCTTCACTTGAATGAATAATTTCTTCATCCTCCCTTAACGAATTGGACTTGTTTCTCAGATTTTTTCTTCATTTGTATGATCAACCTGTTCTTGATTTGTATCTTCAGGAAACATGAAATTAATTGGAGACAATATGAGCGGTTTACCTTGTGTATTTCTATGATGACCCAGAATTTTACTGCTTTGATTTGTAAGTATTTAATTAATTTAAATATTCAATATATAGGTTTTATAATAAGAACAAAAATCTTTTTAATAATAAATAATAATGGAGAAATAGTTTTTAAAATTTGTTTACAAAAATATATAGTTCGATAAAAAACAGAAAATGTGACCGGAAACTGTTTTCCCAATTTTCGACGTTTCGTCGTATAGAAGTTATTTGAAATGTTGTGCATACTTTCTTATATGTATGCACACATAGAATAATTATATAATATGGATTAAGATAATATAATTAGGTTTAATAACGTTAATTAACTTAAGATAATTATGATGTGACACTTTGGTAACTAAATAAAAAATAAACAGAAAACAATCACATCAAGAGAGACAAGATTTGACACTTTGGCAACTCAAAGTACAAACATGTTTCTTAGGATGTGTGAAAGGAGGAGACAAGATGGTGACGTGGTAATGGGGGTGTGGAGTGTAAAGGACCAAGGGCGTTTAGGTAATTCACTTGTTTTCTTGCTTATAAAATAGCCCTTTAATTCCTTCATTTTCCTCTGTTTTCTTTCCTCCATAACCTCTTTATCCCACCTCAAATGGTGATATTCTTTTTTTCAAATCACCTAAAATTCTAGTCACTACAAGAAAAACTTTTAGTAGCATTTATAGCCAGCGTTTGAAATGTAAATGCTACTGTAAACACTAGGTTTGGTCTGTTTTCGCTAAATTTTACCGCACCTGCCTTATTTTTTTTTCAAATAAACAATTACAGAAACTTATTCCCAAATCCTTCTTTTTCCCTCTCCTCTTTTAAAACATCCGTCAATCTCCCAAACCACAGTATATCTTCACTTCCTCGTTATGTTTCCTTCAACGTCGATCTACCTTTCTCCACTTCATCGATTACCCCTCATTCAAAACCATAACTCGATGCGATCACTATTTCTGCACAAACCCTAAATCATTCCTCAAGTTTGCAACGATCCACTACTAATTTGAAGTTGACCCCTATTCCCAGTCAAAGTTGTTCCACATAGAAGACCTAATTCCCAAATTCAGTTCATGGTCAACCTTAATCGAGTTTAATCCAGTCCAACTTGTAAGGTACGATATAAATCTGTTCAACTAATTTTTTAATTAAGTTTTTTAATTTTTAATGTTGCATTGTTTAAGATACTTTAATTCAGAGATTTTCCTTTTCTCGAAGAATAGGAAAATTGAATTTCGATTTTCCTATTCTCTCTGTTATAACTTTTCGCTTATTATGACATGATAATAATCGCATCCTATAATGAACGATAGTTATCAAAAGAATGATAGTTTAATATTCATAAAAATTGATTAAAGATCATATTTAAGTGAATTAGTAAATATGAATTCCTTCATATGAGCTAATTGCCTTTTATTTTAATTTTTAATCTATTTATTTAGCATTGAAGATAAATAAATAGCTTTAAATGGCAATTTTGTTTCTAATATCCTTGACTATGATGTTGAAATTGGTTGAGATTTGATTTTGGCATATTAAAAGTTTAATCACCCTTGGATATACAAGCCGGAGTATCCTGTATAAGTTTTGAAGTAAATATTATAAGTTTCAAAATTGATTGTATAATTAATCGAGCTTTAAAAAATTAATTGATTATTAAATGATGCTACACTACTATAGATTCTACAACAAACATTATTAACAGTCGTTGTTCATATTATTTAATCTAACAATGCAGGGATGCTATTGCAAATAGTCATCTGAAAAGCTTTTGTATCTATCCTTGTTTAGTTTACACATACGTGCATGTGTCAAAATCCTTGATAAGCCTGCTTTTAAATAGGCATGTATTCTTCAGTATTAGATTTGTTTGTGCTTAGTGCTAATTACTTCCCTTTATGTTTTATGTTAGAGTTTCAACGAAATGAAAAAAGGGTAAGTTTGGCTCACATCCCTAATAAGTTTCAAAATAGAGAAAACATCCTTCCCAAACTAAACTTACATTTCCGTTCCCTATATTCAAATTCGTGCACGCAAAAAGACCCAAATACCCTTTTATGTTTTTAACATTTCAAACGCGTATAACTTTATGTAGAAAAATCGGATCAACATACCGTTTTCACCAAAAAATCATAAATTTTATGATCTTTAAAATGAGATCCATTGTTGATACTAAAAATTCAAATTTGTAGTAAAGGTGCAATTATTTCATATATTTGCAGACAATTCAGCAAATTTTGAACACATTCGATTTTTTTTCAAATGAGATTTTGAAGACATTCGATTTTGAACAAATTTTGAACACATTCAGCAAATTCAGCAAATTTACAACATTTGTAAATAATTGCAGACATTTCTGCAACTATATGGTATAGTTGTAGAAATGTCAGCAACTATTTGCAATAGTTGCAGACATTTCTGCAACTATTGCATATTTGCAGAAATGCAACTATATGCTATAGTTGTAGAATTGTCTGCAACTATTGCATATAGTTGCAGAAATGTCTGCAACTATTGCATATAGTTGCAGAAATTTCTGCAACTATATGGCATAGTTGCAGAAATGTCTGCAACTATTGCATATAGTTCAGACATTTCTGCAACTATTATGTATAATTGCAGTTTTCCACTGAAATCGAGAAAGCTGAGCTCGCCATTGAAGAAGGAGATGAAATCAAGAAACATAAGTTCGCCAATGAAGAAGAAGATGAAATCAAGAAAGATAAACTCGTTATTAAAATCAATCGTGTAAGAAGCGGAGGTGTATTTTAGGGGAAAAAACAGCCGAAATGAAAAATAGGGACCTACAAAGTATGTTTTCTTGCGGGAGGAGTTTTAGTGAATTAAGTTTGCTTTTAGGGATGCGTGCCTAATATTCACTGTTAACCCTCAATTTCCTACGGCTTAAGAACTATACGACTCAATAGAGGTATGCGACTCAACGACTTAACGAGTTAAGGATTATGCAACTTAAGGGAGTGGACGACCTACGACCTAAGGAAGCTAACAGCTAACGGCTTAAGGATGGTACGATCTAAAGGATGAAGCAACCGAAGAGTAATGGGCGACTTAACGACTTAAGGCCTGGACGACCTAAGGAAGCCTGCGACTTAACAAGTTAAGGGTTATGCGACTTAACGACTTAAGGCCTGGACGACCTAAGGAAGCCTACGACTTAACAAGTTAAGGGTTATGCGAGTTAACGACTTAAGGCCTGGACGACCTAAGGAAGCCTACGACTTAACAAGTTAAGGGTTATGCGAGTTGACGACTTAAGGCCTGGACGACCTAAGGAAGCCTACGACTTAACAAGTTAAGGGTTATGCGAGTTAACGACTTAAGGCCTGGACGATCTAAGGAAGCCTACGACTTAACAAGTTAAGGGTTATGCGAGTTGACGACTTAAGGCCTGGACGACCTAAGGAAGCCTGTGATTTAACGAGTTAAGGATTAGCGACTTAAGGAAGTATACTATCTACGACTTACGACCTAGCATGTGTCGTGAACGACTTAAGAAAATAAAGCGCTGCTTCATTTTGAACATGGTGGCCTCCTAGCTCGTCAGCGAGTCAAGACTTGTATTATTATCTGAAATAAGCGAGTTTACCAGTTAAGCTGCGACTCACGACTTAGCTTAGGTCGTCCATGACCTAAAGGCTACCGAGTTAAAATCCAATGCCTGGACACTTATGCCGCTTCACTGATATTGTTACCTGCTAAGTCGGCCACGAATTACGACTTATCTTAAGTCGGCCACGACTCATGACTTGGCAAAAATTCCTGTCCAGATTTCTCTATAAATACAGCGCTACCTTCAACATGAGGGAGACTTTTCCGACCATTCTTTGAAGCGCCGTTACTCTGCCGAATTCTCAACTCATCCAACATTTGAAGAACTCCAAACATTGAAGATACTACAACAAGCTTTGAGCGAGATTCTACACATCCGACATGGATTCAACAAATCTCATCATTAAAGTTTGAGTTACTAATCTGAAGTGTTTGTGGGATCGAAGTGAATTGTATTCGAAGTGCATTGTATCAAATTGTAACCAAGTCAACTATTAAAGACTATAAAGTGGACGTAGGCTCAATTACGGGCCGAACCACTATAAATCTGTTGTCCCTTTACCGTTTTCTGCTATTTTACTGCTTATATCTTGTTCCCGTCACACGGGTGGTGCTTTCAAAACTTTACCACACACACCGGGTGTTAGCGTTCAATTTTCAGCGTTAACATTTTGGTGCTTTCACTGAGAACCCAACTCAGGACTACTGTCGTCATTGCTTCACGAAAGTTTGTTGAAAAAGTTTCCTTCAAGACCAGAAGTCTGTCAGACATAATGGCTCCTGGAAGAAAACACAAATCTTTTAGATCTGAAGATGCTCGTGATAATACCGCCACTTCTCCTTCTCCAAGTCAGGCAGCTCCAAGCGTTGGAGTGACGCGAGAAGAGTTAGATGCTGCTGTGTCCGGGCTGTATCAGCAATTTGAAACTCAGAATACTCTAATGATGGAAAAGTTAAATGCTTTGCTTAGGGCTAGTCAAAGACTAGTAAATAATGAAGAAAACTTTGCTGATGCTGTTCACAACTCCGAAGGGAGAAATATTCCTCAAGGGGGATCAGATGCCGCTGAAGGGGCACCTCTCCAGGCTGAAGGATCCAGGCCATCGCCAGTTCTCCGCAAGCATTTGCCCGGGCAAACCTCCGAGAAAATGGTCGAAGTTTACTCCGCAAAGTCACTAAACAATGAGGAATATCTCTCCGGCATGATTCGGCAAATAATGAAGGAAAGCATGCAGAGAAACGAAGATGAGAATGATTGGGGATTTGCTCCAAGTAAAACTCCATTTACTGAGAGGATTCTAAAAGCTGAGTTTCCCAGAAAATTTGTTCCTCCTACCATTCCTGCTTATCGAGGAACAAGTGACCCGAATCAATTCTTGTACAAATATGATTGGCACATGACTGGCGCCAGAGCAACTGATGAGATTAAATGCCAATATTTCCCGATATACTTGGAAGGAGTGGCGCTACTTTGGTTCACCAAGCTTCCTGTACGATCCGTTGATCAATTTTCTGATCTAACTCGGAAATTCAAGGAACAATTCAGATTATACACTTCAAGAGCAAAGGATATAATGTCTCTTTCGAGCCTCGAACAGAACCCCGGAGAACCCATCAAATTCTTCTTGAATCGCTTTAATATAGCCCTAGCTGGAGTTGATAACGCAGAACCATGAATGGTTTTAACCTACTTAATGCAGGCTATTGACAAGTCAAGCGAATTTGGAAAATGGTTGAAGATGAAGGAACCAAATTCGCTCGAAAAGTTCTACAAAAAGGCTGATGAGTTCATGCGCCTAGAAAATCTCTCCGCATCAGCTAAAGTCGTGACAATAGTGGTGGAGAATAATATTACTGCTCAGAACAAAAAAGAATCTGGAAATCAGAAGAGAGAGAGTAATGGTGGAAAAAAGCAGAAGGACCTCAAAAAGCCCCGCTTTCTCAAGCCCTTAGATTTTACCCCTCCAACTGATACATCGGAGAATATTTCCGTCGCCACTAAAGATGCTGTTGAATATCCGAAGCCACCGGTAGTGAAAGTTGGAAAAAATGCTGCTCAAAGCGGAAGATTTTGCCAATTTCATAACCAACCAGGCCATGATACCAAAGAGTGCCGCCACTTGAAAAGCTTGATTGAAGAGTTATTAAGACAAAATAAGTTGCACTAGTATGTTAAAAGGAATAGAAAAGACCCGTCTTCATCTAACCAGGGGCAGCAACTTCCAACTCATTCATCTGGTTCAGGAGAGAGGCCTGCTGCACAAGAAATAGAAAGACCTGTCATCAATGTGATCACAGGAGGACCCCATCCGGCTGGCAGGAGTTGGGGTGAGATGGAAAGGTATGCTAGAGCTTTGAAGTATGCCCCAGCTGAAGAAAGTGTCTTGATCTTGGAAGATGCTGCACCTCTGAAGCAGCAAAAGACTTTTCATGATGATATCATTTTCAGAACCAGGGATTCTATTGATGTGGAGGCTCATACCGAGGACCCTTTGGTTGTCTCTGTCGGTATTGGGCCGGCTATTGTAAGGAGGGTGCTGGTTGATAGCGGCGCCTCGTGCAACATACTCTTTAAAAAGACATTTCACCAAATGAAAATTCCAATGGCAGACGTACAGGCTTCATCTCACAAGATTGCCGGATTTACAGGGGAGCTGAAACAACCAATTGGAACAGTGGACTTGTTTGTTGAAATGGGCGAAGGGCATAAGAAGGTGGTTCGGAAGCAAACTTTTGTAATTGTTGATGGATTCTCCGCCTATAATGCTTTCTTGGGTCGGCCTACTCTTGCTGCTTTCAGGGCCATCCTCGCTCCGTGGTGCTTGACAATGAAATTTCCTATTGATAATGGAGTTGCTGTCATTAAGGGAGACCAGAACGCGGGGCGAGAATGTTATCTTGTAGAGCTCCGAGAGGCCAGGAAAAGAGAGATGGGAAAAGATGCGGCAGCTCCGCTCCGCATCAAGGAACCAACCTTGTAGCAACTACGGGGTGGCCCCTGTACTGGCGAACACAGCAATGCAAGGAAAGAAATGGACCCCAGAAAAGCCAGTACAGGGGAGAATAGAGTGGTACCTGTGGAAGTGACGGTACCAATACCTGTTGACTCGAAAGACCCAAACAAAGTACTCAATGTGGGTTCACAACTGAGCATAGCAGTTCAAAACACGCTGATATCATTTTTAAAAGCAAATCTGGATGTGTTCGCTTGGTGTCACGCTGATATGTGTGGAATCTCTCCGGAAATTGCTGTACATACTCTAAATATCGATCCAAAATTCACGCCAGTGAAGCAGAAAAGAAGAACCCAAGGTCCAGAAAGGTCAATAGCGTTAAAGGAAGAGGTAGATCGGCTCATGGAGAATGATTTCATCAGGGAATCCACTTACCCAAATTGGGTTTCAAATCCAGTACTGGTCAAGAAGGCAAATGGAAAGTGGAGAGTATGCATCGACTTTTCAGATCTAAACAAAGCTTGCCCCAAAGATTGCTTCCCGCTGCCCAGAATCGATCAGTTGGTGGATGGAACAGCTGGGCATGAGTTGTTATCTTTTATGGATGCTTACTTCAGATACAATCAGATTATGATGCATGAGCCAGATCAGGAAGACACAAGCTTTATCACGGATGTGGGACTCTACTGCTACAAAGTTATGCCTTTCGGATTAAAGAATGCTGGGGCAACTTACCAAAGACTCATCAATGCTATGTTCAAACCTCAGATCGGCAAAACTATGGAAGTTTATGTTGATGATATGTTGGTAAAGTCAAAGAAAGCAGTAGACCACATGGATCACTTGGCGGAAATGTTTGCAATTCTTCGAAAGTACGGAATGAAGCTCAATCCTTTGAAATGTTCATTCGGAGTAGAGTCCGGAAAATTCTTGGGTTTCATTGTGAGCGCTAGGGGCATCGAGGCCAATCCTACTCAAATCACAGCTCTAAGAGAGGTCAAAGCCCCTAGAACAAAGAAAGAACTGCAAAGCCTCAATGGAAAAGTCGCTGCTCTGAGTCGTTTCATTTCCAAAGCCACAAACAAATGCATTCCCTTCTTTGACGCTCTAAGAAAAGGAAAGAAATTTTTTGAATGGACTCCCGAATGCCAGAACGCTTTCGATGAATTAATTCGTCATATGGAAACGCCTCCAGTACTGTCCAAGCCTGGTAATGGTGAAGACCTTTTCATCTATTTAGCAATTTCATCTCATGCTCTCAGTGCAGCACTTGTACGGGAAGATGTGAAAATACAACGTCCAGTTTATTACATCAGCAAACGGTTCACTGGGGCAGAGATGAATTATTCGAAGATAGAAAAGCTTGCCTATTATTTGCTAATTGCTTCCAGGAAGTTGAGGCCATACTTTCAAGCTCATCCTATCAAGGTCCTTACTGATCAACCTCTAAAGCAAGTCCTGTTTCGTCCTGAAACTTCGGGTCGCCTTTTGAAATGGAACATCGAACTCAGCCAATATGATATCACTTACCATCCCCGAAGAGCAATCAACGGACAAGCTTTAGCAGATTTCATTGCGGAATCTACTGACAAAGGTGATAGTGAGAAGGAAACAAATGATGACACTCCAATCCAATGGAAGTTGTATGTTGACGGCTCGAGAAATGATTACTATTATGGGGCAGGGGTTGTGCTTGAAACCCCCGAAGGACGATCATTGTGTTGTGCATTGAGACTGGAATTTCCTTCAACGAACAATGAAGCAGAGTATGAAGCTCTTATTGTCGGTTTAAAAATTGCCAAGGAACTGAACATCAAAGTGTTACAGATTTTCAGTGATTCCCAACTTATTGTTTGCCAGGTAAAGAAAGAGTTTCAAGCTAAAGGTGGAAATCTGCCCGCATACTTGTCAAAGGCATGTGAGCTTCTCGAAGATTTTGATCATTACACGATAAGTCACATTCCTCGAGTAGAAAACATGAAGGCGGATTCTTTAGCAAAGTACTCAAGTCCTGGAGAGGCTCAATTATTGGGATTAGTCCCTGTGGAAGTTCTGTCGGCTCCAAGCATTGATGAGATGGATATTGATTGGATTATGGCTGCGTCTCAAGAGCATGAATCATGGATGACTCTAATCAAAGAATATCTACTCAATGGTTCACTGCCAGAAAGTTCTAAAGAACGCCGAAAGCTGTTAAGAAAAGCGTCAAGATATATAATTCAAGATGGCCGATTATACAAACGGGGATTCTCAATACCATTACTCCGATGTGTAACTAAGGAAGAAGCCAAGACGATTCTAGCTGAGATACACGGAGGAGAGTGTGGGGATCATTCAGGTGGCCAAACTCTAGCCAAGAAAGTTCTCCGATATGGGTATTTCTGGCCAGATATTAATCGAGATGCTGCTATTTACTCCCGGAAGTGCGACAAGTGCCAGAGATTTGCAAAAATCCCAAAAGCGCCTTCCACCGAACTCACGCAAATGGTCAGCCCATGGCCGTTCGCCATTTGGGGAATAGACTTGATTGGACCTTTACCGATCGCTAAATCTGGAATCAAATATGCTATTGTTGCTGTTGATTATTTCACTAAGTGGGCTGAAGCTGAACCCTTGGCCACCATTACCTCTAAAAAGATGATAAATTTTGTAACTAAAAATATCATTTGCAGGTATGGTGTGCTGCAGAAGATAATCACAAATAACGGTACTCAGTTTGAAAGTGAAGAATTCCAAAACTTTTGCAAACGGTTCAAAATTCGAAATTTTTTTTCAGCAGTGGCTCATCCGCAGGCAAATGGGCAAGTGGAAGCAGTAAACAAAATTATCAAGTCAACCATCAAAAAGCAACTCGAAAAAGCAAAAGGTGGTTGGGTCGATAAGCTGCCACTAGCACTATGGGCATACAGAACTACTCACAAAACTGCGACTGGGCACACTCCATTTTCACTGGCATATGGATCAGAGGCAATGATTTTAGTGGAAATAGAAGTTCCTTCACACAGAAGAATTCATTTCAACGAGGTTGAAAATGAGAGACTGCAACTTGAAGCCCTGGATTTTCTTGATGAAAAAAGAGAAGAAGCTAGGCTCATAGTTTTAGCTTATCAACAAAGGATAGCCAGGCACTTCAACTCTAAAGTTCTCCAACGCAGCTTTGAGGTCGGAGACTTAGTCTTGAAAAGGATCATGACAGCAACCGGGGTGTTCGGGCCAAACTGGGAAGGGCCATATGTCATAGGCAATAAACTTCTTGATGGCACTTTCAAACTCATAACTGTTGAAGGAGATCCAATTCCAAGAGCCTGGAACAGCAACCACTTACGTCCTTATTTTACTTAAAATAGCTTTGCTCAAAATTGTAAAATAGTGATGGATGTATCAGTTGTATTGTAAGACATTGTAAATCAGTGCAAGTTAATAAAAGCTATAATGTGGATGTAGGCCCGATTCTTGGCCGAACCACTATAAATCTTGTGTTCTTTACTATTTTATAATGCCTGTTTCATTTCGATATGTAAATACTTTAAATGTATTGTTAAAATGTCGATTCAAAATTGCAGGACATTAAAACAAGGCTTACTCGTCACAAAGCCAAGCGACCCCTATAAGTCACTAATTAAGCAAATACCAAGCAACAAAAATTCCAGATTCAAATCCCATACAAGAAGAACTTCACATAAAAAGTTGGTGACTCCACTGTATCAAGCCCTCGTTAACTGGTTGTGATCGTCGGTATAAACAGACATCCAACTAGGTAACCTGCGTTTGTCCCGTGAAGTCATTCAACAGTGAAGTCCACTTCTTTGGATAAAGCAATTTACTTGCAAAGGAGAAGGAAGACGCGCTTGGAAACGATAATAAGGATCGCTGATGAGCAGATGATGAGAAAACATGGGCCGGCAAACATAAAAGCAGCCAAAAGGAGGTATGCCTCTCAATAAGAGGGCCGGTAGATCCACTAAAGGGACACCTTCCCAAGCAGAAGGAGCAGGGCCCTTGCTAATTGGTCGTGATGCATCCGATCAGATAGCTTGCGTCCGTCCCGTGGATCCACTCGCCCCTGAGACGCAACCTTCCTGGCACACCAACCAACCAAAGCTTCTCTCCGGAGGCCAATAAAGCCCTCTAACAAGGCACGCCAAAAAATGAAAGTGCTTTCCTCAATCAAAAAAGATTGGTGGAACCACCGGAGGGGCACCTTCCCAAGCTGAAGGAACAGGGCCCTTGTTAATTGATTGCGATCGTTTGTGCAAACGAACATCCAATCAAACAACTTGCATCCGCCCCGTGGATCCATTCAACCATGAGAAAGTAACTTCCAGGCAATCGGAAAGCCATCTTCGGAGGCACAAGCCCTCTTCGGAGGCACATGCCCTCTTCGGAGGCAAAAGCCCTCTCCCGAGGCACCACAAGCCCTCTTTGGAGGCACATGCCCTCTTCGGAGGCAAAAGCTCTCTCCCGAGGCACCACAAGCCCTCTTCGGAGGCACATGCCCTCTTCGGAGGCAAAAGCCCTCTCCCGAGGCACCAAAAGACCTCTAACGAGGCACAAGCCCTCTTCGGAGGCACAACTCTTCAAAGAAGCCCTCTCCGGAGGCATACTTCAACTCTTAAAGGAAGGATAATTTATTTATCTCAAAAAGTTCTTCCTAAAAGTTGAAATGCTACATAAAGCCCTTTTCAGAGGCCCGCTTTACCGTGTAAGAGATTACACTTCTCAGAAATATGAAGTGACCATCTCCAAAGGTTGAAGCGTAAAACCATTCCAAAAAACGAGATACGCTCTATTAAAAGCAGAATAATTCTTCCCTTAAAAGTGGAATAGTTATTCTCCGAAATAAGAGTATCAGTCTTGTCAAAGCAAGAGATATTGCAATGCACTTGTGGTATGGGGGCAATATTATATAATGTAGCTACATTAACAAAAGTAATATACAAGCAACATACCACATGTTCATCACAATATCACGCAAAGAAAATGTGGAATAAATGCATTCTCAAGCACAGACGAAAAGTTCGTACAAGTAAAAAGAATCTTTTATTCTACACTAAAAATGAGAAATAAATGTATTCACACATACACAAGAATTTGTACAAGTGAAAGAATTATTTTATTCAATACTATGAAAATTCTTTACATGTGCAGATATCAAAAAAAGCAGGGACCGGTACTCGCACAACCTCCGGTCAATACATTCAAAAAGCAAAACAAGAACCATAAAGTCCAGCCCGTCACTCCATCTTCCCGCCACCCTTAGAGCCCTTTCCCGGCTTGATAGCTAGTTTCGGAAGCCGTTGTCGACGAGTTGGAGGGGAAGGAGAAATAGGAGCAGCTGGATCTTCTTCAACATTTTTTTCATCAGTCGGAGTACTCTTCTTCTTCTTCTTCTTCATGGCGCGCTTCCCTTTCCTTTTCGAAGAAGACTCACTTCCAGGAGTAGTAAGCAGTGTGGAAAGTTTCGTGTTATCATCAAGAGACTGCTCCAGAGTCTTCTCGCCTTCTTCATGTTCCACAGTCTTTTGCTCTTGCGAAACAATCGGATCGTCCAAGTCTTTGAGGGCTTCTATTTTCTCTTCTTGCGATCCTGGTTGAAAAGCTGGAAGAGGAGTAACTTGAGAAGAAGAAGGAACGGCAGCCGAAGAAGGAGAAGTTAGCGCAACTTTCGGTGCTTTCGCTACAGAAGAAAAGAAGTCAAAATCAGTATTCTCCGAAAGGAGAGAAGATATGGGTCCACCAAGACTTAAGTAACAATCGAGAAATTCATCAAACTCGGTTGAAGCAAACAAGTAGTCCACTTGACTTGGTTCAACGTCAAAGTTACCTGGAGAAGTCGGCTTTACAAGATCAATCTCGAATTTCTGAGCCTCAATATCTTCCAAGGCCTCTTCCTCGGTAGGAGTGGTCACAATTTCTTTATCAACTTAGGCAGGAGGCGAAGAATGTGAACTGGAGCCAATAATATCGACATCAGCTGAAACCGAAGTATGAACAGGGGCAGTAGGAAGTATTTCTTGTTCGGAACGCTTCTCTCCCGTCACTTCGGTTCGTCCTTGGGCAAGTTGCTCTTTTCCTTTAGCAAGAGCGGCACGGGACTCATCATTTAGATAAATAGCTTCAAGATCCGCTTCACCGTAACCAGCTCCTCCAAGCATGTCGATAATTACTTCCCACACTTCAGCCAAAGTAATTTCATATTTTGGCCCCAGAAAAGAAAGGCTTCCGTGCCCCAGAACGCTGTGGACATAAAAGTCAAATAAAGTGGAGCTAATGTTGGCTTTGGTTGTTTCAAGAGATTGTTCGGCCGCAGCTTTGCCGGCGATAGCCTCATCGCGCTCCTTTTCAACCCTTAACAATTGAGATTGCAGCTTTGTAATTTCCAAGTCTTGGGAGCTGACTTTCCCTCGAAGCTGAGCGGCGTCATTACGATATTTCCTAGTAACATGCTGCTCTGCTTCAACTTTCGCTTCAGCATCTCGCTGAGCAGCATGGGCATCTCGAACTTGTTTTTGAAGCATTTCTTCCTTTTGCGAATAAGAAGTGGAAGAAGTGGCAAGCTCGTTCTTTAGTCTTTCAACGTCAGCTTCAAGTTTCCCATAACCGTCAGCAATGCTCTTCATTTCGGCATCATGCTGTTTGCAAATTTTATCCCATTCTGACTTATCGTTTTCCATGGTCAGCATGGCTTCGAGATTCGCGTGATTGACCCTTTGCAGCTCGTCAACAAGTTTTTGCCATCCAGACATCCTTTCGATATTAAGTTTGACGGCATCGAGGTTGCACAGCATAGCCGGTTTATCAATCGGAATCAAGTCAAGGTCAAAGCGCACCCCCTTTAAGCACCATTGCGGGAACCGACTTTGAAGAATTGGCGGACCCTGTCCAACTTGATATCGAGGCCTGTTGATGATTGTTTGAATGTCAGACTTCTCAAGAACGGGAGAATCATCAGGCAAGTCAGAAGGAATGGGAGCGTCAGGCTTTTCAGAAACAACGGAAGAGTCAGTAAGCTTGGTTCGTGTACTTGGATCGCTGGCAGTGTGACTCTTTCCTTTATCATCATAAGATTTCCTATTATGTGAATCGTCTTCTCTTCGGGATGAATCCCGGTGTTCATCTTCTCTTCTACGGCGCTCTTCATAGTCCCACCTCTCACGGGCTTTCCTGGCGGCTCTTTCTTCGTCAGTTTCCTGGCGGGAAGGGAGGTAGCGTCTGAAATCATAAGTATCGCGCCCTCCATAACGTCGGAAGTTATCGTAATATGAACCGATCCGTCCCATTGAAGAGTCTGGAAATGAAAAAGAGACAAGTGTTAAACAATCTTCAAAGTAAAAAAGTTGAGTGCATTTGATCGTAAAAATCCTAAGTGTGTGCGATGTGCGAACTACGCGCGTCGAATTACAAACCACTCTTTGGTGTGGGAATGACAACGACTTGTGCAGAAGGTGTCAGACTTGTTGCGAAGAGGAAGTAGCATCGACAGCGGGGGAGATAACTTTCAAAGCATCATTTTTAAATAGTTCCTGTGAGGTTATCACCAAGTTACTTAACCCCTCAAAAATGTCATCGCCGTTATACCCAGCGGAATTTTCTTTTTCAGCCTCTACATCGGCCGCCTCTCCGGAATGGCGAGGAGATTCTTTTCTTTCTTCTTCTTCAACAACCGGGGCAAGTGCAAGCTTGCCAGACGGCCCCGTAGTGTCAAGAGAAGTAGAACACTTCACCAGTAAAACCTCAGAGGTAGGTTCCTTTGATATAAGTTCTTCAGCAAGAGCTGGGGCATCTAATGTGTTCTCTAAAGAATCGGGGACTTCATGAGGCTGAGTGGAACGAGAAGGTTGAAGGAGTCCAAACTGGTGAAGAAATTCGTCTTTCAACAAAAATTTCGCGTCCCGCTCTTCAGCTGGTACAGCCATAAGCCTCTCCAGAATTGGCTTGTGACTGGGATCCCTAGAAGGAGGGGGGAGCGCTGAAATGAAAAAAGCGAAATTAACACTTGGCAATTTGGACTTCACAAAACTCAGAGAATAGAAGAAGTAAAGATAGACAATCTTACTTCCTTCCCTCCACACAGCATAAAACCCCGGGGGACAGCGAACGTAAAATACTGAGTTAAAAACCCATGAGCACTGTCAGGGAGGCCGATGATCAATTTACGATTTTTGGCGCTTCTCACAACAGTGATCGAATGATGATCTTTAGTTCTGGTAAAAGAACATAAGTAGTAGATCTCGACAAAACTCGGAAGTCGGTCAAGAGTTCTCCCGAATAGCACACACAACCCCATTAGAATGGCATAACCATTAGGGTGTAGCTGGAATGGAGAGATGGCCAGTTGATGAAGAAGATGCTGGAGAAAGTTGTTGAAAGGGGGAATGGCCCTGCTCAGGCACATTTGTCGATTGACCCCTACAAAGCCAGGAGGCGCTACATCAGCAATGTTACTTTTCTCAAGAAGAATGGCATCAGCTTCAGCAATGCCGAATTGAGCGCACAACTGCCGGAAAACTTTGTACGATAGAGTGGTAGAGGCTCTTTCGGGAGGATTGACTAAAGGAGCTGGAATAAGAGTGGCCTCTCCAGTCTGGACTGTTATATCTTCTTGCTGAGAAGTCATTCTACACAAGCAACTGGATATTCAAATATGAAGGTGCACGTTTCCTAAATAGTGTGAAGTGTTGTGCAGAACTAATGAAGATAACAAGTAAATATAACTGGAATTAAGCTAGTCGACAATTGATCGATTACCAAATTTCAGGACTTGTTAATTTAAAGTTCAGGTACAGTATTAGTGCAAACCGGTCATTTTTTGGTTGACTACTTCCATGTTGCTTTAATACTTTTGCTTGAATTTGTTGATTTAAAGCACTTCGTTCACACAATCTATTTAAGTTGATTATCTGTTATTAATTAATCTGTCATTTGATGTGGGCAGTCAGTGGTAGTATATTCGTCCCAATTTTCTGTAAATGTTGTATTAAACAGATTGTTAGCTTGCAACTTAAAGTGATCTGTGAAAGAATGCAACAAAGTTCAACAATTCAAAGTTCAGGCAAAGTTTAAAAGTACAAGTGCTAAGTCGCCAACGACTCAAGTGCTAACTCAACGACGACTTAAGAAAATTTCCAGCGGGTTAAGTTATGTCATTAGTTCTCTGGCTAACTCGTCCATGACCTAAGGATTATGAGGTAAGTTAAGTCGCTTCAATTTTAAGTCGTTGAGGTTTTAAGTCGGTAATACTCTGAGTCGTAAGTCGTGGAAAAGAGGAAGGGCTTCAGTTCAAAGTGATGTAGAATTCTCCAAGTCCTAACTCAGCCACGACTCAAGCCTTAAGTCGTAAAGGTTGCTAGGTCGTACCCAAGGCAGTATCCCACTTTATTTGGCCAACTTACCTTCCCATCTAACTCCTAACCCGTCTACCATCTAACTCCTAACCCGTCTACCTTCTAACTCCTAACCCGTCTACCTTCTAACTCCTAACCCGTTAACCCAATAACCTCCCAATCAACAACAACCCTAGTTCTATCACACCACTAAATTGCCACGAATCGCGAGTCATCGTAAGTCAGATCAAACTGCCTTAAGTCCATCAATGTCCAATGTAACAATTTTCGCAAGACTCAAGGGGGTAAATAAGAGGTAAAGGATAAGGCTCGAAGATTGACAATGATCGGCGATTGAAGGAGAAGCAAAATCGCTTATGCAGTATGATGCTAGAGATGATCGGATAAGAATCAAGTTGGAATCGCCTTTGAGAGCTTGGAGAAGTGTTAATGGCAGATACGGCGTAAGGATTATGTAATGAGAAGAAGGAAGTAGGAGGAGCGACTCAAGCTTTTATATCTCGGAGCAGTGGAACTTGAAGCGACACACGCGAGTTAAGATAAGTCGAAGCACACGACCTATGACTTAGGCGTGTACTTCGAGGGGCAAATGTTAACCCTCAATTTCCTACGGCTTAAGAACTATACGACTCAAGAGAGGTATGCGACTCAACGACTTAACGAGTTAAGGATTATGCGACTTAAGGGAGTGGACGACCTACGACCTAAGGAAGCTAACAGCTAACGGCTTAAGGATGGTACGATCTAAAGGATGAAGCAACCGAAGAGTAATGGGCGACTTAACGACTTAAGGCCTGGACGACCTAAGGAAGCCTGCGACTTAACAAGTTAAGGGTTATGCGACTTAACGACTTAAGGCCTGGATGACCTAAGGAAGCCTACGACTTAACAAGTTAAGGGTTATGCAAGTTAACGACTTAAGGCCTGGATGACCTAAGGAAGCCTACGACTTAACAAGTTAAGGGTTATGCGAGTTGACGACTTAAGGCCTGGACGACCTAAGGAAGCCTACGACTTAACAAGTTAAGGGTTATGCGAGTTAACGACTTAAGGCCTGGATGACCTAAGGAAGCCTACGACTTAACAAGTTAAGGGTTATGCGAGTTGACGACTTAAGGCCTGGACGACCTAAGGAAGCCTGTGATTTAACGAGTTAAGGATTAGCGACTTAAGGAAGTATACTATCTACGACTTACGACCTAGCATGTGTCGTGAACGACTTAAGCAAATAAAGCGCTGCTTCATTTTGAACACGGTGGCCTCCTAGCTCGTCAGCGAGTCAAGACTTGTATTATTATCTGAAATAAGCGAGTTTACCAGTTAAGCTGCGACTCACGACTTAGCTTAGGTCGTCCGCGACCTAAAGGCTACCGAGTTAAAATCCAATGCCTGGACACTTATGCCGCTTCACTGATATTTTTACCTGCTAAGTCGGCCACGACTTACGACTTATCTTAAGTCGGCCACGACTCATGACTTGGCAAAAATTCCTGTCCAGATTTCTCTATAAATACAGCACTACCTTCAACATGAGGGGGACTTTTCCGACCATTCTTTGAAGCCCCATTACTCTGCCGAATTCTCAACTCATCCAACATTTGAAGAACTCCAAACATTGAAGATACTACAACAAGCTTTGAGCGAGATTCTACACATCCGACATGGATTCAACAAATCTCATCATCAAAGTTTGAGTTACTAATCTGAAGTGTTTGTGGGATCGAAGTGAATTGTATTCGAAGTGCATTGTATCAAATTATAACCAAGTCAGCAATAAAAGACTATAAAGTGGACGTAGGCTCAATTACGGGCCGAACCACTATAAATCTGTTGTCCCTTTACCGTTTTCTGCTATTTTACTGCTTATATCTTATTCCCGTCACACGGGTGGTGCTTTCACAACTTTACCACACAAACCGGGTGTTATTGTTCAATTTTCAGCGTTAACATTCACATAAGGGTAAAAAATGACAATCCATATTATGTGTACTTTTTGGATAGTAATAAATGAAATATATTTGGTTCAATAATTGATGAAATGTATTATTAGGACACTAATTAATGAAATATATATTAGTTGAATTGAAACGGTTGGGACAATAGTAAATGTGACGTATCGGGTTTTGCCCGCTCGAAAATCAACATCCGTACTTCACATTGTACTAGAATGCCGCAGATTCGACCGTTCAAATCCGATTCGCCGGAGCTATAACACAATTAAGTAAATAACACAGCGGAAGAAAAGAATAGTACATTGATATATAATATCTGATACAACAGAGTGATATAATGAATATCAATATACATCAGAGATATGATACAACAAATAGCAGCGGAAAAGAAAAGATAACAACAACAGCGAAACAATATCAATAGAAGTGATAACTCCAAAATGATCTTCAGACAAGAATGAATCCACAACTCCAAGATAAGCAACTCCGATGAATGAACTAGCTCCAGATAATCTACTAAACCTGAATATCTGAGAAACCCAACTCTAGACTGCCCGTGTGGAAAATTATGAGCACCCAGAGTTTAGGAAAGGAACAATAAACTTCGGATCAGTCATGGGACTGGTGTGGCAACAAAAACAGTTTATCTTTAAACAAACACAAAAGGTTTTAAACATTGAAATCCGCAATGCTTTTGAAAAATGAAACTACCATAAGACCTCCCGCCACACACACAATGCAAACGCAGAATTGGAGGAGATTTCTTCTTATGATAGTCAAAGATGCTTACTACGCAAAATCATTGAATTATTATTACTAGTGCATAGTGCAGAAAACATTTCGAAAGTATAATATTAATCTTAGCCAACATACGACCAGTATCGTATGCCTACTATAGCTACTATGTTCAATAGCAGGTTACCGCCACATTCCATAGCAGGTAATACAACTAAAACCGTACAAGTCACGTATTGTTTCTTTGGATTTCCAACAAATGGTCAGGCTAAGGAACTTCCTTCCGCCGCATGGGATCGCCTCTGGCGGGACGTCCCGAGAGACAAACTGCTCTCTGCCAAACAAGGCCGGGTTACTCCTGTAACAAGTAACTCACGAATATGCCACCCCCCGGTCCTTTGGGACCTTTATCCGAGCGCTCGATATCCAACATCACACATCATAAATAAGTGTATCCACATGAGTAAGTATCTGGGCTCCATACCATGATACCACCCCTTTCCAGAAGGAAATGACATACCCTAAAGGGCGCGACCCTCATAACCTTGCCGCAACATTCCTGTTTCGACCATTTCCGGGTAGTGAGGCTCTGACGAAGTCTCGTCCACAAAGCTACGCTTTTTTTTAAAAAAGCCACGCTTTGGGTCAACAGATGATCAACCTATGATCACAAAGATAAATGATCAAACAAATGATCATATCACAAATGATCAAACACTGATCATCACACAGCAACACTCAGCATGCCACATTACCAAATTGGGATATATCGCTGATAAATTTCAACTACATAACCTCTGAGCTCGTACGTCTCAGAGAAGGGTGTTAAGCTAAGAGAATAAATTCTCCGCCACCAACAGAGATGTATTTGAAAGAAATCGGCTTTATATTTCAAAGTTTAATGTCAGACATGTATCCATACAAGTCTGTTCCGGGTTCGAACAGAACCGAAGGCACTTCTCACGAAGCCCTTGCAATTCCGGATAATTTCCAATCACGTCCGGACTTCCCGTCACTAAGGGTGATAAAACCTCTATATCGGGGATCAGCCGATGCAGAGTAACTCGACGGTAATCCTTCCGTTTTCAAAAATATCCGGTCTTCAACACCGGTCTTCAAATGCGATCCATATACGACGTATCACATATTCGGAATGGGTTATACGACCCAAAGGTCCTCTCCCGGCTAAACCGAATAGTGAGCGTAATATTTAAAAACATATGGATATGGGATTTCAATGAAGTCACAACTTAAACCCAAAATCTTTCTTTTCAAATGGTTTAACAAATTACCATTTTCAAATCTTTAAACAAAAAGATTCATCTTAACAACCTTCAACGATTTAAACAATTTCCACACTTTAATCTTTTAAACAAAAGATTCATTCACAGATTTTCCAAATTAATTTCCATTTCAATTTGATTAACTCGTTAAACCTTTAAATCAAGATTTAACTTATAGCTTTCAAAACAATCCCATTTCAAATGATTTAAACCAATCATTATTTTAAACCTGTTAAAAATAACAGATTCAAATCATAGCATTTCAAAACAATTCATTCATAACTTGGAAAACCATTTTCACTTCAATATTGAAATTCCTTTAATTAAACTGGAATTTCATTTCTTATCTGAAAGCTTTTATTCTTTTAAAACAACAGTTTCATTTCAGAAAATCCGATTCATTCATACGAGTGGAAATCCTTGGGTTAAATCCAAATTCTCAAAATTATACTTTTAAATGGTTTAAATTCAGATAAACACATTTATATCATCTTTAATCCCTAGTTTCAAATCATAGGATTCAATTCCAAACTTGAATTCAAATTTAAATCAAATTATTAAAATTTTCAAAACTCGATTAAGTTATTCAAAATAACTTTTATCTTTGAAATTCTATTTCAAAAGCTTTTCACTTTAAACCCGAATTCCAAATTTCAAAATCAATTGAAATTAAAATTCCAATTTCAAAAATATCAAATTTAAATTATCTGTGACTTAACCAATTTCCACGTGAAATCCATATTTGTGTGTGTAAAGGTGTAGTCCGGGGGTTTCACACAATAGTGCAACACGATGAATCATCACATATCAAAATACAGAAATATAATTCGATAAGCGGTATAAGAACAACGCTTATCGTTCATTCACAGATCATAGATATATAAAGGTCACAGATAAGTAAACTACAGATCACAACATAAATCAGGATGTATCACAAAGCATCATATATCAGGGATATCAAACAATCAAGTCATTCAATAGAATCCAAACATTCATAGGTAAGATCAATTAAATTGTCCGATTAATTCAAATTAGATTAATTACTTATGAATTAATTACTTATCCTGGTTAATTAATGGTTAATAAATTATAAACCATTTTTGATTAATTGACCTTTAATCATTTATTAATTAACCTTTAATTATTAAAGAATTAACTTTTAATTATCTAATTCACTATTTAATTAATTATCTTCAATAAATAAATTAACCTTTAATTAATTAATTACCATTTTATTAATTACATTAATTAATCCTTAATTAATCTCTATAGATCAATTATTTCTTATTCATTAATTGATTAATAAAACCAAGTTATTAATCAAAAAAACTCAATTTCAAACTAAGTACTTCTTCATTACAAATTAATCAACCTTTAATTTCTTAATTTATAAATTTCCAATTTATTAGTCTCAAATTTATTAGTTAATCGCTCATAATCATTAATTAATTAATTTGGAAACTGAGATTCAAATTTACTTTAAACCAGATTTAAACTTGAATATAAGCTCCTTTTAAAACTTACTTCCCATTTAAACTTAGCTTTTACATTTGTACTCAAATCTGGAAATAGGGTAACAGGTTTTCAATGAAACCTGTAACCATCAAAATCCCCCCGAGACCCTAGTATATGCTTCGAGTCCTCTACCCAGCTACTTCGAGTCCGAGACTCGAATTTCTCGAGAGTTTCTCGAGTCCTCAAATCCTACCCCAATCCAGACTACCAACCCCAATTCAAAACAAAACGCCCAGATTCAAAACAACGTGCTCGTGCACGTGCACAGCACCGCCGATCGCTGGCGAACTCCCCTCCAGCCTCTGACAAGTCGACATCCACCCCGACAACCCCACGCAAGCATCAGATCCTTCATTCAACAACTCGAAGTCAAATTCGAGTTCAAACCCAACCTGGAACACTCAAACACATCGTGACCCCATCCATGTCAACGTCTCACTCTCGGAGCTCCGACCATCTGACGTCACGCGACTCCGGCCACGTGTTCCCTGACCATCGACGCTCCCCTCCCCTGAATCTCGTACCACTCGATCACCTAGAGAGGTCGCGGTGGCTTCACAAATCTCGGCGACCCTAAAACCAATTCGAACCCTAAAGTTGCTTCGTTCCAAAAATCCTTTCAATAGAAATTTTTTTTAACATTTTTTCTGAAATCAACAAGGATCAAGCAAGCTTCATACAAAATTTTATCATCTAAAAAGTTTTCAGTTAACAGGAATGGATCAAAGTATGATTTTGGTTCATATATGAACTACATCCTGTATAGTTATCTAAAAATCATAATTCTTGTTTCAAAAATCCTATTTTTAAAATTTATTCAAGATATGAAATCAAATTAACAATTTGAAATATTCGAATTTTAACATATGATCTCCTATCTACTGTAAAATTGAATATACAGTGTCTAAGTTACACTGTCTACATTCAAACAATTTTCCAGGCCGTGATTCCAGTTTAAACAAGTTTGTTTAACTTAAATTCTTAAGTTAAAAATATGTGTATGAAGAAGTATTTAAGTTTTTTCTCTGCTTTACTTTGGTTAGAAACTTGAAATACTGAAAACAAGCCATATAAATTACCAGTGCAAACAGAATATACACAGAGTAGTTTTGTTTAAACTATTGCAAGCATATATCATAAAAAAAAAACCCAAACACACAGGTTAAATTTTGAAATCAGTTTGTTTACTCACAAAAATCATATTTTATAGAGTTTTAAAACAAAATGTTACTCACCAAGATTTGAAAGAACAGAGCACCCTGATGAAAACAGTTTGGAACTTTAAAGGCTGAAAAATGTATTTACTTTGATCTTCCTGCCAAATCATCTTGCTTCTCTGTTTTGCATTGAGTTGCTTGCTTGAGAATGTTTGCTTAAGTCTTGAAATGGAGTTTTATTTTGGTTTTACTTAGTTCGAAAGGAAAATGAAAACTGATATGGAGAAAAATGCTTATAGGTTGATATATACAACCAGTTACAGGGAATCACATACTTTATGCAAAATAGTGTACAAGTTGTACAAATTTTCAGAGATAATTTTCAGTTTGGAGGCTGAGATTATAAGTTTACGTACTAGAGAAGATATTTGCTTTACTATCATAAATGCTACTGTACTTAATATGCTCATTTCTCCTTACAGCCTACATATATTTTTATTTTGTTGTCCTTAAGTCTGCATACCCATTTCATATTCGAGCCATTTGTTTTCATAATTATTCTATGCAAGCTTTTCTAACAAGTTGTTATTATTTTTGACTTTGCAGATTTTTATTAGGGGCTGGCCAATCTTCTTATGTCCTATACAAATATATGTTACTGGTTTAAAGGCAAATGAATGTAAGTGGATGTTATTCTAACATGTTGCTTGATTTATTTTATGGTGTATTTGGTTTATGATTTACAAAGTTATAAAAATTCACCTTATTATAATTTCTCATATATATTTATTTTATAATCCATTTACTTGAAATTTAAATTCAAATCAAATATATATATCTATATATTTATTATTTCAAATTTAGTCAGATATGTTCAAATACAGATATATATTCTCATATATACAATAATTTAAATTTTTAAACGATTTATACAAATATACTTGGATATCGGTGAAACTCGCTCCATTTTATCGATTTATTCCACAAATATAAATTCAAAATTAATAAATTATCATTTTTAAATTTATATAAAATCCGGGGTCGTTACAAACTTCCCCCCTTAAAAGAATTTCGTCCTCGAAATTACCAAGGAGACAAAAAGATAGATGAAGAATATTTCATCTAATCAAACTAAACATTTATTCTGCATTTGGCTCACCAAATCAGAATATCAATAACAGATACAAGAACGAATCTATTTAACACTTCATAAGATACTCGGGTTATCCAGATCTACGAAGTATGCAGTGGCATCGGTCAGTTTGAAAGGATAACTAACCATTCGTAGAATATATCTGGGACCCAAAGAATAGATAGATATATGGATACAGTTTCAAAACTTTTAGTTTAAAACTAAAGTATACCTATCAACCATAGCAACCAAAGCAAACAAGGCAACCAATACATCCAAACAAACAATTTGGCCTATCTGGAGTTTATGTCCCATATTAATATATCGAATCTCTTTCTGGATCTACCAGAAATTATCGAAGAATTGAGAAAAGATGGCGAACAAAAGAGATCGATAGAGAAAAGATTGTTTCCTTGTTGTTACAGGATATTGACCATTTATAGTCGTATTTCCCTGTCCCCTATCTCGTCCTCTTCTTTCACTCATACTCACTATCTATGGATAGTAAGAGAATTTACTGAGACGTTCAGACGGATATCTGAGAATTACTCATTCTAGGGTATACTTCACCCTATCTCTAATGAGCTACTTAACGTGTTATACTCCTGAGCTAAAGTTCAACCTTAGCTCTGATACCACATGTGACGTATCGGGTTTTGCCCGCTCGAAAATCAACATCCGTACTTCACATTGTACTAGAATGCCACAGATTCGACCGTTCAAATCCGATTTGCCGGAGCTATAACACAATTAAGTAAATAACACAGCGGAAGAAAAGAATAGTACATTGATATATAATATCTGATACAACAGAGTGATATAATGAATATCAATATACATCAGAGATATGATACAACAAATAGCAGAAGAAAAGAAAAGATAACAACAGCAGCGGAACAATATCAATAGAAGTGATAACTCCAAAATGATCTTCAGACAAGAATGAATCCACAACTCCAAGATAAGCAACTCCGATGAATGAACTAGCTCCAGATAATCTACTAAACCTGAATATCTGAGAAACCCAACTCTAGACTGCCCGTGTGGAAAATTATGAGCACCCAGAGTTTAGGAAAGGAACAATAAACTCCGGATCAGTCATGGGACTGGTGTGAGCAACAAAAATAGTTTATCTTTAAACAAACACAAAAGGTTTTAAACATTGAAATCCGCAATGCTTTTGAAAAATGAAACTACCATAAGACCTCCCGCCACACACACAATGCAAACGCAGAATTGGAGGAGATTTCTTCTTATGATAGTCAAAGATGCTTACTACGCAAAATCATTGAATTATTATTACTAGTGCATAGTGCAGAAAACATTTCGAAAGTATAATATTAATCTTAGCCAACATACGACCAGTATCGTATGCCTACTATAGCTACTATGTTCAATAGCAGGTTACCGCCACATTCCATAGCAGGTAATACAACTAAAACCGTATAAGTCACGTATTGTTTCTTTGGATTTCCAACAAATGGTCAGGCTAAGGAACTTCCTTCCGCCGCATGGGATCGCCTCTGGCGGGACGTCCCGAGAGACAAACTGCTCTCTGCCAAACAAGGCCGGGTTACTCCTATAACAAGTAACTCACGAATATGCCACCCCCCGGTCCTTTGGGACCTTTATCCGAGCGCTCGATATCCAACATCACACATCATAAATAAGTGTATCCACATGAGTAAGTATCTGGGCTCCATACCATGATACCACCCCTTTCCAGAAGGAAATGACATACCCTAAAGGGCGCGACCCTCATAACCTTGCCGCAACATTCCTGTTTCGACCATTTCCGGGTAGTGAGGCTCTGACGAAGTCTCGTCCACAAAGCTACGCTTTTTTTTAAAAAGCCACGCTTTGGGTCAACAGATGATCAACCTATGATCACAAAGATAAATGATCAAACAAATGATCATATCACAAATGATCAAACACTGATCATCACACAGCAACACTCAGCATGCCACATTACCAAATTGGGATATATCGCTGATAAATTTCAACTACATAACCTCTGAGCTCGTACGTCTCAGAGAAGGGTGTTAAGCTAAGAGAATAAATTCTCCGCCACCAACAGCGATGTATTTGAAAGAAATCGGCTTTATATTTCAAAGTGTAATGTCAGACATGTATCCATACAAGTCTGTTCCGGGTTCGAACAGAACCGAAGGCACTTCTCACGAAGCCCTTGCAATTCCGGATAATTTCCAATCACGTCCGGACTTCCCGTCACTAAGGGTGATAAAACCTCTATATCGGGGATCAGCCGATGCAGAGTAACTCGACGGTAATCCTTCCGTTTTCAAAAATATCCGGTCTTCAACACCGGTCTTCAAATGCGATCCATATACGACGTATCACATATTCGGAATGGGTTATACGACCCAAAGGTCCTCTCCCGGCTAAACCGAATATTGAGCGTAATCTTTAAAAACATATGGATATGGGATTTCAATTAAGTCACAACTTAAACCCAAAATCTTTCTTTTCAAATGGTTTAACAAATTACCATTTTCAAATCTTTAAACAAAAAGATTCATCTTAACAACCTTCAACGATTTAAACAATTTCCACACTTTAATCTTTTAAACAAAAGATTCATTCACAGATTTTCCAAATTAATTTCCATTTCAATTTGATTAACTCGTTAAACCTTTAAATCAAGATTTAACTTATAGCTTTCAAAACAATCCCATTTCAAATGATTTAAACCAATCATTATTTTAAACCTGTTAAAAATAACAGATTCAAATCATAGCTTTTCAAAACAATTCATTCATAACTTGGAAAACCATTTTCACTTCAATATTGAAATTCCTTTAATTAAACTGGAATTTCATTTCTTATCTGAAAGCTTTTATTCTTTTAAAACAACAGTTTCATTTCAGAAAATCCGATTCATTCATACGAGTGGAAATCCTTGGGTTAAATCCAAATTCTCAAAATTATACTTTTAAATGGTTTAAATTCAGATAAACACATTTATATCATCTTTAATCCCTAGTTTCAAATCATAGGATTCAATTCCAAACTTGAATTCAAATTTAAATCAAATTATTAAAATTTTCAAAACTCGATTATGTTATTCAAAATAACTTTTATCTTTGAAATTCTATTTCAAAAGCTTTTCACTTTAAACCCGAATTCCAAATTTCAAAATCAATTGAAATTAAAATTCCAATTTCAAAAATATCAAATTTTAATTATCTGTGACTTAACCAATTTCCACATGAAATCCATATTTGTGTGTGTAAAGGTGTAGTCCGGGGGTTTCACACAATAGTGCAACACGATGAATCATCACATATCAAAATACAGAAATATAATTCGATAAGCGGTATAAGAACAACGCTTATCGTTCATTCACAGATCATAGATATATAAAGGTCACAGATAAGTAAACTACAGATCACAACATAAATCAGGATGTATCACAAAGCATCATATATCAGGGATATCAAACAATCAAGTCATTCAATAGAATCCAAACATTCATAGGTAAGATCAATTAAATTGTCCGATTAATTCAAATTAGATTAATTACTTATGAATTAATTACTTATCCTGGTTAATTAATGGTTAATAAATTATAAACCATTTTTGATTAATTGACCTTTAATCATTTATTAATTAACCTTTAATTATTAAAGAATTAACTTTAATTATCTAATTCACTATTTAATTAATTATCTTCAATAAATAAATTAACCTTTAATTAATTAATTACCATTTTATTAATTACATTAATTAATCCTTAATTAATCTCTATAGATCAATTATTTCTTATTCATTAATTGATTAATAAAACCAAGTTATTAATAAAAAAACTCAATTTCAAACTAAGTACTTCTTCATTACAAATTAATCAACCTTTAATTTCTTAATTTATAAATTTCCAATTTATTAGTCTCAAATTTATTAGTTAATCGCTCATAATCATTAATTAATTAATTTGGAAACTGAGATTCAAATTTACTTTAAACCAGATTTAAACTTGAATATAAGCTCCTTTTAAAACTTACTTCCCATTTAAACTTAGCTTTTACATTTGTACTCAAATCTGGAAATAGGGTAACAGGTTTTCAATGAAACCTGTAACCATCAAAATCCCCCCGAGACCCTAGTATATGCTTCGAGTCCTCTACCCAGCTACTTCGAGTCCGAGACTCGAATTTCTCGAGAGTTTCTCGAGTCCTCAAATCCTATCCCAATCCAGACTACCAACCCCAATTCAAAACAAAACGCCCAGATTCAAAACAACGTGCTCGTGCACGTGCACAGCACCGCCGATCGCTGGCGAACTCCCCTCCGGCCTCTGACAAGTCGACATCCACCCCGACAACCCCACGCAAGCATCAGATCCTTCATCCAACAACTCGAAGTCAAATTCGAGTTCAAACCCAACCTGGAACACTCAAACACATCGTGACCCCATCCCTGTCAACGTCTCACTCTCGGAGCTCCGACCATCTGACGTCACGCGACTCCGGCCACGTGTTCCCTGACCATCGACGCTCACCTCCCCTGAATCTCATACCACTCGATCACCTAGAGAGGTCGCGGTGGCTTCACAAATCTCGGCGACCCTAAAACCAATTCGAACCCTAAAGTTGCTTCGTTCCAAAAATCCTTGCAATAGAAATTTTTTTTAACATTTTTTCTGAAATCAACAAGGATCAAGCAAGCTTCATACAAAATTTTATCATCTAAAAAGTTTTCAGTTAACAGGAATGGATCAAAGTATGATTTTGGTTCATATATGAACTACATCCTGTATAGTTATCTAAAAATCATAATTCTTGTTTCAAAAATCCTATTTTTAAATGTTTATTCAAGATATGAAATCAAATTAACAATTTGAAATATTCGAATTTTAACATATGATCTCCTATCTACTGTAAAATTGAATATACAGTGTCTAAGTTACACTGTCTACATTCAAACAATTTTCCAGGCCGTGATTCCAGTTTAAACAAGTTTGTTTAACTTAAATTCTTAAGTTAAGAATATGTGTATGAAGAAGTATTTAAATTTTTTCTATGCTTTACTTTGGTTAGAAACTTGAAATACTGAAAACAAGCCATATAAATTACCAATGCAAACAGAATATACACAGAGTAGTTTTGTTTAAACTATTGCAAGCACATATCATAAAAAAAAACCCAAACACACAGGTTAAATTTTGAAATCAGTTTGTTTACTCACAAAAATCATATTTTATAGAGTTTTAAAACAAAATGTTACTCACCAAGATTTGAAAGAACAGAGCACCCTGATGAAAACAGTTTGAAACTTTAAAGGCTGAAAAATGTATTTACTTTGATCTTCCTGCCAAATCATCTTGCTTCTCTGTTTTGCATTGAGTTGCTTGCTTGAGAATGTTTGCTTAAGTCTTGAAATGGAGTTTTATTTTGGTTTTACTTAGTTCGAAAGGAAAATGAAAACTGATATGGAGAAAAATGCTTATAGGTTGATATATACAACCAGTTACAGGGTATCACATACTTTATGCAAAATAGTGTACAAGTTGTACAAATTTTCAGAGATAATTTTCAGTTTGGAGGCTGAGATTATAAGTTTACGTACTAGAGAAGATATTTGCTTTACTATCATAAATGCTACTGTACTTAATATGTTCATTTCTCCTTACAGCCTACATATATTTTTATTTTGTTGTCCTTAAGTCTGCATACCCATTTCATATTCGAGCCATTTGTTTTCATAATTATTCTATGCAAGCTTTTCTAACAAGTTGTTATTATTTTTGACTTTGCAGATTTTTATTAGGGGCTGGCCAATCTTCTTATGTCCTATACAAATATATGTTACTGGTTTAAAGGCAAATGAATGTAAGTGGATGTTATTCTAACATGTTGCTTGATTTATTTTATGGTGTATTTGGTTTATGATTTACAAAGTTATAAAAATTCAACTTATTATAATTTCTCATATATATTTATTTTATAATCCATTTACTTGAAATTTAAATTCAAATCAAATATATATATCTATATATTTATTATTTCAAATTTAGTCAGATATGTTCAAATACAGATATATATTCTCATATATACAATAATTTAAATTTTTAAACGATTTATACAAATATACTTGGATATCGGTGAAACTCGCTCCATTTTATCGATTTATTCCACAAATATAAATTCAAAATTAATAAATTATCATTTTTAAATTTATATAAAATCCGGGGTCGTTACAGTAAACATAGCATATTAATCTTACGCTGGGTTGTAATTATTTTAGGTTTCGTCGTTGGTATTTGTATAAATGACAACTTGTTAAAGCCAATGAGATTTATTGTTTCTATTTACTTGTAATAATGGTTACTTCAAATAATGCTATTGTTGAAGCAACAATGTGTATTGTTGCTATTTGGTAGAACAAATAAAATTAATTCCATGTGTTTTTATTCTGATCGAATTTTATATGCATGAAGGCTGCATATGTATAATTTTCAAATGTGTTACAATAATAAATTTTAAGGCTTATCATTCACAAAAGTAAACATTACATAGATCATTCAGTACTATTGATATGTAAATGACTTATGATGCACACTTTATCGACATTCATACAATGCAGTATGCTTTAAAACAAATAGTATAATCAATAACATGTCAAGGTCTTTGGTTCCACCAAAAGGAGAAAAATACAACATAGTACTAACAGAGATTAATATTAAAGGAAAAAGGATAAGTGCTTAATAGATAGATAGTAGCTTAGCAAAATAAAATAGACAAATAATTGGCTTTTGAATTAAGAACATGTAATCTAAGCCTATAAACGTATGTTTATCTGCATAGACCTTTCATCAACTTCAATCAAGACTGTAACATTTCTATATTTATTGTAGTAAAAAAATATTCTTGCAGTAGATATACTACATGCATATACTATTGTTGAATAGTGAAAATTGGTACCGATACTTAATAAATCTAGGTTGAAAGGCTAGAGAGTATAGGGGAGCTTCTACAAACTAGCATTTATTATGAGGTGAAAAGAACTGAAATTCATTTATTTAATGATCAACAATTGGATCTGAAATTCTGAATTCATTTCCTGGAACTGTTTTTAGTTATTGGAGATACTATTAGTGGATTTTTCAAGTGGGAAATTAACAGCAGAGTTAGAATCTATTATGGGTAAGTATCTTTCAAATATTGTTGTTGTTTTTATGGGTTGAAATGAATGCTTGTAGCATTAAGTTACTTTTTTATAATATGGTGGATGCATGTTGATTTAAGAGTAATAAGTCTTTGATGGTATAGTCTTTTAATATGGTTGTGAAGTTGAAGTAACATAACAAAAATCCTAGTTCTATTGTCAAACTTGTAAATTTATTTATGTTATTGTTCTAATAACATTTAATTTCTTGGTTACAAGTAGGTGAATGCTTAAGATTTATTATGTGGCATACCTTTTGAGATACTGGAGTATATTAAACCGGTAAAATAAACTATGCTCATCTGTTACGGACAGCTTATGTCTGGCTTGTATGCTTGATAAGAGGTAAGTACACTACTAAAAAATAATCAATCAAAGACTGCAAATTAAAGACTGAAAACTTTCGGTCTGCAATTTAAGACTCGTTAGTAACTAAAAAATGCAGTCTTTGATATTTGATATTGAAGACCGAAAATTGATCATTAATCGGTTTGTAAAATTTGGAGCTATTTAGTTCTTTAATCGGTTTCAAAATAACTTAATATCCAATGGTTTAGTTATCCTTTTTTTTGAAATCCAAAGGCTAGCTTTAGTGATCCATGTCACGTTTTGTTTGAGATCTACATTGAAATAAATATCCTTTTTAAATACTTTAAAACTACACGATCTCCTTTAATTATGGGCTCCACCACGCATACGAAAGTCCACTCCTCCCTTTAGAATTCATTAGCTTTCTTCCTCATGCCACAAAAGTAGACTATTAGCAAACAAATGAAAAAGATGTTTTGAAGAAAATTATGTTGTCATCGAAATGGAAACAATTTTTTATTGAAGAAATATTAAAATTTATTATTTGCATAAGAAATTTATTCATGCATCGAATGGAAATACGTCAGCCATGGAGATGGGTTTACATTGGAAATCAAGTTGTGATTGGTAAACTTTGAAGAGTGCATTTATTATATTAAATTAGGTAAGAGATTCCTTTTCTATTCAGTGAAAGAATTGCTGCGAGGAACGAAACAATGGAGTTTCAGAAAAATTTAGACAAATAGTATGCTGCTTTCTAATTGAAAATTGATAAACAAGGATGTTGTAGCTTTTATATTTGTTGGCAACAAAAAGAGGGCTCAATTCATTACTCAAAAGGTTTTCTATTGCCACGAGGAACATCTTGGAAATCTGGAAGCAATAATCAATCATGACATAGATAATCAAAATGAGTCATAATATCGTATGTTTATTTGTTATATATTTTACATGCATTCCACCATTTTATATTACAATGTTGTATACTGTTGAGTAACGTAATTAGCTTGATTGTTGTATTACTACCACTGTCGTGAATATTAGACCGCTGGTTATTACCAATTTCATATAAGTGTACGTAAATAAAATTTATCAATCTATCCAAATATATATATATATATATATATATAATTAAGACTAATTTATGACCATTTTTCCGTCTTTAAAATTCAGTCTTTAAATGTATTTGAGACCGGTATTCGGTTTCTAAAAATTGGAACTGAAATTTCGGTCTTAATTGCCTTTTGGGACTTAAGAATCAATGACTGAAATTTTTGGTCTTTAATCGTTTATTAAATGTATTCTGAAGACTGAATAGCTTAGTTAGAAACTAAATTTTTCGGTCTTTAGTTCAATTTATTTCTGTAGTGGTATGAAATATGGTTTAGAAATACAAGTATAAAATATGGTTTAGAAATACAAGTATAAAATATGCATGAATATTGCTATATATAGTATATCGTTTCATTTGATTTGGAATTCCTTATAATTTGATCATTCCCGTGTACATTAATTTGCAAGCATTTCTTCCTTTACAATGTAAACTATTGAAAATGTATTAGGTTACTAATTAGTATGGCTTACCTCAGCTAGAAGGGGTATACATGGTTAGACAACCATTTTTTGTAAATGATTTATTTATTCATTGTTAGGTGAAATATTTATTTCTATATGTTCATGTAATCTACTTTAATAGATAAAATTAAATATGCATGGAGGAAGAGTTAGCAATGAGTCTCTCTCATGTATCTTTTACTATATAATTGAAATTGAATTTAGCTATCTATCCTCTTATTCATGTGCCATACTTCTCTTATCAATGATATTTCTCTCCTTTTTTTCCATTATTATTCCTTTCACTTTCCGATGCATAATAAAGGTGGCTTTATTATTATTATTCCTTCCACTTTCCAATGCATAACCAAAGGGAATGTTTTCACTCTCAGTTGAAAGTATCAATCTTAATGGAACATGTAAATAAAAAGACAGAACAAGGGAGATAATAAGTTTTGGTTCTAGATGTAGAAGCTCAAACATCAAAATCAATTTCAGAAATATGAAAAATCACTACGGAAAGGAAAATTGGTGCTTTACATAATCAAATTTCATTTAATAATCCATATAGAGCAAAATTTGTGGCGTACAAATATGTATACATATTAGAAAATATGAATCTCGTTAATCTATGATTTATGATTTATATTTAATTTCGATTAAAGTTTGAACATTACCATATGATTTACGATTTGAATCCCATTTTGAAAACATTGGTCTACGAATGCTTTTATTTTCAATGGTTCGCTTGCATCATCAATTTTCAATGTCAGTTATCAACAGTCCTGTGAATGTATGGAAAACCACCACAGGCTTCAACTAAAAACTCAGGGATGAAGGCTGTTTTGGCATATAATTTTCTACATTGTTTTTTCAAGGGTAAACAACTTAATAAGGTTGTAAAATTGAACAATGCTAAAATGATGTTTTGTCATATGCACATTCAACAAGTTATCTTATTGCACCATAAAATAAGTCTGGCAATTCCAGTAGTACTTCATAAAGGCACGGTCTATTTGGTTAAGTTTAATTTCTTGAACGTGCTCTTTTGTACTAACACAAAGGCAATCTTTAAGCAATAATGGCACCATCCTTTAGTGTATATTAATTGTTTAGTGGTAAGCAATGCTTCGGTTTGTCATTGAAACAAAAGATATAAATGGATCATGAATAAACAAATTCTGAATGATTCATTACATGTTTAGCCATATGTTTTATTTTTTGGTTATAAATATTACCATGTTTTCTTCATTGATCTTTATTTATATTACATCGTTTATTACAGGATTAATCATACTTTTACCTATTTACAGCATTTTTTCTTCTTCTGATTACTGGCTAATTTAGATACTTGTTAGATTAACAGGATTGCAGGTGTTGCATTTGAGGTTGCTCGCAAACATGGTGGTAAACTATGCTCTGTTGACAAAGCCAATGTTTTAGAGGTATTTTTAATAACTCATTTTACTATATTATTTTCTTGCAAGTGTTTTAGTGAATTTCTTTCAAAGTCAAACGCTGCGATATAATGTTGCTTTGTTGCATTACAATTTGCTTGTTATGACCTAACAACTATTGATATATGCCATACAAATATGTTCACCTAATAAATAAACTTTAGAAACAAAGTGTAAAAAAGATACCCAAATGAAGGCTTGGGGTAATTTTTGAATGTTTTATGGACTGATTTTCACATAAAAAATTTAACCTGTAAAAGCATTGTGATGTAAATCAATAAATTATTAAGGTTTAAGCAGACATGGTTCGACCATTTGGTGCACTGGGTTCTCATTCACTAAAGGAAATCAATTTCTTCACTGAAATATGTGTTAGAAATTGGTACCTAATCCATGACGCAGAACCTCGTGGAGGAAGAAACCCTAGCTCCAAGAATTGCCGAACGAAGAGGAGAAAGCCAAGAAGAAAGAAGGAGCTGATTTGATTCGGTGAAGGAAGGCAGTGATGCTGATCGAGCCTTGGAACGATGATTTGGAGTAGGAAGCGAAACCCCATAGAGCATGATTTGGAGCGGCATAGTTCGTTTGGTAAAATGGAGAAGTGGGAGAGAAAAGAAAACCACCGAACGAAATATTTCGTTCGGTGTTTCGCCGAATAAAATATTTCATTCGGTGATTTGGAGTGACGGACCAAACTTTTCATTCGGTAGTTCGCCGCTCCAGTTTGCTTACCGGTCCAAATTTTTTGCTCGGCGTTTTGCCGAACCAAACCCCAGGTTGCTATATAGCAGCTACCCCTCCTCATTTCTTCACTCTATAAATAGAGGAGCTTCTGGACAACAATGGATGCCGAAATTGAGAGCTAATTTCAGCCAATTTCAGAGCCATCCTAGAGAGCTAAAACTCTACAGAATTTTATAAATTCTTCTTATGTATAGCCTCCAAAAGTGAATCAATCTTGTAACTCTAATCTTTCGGTGATTAATAAAATCTCCTCTCCCCAAGTGGACGTACACTGCCTAGCGGTAGTGGAACCACTATAAATACTAGTGTTATTTATTTTTCTGCATTGCATTGATCTGTGACTGTTTGTTCTGGTGTTCGTCTTTTGTTTGTTCCGTCTCACTACAATCACGATCCAGTTGTGTCAGCTGCGTTGGGTTTTTATTCCCTTAGACCGATCATCTGAAGGGATTTTCCCCAACAATATGCATGCTCATTCCTGTGAATTATGGGTTTACATTTTTGGATTTCTAAGATAGAGACTTGTTTGAACCATATTTAGTTCAAGGTGCTCTGATTTGCTAGGTAAGTGATTGAAACAAATGTTTTCAGGCTGAAATTAAATCCCTTGGATGGTATATAGACCATATACTTAAGATTTAGAATATAGAGATTGATAGTTGCTCAAAGTTTTATATGAAACAGCGAAAGAAAATATCTCAACAAGTATGTTTGACTTCAAAAGTGAGTACTTTGATAGTTTGAGCATTCTGTTGTCAGTAGTGGGTGTTTAAGCCTATAAAAGCTTTAAGAGTGCAGTAGTTGCCGACAAGTAGAGAATTGATTTTTTTCTTCTTCTTCATCATATCATTGTTGCCAAAATTTGGCATAGATCTGCGCTGTGATCTTAAAAGTCTGAATACAAATTCATGAAATTAGATTGAGATGTACTATTGGTACAGATACATTATTCTCTGTTTTTAAAAAATCTGATTACTTTAGTTTAATTTCCTTGTAACTATTAGCTAAGTAGCCGACTTGCCGAAGTGCTTTACTATTAGCTAAGTTGTTGACTTGTTGTACTATTAGCTAAGTTGTTGACCTGTTATACTTTAGTTTAATTTCCTTGTAATCCATGAACTATGAAAGCTTCAAACCTTATTATCGATGTTGTTTGTAACGATGAGGGTATGAATCATGGACTGATAATGTTAGTTGCCATGTTTATGGACTAAGAAAATCATTATTTTGGCAAATGAGCATTAAATTCTGTCTTCACTCCTATCAGCAGTAGACCTTGAAATAAATAATAAGAATGATTCAAGATATAGATCTCGAACATCTTTTAGAAACTAAGGTTCTAGCTTCTTTTTTTTCTTCTTTTGCAGCAAAATGTCACCAAATTATTTGTACCAGATGAATCTGGTGGTAATAGAAAGGAGGAATTTTGTGCTAACTTCAGATAAAATAAGTGCAAGTTTTATCATTTTTAAGGTATATTCTTTTCCTACAAATTAACTAATCCATCCGAATATTAAACTACATATATTTTTCTCAACACTTAACTAATATGTCTAAACTTAAACTTAGCTATAGTTTAAGTTTTAGCATGTGAAGTGTAAATGGAGAATATAAGATCAAATGAATAATTATGAGGGTAAAAATTAACAAGTCAAGGTTAAAACTTTGAAAGAAAATAACTTTGTGGTTGACTTAATATACATGGCAGTAAGAACTGAACGCATTACAGTATACATTGTTTTCAACCTGACATTGCAGTTCCAAATTGACATAAAATTGATGATTTTCTTTACTATGCTACAAACAGCAGCCTCGCTACTACTTGTTGCAGTAGCTTAGTTATTGCTGCTTGTAGAGTGAAGCATTTTGGTTCAGGTTGAGAGAAGCATTTGGTTGAAGCTTTTGATATACTCTCAATTGAGGATTATTGTAACAGCAATGAAGGAAAGAGAGCTGTAGAAAATAAGAATAGAGCAACAAACTGGGCATTACCTGGGTTGCAAGAACCAACCATGAAGGTGGATTCTGTCACTGCATCGGCCAGCATCGTAGTCACCCAAGTGCCTCGACACACTTTCCGACCGTAATAGTCGACCACTACGATGACGACGACGACACGCTTAAGGACGAAGACATTGAATTCCATGAATGCACCAAAGAGTTCTCCGTCAGTGATGAAGACAATAACGCCGCTCTGATCATGCAATCTAAATCTTGTGGGGACTTGCAACCGAAGCTAATTCAGTGGACAACATGGTTGGATATTGATCAGATGTAGAGCATGACTTAGGTAATATACTTGTCTTAGCAGCTATGTCTTCACTAGTTAATAATGAAGTAGATCTGTACAATGTTATTGATACAAAGCATGCACATGCACGACACCATTCCATATTCTCCCACCTAGTCACGCATGCTTGCTTTGCAAGCAATGTCAACAACCTGCTTTGAACAACAGTAACACTGCTGCTTCGTCCCTTAGCCCCAGCCTGTAACAAATGCGATTTTTCGATGCTCGAAAGTCAACATCAATACGTCGACTGTATCAACTGCCGAGCAATCGAATGCCGAAAAACCGAATTGTTATGGTTAAAAAGAAGAGGTAGAAGAAGACAGAAAAAAAGAAAGAAGAAACAACGTAAACAATATCAGAATCTCATATATCACAGTGGAACAACATATAATAGATAAATGAATAATCTTTTAAAACAAAGAACTATATCAGTTTATACATTACATCATCAGAGTTTACAACAACTATATACAACACAACTGGACAATTATATGAACTTGTCCTCATACAGAATACACAGCGGAATAAATAATATCATATACAAATAGTACGTCTCGCCATCCAGCTCGCCACTGAGCTCCACAGCATCTCCTGAATCCAGAATGACCTGATAACCTGACTCTGGACTGCCCATGTGGAAATTGGTGGGCACCCAGAGTTTAGAAAGAAACAATAAACTCCAGGTAAGTCATGGTGACTAGTGTGAGAACTAAAACAATTATTATCTTTAAAACAACAACAACAAAGGAAGTGGAAAATATTCGCAATGCTTTTGGAAAAATGAAACTACCATAAGACCTCCCGCCCCACACACAATGCAAATGTAGAATTGGAGGAGATTTCTTCTTATGATAGTCAAACATGCTTACTACGCAAAATCATTGGGTTTTTATTATTATTAGTGCATAGTGTAGAAAACCATTTCGAAAGTATACTATTAATCTTAGCCAGCATAGGCATTCCGCACTTATGCCTACTATAGCTACTATGTTCAATAGCAGGTTACCGCCACATTCCATAGCAGGTTATACAACTAAAACCGTAGAAGGATCGTATTATTTCTTCGGATTTCCAACAAATTGTCAGGCTAAGGAACTTCCTACTACCACATGGGATTGCCTCTGGATGGACGTCCCGAGAACTAACTAGCTCTCTGCCAACACAAGGTCGGGTTACCTTTGTCGCTAGGTAACTACTACATGAACATGCCACCCCCGGTCCTTTGGGACCTTTATCCGAGGCGCCTCGATCAAACAACAATCACGTAGTAAATGAGATTGGAGTATCCACATAGGTTAAATACCAGGGCTCCATACCTGATACCACCCTTTTCTAGAAGGAAATGACATACCCTAAAGGGAGCGACCCTCATAACCTTGTCGCATCATTCCTGTTTCGACCATTTCCGGGTTGTGAGGTCTGACGAAGTCTCGTCCACAATGCTACGCTTTTTCACAAAGCCACGCTTTGATCAACAAATGATCAATAAATAATCATCACACAGCAACACTCAGCATGCCACACTACCAAATTGGGAGTATATCACTGATAAATTTCAACTACATAACCTCTGAGTTCGTACGTCTCAGAGAAGGGTGTTAAGCTAAGAGAATAAATTCTCTGCCACTAACATAAATGTATTTGAATGAAATCAGCTTTATATCTCAAAATGTAATGTCAGACATGTAACCATACAAGTCTGATCCGGGTTCGAACAGAACCGAAGGCACTTCCAAAGAAGCCCTTGCAATCCGGGTATTCACAATCCCGATAAAACTTCCCATCATAAAGGAAATCTCTATACCATAGCTAACGGTGCAGAGACAATCGATAGGTCATCATATTGTTTTCGCAAATACCTGGTCTTCACCACCGGTCTTCAATACGATCCATATCGTCGTATCACTAATTCGGAATGGGTTATATGACAGAAAGGTCTTTTCCAGGCTAACCCGAATAGTGAGCATAATATTTAAAACATATGGATATAGGGATTTCAATTAAGTCACAACTTATTACCCAAATCCTTTCCTTTAAATGGTTTAAACAAATTACCATTTCAAATCTTTAAACAAAAAGATTTACTTCACAAAGTTTACCCAATTTCACAAAGATTCATTCACAGATTTCCAAATCAATTTCCAGTTCAATTGAATTAACCCATTAAATCTTAAAATCAAGATTTAATTTATAGCTTTCAAAACTATTTACAATTCAAGTCTTTTATAATATAAAAGGTACACCATTTGAAATACTCTTTTATTTCAAAACAAGATTTAATCATCTTCACAAGGGTTAATTCATAGTTTTCCAAACTATTTACAATTTCATTTCAACTTGAAATGTTTCGATTCAAATTAGAAATCTTTTCACTTTATGAAAGCTATTATATTTGAAAACAGATAGTTTTCGTTTTGGGAAAAACTGGTTACAATTACACAAGTTAAAGCTATTCAAGTATAAACTTGAATATACATTTAAATTTCCAAAACCATATTTTTAAATGGTTAAAAAACCAAATAAACACCTTTTATACTTATAAAATCTTTTAAACCGAAATTCCCAAATTATTGAATTCAATTCAAAATATTGAATTCAAAATTTAAATCAAATGATTTAAATTTCAATTCTTTATTAAGTTCTTTAAAAAAAATAACTTTTATTTTTGAAACTCATTTCCAAAACTTCCAATTCCAAAACTAATTTGGATTCAAAATTTCAATTTTTCAAAATTGATAAAAACCTGTGACTTAACCAATTTCCACGTGAAATCCACATTTGTGTGTGTATTGTGTAGTCCAAGGGTTTAACACAATAGTGCACAATCATTCAACCATCACAGATTAAATATAACAATATATTTGATAAGCGGTATAAACTATAACGCTTATCTTCATTCACAGATCACAGATAAACAAATTACATATCACAACACAAATCAGGATATATCACAAAGCATCACATATCAGAGATGTCAAACAATTCAACATCCAATATAATCCAAACATCCATATATAGGATTAAATTTAATCATCCGATTAATTCAAATCAGAAAAAAATTTATAAATCAATTTTCCAAAGTTATTGCCTTTTTAAAATAAATTTCTTTATCTCTTCAAATCTATTTAAAAATCCAAATTTTAAATAAATTCTTCATCTTACAAATAATATTTTCGAAATCCATTTATAAAGCCTTTTTCCTAGAATCTGAAATTTAATTCAATACAGTTCAAAATAATAAGACTTTATCTTTTTAAAACTCATTTTTAATTTATCCAATTCTCGAAATAAATCTTTCGATAAATTTTCAACTTTAATTTTCAAAAATCCAATTTTATTTATTTCTGGTATCCATCGATACCAAAAATATCTTCGGCTAATTTATAGCCGTCTTCAATCACAATATAATCACAAGGCGATTATAAATAAATCAACACACAACATTGAAATAAATTCAAATGTTTGAGGAATCCAGTTGGATCTCTCCAACCTGTTTCCCTGCATCCACAGATGTTAGCATAATACCAATTCCACTTCAATGTGGAATATCGCGGTATATGGGATTTATAAAATACTATCCGCTATTATGCGGCGCAATAGGGTCTCATCCGCTATATAATGCGGGGAATCAACTCCAAATACATATATAATACCAATTCCACTTCACGGTGGAATTATTGCGGTATATGTTTTTAATAAACAACCTCCGCTTAATATACGGCGTATAGGGTCTATTTAACACAATAAATAGCAATCATCATTCAATTCACACAATTAACACTATCAACAATTTTAAATCTCAACTATTTAAAATTTAAATCGAAACAAATATTCGATTGAGTGAGAAGTTCTCACCTTTGCTTTCAATAACGGTTGCAGCGTTTTTATTTCAAATAAAATTAAACACACGTTTAATTTTACTCAAAATTTTCACTGACTCCAATCGACTCCAAACCAGCTCCATTGCGTAGTGCTCGACAAAATGAACCCAACGCAAGTCGTTTCGTCAGAAACGGACCATGTATCAAAAAGATATGCTATTTTAAAGTTTGAACGAATTTAAAATGTAATTTATACAATTTTATTTTTAAATTACAAACCCTACTCCATCACAACCATTCAAATCCTTGCCTCCACATCTGGCCCGTTCGCCCCTATCTTCCCCAACGCAAATGCTACCAGGTTACATCACGCAAGAAACCCATCTCGGCCGCCTCTTACCTCCAATTATCGCGACCATTTTACTCGACTCCACGACGATCAGCCACCTCCATTTCGAAGCCAACGCCGAGCCCTACTCACGCCTGGAACTCGGTTGAACTCGGCCCCCCTGATGTCTCAAAAAATGTGAATGAACATGCGCGTTTGAGCTCGATTTGCCGTTGATTCGTTGCTTCGTTTTCGATCGTCACCGTATGGAATCGAAGATCACACTTAGCTCTACATTTCTCGTGTTGGAAGTTTCTTGAATTGATTCACGGATTGGAAGAGATTAGTCGAAGAAGTTTGCGAATTTCTGGCCATAGAAAACAAAAGTGGCGGCTAACCCTAATGCTCTAGGGTTTGTGTGCAAATGAAGATAATCACGTCCTTTTATAGATAATTGCCAAAACACTATTCATCGAAAATTTTCCGAACTCGAAATCAAGCGTGCCGGCTGGCGTTTCTAAGGTTTTACCCACGTTCCGAACACATTGTAACGTGTTTCGGGAGCTAATTCGATCATATGTGCGAGTTACGGAATTAAATGATGAAATTAAAATTAAACCGATTAAAACGATTTCTATGCGTTTTGACTTGCCCTGGACAAACGACAACTCCGATTGCTACGAAAATTGAAATCTTACAATAATATAACATTATGGATCCGATGAAACTGGTTTCATCGAAATCTGAGACTGTTTGAAAAATGACTATTTTTAGTCGTCAATTAAATATTAAAATATTCATTTTTCACAAATTAACTTTTAATTCGATTTTAAAAGTTTACAAACATCATTCTAACTCCAATATGATTTAATATAACTTTATAAATCATATTTATACACATGAAATCCGGATTTCAATTATTTACGCAATTTCAAATATTAAATTATCGATTTAATTATACAATCAAATCACTATATTTGAATTTAAATTTATTCGACTTACAAATCTCACTAGTTAATATTTAAAATTAATTAAATATCTGAATTTCAAATGACAGAAATTCTGGGTCGTTACAATCTTCCCCCCTTAAAAAAAATTTCGTCCTTGAAATTGCAAAGTAAGAAAAATACCCCAAATCCATTAACTTTTCAAAAATCCACTTAGTGAAAATTTTATATTTACCTTTTCCAAAACCTTTAACTTCAACCAAAACAATGGTTTCCATTTTCTAGTTCAATTCCTACTCTTTCATTTCAATTTAGAAATTGACTTTCATTTAACAAAAAATTTCCGAAATTTTTTCAAAAATTTTCTAACGCCTTAAATTTTCAGAAAATTCGCCATAGCCTCCTTTGCGCGGTTCAATCGTAGTAGGATCACAATAGACATAAATATATATACATCGACCCACACGGTCGGAAAAGCAGAAAAACAGTTCATATTTCCTATTTTTATTGCGTAGGCGTACCTTTTTAGCTTTTTTTAAGCAAAGCAGTTATTTATTAAGCATTTTAGCGCAACCAAATCAGCCGAACGCAGCCACGACACGTGTACTTACTAAATTTAAACACATAAGTGACATATATAGAAAATTATTAACAATTTACTCTTTTAAACAACTACAACACATGCATATTAAAAGAAATGCATACTAAACAAGGTTTATAAGCAACTTATATAATTTCAACATTACTTGTAATTGTTTATAACCAATTCACATGCCATAACATTCAATTATTCATTTTCAATTAGTTTACATTCACTAATTTAAATTCAAGTTGGTTCACTTTCAATTTAAATCCAATTACATAGCTCTAAAAAAAAATTATCAATTCAATTTCATTAACACTTAATGAATTATACTATGTACAATCAACCAACAATCATATAACAACCAATGTTATTCAACACAACCAAATTTATTCAATTTACTTTACTTTACATTCAATTTGGTTCAACACTTTTAATTCCAATTGGTTTAATATTAAATTGGCTCCCATTTAATTATTCAATTTCCAACTTATTAGCTTTTAATGAATTAACACTCAAATCCATTTTTATATCTTTCTAATTTCTGAAATTTATTTGGTAACACATGTTTTATGTGTTTTTTTGATCTTATAGCCTCCCAATCTTCTTTTGCTAACTTGGGTTGATGCTATAGTGGCCTTTGTTGCTTTCTAGAGAGGTATATTGCTAAAAACCTCTCCTAATATGTGTTTAATCATCTTTTGATTTCATTAATCATTTAGTAACACATGTTTTATTATGTAACATGTGAATCATAGCTCTTTGATCATCTTTGCTTTCATTTTGGAGTGCACACCAAGTGTTTGTGCATATTTTCTTGCATTGGTTGAGGTAATATATGCTAGCTGAAATTATAATTAGTTTATTACTGTTAGTAAATTAGGCATATCTCATTCACCTTAAATCGGAATTAAGATTTTCTTGAAGTTCTGGAAAGCTTATTCTGTACCCTATAACTTTTATGTTTTGTGCTTTGCCTAATTTTGAGGTTCGAATGGTCGAAATCATGCTTGTTTGTCGCTGACCTGACAACAAACTATAGGGTTGATAAAATAAAAACCTGAAATTAATTTGGCCATAAGTTACTCGTTTCTTATCCAAATCTAAAAATTTTGGATGTTCCGGAAAGCTTAGATTTAGAGCAAAAACTTTCATGTTTTGAGTTTCATGAAATTTCGAAATTAATTTGGTCAAAACTGTGCATTCTTACAACTGTCCCGAGAGCACAACGACAGTGATATAAAATTTAGAACTGAGAATTGTTTTAGTCATAGAATTTTCATCTCTGGTCGGAATTTGACGATCTTGGTCATTCCGAAAAGCTTTGAAACTAAGCTACAACTATCATTTTATTCATTTTGCCATAATTTGAAGTTTACTATGCCAAAATTGTGGTTTTTCATCTATGGCCAGTTAGTGCATTGCTATAGGCCTTGGTCTCTTTTCTTCCGTTGTTTTCAGCATAGAACCCCGACTTTGCGACGCCATCCCGGGCTCGTCCTTTGTCGGATTTCATCATTATTAGTCTCGTTAAAAAGATGAGATCGAGGTCTTTAACCATGCAAAGTTTGGTTTAGATCTGGGTGCATTAGATACTTCGTTTCGATTGCCGAAGTAGCACCTAGAAACTGTTTTACAATAGTGTCATTTTCAGTTATCGTCGGACCAACTTTGAAACATTGTCGTTTCTTCGTTTCAAGTCAAAACCAAACGATTCTTGTTGCATATCAAAGTAGGAGTACTTTACTACGCTCCTGCAAATTTTCATCAAGATCTGAGTTCATGTGACCCTTCGACCATGTCGTCGAAGTGGGACCTTTACACTGTTTTGATACAGTAAAGTTTTGTGATTTTTGTCCGACTTTGAGACGACGGCGTTTCTTCGTTTCAAGTCAGAATTTCCCGATTCTTTTTGCAGTTTGGAGCAGGGATGTTGGACTATATGCCTACCAATTTTTATGCCATTCGGATTTAGTTTGCTGGTCCGAATAATTTTCCAAACTTGGATTCGCGTCTGTTTTGTACTATTTTCCAACACAGAATATTTTCAGTGATTTTCTGGTTTTGTTGATTTCTTTGAGATTTGTCTCTAGATTTCGTACACGTGTTTTATGAATTATTTTCAAAATATTTTTCACTCCTAAATGGCTTTCGAAATTATTATATAATGTTATTTTTAATTATTAAACTATTTACTCCATAATAGGAGAGTTTTCCAAAGCCGTTTTAAAGTGATTTCAAAATCAATTATAAATCCGTTTCGCACCATTATTTTCTATAATAAAAATCTCACACTCACTTTTTAGCACGTCGAGCGAAGTGGAAAGGTGCTTAAACGGTTAGGAAATCTCCGGCCTATGGAACCGTGTGTATTTTCTTTCCGGTTAATCCTCGACCTAATCGATTGATCGTTTTGACCTTTGGGTCTAGTTTACCGATGATACGAGGTGGGCTTTTTATTGTTTGGAGTGTGAGCTTGCTATTGGTTAGTAAACCGTTTATTGCGAACGTGGGGTATGGGACTCATTGTTAACACTTTACGGGTTCCTCTCCAAGAAGTTTGTGACACATTAGCCTTTGGGCGGCCAGTACTGGACCTCTGGGTCACCACGCCTCTTGGCAACCGTCTCTGGACACCTGCTCTATGGAGCAATTTATTTTTCGGCATGCGCCTCTGGGCCTTTATCCTTCTGGGAAGGATCTCGCCGTCTCGCGCGTTCCGCATCTGTGCGAGTGATCGATCACAACTCTACAGTACTTGGCAATAACGACTCCGGTCGGTGCACGTGCTATACTTGTATTATTTGATGATTTTTATATCCACTCGAGTACCGCCATTTGGTTTTGGTTCTATGGAACCATACGGTGTAAGTGCGGTTACCTTGTGGATTCACAATGTCTCTGGACACTGCTTTTCAGTGTTTGATTTCATTGACTTTTCAGTATATCCCCATTGCTCTTTGGAGCATCGATCTTTGCTTGGGCATTGATTACAGACTCTGGTCACTCTTGGGATTATCGCCTATGGGCATCTTTTTATAGCTTTTGCTACGCCGATGATATGAGGCGATTTGATTTATTCAACACTTTGGTGTTGATATTCTCTTTGGAGATTTTTACTGTTTATTGATGATTAGGGATCGTCATTATATTCTTGTGGTCCATAATACTCTTTTCTTTGGAAAAGTACTGTTTTATTTATGTACCGCATTATTATATATCTCAGTTATTACTGATTGTTTAGCTAGCCTGACCCGAGTGTTTTCGCTCGGGTCAGACCGAGTTGTTTCAGGTTAGGTCTCTGGACTTATCTTCTGTGCTTCCGGTTGGACATTATCTGCTATGATGATAGATAGCGCTTTTATTTGTCCACTATTCCGCTACTTTGTTATTATTCAGACTTTGATATGTACATATTTTTGACTCACATGTGTGAGCAGTGGCTTTGTACCCACTTATAGTATTTGGATCTGTATTGACGATGTATTGTTCTGGGATTTGATATCTGTTATGTGATTCTGTTCTGTGATGTTTTATCATTTATTACTATGCTTGTTCTGATAGGTCTTTAGCCATTGTAATTTCGTTATAAATATTTATTGAATATGTCGAACCACTTGAAAAAAAATATAGATACCATCCTTTCGATGTATTCAGTAGATAGTTATAGCTTGATTACAAATGGTCGCTTCCACTATACTCTATTCTCCGCTTTAACAGACAGTATTACTCCCGTAATACTCTTTGTTACAGTGGGTCTCAGAGTGGGGCGTTACAGCTTGGTATCAGAGCTTGGTTCAGGAATGAGCATAATAAACACAGAACAGATACACTTAGTACAATACATTTTAATTGGATCCGAATTAAATCAAATCCCTTCCTTATGCCTATTGATAGATAAGTTAGGAATATGTATAGGAATCCGTTATATTCCGTAGTATTCCTTAATTAAGTATCTATCATTGAATCATGTCTAACTCTATTTCCCGTTTGACTTTCAGTATGTCTGGAAGGGGAAGAGGGAGAACCACACGTCAGACCAGTGCTACTGGGCAGTCCAGCAACACTCATCCAGAGGGCGTGTTCATGACCACCGACCAGATCATGGAGCTGGTTCGGAATTCCCAGTCTCATTCTCAGTCACCAGCCCCAGTTGCTGATGATCCGCGCAAGTCTGCTTTTGCGCGTCTCTGCAGTGATTTTACCCATCTCAGAGGGAAGCCGTTCATTGGCTCCGAGAATGTCTTAGAGGTCCAGGCTTGGATTCGGATATGCGAGCGCATTTTCACTCGTATGGATATCCCGGATCATGACCATGTTCTTATTGCTTCTAGTCAGCTTCTGAGTCGTGCCCTGGATTGGTACGAACTCCTTATTGCCGAGGTCGATGAGACTACACTTACTTGGGCTCAGTTTCGTGAGAGATTTGAGCTCAAATTCATCCCAGAGTCAGAGAAGAACTCCCTTGCTCGCTGCTTCCTTGATCTCAAGCAGGGGAAGTCCTCTGTATCCGACTATGTCTCTTCCTTCGAGGCCCTGTCCAAGTACGGCCTTGAGTTCATTGCTACTCCTTATAAGAGGAACCTCAAATTTGTTGAGGGCTTGAAGAAATATCTGAAGAGGCAGCTTATGCTACGGCTTGAGCTCTCATTCGAGAAACTAGTCGATGCAGCTCTACATCTTGAGTCAGTCGAGATGGAGCATAGTGATGATGGTGGTGTGGGTTCCACAAACCCCACCAAGAAGAGGTTTCCTCCTGGCAAGTCTGGCTCTTCTTTTCATCACAAGAAGAAGAAGAAAGCGATCAGCTCTAGTTCTCAGCCTCAGACTCGTCCTCAGTCCCAGACTCCTGCTCAGCCTAGTGGGGCACGTCCTCCGAAGAAATGCTTCAACTGTGGTTCTCTAGATCACTTTATTCGAGAGTGTCCCAAACCTCTCTATTGCACCTTCTGCAAGAAGGAGGGACACAGGATCTTTGCTTGTCCTATTGTTCCAGCTAGTGCCAAGCCTGGCAGGCTTAATGCTGCCAAGGCTCCTACATCTTCAGCTCTGCCTCAAGGTACGCATCCTTCCGTTCTTGAAGGTTCTCTTTTATTCCGTGATAGACCTTGTAGAGTTCTCTTTGATACGGGTGCCTCTCACTCATTCATATCAAAGGAGCTAGTAGATGCGTTATCCTTGGATGTTACTTGTCTGGTTTCTTCACTAAGGATTGTGAATCCCATTGGTGGATCCACGACCCTTAGCTTTCTCTGTGAGAATATAGATATTGATCTTTGTGGTTTTTCTTTCCGTGCGAATCTCCACGTTATGGAGTATTGGGGCTTTGATATGATTCTTGGCATGGATTGGCTCGTTCAGCACGACGCCAAAATTATTTGTTCAGAGCGGATATTATTCATTCATCACCCTGACTCGTCCTCTCCGTTAGCTATTGTTCTTCAAGATGTTGGGCTTTCTGATGTTACTTTATTTTCTCTCGATTCACGAGATAAGGATTTGAACTTATCTCGTATTCCTGTTGTTCGGGATTTCCCCGACGTATTCGAGCTAGTATCCGGACTGCCGCCAAAGCGAGCTATTGAGTTCCGCATCGATCTCATTCCAGGCTCTCATCCAGTTGGGCGTCCTCCCACTAGAATGTCTATTAAGGAGAATGAGGAACTCAGGAAGCAGTTAGTTGAGCTTGAAGCGAAGTAGTTCATTCGATCCAGTTCTTCGCCATGGGGTGTTGCTGTGGTCTTCGTTAAGAAGGCTGATGGCTCTCTTAGGCTTTGCATTGACTATCGCAAGCTCAATGAGTTGACCATCAGAAATCGCTACCCACTTCCTCGGATAGACGACATGTTTGACCAATTGAGCGATGCGAAGGTCTTCTCTCAGCTCGACCTTTCCACCGGATTCCATCAGCTCTGAGTTGCGGAAGATAGCATTCCTCTTACCGCTTTTTGCACTCGTTATGGTTCTTTTGAGTGGTTGGTCATGCCGTTCGGCTTGACGAACGCTCCGGCTTTCTTCGTCGATCTCATGAATCGAGTATTCCGGGAATACATCGATAGATTCATTCTGGTTTTCATTGACGATATTCTTGTTTATTCTAGATCCAAGGCAGAGCATGCTCGTCATCTGCGGATCGTCTTGGATACTCTTCGTCAGCATCAGCTTAGGGCCAAGCTCTCCAAGTGCCATTTTTGGGAGAGCAAGGTCAAGTTCTTGGGTCATATTGTTTCTTCTGAGGGTATTTCTGTTGGTCCTGTCAAGATTGAAGCTATTCAGAATTGGAAGCAGCCTGAGAACGTTCATGATATTCGCAGCTTCCTTGGTCTAGCGGGTTATTACCGTCGATTTATCAAGGATTTCTCTCGTGTTGCACTTCCCCTCACGACTCTGACTCGTAAGGGGGTTTGCTTTATTTGGTCTGATAAGTGTGAAGTTTCTTTTCAGCGATTGAAGGAACTTCTCACTCATGCTCCTATCCTTGTGGTTCCTGAGAGTAACCAGGATCTTATTGTTTACACCGACGCTTGTGGTAGCGGCCTCGGTGCTATGCTTATGCAGAAGGATCGGGTAGTTGCTTATGCTTCTAGGAAGCTACGTCCGAATGAGGTTCGCTATCCGACTCATGATCTTGAGTTGGCAGCTATCGTCTTTGCTTTGAAGACGTGGCATCACTTTCTATTAGGCGAACACTTCACTCTTTACACCGATCACAAGTCTCTGAAGTATCTTTTCAGCCAGAGAGATCTCAATATGAGGCGGCAGCGATGGCTTGAGTTTCTCGCCTCATACGATTTGGATATTCAGTATACCCCTGGCAAGGGGAATCGTGTTGCAGATGCGCTCAGTCGCAAACACTCGGCAGTTGTTTCTATGATGATTGCCGAGTGGAATGTTCTTGAGACTCTATCTTTATGTGATATTAGAGATCGAGCTCCATATTCTGATGCTCCTGCCTTATTATCCAGCTTGGAAGCTCGTCCCATCTTGTTGGATCGCATTGCCCAGGCTCAGCGGTAGGATCCAGACCTATTGCATTTCATTCATCTTCTCGAGTCGGGATCCAGTGATGAGACATTGCTGGACTATTCTATTGATTTTCATCGGTGTCTTCGAAGGAAGAACCGTATTGTTGTGCCATCTGATTCATTTCTTAGGCGTGACATTCTAGATGAGTGTCATCGCACTAAGTACACTATTCATCCCGGGTCGAGTAAGATGTATGCCGACATGTGTCGCCTATTTTATTGGGAGGGCATGAAGAGTGATGTTGCAAGTTATGTAAGCCGTTGCATGACTTGTCAACAAATCAAAGCCGAGCATCAGCATCCATCTGGTCTTCTTCAGCCGCTAGAGATTCCATTGTGGAAATGGGATCAGATATCCATGGATTTTATTGACGGTCTGCCTCGATCGAGGTCAGGCCATACTTCTATTTGGGTCATCGTCGATCGCTTGACAAAATCAGCTCATTTCATTCCTATTAAGTCCACTCGGACTGCTCCTCAGCTTGCCAAGCTATATGTGAATGAAGTCGTTCGACTTCATGGCATTCCTAGCTCTATCGTCTGTGATCGAGACACTATCTTTACTAGTCACTTCTGGAAGTGCCTACAGTCAGCTTTGGGCTCAAAGCTGAATCTCTCGACTGCTTATCATCCTCAGACTGACGGTCAGACGGGGAGGGTGAATCGTGTTTTAGAGGATCTTTTGCGCTGTTGTATTATGGATTTCGGAGGTAGATGGGAGGATCACTTACCGCTTGTAGAGTTCTCCTACAACAAAAGCTTTCAGTCTAGTATCGGCATGGCACCTTTCGAGGCCCTCTACGGAAGGCCATGTCGCTCTCCTGCTTGTTGGTTAGAGTCTGGCGAGAAGCTTATTCTTGGTCCAGATTCAGTTCGGGAAACTTCTGAGAAGATTGTGCTTATCCGTCAAAGAATGAAAGAGGCACAGGACCGCCAAAAATCCTACGTGGACAACCGTAGGAAGCCTCTTGAGTTCTCCATTGGCGATTATGTCTTTATTCGGGTCTCTCCCATGAATGGGATTGTGCGTTTCAGCTCTACAGGGAAGTTGGCTCCTCGCTATGTTGGACCATTTCCTATTATAGAACGCATCGACCCCGTTGCTTATCGTGTGGCTCTACCTGCTCACTTCTCTGGAATACATGACGTGTTCCATGTTTCCCAGCTTCGCATGTGTGTCCGCGATCCTGATTCTATCATTGAGCCGCATGCTGTGCCTGATTTAGAGATCTTACCTGATTTATCTTTGGAGCAGCAACCTCTTCGTGTGCTTGATTCGGAGGTTAGACGCCTTCACAACAAAGAGGTTCCACTCGTGAAGATTCAATGGTCACCGAATCCTAAGGACTGCACTTGGGAGACCAGAGAATCTATCGAACGCTCTTATCCTGGCTTTCTCCCATCTTCTTCTGCGGGTGAGAAGTCTCTATTTTATCTCTATCACTTCTTTTGTGGATTTGACGTTATAGACGACATCTATCTTAAGGAATTGCGGGGATGCAATTTTATAAAGGGGGGAGTCTGTAACAACCCGGGATTTGCATTACCAATTAATAAATAAAAGTTAGGATTTTTATTTATTTTAATGAAGCATAAAAGGATTTGGAATAACAAAATTTATTTGAAAAATGCTATTTTAATTAAATGGGAAATATGGGATTTTAAAATGAGGATAAAATGTTATTTTAGGAAAGTTAAATATTTAGGAGAGATTTTAAAACGGGTTGGGATAAGAAAAATGAGTTTCATAAACATATATGAACACTTAGACTAATTTTTGGAAACATGTAAATAACCCTTTTCTTATTGGGTTACAAAACCTAGCCCAAAAACCCACCCTAAACCTCCTCTATAAATTATCTCAAACTCTCCTAACCTCATTCATTCATCCCAAATCAAAACCCTAATCATTTCCTAAAGCTTTCTTAACAAAAATGGCCTCTATCTTCATCTCCTTCTAGTTTTAGCTTATGCAAGTCATTCTATGCAAAGGTAATGCAAATACCCACCTCAAATCCGTTTTTATATCTTTCTAATTTCTAAAATTTATTTGGTAACACATGTTTTATGTGTTTTTTTGATCTTATAGCCTCCTAATCTTCTTTTGCTAACTTGGGTTGATGCTATAGTGGCCTTTGTTGCTTTCTAGAGAGGTATATTGCTAAAAACCTCTCCTAATATGTGTTTAATCATCTTTTGATTTCAGTAATCATTTACTAACACATGTTTTATTATGTAACATGTGAATCATAGCTCTTTGATCATCTTTGCTTTCATTTTGGAGTGCACACCAAGTGTTTGTGCATATTTTCTTGCATTGGTTGAGGTAATATATGCTAGCTGAAATTATAATTAGTTTATTACTGTTAGTAAATTAGGCATATCTCATTCATCTTAAATCGGAATTAAGATTTTCTTGAAGTTCTCGAAAGCTTATTCTGTACCCTATAACTTTTATGTTTTGTGCTTTGCCTAATTTTGAGGTTTGAATGGTCGAAATCATGCTTGTTTGTTGCTGACCTGACAACAAACTACAGGGTTGATAAAATAAAAATCTGAAATTGATTTGGCCATAAGTTACTCGTTTCTTATCCAAATCTAATAATTTTGGATGTTCTAGAAATCTTAGATTTAGAGATAAAACTTTCTTGTTTTGAGTTTCATGAAATTTCGAAGTTAATTTGGTCAAAACTGTGCATTCTTACAACTGTCCCGAGAGCACAACGACAGTGATATAAAATTTAGATCTGAGAATTGTTTTAGTCATAGAATTTTCATCTCTGGTTGGAATTTGACGATCTTGGTCATTCCGGAAAGCGTAGAAACTAAGCTACAACTTTCATTTTATTCATTTACCCAGAATTTGAAGTTTACTATGCCAAAATTGTGGTTTTTCATCTCTGGCCAGTTAGTGCATAGCTATAGGCCTTAGTCTCTTTTCTTCCGTTGTTTTCAGCGTAGAACCCCGACTTTGCGACGCCATCCCAGGCTCGTCCTTTGTCGGATTTCATCATTTTTGGTCTCGTTAAAAATATGAGATCGAGATCTTTAACCATGCAAAGTTTGGTTCAGATCTGGGTGCATTAGATACTTCGTTTCTATTGCCGAAGTAGCACCTAGAAACTGTTTTACAATAGTGATCATTTTCAGTTATCGTCGGACCAACTTTGAAACATTGTCGTTTCGTCGTTTCAAGTCGAAACCAAATGATTCTTATTGCATATCAAAGTAGGAGTACTTTAATACGCTCCTGCAAATTTTCATCAAGATCTGAGTTCATGTGACCCTTCGACCATGTCGTCGAAGTGGGACCTTTACACTGTTTTGACACAGTAAAGTTTTGTGATTTTTATCCGACTTTGAGACGGCGCCGTTTCTTCGTTTCAAGTCGGAATTTCCCGATTCATTTTGCAGTTTGGAGCAGTAATGTTAGACTATATGCCTACCAATTTTTATGCCATTCGGATTTAGTTTGCTAGTCCGAATAATTTTCCGAACTTGGGTTCGCGACAGTTTTGGACTATTTTCCAACACTTAGAATATTTTCAGTGATTTTCTGGTTTTATTGATTTCTTTGAGATTTGTCTCTAGATTTCGTACACGTGTTTTATGAATTATTTTCAAAGGATTTTTCACTCCTAAATGGCTTTCGAAATTATTATATAATGTTATTTTTAATTATTAAACTATTTACTCCATAATAGGAGAGTTTTCAAAAGCTGTTTTAAAGTGATTTCAAAATCAATTATAAATCCGTTTCGCACCATTATTTTCTATAATAAAAATCTCACACTCACTTTTTTAGCACGTCGAGCAAAGTGGAAGGTGCTTAAACGGTTAGGAAATCTCCGACCTATGGAACCGTGTGTATTTTCTTTTGGGTTAATCCCCGACCTATTCGATTGATCGTTTTGACCTTTGGGTCTAGTTTACCGATGATACGAGATGGACTTTTTATTGTTAGGAGTGTGAGCTTGCTATTGGTTAGTAAACCGTTTAGTGCGAACGTGGGGTATGAGACTCATTGTTAACACTTTACGGGTTCCTCTCCAAGAAGTTTGTGACACATTAGCCTTTGGGCGGCCAGTACTGGACATCTGGGTCACCACGCCTCTGGGCAACCGTCTCTGGACACCTGCTCTATGGAGCAGTTTATTTTTCGGCATGCGCCTCTGGGCCTTTATCCTTCTGGGAAGGATCTCGCCGTCTCGCGCGTTCCATATCTGTGCGAGTGATCGATCACAACTCTACAGTACTTGGCAATAACGACTCCGGTCGGTGCACGTGCTATACTTGTATTATTTGATGATTTTTATATCCACTCGAGTACCGCCATTCGGTGTTGGTTCTATGGAACCATACGGTGTAAGTGCGGTTACCTTGTGGATTCACAGTGTCTCTGGACACTGCTTTTCAGTGTTTGATTTCATTAACTTTTCAGTATATCCCCATTGCTCTTTGGAGCATCGATCTTTTCTTGGGCATTGATTACAGACTCTGGTCACTCTTGGGATTATTGCCTATGGGCATCTTTTTATAGCATTGGCTACGCCGATGATATGAGGCGATTTGATTTATTCAACACTTTGGTGTTGATATTCTCTTTGGAGATTTTTATTGTTTATTGGTGATTAGGGATCGTCATTATATTCTTGTAGTCTATAATACTCTTTTCTTTGGAAAAGTACTGTTTTATTTATGTACCGCATTATTATATATCTCAGTTATTACTGATTGTTTAGCTAGCCTGACCCGAGTGTTTTCGCTCGGGTCAGACCGAGTTGTTTCAGGTTAGGTCTCTGGACTTAGCTTCTGTGCTTCCGCTTGGACATTATCTGCTATGCTGATAGATAGCGCTTTTATTTGTCCACTATTCCGCTACTCTGTTATTATTCAGACTTTGATATGTACATATTTTTGACTCACATGTGTGAGCAGTGGCTTTGTACCCACTTATAGTATTTGGATCTGTATTGACGATGTATTGTTCTGGGATTTGATATCTGTTATGTGATTCTATTCTGTGATGTTTTATCATTTATTACTATGCTTGTTCTGATAGGTCTTTAGCCATTGTAATTTCGTTATAAATATTTATTGAATATGTCGAACCACTTGAAAAAAAATATAGATACCATCCTTTCGACGTATTCAGTAGATAGTTATAGCTTGATTACAAATGGTCGCTTCCACTATACTCTATTCTCTACTTTAACAGACAGTATTACTCCCGTAATACTCTTTGTTACAGTGGGTCTCAGAGTGGGGCGTTACAGGTCACGTTTACCTTTCATAAAGCACTAACCACTTTCCTCTTTAAATGCCACATTGCCATTACATCATCACACAATTTATTTCTACAAACGTATAACTCCTGAGCTCATATGTCTCAAGAAAGGATGTTAAGCTAAGAGAAATTGCCTTCTCCGCCATCAAGCAAATAATATGATCATAAAGATCAATCAATGTAATTAAAAATAAAATGTCAGACATTTGTCCATACAAGTCATCCAAGAATTAGAGATCAATATATTCCTGCACATTCGGGCGCATAAATATTGGTCCGAAGTGGTTCACGGATATACCTGACCCCAGTCACTCCAGATCAACAATGATAAAGAGGCCAAATTTGATAGTCGATTATTTAACTATCAAAGCAACAAACAATATCTTGCACAAAAGCAGTCATTAGGCCCATTTAATCAATCTTTTATTGATTAAAACAATTTCCAAATATTTACTTCAAATTATCTTAAAAAGGATATATTCTCAAAATCATTTCAAATCTTCGATAAATGGAAAACATTTCCATATACTTATATCAACAGTATAAGCATATTCACAAATCATTTCATTTTCAACACTTAGAAAATATTTCTATATACTTGTAACAATGTTATAAGTATATTTAATAACACTACCATTTGGAGATACGCCAAATAGATTTCTATAACCATAGAACTCTAGAGTTCTTACGCCTCCGAACGAGTGTTAAGTATTGGAAGCAATTCTCCTACATCACCAAGCATTTAGTACGATTATAAGAACCAATTCTTGTATTTCACAATGAAAGTACTTATTGGGTCAAAACGAATATTGTGTAAAATATTGTTACGACAACCCAAAAACATTAGTATAGGGATTCGTTTAATATATATATATATATATAAATATATATAATTCCATATACTATATAAAACATTTACTTTTAGAAACCATTTACTATAACAATAGTGTTATAAATCCTTGCCATTCTTACTTTTCAGAAAACGTCTATTACAATAATAAATGTTGAAATCTATGTTAACGTTACTTATCTCATTATAAAACATTTTCAAACAATTTAATTTCCATTTGGAATTATTACTTTCCAAAACATTACTTTAAAAAGTAAATTACTTTTAAAACCACTAACTCCATCAAAACAACATTCCTTTAAATACAAATCCATATTTAAATCTCAACATAAATCATTTCTATTTATAAAAATATTTTATTAAATCTCCTTTCATTTTTAAAAAATTCTATTTTATGAAATTTCTTATTATAAAATTCTATTATTAATCATTCTATTATAAAAACTCATATTACTTAACAAAATCAATTTATAAATCCATTTCTTTATAAATTAATTTTATTTATAAATCAGTTTTATTTATAAAACATTTTCGGAAAAAACTTCAAATCCGTTTACAAATTCTGATTATGAATCTATTTCTTTATTTATAAAATATTACTTCTATAAATCATTTTTATAATCTTATTAAAAATCTCTACTTAAAAACAGTTTACAAAATAGTAAATCGAAAAAAAAAATACTTTTATTTATTTTAAATAAATTCCTATCTTATAATAATTTAAAAATTATAAAAACATATATATACTTCCAAAATTACTTTGAAATCCTTTTTAAATCAAAGTCATCATTTTAGCATTTCAAAATACCAAAAATAAGGCCCAACGCTACTAAAGCACTAAATAAGTTAAATCATGTCAAAATCAATAACATGACATCTAACACACACACACACACAGATATATATATATATACACATATGAAAAGAAAAATCAATAATGTGGGGAATCCTATTGAATCCCTCCAACATGTCCCCCCGTACCATAGACAGCATATAATCATAAAAATATAAACCAACCGCATTGAGGCAGGATTTGTATGCAAAGGCTTATCCGCTCTTACACGGAAACGTAATATGGTCTCATCACTCCAATATGCGAGAATATCCAAACTAACTAATAAATATAGTATATCATTCAAACAAGCAATAAACTGCATATATAAACTTCTCACTTAGATAAAAATTTAAGCAATTCAGAGAGGTGAGTTAACTTACAAAAATGCCAAAAATCGCCTAAGCGCTCCGGTTTGAATTAAAATTGAATGGTCATTCAATTTAACTCGAAATTCCTGCTAGCTTCGAATTCGTCCACTCCAACTCCACAATGTAATGCTCGTTGAATTGAATGCAATGCAACTTGTCATGCTTGATTTGGACCTTGTACGAACAAGATGTGAATTAAATTAACATTTGAAATAATTAAATTTATAATTACTTAATTAAAATAATTTTAAACTATTAACCTTTATCCCTCTCCCTCTTCTCTCATTTTCATGCGCGTTACCATTTGCAGGCAACGACTTTTGTTTTTTTACAATCGAGCATTGATCAAACAAGCTACCCATCCACGAATGTCGCACCCCTACGTCGAGCTTCCACACCTGCCGCACCATCCTTATGTCGTGCGCGTGAATCGCACAAACAAAAATCACGCACAAGATCCTAAAATGCACCAGCAAACGAAGGGGCTTTACCGCCACCTCAATCTACCTTGCCTCGATCCAACTGTTAAATAAGTTCATATCGACGTGCTCTATGTTTTCCTAGTTGAAGTCATCGGCTAATTTAGCCTCTAGAGGCTTCGATCGATGATGACCGTTAGATGGACTAGTTTTAATGGCGGCTAAAAACAAAACCAGGGTTTTATTGCAAATGAAGGAAGTTGAGAGCTATTTATAGGAAATTAAACTCGGCACTATTCATCCGTAAAAATTTCGAACTCCAAACGAAGCGTGCCACCTGGCATACTATATGTTATACCTCTATTTTGAACATAATGGAATATATATAAAAAGCCAGTTCCATCATATACAGAGGATAGCTTTTCGAAATCAAATTATTTTAATTAAAATTCCTTAAAGTAATTTCTACGCGTTTTGAAATCGCACGACTAAATGATATATCCAATCGGCATTAAATTCGACAGCATATAATAATTAACTATTACAGATCGAATGACATTGGTTTTGTCGAAATCCGAGACAGTGCCCAGAAAAGACTTTTTACATGTAAATTAAAATACAAAATTCCTAATTTCTGTTTATTCACTTTAATTCAAATTTAAAAGTTCAGTAACTCCATTCTCACTTAAATAGAATCTAAATTAACTTTCGAAATCATTTTCAATCATATTAAATTCAAGATTCAACTATTTAAACAATTTCAAATATTAAATTAAACAATTAAATTATCAAACAAATTGCAATATTTTGAAATATAAGTTATTTAACTTATAATATTAACTTTTTAATATCTAAAATCAATTAAATATTTCAAATTCGAATGACTAAAACTCTAGGTCGTTACATAATTGCTCCTAAATCATACCCCTAACTCTATCACAAAAAACACTGAGCTGTCAAGACATGATTTAATGATATTCACATATAAAAACTTAGCTCTCAAGACAAAGAAGCTAATTCTTACTTCTTTTGAAAAAGTTTAAAATAAAAAACACAAGAATGACAGGCTTCAATTTAATACACTATCATTAATCATCTCATGTTAGAAGCAATAGTGATAAACTTTTACTTCATACAATCATATTTAGACTACAGGAAGAGCTTTACATTCAAACATTCTAAGAGCTTCTTTCTGTAGTACAAATATTCGTGTTGCTAGTTGTGCACTAGCACAACCATACTGCTTATATACGTCAACCGATGAGCTCTTTAGCCTGATAAAAAATAAAAATAAAAATCAATTAATCATCATAGAAAAGAAAAATGGGTCGAATAGCAATTGGATGATTCCATTCAATTTCTAGACTTAATCACAATCTTAAAAAAATGTTGCTAACCGAAAATATGTAACTTATAGACTTGAGATTTCCAATAATAACTTTAACAGTGAGAAACATCTGCTAGGAATTATAATAGTGAGAAACATCTATGCCTTTTATGAAAATTAGGTTTCTTAATTTTAACTTGTCTGCTACACATGTTATTCACACTTTTGTTTTTATTTGAATTTTTTAAAACATCATGACTTGTTGAATGAATATGATATAAAAAATATTACCTATCTCTTCTTATTTGTCATTTGTCTAAGTAAACTTGTAGTTAAATATCCATAAATTTGATTAGGCAATAACATTATAAATTGAATAAGTTAATCCACTAATATTATCAGTAAATCAATAGTGAATTAACAAACAAATATATAGTCAATCCACTAATATATATAAGTAAATCAATAGAGAATTAACAAACAAATACATGAAAAAATACATACTTTAACCAACGTACCTTATTCTTCTACCACTAATTTCAATCAGTTGATCATGGACATTCTATTACTACTAGAGATGTATATCTTTTTGAACTACCATACGCAACTTATAACTAAAAAATTGAAGTTCCCCTACCTCTTAACTCGCCACTGACCTAAAAATTTGAAGCTACTGACATAGTTATATATAATGAACAAAAATATAGTATCTTACTTTATATCAATCATATAATGCAATGCATTCTATATATGATTAAGTTGTGACATAACAAGATAATTTCAAAAGGTGGAGTGTAAATATATTCTTTATGTAACCATATAATATGGTATCTTAAGTTATATGGCTGTATTACAAGAGTTATCAAACTAGAAATTAATGCCACATCTTTGTTGAAAGTGCAAAAAACCATGTAAAAAACATATGTGTAATTTTTTAAACATACCGTAAAGTCTTTAGGTGAAACCCCATATGTCAACAACAATAACTAAGCCATCATTCTCAAGCAAGTTGTGGTCGGCTAGAGATGGAACCCAAAACTAAATGACAAAGTCAATTTAAAAGTAATAATAACAATAATAGATCTATAAAAGAAAGATAAACATACAATAAAGTAAAATAATAATGACCCTAATTTTGAATAACATTATTTATAACATTTAACTAGATAAATTAAATAAAATAACGTAAATGGCTAATAGGATTGAGATTTGAGTAACTGAGAAGTCAAGCCTAATTAATAAACTAATAAGAGTAACTAAAATCTAATAGGAGGAAACTATGACAAGGGTAAAATGGGAAGAGAACACATTCCCTTATTATAAACCCTCATTCTCTCATTTCCTCCCACACTTCATTCATAGGAAACAAAGAATAAGATAAGTAACGGTTGACCATTAATAAATATTAAAGGGAGAAAAAGCTAGAGAATTAAGGAAAAGCATAGGGGAAAGTAAATCAATTTCCAAACCTCAACTTTCTTAATCAACACAGGGTGAATAATGAATATACATCTCATGTTTTTGGTTATTTTCTAGTTTAGGCGTAAATTTGTTTCTTCCACAATATTATGCCTTATTTTAGTAGTTTGAGTTATTATATGCTTGTTTAGTGGATTTTAGAATTCAAATACAAAATTTTGTGATATGTTTGAGTTGGAAAACCTGTCATATTATACCAAAATGAGTTGCGATTGATATAATGTTAGAAATAACATTTCAAAAGCGGGTTTTTAATTTCATTATTACCCAAGCAAGATTGGATTTTATATAAATTTTTTAAGTGGAGAAATTAGTTAATTTCGGGTTTTAATTGCTAAAAATAATTAAAATAAGTTTCGGCCTTAAAATTTTTATATAAATTTTATATGCCGAAGAGTATAGATAAATTGAATTATTTTGATTTTCAAGGATTTTTCATAAGTGTTATGATATGATAGATAAATTATTTAAGCAAGAAGAGCTTATTTGTTTTATTGAGAAATTAAGATAGGGGTTAATTTGCAAAATATTTTTAAACTTCAAATCCTTACGAGTGGTAGTTTTTTGATAAAGAAAATTTTAAAGATTTATCGAACCAATAAGATTTTGACAAATTATAGAGGTTTGGTGAAAAGGAAACACTTTTTATAGTAATATTGCAGTTTTTAAGTTAATTACCATTCTGCCATATAAACATTGGCTATGTCGAGCCCATCTCATTGCATCCCAATGTCATCAACATGGAACAAAGCAATGTCGCATGGTGTCAATGAGTTTGGCATGAAGAGGATTACTTTGGAACCTCGTCGAGGTAGAAAAGGTGGAGATGGGTCTTCAATATGGGCATGTCGAGGCGCATGCATGTCGCATTTTTCCTAAGAAGCATGATGCCACATACACTTCTTAATGTTTTTGCCTTGCCAACCCAGATGGTCATCGAGCCTATTTTGTACCGCATCTAACTTTTCATCGAACCTAACCATTGCTGCTTTTTAACTAGTCATTGCACCTATGCCCTTTTCAACTATGCCGACATCATCGATATTGACACCGCATCTATTTGATTTTCATACCACTGAAGAGGCCTTGATGCTGAGATTTTAAATGTCACTAAAGTTTAACCACTTATAACTTTACAATATAACTTATGAAGTTATGACTTCGACATCATCTGTAACATCCCTAATTTTTGATAACATTATTCAGGAGATTTAATTAGATAAATTAAATAGAATAATTTGATAAGGGGATTGAGATTTGAATCAATCATATATAGGGCCATGCTTAGTAATAAAATAAATGGGCTTAAAATAGTTTATAAGATAATTAATTTACACATAGGCATATTAGTAAATAGCCACTTCATTATACACGACCATACTCCTTTGTAATTGCTCATTCACATTTCAATTTCTCATTTTCACAAACGCAAATCATAAATCTAAAATAGAGCCGACCATTAACAAGGACATAAAGAGGAAGAATTCAATTTAAAGCTAAGGATCAAAGCTAGAAATGATTAATCAACAACAAATCTCAAATTCCATATCGTATCTAAGGCGAATAATAATTCATTCCATCTCCCTTTTGATTTATATTCATATATTTTTCAGATTTAGAATTAAACCCATTTTTATGATGATATGGATGATGATATGCTTGAGCTATATTGTGTTTGATTTATTTGGAATCATTTACACATGAATTTGCACGATTTTAGGGCAAAACTGAGGGTTATTGATTTTAGAATGTCATGGAAAACATTTATGTTATGTGAAACATGATTTTGGAGGTCGGTTTTAGTTTTCAGAATTTTTTGAGCTATAGAAAATTTATTATGAATTTCTAATGGAAAAATGATATAATTGGGTTTAAAATATATTTCAGAATTTTCAGAAAGAAATTGGGTCTGAAATTTTAATATGTTTGATTACATAATGAAATTGAAATTCTTTTATTTTTGAGGATTTTTCCTATTATCAGGGTTTTTAACCTAGTAGGATCCACTAGAAAGCAGGATAATCTCGTGGCATCAGGATGCTTAGAACTCAACCAGAAAGGCTATGGAAAGGAGTGAACGAGAGCCAAGCAATGTTACTTGGGCAATGACTGGGTTCGACTAAACCAAGGGACCAGCATTCTTTTAGCCCAATCAGCTTCTGAGCACAAACAACTAGTGAATTACCATCGAAATGAAACAAGTATGATAAAAGACTATCAAAGCATCTTCAGTTCCAAACTCCAGAAAATCTTAAGTGCTTGGATCATCGGCTGCCCATGCCTCTCATCAAACCTTCAAAAAAGTTAGCTGAAGAACACTACGAAAAGAGGCCAAGGCATCGACTCGCAAACGAGCTAAGTCTATGGGTCGCTAGCGGCCCATACAACATGGGACGCCAGTGACCCATACACTATGGGTCTCTAGTGACTTATGGCTCTATCTCATTTTATGAGCCAAACTCTTCTTTGGTCATTTCCTACCTACCTGCGAGCAGTTGATAAACAAGCCTGGCACAGAAGCTCTCCCATCTCTATAAATACTATCCTACCTGCAACATAAATAAGATCTTCTCCGGACTGGTTGCTGAAGCTCTGTTGGAATTATTCTTCACTCTCCATCTGCCCCAAAACAATCTCTGATGGAATTCACTGTTATTCTCCAGTGGATTCTAGCTCTGGGGATTCAATCTAGCTAGTAAACAATCACATCCTTGTAATCAAGCAACTATTGTAACAACAATCAGTCTATAGTAAAGCTATAAAGTGGACGTGGGCCTCATTAATAGCCAAACCACTATAAAAATTCTCTATCTTCTTTCTTTTACTGTTCTTTTTCTTTGTCTGTGATCTGTGATATTGGCCGGTTAGAACAGGGCTTGTGCTTTTAAACTCAAACCATGGTGTTGGTCTATTTTTGGATCAACATTTTGGTGCTTTCACTGAAAAATCCGACTCAGGGTTCAAATCTAGCTACCTATGTTGGATCCCATAGGTCCAAAAGTTAGATCCTCATTCTCTACTTAGAAGGTTTGCTGTTGAGAATAGAAGAACCAACCAAGAAGGATCGAAGAAAAAGCAAGAAAACACATGCTAAGGCGATGGGTCACTAGCGATCCATCTTTGCTCATGGGTCAGTCAATTCTCTCACATTATGATCCAATAAGCACCCCAGAAAATGAAGTACTGAAATCAGTTAAGTACATGGATCGCCAGCAATTGATACAATGATTCGCTAGAAGCTATGGATCGTTAGAAGCTATGGGTCTTTAGAAGCTATGGGTCATTGGACCCTATGGGTCCTTAGAACCTATAGGTTGCTAGAAGCTATGGGTCGCTAGAATTCCATAGCATATGGAAAGCTAGCGATCCATGAAGTTAGCTTGGTTCATTATGATTTTTAACATATACAGTCTAGATCGTTTGAAGGGGATATAATCAAGAGGAAGTAATCGGTGGAGCTTGAAGAATCATGATGGAAGTAAATGTTAACACTCCACCTACTGCAAAAACACCGGCTACAAACCCAAAATTAGGGGTGAGAACCCAACAGGAGGATATAAGTCTCTCTCCCACCGTGAAGATGAAAAACAATTTTGAGGAAGACAAATTGGATGAAAAGGCCGACATGCAAAGGGCTGGAAGAAGCTCTAGAACCCATGTCGTAGCACAGTGCTAAACAAAGGACGAGGAACTGCCACTCAAACGTACTTCCAGAGGTAGAAGAACCAAAAAGATATGACATAAACCTAGGATACTTTGGCTCGAAGCCTTACCCCAAGCAAACGCCAAAGTGATTTCAAGCGTCGATCATCAGGTCTTTGAATTTAGTGACTCCAAGCAAGCTAACAATTGACTCCAAGTAACTAGTAGAGTTTCTCGAGTCCGATTCCAAGTAACTTACCACTGATCCGTTAATACCGGTCCATCTTGCTTTGCTCATATCCCGGGAATGCATACATCATTTACAAGCATAACAAGTAGCTGTAACTTAAAAACGAGCCAGATTGCCAAAGACTAAAGCATCTCCCTCATTGAAGCCTATTCGTTGAAGCCATCCAGTGTGCAATATATCCAAGGAGATTCAGTGTACCAATCATATCGGTTCACTCAAGGAAAACCAACCCGGGACTACATTTCATGAATTCCTATATTCCTCGAAGGTGTATCGATCATGTGATTCATGCGATTATCGCCCAAATCCATCTCCTTATTCAATCTACTCGATTAGAAGTTCGTCGAGTAGTATAGAATGCTTGCGACTCACACTGATGATGTGATGTCATTATCTAATTTATTCTAGATGCTAGGTGAGCGACTCAAAGACTTCCTATATATATTCAATGTCGTTGTCGTCGTCACTTAAGCGAGCAATCCCAGTGAGTATATCATGCTGATGGCGTCGATGAAGGGAATCAACCCCTATATAGATTTTGGCAGATAGTTAGCTTGAGAGCCTCCTACAACCTTGGATCGTCTCTGATATAAAGTGGATCAGAAGCTAGGCAAGGAGGAGGTAGAGCAGACTAGGAGAAAGAACTATACGGGCACATTGGCTAAGGACTCAGATTTCAGGAGATGACCCAGGATCTCAAAATCCTACTCATATGCTCCTTTGAACGATCCAATTGATAGCCTCTACTTGGATACTCATGACTCAAACAAATACTGAAAACCTGTCTCGAGAAAGTCCACCGAAGCCCAGAGAAAATCCGGTGAATGTTGTATATCCTAAGATGCACACAGTCCTAACACTAGCGATTACAAAAACCTCTGAGATTTGATCGAAAAGCTGATTTGAAAGGAAAAGCTTTAACAGCATGTGCAATCCTTACAGAATAGCGAGCAGAAACATCTAATGCCTATCAATAAAGAACTCTGATTACCAATTGGACCATTGACGATCGACATCCCACTGAAAGGAGCTAGGGGAAATATGGAATAGCGAGCACACGATGCTGCTTCACTTATCAATGAGATTTATTCTAATCTTCTTTGAATTATTTTATTTTAATTTCAATTTCAATTATGTTGTGAATTATGACCAAGTTGCACTAAACTACTTCCAAAACAATGCAGGTGACCAAGTACTTAGACTTAGCCGTCAGTCAATCTCCACAAACTGTGATCGAACCTATGGAGTTTCATCAAGATGAACATGGTTTGATCGTTCATCAGCTACCATATACCCCTGATTTGGGACACCGAGGCACAGAAAGAACCCGACAAGTTCAGAATCCAGTAGAAAGTAGACATGGCTGACTGTCCACTCAACAACCTTCATATTAGACTCGAAATAGTCGCGACTAGCCTCCTGCTAATCATCCCTAGATTCCAACAAATGGACATGATTACAGCCTGAAACAGGCGCAACTTAATTGCCTGCTTAATAACCTATTATCTTTATTTGCTAGAATATGAAGCAAAATGTGCAAGACTTGATCATCTAACCCCAACATGGATGTGATCAAATCATTCATCACCTTTTTTTTCCCCAACTTAATGGGAAGAGCCACAACTACCAAGTGGATATGAATCCGAAAAGAATTCCCTTAATTCTTGAATCCAACACCTTAGCCTACAGGAACTGATAAAACTGTGTTCCCTCGAGCTAAACCCGAAAAATTCCTTTTGAATTTAATGAATCATTGCTTTAAGACCATCGAGCGGTCGGACACACGACCCAAAAGTACTCTTGGAATCGATAAATTATCATTCCAAGGATATCTGTTCGTCGGACATCCTACTACAAAAAATCGTTTACGAACATGAAGGTCTTTCACGAATTAAAGCATCGTGAAGATGGACCGATAGATCAGCGGTCATCTGACCCAAAAAATCTTTCACGAATGCGAAGGTCTTTCACGAACTAAAGCGTCGCAAAGGAAAACTAGTAGATCAAAGAAACTTATATATGACTGATATCCACAAAGGTGGACTAGAAGATCAACAGTCATTTGATCCAGAGCTCCCCGAAGTCAACGAAGCCATGCCTCGGAGCCAAAAATCGACAATCATAGTAGTCACTTTACAAAATCAATGGAATCACTTCAAATAACCAATGAGGCAAATAGTGTTAAATCCCAGAGCTTCAAAGTCTCTCAAAGAAACTAAGCCAAAACTGAACTGACCTTATTATCAATCAGAGGCCAACTCAAATTAAGCTAAGATTCAGCACTTGGGAAAACAGCACCCACTGGATCGGGGACAACCAAACGAGTTGCGGAGAGACCATGGGTCCTGTTCAAGCGCACCAACGGTCCTGTGGCATGGGGCACGACACTCACTTGAATAGCTATAAGAAAGGCCGAGAGAAATCATACCACGGTTCTATTATGCCTAATCAAAAATTCTGGCATTCTAACAACCGCGGATTTAATGATCTAGCTAGTGCAACAAATGAAATACTAGCATAATACTTGCCCACTTCTATCCAACTACTATTTTATTGCTCCTGGTGACCAATTCATCGTCCTCTTAGACCATATGCCAGTCAAAGACCCATTCTATGAAGGCAGTTTGGATCAAGAGCTAAGAGTCAGGCCCTGAACTCCCATAGGCTCTTTCTTCAATCCATCTTCATGCGGTTAGTTATACATCTCTCCACCATGGAAATCAGATCTATTTGGATGTGCACATCTTCCAGAAACACGGAAGAATCATCAAAGCCATGGTTACCCGAATCGAAAACTATTTAGCTTCTTAAACCAATAAAATTGTGTTCATGTAAGCAACCTGCTGAGTCGACGGGGTCAAATCAATTCAAACCAATGGATCAACGGAGCCTGATCCTTGCCTTTTAAAAATCGAGGTTGCCCTAGCAACATCTAGAAACATCAAAAAACTAACTCCTCGCATTGCCCAGAGATAGGCAACACCGAGGAGCATCATAAACTAACTCCTTGATTTGCCCGAAGACAAGCAATGCCGAGGAGCGTCATAAACCAACTCCTCGCACTGGTCGAAGATAGGCAACACCAAGGAGCATCACAAAATATCTCCTCGCGTTGCCCGGAGATACCCAACGCTAAGGAGCACCAAAAATCTAATTCCTTGCATTGCACGAAGATAGGCAACACCGAGGAGCATCATAAACTAACTTCTCGCGTTGCTCGGAGATAGGCAACAATAAGGAGCATCAAAAACTAACCATTCGCATTGCCTGGAGATAGGCAACGCCAAGGGGCATCAAAAAACTAACTCCTCGCATTGCCTGGTGATAGGCAACGTCGAGGAGCACCAAAAAACTGACTCCTCATGTTGCCCGAAGATAGGAAACGGTGGGAAGCATTAAAAAACTAACTCCTCGCATTTCACGGAGATAGGCAACACCGAGGAGAACTAAAAGACTAACTCCTCACGTTGCCCGAAGATAGACAACATCGAGGAGCGCTAAAAGACTAACTCCTTGTATTGCTTGGAGATTGGCAACGCCGAGGAGCGCTAAACGACTAACTCCTCACATTTCCCGGAGATAGGCAACGCCGAGGAGCCCTAAAAGACTAACTCCTCGTGTTGCCCGACGATAGGCAACACCAAGGAGCGCTAAAAAACTAAATCCTTGCATTGCCCGGAAGATATGAAACGCCGAGACGCGTCTGAATCTACACTCCTTGGATAGCTCGGAGATAGGCAACATCAAAAAGCTCCGAAAGCCACGCATGTCATAAGCCGTGCACTCAAACCCAAACTCCTCGCGTTGCCCGAAGATAGGCAATGCCAAAGAGCTCCAAAACTCATGCATCTCGTAAGCCGTGCACTCAAACTTACACTCCTTGCATTGTCTGGAGATTGGCAACGCCAAGGAGCTCCAAAATCCATGCATCTTGTAAGTTGCACACTCAAACTTAAACTCCACACATTGCCCGTAGATAGGCCACGTCGAGGGGTACTGAAAAACTAACTCCTCGCTCCTCACATTGCCCGGAGATAGAAAACACTAAGGGGCACAAAAATCCACGTGTCTCATAAGCAGGGCATTTGAACTTACAATCCTTGCTCGAAGGAAGGCACTCGGAGACTGACAACACATACCTATGCATAAATTGCATGCTTATCAGAATATCACCAGAAACTGGGATTACATGCTAAAGTTGCAAAACTTCCAAAGAAAGGGAGATTAAGGTCAAAATAGGGGGTTTGTACCCACACAACAATGGCCAACAAAATGAAAATACAGACTCCACAACAAAAACACTAAGTGCAGACCCTGCACTTGAGAAAAATGACTCAAAAAGAACAAAAGTCAAATCGATCTCCACACAAGCTCCTCAGCGCTTCCTTCCACCACTCCCCTTTCCGCCCTCTGTTTGCTGTTTCTGCCTCGTTTCAGGAGTGGTGTCGCTACCGGTAGTATCAACATCTCCTTACTGTCAAGAAGTTCCAAACTATCTCGGGTCGACTCCCACTACCCGAAAGAACCGAAATTGCTTTGGTAGTGCTGCAAAACTCACGAACAAAGAAGTCAACAAAGAATTCTCATCTTTGACCAAAGTTAATGTAAGAATTGTCAAAATTCAAGACACCCAAGTCATGAGTTCCCAGAGATAGGAGCTGCGATGTACCTTGGACTAGGGGCATCCTGGGAGCTTCCCATAACATCGAGTCTCACATCAATTGTTCGAAATAATCAGCCCCATGGAATGAGGGGCACATAACACATTAACACTTGGTCAGGATAAAAGATTGATCTGACTTGCAACAAAAGGAAGAACTTACCGTCATACAGAAATAAACGATGATGGAAAGCGTTTCCAGAATCAAATCATTAAATCACTAACTTCCAAAGATATAAGCAGGTGCTCAAATGAGGTCTTAAACCCTAACTTGCAAAAAACAGCTGTTATCTGAAGATAGACAGCGGCAAGGAGAGAACGCTCAAAATCGAGCAGCTAAACCATTGATTCCCTAAGGTTGGAACCGACAAATAAGGTTAATATCTACAACGATGCAATTATTCCAGCATAATGCATATGGCCTGAAATAAGTAAGGATCGGTATCACGGATTCAAGATGAATACTACCAAACTCTACCAATACATGATCCGTATAGGAATGAATGCAGTCGTACTGGGGGAAATATAATAAATCACCCCACATCATCTAGTCTTGTATAAGTGATCGGAATTTAGCATTTAGGAACAATGGGTTATGCAAACAATAGTTAGTTTGCAACAAATAAAGACTGATGGAAATTTGATTCTACACAAGTGTACCCATTGAATTGGTTAAACAATGACCCGGTACTGCCAAAGAGAACGCTTGACGGTTATAAACAAAGCGAAGTAACGGGGACGACTGAGACTCTCATCCTTTCGTAAAATGACATATCTCGGAGTTAAGAAATGCTCAGAAAACAACCACATCAGGTTAGAAGGAATCTAATCAGCTCTATAGGATCGGATAAATGATTCAACCCTCACCAACATGACTTTAGCTCTACCTGAAGATAGGCAGCTCTAAGAAAATACTTCTACAGTGCAATCATTGAAGTGCTAGTTTTCGAAGACAGAAATTAGTATCCAACTGGACTATAAGTACCACCGAATCGACCGGGAAAATCAAACCCAAACTCCTGACTATCGATGTTGCCTCGGCAATGCCAAGGCCTTTTTTATCTTTTAAGTACAGTGTTGCACTGGGAATGTTGGGAAAAGTTTCCATTTTCTAAGTATCGCTGTTTCCCCGGCAACGCGGGGAAACTTTCCATTTTATAGGTATCGGTGTTTCCCCGACAACTCTGGAAACTTCTACTCACTAAGTACCAGTATTGCCCTAGCAATGCTAGGAAAACTTTAATCTACATGACTGATGAGAAGCACTCATTGTACCGACCTATGGATACTCTGGCTTCCAGAGATAAATGTTGGATCTTAATTGAGTTTTTGCCTTCCCTTTAGAAAACTACTGTTGCTCAATGACAGATAATGACCGAAAGTCATATCCTTTCATAGGTCAGCTAGATGATTCGACCTTTCATCATAGAAATCAGCCACTATAGGGAATAAAGCAGCGTCGAAAGGAAATCTCAGGATTGAATTGCCCATGTATTAATTTCTAGGGATGAAAGCTGGTGGTGCATAACCAAATTTCCTAAATTCAACTTAGAAAGAATTTAGACACGGGTTAAAGATAAGCGGCCTCGAGGAAATGATGCTTGGAACTATGCAGCTAGGTTATCAATTCCCAAGGAGTTGACATATGAACAAAATTTCTGTAATGGCGTCGAAAACCGAGAAGAGCATGCATGGCCAAGGACAAGTGGTAGTAATCATGGAAGGTCGGAAATAAAATCCCCTAATTTCCTCAATTGCAGAATGAGATTGAGAGCCAGACCGAGGGTAATTGATCAATTCACCCCATTGATTTTCATCTTTTACAATCTCCCAAATACAGGCATTCAAAATAGCTAGTCCCTCAAGAAGGGATAGAAGAACAGATACTTAATCAAGAGAAATGATTCGAAAACTCCAAACATGAATAACCGCAAGGTTGGTTAGATAACAATTCTGTATCACAAAACAGAGCATTTTGGCAACAAAATCGCCAACCAAGGAAATGAAGAGTTTAATGTTCAAAATTCCACTGTTGCATATAGTCTGGCAATGACGAGGAGGATCGATGACCTACTTATGGTTTGAATGGATCATTTGGTTCCAACTGGCAAGAATATGCCATTACCTCAAGTTTGGTAATGCTAGGAAGAAAGCTTAAAATCAAACTATCAATATATAGGCTCTTAGAAATAGAAGCAAGAGTTCGATTGAATCTTTAGCCCTACCTTTTGGCATCTCATGCTATCCGAAGATTCACAACGTCAAAGAAAAATTCACAGAGTTAAGTAATCCATATATGAGTTTTCAAAGATAGAAACCAACATATGATTAGGATCTTAACATCAAACTCAGAAGAATTTACTTTAGAAAAAGATGCCAGCAATGCATCTTTCTAATACATATAGATATCATTACAAAACTCAGATCTTGGGATCAAGTACAAAGTTCCTAATTCTAGAAGATAGGAGCTATCGTGTCAATTAAAATGGGGAAATCAAATGTATCGCTTAAAAGACCTAGTTTTCCAAAACATGTTAGTTCAATAGTTAAAGAAATCAGCCTTACGGACATAGGCATTTACACCAACACTTTTAGAAATGAACTCAATCGAGCATAAAAAGTAATTAGCTGCAGCACTGGCTAGACCAAGCTACTTCATAGTTCTAAAAAAGCTATGAAATAGAATATGCCGAAATGACCGCAGAAGTATTACTTAGATGTATAGGATTACAGTAAACGAATATGCTGCACATGAGCACAAGAAGCACAACTGTGAGAAAAAGAAATGCTCGGAATCGAGCAATTAATCCAATAGTCCCCATGACGGAGGCTGGTATGCATTGAATTCCGAAAAATGCTAAGAAAAGACAATCGCGCTCGGACAAATCAAGCGCTAGTTTCCAAAGGCTGAAACTGTGCCTGATCGAACTCCAACTATAAATCTATAAGAGCAATTGTGCCTTGTAATTTAATAGTAATCTATCTTCCCAATATTATAGAAAGAAGAAGCGAAGGACCCAGATTATGAAGGAACGTGTCACGGCCTGAAATCCAACATTCGAAAATCGACACTAAATACCTTACTTATATTCGACTGTCCGATATTCGAATATTAAACTTCGGTTCGGTGGAGCTTATAACAACATCAGATGAATATAAAACAGTGGAATATAATGAATATCATATAGCATCACAGATACAACAACATCATCATATCCATTACTTCATCAGAGTAATCATAATACACATTTTCACAACCCCAAATAGTACATCATAATAGAACAACAAGTGATTCGCATGCAAAAAGGTCTTCGAGGAAATTGAGTGAAAGTGAATCCAAAAGCTTCCAAAACCCGATAGCTCCCAAAACTAAGACTTCAGAATCCAGCTATCGCCCAAAATACGGAAAACCTGCTACTAGGCTACCCGTGTGGAAATAATGGGCACCTAGAGTTTAGAAAAGAAACAATAAACTCCAGGTCAGTCATGGGACTGGTATGAGTAAACAAAATAATTGCTTTTAAATAAAACAATTTAAAAGAGAGATTCGACATGCTTTTTGGAAAATGAACTACCATAAGACCTCCCGCCACACACACAATGCAATCGCATAATTGGAGGAGATTTCTTCTTATGATAGTCAAACATGCTTAATACGTGAAAATTCTTTTAATATTATTACTAGTGCATAGTGTGAAATCATTTCGGAAAGTATAATATTAATCTTAGCCAGCATACAACCATTATTGTATGCCTACTATAGCTACCATCTAAATAGTGGTGACCACCATACGTAAATAGCAGGTTCTGCAACTAAAACCGTACAAGGTTCGTATTAGGAATTGGATTTCCAACAAATGGTCAGGCTAAGGAACTTCCTATGCCACATGGGCACGCCTCTGGTCGGGCAACCTGAGAACCAACCTGGCTCTCTGCCAACACAAGGCCGGGTTACCTCTTTAACTAAGTAACTACTACACGAATATGCCATCCCTTGGTCCTTTGGGACCTTTATCCGAGGGACCTCGATCACAAAGCAACAACCAAAAAGAAATGAGATTGGAGCAACCACATAGGTTAAATACCAGGGCTCCATACCTGATACCACCCTTTTCCAAAAGGAAATGACATAACCTAAAGGGCATGACCCTCATAACCTTACCGCAACTTTCCTGTTTTGACCATTTTCGAGTTGTGAGGTCCCATGAGGTCTCGTCCACATAGCTGCGCTTTTACACAAACTATGCTTTGATCACAATTGATCAACAAATGATCAACAACACACAACAGCACTTAGCATGTCACACTACCAAATTGGGAGTATATCACTGATAACCTTCAATTACATGACCTCTGAGCTTGTACGTCTCAAAGAAGGGTATTGAACTAAGAGAATAAATTCTCCACCACCAAATAGATATGTATTTGAAAGAAATCTGCTTTATATCTCAAAGTGTAATGTCAGACACACGACCGTACAAGTCTATTCCAGGCTCGAACAGAACCGAAGGCACTTCATAGAAGTCCTTGCGATCCGGGTATTCACAATCCCGATCGGATTTCCCATCACTTAGGGGATCTCTATACCGGAGCAACTCGGTGTAGAGACAATCGATAGGTCATCCTATCATTTTCATAAATACCCGGTCTTCAACACCGGTCTTTAATTGCAATCCATTTACGTTGTATCACTATTCGGAATGGGTTATATGACACAAAGGTCCTCTCCCGACTAAACCGAATAATGAGCGTGTAATTTTTAAAACACGTGGGTATATCAATCACAAAGATTCACATTCAGGGTTCGATGTGGGTTTCAGATATCTAACTGAAATCCGACCCCCTGACGCACAGAAGTTTATATGCCGTTTTATGGGCAACAGGGTTTTCACATCAATACAAAATTTTAATCAAAAATTACAGTTCAGCACAGAGCAATCACGGTATCACAATAGAAATATCAATCCGGTATAGGATATTTGGTCATGGTCAATCATCTTTGATTGGGGTGATTGTGGTTAATATAAATTAACCATATAATTATCTTTATTAATTATTTTAAATCAATGCTTGAAATTTCACTTAATTATAAATTTATTAAATTTTAATTTAGCTTTATTAATTATTTAATCTTTATTTAACCATTATAAATATATTTGTTTTAAGTTAACAAATTGGAATATACTTCTTGAATATTTTATTAAGTAAAAAGAAAAAAACTTTACCTTAGATTAACCAACTATCATCATTTATGATGAACAAATAGAAAAAAAATCACATAAACTTTATTGCAAAAACAGGAAAAAACAATTTTCCTTCAGGTCCAACCCGACGGGGTCTTCGAGTCATCCCCGATAAAACTGCACCCTGCTTCGAGTTTCACCCCAGAGCTACCCGTGTAATATGATTTTTTCAAAAATTCGTTAAGTTTAAAATTTTACTCCATAGAACGCTGAAGAAACCCGGGCTCGACTTCGAGCTTTCGCCTCAAATTCTCGAGTAGTGCTTCGAGTCGTTGGACTTCGTCTCCCAAAACAACTTCCACTGATACTACTATCACCCGTGCACATGTACCAGCACCGGAGGCGAATCCGACCAACGGCGAACATCCCGGCACGTCAACCATCACCCCAGCAACCATCTCCAGGCATCCAAACACCCTGACTTATCTCGAATCAAAATCGAGCCATCTACCCCGAAACTGGAACCCACTGCTCGGCTAAATCCCCCTCGACCTCGCGACGCCGACCACCTGGCCATGCACCACCATGGCCACGCCACCTCCGATCACCCACGAAACTATCCCCAGAACCTCGCGAAGCTCGACGCCTCCGAGGTGATGAAATCACCTCATTTTTAACTCACTACAAACTTCGAACTTAAACCCTACTGTGGGTTCGTTCGACGAATTCGCGCATTCAAAAATTTATTTTGCAATTTTCCCATCATCATAAAAGTTCTAACAAGCTTCCATCCAAATTTCAACGATTATACTTGAATCGTTCATCAGGAATCAGGAAAAATGCAATTTTGGCTTAAATCCGAACTGCTCCTAAACCACCCAAGTAAAAATCATCATATTACTTTTAAAAATCGTATTTTGGTATGTTCATCCAAGTTATGAAATCAAAACAACATCTTAACATACTTAAATTTATCATAAAAATTTGTTTTTGCTGTAATTTTTTTTATTTGTTACAGGGTTAACTTCTTCATGATCAAGCATAAACAGAATTTAATCCATAGATGATGGTTTAAACTAACTTGTTTGTTACAAAATTAAAATCAATCAGGGATCAGAGGAGTGAAATTAAAGTTTAACTTGATTAAACCTTGTATCAAAAAAAATAGAACAGAAGATTACTGATAATCATGTCCATAACAAACATAATTAACATACTTGAAACTTTTCATATGTATATAGCTATATAACCTAATACTTGTTAAAATTCATCTACATAGTTTGAATCATGCTTGAATTTTTCCAAATATGTTCACTCACCTAAATATATTAATGAACAGATAACTACTCTGAGTTGTGAAAAAAAACAGTTTGATCCTCCTTTTTTTTCCAGTAGATTATATTTGAACTAGAAAATAAGGTGATGTTTTATATTTTTTTTCTTTGCTCAGTTTTCAAGTGAACGAATGGGAATGATGTATATAAAAGAAGATAGTTGTACTGGTTCAGTAAAATATTAAAGCCAAACTTTTCCTTGTTGTACTTTGTATACTTGATATATTTTTTATCAGAGATTTCTTTTTCTCATATGAAGGCTGAGGTGATTCTTTTTCTTGCTTGAGGAGATAGCATTTAATGCTCATGTTCCCAACTTTATTAACATACAATTTTATTTTATTTTTGTAAGTACAATTTTGTTATATTAAAAGATATTTCCTTGCATATAATTTTTTCTTGTTTTCTATGTTATCTTCTTGTATAAGCCTTGTTTGATTTTTTTCTATATGTACTTTTTTTGATTTTGTTTTATAGTTTTTTTTCTTTGTTTATGGGCTGAATACTATCTTCTTTCTTGTGATGTAGATGAAGTTCTATTGTAATATGTTGTTTGTTGTTTCTTTGTAAGTACTAAGTTTTATTTTACAGTTCTTTTTTTTCCTTGTTTATATTTATTTCATGCAAGTTCATGTGTATGTCATAGGTCATTTTATAACTTATATTTTATTTTATGATTTAAAACAATTTCTTGTTTGTTATATATTTCATTTATTTATTTAAAACTTAAACTATCGAGTATTTATTTATATCCATATATTCTTTGTAATATCAATATTTAAAATATTTTATTTCTTTTGAAAGTTTTCAAATTAATTCAAAAGTTCAAACGATTTACCGAATTCGAAATCCAAAATTCCGGGATGTTACAAATATCCCCTCCTTAAGAAAATTTCGTCCTCGAAATTGAAAAAGAGAGAAAAGCAAACATAGAATATACGAATTCAGAAAAATAAGGAAATGGCTTACTAGTTTAAGACGAGATATCCATTCTGCAGTTTGGATATGATTTCTTCATATTATCTTCGGTTTCCCAAGTACAGTCCATTAGATCGCCACTCCACTGAACTTTGACCGGTTTCACCACTTTGTTCCTCAATCGCTTCTCATCACGATCTACAATCTTTATTGGTTCTCTTTTAACTGTTAAATCGGGAGTGATTTCGAGATCCTGCTGAGCAGCTTCTTCAATAATACAGTCTGGATCGTGCACATACTTTCGAAGGCTAGAAATGTGAAATACATCATGCACCCCAAACAACCAGCTAGGCAGCTGTACTCGTTAAGCTAAAGAACCGATCCTTTCCAGAATAGGAAAAAAACCAATATACCACGGTGCCAGCTTACCGGTCTTTCCAAATTTCAATACGCCTCGCATTGGAGACACTTTCAGAAATACAGAATCCCCAACTTGAAATTCCAGATTTCTTCTCCTGCGGTCATAGTAGCTCTTTTGATAGCTTTGAGCAGTTATTAATTTCTTTCGAATAAAATCTACCTTCTCTATGGCTTCTTTAATCATACCTGGTCCAAGGATGAGTCTATCGCCTGATTCGATCCAGTATGCGGGTGATCGACACGGACGACCATATAAAGCTTCAAAAGGAGCCATCTCTATACTGGCCTGATAGCTATTGTTATATGAGAATTCAACCAGATGTAAATGGTCCTCCCAAGAACCACCAAAGTCGATAATGCAAGCACGCAAAAGGTCTTCCAGAATTCGGTTAACCCTCTCAGTCTGCCAATCAGTCTGTGGGAGATAAGCAGTGCTGAAATTCAGCTTTGTCCCCAATGCGTCTTGAAATGTCTCCCAAAATCTACTAGTGAAGATCGGATCACGATCACTCATTATACTGTTAGGAATACCATAGATACGATCAATTTCTTTTATGTATAGCCCTGCTAAGCTTGCTGCAGTCCGAGTGGATTTCACTGGAATAAAGTGAGCGGTTTGGGTTAGACGGTCCACTATAACCCAAATTGTTTCATTTCCCTTCTTGGTTCGTGGCAATCCATCAATGAAATCCATCGATACCTGATCCCATTACCATTTCAGTACTTCCAAAGGCTGAAGTAAACCGGCTACTTTCTTTTGATCGCTTTTGATTTGTTGACAAGTAGCACGACGACTCACATAAATAGATATGTCTCTTTTCATTGTCTTCCACCAGAAAGTCCTTTTGATATCACGATACATTTTATTGACTCCTGGATGGATGTTGAGTTTAGACTTGTGACACTCATCCAAGACTTCTCGTTTTAATTCTGGGATATCTGGCACACACAGCCTGCCTTTCAATCTTATATCACCCCTATTATCAATTCCAAAACTGGAATCTTCACCATGATCTATTCTTCTACGAATTTCACGAAGAAACTTATCTTCTGTCTGCCGTCTTGCAATCCTTTTGAGAAGAGTAGGAGAAATAACAAGATGAGCAAGAATGGCATGTTTCCTACTCAAGGCATCGACAACTACATTGGCTTTTCCGGGTGTATACAGAATGTCTAGATCATAAGATGCCAAAATTCCAACCAACGTTGTTGTCGTAGATTTAAATCTTTCTAGGTGAAGAGATACTTCAAAGATTTATGGTCGGTGAATAATTCGAATTTTTCACCTAAACAAGGAGAGTTCATTAAGTATATATTAAGTTAAATTGAACTTAAAAAAATTTCTTTTAGAAGGCAGATGGAGATTCTTACCCAGAAAATAATGTCGCCATATTTTTAAAGCAAAGATAACTGCTAGAAGCTCCAAATCATGAGTTGGGTAGTTTCTTTTATGTGGACGTAATTGTCTACTCGCATAGGCAATTACCTTCCCATTTTGCATTAATACTGCACCTACCCCATCACCGCAAGCGTCTGTATAGACAGATAAACCTTGGTTCCCATTGATAATAGCGAGAACAGGAGCGGTGGTTAACCTCTTCTTCAATTCTTGAAAAGCTTCGTCACATTTCGGAGTCCAATTGAATTTTACATTCTACATCGTTAGCAGACTAGCTATCTTAGAAAAGTCCTGAACAAATTTCCGATAATAACCAGCCAAACCCAAAAAGCTTCGAACTTCTTTCGGAGTTGTGGGTCGCTTCCAGTCTAGAATAGAAGAAATCTTGCTAGGATCAACAGAAATTCCTTCTTCATTAACTATGTGCCCGAGGAATTTAACTTCTTTGACCCAAAAATGGCATTTGTAAAATTTAGCGAATAAGATGTTTCTTCTTAATATTTCCAAAACGATTCTGAGATGTTTAGCATGCTCCTCTTCAGTTTTGGAATAAATCAGGATATCATCGATAAATACAAGCACAAATTTATTCAATACTTCACGGAATACACGAGTCATCAGATCTACGAAGTATGCTGGAGCATTAGTTAGCCCGAAAGGCATGACTAACCATTCGTAGAACATATTAGGACCTCTGAAAGCGGTCAACTGAACACAATCTTTGGCGATTCGTAGCTGATGGAATCCCTGGGCTAGATCCATCTTCGAAAAGAAACGAGCGCCGTGCAATTGATCAAACAGATCATCAATTCTAGGTAGGGGAAATTTATTTTTGAGAGTCAGCTTATTGAGATCACGGTAATCTACACATAATCTCAAAGATCCATCTGATTTAGCAACAAATACTACTGCTGAACCCCATTCAAAAACACTAGGACGAATTAATCCTTTACTTATTAAATCATTAGTTTGCTCGACTAATTCAACCCTCTCCCTGGGCGCCATCCTGCGACTTGCGTGAACTACAGTACGAGCATTTTGTACTAGATCAATTCTGAATTCTATTTCTCGATGTGGAGGTAGAGATTTCACTTCTCCAAATACATCTGGAAAATTTCTAACAATGGGTATGGACTCCAAACTAGGTTCGGAATATCCCAAGTTATACATCAACCCATCTCTTTTAGGACTAGGGTCCTCACAAGAAATCTCGATGAAATCTCCAAATTCGGTTTTGATCGAAATCAATCGATTAGTACAATCCAATTTTGCTTTACTTTGTTAACCAGTCCATTCCGAGCAATACTTGAAACTCATTGAAGTCAAGAACAAAGAGACTGATAGGAAACTGGTAGCAAGAATATGAGATAGGAACGTCTCTACATCGAAGACAAAGGTTCGCGGGACCTCCAACTGGATTCTTTACGCATATAGGTTCATCAACAAAATCAAGTTCAAGATTTAATTCGTTTATAGTTTGCTGAGAGATAAAACTATGTGTAGCACCAGTGTCAAAGAGAACTCTAATACTATCATAAATAGTGAGGTTACCTTCCAGAACTCCTTTCCCTTTTTCTGCCTTGGAAGATGCAGGTTGGTCTTTGACTGTGTACACCTTGGCTACCTGAGCTTGCTTCATGGTTGGGCAGTCTTTAACTTCGTGTCCCACTTCTGACAATAATAACATTTCCTGGAATTTGCTTGTACAGCTGGATTTGCTTGTTTCTTAGGCTTCGTACAACTGCTCGAATAATGGCCCTTTTCCAAGCAATTATAGCAAGTAACATTCTCTATTGAGCCTCCTTGGTTGCTCTTCTTTTTGTCCTTTCCCTGCCATGGCTTCTTACCTCCAAATTTCCTTTTCTTCCAATTTTTATTTCCTGAAGTTCCTTTCTCCACCGGGGCTTCTTGTATATCAAGTGTAGCATATTTGTACCCCATATCAATCAAATCTGAAAAAGGTTCCTTAACGTGGCAAGTCATTCTTTCATGGAATTTCTTATTCATCCCACGAATGAATCTTTCATTCTTCTTTAAAGGCGTGTTTACCAATTCGGGACCAAAACGAGACAGCTCATTAAATTTGTTTAGATATTCTTCAAAGGATAGACTTTCCTGCTTTAATTCCAGAAATTCCTGGTACATCCGAGAAATACCAGTAGAGGGCATATAGCGCTTTTCAAACACTTCTTTAAATTTTTTCCAAGTAAACTCGTCTTCTGGTTCATCTACAGTGACGGTTTCCCACCAGGCTGAGGCTTCATCTTGAAGTTGCCAAGAAGCTATGAGTCGCTTCTGCTCGTCTTGCAGCTTTAGCCCTTTAAAGATTTTCTCACATGATCTGACCCATGCTTGAGCCTCAACAAGTGACTCCTTGCCGGTGAATGATTTGCCACTAAGCCTTGAGAAATTCTTGTGTAAATCTGCCAAATTTGGCTGCTACTGAATAGGTATTGCTGCTTCTACAATTGGGGGAACTTGACCAACAGTTGTGGCATTTCGTTGAACCCTAGCTCCTCTTCCCTTCATGCACTCATTCTTACTATCTGTAATTAGTAAGAAAACTTGATTTAGATATACGGACAAAATATCTCAAGGAAGATTAGCGGTTAAAAGACACAGACTAGGAAAATTTAAGGTTTTAGTCACGGGTTATACTCATTTTAGGGTATACTTCAGCCTATCTCTAATGAGCCATCTAATGTGTTATACTCCGTAGCTAAGTTCTTACTCAACCTTTAGCTCTGATACCACTTGTCACGACCTAAAATCCAGCATTCGAAAATCGACACTAAATACCTTACTAGTATTCGACTGTCCGATATTCAAATATTAAACTTCAGTTCGGTGGAGCTTATAACAACATCAGATGAATATAAAACAGCGGAATATAATGAATATCATATATAGCATCACAGATACAACAACATCATCATATCCATTACTTCATTAGAGTAATCATAATACACATTTTCACAACCCCAAATAGTACATCATAATAGAACAACAAGTGATTCGCATGCCAAAAAGGTCTTCGAGGAAATAGAGTGAAAGTGAATCCAAAAGCTTCCAAAACCTGATAGCTCCCAAAACTAAGACTTTAGAATCCAGCTATCGCCCAAAATACGGAAAACCTACTACTAGGCTGCCCGTGTGGAAATAATGGGCACCGAGAGTTTAGAAAAGAAACAATAAACTCCGGGTCAGTCATGGGACTGGCATGAGTAAACAAAATAATTGCTTTTAAATAAAACAATTTAAAAGAGAGATTCAACATGCTTTTTGGAAAATGAAACTACTATAAGACCTCCCTCCACACACACAATGCAATCACAGATGTGACGACCGCCCATGACCCCTTCACTAAACAAGGAGATAATGCACTAAAAGGTGTGACAGGCAGCCATGGACGACCGTCAAGGTAAGGAAAAAACATCAGAATCTATCGTATAACTCATAGCGCATGGATAAAATACAATAGAGACATATATATATATATATATATATATAGTGAAGCTCCACAGAACAGAGTATCATCATATAAACCTCATAGTAGTTTGATACAGAAATCAACAAAGTCAATACATCAAGCCTCACTACATATCACTCAGAGAACATACAAACAGCGGAACATCCAGTACATATAGTAAGAAACTAATATGCAAGCCTCCAGCTCGTCTTCGTCATTAGCATCGTTGGAAACTAAGAACAGCACCTGTCACCTGCTACCTAGTCTGCCCATCCCAAAATGGATGAACAACCCAAGGCAATAAGAGTTAAACAAAAAGCCTTGAGTCAGACAACAGTCTTAGTGAGCAGTAAATTAACTAACAACATACCAAAAGAGCATAAAGGCGAGAAGAATAGGAATCCAACCCTCTCATTCCACCTCTTTCTACAGTGATAGCCCCCAGACACACTAAGCAGAAGCAAACATGACAAATCAGACATTTAAAATAGAACAATTATCACTCGAGTCAAGGTCGGTGTTTTCCAAGTACAAACCCCCAAGGCCTAAACCAAGATCAGATAAGCACCCAGAAAACATCGCTCTTGAGACCGAATGACGATACAACCAAACATCCGAACATCCATGACTCTGGCTATCACTGTTATCATTGCTTTGATACCACCGTTAATTGAATGGCCGGCTCATTATTTCATCCGTCCGTCAAGGGATAATGGTAACCCCGGTTCTAGACAGAACTCCGCACGTCGTCGCCGCCCGTGCCTAGGACTATCGAATCTGCCTAGAGTACAAGACCACCTACCTGTAGCCTTTTGGGACTATCGAGACTGCCCAGTGTACTCTTGCTTTGAGTCTGCTAGAACCTTCAATAACGATGATATCTCAGCCTTCTAGTCATCCTCCTCGACGACTATTCTCATACTAGCTCAAGCGCCTCTCAAGCCAACCATTACCACTAACTCGAACCATCCCTCGAGTTATCAACATGCTTGGAATGATCCCGTCTGGATTATACCAAAGCTACATCACAACATGCCTCGCTTCATCTCATCATAGCAAAGCCCTATCCCAACATCATCATTAAATCCGTCCATATGAGTTTTATCACCCACTACATATGCCACGAGCAGCTTTCCCCATTCAAGAGCTTTTCCTCTTAGCTTTTGAATCATTTTTGACCAACTTGTCTAAATCTAACCACACATTAACTAATTCATAACAATCAATCAAACAATCATTAATCCAAGCAAATCAAACATTCAAACATGATATAAACAAGGAATTATAACTACAATGGCAATCTTGTAAATAAAGAGCATAAATCTAACAAGCACGAATCATGAGTATTATTCCTACAACTTGATGGGCAAATTTTCATAGGTTAACATGTACTATGATGGATGCTAAATCTTCACAAACAATGGATCTATACTTAGATCTACAAAAATGCATGAAATCGCTATCTTTAACACACAATCAAACCACCAAACCAATATACTCCCTTGGATCCGTGTGAGAGATAACCACCACTCACCGAATTACCAAAACACCTCAAAAGCAACACACTTCAGATCTGGACAGCAAAGGATCTAGCTTGATCCGCCAAAATTCCGCTTCAAATGATGAAATTCCTCTTTGATGGATGAAGATCTTCAATCTAAGCTCTTGGATCTTCGATTTGATCTTCAATTTGGATGGAAGGAATAACAAGATTAGAGTGGAGAAAAGAGATGAAGAAGTGCAGCACTTGAGCTCTCAAAATGGCAAGACTTCGTCGCTTCAAAATCCAGATCCCAAAAAGTGAAGAAAACACGGCTATTTATAGGCTGGAAATCCTTAAGTCGTCCGCCCCCTTAAGTCGTCCATGACTTAAGAACCTCCGACCCACGACTCAACAAACTTTTCGACCTACGACTTAACTGGTTCTCCAATCTACGACTCAAGCCTATGCGCGACTTAACACACGTGCACGACTTAACAGATCTGCCTACCAACGACTTAACAAAAATGCGGCTTAGCGACCTAGCACACTGCCGCATTTCTACCTAAGTCCTAAGTCGTTTGGACGACTCAACGACTCAACGACACAACGACTCAATGACTCATCAACTCAGCGAATCAACGATTAACGACATAACGACTCAACGACTTAACGACTTACGACCTAAACTAAACCCAGCCGCTAACTCCCTTAAGTCGCCGATTTCCTTAAGTCGCCAATTACTTTAAGTCGCTCAGCCGACTCATCTACCTAAGCCGCTAACTCTTAAGTCATCTACCCATTAAGTCGCCAACCGACTTATATACCTTGCTAACTTCCTATACCGCTAACTCTTAAGTCGCTCAATCAACCTAACCACCTCACGACCTAAGCCACCACACGACCCAACTCCAAGACGACCTAAGCTACAACATAGCTTAACCTCCAGACCACCCAACTCTACACGACTTAAGTCCTACCATGAAAATTCCTTAAGTCGCTCCAAATCCTTAAGTCGTCCCAACCGACCCAAACTACTGCACGACCTAACCCTGGACGACTCAAGCCTAGTCGACTTAAACTCTGGACAATCTAATCAACACTAACGACCTAATGACAACAGCTTTTACGGATCTTTCGATACGTAAAATACGGGTCGTTACATTCTCTCCCCCTTAGGAATTTCGCCCCCGAAATCCCAAACAAACAAGAGCAATCAAAAACTATTTTGCATGTCTACCATCCATAGCAACCAACAATCCATGCATCCAATTACTAGCCTACCATACAGAATTCTAGGACTAGAACAAGTTACAATGTCATAAGATGACACGACACCTTAGGGTCATACCTTGAAGAGTTCAGGATGAGCTGCCTTCGTCCTCTCTTCCACCTCCCATGTACAGTCGTTATCATCATCACTCCATTGTATCTTGAGCAACTTAACTACCTTCCTCCTAAGCTGTTTCGTGTCAGTTCCCACAACACGAAGCGGCTTACGAGGTCTCTCAACAACTGGATCAACATCAAGATCTTCACAGCTATCAGTAGAAACCATTGTATTCGAGTCGTGCACATACTTCCGTAGATACGATACATGAAAAACATTGTGCACACCCGACATCTTTTCTGGTAACTCCAATTTATAAGCGAGCTTTCCAATTTGCTCGATGATCGGGAATGGTCCAACGAATCTCGGAGTCAATTTTCCTTTCTTCCCGAATCGAATAACATTCTTCCGTGGAGAAATCTTCACAAAAACCATATCACCTACGTCGAATTCCAAATCCTTACGACGCTTATCGGCATAACTTTTCTGACGGTCTTAGGCTTCCTTCATTCGTTGCCGAATGATCTCTATACAATCCGAACTCTGTCGAATCATTTCTGGCCCAAGTATTAATTTTTCTCCCGTCTCCAACCAAGATGTCGGAGAGTTACACGGTCTTCCATACAATGCTTCATACGGCGCCATACCAATGCTTGACTAGTAACTGTTATTATACGAAAATACCACCAAATGAAGATGATCTTCCCATGATCCTCCAACATCCAAAACACATGCTCTGAGGAGATCTTCCAAAACTCGGTTGACTCTCTCAGTCTGACCATCTGTTTGGGGATGATAAGCTGTACTCAAACACAGCTCGGTTCCCAAAACTTCCTGGAAGCTCTTCCAAAATCCACTAGTGAACAATGGGTCTCAATCGCTCACTATACTTTTTGGAATACCATGGAATCGAACTATCCACTTAACATACAACTCAGCCAACTTCGATGCAGTCCTGGTTGATCGAACAGGAATGAATCTTGCACTTTTAGTCAAACGATCCACAATGACCCAAATCCCTTCATTTCCCGTTCTTGTTCTAGGTAACCCATCGATAAAATCCATCGATACCTGCTCCCACTTCCATGTAGGAACTTCTAACGGCTGAAGCAATCCACTAGGCTTCTTCTGCTCAGCCTTTACCAATTGGCAGTTCATACACTTGGAAATAAAATTTCCAACATCCTTCTTCATGCCTTCCCAGTAATAGGTTCTCTTCATATCCCGATACATCTTATTTCCACCTGGATGAATTGTCAGCTTCGAGTGATGACTTTCCTTCAAAACTTCATCTCTCAATTCATCAATATCAGGAACAACTAATCGTCCTTGCTTCTGAAGCCAACCCTCTTGATCGACTTCGAATCCTTTATTCTTTTTTGGGTCCAATCCAGATTCAAAATCACGGATAGTCTTGACAAGCTTATCATCTCTCTTTTGGCTCTCACCAACTCTTTCCACAAGAGTAGGTCTTATTGATAAGTTTGCCAACATTTCAGGTTCCAATTCACATCTGGGTCTGAAGTCAAATTCAGCTAAAAACTCGAGACTCTTCCATTCTGAAAACATGGCTCCCAATCCTGCATGTCTTCGACTTAACGCATCTGCCACTACGTTACCCTTTCCTGGAGTATAGGCTATACCAAAATCATATGATGCCAAAAACTCTAGCTATCGTTGCTGCCGAAGATTCAAATCCTTTTGGGAGAAAAGATACTTCAACGACTTATGATCTGTAAACAACTCGAATCGAACTCCCAATAGGTAATGTCTCCACATCTTCAGAGCAAATACAATTGCCGCCAACTCCAAATCACGAGTCAGATAATTCCTTTCATGCGGCTTCAGTTGTCGACTTGCATACGCAACAACTTTACCCTTCTGCATCAGCACTGCTCCAAGTCCAATACCACATGCATCGGTGTAAACCACCATCTCTTCATTCCCTCTTGGAATAGTCAAAACAGGAGCACTTGTCAGTCGCTCTTTTAGGATTTCAAAAGCTTTCTCACACTTAGCATCCCATCCGAATACTTGGTTCTTTTTTGTCAATCCTGTTAATGGTGCAGCTACCTAGGAAAAGTCTTTGATAAACCAGCGATAATATCCTGCTAATCCAAGAAAACTTCTCACATCAGATGCATTCTTAGGTCTAACCCAATCCTGGATTGCTGCCACCTTGGCGGGATCAACCGCTATTCCACTTCCAGAGATAACATGGCCTAAGACCCTCACTTCGCTCTTCCAGAAGTGACACTTCGAAAACTTAGCCTTCAGTTGATGTTTCCGCAAGATTTCCAAAACAATATGCAAGTGCGTCTTGTGCTCTTCTTCAGTTCTGGAATAAATCAAAATATCATCCACGAACACAAGTACGAACTTGTTCAACTGATCCCTGAACACTCTATTCATAAGATCCACAAAATACGCTGGTGCATTGGTCAATCCAAACGGCATCACCAGCCACTCAAAGAAACCAGATGGTGTCCTAAAAGCATTCTTCGGCACGCTATCCTTTGCCACTCTTAATTGATGAAATCCCGTAGCTAAATCCATTTGAGAAAACACCTTGGCTTCGTGAAGCTGATCAAACAAGTCATCTATTCTCGGCAATGGATACTTGTTCTTCTTAGTCACTTTATTTAGCTCACGATAATCTATACACAACCTCAACGATCCATCCGCTTTGGTTGCAAACACAACTGGTGCACCCCATTCGGACACACTACGCCGAATGAATCCTTTCTGTAAAAGATCATCAACTTGCACCCTCAACTCTTGCTGTTCCCTAGGCGCCATCCGCCTAAGAGGCATCACAACAGGTCTGGCTCCTTCAACTAGATCGATATGAAACTCGATCTCCCTATGCGGCGGTAACCCTTTGACCTCATCAAAGACATCCACAAATCCATTTGCGATCGGCACCGATGACAGTCCATCCCATGGAACAACCAGCGAATACATGAAGCTCATGAAGACGCCTTCCTCATGCTTACATCGTATCACAACCTTTCGCCCTTCCACATTCTCGACTGTTACCTCCAACCTTTCACAATCAACCTTTTCCGCATACTTCCTAAGCCAGTCGATACCCAAAATAATTCCAAACCCCGCAAAGTTTAGAACAAAAAAATCACAAACAAAAGAGCAATCATGACTCGATACAACCAGACCACGGCATAACATACACAAACAGGACGAACCCCCAACTGGATTAGTCACAACCAATGGTCTATCAACAATATCTGGTTCTAAACCCAACCGGCATACAAGTTCATTACAAACAAAAGAATGCGACGCTCTAGTATCGAATAACACTCTAACTGGAACACCACAAATGGAAAGAGTACCTTGTACCACCACACTCTTCCCTTTCTCTTCCGCAGTAGGAGCTTTCAAAGATGATGGCACAGCCCCCAAAGCGTAAGCTTGCACAATATGCCTGTCCTTTCGCGGTTCTGGACAATTCTTCTTGATATGCCCTAGCTTGTCACAATTGTAGCACTTTGATGGTACTTTTGGATTCTTGCAATCTCTGGAGAAATGGCCCTTCTGCTGACAATTATAGCAGGTCACTTCGCCCTTCGGCCTCTTCTGGCCATCCTTACCCTTCTACTGCTGCTGCTTCCTCTTCTTGTTTCCACCTTTAACCTCCTCCTTGGTCACAGCAACAACAGATCCTTCCTTAGGAAACAAGTCCTCATGCCTGAGAGCTTTCTCCACAAGCTTCTCAAATGGATCGTCCAGCTGATCCACCAACTGTCTCCCAAGATAAATGTCCAAGCTTGTCACAAACTTCTCGTTCTTCTGATATGGAGATTCAATATACGACCGAGCATACTTGGAAAAAGCTTCAAACTCAGAAACATACTCAAGAACTGGTCTTCCACCTTGCTTGAGCTCCACAAACTTCTTGAACAGAATAGATTTCTGAGCTGTAGAAATGAACTTAGCTTCAAATCTAGCTTGGAATTGCTCCCAAGTAATTTCTTCCTTCGGAGTATCAATGGTGATAGAGTTCCACCAATCAGAAGCTCTCCCTTGAAGCTGTCTTGATGCGAGCTTCCTCTTGGTTGCATCCTCAATTCCCAAGTCACCAAAGATTCTTCTACAAGCATCTATCCATCTCTGGACTTCAATGGTTGACTCTGTTCCCAAGAAAACCTTCCCTCCAAGAGCAGTATAGTCTTTACACAGCTTAGCAAAATCCATTGGTTTTGGGGATTGAACTTGAATTCCAACATCCACTACTGGCCCCTAAGTTGGTACCCTCCTCATGATCGAAGTCATCATAGCTTCGAACATAGCAGCATAATCAACAGCTCCCTGAACAGCATGACCTTCCCTAGCAGCTGGTCTCCCTCTTCGACTCATTCTTACTACCAAATAAAAGGAAATGATTACTACCTTGAGAAACAACTGCATAAGGGTACAAATCCTTCTAAGCTACTATATTGTATATAGTAATCATCCATCAAAACACAGTTACGTCTCTCAAAGGAAAGGAAGGTAGATTCAAAAGATAGTATCGGGCACGAATCCTAAATTTCAAACTATAAGAATTTAAATTTTTAAAAACTAATACAGAAATTTCTTGTTGGAAATAGTTTTATAATAAAATACCTTTATAATAAAATAATTTTATATCAAAACAAATTTCCCTTTCGAAAATACTTTTATAACTCGATGTTTCAACAAGTTATCCTCGTTCTTGCAGACTCTGGCCATGCGTTGATCAGGTGCAAAGCTAGAATTCTTCAAGTACTTAGTAGACCCATTTCAACATCCAGTGAAAATACTTGAAAAACCTTTAAAACAGATATGGAAAGTACAATCCAAACAAACAACCAAACCAAAACCTTTGTCCAACAATGGTTCGCAGATACAAAATGGTTACGCCTGGGTCCCCCAGGAAACAATCCATATCCGTAAGCTTTCTCAGCCCTGCGACTTACGCCATGATGACTAGTAGGGTGCAGGATACACAATGGTTATGCCTGGATCCCCTAGGAAATATCCGTACCCCTAGGCCATCTCAGCCAGGCAGTTTCGCTACTAATCGCGACCTACACAGATTCCAGGATACACAATGGTTACGCCTGGATCTCCCAGAAAACAATCCATACCCTTAGGCCAGACTCAGCCAGGCAGTTGCGCTATGTAGTCGTGAGAGAAACAAAAACCATGGGTTACGCCACGGTGGGAACACTCGAGTATCACATCCAGAAAACCAAAAATCAGAGAGAATAATATCGATAGAATGAATCTGCAATGTGGCTACAAAGCGGATATCAAGCAGAAGGCACTTTCCATATCATTACTTCGAAAATATATATCATATAGTACCTTTTCAAATCACTTTAAAATATCATACTTGTTTAAAATCCATTATATATAGGATTCCATTTCCAAATCGAATACTTTCCAAATCAATAGTATATCAAATCATACTTATATAGACTTCGATTTTATAAAATTTCTCTTTCCAAATTGAGTACCCTTTTAAATCAATAGATTTCAAATCAACTTCATATTTATACGAATCCATTCTATATAAGTTTGACCACTCCCAAATCAAGTATTTAGTAAATCAAGGTTCTCAAATTTTTCTCATTTCAATAACATTTCAGTTTCAAGATCATGTATGATTTCGCCAAATTTTCTTCCAAATTAAATATATTCAGTTTCAAAGTTTCTTAAACAATAGGTTTAGAAAATAATTCAAATTTCCAAATAACAAAAATTCAAGTCAAACAAATTCATTTCCAACATCACCATATAAGTACTGGTTTTAATTCCAAATCCAATTTCAATAGATAGGATTATACCAAATCAAATCCGAAACTCGAGGACTGAACACCGGTCTCACTTTAAATTGTTTCAAATACATACCTATCTCTTTTGAAAATATCAAATTATACTTTGAAATTGAAATCAAAAATGGTTTTACAAAATCAATCGCATAGCGAAGCTATTAAAGTGGCCTCTCCCCCACTCTGAAACTCGAAAATCAATGTCGATGATGCGTGCACTCATTACCGAAATTATTTCCCAGCGACAAAAATGAGTTCTGGGCTTCTATTTTCTTGAAAACTTCTTTAAAATTTCTTCAATATTATTGGAATTCATTTGAACTTATTTGAAACATTTCTTACTCGGAAAATACTTTTAAATTGTATTATTTATATATATTTTCCAAAATCTTAAAACCAATTTTAAAATACCGGAATTCAATTCTCGAATTTCAAATTTAACCCTTAAGTTATAAATCATTTTTATATAAATCATTTTCCTTATAAATTTTCAAAATTTCACAACCTTTCAAAATTTCAGACTTTCGTTTTTTTTAAAAGATATATAATCCTTATCAAAAATATTTCACCTTTATATATAGAATAAAATCATAGTTATCAAAATAATGATTTTGGTATAAACAATTTCAAAAATACAAAGAAAACCCAATTTTCAAAGGATGATTTAAGAATGGATTTCCAAACAAAGATAGAGATACAAATTAGAGGGACTCTAATCAAATAGAATTCTGATTCAAAGATAGGCTCGATCGATGATTAGAGAATTAAATTACAGAAATAGAAGATGGATATACTTATATAAATCACGGGCGACCTTAACCTGGTCAACCGTGACTTCAGGAATATGATCGATGCGGAATTCTAAGTCAAATCGACATTCGATTGCCAGAGATGGAATTCGGCATATCAAGATATAGCAGCATCGTAAACCGAGGATTCAAAAATCTTCGGTGAATCGATGCCAATTGTAAAGGAATTTTCACCCCCTTTACAAAACATTCAATGGAGTTATGGGATACTCCAGAATCAAACGAATATAAATAGAAAGAGACAAGAATGAATTTCGAAACCGAGGAACATTCCAAAATTCAAAGGAAATCGAGTCGAAAAGGAAGAGATTCAACTCGAACGAAAGTGATTCTGTAAATAAATTTTCCGTATATGCTAAGTTTTGCCTAGAGCCAAAGCTCTGATACCAACTGTAATGGCCCGCTATTTTGGACCATTCAAATCGACAATAAAACCATACATGTCTGACTTGAATAATTCAAAATATCAGATTGTTTTTTATATTTGGAAAACTCAACATATGCAGTAAAATAAATCAATCACAGATACAGAGTAGTACAATAATACGCAGCGGAATAAATGAATAGTAGTTCATGAAGCTACTATATAAACATCAGAGTTAGAGATAAAGTAAAACAAAATATCTCAGATGCAGTGAAGTCTCTAGTACGAGCAGATGACTTCTCTGGACCAATCAACTGGATGAATGAAAGGATAGATAGTTGGATCTTGAAGCAAGCTCCAACTTCGAAGGTGAGTCTCAAATGCTGTATCACTCAGTCTGACCCGAGCGTAAAGCAAAACATAAAACACTCGAGTCAGGTGTGACGACCGCCCATGACCCCTGCACCGAATCTAGAGATAGTGCGCTGTAAAGTGTGCCAGGCGACCATGGACGATTGTCAGGTTAGAATAAAACAACAGAATCTATCGTATTACTCACAGCGCATGGACAAAATACAATAGAACATATGTATAGTGAAGCTTTACAGAACAAAATGACATCACATAAAACTCCATAATAGTTGAATACAAGCATCCAAATAGCCAATACATCAAGCCTCACTACATAACACTCAGAGAATACAAAACAGCGGAACATCTAGTACATATAATAAGAAGATAATATGCAACTCTCCAGCTCGTCTTCGATATCAGCATCGTGAGAAGAGAACAGCACCTGTCACCTGCTACCTAGTCTGCCCGTCCCAAAAATGGACGAACCGCCCAAGGCAATAAGAATTAAAAACATAAAGCCTTGAGTCAGACAACAGTCTTAGTGAGCAGTAAATTAACTAACAACATACCAAAAGAGCATAAAGGAAAAGGAATAGGAATACAACCCTCCCACTCCACCTCTTTCTACAGTGATAGCCCCCAGACACACACTAAGTAGAAGCAACATAGCAGAGCATACAATTTAAAGTAAAGTAATAATCATTCGAGTCAAGGGCGATGTTTTCCAAGTACCAAGGCCTAAATCAGATAAGCACCCAGAAAATACCGCTCTTGAGTCCGAATGACGATACAACCAAACATCCATGACTCTGGCTATCACTGTTATCATTGCTTCGATATCACCGTTAATTGAATGACCGGCACATTCTTTCAGCCGTCCGTCAAGGGCAAATGGAAACCCCGGTCCTAGACATAACTCCCGCACGTCGTCGCAGCCCGTGCCTAGGACTATCTAATCTGCCCAGAGTACTCGACCATCAACAGTTGGCCGTTGGGACTATCGAATCTGCCCAAACGTACTCTTGCTTAGAGCATGCTAGAACCTTCAACAACGATGCTATCCAAGCCTCCTAGTCATCCTCCTCGACGACTATTCTCATATCCATTCATTATCCTCAACTCGAATCATATCACCGAGTTATCAACATGCTTGGAATGATCCCGTCTGGATTAGACCAAGTCTTCATCACATGATTGCCTCGCTTCATCACATCCTCGCAAAGCCTCATCTCATCATCACATCATCAAATCTACGCATAAGAGCTTCATCATCCCGCTACATATGCCACGAGCAGCTTACCCAATTCAAGAGCCTTTCTCCTAGCTTTTGAATCATCTTCGGTCTAAATCAAACCATCAATCATCTAATTCATAACAATCAATCAAACCAAACATTAATCCAAGCAATCAAGCATTCAAATATGATCTAAGTAGATAATTATAACGATAATGGCATTTTCGTAATTAAAGAGTTGAAAGTCTAACATGCATGAAATCATAAGAAATATCTCTACAATCTTGATGAATGAACTTGCATAGGTTAACACTTAGTAAAATGGTTGTCAAATCATTATGAATAATGGATCTACATGGATCTACACTTAGGATGAAGAAAATGCATGGAAATCACTATTTTAACACCAAATCGAACCAACAATCCGATATACTCCTTTGGATCCGTGTGAGAGATAATCACCACTCACCAAATCACCAAAACAAACCCAAATCAACACGCTTCAGATCTGGACAGCAAAGGATCAAGCTTGATCTTTCACGAATTCGCTTCAAACGAAGAAATCTCACTTCAAAGGATGAAGATCTTCAACTTTAGCTCTTGGATCTTCAATCTTGATCTTCGATTTGGATGAAATGAATCACTAGATTAGAGTGGAGAAAAGAAGTGAAGAAGTGTAGAAGTCGAGCTCTCAAAATGGCAGCACTTCGTCGCTTCAAAATCCGGATTCCAAAAATGAAGCCAACCCCCTCTATTTATAGCTGAAAACCGCCCCTAGGTCGCTCGGAGTTAGCTCGTACACGACTTACGACCTAAAACCCACCGACCTAAAGACTTACCAACCTACGACTTAACAAAACCCCAGACTCTACGACCTAACCAAAAGCGCATCCGCGACCTGACGACATAACGCCTCAATGACCTAACTGCTAAGTCCTCACGCGACCTAACACTAAGCATCCTACGCGACCTAACAGCTAATAGCCTAGCGACCTAACTACTAAGCTAAAACCCAACGACCTAACAACTCACACGACCTACGACTTAACATACCCACGCGACCTAACTACTCTAACACGCTAACTACTAGGTCGCTAACCTATAGGACGCTCACTTCTATAGGTCGCTCACTTCTATAGGTCGCTCACTTCTATAGGTCGCTCACACACTAGGTCGTTAACTACTGGGTTTAACTCGCTACCCCTATAGGTCGCTCCAAACTCTCCACGACCTAAACCACCATGCGACTTATTATCTGAACGACTTAATACTTAGGTACGACTCAAGACAGTGCGACCTACCACTTAACCTGGCCACGACCTAACTCTTAACTCACCAAAACTCTTAGGTCATCAACTTCCTTAAGTCGCTGCCGACCTACCCCTTAGGTCGCCAATCCTATAAGTCGGTCACGACCTATCACTTAGGTCGTTTACGACCTAGGACTTAGAAAAATTCTACCTAAAATCTGAAACGACTTAAAATGCTGAAAATTCCAGATTCGAACGAACTTTTCGATCCGTAAAAATACGGGTCGTTACATTCTCTCCCCCTTAGGAATTTCTCCCCCGAAATTCCAAACAAAAAGCAATCAAAGACTATTCTGTACGCCTACCATCCATAACAATCAACAAACCATGCATCCAATTCTAGCTTAGCGTACAGAATTCTAACACTAGAACAAGTCACAATATCGTGAGATGACACGACACCTTAGGGCCATACCTTGAAGAGTTCAGGATGAGCTGCCTTCATCCTCTCTTCCACCTCCCACGTACAGTCGTTATCATCATCACTCCATTGTATCTTGAGCAACTTAACTACCTCCCTCCTGAGCTGTTTCGTGTCGGTCTCCACAACACGAAGCCGCTTACGAGGTCTTCTATCGACTGGATCAACTTCGAAATCTTCACAGCTATCAGTAGAAACCACTGAATTCGAGTCGTGCACATACTTCCGTAGATATGATACATGAAAAACATTGTGCACACTCGACATCTTTTCCGGTAACTCCAATCTATAGGCGAGCTTTCCAATTCGCTCGATGATCGGGAATGGTCCAACAAATCTCGGAGTCAATTTTCCTTTCTTTCTGAATCGAATAACATTCTTCATCGGAGAAATCTTCACAAAAACCATATCACCAACGTCGAATTCCAAATCCTTTCGACGCTTATCGGCATAACTCTTCTGACGGTCTTGGGCTGCCTTCATTCGTTGCCGAATGATTTCTATACAATCTGAAGTCTGTCGAATCATCTCTGGCCCAAGTAACGGCTTTTCTCCTGTCTCTAACCAACATGTCGGAGAGTTACACGGTCTTCCATACAATGCCTCATACGGTGCCATACCAATACTAGACGGGTAACTGTTGTTGTATGCAAACTCCACCAAATGAAGGTGATCTTCCCATGATCCTCCGAAGTCCAAAACACATGCTCTAAGAAGATCTTCCAAAACTCGGTTGACTCTCTCGGTCTGACCATCTGTTTGAGGGTGATAAGCTGTACTCAAACACAACTCGGTTCCAAAAACTTCCTGGAAGCTCTTCCAAAATCCACTAGTGAACAATGGGTCTCGATCGCTCACTATACTCTTCGGAATACCATGGAATCGAACTATCCACTTAACATACAACTCAGCCAACTTTGATGCAGTCCTAGTCGATCGAACAGGAATGAATCTCGCACTCTTAGTCAAACGATCTACAATGACCCAAATCCCTTCATTTCCCGTTCTGGTTCTAGGCAATCCATCAATAAAATCCATCGATACTTGCTCCCACTTCCATGTAGGAACTTCTAATGGCTGAAGCAATCCACTTGGCTTCTTCTGCTCGGCTTTTACCAACTGGCAGTTCATACACTTGGAAATAAAATTTCCAACATCCTTCTTCATGCCTTCCCAGTAGTAGGTTCTCTTCATATCATGATACATCTTATTTCCACCTGGATGAATTGTCAACTTTGAGTGATGACTTTCCTTCAGAACTTCATCTCTCAATCCATCTATATCGGGAACAACTAGTCGTCCTTGTTTCCGAAGCCAACTCTCTCGATCGACCTCGAATCCTTTATCCTTTTCTGGATCCAATCCAGATTCCAAATCATGGATAACCCTGACAAGCTTATCGTCTCGCTTTTGGCTCTCGCCAATCCTTTCCACAAGAGAAGGTCTTATCGATAAGTTTGCCAACATCTCAGGTTCCAATTCGCATCTAGGCCTGAAGTCAAATCCAGCTAAATACTTGAGATTCTTCCATTCTGAAAACATGGCTCCCAATCCTGCATGTCTTCGACTTAACGCATCTGCCACTGCGTTACCTTTTCCCGGAGTATAAGCTATACCAAAATCATATGATGCCAAAAACTCTAGCCAATGTTGCTGCCGAAGATTCAAATCCTTTTGGGAGAAAAGATACTTCAACGACTTATGATCTGTAAACAACTCAAATCTAACTCCCAATAGATAATGTCTCCACATCTTCAGAGCAAAAACAATCGCCGCCAACTCCAAATCATGAGTCGGATAATTCCTTTCATGCGGCTTCAGTTGTCGACTTGCATACGCAACAACTTTATCTCCCTACATCAGCACTGCTCCAAGTCCAGTACCACATGCGTCGGTGTAAACCACCATCTCATCATTCCCACTTGGAATAGTCAGAACAGGAGCACTTGTCAATCTCTCTTTCAGGATTCCGAAAGCTTGCTCACACTTAGCATCCCAACTGAACACTTGGTTCTTCTTCGTCAATCCTGTTAACGGTGCAGCTATCTTGGAGAAGTCTTTGATAAACCGTCGATAATATCCTGCTAATCCAAGAAAACTTCTCACATCAGATGCATTCTTAGGTCAAACCCAATCCTGGATTGCTGCCACCTTAGCGGAATCAACCGCTATTCCACTTCCAGAAATAACATGGCCTAAGAACCTCACTTCACTCTTACAGAAGTGACACTTCGAAAACTTAGCCTTCAGCTGATGTTTCCGTAAGATTTCCAAAACAATTTGCAAGTGCGTCTTGTGCTCTTCTTCAGTTCTGGAATAAATCAGAATATCATCCACGAACACAAGTACGAACTTGTTCAGCTGATCTCTGAACACTCTATTCATAAGATCCACAAAATATGCTGGCGCGTTAGTCAATCCAAACGGCATCACCAGCCACTCAAAGAAACCAGATGGTGTCCTAAAAGCAGTCTTCGACACACTATCCTTAGCCACCCTCAACTAGTGAAATCCCGTTGCCAAATCCATCTGAGAAAACACCTTGGCTTCGTGAAGCTGATCAAACAAGTCATCTATTCTTGGCAATGGATACTTGTTCTTCTTAGTCACCTTATTCAGCTCACGATAATCCACACACAATCTTAACGACCCATCTGCCTTGGTTGCAAACACAACTGGTGCACCCCACTCGGACACACTACGCCGAATGAATCCTTTCTGCAAAAGATCATCAACTTGCACCCTCAACTCCTGCTGTTCCCTAGGCGCCATCCGCCTAAGAGGCATCACAACAGGTCTGGCTCCTTCAACTAGATCTATACGAAACTCGATCTCTCTATGCGGCGGCAACCCTTTGACTTCGTCAAAGACATCCTCGAATCCATTAGCGATCGGCACTGATGACAGTCCATCCCGTGGAACAACCAGCGAATACATGAAGCTCATGAAGACGCCTTCTTCATGCTTACATCATATCACCACCTTTCGCCCCTCCACATTCTCGACTGTCACTTCCAACCTCTCGCAATCAACCTTTGCCGCATACCTCCTAAGCCAGTCCATACCCAAATTAATTCCGAACCCCGCAAAGTTCAGAACAAAACAATCACAAACAAAAGAGCAACCATGACTCGACACAATCAGACCACGGCATAACATACACAAACAAGACGAACCCCCAACTGGATTAGTCACAACCAATGGCCTATCAACAATATCCGGTTCCAAACCTAATCGGCCTACGAGTTCATTACAAACAAACGAATGTGACGCTCCAGTATCAAACAGAACTCTAACTGGAACACCACCTAGGAAAAGAGTACCTTGAACAACCACACTCTTTCCTTTCTCTTCAGCGGTAGGAGCTTTCGAAGACGACGGAACAGCTCCCAAAGCATAAGCTTGCACAATCTGCTTGTCCCTCCTCGGCTCTGGACAATTCTTCCTGAAATGCCCTGGCTTGTCACAGTTGTGACACTTCATCGGTGCCTTCGGATTCTTACAATCCTTAGAGAAATGGCCCTTCTGCTGACAATTGTAGCAAGTCACCTCGCCTTTCGGCTTCTTCTGGCCATCCTTACCCTTCTGCTGCTGCTGCTTCCTCTTCTTGTTTCCACCCTGCTGGGGTTTAGACTCTTCCCTGGTCACAGCAACAACAGACCCTTCCTTAGGAAACAGACTCTCATGCCTAAGAGCCTTCTCCACAAGCTTCTCAAATGAATCTTCCAAATGATCCACCAACTGTCTCCCAAGATAACCGTCCAAGCCTGTCACAAACTTCTCATTCTTCTGATAAGCAGATTCAATATATGACCGAGCATACTTGGAAAAAGCTTCAAACTCAGAAACATACTCAAGAACAGATCTTCCACATTGCTTGAGCTCCACAAACCTCTTGAACAGAACAGACTTCTGAGCTGTAGAAATGAACTTAGCTTCAAATCTAGCTTGGAATTGCTCCCAAGTAATCTCTTCCTCCGGAGTATTGATGGTAATAGAGTTCCACCAATCAGAAGCTCTCCCTTGAAGCTGTCTTGATGCCAACTTCCTCTTAGTTGCATCATCAATTCCCAAATCACCAAAGATCCTTCTACAAGCATCTATCCATCTCTGGACTTCGATAGTTGATTCTGTTCCTAAGAAAACCTTTCCTCCAAGAGCAGTATAATCCTTGCACAACTTAGCAAAATCCACTGGTTTCGGAGTTTGGACTTGAACTCCAACATCTACTGCTGCCCCCGGAACGGGTATCCTTCTCATGATCGAAGTCATCATAGCTTCGAACATAGCTGCATAATCAGCAGTCCCCTCAGTAGCACGGCCTTCCCTAGCAACTGGTCTCCCTCTTCGACTCATTCTCAATATCTATAAAAAGGAATGATTAGAACATCTAGAGAAACAACTGCATAAAGGACTCAAACTCTACTAAGCTACTATATTACATATAATATTCATCCATCAAAATACAATTACGTCTCTCATACATAGTTACGTCAGCGAGCGTTGGGTAAAATCGATTGACCAATGCTCTGATACCAAATGTGACGAACGCCCATGACCCCTGCACCGAATCTAGAGATAGTGCGCTGTAAAGTGTGCCAGGCGACCATGGACGATTGTCAGGGTAGATTAAAACAACAGAATCTATCGTATTACTCACAGCGCATGGACAAAATACAATAGAACATATGTATAGTGAAGCTTTACAGAACAAAATGACATCACATAAAACTCCATAATAGTTGAATACAAGCATCCAAATAGCCAATACATCAAGCCTCACTACATAACACTCAGAGAATACAAAACAGCGGAACATCCAGTACATATAATAAGAAGATAATATGCAACCCTCCAACTCGTCTTCGATATCAGCATCGTGAGAAGAGAACAGCACCTGTCACCTGCTACCTAGTCTGCCCGTCCCAAAAATGGACGAACAGCCCAAGGCAATAAGAATTAAAAACATAAAGCCTTGATTCAGACAACAGTCTTAGTGAGCAGTAAATTAACTAACAACATACCAAAAGAGCATAAAGGAAAAGGAATAGGAATACAACCCTCCCACTCCACCTCTTTCTACAGTGATAGCCCCCAGACACACACTAAGCAGAAGCAACATAGTAGAGCATACAATTTAAAGTAAAGTAATAATCATTCGAGTCAAGGGCGATGTTTTCCAAGTACCAAGGCCTAAATCAGATAAGCACCCAGAAAATACCGCTCTTGAGTCCGAATGACGATACAACCAAACATCCATGACTCTGGCTATCAATGTTATCATTGCTTCGATATCACCGTTAATTGAATGACCGGCACATTCTTTCAGCCGTCCGTCAAGGGCTAATGGAAACCCCGGTTCTAGACATAACTCCCGCACGTCGTCGCAGCCCGTGCTTAGGACTATCGAATCTGCCCAGAGTACTCGACCATCAACAGTTGGCCGTTGGGACTATCGAATCTGCCCAAACATACTCTTGCTTAGAGCATGCTAGAACCTTCAACAACGATGCTATCCAAGCCTCCTAGTCATCCTCCTCGACGACTATTCTCATATCCATTCATTATCCTCAACTCGAATCATATCACCGAGTTATCAACATGCTTGGAATGATCCCGTCTGGATTAGACCAAGTCTTCATCACATGATTGCCTCGCTTCATCACATCCTGGCAAAGCCTCATCTCATCATCACATCATCAAATCTACGCATAAGAGCTTCATCATCCCGCTACATATGCCACGAGCAGCTTACCCAATTCAAGAGCCTTTCTCCTAGCTTTTGAATCATCTTCGGTCTAAATCAAACCATCAATCATCTAATTCATAACAATCAATCAAACCAAACATTAATCCAAGCAATCAAGCATTCAAATATGATCTAAGTAGATAATTATAACGATAATGGCATTTTCGTAATTAAAGAGTTGAAAGTCTAACATGCATGAAATCATAAGAAATATCTCTACAATCTTGATGAATGAACTTGCATAGGTTAACACTTAGTAAAATGGTTGTCAAATCATTATGAACAATGGATCTACATGGATCTACACTTAGGATGAAGAAAATGCATGGAAATCACTATTTTAACACCAAATCGAACCAACAATCCGATATACTCCTTTGGATCCGTGTGAGAGATAATCACCACTCACCAAATCACCAAAACAAACCCAAATCAACATGCTTCAGATCTGGATAGCAAAGGATCAAGCTTGATCTATCACGAATTCGCTTCAAACGAAGAAATCTCACTTCAAAGGATGAAGATCTTCAACTTTAGCTCTTGGATCTTCAATCTTGATCTTTGATTTGGATGAAAGGAATCACTAGATTAGAGTGGAGAAAAGAAGTGAAGAAGTGTAGAAGTCGAGCTCTCAAAATGGCAGCACTTCGTCGCTTCAAAATCCGGATTCCAAAAATGAAGCCAACCCCCTCTATTTATAGCTGAAAACCGCCCCTAGGTCGCTCGGAGTTAGGTCGTACACGACTTACGACCTAAAACCCACCGACCTAAAGACTTACCAACCTACGACTTAACAAAACCCCAGACTCTACGACCTAACCAAAAGCGCATCCGCGACCTGACGACATAACGCCTCAATGACCTAACTGCTAAGTCCTCACGCGACCTAACACTAAGCATCCTACGCGACCTAACAGCTAATAGCCTAGCGACCTAACTACTAAGCCAAAACCCAACGACTTAACAACTCACACGACCTACGACTTAACATACCCACGCGACCTAACTACTCTAACACGCTAACTACTAGGTCGCTAACCTATAGGTCGCTCACTTCTATAGGTCGCTCACTTCTATAGGTCGCTCACACACTAGGTCGTTAACTACTGGGTTTAACTCGCTACCCCTATAGGTCGCTCCAAACTGTCCACGACCTAAACCACCATGCGACTTATTATCTGAACGACCTAATACTTAGGTACGACTCAAGACAGTGCGACCTACCACTTAACCTGGCCACGACCTAACTCTTAACTCACCAAAACTCTTAGGTCATCAACTTCCTTAAGTCGCTGCCGACCTACCCCTTAGGTCGCCAATCCTATAAGTCGGTCACGACCTATCACTTAGGTCATTCATGACCTAGGACTTAGAAAAATTCTGCCTAAAATCTGAAACGACTTAAAATGCTGAAAATTCCAGATTCGAACGAACTTTTCGATCCGTAAAAATATGGGTCGTTACATCAGGATTAACATTCTTATTTTTATAAATCTAACTCAAATGAAATATCAACTGAAATACGATTAACTTAAAGGATGTTTGGGATAACCATTCTCTAAGGATCTGCAGAACTGTCTACAAGGTTGAAATATACACTATAACACCATGGTCATTCCACTTTATTTATACTTCAAAACCAAAATATTGTTTTCATTAGATATATAATTATTTCCAAATTTTATCATTTTCAAAGTTACGATTCAAATTTACTCAATTTCCAAATAATCATTTCAACTTTATCGATCCCAAATTCGGATTTGAAATCACAAATTACCCCTTTACAATTCAATACACTTCAAAAACTTTAAGTATTCAGCGTTTAAATCTAAATTTTTATTCAATTCAGTTTTCTAAATAATAAATTAAATTTTAAGTTCACCCTAAATTTCAATTTAGTTTCTAAATAACAAATTCAACTATATTAATTTCAAATACAAATCTGAATTTCCAAAATAAACCATTTAAATTCCAATATAGATCAAAGTTTTAATATTTAAATGTTCCATTTAATAGTTTCATATAGATCTCGACTTAACTTTATTATTATTTGGTCTTGAAATACACCTCATTAGATTCAATATTATTTAAGTAACCTTAAATTACATTATGCTCAGTGTTTTCCTTAATTTATTTAAACGTGAAATATTAATTAAATCACTTAAATCAATATCCAATTATAAAATCATACCTTTTAAATTTCCCATTCAATAATTTCAAATCGATTTAATTAAATAAATCCTTATGTAAATACCATTTTTAATAAACCCAAATTTATCTCCCAATCTTAATTATTCAATTTATTACAAGAGAATCAATTTGAAATATAGATTTATATAAATACTTACCCATATTATATGTATTAAATAAATCTAATTTAAATCGAATATTACTACTGAATCTATATATGAAATATCTTAAGAATCAATTATTAAACCATATATTTCTTTCCAAAATCATAGAAATTATTTTTACAATATTTATATATATGGACCAACGGTGTCTATATATATCTACTATCAAATGGTCAAGTGCTACGGATATTTATGATTTCAATCCGTACATGTAACAACCCAAGCAATATTTACTGCTAATAAATTGGATTTCGGCGAAAATTGACGACAAATTTGGAAAAAAAAATTATAACATAAGAATTTGTTGTAAATATTTAGATTGTTGGAATAAAAGAGCTTTTAAATAAAATAACCTATTAAATTAGTGGGTACGTATTTTGGCAATTAATTTGCATAAATTTTTAATTTTGGAATGTCATTATTTTATGTTGTAATGTTTGAGAGAAATTATAATGGGAATATAATAGCGTCTGTTGTAGATTTCCGTTAACGTTAACGCAATTAAATTTATTAGTTGCCGTTATAAACTGTAATTAATTGATTAGAATTCAAAATTTAAATTCCTGAACGTGTTTAACAGTTGTAGCCTAAAGATAATTAGGTAAGAAAAAAAAATATGGTACGTTTGAAATATCAACCGGTTACCTTAAACTTAGAATTTTTTTCCCTCTCTGACTCACTCACGCAATCTAAAACTGGTGTAAAATTACCAGAGGATAGTCATTTTCTCACCCCTGAAATTTTAACAACCGATCCAATTTTTGCTAAAAACCAATCCCCTCTTCCCTGTACCCAAGCGTCGCACCCCACACGTCGCCTTCCTTCCGCGTCAGCCACCGCCGCCGTGCTCTAGCCGCCACGTCCCTACCACCGACCAATCTCCCCAACGCCGCCCTACGCCACTGCCGCCTCAGCCCGTACGGTGAGTCTTCTTTTGTTTTTTTTCCTCTTCTTTTTGCTGCCTAGTTTGCGTGCGTTATAAAAAAAAGTGAAGGTGATAACTTGGCCCCTGCATACTTATATGTTACACACGTGTAGAATTTGGAGTGAATATGTATTACACCTGTAGAATATATGGTGCAAGATCAAGTGAATATGATGTGGTTTAATTGGTTTGATACAGTGAGTTTTTTTTTGCTTTTTTCCAAGTTACGTACAGTTTGTATAAAAAAATTTTTTAAGGTGAAACCTGCAGCTTGCGGTCCAATTTCATAGTCTTGCTTAATAGTTTTCTGTTTTTCGGTTCCAGTAAGTTTTCTAAATATATATATATATACGCATAGGTTTGTGTTTAGGCTAAAACAAGATTGTCAGTGAGATTGCAATAAGACTAAGTTATCTATATACATATCTGAACAAGATGGGAGAAAGTTTATAAAAAAAAAGAATTAAATCAACAAATATAAAAAGGTGACAGTGAAAATTTTGACAAGCCTATACATTCCTGAGGCCATATACGTTGTTGAGTGGCCGAGCAAACAAAATTTTGCCTTCAGGCCATTTTTTATTTGTTTCATGTTTAAATGATGGCCTTATATTTTGTTTGTGATTTTGAGTCAAAAAAAAACCATTTTTCACTTTTGTGTTGTGTTTAAATTTCCAGGCGTGTATTCAAGTTTACTTTGTGTAAAATTTCACTTTGTTTGTTTAATTTATTCTTGTGTTGGGTTAAAGACTCACATAGACCTGGTTTGTGCATTTCACTTTGCTGTTGGTGTAGAGTTGACGAGGTTTCGAGTGTCTATATAAAGTTATTTTGTACCATGTTTATATTTTCTTAAAAAAAAGACAACCGTGAACATCCAATGTTTAACTTGTATATACGTAGTCCGTATGTAACAACCCTAAATTTTGTATATTATTTAAATTTGAATTTATTTTATTTTTAAATTATTTGAAACTTGTTTTATTTCAAATATTTCATTTTTAAATATAATGTTTATTATTAAGTGATTTTTAAATTCAAAATGGTGTAATTTAGATATTTTACTGAAAAACGGATTTCTAGTCAAATTGGTCAAATTTTGACTTTTAAACTTCAAATTTAAATTATTTAAAATCTTAAATTTTATCTTTTATTATGAAAATAGATGAAATAACTTGAATACTGCTTTTCGTTTCGTTGAAAATGGAGTTAAACTGTAAAAGATATGTACATTTCAATTTTGAGTATAAACTGTTTATTTAACAATTTTGTCTATTTTAAATTGTATAAATTACTTTTTCTTTGTTATATTTTATTCTAATATGTGTTAATATGTTATTTTATGTATATTTTGTCTTTTAATATTTTTAGAAATGATAATATAATTTTTCTAAAGTCTATTGAAATTGTTTTCAATTTATTAAGCCTAGTTTCTATTTTCTTTGCTATTTTCTTAATTTAATTATATATAATTAAAATTTATTTATTTATTTTATACATTCACTTTTATTTTCTGTATTTTTACTTTATTAATATTAATTTTACATGTATTTTGATTAAAATAGATTTTTCCAAAGATTATTTGGATTGTTTCAATTTATTTAGCCTAGTTTCATATATATTGATATTTTCTTTATATAAATTATATAATTTAAAATGTATTTATTTATTTTTCTTATTTACATTGTTTCTGAGATTATTTATCTATTTTATCAGGCTTTTTATGTATTTAAAAAATAGAAAAATAAATTTGAAAGGCCTTAAACTTTCTATCTTCCTATGGGCTTTTTATCTTCCACCATTTCTTTTTCAACCAATACATCTTTTATTTTATTGTGCCGTTCTATTCCTCATTTTTTTCAGCCGACTTCCTCATCTTTTTCACGAGTTTTCAAAGCTTCTTAATCCTAAAAAAAATCATGGCCTCCATCTTGCAAAAAAAAAAGGTAAATTCTTCTTTTCTTCTTGTTTTTATGGTTTTCTATTGAATTTTTGTATATTGTTCTCAACTTCATGGCTCCACTCCTCCTCAACCAGATCTAGCTGACCTCCAACACCTTGGTTTCTGATCAACCACCCTCCTAGCACCCCACCATGGCCAGGCCGAGCCATCTTGGCTAGAGAACACCACCAAAAATCCAATATTACATCACATATATGCAAGCCTAGACCTAGAATTGTCACCATCACCTTCCACCACCCATGGCCGCCACCAACACCACCTCCACCACCTCCAACACCACCTGGACCCTCTGCTATGTCATCACCTTGGACCCCACACCTCTGGCCGTGCCCATAGAGCCCATGGCCGAACCCTCTTGTAGCCTTGAATTGTTGAAATTGCCTTATAGTGTTGTCCTTTAGGACCTATATATCTCCACACCTTTAAACCATGATAGGCCGACCACCATGGACCCAAACCAGACCTTAATTCATGCCTTTGATGTGCTAAACCAAACCATAGCTGATGCATATGTAGTTGAGAACAAGTGCAAAGCATTTGTCTTTGTTTTGGGCATTGATTTCTAACATTGTCTAGTGTTGAACTGTTTTGAAACTTATATAATGTTGTATTGTTTTGTCTTATGTATCCGAGGAGTTAACCTTGTCTCTCCCACACTCATCATCATCATGGCTGAGAAATGAACCCCTCGTTCGAGCTTTTGAATGGTTAGAGCATGGTCAAGTAATCTATTCCGTTGTTATTTCTTATCTTCATTGTTTCAACATTGTTTTGCGTTGAATATTTATGTGTATATTGTCTTGTTTTGGTTATTGTTTACAAGATAAATATCAAGGCTCTCCATTCATTCAAATCAAAATTCATGCTATATCGTGCTTGTTGTGCTTTCTGGAATCTATTCTGTGTATTTTGATCGCTAATCTCCAGCTTTAATAGGTGAGTTATTCTCACCATACAGTATGTACCTATATAACTGATAAACTGACACCATTTGAATCTGTAATGTATATCATTGTAACGTCCCGGATTTTCGCGCTCGAAAATCGACATCCATACTTTACATCGTACTCGAATGTCGCAGATTCGATCGTTCAAATCCGAGTCGCCGGAGCTTATAACAACATTAAGTAAACAACACAGCGGAAAAGAAAAAGAATATAGACATCCAACATCTGATACAATATCCAGATACAATGATGATACAATGAATATCTATATACATCAGAGATATGATACAACAAATAGCAGCGGAAAAGAAAAACGATAATATCAGCAGCGGAACAAATAACTCTAAGATAGTCTTCAAGAGAGAACTCCAGCAGTAGCTCGAACTCCCAATAACGATACACCAAGAATAAGCAAGTGTAGTCCGATCCAAAGACTGAACTAGCTCCAGAAAATCTACTGAACCTGACTATCTGAAAAACCCAACTCTAGACTGCTCGTGTAGAAAATTATGAGCACCCAGAGTTTAGGAAATGAACAATAAACTCCGAGTCAGTCGTGGGACTGGTGTGAGCAACAAAAACAGTTTATCTTTTTAAAAACAAATAGCAGAGAATTTTAAAGTAAATTCGCAATGCTTTTCGAAAATGAAACTACCATAAGACCTCCCACCACACACACAATGCAAACGCAGAATTGGAGGAGATTTCTTCTTATGATAGTCAAAGATGCTTACTACGCAAAATCAAATCATTTTTGATATTATTATTAGTGCATAGTGTAGAAAACATTTCGAAAGTATAATATTAATCTTAGCCAGCATAGGCATTCCGCACTTATGCCTACTATAGCTACTATGTTCAGTAGCAGGTTACCACCACATTCCATAGCAGGTAATACAACTAAAACCGTACAAGTCACGTATTGTTTCTTTGGATTTCCAACAAATGGTCAGGCTAAGGAACTTCCTTTTCCACGATGGGTACGTCCCTAGAATAGACGACCCGAGATCCTAACCGGATCTCTGCCAACACAAGGCCGGGTTACCTCTGCAAAAATAGGTAACTACTGACACGCGTATGCCATCCCCCGATCGTCATCGATCTTCCCGAGGATCCCCGATTCGCAACAAACCACATAGTAAAAATGCAGCAACCACAGAGGTTAAGTATCTGGGCTCCATACCATGATACCACCTTTATCCAGAAGGAATGACATACACTAAGGGGCGCTACTCCCTAGAACCTTGCCGCATCCTTCCTGTTTTGACCATTTCCGGGGTGTGAGGCTCGACGAAGTCTCGTCCACAAAGCTACGCTTTGTCACAAAGCCATGCTTCAGGTCAAACAAATGATCAACCTATGATCACAAAGATATAAGATCAAATAAATGATCATATCGCAAATAATCAAACACTGATCATCACACAGCAACACTCAGCATGCCACATTACCAAATTGGGATATATCGCTGATAAATTTCAACTACATAACCTCTGAGCTCGTATGTCTCAGAGAAGGGTGTTAAGCTAAGAGAATAAATTCTCCGCCACCAAACAGAAATGTATTTGGAAGAAATCGGCTTTATATCTCAAAGTGTAATGTCAGACATGTATCCGTACAAGTCTGTTACGGGTTCGAACAGAACCGAAGGCACTTCTCACGAAGCCCTTGCAAATCCGGATAATTTTCAAATCACGTCCAGACTTCCCATCACAAAAGAGTGATATAAATCTCTATACCAGGAGCTACCCAGTGCAGAGACATTCGACAGGTTGTCCTTTCATTTTCGAAAATATCCGGTCTTCAACACCGATCTTCAAATGCTATCCATATACGACGTATCACTATTCGGAATGGATTATATGACACAGATGTCTTTTCCCGGCTAACCCGAATAGTGAGCGCAATATTCAAAAACAAATGGATAATGGGATTTCAATTAAGTCACAATTTAAACCCAAACTTTCTCTTTCAAATGGTTAAACAAATTTCCATTTTAATCTTTTTAAACAAAAAGATTTAATTCACAAAGTTCACTTAATTTCACAAAGATTCATTCACAGATTTTCCAAATCGATTTCCATTTCAATTTAATTAATTCGTTGAATCTTTAAATCAAAGATTTAACAAATAGCTTTCAAAACAATTCCATTTCGAATGGTTTAAACAAAACATCATTTTAAATCTGTTAAAAATAAACAGATTTAATTCATAGCTTTCGAAAAGAATTCATTTATAACTTGGAAAACCATTTTTCAATTAAATCTTGAAATTCCTTTACCTAAATTGGAATTTCATTTCTTATCTAAAAGCTTTTATTCTTTGAAAACAAACAGTTTCATTTCAGAAAATCTGATTCATTCATACGAGTTGAAATCCTTGGGTTAAATCCAAATTCTCAAAATTACTTTTAAAATGGTTTAAATTCATATAAACACATTTATATCATCTTTACTCCCTAGTTTCCAAATCATAGCTTAATTTCAAACTTGAATCCAAATTTAAATCTAACTATTTAAATTTTCAAAACTCGGTTAAGTTATTTAAAATAACTTTTATCTCTGAAATTCTATTTCAAAAGTTTTTTTTATTTTAAACCCAAATTTCCGATTTCAAAATCAATTGAAATTAAAATTTCAATTTCAAAACATCAAATTTAAATTATCTGTGACTTAACCGATTTCCACGTGAAATCCATATTTGTGTGTGTAAAGGTGTGGTCCAGGGGTTTCACACAGTAATGCAACATCATACAATCATCACATAACAAAATACAGGATATAGTTGATAAGCGATATAAACTATACGCTTATCGTTCATTCACAGATCACAGATATATATCACAGGTAAGTAAACTACAGATCGCAACATAAATCAGGGTGTATCACAAAGCATCATATATCAGGGATATCAAACAATTCAAATCATTCAATAGAATCCAAACATTCACAAGTAAAATCAGTTAATGGTTTGATTAATTCCAATCAGATTAATTTCTTATGAATTACTAATCCTGGTTGATTAACATTAATTATCTTTAGTTAATAAATTAACTATCCCTTAATTACTTTCATTAATTATTCTTTAATTAATTATTATTTAAACATGTGATTAACCAACTTTAATCATAAATTAATTACTTTCAATTACTTTCATTAAGTAATTATCTTTAATTAATTATTTACCCTTAATTAATAAATCTTTAATTAATTACATTAATTATTCTTTAAATTAAATCACAATAATTAATTAGCCTTAAAATAATTACACCAAGTAAATAGCTTTAATTTAATTACCCAAAGTAGTTATTTCTTAATTAACTAAAAAAAAACATTTAATCTTTGGAACAAAATCATTATTAATCCACAAATTAACTTAAGGCCTTAAAGTCAAAAATCAATTTGAAAACATCGTTCCCTTTTAAAGTAATTTCTTAATTAAGCTTAAACTTAATTAACTTTAAAAATTTTTTTTTTACTTTAATCCTAATTCCAAAGTTAACTTAAAACATTTATTATCCTACAAGAATAAATCAGAAAAGGTTTAAGACTTGTTTTAATTTTAAATCTAAAACCTGCTATCATACCAAACACTCAACCCCGAGCCACCCTCGTTTCTTTCCTGAGTATTTCCCGAGAAACTCGCATACCTCTTTCCTCCGAGTCTCACACGAAGACCACTCGAGATCATCCCCGAGAAACCATCATCTTCCCAAACTCCACAACAACTTCCTGATATACGTGATACCCCAAATTCGAGTGTGCACGTGCACAAATCATCCACGCCGCCGCCACCTCCGGTGACTCTTCACACACATCGGCGATCCACCACCTGAACGATTCTGACCCACGAACTAACGCCGCGAAGCCCAAAATGAAATCGAGTGTTCTCGAGCTCCACTGGAACGACATCGCAACCTGGAGCCGCCTCATCAACGCATCCCCGACCACCAGACAGTCTGAAACTCCGGCCAAACCCTCGTTGACACTCCCTCTTCCATCCCCCAACAGCCCATAAGACTCGATCAACTCTGGTCGTCGAACGAGATCAAAACAAAACTGTGTCAAAACTAGGTTTAAAAATTTTAAACCTTCGCCGCCGTCGCCTCGTCGAACTGGAACGACTCCAGTCATTTTTCCCAACACCACCATAGGTTTCCCCACCTCCACGCGAAATCCCAGCCATCACAACCCAGTAGATCACCAGAATTTGCCAATGAAATGACATTTGAACAAATTCGAACTGCTCCTTCATTTCATTACTAAAAAATGTGATTTTAATTTTAAAAATCCTATTTTTGATTTAGAAATCTATTTGTAAACCTGAATTGACAATTTAAGATGTTCGAAAATGTCACTTATATTAAGTATTACTGTTCTTAAGTTCCTCCCAGAGCAGATCGACTTTATTTAGCATGAGTTAAATTTTAAAATCTACCTTATACTCAACCAGTCATATTTTGTTTGAAGTTCAAGGCCTAACAAGAATTGGAGGAAGTGTATTTGATTTTTGAACAGGTCTTAAACCTGTAAACTTAGAACAGAGCCTGGTATACAGACATGCACAAACAAGTACTACCTATATACATACATTCCATTCATTTCATACGTGCAAACATCATTCACAACATAAATTCAAAGAAAATCCCAGGTATCACAGATGAAACAAGTTTAAGCTTTTTAGAAAGAAGTTTACTCACAGATAAAAGAACAAAGAGGTCTAAAAGAAAAATTAAAGTTGCTCACCTGTTTTTGTTGAAGCAGAGAAGAACAGAGAACTGCTTTGTTGTTTGAAAACTCAGCTTTGATTAGAGAAAATGGACAGAGCATGGTTTGTCTTTTGAAAACAGAATTCGAAATCTGGAAACATGTTTCCACTTGATACCCCCTGCCCATCACTTGGCTTCACTGTTTTGTTTAGTTGCTTGATGCTTGTTGAAGCTTGTTTAAGATTAAAAATGGAGTTTCATTTTGTATTTGCTTAGCTCGAACTGGACATGGAAAGTGATGGAAGGAATAGCTTACAGGTTGATGTTTTTAAACAATTTCAGGGTATAAATATTTCCCTTTGCTTGCTAAGTTTTGTTTTCTTGAACGAACTGGAACAATATAGATGTGTATATGTGGAGAGAAGGGTGTTTGTATTTGTTTATACAAATAGGCACGGCTAAAGGTTGCTTTAGAGGTATGGCTGAAGTGATTCAGTTATGGGCTTGTACAACTTTACTTTGATATGCTTTGTACTTTATCTTTTTATTTTTGTTTACTTGCATCATTTTTGACTTCGGCTGATAAGATCATTTTTGGTATGTTAGAGGTGTCTTGCTTTACATATGTGAATTTATTTGCTTTGTTACTTTGTATTTGTTTTGCTTTTTGTTATTTTTATAATTTAAAATGAATTTCATAGTTAATGTGTTTTATTATCTTATTTTTATAACTCAAACCATCTTTAACCATCAATTCAAATATATATATATATATATTTATCATTTATCTCTAAACCATTTATTTAAGTTTTAAATTCAAATAGAAATATATATATCTACATATATATATTAAATTTACTCGTATATACCTAAATATATATATACATTCAATATACCCACATATACTCACATATACACTATTTACAATATTTTAATCTCAAATGATTTATTCAGAATATACTTGGATATCGGGGAAACTCGCTCCATTTAATCAATTTAATTTCACAATTTTTATTCAAAAATTTATTTAATTGTCAATTTAATTCATAAATTCATTTAATTATTAATTTAAATACTTATGAAATTTGGGGTCGTTACAATCATCATGCTATATCTATTTGTATTATTATCATATGATGTTCACACCTGTTATTACACCTATTATATCATATGTCACTGTTATTTTATGCTATTATGTTATTTATATCAGTTATCACCATTGCCAGTTCCCTATAGACTAGAATCACTATGGTTTGAAATGATACATACCTGAACGGACTTTAGAATAAGAGAAAATCGTTATGGGCTGAAATGATAGGCCTGAGCGGTTTTCAAATCATTATTTTTACTTGGGACCGTGGGTTTGAAATGATTAAACCCGGTTTTTCTTTGTAAATTGCAGATTGAAATGATATATATCCGTATCACTTGACCTAGGCTAGAAAACAATATACAGACCCGTGGTTTATATATATTTTTCTGAAATTTTTAAAATATTATAAAAATGTAAATATCATGATATTTTGATTTAAATTTTGTAAAAAAATGATTTCTATAGAAATATTAATGATTTTCTATAAATTAATAATGAATTAAGTAAACGGTAAAGCAGAATTTGAAATATAAGTATATTTTGGAAATTATGATTTTGTTTATAAGGGAAATTGTGTAAAGTAAGAAAAATATAATATTTTGATTTAAAATGTATTTTAAATGATTTTATAAAATTTATAATGATTTTTGAATAAGTTGAAATGTTAAATAAATGAATGTTTAAGTAAAATTTGAAATATAACTTGTTTTGGGAAATTTTGAATTTTTGTTAAAGGTGAAATTTTAATTAAGTAAAATAAATGGAAATAAGTTATATTTTGGAAATTTAAACTTAATGGTTAAGTTAATAATTTAATTAAAGAATGGAATTAAATGCTTGAATTTAAATAAGAAATTATGTTAAAACTTGATTTTTTGGATGAAATTGAACTTTATAAAGATCATAAAAATAAGAGTACTGAAATAATGACTTTACAGTGTGAAATATATGATTTTATAAGTTAAAATGATTTATATTAAAACTAATTGTTTATTAATTGGTAAATTAAAACTCTGAATGTGATTTGGCTACTTTTTGAAATGTAATGTAAAAGATATTACAGCATTTAAATGCTGTCTTTTGTTAAATGAACTGTTTTAAACTATAACTTTACGTAGCATTTTATAAGTGCTACGGAAACTATATTTTTGTTATTTTAATAAATTTTAAGGAAAAATAATCTTTGTAAAATGATATAATTTTGGAAATTAAATGTTAAATTTCTAAAGATAATAAAGAGACATTTAAATGGTTTTAAATGGAAGAATTTGATTTTTAATGTGAGTTTAAAATGGTATTTAAATTTAATGAAATGAATGGATTTAAATGGTATTTAAATGAATTAAAATGAATGGTGTTTTGGATAATATTTTGATATTTTGAAATGAGTTTGAAACGATATTTGATTTTTGATTTATTTAATTTATTTGATAAATAAATATTGGATGTATATATTATTTGAGTTTATTTAAATGATATTAGATTTATGAAATATGGGATATTTAAAGTTTTGAAATATACTAAAGATTGAATATTGTATTTTGTGGATTAAATCTATATTTGAAATTTATGAGATTTGAAATGTTTTGTTGGTAAACTGTAATTGAATTGAAATTGGTGGTTTGAATTAAATTAAAATTGAAATTTGGAATTTGGGTGTAATTTAATAAATTTGTAAATGTATAGAATTAAAAGATGATTTCAAATATATGGTTTCGAAATGTTGTGATTTTCAAAGTATAATGATTTCAAATGTTTTGTTTCAAAAAAAGTTATAACTTTGAAAGTATAAACTATTTTGGAAGGTGAATATATGTTTGAAATAGAAATGATATTGTTTTGAAATGAATATAGTTTTGAAATAAAAATGATTTTGGTTTCGAAGTATAACTATCAAAGATATGATATTTTGATATCAAAGTGATTTGAAAATGAAGTTTTGGAAGGATATGATATTTTGATATATTGAATGGTTTGGAAATGGTTTGGTCTTTATTTTGATAAAGATTTGAACTGGAAATGATATTCTATTTTGAAGTAAAGTATTGTTTTAAAAAGTTATAACCACGGGTTATAATAACGATTGGCTGGCAAAGAGACCGAGATCGGATATCTGGCATACTCTTTGTCGATACCGAAAACCACTTTGACAACGGTGTACGCGGTGGAGATTCCAGAATGAAGTAGGATGGTGGCGACGTTCTTGAGGTATGTTATGTGGACCCAACTCCCGTGAGTTGGCATAAGGTGGCAGAAACAGGAGCAGTCTCGGGCCAACTGAGGTCGCACCTTTGATGGGAGTGTGTTCCGAGGTGGGCGTATGTGGCTGTTGCGTTACCACCAGCCCGAGTGTCGTAATTGGTATATCTACCCTGGCATTGCCTTGTGTGCCGTGTCACCTACCCTATCGAGCCTTTACTACGAGTTTGGTTTTCTCCCGTAGCCCGTGGAGTATTTAGGGTAGTCTCCCGATCTGGAGATGCGCTGATACTGGATGGACTACTGGGACTATTACGTGTTAAGGTGGAAAATGTAAAGCCTTAATGCTATTTAAAAGTAAGTTTATTTTACTATTAGACATTATTATAATAGCGCAATATTACTACATAGTAAATAGTTTAACTGATCCTTAGAAGATGGGCGGTCCCAGGCATCCTTTAAGTTACTTGTACCTTATTACAGTTCACTTGAGTTGGTTTACATTATATAAGTATATATTGTCCTGACTCGAGTGTTTTGTGTTTTGCTTTACACTCGGGTCAGCCTGAGTATTCACAGCTTTGGATTCTCTTTCTGGAGCTGGTCTTTGCTGGAGATTCTGCTTATCTATCTGCTTATTTATTTCAGTTTTGTTGTTCTATTCAGCTTGTACTTGGTTATCATACTTAGACTTCTGTTGTACTCTATTTCTTCTGCTGTATCTTATGTACTCTTGTATATTTATATAGTAGCTTCATGAACTACTATTTCTTTTACTTCCACTGTATTATTTTACTCTGTGTTTGTGATCTGTGATTATATTTATTTACTGCATATTCTGAGATTTGCCAAATTTTTATTTACAACACGGTATTTTGAGCAATTCAATTCCGGCATGAGTGTCTACCTATACACTTATAATGGATGCGAATGTTTGAAAATATCGGGTCGTTACAGTTGGTATCAGAGCTTTGGCTTTGAGGCAAAACTTAGAATGTATGGTAAATTTATTTATAGAATCACTTTCGTTCGAGTTTGAATCTCTTCCTTTTGATTCGATTTCCTTTGAATTTTGGAACGTTCCCTACGGTTCCAAAATTCATTCGTGTCTCTCACTATTCATCTTCTTTTGATTCTGGAGTATCCCATAACCCCACTTCGAATGATCTTTATAGTGAATTGGCGGTCTCGCCAATATTCTAATTTTCTTGTAAAGGGGTGAAAATCCTTTACAATCAGCATCGATTCACCAGAGATTTATATTTATGCTTGGTTTAGATTCTAATATCTTTTATTATTCCAAACTCTATCTCTTGAGATCGAAGGTAGATTTACCCAAGAAAATCCACATTTGATCTTATCCATTAAGTCATGATTGACCCGGTTAAGGTTGCCCATGATTTATTTAAGCCTATCCGTCTCCCTATTTTGTTGATTAATCATCTTGTCTTTTGTTCCCAAACTATCTCCAAACGTTTTGAATTGTACTTGTAAATCTATGTTTTGTTTTATATATTGTGTTGTTTGAGTTGTTGATGTTGATTTGTGTAACGACCCAGAATTTTGAACAAATTAAATTGACAATATTTAATTAATTTTAAATATTTGAACGGTAATCTAATTTGAATCCCCGATATAACTTTGAATTTGGTGATTAAATTATAAGATTTAATCTATTGTAAGTTGGTTAAAAATTTGAATCTTCAATTTTAAGCTGAAGAAAAATATTTCGAAAGCTTTTAAAATTCGTATTGATAATACTGAAGATAATAGAAGCTTCAGAATCGAATTTGAAATTGAATTGTTCAGTTTTGAAATTATATCGTTCGTATCGATATTTAAAATAGCCGTCCGAGGCGTAGTCTCGGAATTCGACGAAACCAGTTCCATTGGGTCCGTAATATTGAATTATTGTCGGATTTCAAATTTCGTATTGATTGGAATTGATATGTGAGCACGCGATATATAAACGCATTGAAATTGAATCAAATTCAATTTAAATTTAACATTTAAATTTTTGGTCAACGACATCACGTTATCTCCTAAATCGCGCCTGATATCACGCAATGAGATCGTGTAACCCATGCCCCCTTCTAGTTTTAAATAATCATCTTCCTCTATCTGTTCAACAAATTCGAACGAAGGAAACAAAATTTCGAAGAAAACGAAAAAAATAAAATGGCCGAAGCCCTCAGTCTTCCTGCTCTCGTTCGAAATCAAGGCTTCAAATAATAATAGCCGCGTATACAGTTTTTCCTCAAATCAAATTCGTAAGAAAAAAAAAGGGATTATCGCGACTAGGGTTCTCAGCTTGGTAGCACTCTCGAGCAGTGTTCGCGCACGCAAAGGAGCAGCGGTGGCGACGAGGCGACGAGGCTCGCGAGTTCAGGGATCGCATGGTGGTGCCGCGCGCGTGGTCGGAGGTGCAGAAGCAAGAGTCGCGAATTGATTTCCGCGTTTAACAGGTTGGAGGCTCGCGTACGTGGGCACGGTAGCAGCTTCAAGTCGAGGTGAGGGGAACTCGGCGTCGTTTCAGATGGATGCTAGGGTTCGTTCGAGATCGAAATCGTGCGCGAGACTGAGAACGGGGCGCAGACGCGAGCGCATGGTATCGATCGACGATCTGGTAAGGATATTGGTGAGGTTGCTGTTTTTATTTTTGTTAATTTAAACGTATGCATATATTTGTGAATTTGAAACAGATTGAAAAAAATAATTTTTACAGTAAAGAAAATCTAAAATGTTAAACAGCTTTCTGAATTTTAAGTTGTTCTTCATTTGATTTAAATATAATTAGGAAATCGAAAAATAAATATATATGTATCTATATAGATATACATATATAATTTAATGTACATATAGAGTTAGGTTTTGGGAAAAATGAATAAGAGTTTAAGAGTGCAGAAAGTTCATTTTTGAAATCTATCAATTTATCCTTATAAATATATATGAGCAGTTGGGAAAAAAATGGAAATTTTAGTTTTATAGTAAAGCATAAGAATATTTATGTTTTAGATATCTACATACATAAGTAAAAAGGGAATTTTAAATATTGAAGGAATTTATGTGAGTAAATTTTTAACAGTAAAGTAAAACTTATAATTTTATTTACCCAACCAATTTAAAATGAGAATATTACAGGTAGTAAAATTATGGCAAATATGTTAATTAAATTTATTAAATGGGAAATTTAAATTATTCGATTATTCGAATATTAATAAATTGTATAAATGTTTATACAAGGTCTATACATCAAGAAAACAATCTGGAGTGGAAAATTGGATTGCAAAGTAAAACGCAAAGGTGAGATTTTTCTCACTCAAAAATGAATTGCAGTTTTTGACTGATATGATTGCCATTTGGATGTGATATTAGATATAGTAGGATATATATATAGCAATATATACATATTGGCATATGTATATATTGGATTGATTGATTTCCCGCCTCGTATAGCGGATGAGACCCTATTGCGCCGTTAGTAAGCGGATTTTTTTTATAAAACCCATATACCGCGATATTCCACCTCGAAGTGGAATTGGTATTGTGCTGACGTCTTTGGATGCAGGGAAACAGGTTGGAGGGATCCAACTGGACCCCTCACATTGATTGAATTTATTTCTATTGTGATGTGATAATCTGTGAATGATTATTGATGTTATTGAATTGATATTTGGAAATTGTTTGAAAGCTAAAAATTTAGCTGAATGGATGTTTGATATCATTGGATTCCAAAAATAAATGAAATTGAATTTTTGAAATCAAAATAGAAATTTTTAAGTAAATAAATTTTTAGAAGTTGAATAAATTCGAAGAAAAGAATTTAAAAGTATAAAAGCTGATTTTTATAATCTTATTGAATAAATCCCAGAATAAAGTGAAAATGCTAAATAAATGGATTTCATAAAACAGTGATTATAAATTGAAGAATTCGATTTAAATTTGGATTTTTAAATAGATTGAAAGAGACAAAGGAATTTATTTTCTTTAAAAGGAATTTATTTAAAAAGAAATAAGTGAGAAGTCCAATTAGAAATTTAATTGGCAAATTGAAACGAATTTGGAAAATTGATATGAAATTTATAGATTTATAAATTGTGAAGTTAAAATGAATGAAATTTATAGATGTATAAATTGTGAAGTTAAAATGAATGAAATTTATAGATGTATAAATTGTGAAGTTAAAATGACTGAAATTGTATAATAAAAGATTATAAGAAATTCACTTAGAAATTGGATTTTTGCCTTTAAATGGAATATTTTATCAAATTGATTTATAAAGGAGATTTATAAATAAAAGTTGTTATAAAAAAAGAAATAGGATTTATAAACGTGTTTATAAATTCAGAATCAATTGAATTTGATAAATTAAATGTAGAAGGTTATTAAAGGAAATGTATTCGCGATTTTGGATAGCAAATTATCCTTAAATTGAATGTGTAGAAAAGACTGAAATTTGGTTAGTGAAGTATATTCACGATTTTGGGACAGTGAATATATTGTTAAGTAAAATGGACTTATTTTCGAAGAAGGGATATTAAAAATAAAGTTAAACGTTTTAAAGATGTTTTAAAATGTATTATGAATCGAAATCATAGATTTCAACATTCATTGTTGAAATAGACGTTTTCGAGAAATAAGGAAATGGTGGACTATAACACTGTTGTTATAGTAAATGATTTCCGAAAGGAAATGTTTTTATATAGTATTGGGATTTACATATCTATCTTAATTTCGAATCCCTATACTAGTGATTTTTGAGTCGTCGTAACGATGTTTTACGTAACATTCGTTTTGACTAAAATAGATATTGTTATAGTAAATGATTTCCTTAAAGAATGAAACATATACTTAATATTGATTTAAGTATATCGAATATTTTCAAATGTTGAAAATAAATGATTTGTGAATTACTTATAATTAAATAAGTATGGAAATGCTTTTCCAATATGAAACGAAGGGTTTGAAATTTTATCTTTTAAAGATAAATTGAAATGTGAATATTTGAAAATTGTTTTCAAATGGTGAAGTGTGGAAATTTTATATCTAATAAAGATATTTTGGAAGATAAATAATTTGGAAAATTATTTGGAATCTGAAGATGTTGCGCATCTTTATTGATAGTTAAATAACCGACTATCAATAATTACCTTTAGATAGGTATTTGTTGTGAATTGGATGAATTTGAATGCCACACTTATTTTTAAATAAGCGCTCACTATTCGGGTTAGCCGGGAAAGGACCATGGGGTCGTATAACCCATTCCGAATATGTGATACGTCGTTATGAATTGCATTCGAAGACCGGTGTTGAAGACCGGATATTTTTGAAATCGGAAGGATTACCGTCGAGTTACTCTACATCGGCTGATCTCCGATTTAGAGGTTTTATCACCCTTAGTGACGGGAAGTCCGGACGTGATTAGAAATTTATCCAGATATGCAAGGGCTTCGTGAGAAGTGCCTTCGGTTCTGTTCAATCCCGGAACATACTTGTATGGATTGTGTGTCTGACGTTACAATTTGAGATATAAAGCTGATTTCTTTCAAATACATATCTGTTGGTGGTGGAGAATTTATTCTCTTAGCTTAACACCCTTCTCTGAGACGTACGAGCTCAGAGGTTATGTAGTTGAAATTTATCATCGATATATCCCAATTTGGTAACGTGGCATACTGAGTGTTGCTGTGAAATGATCAGTGTTTGATCATTTGTGATATGATCATTTGTTTGATCTTATATCTTTGTGATCATAGGTTGATCATTTTGTTTGACCCGAAGCATGGCTTTGTAGAAAGCGTAGCTTTGTGGACGAGACTTCATCGAGCCTCACACCCCGGAAATGGTCAAAACAGGAAGGATGCGGCAAGGTTCTAGGGAGTAGCGCCCCTTAGTGTATGTCATTCCTTCTGGATAGAGGTGGTATCATGGTATGGAGCCCAGATACTTAACCTATGTGGTTGCTGCATTTTTACTATGTGGTTTGTTGGAAATCGGGGATCCTCGGGAAGATCGGTTACGATCAGGGGATGGCATACGCGTGTCAGTAGTTACCTATTTTTGCAGAGGTAACCCTGCCTTGTGTTGGCAGAGATCCGGTTAGGTTCTCGGGTCGTCTATTCCAGGGACGTACCCATCGTGGATAGGAAGTTCCTTAGCCTGACCATTTGTTGGAAATCCAAAGAAACAATACGAGCCTTGTACGGTTTTAGTTGTAGAACCTGCTATTTAATATGGTAGCTATAGCAAGCATACTATAATGGTACCTATGCTGGCTAAGATTTATATTATACTTTCAAAATGTTTTCTACACTATGCAGTAATAATAATATCAAAAAGAATTTGATTTTTGCGTAGTAAGCATCTTTGACTATCATAAGAAGAAATCTCCTCCAAGTCTGCGTTTGCATTGTGTGTGTGGCGGGAGGTCTTATGGTAGTTTCATTTTCCAAAAGCATTGCGAATTTGTTTTATTTTCTTTGTGAAAAATAACTGTTTTACGATCTCACACCAGTCACCATGACTGACTCGGAGTTTATTGTTTCCCTTCTAAACTCTGGGTACCCACAAATTTCCACACGGGCAGTCTAGAGTTAGATTATCAGGATATTCTGGATATTCTGGAGCTTTGGAGATAAGCTGGAGGACGAGACGTAGTATTTGTATCTGATATTATTTATTCCGCTGTGTATTCTGTATGAGGACAAGTTATATAACTGTCCATTGTTGTATATTGACTCTGATGATTGATGTATGTATAAAATGATATAGTTCTTTGCTTTAGAGATTATTCATTTATCTATTATATATTGTTCCGCTGCGATGTGTAAGATTCTGATATTGTTTTCTGTTCTGATGTTGTTCTGTTGTTCTCTGTCTCTCTTCTTTCTTCTTCTGTTCTTTCTCTTCTATCTTTTCTACTCTTTTCTTCTTCTTAAACCATCATAGTTCGTATTCCCGTTCATTTTGAGTTAATCAATGGAGATTAGTGGTTAATCAAGAGGTACGGATTTGCGGGCCATGACAGCTAGTATCAGAGCATATGGTTAAGCGACAACCCTGCTCTGTTGGGTGTTACTCATTAGAGATAGAGTCAGTAGTACTCTAGAATGAGTTGAGTGTAATAATAGATATGAGCGCGTATTTGTTATTGAATATGAAATTGTTTTATATTGTGATGATTGGTTTGTTGAGTGGTATATGGATTCTGGTCGGTATTGTCCGTACAACTCTATCGATAGGGATCTCTAAACACTTATATAGAACAATTCGGCACAGTATTGTTTTAAATAGGGTAAATGAGATAATTTTGCCCAAAACTATTTTTGTATAAAAAAGAAATGTTTTTCTATAAAGTACTATAGTATATGGGTGCATGGATGTTAGGAAGTAATAATAGTGAATTATCATCACTGAAATTGAATAAGAAATAAATTCACATGCAAATGAAATTTGAGAATGTAAATTATAAATGTGATTTGTAATTTAAAACGGAATTCCAGAAAAGTATTTGGAAATGTTTTTGAAGGAATTTGAAAATTTTGGAGATTTGGAAAGTTTAAATCTTTTTGAATTTGAAGATGAATTTCAAAGGTTATGAAAAGTATTTTGGAAAGATAAAAGCTCTAAACTCTTTTAGGTCGCTGGAAAATAACTTCGGTAATGACTGCAGCATTATCGATGTTCATTTTTGGGTTTCCAAAAGAGGAATTGCTGCCAAATTGTTTAAATGGAAGTTGTTTGAAAATTTGGATTTTGTTTTAGAAAATTCAAAGGATAATTTGAATTGTTTTCAAAAATGGTTTTGAAAAGATTGAAAAGACTCTGGAATACTATATAAAAATACTTATGAAATAAGAAATAAGTTGATAACTTATACAATTAGAATTTTGATAGAATAATTTAACTTAAAGAATGAAGTTAAATCAAAGTAAGTATAAGTGAATAAATTAAATAAAGTGAAAATATTACTTAAAGAAAATTTATTAAGTTGAAAATAAATTTGGAGTAGTAACAAATAAATTGGAATGTAAATAAGTCGAAGACTTATAAATATTTGAAAATTTGATGATGAGATGCAAATTGAAAATGAATGAATTTGTGAACGAATAAATCAATTTGCAAGTGCAAGAAAATGAAATTGAAATGTTAAAATTCATTTTGAATTTGTAAGTAAGTAAGACTGAATTGAATTCTGATTTGTTGAAAACAAAGTGAACTATTAAACTAAAATTAGTAAGTGAAGCTAATAGAATCCAAATTTAATTAAAATTGTGAATTGAATTCAAATGAATGTGAATTGTAAAATTGAATGAAAATGGTTATGTAACTCCAATAGTGAATTAGAGATAGTATAAGAAGCAGTTTATATTGAAATTTTTGTAATAGACTTTGCAAATTGGTTTGAATGTTATAACTAGATATTATGGCTAGTAGGACATACAGGTGTATAAAGGAATTGGATTTGATTTCAAAGATAAGTTTGAATTGCTCGACAAAAGGTAAGTATTTAAATTTCGATATGAGATTTGATGATTTCTTGTCTAGCCGCTTGGCTTTTTCTTTTGCTTTTTGAAATCTGAGAGTCCGTAGGGACATTTTGTAGTCGTGCCGTATTAGCCGCGCAAAGGAGACGCTGGCGAAATTTTGAGAAAATTTCGAGTGTAAGAAAATTTTGAGAAAATTTGGAAGTTTAAATTTGAATTTAAATTTAAATTTGAATGGTTAAGTAAAACAATGTTGTTTTGAAACTTATAATTGAAATTGGAGAGTTAGTTAAAATGATAACGAATCTTTAGTAGAAGATTTGTTGTGACAATTTGATAAAACTATTGGATTGTGAAAAACAGTAGACGAGTTAAGGACTTTTTTTCCTAACTTGTAATTTCGGGACGAAATTCTTTTAAGGAGGGAAGTTTGTAACGACCCAGAATTTTGAACAAATTAAATTGAGAATATTTAATTAATTTTAAATATTTGAACGGTAATCTAATTTGAATCCCCGATATAACTTTGAATTTGGTGATTAAATTGTAAGATTTAATCTATTGTAAGTTGGATAAAAATTTGAATCTTCAATTTTAAGCTGAAGAAAAATATTTCGAAAGCTTTTAAAATTCGTATTGATAATACTGAAGATAATAGAAGCTTCAGAATCGAATTTGAAATTGAATTGTTCAGTTTTGAAATTATATCGTTCGTATCGATATTTAAAATAGCCGTCCGAGGCGTAGTCTCGGAATTCGACGAAACCAGTTCCATTGGGTCCGTAATATTGAATTATTGTCGGATTTCAAATTTCGTATTGATTGGAATTGATATGTGAGCACGCGATATATAAACGCGTTGAAATTGAATCAAATTCAATTTAAATTTAACATTTAAATTTTTTGTCAACGACATCACGTTATCTCCTAAATCGCGCCTGATATCACGCAATGAGATCGTGTAACCCATGCCCCCTTCCAGTTTTAAATAATCATCTTCCTCTATCTGTTCAACAAATTCGAACGAAGGAAACAAAATTTCGAAGAAAACGAAAAAAATAAAATGGCCGAAGCCCTCAGTCTTCCTGCTCTCGTTCGAAATCAAGGCTTCAAATAATAATAGCCGCGTATACAGTTTTTCCTCAAATCAAATTCGTAAGAAAAAAAAAGGGATTATCGCGACTAGGGTTCTCAGCTTGGTAGCACTCTCGAGCAGTGTTCGCGCACGCAAAGGAGCAGCGGTGGCGACGAGGCTCGCGAGTTCAGGGATCGCATGGTGGTGCCGCGCGCGTGGTCGGAGGTGCAGAAGCAAGAGTCGCGAATTGATTTCCGCGTTTAACAGGTTGGAGGCTCGTGCACGTGGGCACGGCGGCAGCTTCAAGTCGAGGTGAGGGGAACTCGGCGTCGTTTCAGATGGATGCTAGGGTTCGTTCGAGATCGAAATCGTGCGCGAGACTGAGAACGGGGCGCAGACGCGAGCGCATGGTATCGATCGACGATCTGGTAAGGATATTGGTGAGGTTGCTGTTTTTATTTTTGTTAATTTAAACGTATGCATATATTTGTGAATTTGAAATAGATTGAAAAAAATAATTTTTACAGTAAAGAAAATCTAAAATGTTAAACAGCTTTCTGAATTTTAAGTTGTTCTTCATTTGATTTAAATATAATTAGGAAATCGAAAAATAAATATATATGTATCTATATAGATATACATATATAATTTAATGTACATATAGAGTTAGGTTTTGGGAAAAATGAATAAGAGTTTAAGAGTGCAGAAAGTTCATTTTTGAAATCTATCAATTTATCCTTATATATGAGCAGTTGGGAAAAAAATGGAAATTTTAGTTTTATAGTAAAGCATAAGAATATTTCTGTTTTAGATATCTACATATATAAGTAAAAAGGGAATTTTAAATATTGAAGGAATTTATGTGAGTAAATTTTTAACAGTAAAGTAAAACTTATAATTTTATTTACCCAACCAATTTAAAATGAGAATATTACAGGTAGTAAAATTATGGCAAATATGTTAATTAAATTTATTAAATGGGAAATTTAAATTATTCGATTATTCGAATATTAATAAATTGTATAAATGTTTATACAAGGTCTATACATCAAGAAAACAATCTGGAGTGGAAAATTGGATTGCAAAGTAAAACGCAAAGGTGAGATTTTTCTCACTCAAAAATGAATTGCAGTTTTTGACTGATATGATTGCCATTTGGATGTGATATTAGATATAGTAGGATATCTATATATATATAGCAATAAATACATATTGGCATATGTATATATTGGATTGATTGATTTCCCGCCTCGTATAGCGGATGAGACCCTATTGCGCCGTTAGTAAGCGGATTTTTTTTATAAAACCCATATACCGCGATATTCCACCTCGAAGTGGAATTGGTATTGTGCTGACGTCTTTGGATGCAGGGAAACAGGTTGGAGGGATCCAACTGGACCCCTCACATTGATTGAATTTATTTCTACTGTGATGTGATAATCTGTGAATGATTATTGATGTTATTGAATTGATATCTGGAAATTGTTTGAAAGCTAAAAATTTAGCTGAATGGATGTTTGATATCATTGGATTCCAAAAATAAATGAAATTGAATTTTTGAAATCAAAATAGAAATTTTTAAGTAAATAAATTTTTAGAAGTTGAATAAATTCGAAGAAAAGAATTTAAAAGTATAAAAGCTGATTTTTATAATCTTATTGAATAAATCCCAGAATAAAGTGAAAATGCTAAATAAATGGATTTCATAAAACAGTGATTATAAATTGAAGAATTCGATTTAAATTTGGATTTTTAAATAGATTGAAAGAGACAAAGGAATTTATTTTCTTTAAAAGGAATTTATTTAAAAAGAAATAAGTGAGAAGTCCAATTAGAAATTTAATTGGCAAATTGAAACGAATTTGGAAAATTGATATGAAATTTATAGATTTATAAATTGTGAAGTTAAAATGAATGAAATTTATAGATGTATAAATTGTGAAGTTAAAATGAATGAAATTTATAGATGTATAAATTGTGAAGTTAAAATGAATGAAATTGTATGATAAAAGATTATAAGAAATTCACTTAGAAATTGGATTTTTGCCTTTAAATGGAATATTTTATCAAATTGATTTATAAAGGAGATTTATAAATAAAAGTTGTTATAAAAAAAGAAATAGGATTTATAAACGTGTTTATAAATTCAGAATCAATTGAATTTGATAAATTAAATGTAGAAGGTTATTAAAGGAAATATATTCGCGATTTTGGATAGCGAATTATCCTTAAATTGAATGTGTAGAAAAGACTGAAATTTGGTTAGTGAAGTATATTCACGATTTTGGGACAGTGAATATATTGTTAAGTAAAATGGACTTATTTTCGAAGAAGGGATATTAAAAATAAAGTTAAACGTTTTAAAGATGTTTTAAAATGTATTATGAATCGAAATCATAGATTTCAACATTCATTGTTGAAATAGACGTTTTCGAGAAATAAGGAAATGGTGGACTATAACACTGTTGTTATAGTAAATGATTTCCGAAAGGAAATGTTTTTATATAGTATTGGGATTTACATATCTATCTTAATTTCGAATCCCTATACTAGTGATTTTTGAGTCGTCGTAACGATGTTTTACGTAACATTCGTTTTGACTAAAATAGATATTGTTATAGTAAATGATTTCCTTAAAGAATGAAACATATACTTAATATTGATTTAAGTATATCGAATATTTTCAAATGTTGAAAATAAATGATTTGTGAATTACTTATAATTAAATAAGTATGGAAATGCTTTTCCAATAAGAAACGAAGGGTTTGAAATTTTATCTTTTAAAGATAAATTGAAATGTGAATATTTGAAAATTGTTTTCAAATGGTGAAGTGTGGAAATTTTATATCTAATAAAGATATTTTGGAAGATAAATAATTTGGAAAATTATTTGGAATCTGATGATGTTGCGCATCTTTATTGATAGTTAAATAACCGACTATCAATAATTACCTTTAGATAGGTATTTGTTGTGAATTGGATGAATTTGAATGCCACACTTATTTTTAAATAAGCGCTCACTATTCGGGTTAGCCGGGAAAGGACCATGGGGTCGTATAACCCATTCCGAATATGTGATACGTCGTTATGAAATGCATTCGAAGACCGGTGTTGAAGACCGGATATTTTTGAAAACGGAAGGATTACCGTCGAGTTACTCTACATCGGCTGATCTCCGATTTAGAGGTTTTATCACCCTTAGTGACGGGAAGTCCGGACGTGATTAGAAATTTATCCGGATATGCAAGGGCTTCGTGAGAAGTGCCTTCGGTTCTGTTCGATCCCGGAACAGACTTGTATGGATTGTGTGTCTGACGTTACAATTTGAGATATAAAGCTGATTTCTTTCAAATACATATCTGTTGGTGGCGGAGAATTTATTCTCTTAGCTTAACACCCTTCTCTGAGACGTACGAGCTCAGAGGTTATGTAGTTGAAATTTATCATCGATATATCCCAATTTGGTAACGTGGCATACTGAGTGTTGCTGTGAAATGATCAGTGTTTGATCATTTGTGATATGATCATTTGTTTGATCTTATATCTTTGTGATCATAGGTTGATCATTTTGTTTGACCCGAAGCATGGCTTTGTAGAAAGCGTAGCTTTGTGGACGAGACTTCATCGAGCCTCACACCCCGGAAATGGTAAAAACAGGAAGGATGCGGCAAGGTTCTAGGGAGTAGAGCCCCTTAGTGTATGTCATTCCTTCTGGATAGAGGTGGTATCATGGTATGGAGCCCAGATACTTAACCTATGTGTTTGCTGCATTTTTATTATGTGGTTTGTTGGAAATCGGGGATCCTCGGGAAGATCGGTTACGATCAGGGGATGGCATACGCGTGTCAGTAGTTACCTATTTTTGCAGAGGTAACCCGGCCTTGTGTTGGCAGAGATCCGGTTAGGTTCTCGGGTCGTCTATTCCAGGGACGTACCCATCGTGGATAGGAAGTTCCTTAGCCTGACCATTTGTTGGAAATCCAAAGAAACAATACGAGCCTTGTACGGTTTTAGTTGTAGAACCTGCCATTTAATATGGTAGCTATAGCAAGCATACTATAATGGTACCTATGCTGGCTAAGATTTATATTATACTTTCGAAATGTTTTCTACACTATGCAGTAATAATAATATCAAAAAGAATTTGATTTTTGCGTAGTAAGCATCTTTGACTATCATAAGAAGAAATCTCCTCCAAGTCTGCGTTTGCATTGTGTGTGTGGCGGGAGGTCTTATGGTAGTTTCATTTTCCAAAAGCATTGCGAATTTGTTTTATTTTCTTTGTGAAAAATAACTGTTTTACGATCTCACACCAGTCACCATGACTGACTCGGAGTTTATTGTTTCCCTTCTAAACTCTGGGTGCCCACAAATTTCCACACGGGCAGTCTAGAGTTAGATTATCAGGATATTCTGGATATTCTGGAGCTTTGGAGATAAGCTGGAGGACGAGACGTAGTATTTGTATCTGATATTATTTATTCCGCTGTGTATTCTGTATGAGGACAAGTTATATAACTGTCCATTGTTGTATATTGACTCTGATGATTGATGTATGTATAAAATGATATAGTTCTTTGCTTTAGAGATTATTCATTTATCTATTATATATTGTTCCGCTGCGATGTGTAAGATTCTGATATTGTTTTCTGTTCTGATGTTGTTCTGTTGTTCTCTGTCTCTCTTCTTTCTTCTTCTGTTCTTTCTCTTCTATCTTTTCTACTCTTTTCTTCTTCTTAAACCATCATAGTTCGTATTCCCGTTCATTTTGAGTTAATCAATGGAGATTAGTGGTTAATCAAGAGGTACGGATTTGCGGGCCATGACAATTTGGGTTTTCGATCGATTCGTCTGATCAACGCTATCGATAGGATTTCTAAAACACTTTGACAGAACAAACTGACACAATATTATCCTAAAAATTTGGTTAATGAAATAAATTTTGATATATAAGTAAATTTTATGGAATTTAATAAATTGATAATTTGAAATGATAATACTTGATTTATCATTTATTGTTCTGCAAATGAATTTATAAATAATTGTTTATATGGGAACTGAAATGAATTTAAAACAAGAAATTTAAGAATTAAATTTCTGATGGATTCAAACCTTGTGTTAAAAGTTTTAAAAGGATATATTATATAAAGTATTTCCAAGTAGAAATTTGTTTCTAAATGATTTTAAAGTTAAAAAATTTAGTGCTCTTCTCTTTGTCGCTGGAAAATAATTTCGGTGATGACTGCAGCATCATCGACGTTCATTTTCGAGTTTCGAAGTAAAGAGACTGTTTTGTAGTCTTGCTACAGCTTTGTTTGGAAAATTTAATTGATTTGAAATTCTAAAATAATACTGGATTTATAATATATATAGATATATGATTTAAATTGATTTAACATATATGTACATATATTTATTTATCTCTAAACGGTTTGAAAGGAATCGGAAATCTTATTCTTAAATTCTATCTTAAAGAATAATTTCATTTATAAGAAGAAAATCAAAATTTTGAATAAATGATTCAAACTTGAGATAATTGAATTGGAAAGTTTTATTTGTATAACACACAATTTCATTCCAATATAACTTACCTAAATTACACAGAAGTTGAATATGTAATTGGATAATATACAATATAAAAAGGATTTTATAAATAAAATTTGAATGGTTATAATAAATGTTATACACTTAAATTTTAGTTATAAAAGATTAACAGAGGTAAATAGTGAAAAAGGAATTTAAAGAGATTTTATTTAAATAACTTAATAATCAATTTGATTTACTATGGAACCTTAAGTCTAACCTAGGAATTTTAATAAAGGTCATTTCCTAAAATGAATATGTTGTATAATAAAAAAAATGTATCTTTGAATAGATAAAATAGAATACATTTGAATTGGACATTTTGTAATAAATTTATTTAATTTGAAATCATAGTTTAATTGATGTCTAAATGAATAAATGTGTAAAGAAATTTGATTGTTATATTTTCTGTGATAAATATTTTATTTATGAAATAGATATGTCTTGAAAAATGAATAATCATGATTTAAATAGTTAAAATGTATTTTAACATCACTAAAACTTGATAATTGAGAATTTGGTTGTAACGACCCGTATTTTTACGGATCGAAAAGTTTGTCAAAATCTGGGATTTTCAGCATTTTCTAGTTGTTTCAGATTTTGGTGTATTTGTCTAAGTCCTAGGTCGTGAACGACCTAAGAGCTAAGTCGTGACCGACCTATAGGATGGTAGCAAGTTAAGAGCTATGTTGTAGACGACCTAAGATAGGAGACTTAAGGGTTTTGAGCGACCTAAGGGATAGGTAGGTCGGCAACGACCTAAGGAAATGTTGTGAGCGACCTAAGTGTTTGGGTGAGTTAAGTGTTAGGTCGGCAGTTCGAGTTAGCGACCTAAGAGATAGGAGGTAGCGACCTAGTAGAGTTAACGACTTAGGGGATAAGCAGTTTGCGACCTATAGGAGTTAGCGACCTATGGAATTGACCGACCTAAGTGTTAGCGTAGTTAGGTCGTTAGTTCTGTGTTGAGTTAGGTCGTAGGCGACCTAAGATGGTTAGGTCGCGTGTGTGTTAGGTCGCGAGTTTGCTAAGTCGTAGGTCGCGTGAGTTGTTAGGTCGCTAGGATAGTTTAAGTGTTAGGTCGCGTGGATCTAACTGTTAGGTCGTATGTTGTTTTAGGTCGACATGTGTTAGGTCGCATAGAAGCCTAAGTTGTTAGGTCGCAACCCAACTGAGTCGTAGGTAGTTAAGTCGTTAGGTTGTTAGGCGCTAAGTGGTTAAGTCGTAGGTCGACTTAATGGTTAGGTCGGTTGCGCAGAGGTGTTAGGTCGTAGGAGTTGAGGCGCGCGCATATCTGTTAGGTCGGAGAGGCTTAGGTCGGAGAGCCTTAGGTCAGAGACGACTTAGGAGATAGCCGAGTTACGACTTAGTGAAATTTCAGCTATAAATAGGAAGGGTTTTTCTCACTTTTTGGGGATCCGGATTTTGAAGCGACGAAGTGCTGCCATTTTGAGAGCTCGACTTCTACACTTCTTCACTTCTTTTCTCCATTCTAATCTAGTGCTTCCTTCCATCCAAATCAAAGATCAAGATTGAAGATTCAAGAGCTTAGATTGAAGATCTTCATCTTTTCGAGAGAGATTTCTTCGTTTGAAGTGGGTTCGTGATAGATCAAGCTTGATCCTTCGCTGTCCAGATCTGAAGCGTGTTGATTTGGGTTTGTTTTGGTGATTTGGTGAGTGGTGATTATCTCTCACACGGATCCAAAGGAGTATATCGGATTGTTGGCTCGATTTGGTGTTAAAATAGAGATTTCCATGCATTTTCTTCATCCTAAGTGTAGATCCATATAGATCCATTGTTCATGATGATGCTACATCCATTTTATCATATGTTAACCTATGCAAGTTCATTCATCAAGTTTGTAGAGATATAATCCATGTTTTCATGCTTATTGGACTTTCAACTCTTTAATTACGAAAATGCCATTATTGTTATAATTGTCTACTTAGATCATATTTGAATGCTTGATTGCTTGGATTGATGTTTGATTTGATTGATTGTTATGAACTAGATGATTGATGTAACGACCCGACTTTCCAGTCCCGGAAAATCGAACCATTTGTGTTAAAGAAGAAGAGGTAGAAGAAGAAGAAACAGAAAATCAACAACAGAATCTCACATCGCAGCGGAATAAAATATAATATATACAAAACAGATCTTTACTCAAACAGAAAAATATATCTGTTTTGTACAATATATTTACAGAATACATCATCAGAGTTCATCACATCAATGACATACATCCAAATACACAGCGGAACAATAAACAAATACGGAAGTACGTATCGCCATCCAGCTCGTCTCCTGAGCTCCACAGCTACAATCTGAACCTGTTTATCTCGGTCTGACCCGAGCATCATATAAAACAACACCCGAGTCAGTCTGGAAAACCAGCGTGAGAAAATCACACTCAAATTGATTATTAAAGTTTCAAAATCCTTTGAAAACAAAAGCATCTCGTAAGACCACGCCACAAATAAACATGCCGGGTTTTTACCTTACGATAGCTAAAACACTTTTTATAAAATCCTCTGATATTATAATAGTGCCTATTCACAAATACTTATTAAAATAGCTGAAATTGTTACATGATTAAATTCCGGCATACTAGCCACAAAGTGGGTAATACAAACAAAACTCGTACAAGGCACGTAGGGAGAATGGATTTCCAACGAATGACTAGGTACTGGGGTACCACCTGTCACAGTACGTGGCCTAGATCACAGTACCGAGGAGTACGCCCGCTCCCCTGCAACACAAGGCCGGAATCATCCCTTACTGGATAATTCCAAATAAAATCACCCCACGGTTGGGATCAGCAACCGCACCACTAAGCCGAAATAAAAAGGGACATCTAGACAGGGATGACCTTACTCTCAAGTGGGGGCTACCCACGAAGCCTTGCTGCATAACCCCTGATTTTCAGTCATTCCCGGTTGATGAGGTTCGAGGCTAAACGATACCTTTTCAGAACATATCCCTTAGAATGCCCATCGTCCGCTGACGATGTTTCGCAAGCATTCGTCCATACCAGTCCGTCCTGGGTTTGAACAGAACCGAAGGCACTATTCCTACTACATCCATTTTGGAAATATCCTCAGGATTAGTAGCGACTAGCCCTTGCACTTCATAGCTTCATCTTCGACTCCGAACACGTTACACGAAACGTACAAACCGGATCGAAGTGGTATTCGAGTCTCCAGACCTAGAATCCCGGTATACGGAAACTCGATCCCGGTCTCTTCGAAACGATCAGCGCATTTGGCCAATATTGATAGTCGGTTATTTAACTATCAATTAACATCCACATGCACCCATCACACAATAAATAATTTCCCACATTATTTATTTGCCCAAATATCTTTCCAAGATATATTTCCAAATTTTCAAAGTTCATTTGAAAACAAATTTCAAACAGTTTCCGCTTACGGAATACATTTCCCAAATATTTATTTTCACTGTATCACCAAGTACAAAATACTTTTAATTTTAAAATAATTTAAAAACACTTTATTTTAAATATATCTTATAACATTGAAATTAAACTACTTTAATACTTTATTAAAAATATATACTTTAAAATAAACCACTTTATAAATATAAACTAAATTTCTCCTTTTAAAACATAATAGCAAATCACTTTTATATAATTACTACAATAATATATTTTTGAAAATACTTACTTTGGAAATTAACCTTTAGAAATAATCAATTTTCTAAAGCATGCTTTTAAAAACACAATTAGAACTTTTAACTTATATTAAAAATTACTTTGAAAACGTACTTGGCTATTCAGAGAAATACACTTCTCATTCCCATCTTTTAAAAATAAATCAACATTTATTTCTAAACCCATTCATATTCCTTTATAAATTCCCACCTTGAATTTATATTTCAAATATCCTCTGATATTCCATTTCACTTTATAAATCCAGTTTATAAATTTTTTAAAATCTCATTCTCTTTTAAAAACCCAAGTTTTTAAACACTTAAATCAATTTCCAATTGATTTCCATTTTACTTTACTTTGAAATAAATTTCCCTATTTACTTCAATTATTTCAAATACATTAACTTTCATCTTTTAGTTCTTATTTATGCGTTAAAACCTTTTTAAATAAAATACCAATTTCGGATTTCCAAACTTCTTCAATTAATATTTTAATTAAATTAAATCTTTAAATTTCAATAAAATCAATTCTTTTATATTTTTAAATAATATCACTTTAGTTAAAGATTTATTTCTTCACTGTTAAATCCAAAATCCTCTTTTCCATATTTGTTCGAATTAAGAAATTTCTTTATTTCTTTTACAATTCCTTATTTAATTTATTCGAATTCACTAGAATTATTTAACTTGAATTTTACTCTTTTATTTCTTCCCAAAAATCCAATTTAATTTGCTTTTGATAACTCATTATACTGGGAAATTCAATCCAACCAGATTATTCAATATAAATCATCACAGGATATCAACAATCATATCACAGAATATTTAAACAAAACTAAATATTTTGAGGAATCCAGTTGGATCCCTCCAACCTGTTTCCCTGCATCCACAAACGTTAGCACAATACCAATTCCACTTCGAGGTGGAATATCGCGGTATATGGGTTTTATAAAATATCATCCGCTATTATGCGGCGCATAGGGTCTCATCCGCTATATAATGCGGGAATATCAACAACTCCAATATATGCATATGCCAATATGTATATATTGCTATATACTACTATATATATATAGCACATCAATCAATGCAATCATCCAATCAATTATTTAAATTTAACCATTTAAATTTAAATTAAAAATTCAGCTGAGTGAGATTAACTCACCTTTGATTTTATTTGCAAACCGATCCAACCAGCTTGTTTTCTTCACCATTTTTGACCTTGTATAAACATTTTACGGTTTTGTTAACACTCGAGATAATCGAACAATCCATTTTCCTTTAGATTAACTTAACAATTAATTTTAAACTAATTTATTTTTAAGATAAATATTTTCTAGTAACTAAAATAATTTCATAAGTTAATAAAACAAATTAATCACCATGATATATATATTGAAATTGACTAGTAAGTTGAAGTATATATATATATATATATATTTCTTAATCTATATATATATATATATATATATATATATATATCAAACCCAGTTAGTATCAAATAAGTGAAATAAAAACTATCAGTTAATTTACCAGTTTAAACTATGAATATGTAAATAAATTTTTTCCCAGTAAATAACACAAATATTAAATTACTTACTGTGAAGAAAATTTTGATAGCTAGAACAGTAAATCAACAAATTTCATTATCAGATTTTAACTTATGTAACCTTTAAACTTAAATATTAAAATCAGGTTACCTACTGGAACGTAAGGCACAGCATCGAGCAGCCTTCACCATCATGTCGCACTCGCCTCGCGTCCGCCTCTGGCCGCGGTTTCCATCGAACCTCCCTAAGCCGTAGCTCGCCCAGTCCACCCCGCGATAAGCTCCAAAAATCAACTCGCCAGTCTTGCCCTCCACTCGAGAATCGCCACCCAATCCCTTCGAGCCCTCACTAACCAACGCGACACTGCCACTCACCCCTTGCTCGTGATATCCACTGCCTTGCATGAAGGTGACTCGGTCGCCCCTTGATTTCAAACGAAACTGTTTTCATTCTGCAATTCGATTTTGATTACGGGAGAAGTGGAAATTTGATTTCCTTCTATTCGTATTTAAGGAGATCGACTATTTCTTGAGATTGTTTTCGTTTCCGCCCCTTTTTTTATATATATACGAACGAAATCGATTCGTTCTTCCTCTGCCAACGATTTCGTGAAATTGGGTTTCGTCCTAATCTCGAACTCTGCTGCTAATAATTGGATTCAAAAAGATGGGTTCGAAGGGGGAAAAATCTGGAAGAGGAGGCAACGATTTCCTGATAGCCATTCTTTTGTTTGCTTGTATTCTCGTTTTATTATTTCACTTTCAACAGTTGAAGTGAACCGTGATTTAAGGAGAAAAGGGGAACACGATGATTTTACTTTTGGGTAGGGCAGCGTTTCAGAAGTAGGGTGGCTGGAAAAGATAGAAAGGGGCTGATGTATTGACTAGACCAATACAATTATAAAATTTAAAATTTCAATTCGATATAAATTTCCAACGCGTTTATCCACCATACGACCACACGACAACTCCGAGTGTTACGAAATTTGAAATTCAGTAATAATACAATATTACGGATCCAATGGAACTGGTTTCATCGAATTCCGAGACTGTGCCCCGGAAGGCTATTTTTAAATATCGATTTAAACGATATGTTTTTAAAACTGAACAAAACATCTTTAAATTTAAATTTAAAAGTTCTATCATCTTCAGTATTAACAATATAAATTTTACAGGCCTTCAGATCAATTTTAACAAGCTTAGAATTCCAGATTCTCTATTTTACCCAAATTTTAATTGTTTAATTCAATAATTAAATTATCCAACAATTGCTGATATTTGAAAATTAAATTAAAAATTTACCTTTGAATATTTAGAATTAATTAAATATACCAATTTCAAATATCCAAAAATTACGGGTCGTCACATTCCTCCCCCCTTAAAAGAATTTCGTCCCCGAAATTACTAGTTAGGAAGAATGATTCAATCCCCGTTAACTATTTTCCAAATCGAACAGTTTTAACAACTTTCCAAAGTCTTCTTTTATTAATGATACACTAATCATCTTTTAACTTTCCAACTTATTCATAAGTTCAACCCAAATCACTTACTTATCAATTCAAATCTAAATTTGAATTCAAATTTTGAATTATCAAAATTTTCCAAAATTTTTCTAACTCCCTAAATTTCCGAAAAATTTCGCCAGCGTCTCCTTTGCGCGGCTAGCTCGGTACAACTACAAAATGGCTCTACGGCCTCCCAATCTCAAAAAAAAACAAAAAGCCAAGTGGCTGGATCAAAAACCCAATCTAATTTCATATAGAAATTCAAATACATACCTTTTTGTCGGGCCATTAAATTTTATCCTCTAAAATCAAAAATCCCAATTTATCCATTGCTTTTATACACCTGTATATCCTACTAAGCAATAGTATTCAATCACAATTCCAAAGTCATTTTATACTTTCCTTTACAAATTTACAATATTTGTTTTAATTAAGCCCGTACGATGCACATATATCATCCGTACGCAATATCACATTCGATCGCTCAATCGATCACACAATTTCACTTCCGAACTAGTATCGTCCACCCGACTTCCTAGTGCGGACTCAGATCTGGTTTCTTGATCAAAAACCATCATTCTCCTTGCATAGCCACCAACTATGATAGAGAATATCCAGAATCAATCAACAATCCATATCCAGGTTCACCGTCGAAAATCGAGTGAAAAAAATCCCAACTCGGATAGGTATAATTACCTCGAAATTCTGTGCTCGAATCCGGATCAAATCATTATGCGAATAAAATAATATACGTACATCCTACGTATAAATTCCAATTGATTACCAATTATATCAATTCTCTTTTATTCACATTCCTTTTGATTGTTATCCCCTTATTCACAACTATCCCATTTCACAACTTCAGTTTTAGTCTTCATTCAACTATTCACTTAGTATATTGTATTTTTCCATTCCAAAATTACTAAGTATATTTCCACTACAAATTTTCTTAAGAATTTCCTTCTTCAATTCTTAAGTTCAAAATAAATTTTTCTTATATTTATCTACTTCTTCACCACTGAAGTGTATATATTCAAATCGAATTCCAATTTCATATGAATTTCAATTTACTTCAATTTACCACTTCATTTCAAATATAAATACTTATTCCATTTGATTTCAATTTGGCTTTCACCCGAATATTTAATTAGTTGCACTTACTAATTAATTTAAATTTCAATTAACAGTTTATTCGCAAACTTCACTTCTTTAGTTCCCTCAATTTCACTTATCCTTACATTTACATTTGAATTAGATTCCAATATCCAGTTCTAATTTCATTTGCTAACCAATTTAAATCATTTGTCGTTAAATGAAAGTTTTCAAAAATCTCAAAAAATTTCTAACTCCCAAAATTTACGGAAAATTTTGGCAAGGTCTCCTTTGTACGGAGGGACTTCTGCGATATCGCAGGATGCACAAATGTGTATATATACATCGGCCTCAGGCCGAAAATCACAATATATCAATATAAACAGTTCATATTTCTTATTTTGAATTCTTTTGCGTAAGCGTACCTCATTTTTAGCATTTTAAAGCAAGCGGCTTATTATTTAGCAATTAGTGCAACCCAAAATCAGCTATACGGCTTCCCCGAACCTGTACTTACTTAATTTAAAGATGTAAGTGCCAAAATCATGCAACTTAACAACATTTTTCATATTTAACTAGCAACATAAGCGTTTTAATAAGCAATGCAAGTTAAACAACACTTATAAGCAATTTATAGGGTTCCACCATTAATTTAAATGGTTTACAACTCAATTCTCACATTCGATTCATTTTAGCAAAACAAACTCATATTTAATTCAGTTGATCTCAAAATCAATCTATTTAACTTCTATCAACTTATAGAATTTTAACTTCCTTGTTTACGTCAAACGACGATTTATTTAATGCAGCCTCGTCCATATCCATATGAATAAATGATTATTTGGGTTTTACAACCAATTTGAATTGATTCCAATTCAATTTATTTTAATTTCATTACACTTATAATTTAATTGGTAAATTCACTAAATCCAATATAAATTCTAATCCGCATTTGATAATTTATTTCTGAATTGTGTTTTATTACTAACAAGTCTACTTCAATCCATTTCTACTTACTTGCAATTATTTACAATTCAATTTATCACTATTATACTTCAACTCCATTATTCATTCACACTTTCACTTTTATTACCAAATCCAAATTCCATTAACATACTTAATTTACTAATTTATTCCAAATTAGTTTACTTCCATTTTAACCAATACAATATTTGATTTTTATCCTTACAAATCACCCTAGTTAATCTCCTCGGGTTTTATAATTCCAGTACTGGATCTTATTCATTCCCAAAATACCAAACAAATTTATTTACTTAACTTCAGTCAAATCATATTATTCTCTTAATATCATTTCCATCACAATTTATTTAAATTCGATTCCAACAATCCAAATACAACTGGATTTATTTCTCTTAGTTTGCTTCAAATCCAACTCAAAATTAAACTTAGTTTAAGCTCATTTGTCCCAACTTAATTTTATTTCTCCATCTGATTCAAATAAAGATTTAGAATTCTTATGTACCCGGCTTTTAGTTTCAAATCATTTTGAAATCTCCACTTATTCCAAAATCACACTTCTCACATTTTTAAACCAATTCTGGATTTTTATTCCCTACAAATTTCATTTGAAATTTCAAAAACAAAACAAATTTCCTTTGGAAATTTCAAAAACAACTAGCTTTTCTGAACAAATCAATTTGGCAGCAATTCGTCACTCAGGAGTTCGAAAATAAATTCTGAAGATGCGGCCGTCATCCTCCGAATTATTTCCAGCAACTGAAATGAATTTATTGCTATATCCCTTTCAAAAATTTATTTGAAACAATTTTCCTTTCAGAAATACTTTCCAAAATAATAATGCTTGTGTTTATCTTCAAAACACTTTGAAAACACTTCCAAATATCCAGGGTTTAAATTTACCGTTTGATTAAATCAAATTTTTAGTTATAATTCATTTGTACAATTCATATTTATACAAATATCCATTGGTTAAGTAAATCATTCTGATTTTACAATCTTACCATATTTTTGTTTTAAATTTTATTTGTTAGAATATTTTCATCCAAACATCCAAATATAATGATAATTCAAAGAAATATTTCTTTTATATCAAAAATACATTTTTCGGGTAAAATTATTTCATCTACCCGTTTTAAAACAATATTGTATCGAATTGCTCTATTCGAGTGTTTAGAAACCCCTTCGATACAGCTGCGCAGACTGTGCCGACGAAGGTTCATATGCCACTCAATAAATCAACCAACACAATATAAAACCATTTTATATTCACTAACAAGTACGCGCTCATATCTATTTATACTCTCAAAATTTCCCACCAGAGCCAAGGTTATCGCCAACCTTTGCTCTGATACCACTGTAACGACCCGACTTTCCAGTCCCGGAAAATCGAACCATTTGTGTTAAAGAAGAAGAGGTAGAAGAAGAAGAAACAGAAAATCAACAACAGAATCTCACATCGCAGCGGAATAAAATATAATATATACAAAACAGATCTTTACTCAAACAGAAAAATATATCTGTTTTGTACAATATATTTACAGAATACATCATCAGAGTTCATCACATCAATGACATACATCCAAATACACAGCGGAACAATAAACAAATACGGAAGTACGTATCGCCATCCAGCTCGTCTCCTGAGCTCCACAGCTACAATCTGAACCTGTTTATCTCGGTCTGACCCGAGCATCATATAAAACAACACCCGAGTCAGTCTGGAAAACCAGCGTGAGAAAATCACACTCAAATTGATTATTAAAGTTTCAAAATCCTTTGAAAACAAAAGCATCTCGTAAGACCACGCCACAAATAAACATGCCGGGTTTTTACCTTACGATAGCTAAAACACTTTTTATAAAATCCTCTGATATTATAATAGTGCCTATTCACAAATACTTATTAAAATAGCTGAAATTGTTACATGATTAAATTCCGGCATACTAGCCACAAAGTGGGTAATACAAACAAAACTCGTACAAGGCACGTAGGGAGAATGGATTTCCAACGAATGACTAGGTACTGGGGTACCACCTGTCACAGTACGTGGCCTAGATCACAGTACCGAGGAGTACGCCCGCTCCCCTGCAACACAAGGCCGGAATCATCCCTTACTGGATAATTCCAAATAAAATCACCCCACGGTTGGGATCAGCAACCGCACCACTAAGCCGAAATAAAAAGGGACATCTAGACAGGGATGACCTTACTCTCAAGTGGGGGCTACCCACGAAGCCTTGCTGCATAACCCCTGATTTTCAGTCATTCCCGGTTGATGAGGTTCGAGGCTAAACGATACCTTTTCAGAACATATCCCTTAGAATGCCCATCGTCCGCTGACGATGTTTCGCAAGCATTCGTCCATACCAGTCCGTCCTGGGTTTGAACAGAACCGAAGGCACTATTCCTACTACATCCATTTTGGAAATATCCTCAGGATTAGTAGCGACTAGCCCTTGCACTTCATAGCTTCATCTTCGACTCCGAACACGTTACACGAAACGTACAAACCGGATCGAAGTGGTATTCGAGTCTCCAGACCTAGAATCCCGGTATACGGAAACTCGATCCCGGTCTCTTCGAAACGATCAGCGCATTTGGCCAATATTGATAGTCGGTTATTTAACTATCAATTAACATCCACATGCACCCATCACACAATAAATAATTTCCCACATTATTTATTTGCCCAAATATCTTTCCAAGATATATTTCCAAATTTTCAAAGTTCATTTGAAAACAAATTTCAAACAGTTTCCGCTTACGGAATACATTTCCCAAATATTTATTTTCACTGTATCACCAAGTACAAAATACTTTTAATTTTAAAATAATTTAAAAACACTTTATTTTAAATATATCTTATAACATTGAAATTAAACTACTTTAATACTTTATTAAAAATATATACTTTAAAATAAACCACTTTATAAATATAAACTAAATTTCTCCTTTTAAAACATAATAGCAAATCACTTTTATATAATTACTACAATAATATATTTTTGAAAATACTTACTTTGGAAATTAACCTTTAGAAATAATCAATTTTCTAAAGCATGCTTTTAAAAACACAATTAGAACTTTTAACTTATATTAAAAATTACTTTGAAAACGTACTTGGCTATTCAGAGAAATACACTTCTCATTCCCATCTTTTAAAAATAAATCAACATTTATTTCTAAACCCATTCATATTCCTTTATAAATTCCCACCTTGAATTTATATTTCAAATATCTTCTGATATTCCATTTCACTTTATAAATCCAGTTTATAAATTTTTTAAAATCTCATTCTCTTTTAAAAACCCAAGTTTTTAAACACTTAAATCAATTTCCAATTGATTTCCATTTTACTTTACTTTGAAATAAATTTCCCTATTTACTTCAATTATTTCAAATACATTAACTTTCATCTTTTAGTTCTTATTTATGCGTTAAAACCTTTTTAACTAAAATACCAATTTCGGATTTCCAAACTTCTTCAATTAATATTTTAATTAAATTAAATCTTTAAATTTCAATAAAATCAATTCTTTTATATTTTTAAATAATATCACTTTAGTTAAAGATTTATTTCTTCACTGTTAAATCCAAAATCCTCTTTTCCATATTTGTTCGAATTAAGAAATTTCTTTATTTCTTTTACAATTCCTTATTTAATTTATTCGAATTCACTAGAATTATTTAACTTGAATTTTACTCTTTTATTTCTTCCCAAAAATCCAATTTAATTTGCTTTTGATAACTCATTATACTGGGAAATTCAATCCAACCAGATTATTCAATATAAATCATCACAGGATATCAACAATCATATCACAGAATATTTAAACAAAACTAAATATTTTGAGGAATCCAGTTGGATCCCTCCAACCTGTTTCCCTGCATCCACAAACGTTAGCACAATACCAATTCCACTTCGAGGTGGAATATCGCGGTATATGGGTTTTATAAAATATCATCCGCTATTATGCGGCGCATAGGGTCTCATCCGCTATATAATGCGGGAATATCAACAACTCCAATATATGCATATGCCAATATATATATATTGCTATATACTACTATATATATATAGCACATCAATCAATGCAATCATCCAATCAATTATTTAAATTTAACCATTTAAATTTAAATTAAAAATTCAGCTGAGTGAGATTAACTCACCTTTGATTTTATTTGCAAACCGATCCAACCAGCTTGTTTTCTTCACCATTTTTGACCTTGTATAAACATTTTACGGTTTTGTTAACACTCGAGATAATCGAACAATCCATTTTCCTTTAGATTAACTTAACAATTAATTTTAAACTAATTTATTTTTAAGATAAATATTTTCTAGTAACTAAAATAATTTCATAAGTTAATAAAACAAATTAATCACCATGATATATATATTGAAATTGACTAGTAAGTTGAAGTATATATATATATATATATATTTCTTAATCTATATATATATATATATATATATATATATCAAACCCAGTTAGTATCAAATAAGTGAAATAAAAACTATCAGTTAATTTACCAGTTTAAACTATGAATATGTAAATAAATTTTTTCCCAGTAAATAACACAAATATTAAATTACTTACTGTGAAGAAAATTTTGATAGCTAGAACAGTAAATCAACAAATTTCATTATCAGATTTTAACTTATGTAACCTTTAAACTTAAATATTAAAATCAGGTTACCTACTGGAACGTAAGGCACAGCATCGAGCAGCCTTCACCATCATGTCGCACTCGCCTCGCGTCCGCCTCTGGCCGCGGTTTCCATCGAACCTCCCTAAGCCGTAGCTCGCCCAGTCCACCCCGCGATAAGCTCCAAAAATCAACTCGCCAGTCTTGCCCTCCACTCGAGAATCGCCACCCAATCCCTTCGAGCCCTCACTAACCAACGCGACACTGCCACTCACCCCTTGCTCGTGATATCCACTGCCTTGCATGAAGGTGACTCGGTCGCCCCTTGATTTCAAACGAAACTGTTTTCATTCTGCAATTCGATTTTGATTACGGGAGAAGTGGAAATTTGATTTCCTTCTATTCGTATTTAAGGAGATCGACTATTTCTTGAGATTGTTTTCGTTTCCGCCCCTTTTTTTATATATATACGAACGAAATCGATTCGTTCTTCCTCTGCCAACGATTTCGTGAAATTGGGTTTCGTCCTAATCTCGAACTCTGCTGCTAATAATTGGATTCAAAAAGATGGGTTCGAAGGGGGAAAAATCTGGAAGAGGAGGCAACGATTTCCTGATAGCCATTCTTTTGTTTGCTTGTATTCTCGTTTTATTATTTCACTTTCAACAGTTGAAGTGAACCGTGATTTAAGGAGAAAAGGGGAACACGATGATTTTACTTTTGGGTAGGGCAGCGTTTCAGAAGTAGGGTGGCTGGAAAAGATAGAAAGGGGCTGATGTATTGACTAGACCAATACAATTATAAAATTTTAAATTTCAATTCGATATAAATTTCCAACGCGTTTATCCACCATACGACCACACGACAACTCCGAGTGTTACGAAATTTGAAATTCAGTAATAATACAATATTACGGATCCAATGGAACTGGTTTCATCGAATTCCGAGACTGTGCCCCGGAAGGCTATTTTTAAATATCGATTTAAACGATATGTTTTTAAAACTGAACAAAACATCTTTAAATTTAAATTTAAAAGTTCTATCATCTTCAGTATTAACAATATAAATTTTACAGGCCTTCAGATCAATTTTAACAAGCTTAGAATTCCAGATTCTCTATTTTACCCAAATTTTAATTGTTTAATTCAATAATTAAATTATCCAACAATTGCTGATATTTGAAAATTAAATTAAAAATTTACCTTTGAATATTTAGAATTAATTAAATATACCAATTTCAAATATCCAAAAATTACGGGTCGTCACAATTGATGATTAGATTTAGATCGAAGATGATTCAAAAGCTAAGGGAAAGGCTCTTGGATTGGGAAAGCTGCTCATGGCATATGTAGCGGAATGATGAAGCTCTTATGCATAGATTTGATGATGTGATGTTGAAATGAAGCTTTGCGAGGATGTGATGAAGCGAGGCAATCATGTGATGAAGACTTGGTCTAATCCAGACGGGATCATTCCAAGCATGTTGATAACTCGGTGATATGATTCGAGTTGAGGATAATGAATGGATATGAGAATAGTCGTCGAGGAGGATGACTAGGAGGCTTGGATAGCATCGTTGTTGAAGGTTCTAGCATGCTCTAAGCAAGAGTACGTTTGGGCAGATTCGATAGTCCCAACGGCCAACTGTTGATGGTCGAGTGCTCTGGGCAGATTCGAAAGTCCTAGGCACGGGTTGCGACGACGTGCAGGAGTTATGTCTAGAACCGGGGTTTCCATTAGCCCTTGACGGACGGCTGAAAGAATGTGCCGGTCATTCAATTAACGGTGATAGCAAAGCAATGATAACAGTGATAGCCAGAGTCATGGATGTTTGGTTGTATCGTCATTCGGACTCAAGAGCGGTATTTTCTGGGTGCTTATCTGATTTAGGCCTTTGTACTTGGAAAACATCGCCCTTGACTCGAGTGATAGTAGCTTTACTTTAAATTGTATGCTCTGCTATGTTTGCTTCTGCTTAGTGTGTGTCTGGGGGCTATCACTGTAGAATGAAGTTGGAGTGGGAGGGTTGTATTCCTATTCCTTTTCCTTTATGCTCTTTTGGTATGTTGTTAGTTAATCTACTGCTCACTAAGACTGTTGTCTGACTCAAGGCTTTATGTTTTAATTCTTATTGCCTTGGGCTGTTCGTCCATTTTTGGGACGGGCAGACTAGGTAACAGGTGACAGGTGCTGTTCTCTTCTCACGATGCTGATATCGAAGACGAGCTGGGGTTGCATATTATCTTCTTATATGTACTGAATGTTCCGCTGTTTAGTATTCTCTGAGAGATATGTAGTGAGGCTTGATGTATTGACTATTTGGATACTTGTATTCAACTATTCTAGAGTTTTATATGATGGCATTTTGTTCTGTAAAGCCTCACTATACATATGTTCTATTGTATTTTGTCCATGCGCTGTGAGCAATACGATAGATTCTGTTGTTTTAATTTACCTTGACAATCGTCCATGGTCGCCTGGCACACTTTACAGCGCACTTTCTCTAGATTCGGTGCAGGGGTCATGGGCGGTCGTCACATTTGGTATCAGAGCATTGGTTAATCGATTTTACCCAACGCTCGCCGTCGTAACTACGTATGAGAGACGTAATTGTATTTTGATGGATGATTACTATATATAATATGGTAGCTTAGTAGAGTTTGAGTCCTTTATGCAGTTGTTTCTCTAGATGTTCTAATCATTCCTTTTTATAGATATTGAGAATGAGTCGAAGAGGGAGACCAGCTGCTAGGGAAGGCCATGCTACTGAAGAGACTGCTGATTATGCAGCCATGTTCGAAGCTATGATGACTTCGATCATGAGAAGGATACCAGTTCCGGGAGCGGTAGTTGATGTTGGAGTTCAAGTTCAAACTCCAAAACCGGTGGATTTTGCTAAGTTGTGTAAGGACTACACTGCTCTTGGAGGAAAGGTTTTCTTGGGAACAGAATCAACTATCGAAGTCCAGAGATGGATAGATGCTTGTAGAAGAATCTTTGGTGATTTGGGAATTGATGATGCAACTAAGAGGAAGTTGGCATCGAGGCAGCTTCAGGGGAGAGCCTCTGATTGGTGGAACTCTATTACCATCACTACTCCGGAAGAAGAGATTACTTGGGAGCAATTCCAAGTCAGATTTGAAGCTAAGTTCATTTCTACAGCTCAGAAGTCTGTTCTGTTCAAGAAGTTTGTGGAACTCAAGCAAGGAGGAAGATCTGTTCTTGAGTATGTTTCAGAGTTTGAAGCTTTGTCCAAATATGCCCGGTCATATATTGAGTCTGCATATCAGAAGAACGAGAAGTTTGTGACTGGCTTGGATAGTTATCTTGGGAGACAGTTGGTGGATCATTTGGACGATTCATTTGAGAAGCTTGTGGAGAAAGCTCTTAGGCATGAGAGTCTGTTTCCTAAGGAAGGATCTGTTGTTGCTGTTACCAGGGAGGAGTCTAAACCTCAGCAGGGTGGAAACAAGAAAAGGAATCAGCGGCAGCAGAAGGGTAAGGATGGCCAGAAGAAGCCGAAAGGCGAGGTGACTTGCTACAATTGTCAGCAGAAGGACCATCTCTCTAAGGATTGTAAGAATCCGAAGGTGCCAATGAAGTGTCACAACTGTGACATGCCAGGGCACATCAGGAAGAATTGTCCAGAACCGAGGAAGGACAAGCAGATTGTGCAAGCTTATGCTTTGGGAGCTGTTCCGTCGTCTTCGAAAGCTCCTACTGCTGAAGAGAAAGGAAAGAGTGTGGTTGTTCAAAGTACTCTTTTCCTATGTGGTGTTCCAGTTAGGGTTTTGTTTGATACTGGAGCGTCGCATTCGTTTGTTTGTAATGAACTCGTAGACCGGTTAGATTTGAAGCCGGATATTGTTGATAGGCCATTGGTTGTGACTAATCCAGTTGGGGGTTCGTCTTGTTTATGTATGTTATGCCGTGGTCTAGTTGTGTCGAGTCATGGTTGCTCTTTTGTTTGTGATTGCTTTGTTCTGAACTTTGCGGGGTTCGGAATTATTTTGGGTATGGACTGGCTTAGGAAGTATGCGGCTAAGGTTGATTGCGAGAGGTTGGAAGTGACAGTCGAGAATGTGGAGGGGCGAAAGGTTGTAATACGATGTAAGCATGAAGAAGGCGTCTTCATGAGCTTCATGTATTCGCTGGTTGTTCCACGGGATGGACTATCATCGGTGCCAATCGCTAATGGATTCGAGGATGTCTTTGACGAAGTCAAAGGGTTGCCGCCGCATAGAGAGATCGAGTTTCGTATAGATCTAGTTGAAGGAGCCAGACCTGTTGTGATGCCTCTTAGGCGGATGGCGCCTAGGGAACAGCAAGAGTTGAGGGTGCAAGTTGATGACCTTTTACAGAAAGGATTCATTCGGCGTAGTGTGTCCGAGTGGGGTGCACCAGTTGTGTTTGCAACCAAGGCAGATGGATCGTTGAGATTGTGCGTCGATTATCGTGAGCTGAATAAGGTGACTAAGAAGAACAAGTATCCACTGCCGAGAATAGATGACTTGTTTGATCAGCTTCACGAAGCCAAGGTGTTTTCTCAGATGGATTTGGCAACGGGATTTCACCAGTTGAGAGTGGCTAAGGATAGTGTGCCGAAGACTGCTTTTAGGACACCATCCGGTTTCTTTGAGTGGCTGGTAATGCCGTTTGGATTGACTAACGCACCAGCATATTTTGTGGATCTTATGAATAGGGTGTTCAGAGATCAGTTGAACAAGTTCGTACTTGTGTTCTTGGATGATATTCTGATTTATTCCAGAACGGAAGAAGAGCACAAGACGCACTTGCGGGTTGTTTTGGAAATCTTACGGAAGCATCAGCTGAAGGCTAAGTTTTCGAAGTGTCACTTTTGGAAGAGTGAAGTGAGGTTCTTAGGCCATGTTATTTCTGGAAGTGGAATAGCGGTTGATCCCGCTAAGGTGGCAGCAATTCAGGATTGGGTTAGACCTAAGAATGCATCTGATGTGAGAAGTTTTCTTGGATTAGCAGGATATTATCGACGGTTTATCAAAGACTTCTCCAAAGTAGCTGCACCGTTAACAGGATTGACGAAAAAGAACCAAGTGTTCGGTTGGGATGATAAGTGTGAGCAAGCTTTCGGAATCCTGAAAGAGCGATTGACGAGTGCTCCTGTTTTGACTATTCCAAGTGGGAATGATGAGATGGTGGTTTACACCGACGCATGTGGTACGGGACTTGGAGCAGTGCTGATGCAGAAGGATAAAGTTGTTGCGTATGCCAGTTGACAACTGAAGCCGCATGAAAGGAATTACCCAACTCATGATTTGGAATTAGCGGCGATTGTATTTGCTCTGAAGATGTGGAGGCATTATCTGTAGGGAGTTCGATTCGAGTTGTTTATGGATCACAAGTTGTTGAAGTATCTTTTCTCCCAAAAGGATTTGAATCTTCGGTAGCAACGTTGGCTAGAGTTTTTGGCATCATATGATTTTGGTATAGCTTATCCTCCGGGAAAGGTAACGCAGTGGCAGATGCGTTAAGTCGAAGACATGCAGGATTGGGAGCCATGTTTTCTGAATGGAAGAATCTCGAGTATTTAGCTGGATTTGACTTCAGGCCTAGATGCGAATTGGAACCTGAGATGTTGGCAAACTTATCAATAAGACCCACTCTTGTGGAAAGGATTGGTGAGAGCCAAAAGCGAGATGATAAGCTTGTCAAGATTATCCGTGAATTGGAATCTGGATTGGATCCAGAAAAGGATAAAGGATTCAAGGTCGATCGAGAGGGTTGGCTTCGGAAGCAAGGACGACTAGTTGTTCCCGATATAGATGAATTGAGGAGTGAAGTTCTGAAAGAAAGTCATCACTCAAAGTTGACAATTCATCCAGGTGGAAATAAGATGTATCGGTATATGAGGAGAACCTACTACTGGGAAGGTATGAAGAAGGATGTTGGAAATTTTATTTCCAAGTGTATGAACTGCCAGTTTGTAAAGGCCGAACAGAAGAAGCCAAGTGGATTGCTTCAGCCATTAGAAGTTCCTACATGGAAGTGGGAACAAGTGTCGATGGATTTTATCGATGGATTGCCTAGAACCAGAACGGGAAATGAAGGGATTTGGGTCATTGTGGATCGTCTGACTAAGAGTGCACGATTCATTCCTGTTCGATCGACTAGGACTGCATCAAAGTTGGTTGAGTTGTATGTTAAGTGGATAGTTCGTTTCCATGGTATTCCGAAGAGTATAGTGAGCGATCGAGACCCATTGTTCACTAGTGGATTTTGGAAGAGCTTCCAGGAAGTTTTGGGAACCGAGTTGTGTTTGAGTACAGCTTATCACCCTCAAACGGATGGTCAGACCGAGAGAGTCAACCGAGTTTTGGAAGATCTTCTTAGAGCATGTGTTTTGGACTTCGGAGGATCATGGGAAGATCACCTTCATTTGGTGGAGTTTGCGTACAACAACAGTTACCAGTCAAGCATTGGTATGGCACCGTATGAGGCATTGTATGGAAGACCGTGTAACTCTCCGACATGTTGGTTAGAAACTGGAGAAAAGCCGTTACTTGGGCCAGAGATGATTCGCCAGACTTCAGATTGTATAGAGATCATTCGGCAACGAATGAAGGCAGACCAAGACCGTCAGAAGAGTTATGCCGATAAGCGTTGTAAGGATTTGGAATTCGACGTAGGAGATATGGTTTTTGTGAAGATTTCTCCACTGAAGAATGTTATTCGATTCGGGAAGAAAGGAAAATTGACTCCAAGATTTGTTGGACCATTCCCGATTATCGAGCGAATTGGAAAGCTCGCTTACAGATTGGAATTACCGGAGAAGATGTCGAGTGTGCACAATGTTTTTCACGTATCATATCTACGGAAGTATGTGCACGACTCGAATACAGTGGTTTCTGCTGATAGCTGTGAAGACTTCGAAGTTGATCCAGTCGATAGAAGACCTCGTAAGCCGCTTCGTGTTGTTGAAACTGACACGAAATAGCTTAGGAGGAAGGTGGTTAAGTTGCTCAAGATACAATGGAGTGATGATGATAAGGACTGTACGTGGGAGGTGGAAGAGAGGTTGAAGGCAGCTCATCCTGAACTCTTCGAGGTATGGCCCTAAGGTGTCGTGTCATCTCTCGATATTGTAACTTGTTCTAAGTCTTAGAATTCTGTACGCTAAGTTAGAGTTGGATGCATGGTTTGTTGATTGCTATGGATGGTAGGCGTACAGAATAGTCTTTGATTGCTTTGTTTGCTTGGAATTTCGGGGCGAAATTCCTAAGGGGGAGAGAATGTAACGACCCGTATTTTTACGGATCGAAAAGTTTGTCAAAATCTGGGATTTTCAGCATTTTCTAGTTGTTTCAGATTTTGGTGTATTTGTCTAAGTCCTAGGTCGTGAACGACCTAAGAGCTAAGTCGTGACCGACCTATAGGATGGTAGCAAGTTAAGAGCTATGTTGTAGACGACCTAACATAGGAGACTTAAGGGTTTTGAGCGACCTAAGGGATAGGTAGGTCGGCAACGACCTAAGGAAATGTTGTGAGCGACTTAAGTGTTTGGGTGAGTTAAGTGTTAGGTCGGCAGTTCGAGTTAGCGACCTAAGAGATAGGAGGTAGCGACCTAGTAGAGTTAACGACTTAGGGGATAAGCAGTTTGCGACCTATAGGAGTTAGCGACCTATGGAATTGACCGACCTAAGTGTTAGCGTAGTTAGGTCGTTAGTTCTGTGTTGAGTTAGGTCGTAGGCGACCTAAGATGGTTAGGTCGCGTGTGTGTTAGGTCGCGAGTTTGCTAAGTCGTAGGTCGCGTGAGTTGTTAGGTCGCTAGGATAGTTTAAGTGTTAGGTCGCGTGGATCTAACTGTTAGGTCGTATGTTGTTTTAGGTCGACATGTGTTAGGTCGCATAGAAGCCTAAGTTGTTAGGTCGCAACCCAACTGAGTCGTAGGTAGTTAAGTCGTTAGGTTGTTAGGCGCTAAGTGGTTAAGTCGTAGGTCGACTTAATGGTTAGGTCGGTTGCGCAGAGGTGTTAGGTCGTAGGAGTTGAGGCGCGCGCATATCTGTTAGGTCGGAGAGGCTTAGGTCGGAGAGGCTTAGGTCGGAGACGACTTAGGAGATAGCCGAGTTACGACTTAGTGAAATTTCAGCTATAAATAGGAAGGGTTTTTCTCACTTTTTGGGGATCCGGATTTTGAAGCGACGAAGTGCTGCCATTTTGAGAGCTCGACTTCTACACTTCTTCACTTCTTTTCTCCACTCTAATCTAGTGCTTCCTTCCATCCAAATCAAAGATCAAGATTGAAGATTCAAGAGCTTAGATTGAAGATCTTCATCTTTTCGAGAGAGATTTCTTCGTTTGAAGTGGGTTCGTGATAGATCAAGCTTGATCCTTCGCTGTCCAGATCTGAAGCGTGTTGATTTGGGTTTGTTTTGGTGATTTGGTGAGTGGTGATTATCTCTCACACGGATCCAAAGGAGTATATCAGATTGTTGGCTCGATTTGGTGTTAAAATAGAGATTTCCATGCATTTTCTTCATCCTAAGTGTAGATCCATATAGATCCATTGTTCATGATGATTCTACATCCATTTTATCATATGTTAACCTATGCAAGTTCATTCATCAAGTTTGTAGAGATATAATCCATGTTTTCATGCTTATTGGACTTTCAACTCTTTAATTACGAAAATGCCATTATTGTTATAATTGTCTACTTAGATCATATTTGAATGCTTGATTGCTTGGATTGATGTTTGATTTGATTGATTGTTATGAACTAGATGATTGATGATTAGATTTAGATCGAAGATGATTCAAAAGCTAAGGGAAAGGCTCTTGGATTGGGAAAGCTGCTCATGGCATATGTAGCGGAATGATGAAGCTCTTATGCATAGATTTGATGATGTGATGTTGAAATGAAGCTTTGCGAGGATGTGATGAAGCGAGGCAATCATGTGATGAAGACTTGGTCTAATCCAGACGGGATCATTCCAAGCATGTTGATAACTCGGTGATATGATTCGAGTTGAGGATAATGAATGGATATGAGAATAGTCGTCGAGGAGGATGACTAGGAGGCTTGGATAGCATCGTTGTTGAAGGTTCTAGCATGCTCTAAGCAAGAGTACGTTTGGGCAGATTCGATAGTCCCAACGGCCAACTGTTGATGGTCGAGTGCTCTGGGCAGATTCGAAAGTCCTAGGCACGGGTTGCGACGACGTGCAGGAGTTATGTCTAGAACCGGGGTTTCCATTAGCCCTTGACGGACGGCTGAAAGAATGTGCCGGTCATTCAATTAACGGTGATAGCGAAGCAATGATAACAGTGATAGCCAGAGTCATGGAAGTTTCGTTGTATCGTCATTCGGACTCAAGAGCGGTATTTTCTGGGTGCTTATCTGATTTAGGCCTTGGTACTTGGAAAACATCGCCCTTGACTCGAGTGATAGTAGCTTTACTTTAAATTGTATGCTCTGCTATGTTTGCTTCTGCTTAGTGTGTGTCTGGGGGCTATCACTGTAGAATGAAGTTGGAGTGGGAGGGTTGTATTCCTATTCCTTTTCCTTTATGCTCTTTTGGTGTGTTGTTAGTTAATCTACTGCTCACTAAGACTGTTGTCTGACTCAAGGCTTTATGTTTTAATTCTTATTGCCTTGGGCTGTTCGTCCATTTTTGGGACGGGCAGACTAGGTAACAGGTGACAGGTGCTGTTCTCTTCTCACGATGCTGATATCGAAGACGAGCTGGGGTTGCATATTATCTTCTTATATGTACTGAATGTTCCGCTGTTTAGTATTCTCTGAGAGATATGTAGTGAGGCTTGATGTATTGACTATTTGGATACTTGTATTCAACTATTATAGAGTTTTATATGATGGCATTTTGTTCTGTAAAGCCTCACTATACATATGCTCTATTGTATTTTGTCCATGCGCTGTGAGCAATACGATAGATTCTGTTGTTTTAATTTACCTTGACAATCGTCCATGGTCGCTTGGCACACTTTACAGCGCACTTTCTCTAGATTCGGTGCAGGGGTCATGGGCGGTCGTCACATTGGTTTTCAAATGGAATTTTAAGTGTAACTTATTGAAGGAATATCTATTTATGAAATGGGTATTTTTAATAAAGTGTTAGGGTATGTGTTAAATTTAGAGCTAAGTGAAATAGTGAACTTTTGACTTAATAAATGAAGTATAGTTTATTTGATATTCCATTCATAAATTTTTTTTTTAAATAAATCATAAGTTAATAGATATCCAAATGAATATTTCAGAAATTAAACTGATTTGAAATACTAATATATCTATTGTGGCATTTTATAAGTGCTGTTGTTTTGAAAATACAATGTTTTGGTTTATAATTGAATGAACTTAGAAATGTTACAACTTTAAAATGAATATTATTTGACCTTGAATTAAATGGTTTAAATGAAGATTACTAAAAAAAAGATGTTATGATTTTCGAAGTATTATGTTTTTTTTAAGAATAACATTTCCAAAGTGTTATGATCTTAGTATTATGATTTCCAAATGATAAACATCCCTAAATTATTATGATTTCAAAGCATTATTGTTTCAAATTTATTATCTTATTTTGTTTTTCAAAACTATCTTTTGGTTGTCCTTATTTCTCTTATCTTGTTACAGAATGGGAAGGCTATTGCTTATACCAGTCTGTTTAGAAATCTTTCAGTAATCTTTGATAATATTAGATACTCATTTTGAATCTGAACACTGTTTTTCCATTCACAGACCGTCGGTCAAGTGAAAGGGGTGATTCAGACTCTAGAGGATCTTTTTCGTGTTTGTGTTCTTGACGTGATCACCACCATCTTGTTAAACTTACCTATAACAATAGTTATCAGGTGTAATTTAAATCTCCTTGCATCTTGTCTTAATCCTATTTCACTCTATCGTTTTCTGTGTTTTCCCGTACCTCATCCTTTTCGGGGATGAAAAGTTTTGAGTGGGGGAGAGTGTAACAACCCTAGATTTTGTATATTATTTAAATTTGAATTTCTTTTATTTTTAAATTATTTGAAACTTGTTTTATTTCAAATATTTCATTTTTAAATATAATGTTGATTATTAAGTGAATTTTAATTTCAAAATGGTGTAATTTGGATATTTTACTTAAAAACGGATTTCTAGTCAAGCTGGTCAAATTTTGACTTTTAAACTTCAAATTTAAATTATTTAAAATCTTAAATTTTATCTTTTATTATGAAAATAGATGAAATAACTTGAATACTACTTTTCGTTTCGTTGAAAACGGAGTTAAACTGTAAAAGATATGTACATTTCAATTTTGAGTATAAACTGTTTATCTAACAATTTTGTCTATTTTAAATTGTATAAATTACTTTTTCTTTGTTATATTTTATTCTAATATGTGTTAATATGTTATTTTATGTATATTTTGTCTTTTAATATTTTTAGAAATGATAATATAATTTTTCTAAAGTCTATTGAAATTGTTTTCAATTTATTAAGCCTAGTTTCTATTTTCTTTGCTATTTTCTTAATTTAATTATATATAATTAAATTTATTTATTTATTTTATAAATTCACTTTTATTTGCTATGTTTTTACTTTATTAATATTAATTTTACATGTATTTTGATTAAAATAGATTTTTCCAAAGATTATTTGGATTGTTTCAATTTATTTAGCCTAGTTTCATATATATTGATATTTTCTTTATATAAATTATATAATTTAAAATGTATTTATTTATTTTTCTTATTTACATTATTTCTGAGATTATTTATCTATTTTATCAGGCTTTTTATGTATTTACAAAATAGAAAGAGAAATTTGAAAGGCCTTAAACTTTCTATCTTCCTATGGGCTTTTTATCTTCCACCGTTTCTTTTTCAATCAATACATCTTTTATTGTATTGTGCCGTTCTATTCCTCATTTTTTTCAGCCGACTTCCTCATCTTTTTCACGAGTTTTCAAAGCTTCTTAATCCTAAAAAAAATCATGGCCTCCATCTTGCAAAAAAAAAAGGTAAATTCTTCTTTTCTTCTTGTTTTTATGGTTTTCTATTGAATTTTTGTATATTGTTCTCAACTTCATGGCTCCACTCCTCCTCAACCAGATCTAGCTGACCTCCAACACCTTGGTTTCTGATCAACCACCCTCCTAGCACCCCACCATGGCCAGGCCGAGCCATCTTGGCTAGAGAACACCACCAAAAATCCAATATTACATCACATATATGCAAGCCTAGACCTAGAATTGTCACCATCACCTTCCACCACCCATGGCCGCCACCAACACCACCTCCAACACCACCTGGACCCTCTGCTATGTCATCACCTTGGACCCCACACCTCTGGCCGTGCCCATAGAGCCCATGGCCGAACCCTCTTGTAGCCTTGAATTGTTGAAATTGCCTTATAGTGTTGTCCTTTAGGACCTATATATCTCCACACCTTTAAACCATGATAGGCCGACCACCATGGACCCAAACCAGACCTTAATTCATGCCTTTGATGTGCTAAACCAAACCATAGCTGATGCATATGTAGTTGAGAACAAGTGCAAAGCATTTGTCTTTGTTTTGGGCATTGATTTCTAACATTGTCTAGTGTTGAACTGTTTTGAAACTTATATAATGTTGTATTGTTTTGTCTTATGTATCCGAGGAGTTAACCTTGTCTCTCCCACACTCATCATCATCATGGCTGAGAAATGAACCCCTCGTTCGAGCTTTTGAATGGTTAGAGCATGGTCAAGTAATCTATTCCGTTGTTATTTCTTATCTTCATTGTTTCAACATTGTTTTGCGTTGAATATTTATGTGTATATTGTCTTGTTTTGGTTATTGTTTACAAGATAAATATCAAGGCTCTCCATTCATTCAAATCAAAATTCATGCTATATCGTGCTTGTTGTGCTTTTTGGAATCTATTCTGTGTATTTTGATCGCTAATCTCCAGCTTTAACAGGTGAGTTATTCTCACCAGACAATATGTACCTATATAACTGATAAACTGAGACCATTTGAATCTGTAATGTATATCATCATGCTATATCTATTTGCATTATTATCATATGATGTTCACACCTGTTATTACACCTATTATATCATATGTCACTGTTATTTTATGCTATTATGTTATTTATATAAGTCATCACCATTGCCAGTTCCCTGTAGACTAGAATCACTATGGGTTGAAATGATACATACCCGAACGGACTTTAGAATAAGGGAAAACCGTTATGGGCTGAAATGATAGGCCTGAGCGGTTTTCAAATCATTCTTTTTACATGGGACTGCGGGTTTGAAATGATAGAACCCGGTTTTTCTTTGTAAATTGCGGATTGAAATGATATATATCCGTATCACTTGACCTAGGCTAGAAAACAATATATAGACCCGTGGTTTATATATATTTTTCTAAAAATTTTACAATATTTAAAAAATGTAAATATCATGATATTTTGATTTAAATTTTATAAAAAATTGATTTCTATAGAAATATTAATGATTTTCTATAAATTAATAATGAATTAAGTAAACGGTAAAGCAGAATTTGAAATATAAGTATATTTTGGAAATTATGATTTTGTTTATAAGGGAAATTGTGTAAAGTAAGAAAAATATAATATTTTGATTTAAAAATGTATTTTAAATGATTTTATAAAATTTATAATGATTTTTGAATAAGTGAAAATGTTAAATAAATGAATGTTTAAGTAAAATTTGAAATATAACTTGTTTTGGGAAATTTTGAATTTTTGTTAAAGGTGAAATTTTAATTAAGTAAAATAAATGGAAATATGTTGTATTTTGGAAATTTAAACTTAACGGTTAAGTTAATAATTTAATTAAAGAATGGAATTAAATGCTTGAATTTAAATAAGAAATTATGTTAAAACTTGATTTTTTAGATGAAATTGAACTTTATAAAGATCATAAAAATAAGAGTATTGAAATAATGCCTTTACAATGTGAAATATATGATTTTATACGTTAAAATGATTTATATTAAAATTAATTGTTTATTAATTGGTAAATTAAAACTCTGAATGTGATTTGGCTACATTTTGAAATGTAATGTAAAAGATATTACAGCATTTAAATGCTGTCTTTTGTTAAATGAACTGTTTTAAACTATAACTTTACGTAGCATTTTATAAGTGCTACGGAAACTATATTTTTGTTGTTTTAATAAATTTTAAGGAAAAATAATCTTTGAAAAATGATATAATTTTGGAAATTAAATGCTAAATTTCTAAAGATAATAAAGAGACATTTAAATGGTTTTAAATGGAAGAATTAGATTTTTAATATGAGTTTAAAATGTTATTTAAATTTAATGAAATGAATATGGATTTAAATGGTATTTAAATGAATTAAAATGAATGGTGTTTTGGATAATATTTTGATATTTTGAAATGAGTTTGAAATGATATTTGATTTTTGATTTATTTAATTTATTTAATAAATAAATATTTGAAGTATATATTATTTGAGTTTATTTAAATGATATTGGATTTATGAAATATGGGATATTTAAAGTTTTGAAATATACTAAAGATTGAACATTGTATTTTGTGGATTAAATCTATATTTGAAATTTATGAGATTTGAAATGTTTTGTTGGTAAACTGTAATTGAATTGAAATTGGTGGTTTGAATTAAATTAAAATTAAAATTTGGAATTTGGGTTTAATTTAATAAATTTGTAAATGTATAGAATTAAAAGATGATTTCAAATATATGATTTTGAAATGTTGTGATTTTCAAAGTATAATGATTTCAAATGTTTTGTTTCAAAAAAAGTTATAACTTTGAAAGTATAAACTATTTTGGAAGGTGAATATATGTTTGAAATAGAAATGATATTGTTTTGAAATGAATATAGTTTTGAAATAAAAATGATTTTGGTTTCGAAGTATAACTATCAAAGATATGATATTTTGATATCAAAGTGATTTGAAAATGATGTTTTGGAAGGATATGATATTTTGATATATTGAATGGTTTGGAAATGATTTGGTCTTTATTTTGATAAAGATTTGAACTGGAAATGATATTCTATTTAGAAGTAAAGTATTGTTTTTAAAAGTTATAACCACGGGTTATAATAACGATTGGTTGGCAAAGAGACCGGGATCAGATATCTGGCATACTCTCTGTCGATGCCGAAAACCACTTTGACAACCGTGTACGCGGTGGATATTCCAGAATGAAGTAGGATGGTGGCGACGTTCTTGAGGTATGTTATGTGGACCCAACTCCCGTGAGTTGGCATAAGGTGGCAGAAACAGGAGAGGTCTTGGGCCAATTGAGGTCGCACCTTTGATCGGACGCACTTCTTCGATAATACTCTACTTGTGATTGATTGGATGGCCATCCTCCGATTTAGGAGTGTGTTCCGAGGTGGGCGTATGTGGCTGCTGCGTTGCCACCAGCCCGAGTGTCGTAATTGGTATATTTACCCTGGCATTGCCTTGTGTGCTGTGTCACCTACCCTATCGAGCCTTTACTACGAGTTTGGTTTTCTCCCGTAGCCCGTGGAGTATTTAGGGTAGTCTCCCGATCTGGAGATGCGCTGATACTGGATGGACTACTGGGACTATTACGTGTTAAGGTGGAAAATGTAAAGCCTTAATGCTATTATAAAAGTAAGTGAGCAGGTGAGTAAAAGTGGAAACTGATTTATAAGCGAAATGGAATGTGAGTTGTTGCCTGTGAAGAAAATGGAACAGTTTAAAAATTAAAGGCAATGGACTGCTGAAATTAAATGAGTATAAAACACGTAAAAGTTATATACTAGAACGACTATAAATTTCAATTATTATTATAAAACGGGAAATAACGAAAGGCAAGGACGATGCTTTCAAAGTTTATTAATGGCTAGGAATGGGGAAGTCTATCTGTGATTGGAAAAATTATTAAGCAATTGAAATTTTAAAGGTAGAAAAAGTAACAGATACACACTGTTTTAGAAACAATCAAAGCAATTAATAGCTTGATTGGACAGCAAGAATAAATATGGAAGGATGCGTTATAAAGGCAAAATGAACCGTTTGAAAATAAATAAAAGAAATGATGGCAAATAAAACAGTTGTGCCTTGAATTTCCCAAAATAAATTATTTTATGAACATCAATTATTACTGACTTAAATTGAATAGAATCACACCCTAAAATATACTTCCTTAATTTTTTGATGAAAATTTATCATTTGCCACATTTAACTATACGTAATCCAAACGAAAATTTTTATTTCAAATATTATCATTTAAAAATTTCTCAAAAATCAAATTAAATACGCTAAATAAAACCATTAAAAATTTACAAAATTTTATGGGTCGTTACACTCTCCCCCACTCAAAACTTTTCGTCCCCGAAAAGGAAGAAGGTATGAGAATAGAAACAACCAGAAAGATAAATAGATTAGAAGGCAAGGATAAATAATTAATTAAGACCATATAAATTTTACTTGAAATATTCATTTGAAAACTTCATTTGAAATTAAATTTTCTTTAATACTTAAATTTTTTTTCAAAACCCATTGGAATTAAATAAGTTAAATAACACTTAATTAATTTATGAAAACTATTTGAAAACAATTTATTTACATGATTAGTTATATTTACAAGGAAGTTATTTGGAAACATTAAATCCATAATTTATAACTTACCAATTTCTCTCAAAATACTTTTTAAATATTCTCACTAATCATTTACTTTAAATATGTTTATTTTAAATAAATAACTTCTAAAATATTTATAAAACTAAAATTTTCTATTAAACCAAGTAGTATATAATTAAACGATATTTTAAAGGATATATTCAAAAGGAAAGGAAGGTAGATTCAAAAGATAGTATCGGGCATGAATCGTAAATTTCAAACTATAAGAATTTAAATTTTTAAAAACTAATACAGAAATTTCTTGCTGGAAATATTTTTATAATAAAATACCTTTATAATAAAATACTTTTATATCAAAACAAATTTTCCTTTTGAAAAATACTTTTATAACTCGATGTTTCAACAAGTTATCCTCGTTCTTGCAGACTCTGGCCATGCGTTGTTCAGGCGCAAAGCTAGAATTCTTCAAGTACTTAGTAGACCCGTTTCAACACCCAGTGAAAATACTTGAAAAACCTTTAAAACAGATATGGAAAGTACAATCCAAATAAACAACCAAACCAAAATCTTTGTCCAACCATGGTTCGCAGATACACAATGGTTACGCCTGGGTCCCCCAGGAAACAATCCATATCCGTAAGCTTTCTCAGCCCTGCGAGTTACGCCATGATGACTAGTAGGGTGCAGGATACACAATGGTTATGCCTGGATCCCCTAGGAAATAATCCATACCCCTAGGCCATCTCAGCCAGGCAGTTTCGCTACTAATCGCGACCTACACAGATTGCAGGATACACAATGGTTACGCCTGGATCCCCCAGGAAACAATCCGTACCCCTAGGCGAGACTCAGCCAGGAAGTTGCGCTATGCAGTCGAGAGAGAAAAAAAACCATGGGTTACGCCACGGTGGGAACACTCGAGTATCACATCCGAAAAACCAAAAATCATAGAGAATAATATCGATAGAATGAATCCGCAATGTGGCCACAAAGCGGATATCAAGCAGAAGACACTTTCCATATCATTACTTCAAAAATATATATCATATAGTACCTTTTCAAATCACTTTCAAATATCATACTTGTTTAAAATCCATTATATATAGGATTCCATTTCCAAATCGAATACTTTCCAAATCAATAGTATATCAAATCATACTTATATAGACTTCGATTTTATAAAATTTCTCTTTCCAAATTGAGTACCCTTTTAAATCAATAGATTTCAAATCAACTTCATATTTATACGAATCCATTTCATATAAGTATGACCACTCCCAAATCAAGTATTTAGTAAATGAAGGTTCTCAAATTTTTCTCGTTTCAATAACATTTCAGTTTCAAAATCATGTATGATTTCACCAAATTTTCTTCCAAATTAAATATATTTAGTTTCAAAGTTTCTTAAACAATAGGTTTAGAAAATAATTCAAATTTCCAAATAATGAAAATTCAAGTCAAACAAATTCATTTCCAACATCACCATATAAGTACTGGTTTTATTTCCAAATCCAATTTCAATAGATAGGATTATACCAAATCAAATCCGAAACTCGAGGACTGAACACCGGTCTCACTTTAAATTGTTTCAAATATATACCTATCTCTTTTGAAAATATCAAATTATACTTCGGAATTGAAATCAAAAACGGTTTTACAAAATCACTCGCATAGCGAAGCTATTAAAGTGGCCTCTCCCCCACTCTGAAACTCGAAAATCAATGTCGATGATGCATGCACTCATTACCAAAAAATTATTTCCCAGCGACAAAAATAAGCTTTGGACTTCTATTTTCTTGAAAACTTCTTTGAAATTTCTTCAAAATTATTGGAATTCATTTGAACTTATTTGAAACATTTCTTACTCGGAAAATACTTTTAAATTGTATTATTTATATATATTTTCCAAAATCTTAAAACCAATTTCAAAATACCAGAATTCAATTCTCGAATTTCAAATTTAACCCTTCAGTTATAAATCATTTTTATATAAATCATTTTCCTTATAAATTTTCAAAATTTCACATCCTTTCAAAATTTCAGACTTTCGTTTTTTTAAAAGATATATAATCCTTATCGAAAATATTTCACCTTTATATATAGAATAAAATCATAGTTATCAAAATAATGATTTTGGTATAAACAATTTCTAAAATCCAAAGAAAACCCGATTTTCAAAGGATGATTTAAGAATGGATTTCCAAACAAAGATAGAGATACAAATTAGAGGGACTCTAATCAAATAGAATTCTGATTCGAAGATAGGCTCGATGGACGATTAAAGAATTAAATTACAAAAATAGAAGATGGATATACTTATATAAATCGCAGGCGACCTTAACCGGGTCAACCGTGACTTCAGGAATATGATCGATGCGGAATTCTAAGTCAAATCGACATTCGATTGCCAGAGATGGAATTCGGTATATCAAGATATAACAGCATTGTAAACCGAGGATTCAAAAATCTTCGGTGAATCGATGCCAATTGTAAAGGAGTTTTCACCCCCTTTACAAAACATTCAGTGGAGTTATAGGATACTCCAGAATCAAACGAATATAAATAGAAAGAGACAAGAATGAATTTCGAAACCGAGGGACATTCCAAAATTCGAAGGAAATCGAGTCAAAAAGGAAGAGATTCAACTCGAACGAAAGTGATTCTGTAAATAAATTTTTCATATATGCTAAGTTTTGCCTAGAGCCAAAGCTCTGATACCAACTGTAACGGCCTGCTATTTTGGACCATTCAAATCGATAATCAAACCATACATATCTGACTTAAATAATTCAAAATATCAGATTGTTATTTTATATTTGGCAAAACTCAACATATGCAGTAAAATAAATCAATCACAGAATCACAGATATAGAGTAGTACAATAATACGCTGAGGAATAAATGAATAGTAGTTCATGAAGCTACTATATAAACATCAGAGTTAGAGATAAAGTACAACAGAACATCTCAGATGCAGTGAAGTCTCCAGTACAAGCAGATAACTTCTCTGGACCAATCAACTGGATGACTGAAAGGACAGATAGTTGGATCTTCAAGCAAGCTCCAACTTCGAAGGTGAGTCTCAAATGCCAGTTTGACCCGAGCGTAAAGCAAAACACAAAACACTCGAGTCAGGATTAACATTCTTATATTTATAAATCTAACTCAAATGAAATATCAACTGAAATACGATTAACTTAAAGGATGTTTGGGATAACCATCCTCCAAGGATCTACAGAACTATCTACAAGGTAGAAATATACACTATAACACCGTGGTCGTTCCAATTTATTTATACTTCAAAACTAAAATATTATTTTCATTAGATATATAATTATTTCCAAATTTTATCATTTTCAAAGTTACGATTCAAATTTACTCAATTTCCAAATAATCATTTCAACTTTATCGATCCCAAATTCGGATTTGAAATCACAAATTACCCCTTTACAATTCAATACACTTCAAAAACTTTAAGTATTCATCGTTTAATTCTAAATTTTTATTCAATTCAGTTTTCTAAATAATAAATTAAATTTTAAGTTCACCCTAAATTTCAATTTAGTTTCTAAATAACACATTCAACTATATTAATTTCAAATACAAATATGAATTTTCGAAATAAACCATTTAAATTCCAATATAGATCAAAGTTTTAATATTTAAATGTTCCATTTAACAGTTTCATATAGATCTCGACTTAACTTTATTATTATTTGGTCTTGAAATACACCCTCATTAGATTCAATATTATTTAAGTAACCTTAAATTACATTATGCTCGGTATTTTCCTTAATTTATTTAAACGTGAAATATTCATTAAATCACTTAAATCAAAATCCAATTATAAAAACATACCTTTTAAATTTCCCATTCAATAATTTCAAATCGATTTAATTAAATAAATCCTTATTTAAATACCATTTTTAATAAACCCAAATTTATCTCCCATTCCTAATTATTCAATTTATTACAAGAGAATCAATTTGAAATATAGATTTATATAAATACTTACCCATATTATATGTATTAAATAAATGGGCATTTCACTAGAAGGACAAACTTTGCAGTCCAATTAGTTTCTAGGACACACATTCAAAGAAATTACTTTCAAGGCCAAAGTCAGTAGAATAATTACTTTCAAGGACAAAGTCAGCAGTCCAATTACTTTCAAGGACATAATTTCATAGGTTTTTAGGCCCTACAAACTAATTATTTTACGTTTTGTCCTTGAAAGTAATTATTTCAATTGTGTGTTCTAGAAACTAATTCCACTTGCTAAAGAGGCCCTTGTGGCTAATTTCCACTTAAATAAATCTAATTTAAATCGAATATTACTACTGAATCTATATATGAAATATCTTAAGAATCAATAATTAAATCATATATTTCTTTCCAAAATCATAGAAATTATTTTTACAATATTTATATATATGGACCAACGGTGTCTATATATATCTCTTATCATATGGTCAAGTGCTATGGATATTTATCATTTCAATCCGTACACTAAATATATACGGGTGGATATCGTTTCGACCCGTAATGCCAAATTCAATTAGATGAAAATCGCTTGGGTCTATCATTTCAACCCATAACGAAATTCTCCTATTCTAAAGTCCGTTCGGGTATGTATCATTTCAACCCGTAGTGAATTCTATACTAACATGGAACTTGCAGAGTGATAACAGATAGGATAATAATATAACAACAGGCATATATCATCAGTAAAATAAAGTATATACAATAGGATATGGTGTCATATCCCATAGGTGAACAGCTACAGATAATAGCATATATAACAATTTAAATAACTACAGCAGCATATTTCAATTGTCGTTTCAATTGAAATCAAATTTAGTAAATAAAATAACGTTAATCGTGAGTGATTGCTCACCTTTCGAGGCTAGAGAATACAGAAGATGACATGGATACGCACACTGATACGGACACTGAAATTTGAATTATAAATCCGAGCATGAATTTCAAGGCAAAGTAGGATTGGCACGAATTGGACGAATGAGGCTGATAATCAAGAATTTATGAATTGAATCAGAATCAGTCTGATATATACAGAAATTTTTTGTTGTTTTAATCAAAATCAAAATTGCATCCCTAAGAAAAATTTAAGGTTGAATTACATATATATATAATTTACCTTTTTTTCATATATAAACCAATAGTTTTAACATTTGAAATAATGCATATATGTTAAATAAAAATCCTTATAATTTTTCCAAACCATTTTAATTTTTACACATAGATCAAAATTTCTATTTACAAATCTAAGACCCAAACCACCCCATACGACCTATGTATATAATATCATTAAGATTTATATTTTAAAACTTCAACAAATTACACTATTCAAATCTCATTTATAAACTTTAAAATATATACATTTTTTTTGCGAAAGCAACTGGTCTACACTAAAACACATATACATCCTTAACTTTTATGCAAACGTGCATGCCAACTTAAATGAAAACTTATATATTAGAAAAACTAACTCCATACATAAGTGTATGCAAAGTATATAGGTATATATATATAAGGCCATAAATATATATCTATAATTATTATAACTTTATATAAATATATGTCATATACGAACTTAGGAAAATAAACAACTTCAAAAAAATCCTATACAACTTCCATAATAATAAGATGTAAATTGACCTTCAAATAAAAGTTATAAACCTGTTTATTATAAAACTACATATATATAATAACGGATTTTCACACTTATAAAACAAATCATACAATATAGTTTGTAAAATATACATATATGGACTCAAAGTTAAACAAAAATGAATATAAATCTACTCGCCAAATATGCAGACTCCATTTGCAGATCCAACACAACTCACACATATTAAATATGCATACACTTCTAGAAACAAAACAAACTTTTCAAAAAAAATAATGGAAACCATGTTTGGTATATATATGTATTCAAATCCAACAACATTATATAAACCACTATATGTATGCATCTTATATTTTTATACCATTATCAATATATCATAACTATACTCCATATAAACAAATATGCATACCAACTTTGAATGGTAGAATATGTATCAACAGCACGTACAGGGGACGTGTATTGATAAAATCATCATTTCAATACTCTTATTTTTATGATTTTTATAAATTTAAATTTCATCCAAAAATCAAATTTTAACATAATTTCTTATTTAAATTCAAGTATTGAATTCCATTTCTTTAATTAAATTATTAACTTAACAGTTAAGTTTAAATTTCCAAAATATAACTTATTACCATTTATTTTACTTAACTAAAATTCCACTTTTAACAAAAAATCAAAATTTCCCAAAATAAGTTATATTTCAAAATTTTACTTAAACATTCATTTATTTAACATTTTAACTTATTCAAAAATCATTTTAAATTTTGTAAAATCATTTAAAATATATTTCTAGATCAAAATATTATATTTTTATTACTTTACATAATTTCCTTTTAGAAACAAAACATAAATTCCAAAATTTACTTATGGTTCAAATTCTACTTTACTGTTTACTAAATTCACTAATTTATAGAAAATCACTAATATTTCTATAAAAATAATTTTAATTAAATTTAAATCAAAATATTATAAATTTTACATTTTAAAATATTTTAGAACATTTTAGGAAGTATTATATAAACCACGGGTTTGTATATAGTTTTCTAGCCTTGGTCAAATGATACAGATATATATCATTTTAATCCACAATTTACAAAGAAAAATTTGGGTTCTATCATTTCAAACCCGCAGTACCAAGTAAAATGAATGAAATGAAAACCGCTCAGGCCTATCATTTCAGCCCATAATGATTTTCTCTTATTCTAAAGTCCGTTCGGGTATGTATCATTTCAACCCATAGTGATTCTAGTCTACAGGGAACTGGCAATGGTGATAACAGCTATAAATAATAGAATAATCTAAAATAATAGAAACATATGATATAGCAGGTGTAATAATAGGTGTGAATAGCATACGATAATAATATAGCAGTTATAACAGGATGATATGCATTACAGATTCAAGTGATGTCTGTTTATCAACTACATAAGTACATATTAGTCTGGTGAGATTAACTCATCTGATCAAAACTGGAGATCGCCACCAAAGCAAAAATACTGACACTAAGAAGGCACGACAACACTACTACGATTGTAGAGTGGAGAGCCAAAGCTATATGACTTGATAACATATACACAAAACAATACGAGTATATGTAAGTTTCAAGGCAAATTATCACTAAACAACATAGGAAATCAATGTCCAAAACAATATCGAATGGATTGCACTTGCTCTCAACTTCATATGGATCAGCAATAGGTTGGTTTAACACGGCCAAGGCATGATCTAGGGGCTGGGTTTGGGTCTATAGTGGTCGGCCTATGTTGGTTAGGATGGTGGTGAAGTATAGGTGCAACAATTTACAAAACAAGGCAAATATCATCACGTCTTGGCTCCTATTGGGCTCGGCCTCAAGCTCTATGGTCATGGCCTGATGTCCAGATGGTGATGCTTGATGTGGCAGATGGTGGAGGTCAGGTCAGAGGTGGTGTTGGTGGATGAAGTGGCGGCAAGTGGTGGTTGAAGGTGATGGAACAAGAGATAGCTCGGTTTGCAATGCTATGTGATGGATTTGTGTAAATTAGGTGGTTTCTCATGCTTTGGTTGGCTCGGCCTAGAGTTGGTGATGATCTAGGGTGGTAGTTGGTCGGAGTGTCACGTGGTGGAGGTCGGCCAAAGGCTGGAGGAGGGAGGAGCTGATCAAAAAAGTGGAGAACAATTGCAAATTCAAGTAGAAAAATAGGAAAAACACAAAGAAAAGAAGGAGTTTTTACCCATCCTTTGATTTGAAATAGCCATGCGTTTTTTTTGTGTTTGAGGAAGTGATTGAGTACGTGAAAAATAAAGAGAAGTGTGGTAGAAAGAAAAGAAAAGCACGGCTAAAATCAATGAATGTGTAGGTTGAGAAAATGAAAGGTCGGAAGGCTAAAGGTCAAAAGAAGATAAAAGGTTTCAAGTCTTTTCAAATTTTCTCCATTTATTTTCAATTTAAATAATTGAAATATATATATATATATATATATATAACTTCAGATAAAAATACGAAAATTTAGTAAATAAAAAAAATTAAATAAATAAATTTTAATTATATATAATTAAATCAAGAAAATAGCCAAGAAAATGTAAACTAGGCTAGAAAATTTGAAAATAAATGCAATGAACTTTGTAAAATTTTTATGTACTTGAAAAATATTTATAAATAAAGATAAAAATACCAAATAAAAATTCATTCACAAAAAATAAATAAATAAATTTTAATTAAATAAAATTTAAATGAAGAAAATAGCATAAAAATGGAAACTAGGCTTAATAAATTGTAACAAATTCAAAAAAACTTCAGAAAAATTATATTATCACTTTGAAATTATTAAAAGACAAAAATATATACATAAAATAACATATTAAAATAAAATATGACAAAGAAAATATAATTTATATAGTTTAAAATAAACAAAATTGCCAAATAAATCAAATTACACTCAATATTGAAAATTACATAACTTTCACAATTTAACTCCGTTTTCAACGAAAAAAAAGCAGTATTCAAGTTATTGCATCCACTTTCATAATAAAAGATAAAATTTAAGAATTTAAATAATTAAATTTGAAATTTAAAAGTCAAAGTTTGACCAGTTTGACCAGAAATCAACATTTCAGGAAAATATTCAATTTATACAAGTTTGAAGTTATAATTCACATAATAATCAATATATATATATATATATATATATTTTAAAAATGAAACGTTTGAAATAAAATAGGTTTTAAAATAATTTCAAAATGAAATAAAGTCAAGATAAAATATATGAAAAATCTAGGATTGTTACACTCTCCCCCACTCAAAACTTTTCGTCCCCGAAAAGGAATGAGGTACGGGAAAGCATAGGAAAAGATAGAGTGAAATAAGATTAAGACACGACGACAAGGAGATTGAAATTATACCTGATAACTATTGTTATAGGTAGGTTTAACAAGGTGGAGATGATCTTCCCAAGATTCTCTAGAATCAAAAACACAAGCACGAAAAGATCCTCTAAAATCTTATTCACTCTTTCGTCTTGACAGACGGTCTATGGATGGAAAGTAGTGCTCAGATTCAAAATTAGTACCAAAGATTATTAAAGATTATAGAAAGATTTCTAAACAGAAAGATTATAGAAAGATGCCTATACAGTCTGTAGCCAGATGAGGAAAATAAGGACAACTAAAAGACATTTTGAAACAAAATAAGATAATAAGTTTGAAAAACAAAATAAGATAATAGGTTTGAAATTTCCATGGTTTCAACTTAAATTGATAACTAATTTTTACACAAGTTACATAAATCTTAACTATTTCTAATTTCATTATCTTATCATCCATTTTTCTTAAACTAACAGTTTCAAAAATCATGGATTTGAAAAAAAAAATCATTATTATACTCATAATGTACGCAATAAATTTAATTCCTCTTTATATATTTTATCACCTATTTTAAATATACTTACACTTATTATAACTGTTTTAATTTATTCATAATTCCTTTAACATCATTTATATTGTAAATTATTCAATTAACCTCTGTTAATCTTTTTATAACTAAAATTTAAGTGTATAACATTTATTATAACCACTCAAAATTTGTTTATAAACTTTTTATATTGTATATTATCAAATTACATTGTTAACTTCAAAAATTTAAGGTAAGTTATATTTGAATGCAATTGTGTTATATAAATAAAACTTTCAAATTTAATCATTTCAAGCTTGAATATTTATTCAAAATATTTGATTTTCTTTTTATAATTGAAATTATTCTTTAAGGTAAAATTTAAGAATTAAATTTCTGATTCCCTTCAAACCATTTAGAGATAAATAAATATATGTATATAATATGCCAAATCAAATTTAAATCATCTATCTATATATATTATAAATCAAGTCACATTTTAGAAAATTCAAATCTATTAAATTCTCTAAGCAACACTGCAGCAAGACTACAGAACGGTCTCTTCACTTCGAAACTCGAAAATGAAAGCCGATGATGCCGCGGTCATCACCGAAGTTATTTTCCAACGACAAAGAGAAGAGCACTAATTTTTAAACTTTTAAAATTCTTTGGAAACAAAATTTCTATTTGAAAACACTTTAAATAATATATCCTTTAAAAACTTGAAAACACAAGGTTTGAAACCATCGGAAATTAAATTCTCAAATTCTTGATTTAAATTCATTTCAGTTCCCAAATCAATTTATAAACAACTATTTATACATTCATTTATAGAACTATAAATGATAAATCAAGTATTATCATTTCAAATAATCAGTTTAAATCAACTTATTTAGTTCCATAAATTTACTTATATATATCAAAATTTATTTCACTAACCATTTTAAATAATATTGTGTCAGTTTGTTCTGTCAAAGTGTTTTAGAAATCCTATCGATAGCGTTGATCAGACGAATCGATCGGAAACCCAAATCAACATCAATAACTCAAACAACACAATATATAAAACAAAATATAGATTTACAAGTATAGTTCAAAATGTTTGGAGATAGTTTGAAAACAAAAGACAAGATGGTTAAATAACAAATGGGGAGATGGATAGGCTTAGATAAATCGCGGGTAACCTTAATCGGGTCAATCGTGACTTAAAGAATAAGATCAATGTGGATTTTCTAGGGTAAACCTACATTCGATCTCAAGAGATAGAGTTTGGAAAAATAAGAGATACTAGCATCTAAACCAAAGATAGATAAAAATCTCTGGTAAATCGATGCTAATTGCAAAGGAATTTTCACCCTTTACAAGCAAATTAGAATATTGGCGAGACTCCCAATTCACTATAAAGATCATTCGAAGTGGAGTTATGGGATACTCCAAAATCAAAAGAAGATGAATTGTGACGCCCCACCTCTATACCCACGCTAGCCAAGAACACTACGGAGTAATGCTGTCAACTAGCACGGAGAATAAGGCTGTTGAGGAGCGACCATCCGTGTAATTGCTTTGTGCGAGCACCGATATGTCAGATAGTGTATAAGAGGAAATTCGACATACCGATACAAACTCAAAGCTACCACGCGGTGGCTATAATATCTTCGGAAACAAATATAGAAATAAATCATAACACAAATCAGTCACAGAGAATTCATATCACAAAGGCGGAATAAGATATGAATATTACACATAAAAGTGTAAATCACAGTGGTGGTCAGAAAGACCCATAATAATACAAAAGAATAGCTTCAAGAGGAACACAAAAGAATAAGTATACATCATAGAGTCTATATCTCAAATGAATACAACAAAAACTACAACTCTATGTAGTTAGCCAAAAGTCAGAGTAAAGAATCCCTAATGAGGAGTCAAGCAGAAGCACCTGTAACATCTCGGTCTGACCCGAGTATTATTTCAATAAGAAAATAATAAACGGATCAGTCTAGCTATAAATATCAGATAAAATGATATAGAATAAGAGATATGGCATAAACATGTAATATCCATAATGGCATACAACTGTAAGTATGAAAATGATAATCAACAAAAGATTTATCAATATCACAAGAATCTTCCCAAAGATCCAAAGAGGGCATCATACCCAAAACTTGTATTCGTAACAAGTCAATGACACACAAAATCACCAATGTGAAAATTGATAAAGCATATCAATAGAAATCACTAAAATAGGTGAAGCATAAAATTTCCAGAAATCAACACACGAAATCCAGAAATCATAAAAAGGGAAAGAGGCCTATCACATAATGGTCCGGAGACCATGGTGAGCTACCCCATATGTGTGAGTCGAAATCACACTAATGAGATCTAGACTAACCTTGCAGTTAAAAGATATGTGTGAGTCGAAATCACACAAATGGTGTCTAGTCTAATCTCGCGGACAAAAAGGTATGTGTGAGTCGAAATCACACAAATGGTGTCTAGACTAACCTCAAAGCCAAAGGGATATGTGTGAGTCGAAATCACACCGATGAGGTCTAGTCTAACCGTGCAGACAAAGAGACATCGCACAATTGCCAGTCTAAATCACAAAAATGATCCCCATCGATCATCAATAAGTGTCAATTACACTAAGCTAGTAAATATATGAGTTTAGCTTCATGTCCCATAACCACTAGCTTAACTTAAATATTTACGAACAAATTGTAAATCTTCACTAGAAAATTGTCACAAGAGTTTCAATCGAACAATCCAAGAATTAACCGACGAAGTAAACGCAAGCGTTTCATACCACTTGTTTTGCTAAGTCGTTTAATTAGATTTCTCATACGAGTGAGGTAAAGGTTAGTATATACTAGTAGATTGGAAAATGGTTTTAAAAATGAGCTTTGTAATTGAAAATAGAGTTGAAATCGTTTTAATGAAAGGGTTTTGATATTTACTACTAGTATAGAAAACCTTTATATTTAAAAGTGACAAATCAAAGAAGTGATTGTAGAAACAATCAACCATACAAATTCACAATCGAAGACGTGAATAAAATCCAAAGAAATCGATAACAAATCCATCAAAGTGGATATTTCCAAAAATTCCAAAATAGAAGTCATTAGAGTCGAATCATTGATAACAACAACTAGAAATCGAAACAAATCGATAAAAATTGGAAACCAAGCAAAACAAGGCTCAAATAGGAAAATATGAGTAGGTCAGTCGACTGACTCACTGAGTTCAGTCGACTGATCACAGTCCCAAAAAACTCTCGGGATGCAGATCAGTCGACTGAACTCAGTGGGTCAGTCGACTGACTGCAGTAAACAGAGCCTCCAAGGCTCTGTAGGGAGCCTTCGAACTGCATATTAGCTTCAGCTAATCGACTGACTAGGAAGTCCAGTCGACTGACTGGAGCTAAGGCAGTTTTCTGCCTTTGCACAAGATGTGCACACCCAACCAATTCACAACCGAATCGAGCAATGGCGCTAGGGGTTTATGCCAATTGACTACACGGCCCTTTAGGCTCTTCGATGCGACACCCAAACATGTTAAGATATCCATAAAAGGATTTTCATAGATTTTGATTTCAAAACACCAAAAAAAATTGGAATATACACCAAACCAATTCGAACCAAAATCAAATGCACATGAATATGTGTTAGGAATTCATACCCAACTATCGAAGATAATCATAGTCATAGATGTGAGATAAAAATCTCACCTTTTCACAAAACAAGGATGAAGAAGCTATAGAACAATGGCAATTACAATCTCTCTTTAATTCCAACTCGACAAGTTTGAATTTAATGCTAAAAAGAGAAACATTTCCTAAATTAGGTTTAGGAATTTCTGAAATTGATAAGAGAGTGAGTTGGGGAAGAAGAAGATGAGACTTACCAAAGCTTCTTCTATTAGTTTGGAGCTAGGGCTTGATTTGCAAAAGAGAACTAGGGCTAGAGTTTTAGTTTCCCATTCCTCTCCCCATTTTCAGTTTTGTTTAAGTGTTTGGAGAATAAGAAATGAAGTAATGAAGAGGAGAGGGGGTTGGGACTGATTTAGTAAGGGGTTAATGGGTTCAGATCTGAGCTAGTGGGCTGAACCCAACCCGAACCCAAAGTGTAAATGATCAAATTATTAGCTAGCTCTGAACATATAGAAGTTTATAGTCAAAAAGGTTGCAAACGACATTTTGAACTCTATGGAGGGGGTCCCGAGTCCCAATTCGACTGTTTGCAAAAAGTGACCTTTCGGACCAAAATCCGACAATTGATAAAATATTTAAATATAAAATCGACAAATATGCGGGTTGTTACAGACTCCCCTCCTTAAAGAAATTGCATCCTCGCAATCATAAGAAATAAATAAACTAAAAGTAACAACCATAGAAGCATATTAACACAAAGAGGAAAAATTTGAAATAAGAAGTTCACCTTAAAGAGCACGAGAAAGTAAGTCCGGATATGTTCGCTCGATGAATTCTCTAGATTCCCAAGAGCAATCCTTAGGATTTGAGGACCATTGAACCTTCACAAGCGGGACATCTTTATTTCGAAGTCGTTTGACTTCGGAAGCAATAATTCGGATAGGATGCTGCTCATAAGTTAGATTAGGCGAAACTTCAATTTCTTCCACAACATTGGGCTCAAGAATAGAATCGGAATCTCGAAGGCATTTCCGAAGTTGAGAAACGTGAAACACGTCATGGATAGCAGAAAATTGCGCCGGTAATAAAAGGCGGTAAGCCACGGAACTAATGCGTTCGGTGATAGGAAATGGACCAATATATCTAGGTGCTAACTTTCCCGATCGACTGAAACGCACAACACTTTTCATAGGCGAGACACGAATAAACACAGAATCTCCCACAGAAAATTCTAATTTCCTTCTTCGGTTATCGGCATAGGATTTTTGTCGACTTTGAGCTTCTTTCATCCTATGACGAATAAGATCAATCTTTTCTATGGAATCACGAATAAAATCTGGACCTAAAACCAGCTTCTCACCGGCCTCAAGCCAACAAGAAGGAGATCGGCATGGCCTTCCATAGAGTGCCTCGAAAGGTGCCATACCAATACTAGATTGGAAGCTATTATTATAGGAAAATTCAACGAGTGAAATATGATCTTCCCAACTTCCACCAAAGTCAAGAACACATGCACGAAGAAGATCTTCAAGAGTTTGATTCACACGCTCGGTTTGCCCATCGGACTGAGAATGATAAGCGGTGCTAAAATTAAGCTTCGTTCCCAAAGCTTTTTGAAGACTCTTCCAAAATCCACTAGTAAACAATGGATCATGATCCCAACAATAGAAGTAGGAACTCCATGTAATTTAACAATTTCTTTAATAAAGAGTTTGGCCAAAAGAGGAATGGTTCGATTCGACCGAACGGGAATAAAATGGGTGGATTTTGTCAGTCTATCAACTTTCACCCATAAGCTATCATGACCCGAACGAGAACGGGGAAGGCCATCTATAAAATCCATAGAAATTTGATCCCACTTCCAAACTGGAATTTCTAAAGGTTGCAATAACCCACCGGGCCTTTGATGCTCGGCCTTAACGAGTTGGCAAGTCATGCAACACTTAACAAAGTTAGCAATATCAGATTTCATTCCATCCCAATAATAAAGTCGCTTCATATCCGCGTACATTTTGCTACTACCGGGATGAATGGTGAATTTAGAACGATGAGAATCTTCTAAAATGTCTTTTCGAAGATCACAATTATTTGGCACAATAAGTCTTCCAAATTTACAAATGCCGCCATGAGAATCAATATCGAAGTCTTTCAAACCTTCGATATCAGTTTTATTCCTACAACTTTGGCTAGGAAGAGCCAATTCGGGATCTAGCTTTTGAGCTTCAAGAATGCGGTCTAAAAGTGAAGGATGAGCCTCAAGGCTACATAAAACAAGAGATGAACATATGTCAGATACACGATTTCTAATCTCACAAGTGGATAAGACCTCGAGATCATGCCATTCGGAGATCATCATAGAAACAACCGCTTGTTGCTTACGACTAAGAGCATCAGCAACTCGATTTCCCTTTCCGAGAGTATAAAGAATATCAAGATCATAAGAAGCAAGGAATTCTAGCCAACGCTGTTGTCGTAGATTGAGTTCCTTTTGGGGAAATAAATACTTTAAAGACTTATGATCGGTGTAGAGAACAAATTTCTCCCCCCAAAAGATAATGACGCCAAATTCGAAGGGCGAAAACAATAGCCGCGAGCTCTAAATCATGAGTGGCATATCTAGTCTCGGCAGGCTTTAATTGCCTAGAAGCATAAGCAATAACACTCTCTTTTTGCATGAGAACGGCTCCCAAACCAACACGACTAGCATCGGTATAAACAGTGAAATCTTGGTTCCCTTCAGGAATCACAAGAATAAGAGCTTCGGAAAGAAGTTCTTTTAATTTCTGAAAAGAAGCTTCACATTTGTCCGACCAAATGTATTTAATTCCTTTCTTGGTCAAACTAGTAAGAGGCACAAAAATTTTTGAAAAGTCTTTGATAAAATGACGGTAATAGCCCGCCAATCCAAGAAAACTATGGATTTCCGTAACACTTTCCGGTCTCTTCCAATTTTGAATCGCTTCAATCTTTGAAGGATCCACGGAAATTCCGGATTCGGAAATAATATGATCGAGAAACTTCACACTAGATTGCCAAAAGTGGCATTTAGAAAATTTTGCTTTTAATTGGTTACTCCTAAGAGTTTCCAACACAATACTAAGATGCTTTTCATGTTCTTCCTCGGTTTTTGAATACACAAGAATATCATCGATGAAGATGAGAACAAATCGGTCGAGGAAGTCTTTGAAAACTCGATTCATAAGGTCGACGAAATAAGCTGGAGCATTCGTCAAACCAAATGGCATAACAAGCCATTCATAAGATCCATAGCGAGTACAGAATGAAGTCAAAGGAATACTATCCTCTGCAATACGAAGCTGATGAAAACCGGTAGCTAAGTCTAACTGTGAAAAGACTCTAGCACCACTAAGTTGATCGAATAGATCATCAATCCGAGGTAGGGGATATTTATTCTTGATAGTGAGATCATTAAGCTTGCGGTAGTCAACGCAAAGCCTAAGTGTACCATCGGATTTCTTCACGAAAATTGCTGAAGCTCCCCAAGGCGAGGAACTAGAGTGAATAAGTTGCTTCATTTCCAATTCGGATAATTGTTCGCGCATCTCTTCATTTTCCTTATTAGACATGCGATAAGGAGGACGAGTTATAGGTTGAGCTCCAGAGATAAGATTAATTTTGAACTCAATTGCTCGCTTAGGCGGTAGTCCTAAAACGGGCTCAAATACGTTGGAAAATTCACGAACGACGTGAATATGAGAAATGACATCTTCCTCATCATCATTTTCATCATCAAGAGGATTTAAAGAATATAAAGATGCAGCTAAAGCGGATTCCGAATCTTTAAGAACAATAGAAATCTGCTCAACAGACAGAGGATGTCAGAGATAGATAGTCCGTTCAGGACATAGGATATGAGCTTCATAACGGTTGAGCCAATCCATTCCCAAAATCATTCCAAAGCCTAAGTAACGCATAACATGCAAATCGGCTAGGAAAGAAAAATTACACAAAATAATCTCGACATCTTTACATAATAAACTGAGTGTTGCAGATCCACCAACCGGATTCGCAATTCTCGAAGAAGTCATTAAAGCCACAACAGTTAATAAAAAGGTATCGACGAGTTCTTTAGAAATAAAAGAATGGGATGCACCCGTATCAAAGAGAACTCTAATAGGTTGATCATGAAATAAAATAATACCATCAAGAATGGAATGAGAAATACCTTGACCACAAGATGCGTTGCCAAGGCTTGAGCCATATTAAGTTTTCCCTCCTTCTTGCCTTGAAGTATAGGGCACACATGTATGTAATGATCTGGGCTCTTACAATAGCGGCACGAACGGGACTTTGTGCACTTGTTTGCAAAATGGTCCTTAGAACCACAGTTGAAGCATTTCCCACTACTAGGCAAAGGAGCCTTTGCAGCAGGAGTTGCTTGCTTACCCTTTTTGTTGGGATAAGGACCTTTGAATTTATTAGGCCTTTTCTTATTGTTGTTGAAGTTTGGTTTAGAACCCACTACTTCAATGTCACTTTCCTTATCTGCCTCTTCAAGACGAAGAGCGATATCAATTAGTTGGTCGAAAGGAACCTCCAACTTTAGAAGTAATGGCTTTTTGAGATCTTTCTTCAAGCCATAGACAAATCTCTGATTCTTCTTCAGAGGGGTGTTGATATATTCAACCCCATATTTAGAAAGTGATTCGAAAGAAGCAATATAGTCCGTCACGGAAGAATCACCTTGAACAAGGTCAATGAAACGACGAGCCAACGTCACTTTCTCAGCTTCTAGTACAAATTTTGATTCGAAGCATTCCCGGAATTTCTCCCAGGTGAGATCCTCTTCATTAATTTCGGAAATAAGGAGTTCGTACCAATCTAATGCTCTTTCTTAGAGCATACTTGAGGCCACTTGGACTCGATGAAGATCAATAAGATTCATGCGAGAAAAGATTCGATCGCATGATCTGAGCCAAGCCTGGACTTCAATGATGGTTTCAGAACCTTTGAATGGCTTCCCACCCAAGTTGCTATAATCACTACATAAGCGTGCAAATCCAGACTTAGGATGGGTTGGTTCCGGAATAGTTCCAGCTGCTTGAGCGTTCGTTACCAAATCAAGAAGCTGCTGGGTAGTCATAAAAACTCCATCCTGGGGAGGAGCACTATATTGACTGGCGCGGGGACGGCCTGGTCTAGACATTCTCTTCTTTATGAAAGAAAGAAAGAAGAAGAAAAAGTTATTCACAAGATGAATATCAATCAATAAATATTGATAAAACAAGGGATCATGAAAGAAAATAGGATAGAATGGTACGAAGACTCGAATTAAATCCTATGGCACAACTCCTAAGAAAGACATAGGACATGATCCTTGTTAGATAATTCTACATTATTCCAAAGTTTGGCTCTGATACCAAGCTGTGACGCCCCACCTCTATACCCACGCTAGCCAAGAACACTACGGAGTAATGCTGTCAACTAGCACGGAGAATAAGGCTGTTGAGGAGCGACCATCCGTGTAATTGCTTTGTGCGAGCACCGATATGTCAGATAGTGTACAAGAGGAAATCCGACATACCGATACAAACTCAAAGCTACCACGCGGTGGCTATAATATCTTCGGAAACAAATATAGAAATAAATCATAACACAAATCAGTCACAGAGAATTCATATCACAAAGGCGGAATAAGATATGAATATTACACATAAAAGTGTAAATCAGAGTGGTGGTCAGAAAGACCCATAATAATACAAAAGAATAGCTTCAAGAGCAACACAAAAGAATAAGTATACATCGTAGAGTCTATATCTCAAACGAATACAACAAAAACTACAACTCTATGTAGTTAGCCAAAAGTCAGAGTAAAGAATCTATGATGAGGAGTCAAGCAGAAGCACCTGTAACATCTCGGTCTGACCCGAGTATTATTTCAATAAGAAAATAATAAACGGATCAGTCTAGCTATAAATATCAGATAAAATGATATAGAATAAGAGATATGGCATAAACATGTAATATCCATAATGGCGTACAACTGTAAGTATGAAAATGATAATCAACAAAAGATTTATCAATATCACAAGAATCTTCCCAAAGATCCAAAGAGGGCATCATACCCAAAACTTGTATTCGTAACAAGTCAATGACACACGAAATCACCAATGTGAAAATTGATAAAGCATATCAATAGAAATCACTAAAATAGATGAAGCATAAAATTTCCAGAAATCAACACACGAAATCCAGAAATCATAAAAAGGGAAAGAGGCCTATCACATAACGGTCCGGAGACCATGGGGAGCTACCCCATTTGTGTGAGTCGAAATCACACTAATGAGATCTAGACTAACCTTGCAGTTAAAAGATATGTGTGAGTCGAAATCACACAAATGGTGTCTAGTCTAATCTCGCGGACAAAAGGTATGTGTGAGTCGAAATCACACAAATGGTGTCTAGACTAACCTCAAAGCCAAAGGGATATGTGTGAGTCGAAATCAAACCGATGAGGTCTAGTCTAACCGTGCAGACAAAGAGACATCGCACAATTGCCAGTCTAAATCACAAAAATGATCCCCATCGATCATCAATAAGTGTCAATTACACTAAGCTAGTAAATATATGAGTTTAGCTTCATGTCCCATAACCACTAGCTTAACTTAAATATTTACGAATAAATTGTAAATCTTCACTAGAAAATTGTTACAAGAGTTTCAATCGAACAAGTCCAAGAATTAACCGACGAAGTAAACGCAAGCATTTCATACCACTTGTTTTGCTAAGCCGTTTAATTAGATTTCTCATACGAGTGAGGTAAAGGTTAGTATATACTAGTAGATTGGAAAATGGTTTTAAAAACGAGCTTTGTAATTGAAAATAGAGTTGAAATCGTTTTAATGAAAGGGTTTTGATATTTACTACTAGTATAGAAAACCTTTATATTTAAAAGTGACAAATCAAAGAAGTGATTGTAGAAACAATCAACCATAAAAATTCACAATCGATGACGTGAATAAAATCCGAAGAAATCGATAACAAATCCATCAAAGTGGATATTTCCAAAAATTCCAAAATAGAAGTCATCAGAGTCGAATCATTGATAACAACAATTAGAAATCGAAACGAATCGATAAAAATTGGAAACCAAGCAAAACAAGGCTCAAATAGGCAAATATGAGCAGGTCAGTCGACTGACTCACTGAGTTCAGTCGACTGATCACAGTCCCAAAAAACTCTCGGAATGCAGGTCAGTCGACTGAACTCAGTGGGTCAGTCGACTGACTGCAGTAAACAGAGCCCCCAAGGCTCTGTAGGGAGCCTTCGAACTGCATATTAGCTTCAGCCAGTCGACTGACTGGGAAGTCCAGTCGACTGACTGGAGCTAAGGCAGTTTTCTGCCTTTGCACAAGATGTGCACACCCAACCAATTCGCAACCGAATCGAGCAATGGCGCTAGGGGTTTATGCCAATTGACTACCCGGCCCTTTAGGCTCTTCGATGCGACACCCAAACATGTTAAGATATCCATAAAAGGATTTTCATAGATTTTGATTTCAAAACACCCAAAAAAATTGGAATATACACCAAACCAATTCAAACCAAAATCAAATGCACATGAATATGTGTTAGGAATTCATACCCAACTATCGAAGATAATCATAGTCATAGATGTGAGATAAAAATCTCACCTTTTCACAAAACAAGGATGAAGAAGCTATAGAACAATGGCAATGACAATCTCTCTTCAATTCCAACTCGACAAGTTTGAATTTAATGCTAAAAAGAGAAACATTTCCTAAATTAGGTTTAGGAATTTCTGAAATTGAAAAGAGAGTGAGTTGGGGAAGAAGAAGATGAGACTTACCAAAGCTTCTTCTATTAGTTTGGAGCTAGGGCTTGATTTGCAAAAGAGAACTAGGGCTAGAGTTTTAGTTTTCCATTCCTCTCCCCATTTTCAGTTTTTTTAGTGTTTGGAGAATAAGAAATGAAGTAATGAAGAGGAGAGGGGTTGGGATTGATTTAGTAAGGGGTTAATGGGTTCAGATCTGAGCTAGTGGGCTGAACCCAACCCGAACCCAAAGTGCAAATGATCAAATTATTAGCTAGGTCCGAACAAATAGAAGTTTATAGTCAAAAAGGTTGCAAACGACATTTTGAACTCAATAGAGGGGGTCCCAAGTCCCAATTCGACTGTTTGCAAAAAGTGACCTTTCGGACCAAAATCCGACAATTGATAAAATATTTAAATATAAAATCGACAAATATGCGGGTTGTTACATGAATAGTGAAGGATAAGAATGGATTTTGGAACCGTATGGAACGTTCCAAAATTCAAAGGAAATTCGAATCAAAAGAAAGAGATCCAAACTCGAATGAAAATGATTCTGTAACTAAATTTACCATACATTCTAAGTTTTGCCTCAAAGCCAAAGCTCTAATACCAACTGTGACAACCCGATATTTTCAACCATTCGCATTCGCACATCTCGTACTTAAATTGCTCAAAATACCACGTTGTGAATAAAATTTGGCAAATCTCAGAATATACGGTAATTAAATATAATCACAAATCACAGACACAGAGCAAAATAATGCAGCGGAATTAAAAAGAGATAGTAGTTCATGAAGCTACTATAACAAAGTCTCGAAACAGATACATAACTCAGTTTCAAAACAACAACAAAGATAGAAATCAAAATACATAGAGATTCACTAATACATCAAATAACTTATAACAGCTGAAGTAGAAATAGATAGAAAAGCAGATAGACAGGCAGAATCTCTAGCAAAGACCAGCTCCAGAAAGAAAATCCAAAGCTGTGAATACTCAGGCTGACACGAGCATAAAGCAAAACACAAAACACTCGAGCCAAGACAATATATACTTATATGATATAAACCAACTCAAATGAATTGTAATAAGGTACAAGTAACTTAAAGGATGCCTGGGACCGCCCATCCTCTAAGGATCCGTTAAACTATTTAATATGTAGTAATATTGCGCTATTATAAAAATGTCTGTAGTAAAATAAACTTACTTTTAAATAGCGCTCATGGCTACCCATATCAACCTTCACACATAATAGTTCCAGTAGTACGTCCAATAACATAATATCTCCAGATCAGGAGACTACCAGAGGATACGACACGGACTACGGAAGAAAACCGAACTCGTACAAGGCTCACTAGGTTAGGTGACAATGCACACGAGGCAATGCCAGGGTAGATATATCAATTACGCTTCCGGGATGGTAGTAACTCGTAGCAGCCACTACCGCCCACCTCGGAACACATTCCCAAAATCGAAGGAGCGCCCAAACAATCACAAAAGCAATAGAATGGTATCGAAGAAATGCGTTCGATCGGAGGAGCTACCTCACTTGGCCCGTCGATCGCTCATGTTTTAGCCTCCTTAAGCCAACTCACAAGAGTCGGGTCCACATTACATACCTCAAGAACGTAGCCACCATCTTACTTCATTCTGGAATCTCCACCGCGTACACGGTTGTCAAAGTGGTTTTCAGTATCGATAGAGAGTATGCCAGATATCCGATCTCGGTCTCTTTGCTAACCAATCGTCATTATAACCCATGGTTATAATTTTAAAATAATATTTTATATTCTGAAATAAAATATCATTTCAGATACCATCCTTTATCAAAATAAAGATTTAATCATTTCAAAACCATTTCCATATATCAAAAATAGCATATTCTTTCAAAACTTCCTTTTCAAATCATTTTAATATCAAAATATCATATCTTTCAAAACTTCATTCCAAATCATTTTAATATATTTTTTACTTCAAAAATCAAATCATTTCATTTCAAAACTACTTCAAATAGTTTGTACTACTAAACCAAAACCATTTTATTTCAAAACTATATTCAAATCAATACTATGTCATTTTTGTTTCAAACATATATTCACCTTTCAAAAACTCATAACACTTTCAAAGTTATAAAATACTTGAAATCATTACACTTTAAAATCATGGCATTTCCAAATCATACATTTGAAATCATCCTTTAATTCTTTACATTTGACAAATTTGTTAAATTAAACCTAAATTTCAAATTTTCATTTTAATTTAATTCAAACCATCAGTTTCAATTAAATTTCCATACACCATTTCAAATCTTATAAATTTCAAATATAGATTTGTTCTACAAGATACAATATTCAATGTTTAGTATATTTCAAAGCTTAAATATCCCACATTTCATAAATCCAATATCATTTATATAAACTCAAATAATATATACTTAAAATAATTTATCAAATAAATTAAATAAAAATATCAAAATATTATTCAAAACGTCATTCATTTTAATTCATTTAAATACCATTTAAATCATTCATTTTATTTAGGAATTAATTACCATTTCAAACTCACAATTCTAAAAATTTAATTTCTTCTATTTAAATCCATTTAAAACCATTTAAATGTCTCTTCATTATCTTAAGAAATTTAACATTAAATTTCCTAAATTTTATCATTTTCCAAAGATTATTTTTTCATAAAAATTTATTAAAACAGCAAAATATAGTTTCTGTAGCACTTATAAAATGCTACGTAAAGTTATAGTTTAAAACGGTTATTTTTACAAAAGACAGCGTTTAAGTGCTGTAATAGATTCCTTTAAATTTCAAATAAACTTTAATGTTAAGTTTAACCACTACAGCAATTACAAAGTGCTATAATAGCCTTTATTTCAAATTAACTTTTTAGTTCATTTAAAACAACTACAGCATTTACAAAATGCTGTAATATCTTTTACATTACATTTTAAAAATGCTGTTAAATCAAATTCAGGGTCTAAATACAAAATTTAACAAATAGTTGATTTTAATTTAAATCATTTTAACTTATAAAATCATATAATTTCATATTCTAAAATCATCATTTCAATACTCTTATTTTTATGATTTTTATAAAGTTAAATTTCATCCAAAAATCAAATTTAAACATAATTTCTTATTTAAATTCAAGTATTGAATTCCATTTCTTTAATTAAATTATTAACTTAACATTAAGTTTAAATTTCCAAAATATAACTTATTACCATTTATTTTACTTAACTAAAATTCCACTTTTAACAAAAATTCAAAATTTCCCAAAATAAGTTATATTTCAAAATTTTACTTAAACATTCATTTATTTAACATTTTAACTTATTCAAAAATCATTGTAAATTTTGTAAAATCATTTAAAATACATTTTTAAATCAAAATATTATATTTTTCTTACTTTACATAATTTCCTTTTAAAAACAAAATGTAAATTCCAAAATTTACTTATAGTTCAAATTCTACTTTACCGTTTACTAAATTCATTATTTAATTTATAGAAAATCACTAATATTTCTATAAAAATCATTTTTAATTAACTTTAAATCAAATATTATAAATTTTACATTTTAACATATTTTAGAACATTTCAGGAAATATTATATAAACCACGGGTCTGTATATAGTTTTCTAGCCTAGGTCAAATGATACGGAAATATATCGTTTCAATCCACAATTTACAAAGAAAAATCCGGGTTCTATCATTTCAAACCGCAGTCCCAAGTAAAAGGAATGAAATAAAAACTGCTCAGGCCTATCATTTCGGCCCATAACGATTTTCCCTTATTCTAAAGTCCGTTCGGGTATGTATCATTTCAACCCATAGTGATTCTAGTCTATAGGGAACTGGCAATGGTGATAACAGCTATAAACAATAGAATAACATAAAATAATAGAAACATATGATATAACAGGTGTAATAATAGGTGTGAACAGCATATGATAATAATATAGCAGTTATAACAGGATGATATGCATTACAGATTCAAGCGATGTCAGTTTATCAACTACATAAGTACATATTAGTCTGGTGAGATTAACTCACCTGTTCAAAGCTGCAGATCACCACCAAAGCAAAAATACTGACACTACGAAGGCACAACAACACTACTACGATTTGAGAGTGGAGAGCCAAAGCTATATGACTTGATAACATATACACAAAACAATACAAGTATATGTAAGTATCAAGGCAAATTATCACTAAACAACATAGGAAATCAATGTCCAAAACAATATCGAATGAATTACACTTGCTCTCAACATCATATGGATTAGCAATAGGTTGGTTTAGCACGGCCAAGGCATGATCTAGGGGCTGGGTTTGGGTCTATATGGTCGGCCTATGTTGGTTAAAATGGTGGTGAAGTATCGATGCAAAAATTTACAAAACAAGGAAAATATCATCACATCTTGGCTCCTATTGGGCTTGGCCTCAAGCTCTATGGTCATAGCCTGATGTCTAGATGGTGGTGGCTTATGTGGCAGAGGATGGAGGTCAGGTCAGAGGTGGTGGTGGAGGAAGTGGCGGCAAGTGGTGGTTGAAGGTGATGGAACAAGAGATAGCTCGATTTGCAATGCTATGTTATGGATTTGTGTAAATTAGGTGGTGTCTCATGCTTTGGTGGGCTCAGCCTGGAGCTGGTGATAACCTAGGGTTGTAGTTGGTCGGAGTATCTGGTGGTGGAGATCGGCCAAAGGCTGGAGGAGGGAGGAGATGATCAAAAAAGTGGAGAACAATTGCAAATTCAAGTAGAAAAATAGGAAAAACACAAAGAAAAGAAGGAGATTTTTACCCATCCTTTGATTTGAAATTGCCGTGCATTTTTTTTGTGTTTGAGGAAGTGATTGAGTATGTGAAAAAAAAAGAGAAGTGCGGTAGAAAAGAAAAGAAAAGCATGGCTAAAATCAATGAATGTGTAGGTTGAGAAAATGAAAGGTCGGAAGGCTAAAGGTCAAAAGAAGATAAAAGGTTTCAAGTCTTTTCAAATTTCATCCATTTATTTTTAATTTATATAACTGAAATATATATATATATATATATTCAGATAAAAATACGAAAATTTAGTAAATAAACAAAATTAAATAAATAAATTTTAATTATATATAATTAAATCAAGAAAATAGCCAAGAAAATGTAAATTAGGCTAGAAAATTTGAAAATAAATGCAATGAACTTTGGAAATTTTTTATGTACTTGAAAAATATTTATAAATAAAGATAAGAAAACCAAATAAAAATGCATTCACAACAATAAATAAATAAAATTTAATTAAATAAAATTTAAATGAAGAAAATAGAAGAAAAATGGACACTAGGCTTAATAAATTGAAACAAATTCAAAAAAACTTCAGAAAATTATATTATCACTTTAAAATTATTAAAAGACAAAAATATAAATAAAATAATATATTAACACATATTAATATAAAATATGACAAAGAAAATATAATTTATGTAATTTAAAATAAATAAAATTTCCAAATAAATCAAATTAACTCAATATTGAAAATTACATAACTTTCACAATTTAACTCCGCTTTCAACGAAACGAAAAGCAGTGTTCAAGTTATTACATCTATTTTCATAATAAAAGATAAAATTTAAGAATTTAAATAATTAAATTTGAAATTTAAAAGTCAAAGTTTGACCAGTTTAACTAGAAATCAACATTTCACGAAAATATTCAATTTATACAAGTTTGAAGTTATAATTCACATAATAATTAATATATATATTTAAAATGAAATGTTTGAAATAAAACAAGTTTTAAACTAATTTCAAAATAAAATAAAGTCAAGATAAAATATGTGAAAAATCTAGGGTTGTTACAAATAAATTTCAAATTGATTTCCAAATTTCTCCATTTGAAAAAAATTCTTTTACTTACTCATTTATTTCAAAATTCATCAACTTCAGGTTTTATTCTTAATTATAATTGAAAATCCTTTTTAACTAAAAATACCAATCTCAGATTTCCGAAATTCCTTTTAAATAAATTTTAAACTTTGATCTTTAAAGCAAGTTCTTTCTTACTTTAAATAATATCACTTAAGTTCAAAATTCATTATTTCTCTGTTTATTCCAAATTCCCTTTCTCATACTTGGAATTTATTTATTAGAATTTTAAAATCACTTTTCTAATTTTCCAATTCATTCTTAAGTTTATTTAAAGTCTTTGTAATTATTTAATTTTAAAATTTACTCCTTTACTTTTATTTTCCCAAAAATCCAATTCTATAGTTTTAGTTAACTCAGTGTACCAAATATATTAAATCAAACCATAGCATGGAGCATTTCAATTTTCAATAAAATCATCGCAGGATATCAACAATCATAATGTAGAATATCAAATAAATCTAAATAATTTTGAGGAATCCAGTTGGATCCCTCCAACCTATTTTCCTGCATCCACAGACGTTAGCACAATACCAATTCCACTTCAAGGGGAAATATCGCGGTATATGGGATTTATATAACATCATCCGCTATTATGCGACGCATAGGGTCTCATCTGCTACTTATTGCGGGAAATCACCCACTCCAATATATACCATATACTACTATATAATATACCACATCCAATCAATTCAATCATTCAACTAAATATTTAAATTTAACTATTTAAATTTATATTAAAACCAGATGAGTGAGATTAACTCACCTTTGCTTTTTGATTTGCAATCTGATCCAAACCTTGACTTGTTTCTCGATTTTAGACCTTGTATAAACAATTTTATGGTTTATTAATATTTGAATTAATCAAAACTGTTAGTTATCATTTATTACCTTAGTTTAAACTAATTTTCCTTAAAATAAATTCCAGTAATTAAAATAATTAGATAAGTTAATTTAACAAGTTAATCTCCTTGAATTCATTATTTTAAAAGAAACAAGCAAGGGAAAATATGTGTGTATATATATATATATTTATTTTATTTTCCTTTGAGGCAAGATATACTTAAATAACCTACACACATTTAAAAATCTAATGTTTTTATATAACCCCATAACAAGTTTAAAATTTCTATATTTTCTAGAATCTATAATATATATTGACTTCTCTAAAAAATAGCAAAAATCTACTTTACTGTAAACTTAATTATTAGGTTATATATTTATTTTCTGACCTGTATGTATATATATATATATATATATATATATATATATATTAACACTATATAAACTTCAAAAATCAAATTTTGCATGAACTTTACTATTTAAAATTACTATATTATATCTTCAAAGATCTTCCTAAAAAAATTCCTGCTTTCCTTCAATTAAAATAAGCATGTGTATATATATATTTTATTTATCGTTATAGTGTACCTCATCTTTAACTATATACAAATATGAATCTGAGAATAATTTATTTTACCTCTTTTCTTAGATAAAAAAATCTTACCTAACTATATATAGTTTCCTGTAATAAGTACATATATACATGTAACGACCCGGAAAATTCGGTAATTAAATTTCTTAATTTAATAAGATTTTGGTAACTTAATATTGAAGAAATTAAAATTTTAGTGAATTATTAATGGAAATAATAACTTGGATAAGATTGGTAAGTTAAATTTTAATAACTTGAATGTAAACAGTGTGAGGGTAATTAAAACCTATTTATAGTAATTTAAATAAATTTAAATGAATTAAGTAGTGAAAAGATTTTTTTTCCTGGATATAATTTGAATATGAGAAATTTAAAGTATTAAATTGATTGAATGTAATAAAAGATTGTTGACGGTAATTGGAACAAACTAGGGAATTTTGTTAATGCAAGTTAATAATTTATAAACTTGAATGAACATTTCAATTTAATAAATAAATTCAAATGTAGGACTTAGTTATAAGTGTAAATTTATGGGTATGATAACAAATTTGTATAAATTACCTAATTAATTGGTCAATTAATTTATTAGAAATCAAACTCATTTAAATGGTAAGTAATTATAATATGTTATTGATATAAACGTTACTATAATAATTATTAATAATGTAACGGAAGTGTAAATGAAAATTTAATCAAAACATAAATTTATTTTAAGGAAACAAGAGATCTGTTGTACAAATTGATGAATTAGTATAAATTTAACGGTAATTGAAAAATTAAGGAAATATGTTAATATAAGTGAATTATTAATAACTTGAAAGGTATTCCAACTAATTTAAGTTAAATGTTACGCTTGGTTATAAATTGAATATAAGAGAACTAATACATATATTGAATAAAATTTTGAAATAGTTTGAAATAAATAGTAATTGAGAAAAACCAGTGTTATGTAAGTAATTATAATATTGGTTTTCAAATAATGAACCTATAAAAGTGTGATTAAGAGTTAATGACAATAATTATTGTACGTTACTTATTTTATTAGTTTGATAAGTTTAATTTGAATTCAATTTCAATTAATTCACTAAATTTTTGCAGTTAATGTGGAATAAATTGGTAAGTGAAGAATGTTGAATTAAATAAGATGTAACCAAGGTAAAATTCCATTCATAATATGATAATTAATGTAATGAAATATAAAACAATGTTAACTATGTTAGTTGAGTAATAATTGATTGAATATTAAATTGTAATCAATGAGTTAATATAAGAACTTGCATTTTTTGTCAAAATGGAATGAACATTTCAATTAAAATAATTGCCTATTTTGATATGTATAAAGTAAAATTTTCATTTTGAATAAGTATAATTTTATATAACGGAAAAATTGAATTTTCGAATAACGTATACAAACGCATTTATTAGTATTCATATTTTAAAATATATCATAGGGTTCATGGTTATGTAAATGTTATGGAATCAATTAGAAATTACCATGTATTAAAAGTTGCATATTAATTATACATGTTTATATTTATTTTTCCACTTTATATATGGTTAAAACTTGTAAATTGGTTGCATTAGTATCACAGTTACAATGATCAAAAAAGTAAAGTAAATAATTTTTATAGTGCATATATATATATATATATTCATAAATTAATAAAATTGGTTTGAGTAATATAAATAAATATATAGGTAGATTGGTTTGGTAATTGATTGATTGATTGTATAATTGATTGATTTTTTTATCGATTGAGTAATATCATTAGTTTATTGTTAAATTGATTTCGCTAATAAAGGATGCATATATTACCATAAAATGAATGTGTTAATAAAGAATTTAATGATATAAATATGTGCATATTTGAATTTATGGGAATGAATTAACCAAAGTAAGATTCAGAATTTGGACCCCAAAGGTTTGTTTATAGTATATAAGTGGCCCTTCACTTCCTTAATATTTATTATCATATCCGCATTTTTTTTCATTCCAAGTCATCTATGTAGGTCCCACTTGAGCATCCATTTGTTAAACTACTCATTTTTATTAATCTATAGTAACCTAGTATGATTGATTTCTAATTAATAACTGCCTCATTCTTTTCATTTGTTTCTTTTTGTTTGCTCCATTACAAGTAGTTTTCCTGAAGTTTTTTTTAATGACATCCAAATTTCTATTCATGCCACGTCATTAGCATTTAATATTCTTCATTTCTAAACTTCATTTTGTTTACACATTATAAGTTCTTGTAGCTTTCTTTTATTGGCAATTCATTCTCCTAAAGCTTCATATTTACACAACGGAAGATTTATTTTATCTTCATTTATATACTTATTCCTTTACTTTACCTCTTTCAACACTACTGTTTTCTAAGGCTTCGTATTTTTACTTATATTTCAATTCTTACTTGGTTTATATATACTTTGTTAGCTTTTCATTTATTTCTATCTTCATTCCTGCAGCCTTAATTTATTCTTCAAATCTCCTTATTATCTCTCATTTTAATTTTTTCTTCCTCTTCAAATATTCTTCTTTAAATTTTATTCTAGTTCAAACTTTCTTCTTTCTTTCCAACTTTCTCTATAAATATCCTGCTATAAACCCTAGCCTCCCTAATTCTCATTTGTTCTGTACGTACATCTCAACTCTCTCCTCCTCAACGACAGACAAACAAATCTTAGATCCAAATAAAAATTCCAAACCAAATCAAAAGCTAAAATTCAAACCCCTCAGAAAAATCTGGAAGCAAAACGCGTGAGGGAGAGAGGGAAAGAAAGGGGGATGACATGGCGCTTGAAGGTGTTCTTTTATTTCTATTTTTTTTTTATATTTCAATCACCATTAATGCGTATAACTTTCTCCTACGATCTCCGTTTCACGCAAGAATTTTTTTGTTAGGATCGTAATAAAATTCCGAACCTGATGACGCTGGTTTAGGCGATTTCTGAGACGGTCAAATTTTTGGGTTTAAATTGGATTTAGATTCAAATTAAATTCAAAAGGTGAGTGTTTTAACCCACTCACAACTTTTAAGTGTTCTTATGTTTGTTAAATTGATTTATGATGTGTTTAAAAATTTATTTATAGCTGTTTGGTATACTTTTATTCATCATCTCAGTTAAATCGCATTTATTTAATTAAATTTTTATTTAATTATTCATTGCATATAACTGCCAGTTAAAATTTTAGTTAAATTTATTATTGAATATAAACTGCTAGATAAATTTATTTATTATTGCATATAAACTACAGTTAAATAGTATTTAATTCATTATTAAAAAATTTACTGTCAGTAATAATTATTATTTATTGATGCGATGGTTTGAATTTGATGATAAATTAATGAATGTTTGATGATTGATATGATGGATGAATGGATGCTGTATTTATATTGTATAAACTTCAAGATATTATGCATTTTTCATTTCATTCGGGATTGTAGTTTGAAATGATATACAACCACATTTTTATTTTAAATTGCGGATTGAAATGATAAATATCCGTATTACTTGACCACAGGATAGAAAATTATATACAAGCACCGCGGTATATATATATAAAAATTTATGTTGAAATGATTTTTTTCTATGGTTTTGAAAAGAATACGGTTTAATAAATATTAAATTTTGATATATATATATATAGTAAAATTCTTGAATTTAGTTATGTATAAATTTGTTTCGAATTTTAAAATAAACTAAATAATGAAGTTGATTTCTTTTATATAATATGGTTAAGTATCTATTTAAATTTCTATGGTATATAGAGTTTATAATAACTCAAAATAAAGTAAGGATGAAGGTAAATGTGAATATGATTTGAATTAAAGTATTTAAGAACTATCCTCGAAAATTTGTTTTGAAATATAAAAAAATTAAGATTTAAAGGGTATGATTTAATAACTTGATTTTGGATTGAGGATTTAAATGAATATCAAATTGATTGAAAGAATGTTATCAAGCTAATTTAATTAAAGAATATCCTATTATTGAAGTTAAGGATTTTATTTAAATAATATTTGCTGTATTAAGTAAACATTTCAAAATTTAAATAATAAGAATTGGATTTGATATATATTAAATTATCAAAGAATCCATTTTGAAATAGTGGAATATTTTAAGATTTAAATGATATGAACTAAAAAAAATTTAAGTTGTGAAATATGGGATATTTAAGTTTTGAATTATATGGGAATTAAAATGATTTATTTGGAGATTCAAATTCGTATTGGGAATTTATTTTGAAATTAAAGAAGCTATTTTAGTATATAAAGTAATATAGTATTTAAATCATCAAGTATTAAAAGTTATGTTTCAAAGTTATGGTTTCAAAGTATACAGATTTGAAAATGCTATGATTTTGGATGAAGGATATTTTTGGAATAAAATGATATCATATTGATTTGGGTTTTAAAATAGAAATGATATCGTATTTATATGGTTTGAAAAAAGGATATTTTTATTCTGGTTTTAAAATATAAATTATTCTGAAAAGACCACGGTGTTATAATAACGTTTGGTTGTTGAAGAGACCAGGATCGGAAGTTGTCATACTCTCTACCTACTCCGAAAACCACTTTAACAACTGTGTACGCGGTGGAGATTCCAGAATGAAGTAGGATGGTGGCGGCGTTTCCTTTGAGGTAAATACGTGGACCCGACTCCCGTGAGTTGGCATAAGGTGGATAAAACAGGAGCAATTCTCGGGCCAAGGTGGTTAGCGCCCTTTATTGGACACTCCTCTTCGATACTATACTCTGACTTTGGATTGATTCGATGGCCATCTTTATTTTCTTGATTTTGGGGGAGTTTGTTAGAGGTGGGCGGTAGCTGCGGCTATGCGTTTCCACCAGTCTGGATAGCGATTGGTATATCTACCCTGGCATTGCCTAGTTGTGCCGTGTCACCTACCATAGCGAGTCTTATAAGATTTTGGTTTTGTACCATACCTATGGAGTGCCCTCTGACGACGCCCAGTACGGGGGAGATTACGGTACTATATAGACTATGGGAATATATTATGTGTTAAGGGCTATATGGGTAACCCCTTAACACTATTTAAAAGTAAGTTTATTTTACTAATAGACATTATTATAATAGCGAAATATTACTACATAGTAAATAGTTTAACGGATCCTTAGGAGATGTAATTCCCGAGCATCTCTTGAGTTAATGCACTCATATTTAATTCTGTTGATTTAACTTACATAAGATCTTTTAGTTCTGACTCGAGTGTTTTTTTTTTCAATTCGCTTGGGTCAGTCCGAGTATTTCAGGATCGAAGACCTTATTTCTGGAGGACGAAGACGAAGTTTTCATTATTATTATTATATATTATATGGTTACACTACACACTGTATTCCGCTGCATTGATATTTATTAGTATATGAACTTTGATATGTATTATATAAGTAAAATCAAATATTTTGTAAACAGTTTTATGAACTGTATATTGATTATTATATTTTATCCTTCCGCTGTGAGATTCTGTTTTGTTTCTTTCTTCCTTTTTCTTATTTACCCCATAACAATCCATGTTTCTGTATACTTTAAGTCAGACGTGTGTGGTCTATCGTCGATTTAAAGTGTGCAAAAAGGCGGGATGTTACAGTTGGTATCAAAGCTTTGGTTTAGAGATAAACCTTAGCTTTGTGGGGTTTGACTCTTTATTAATAGGGTAATAATACCCTATGGGAGTCGCTGAGTGTATATATATGAGAGAGCGTACTTGTTAGTGTTATAAAAAGGTTTTAATATTGTGTTAATTTGTTCCGTTTTGTATTTATAAATTCTGGTTGGTGCATGGGATGCTATGACATCAATAGGGATTTCTAAACACTTAATAGGACAGACCGACACAATATTTTTTTTAATAAAGGTGAATGAAATAATTTTGCCTATTATATTTTCTATATATGAGGTAATAAATTTTATAAAGATTTATTTTGGTTGTATTATATTGGTTATTAGGTAATGAACTTTATAAGTAATAGTTGAAATAAGATTCAAAATAAAATAAATAAAAATTGGAAATTTAGAACTAAATTTCCGGGGTTTTTTGAAATTTATTTTGAATGATTTTGAAATATGAATAGTGATATTATTAAAGGAAGTATTTTTCTGATACAAGTATTTCAAAGAAATGTTTTAAAAGAAATTTTGGAAAGATTAAGATGTACTCCCTTCTCTGTCGCTAGAAAATAATTTCGGTGATGAGTGCACGCATCATTGACATTCATTTTCGAGTTTCGAAGTGGGAAGGCCACTATAGTAGTTTACTGCAGATTTGTTTGAGAAATTTTTTTTAATCGTTTTTATTATAATTGGATATATATGTATTTTAAGTGTATACATCTATTTATTATTTTAAATGATTTAAAATTAGACCCGGTATTTGGTTCTTAAGTTCCGGTTAATTAATAGTTCAATTAAGTGTAGTAAATTGATATATGACTAACTAATAATTGGAACCTTTAATTAAAATAAAAAATTTAATGCTAAGTTATAAATTAAATAAAAAGAAAAGATTTAATGCTAGGTTACAAATAAAATTAATTTATTAAAAGAAATAAGATAAAACTTGTATAACTTTCAATTGCATTCTTTAAGGCATATATAACTTACCAAATATTAAAAAGTTGAAATGTTTAATAAGAAAACGTAATGGAAATTGTACAAGTAAACTTATGTAATGAAAATTTTCAGTAAATTTGCATTTATTAATAAGAATTAAGGTTATAATTGTTATGCCAAGTAACTGAACTTAACATGAATATTATTAATAAATGAATGTAAATAAATGAAATCAAGTCATGAATAAATAAATATAATACAATAAGAACAGAATTGACATGATGTGAATAAATTTAATGAAGATAAGTATAATTTGAATGAAGAGGAAATCAAGCAACAATATACGGAATGAAATTAATAAGAATGAACTTGATCTATTGTTTGAACTTGTTGTTTGTTTGATTTATGGTTGTTTGGGCAATGATACTTTACAATTGTTTGGATGAATAAATAATCTATTTAGTTCCATCTAAGATTGTTGAGTAAATGGTGCACTTAGTAGGTATTTTTCATTTTATACAATTTAAAATTTTGAACCCGAACAACTATTTATTGCGTTTTGACGCAGCGGATAATTCTAGACGATCTTTAATCGATGAACATAGCAATCGGTGGATTGATGGATACTGAAATGCCCAAATTCGTTGATCCGAAGATACCGAATTCTAGCTATCTCTGACTCGTTGATCCGAAGATTCCGGGAAAGAGATCTACGATTCTTCGACGTTGATCTTGCGCACAAGATACCGTGAATCGGCTTCAACAAACGATGATTCGAGCTCACTCGAATGACGTAAGTGGAGATAGGAGATACACTCGACTACCAATTGAAATTGAAAGCACAAAGCTAACAAAAGAGAATTTTATTCAATATTCAACAACCTTTTACAAATGAGACTCACGGCCTATTTATAGGCGAACAATTTTACAACAGAAATTTCTCCAACTCCTAAGTCGTTTCCGACTCATAGCTACGCTCTACGACTCATCATAAGTCGTGTACGACTCATCAAATTACAACATGACTTACGACTTATACAAAACGACTTATCAAACTGTACAAAATAACAACTACAACAACACACGACTCAACATACTCCGACTTATGACTCAGCCAAGGATACGACTTATTACAAACAGATGACTTCAAACAGATGCGGCTAAACAATGCAACACAACAACAGCTTTCTACGACTCAAGAATCAATGGTCTAGATTAACTCGGCATCAGAAACAACGGCATCCATCTTCACGCGACTCAAATAAGTCGTAACTCGTTTCTCCGTCTTCTTGCTTTGTGTTAAGGCGTGGACGACTTATACCTCCAGTTTCGTTAAGTCGTGGACGACTCATACCAGCTTCTCCCTTGAGTCGTGGATGGCTTATCTCCTCACCTTCCTTAAGTCGTGGACGACTCATACCAGCTTCTCCCTTGAGTCGTGGACGACTCATCACCGCCTCCTTGAGTCGCTTACGACTTATACCTTGATGACTCATTACCGCTTCCTTAAGTCGTAGACGTCTCATACGATTCATGCCTGTCTCTATGAGTCGTGGACGACTCATAGCATTGCCCTTAAGTCGTAGACGACTTATATCTTCCCCTTTGGTTTTCCAGTTGAGTCGTGGACGACTCATCACCGCCTCCTTAAGTCGTAGACGACTTATGCTTTCCCCTTTGGTTTTTCAGTTGAGTCGTGGACGACTCATCACCGCCTCCTTAAGTCGTAGACGACTTATGCCTTGGCCAAATAAGGGTTGCGCTGCATCATCTTCCCCAGGTTGAGAGAAATTCGACCTCGAATTTGCACACTCTTCATCCCCAACAAACTCATCCCCATGATATGGTACAAGATGTTTAACATTGAATACGTCAGATGTATACACATCATCTGGCAGCTTCAGTTTATAAGCATTTTCATTGATTCGTTTCACAACTTCCACCGGACCAATTTTCCTGGCTTTCAACTTGTTGTATGCGCCCACTGGAAAACGATCTTTTGTTAATACTACATAAACCATATCACCTTCATGAAATTCAACATTCCTTCGTTTCAAATCTGCAGATTGTTTATATTTCTCATTTGCTTTCTCTAATCGTTCTTGAACGATTTTATGACACTCCGTCAGCCCTTTAACAAAATCAGCAGCTTTCTTAATTGTCTTCTTTGATTGTGGCACTACCGTTAAGTCCAACGGTCCCTTCGGTAAGCTCGAATATACTATCTGAAATGGACTGAACCCAGTACTTCGATTCATAGCATGATTATGAGCAAATTCTGCCTGGCATAACTTCACATCCCAACTCTTCAGATTATCTTGAACAAGACACCTCAACAAGTTTCCCAATGATCTGTTAACCACCTCAGTCTGTCCATCCGTTTGTGGGTGATAAGCACTACTAAACTTCAGCTTCGTTCCCACCATTTTCCGCAAACTTAGCCAAAAATGACTCAGAAAACGAGTATCCCTGTCCGACACAATCGATTCTGGCAATCCATGAAGTCGATAGATCTCTCTGAAAAACAACTGAGCAACATGAACAGCATCCGCCGTCTTCTTACAAGCAATAAAATGTGCCATTTTCGAAAATTGATCAACCACCACATAAATGGAATCATTACCACGCTGCGTTCTCGGCAACCCCAACACAAAGTCCATACTCACATCAACCCATGGTTTAGTTGGTACCGGTAACGGCGTATATAAACCCGCATTAGTCGCAGTTCCTTTCGAAACTTGACAGATATGGCATCTCTCAACAAACCTCTCCACTTCTTTCCTCATTGATGGCCAAAAGTAGGCTTGTGAAATTAACTGTAAGGTACGGTCTCTTCCAACATGCCCTTCTTCATGTAATTCCTTGATAATTTTCATTCTCAAACTACCCTCCGGTATGCACAATTGATTCCCTTTGAACAGAAAACCATTTACCATCACGAAATCATCCGTCTCTCCCTCCTTGACTTTATCAACAAATTTTGCAAAGTAAGGATCATTAGTAAATAAGTCTGGCAACTTTTCAAACCCCGTCACTTCAACCTTTAGTGTAGTCAACAAATGACTCCTCCTACTCAAAGCATCAGCCACACGATTTGTCACCCCTGACTTGTGTTTAACAACAAAAGTAAACTGTTGCAGATATGCAATCCACGATGCATGTCTCGATGAAATCTTATCTTGCCCTTGCAAATGCTTCAATGCTTCATGATCAGTATACAGAACAAACTCTTTCTGAAATAGATAGTGTCTCCAGTGTTTAATAGATTGTACAACAGCATAGAACTCCACATCATATGTACTGTATCGCATCTTCGCTCCTGACAACTTCTCACTGAAATATGCAATTGGACGTCCCTTCTGACTCAACACCCCTCCAATCCCAACCTTGGATGCATCGGTGTGCAGTTCAAACACTAGCTGAAAATCAGGTAGCACTAGAATTGGTGCAGACGTCAGCAATTCCTTGATCTTCCCAAAAGCACTCCCTGCTTCCTCTGTCCATGCAAACTGTTTACCTTTCATGCAATCTGTAACAGATGCCATCACACTACTAAAGTGTGGTATAAACCTTCGATAGAATGAAGCCAACCCGTGAAAACTACGAACTTCCGTTATCGTCTTGGGCTGCGGCCAATTTCTGATCGCCTCAACTTTACTTTGGTCAACCTGTATTCCTTTCTCTGAAACAACATACCCCAGAAATAAAACACTATGCGTCATGAACACGCATTTCTTCGTTGCAGCATAGAATTGTTCTTGTCGCAATACCATCAGCACTTCTCTAAGATGATTCAAATGTTCCTCTGGACTCCCACTGTAAATAAGAATATCATCGAAATACACCACCACGAATTTCCCAATGAACGGTCGAAAAATCTGATTCATCACCCTCATGAAAGTACTTGGTGCATTGGATAAACCAAATGGCATGACCAACCATTCGTATAGACCCTCCCTGGTTTTAAAAGCAGTTTTCCACTCATCTCCTGGTCTGATACGAATTTGATGATATCCGCTCTTCAAATCAATCTTCGAAAATATAGTAGCTCCGCTTATTTGATCTAACAAGTCATCCAACCTCGGCATTGGAAATCTATATCTCACGGTAATCTTATTCAATGCTCGACTGTCAGTGCACATCCTCCATGTCCCATCCTTCTTGGGTACCAATAAAGCTGGTACAGCACAAGGACTCAGACTCTCCTGCACACGCCCCTGTTCAAGCAATTCCTCTACCTGCCTTCGCAACTCTTCATGTTCCTTCGGACTCATTCGATAATGTGGTCTGTGTGGCAACACAGCACCTGGAACAAGATCTATCTGATGTTGTATATCCCTCAACGGTGGCAATTCCGTTGGTAACTCCTCTGGAAATACATCGTCAAATTCTTTCAAAATTGGTTTAGCTTCTTCTGGTATTTCAACCTCTTCACTGCTTTCTCGCCCAATCAACAAAAACACTTCAGGCTCTTTCTCAACCTCTTTAAATAACTCTTTCAAAGATAGTAAAGTTTTTAGCTCTTCAATTTCTTCTGACTTACTTTCTCCTTGTGGTCTCTTCTTTGGAACTAGGATAATCTTCGTGCCTTCAAACATAAAACTGTAACTATTGGTCCGACCGTCATGTTGTACAGCTCGATCATACTGCCATGGTCTTCCCAATAATAAATGACAAACATCCATTTCTACGACATCACACCAGATTTCGTCCTTGTATTTCTTCCCAATAGAGAATGGAACACGAACTCGTCTATCCACTTTCACTTCTCCTCCTTTTCTCAACCATGCTAACTTGTATGGACTCGGATGTTTCTCTGTCTTCAATTTCAACTTTGTCACAGCCTCGGTCGAAATAATATTATCACAGCTTCCTGCGTCAATTACAAACTTACACACCTTCCCCAGAATAGTACATGTTGACTGAAAGATATTACTTCTCAACCAACTAGCTTCCTCCTGCTTCGGTGTTAAACACGATCTTCTTAGCATTAGATTACAACCTTCATCTCCTGACGCAATATCCTGCTCATCCTCCTCAGCTGGATTAGAACAATCTCCATCAACATCCTCATCGTCAACTTCTGCAATCATGGTTCTCTTCTTTGGCTTTGGACACTCACTGCTTTTATGACCCAATTCCTGACAATTGTAACATTTGAAACCATTGTTAACCCTTGTCTTCTCAACCTCCTTCACCACTGGTCTACTGATAGGTTTAGAAACATTAGAACTCCCTCCAACACCCTTCGCTTGATTGGTAGAATTAGTAAACACACCACTTCCTCGTCTCCCTTGTTTCTCCCAAGCCAACGCTTTTTGATGTGCCTCTGCCACAGATCTAGGATCGAACATATTTACCATATCCTGGATCTGCATTCTCAATCCCCCAATGAATCTAGATGTCAGTTGTTCTTCCGTTTCCATGATATCATTCCGTGCAATAAGTTGATAGAATTCATCAGCATAGTCATTAACTGTCTTTGTGCCCTGCCTCAAGTTCTGCAAACGTTGATACATCAAAGATTGATAATTGTATGGTAAGAACGTTGCTTTCATCAATTTCTTCATCTTCTCCCAAGATTCAACTTTTGACTTTCCCATTCGTTCACGTGTAAGTTTGGTTTGCTGCCACCATGCCAAAGCTCTACCCCTCAGCCTCGTAGCAACCAACTTCACTCTACGATGTTCTGGAACTCCTTTGAAGTCAAAAATCTCCTCAACATTAGCCACCCAATCTAGAAATTCCTCTGCTTGCATACCACCTTTGAATTCAGGAATTTCAGTTTTCATCCCCGACTCCCACTTGTGATCATATTCAGAACAGTTTTTTTCTTGACCTCTTCCTTGAATACTACCACCATCATACTCCTCTTCAAAATCAGATGCATAACGATGTCGATTCTGACCACCAATATCTCTACTACCATTACGCCTTCCACCTTCATCCCTTCTATCGACATTCCTCCGTTCACGATCATTCACGTTCCTCCCACGCCCTTGATCATTTTCAACACTTCTGTCTCGATTGGAATGTGGCGAGACTCTACTACCCCCATGGTTAGATTCTGGTGAAACCCTTCTCCGATTTTGATTCATCTCCGTCATAAGCTTCTCTAACCGGCCAATTCCTTCGTTAAGCTTTTCACTAAAATTCTCATTGATTCTTTGCTCCATCTCATCAGCTTCTTCTCTTCGATACAAAGCTTCTACGTTTTGGTGGCGATTAGCTCTTCTTGGCGGCATTCTTGAAAATTTCACAACACTTCAACACTTCAAAATTCAAACACAATTCGGACTTTGATCCAAAATGAAACGGATCGAAAACTTCCACTTTGTAGCAAATCGCGATGAACACGATGGACAAAGTTTCGGCCTCCAATGCAAATCCGAACTTCAATCTTCAAACAAATGCGAACAACTTCACTTGCTCACTGCTCAACTTCCAACTTCTCGGCCAAACAACTTCAAACTTCAAAACTCTTCAAAATGATTAGGCTCCAAGTCTCGATCTAACTATGATTGGTTAGAACAAGCTCCGATACCAAACTGACGCAGCGGATAATTCTAGACGATCTTCAATCGATGAACATAGCAATCGGTGGATTGATGGATACTGAAATGCCCAAATTCGTTGATCCGAAGATACCGAATTCTTGCTATCTCTGACTCGTTGATCCGAAGATTCCGGGAAAGAGATCTACGATTCTTCGACGTTGATCTTGCGCACAAGATACCGTGAATCGGCTTCAACAAACGATGATTCGAGCGCACTCGAATGACGTAAGTGGAGATAGGAGATACACTCGACTACCAATTGAAATTGAAAGCACAAAGCTAACAAAAGAGAATTTTATTCAATATTCAACAACCTTTTACAAATGAGACTCACGGCCTATTTATAGGCGAACAATTTTACAACAGAAATTTCTCCAACTCCTAAGTCGTTTCCGACTCATAGCTACGCTCTACGACTCATCATAAGTCGTGTACGACTCATCAAATTACAACATGACTTACGACTTATACAAAACAACTTATCAAACTGTACAAAATAACAACTACAACAACACACGACTCAACATACTCCGACTTATGACTCAGCCAAGGATACGACTTATTACAAACAGATGACTTAAAACAGATGCGGCTAAACAATGCAACACAACAACAGCTTTCTACGACTCAAGAATCAATGGTCTAGATTAACTCGGCATCAGAAACAACGGCATCCATCTTCACGCGACTCAACTAAGTCGTAACTCGTTTCTCCGTCTTCTTGCTTTGTGTTAAGGCGTGGACGACTTATACCTCCAGTTTCGTTAAGTCGTGGACGACTCATACCAGCTTCTCCCTTGAGTCGTGGATGGCTTATCTCCTCACCTTCCTTAAGTCGTGGACGACTCATACCAGCTTCTCCCTTGAGTCGTGGATGACTCATCACCGCCTCCTTGAGTCGCTTACGACTTATACCTTGACGACTCATTACCGCTTCCTTAAGTCGTAGACGTCTCATACGATTCATGCCTGTCTCTATGAGTCGTGGACGACTCATAGCATTGCCCTTAAGTCGTAGACGACTTATATCTTCCCCTTTGGTTTTCCAGTTGAGTCGTGGACGACTCATCACCGCCTCCTTAAGTCGTAGACGACTTATGCTTTCCCCTTTGGTTTTCCAGTTGAGTCGTGGACGACTCATCACCGCCTCCTTAAGTCGTAGACGACTTATGCCTTGGCCAAATAAGGGTTGCACTGCATCACGTTTGATATGAATGAATGTTTGATGTGTGTTGACTTTAGGTGATGGTTGTTTGCTTGTTGCAAGTGATGGTTGCTATGTTGATTGTTGTTATTGATTTAAGCAACTTCGAATATTTCATTTTATGTAATTGTTAACCGCTTGAATTATATAAGTGAAATACAGGTTATGGAAGCAAATGCTACTGCATTTTGTTTCATAAACAAGCGTTTGATTGCCCGACTAATAGGTACGTTTTCGGATTATGGTTTATAGCGTTATTGTATTGTTTTCCCGCGTTGGGATACATTAATTGGAAATTTTAAGTTATATATTTTATATTTTGATATTAAATTTTCTCCCGAGCCTCTTTGTACAAAGGAGACTACCGAAATTTTTCGAAAATTTTGACCTTAGTAAAGTTTTGAAATTATTTTTTCCAAACATTATTAATTTCAGTATAAAGAGATTAAATGGTTATAAATTGGTATATTTTATTTAAATTAATTAATTTTGAAAAATCTGTTTATTTATAAATCTAATGTTTAAGTAAGATATATTGATTTCTTAATATAATTTTCTTTTCTTCCCTTCCTTTTTCCTTTTCGGGGACAAAAAATTTTGAGTGGGGGAGAGTGTAACGACCTAGAAAATTCGGTAATTAAATTTCTTAATTTAATAAGATTTTGGTAACTTAATGTAACAACCCGGATTTTGGAGATTACCATTAATATTAAATTATAATTCAAATAATAATTTAATATTGTGATGATAAATGAATTGGAGGAATGAAAGGTGAGTTAATATTTTTTATTTTATATGAACAATGTTTTGATGAATAAAACTTGGGTTTTTAATTAATGTGAGTTAATTTATCTCATAAGATGTTATTTCAACATATTGATGGTTGGAATAAATATAAATGAGTGAAAATAATCTTAGAATATTTTATTTGTGAAATTGGGTTGAAAATAAATGATGTTAGTTATTTACTAAGTCAAAATGGGAAGTATTGGAATTTTATTCCAATAATAGCCTTTTATAGTGAATAAAAAGGGCAAATGAGAAGAAAATGAATTTTCAAAGTGTATTAATGATTGAAAATAGTGTTGTAATATTTTAAAAAGTGTTAAAACATTTAATACACTTATTTGAGTTAAGACATAATTTTTATTTGACTCAGATTGTTTAAAAATGTGGTTTTTGTCTAAAAGTAACAATATTGTCAAATATTGTGTAAATTAATAGTTTATTGGGAAAATAATATTTTTAAGTGTAAAAAAAATTGTGTTAATCATGTTCACCTTGTTAAAATATGAAGAATGCATTTTGTCTCATGTAAAAAGAAGTTAATATGAGAAAGTTATGTTAAAAATAGTAAAAAAACCTATGTATATTAGGCTAAATAATTCTCTAAGTATGAGAATGGACTAAATGGGTATAGTAAACATCCAATAACCCAAATTCTATAGTTTTCTAATGAAGTACGTTCCTTTTCTTCCAAAACTCATTACAGTAAAACCTAAATCAGAAAAGAAAAAGCTTCAATGTACAAAACAATGGCTACCCTCTTCAAAATTTAATCTTCCAAGCTCTATCTTTGCAATTTAAAAGCCTAATTCAAGTTAGAATCATAAAAGAAGGTAATCTCCAACCTATTCTATCATAAAATCCATCTAAAACCCATCTCTTCATCAAAAAACTATTTTTGTAGTCATAATTGTTGATTTGCTTCTCTCCTTGTTTGCATGTACCTATTCATAGTTTTATGGGTTTGGATGCTCTGTTCTTGGCTAAAAGCATCAATCTTTGGTATTTAATCATAATTCAATCTTCATGAAGGCAAGGTGAGTGAAACTCACAGACCCTAGCTCTTTATATGATCAAAATGTTATAATCAGTGAATTACTGAAGCTGAAACAAATTTAGGCATAACTTTCTCGTTTTTGATCCGATTTTGATAATTTTAGATGTTCCAAAAAGCTTAATTCATGTGCTAGAACTTTCTTGTTTTGAGTTTTCTGTAATTTTGAAGTTATCTATGTAAAAATTTAATTTTTCTACTGCAAACCCGAAAGCAAAACCAATATTTGCTCTTTCATTGAAGCTGAAACGAATTTTACCATAACTACTTCGTTTCTTAGCTGATTTTGATGATCTTGGTCATTCCGGAAAGCTTAGAAACTAAGCTACAACTTTTATTCTACTCATTTTGCCTGATTTCAAAGTTACCTATGCTGAAATTGCAACTGTTTGTCGCTGTCCTGTAAATGCATAAGTTCAGGCTGAGTTTGATGTGTTCTTTTAGTAATTTGATCATCTTGTTTCAAATTATAATTTAGAAATTTTAGATGTTCTGAAATCCTTGTGAAATATGCAACAACTTTTCTTTTTTCGGTTTTGAATGATTTTGAGGTTTACATAGTGAATAACTGACTTTTTTTATCGCTGGCCTGTGTTAATAGCCAGTGCACATAAATTTTTTTAAGTGGTATTTCGCTCATAACTTATTCGTTATTAATTGAAATATTGAAATGTTTGATGTTCTGGAAACCATATGATGTAGGCTACAACTTTTATGTTTTGAGTATTGTAGAATTTCGATGTTTAAATGGTGGAAAATTGATGTTTTTACTTCTGGCCTGTCATCGACAGCCACAATATTTATATATTTGTCTGATTTCGACGATTTCATTTGCATTCTTTTGCTGGTTTTTTTTTATGAAACTTGATGATAATATTTGATCATTTTGTCCAGCAATGAACTAATCAAGTTAGGATGAGATTTGAATTTAAATTAATTTAAATTCGATTTAAATTTGAATATCGGTTTAGGCCGATTAAAATTGCAAATTGATGTTTTCTTGAGTTTAAAAAAAATCCGAATAAATTCCAGAAAATCTTCTAACATCATCAATGGAGTAATAAATGTTTTTATGTATTCTTAGAGGTTTTTAATCAATTATTATTTATTTTTAAGGCTTTTAAAAATTATTAAAATCCTTTTTAATGATGTGTTTTCTCACAATCTTTTAGATAAATTTCTAAAATTTGTTTTATAACACCGTTTTCTCAAGTAAAATCTTTTATAATTAATTTTGTTTATTTTAATTACTTGTTAATTCTCTTTGCTAAAATGGGCCTCGGGGTGGGGCGTTACAGCTTGGTATCAGAGCTGTGGTCAGAACAAAGTAGAATAAACACAGAATAGTACGTATACCATGATACATCGAAGTACAATACAAGTGAATCATTGTCCTTTATTCGAGCTTGTTTTCGAATCGAGCCTTGATTCTTTTTGGAGTTTTGGGATTATTCTATTCTTATTTTTGTCGATATGAGTGAGTTCATATCGATGGAGCTGATTGATTTCTTTGAGCATTCTTGTGCATTCCTTTGAGAGTTGTGAATCCTATTGAAGAGATCCACAACGATTGGCTCGTTGTGGGCATTCTGAGAATTTTTTTTTGATGTTGCTTTAGTGAGTATTCATTATTACTCACTATCTTGAGTTGTATTTGATTTGAGATAGATTGACTTATTTGATGTAAAGTTTGATCATTTTGTTGTTATAGGATCCCATATTTATTTAGGCATCCTAATTTGATTGGTTTATTATTTCTATCACTTTGGAATGTTAATGATGATTCTGAAGTTTCTGTATTCACTCTTGAGTATCGATATGTTGATGATATTTCTCAAATTCTAGTCATGGTGACTTTGTTGAGTTTTTTGAGTCCGTTTGGATTTGACATCTAATCGGGCAATCGAGTGTTGAGGTAACCTTATTCTTGGCTCTTAGCTTTTCGGCTATCCTTACACGAGGACATCCACTAAGGAATGAGGTGAGTTTCTAGATTGTTCAAGTTTGATTGAGTTTACAATTCAGTTTCTTTGAGTTATCCTTTTCGGATACTCAATCGGTGTGATCCTTTGTAGCATTACATTCTTTGAAGTAATGATTTGTTGTTTGTGTGCTTCTTCTCTTTCGAGAAGAATATCTTGCTTATCCTGTATCTTGATGATTTTTGGGAGTGGTTCATGACATCATAAGATTGACGAACACTCTATCTCCTCCTGTTGATATTGAGAATCGAGTATTCTAGGAATATCTTGATGCATTGTCTTAATGTTCTTTGGTTTGAATTTGAAGCTATATAAATATGAGTTTTAAAGAGAAATTTGAGCTTTGAGATATTTTAAAAAAAATCAAAGAATATTTTGAGAATATATTTACATGAGTAATATTACTTTTATAAAAATAATTTGAGAATGTTGGGTTGTCCATCGAGTAGTTAAGAGTTCTTGTCGATACGCCTGATCAACTTATCGATAGGAATCTCCAAAATGCTATGATGAGGCAATCAGACACGATGGTTTGTGTTTTAAAAATTGAGATTTTGAAAATAATATTTGAGATTAAATATTAAATTTATTTTTGAATGGTAATTGTAGCCATTGATTTTAGAGACGAGTAAAAGAGTGGCGAGGCAGTTTTGATCGTTTGGTCAACTCTGCAGCCAATGGATATATTTATTCATTAGAGACTCAATGGCGAGGCAATGCCATTTATTTATTTTTAAATTATAAAGAGGAGAATATAAATGAGATTAATTTTTGAGCCGTGCCTTATTGGAAGTATATTTTGAGATTTTAGAATCTATATTATATACATGGATGTTTTAAGGGAAGAGTTATAAGAGAATTCGAAGATTGTTTTTTTTTAACTACTTAAGTGGTTTAATAAAATGGGTTAAGAGAATTTAAACTCTTAATTTATTTTGTGGAATATTATTATGGATTTACAAATTTCTTTGGAAATTAATTTTGAAGTGAGAGAAGAAATTTGGACTTTTAATTTGAGTTTTAAATTACTTGTTAAGTAATATAGTAAAAAATTTGAAAATTTGAAAATGTTGAAAATTGAGATTTAAAATTTAGAAGATGTTGATAAAAAAAATTCTAAATATCTTGGATTGAAAAGTAATTTGAGCTTATATTCTTGTTCTTGAGTTCAATCTATTCTTGTGCTATTGATGACGACGTGCATTTTTGCAGTCGTTTGAGTTTGGTGGCCTCATGAGAAGCCATTTTGTGTGATTTATCTATCTTGTCTATTGAGTCTATCCTTGTTGTAACGACCCCGAAATTTAAATTTATTTAAATTAATAATTAAATGAATTTTTGAATTAAATTGAGTAATTAAATAAATTTTTGGATAAAAATTTGTAAAATTAATTAGAAAATTTGAGCAAGTTTCCCCGGATCAAATATATTCTGTATACATCATTTAAATTTATAAATATTGTAAATATTGTACATATATGTGAATATATATGTATACGTGATATATGAGAAAATTTGAAGTTAATATATATGCATATTGAATTCGAGTTTAAATCTAAGTTTAAATGGTTTAATAATGATAATAAATAAGATAATAAATATTAGAGTAAGATAGAAAGTATTACATTAAAAATAAACTATAACAACATAATAAAAGTAGAACTTCATTATATTGTGAAGTAATAAGATTAAAGAAACAAAATACAATATCTATGTACAAAATAAGAATCATTAGTTGTCAACAAGACTTTATATATGTACACTTGCAATAAGAAAAGAAAAGAAACAACAGTTAAAAACAAAACAAAATATATATACAACACACATATACATGAAGGACAATATATACATATATATCAAACAGCAAAGCAACAATTAATACAAGTAGGTAAACATAATGTCTTCAGCCAAGATAAAAATGCAAACAAAATACAAGACAAATACTATATTAGCCAAAACAAAGTAAGTCAACAAGCATGGCATATGAAGCATAAGGTACATAGGTATTTAATGCAAGTACCTCTAGCATACAAAAGAAATCATATCAGCCGAGCTAAAAGAAAGCAAAAAGAAAAAAAAAATGTAGGCTGTAAACAAGGCAGGGAACAAAGTCAATTCGAGTATGCTAAAGATCATCTCAGCCGAAAATATGTTGAAACCATATCAGTAAACTAAGAAAAAATCTCTAATATCATGTCAGCCTATACTTGTTGTATAAAATACCTTGTACAAATAATGTCCCTGTAAACTGTTTTATATAAGCAAAGGCATCTTATTTTAATTCGTTCATAACTTAGCAAAAACATCAATTCAACTCCAAAATCTGTAGCCTGCATTTTCTTGCAAACTGAAGCATGCATATAAGTTTGTAAATCAAGGAGCAAAAGCATTTTTAAGCAACATTCCAGTTTAAAGTTTCAAAACATCACAACAACTCAAGTTTTTAAAATGCATGGGGCAATTCAGTTTTAAAGATTCAAAAAGGCTTTTCAAATCTGGTGCTCTGTCTTCAACATAAAGGTGAGTAACTCCACAATCTAAATAGTTTGATTTTTATTGTTCTGTGGCCTGCTTATCTTGAAAACTTAGTTTCTTGTGAGTAAACATATTGTTTTCTAAGTTTAAACTCGTGTATTTGATTTTGAAGAGTATGTGCTTTGCTATAGAATTGTATGTATTTCTGTTCACATTGGGAAGTGGTATATGGTCTGTTATTCCATATATCTGGTTACAGAGTAAAGTAAAGTAGAGAAAATTTAATAAATCTTCATACAAACATCTTAAACGTAGGATTCCTTTTAAACAAAATAAGTTTATATAAACTTAAATCACAGCCTAGATTTTGTTTGAAGCTTGATAGTGGAATATGGACTCTATGAACTCAATTTTACAGTAAAAAGGGAATCATATGATTAATTCAAATATTTTAAATTGTTGAATTGATTATATAACTTGAATAAACATTCAAAGGTAGGATTTTTAAAACTAATATGATGTTTTTTTGTTGCTTATGCTATGAGCAGTTCACAGTTGAATAGATTTTGCATTTTTACCAATTTCTAATGATCGATCCAATATTTGCTGTTGAAATTTTGTTTGAAGCTAGTTTGCTGAGTAAGATTTCAGGAAAATTATCAAATAATTTTTCTATTGCATAAATTGAAGGAACGAGGTGAATTTTAGGTTTATGCTCGAGTTTTGTAGTGGTCTGGGAACGAGGTGTTTCCACCACCTCTAGTCGATCGAGCTGCGTGATGCTCAAGGGGACGGTAGCGTGAGGGTTAGGCGAGGTGAGGCCGGAGTTGGAGTGTCTCTGGTGGTCGGAGCGACTGGGTTGAGGTGGTTTGTTGGATAGATCGAGCTTCAGATTTTCGAACGAACTACAACATTTCGATTTGAAACGTTTGGTGTCGAATCGAGTTTCGATTTCGAGCGTATGTGAGATTCGCGAATTGCCGATGGTCATGAAGTTCGTCGGAGCAGTGGTGCGACCCTGTGCACGTGTACGGCATAGAATGTGTCAGCGTTTGGTGGATGGAGAGCTACTCGACTCGTTACTCGAGAAAAAGGGGCGTTTGCTTCGAGTTATAACCGAGTACTTGAGCAAATTTCCTGATACTATAGTTTAAACTTCAATTTAAACTAACTGGAAATAAAAATAGAAAAAAAAGGGAGAAGAAGAAGAAGTACTTGAGGAACGAGGGATGATCTCGGGGAAGTTGGTGAGTAACTCGATTGTTTGCTCGAGTAAAACCTGGGATGTACTCGGGTTGGTTTTCAAAAAAAAAAAACTGCAATAAAAAAAGAAGAAGTAAAGTTAAGCAAATTATTTTCAACAAGTTTGAGCATTGTGGACTAAATAAGTGTTTAACAATTTAAGTTAAAACTTTAATACAAGTTTTAATTATTTTAGTTACTACGTAAGAATGTTTTAAAACTTAATTAATATTTAATTAAATAGATAATTTAAATTAAGTATGAAATTTAATTAACATAGTTAGTAATAATTTGATTTCAAAGTTTTAAGAAGATTTCTTTGGAAATGTTAATTAAGTGAATAATTAATATTAATTGATTATTTTCTGAAAGTATTTAAGAATAATTACTTTTTAATTGTAATTAGTAATGAATTAAGTAATTAAGAAGTTGATTAAATGGTTTAATGTGTTAACTTAAAAGTTAAGTTAATTTTATATTGATTAATGATTTAAATTTAACTAAAGATCAATTAATTATTAATTTAAAGCTAATTGATTTATAATTAAGGATAATTAATTAAATGGTAATTAATTAAGGGTTAATTTATTAATTAAAGACAATCAATTAAATGGTGAAATTTATAATTAAAGATTAATTATTTAAATAATTAAAGATTGATGAATTATAATTAAAGGTTAATTAATTTATTATTAATGATTAATTAATAAATGACTAAAGAATAATTAATCAAGATAATTTGTAATTGATTAATATTAATTTACCAGGATTAATAATTCATAAGAAATTAATCTGTTTAATTATAATCAGATATAAATTGACCTTACTTATAATCAAAGATAAAAGTTATTTTGAATAACTTAAATCGTGTTTTGAAAATTTAAATAATTTGATTTAAATTTAAATTCAAGTTAAAATTGAATCCTAAAATTTAAAACTAGGGATTAAAGATGTTGTACAGTTATATACGGGTTAAACTATTTTAAGGATATTGATTTGGGAATTTGAATATTTAATTCAAAGGCTTTAACTTGTGTAAATATAACTGGATTTTTTTCGAATCGAAAACTACTTGTTTTCAAATAGTAAAAGCTTTCATTTTTAGAAATGAATTTCCAAATTGGGTTGAAAGGTTTCAAGTTTGAAATAAAATTGAAATGTTTTGAAAACTATGAAATGAGTCTTTGATTCAAAGACCGAACGAGTTAATCCAACTTGAAATAAAAAAAATTTGAAAGGCTATGAGTGAATCTTTGGAAACGAGTTTTGAAAGCTATAAGTTAAATCTTGACTTAAAGGTTTAACGAGTTAATCCAAGTAAAATGGAAATTGTTTTGAAATATATGAATGAATCTTTGTGAATGGGGTTAACTTTGTGAATTGAATCTTTTTGTTTAAAGATTTAAAATGGTAATTTGTTTTAACCATTCGAATGAAAGGTTTTGGGTAATAAGTTGTGACTTAATTGAAATCCCATATCCATATGATTTTTAATTGCGCTCACTATTCAGGTTAGCCGGGAAAGGACCTTTGGGTCGTATAACCCATTCCGAATATGTGATACGTCGTTATGGATGGCATTTGATGATCGGTGTTGAAGACCAGATATTTTTGAAAACGGAAGGATTACCGTCGAGTTACTCTACATCGGCTGATCTCCGGTATAAAGGTTTTATCACCCTTAGTAGCGGGAAGTCCGGACGTGATTGAAAATTATCTGGAATTGCAAGGGCTTCGTGAGAAGTGCCTTCGGTTCTTTTCGAACCCGGAACAGACTTGTATGGATTGTGTGTCTGACATTACACTTTGAGATATAAAGCAGATTTCTTTCAAATACATTTCTATTGGTGGCGGAGAATTTATTCTCTTAGCTTAACACCCTTCTCTGAGACGTACAAGCTCAGAGGTTATGTAGTTGAAATTTATCAGCGATATATCCCAATTTGGTAATGTGACATGCTGAGTGTTGCTGTGTGATGATCAGTGTTTGATCATTTGTGATATGATCATTTGTTTGATCATTTATCTTTGTGATCATAGGTTGATCATCTGTTGACCCAAAGCGTGGCTTTTTGAAAAAGCGTAGCTTTGTGGACGAGACTTCGTCGAGCCTCACAACCCGGTAATGGTCGAAACAGGAATGTTGCGGCAAGGTTTCAAGGGTAGCTCCCCTAGGGTATGACCATTCCTTCTAGAAAAGGGTAGTATCATGGTATGGAGCCCAGATACTTACTCATGTGGATACACTTATTTATTATGTGTGATGTTGGTTTCGAGGCGCCTCGGTTATAGGTCCCAAAGGACCGGGGGTGGCATATCTCAGGTTTTGTAATATTCCCCGGGTAGGGGGGTAGCCGGCCTTGTTTGGCAGAGAACGGTTTGGTTTTCGGAGCGTCCCGCTAGAGGCGTTTCTTTCATGGAATAGGAAGTTCCTTAGCCTGACCATTAGTTGGAAATCCATCTTCCAAATACGAGCCTTGTACGGTTTTAGTTGTAGAACCTGCCATCTACTTATGGTGGCGCCCCACTGTTTGGATGGTAGCTATAGTAGGCATAGTTCGAAATGTCTATGTTGGCTAAGATTGATATTCTATTTTCGAAATGATTTCCTCACTATGCACTAATAATAATATCAAAAATGATTTTATTTTGCATAGTAAGCATCTTTGACTATCATAAGAAGAAATCTCCTCCAATTCTGCATTTGCATTGTGTGTGTGGTGGGAGGTCTTATGGTAGTTTCATTTTCCAAAAGTATTTCGAATTGACTTTAAAATTCTCTGCTATTTGTTTTTAAAGAAACTGTTTTTGTTGTTCACACCAGTCCCACGACTGACTCGGAGTTTATTGTTCATTTCCTAAACTCTGGGTGCTCAAAATTTTCTACACGAGCAGTCTAGAGTTGGGTTTTTCAGATATTCAGATTCAGTAGATTATCTGAAGCTAGTTCAGTCTTTGGATATGGACTGCACTTGCTATCTTTATGCATCGTTATTGGGAGTTTGAGCTATTTCTGGATTAGTGCATTCTGAAGATGGAGATTATCCGCTGCTGATGTTATCGTTTTCTTTCTCGCTGCTATTAGTTGTATCACTCTGTTGTATCAGATATTGTATATCAATGTATTATTCATTTATTCCGTTGTGTTGTTATTTACTTAATGTTGTTATAAGCTCCGGCGAACCGGATTTGAACGGTCAAATCTACGGCATTCGAGTACGATGTAAAGTATGGATGTCGATTTTCGAGTGCGAAAATCTGGGGCGTTACACTTGTTGTGAGGATGTTCTTTCCGTATTATTATGAGGAAAATTATGTTGATGATCATTTTTATTGTTTAGAGTTTGGGTTTGATACCGACTTTATTCATAGAGTTTTGAGTAATCAATCATTTTCGATTGACTATTTGTTAAGCATCTTATTTAGTTTTGATTCAAGACGGGAGATCTTCGAAATTCTTTCGAGTTACTTGGAAAAATCAATGGTTTGCTAATCACTATATTAGCATATGATAGGCCTTTGAATTAACCAAGTGAGTTTTTCCTTGTTTCTTTCTACCATTCTATATTGAGAGTATGAATGGTTTGGAATTCGAGCTTGTCCTTATCCTTCGATGATTTATCTTTAGTGTTGTTTACAGCTTTTTCCTCTAGAAATTGCGAGGACGCAATTTTGTTAAGGAGGGGAGTCTGTAACAACCCGGATTTTGGAGATTACCATTAATATTAAATTATAATTCAAATAATAATTTAATATTGTGATGATAAATGAATTGGAGGAATGAAAGGTGAGTTAATATTGTTTATTTTATATGAACAATGTTTTGATGAATAAAACTTGGGTTTTTAATTTATGTGAGTTAATTTATCTCATAAGATGTTATTTCAACATATTGATGGTTGGAATAAATATAAATGAGTGAAAATAATCTTAGAATATTTTATTTGTGAAATTGGGTTGAAAATAAATGATGTTAGTTATTTACTAAGTCAAAATGGGAAGTATTTGAATTTTATTCCAATAATAGCCTTTTATAGTGAATAAAAAGGGCAAATGAGAAGAAAATGAATTTTTCGAAGTGTATTAATGATTGAAAATAGTGTTGTAATATTTTAAAAAGTGTTAAAATATTTAATACACTTATTTGAGTTAAGAAATAATTTTTATTTGACTCAGATTGTTTAAAATTGTGGTTTTTGTCTAAAAATAACAATATTGTCAAATATTGTGTAAATTAATAGTTTATTGGGAAAATAATATTTTTAAGTGTTAAAAAAATTGTGTTAATCATGTTCACCTTGTTAAAATATGAAGAATGCATTTTGTCTCATGTAAAAAGAAGTTAATATGAGAAAGTTATGTTAAAAATAGTATAAAACCTATGTATATTAGGCTAAATAATTTTCTAAGTATGAGAATGGACTAAATGGGTATAGTAAACATCCAATAACCCAAGTTCTAGAGTTTTCTAATGAAGTACGTTCCTTTTCTTCCAAAACTCATTACAGTAAAACCTAAATCAGAAAAGAAAAAGCTTCAATGTACAAAACAATGGCTACCCTCTTCAAAATTTAATCTTCCAAGCTTTATCTTTACAAATTTAAAAGCCTAATTCAAGTTAGAATCATAAAAGAAGGTAATCTCCAACCTATTCTATCATAAAATCCATCTAAAACCCTTCTCTTCATCAAAAATCTATTTTTGTAGTCATAATTGTTGATTTGCTTCTCTCCTTGTTTGCGTGTACCTATTCTTCGTTTTACGGGTTTGGATGCCCTGTTCTTGACTAAAAGCATCAGTCTTTGGTATCTAAATCATAATTCAATCTTCATGAAGGCAAGGTGAGTGTAAAACTCACAAACCCTAGCTCTTTATATGATCAAAATGTTATAATCAGTGAATTACTGAAGCGGAAGCAAATTTAGGCATAACTTTCTCGTTTTTGATCTGATTTTGATAATTTCAGATGTTCCGAAAAGCTTAATTCATGTGCTAGAACTTTTTGGTTTTGAGTTTTCTATAATTTTGAAGTTATTTATGTCAAAATTTAATTTTTCTACTGCAAACTCGAGAGCAAAACCAATATTTGCTCTTTCATTGAAGCTGAAACGAATTTGACCATAACTACTTTGTTTCTTAGCCGATTTTGATGATCTTGGTCATTCCGGAAAGATTAGAAACTAAGCTACAAGATACAATATTCAATGTTTAATATATTTCAAAGCTTAAATATCCCACATTTCATAAATCCAATATCATTTATATAAACTCAAATAATATATACTTAAAATAATTTATCAAATAAATTAAATGAAAATATCAAAATATTATTCAAAACGTCATTCATTTTAATTCATTTAAATACCATTTAAATCATTCATTTTATTTAGGAATTAATTACCATTTCAAACTCACAATTCTAAAAATTTAATTTCTTCTATTTAAATCCGTTTAAAACCATTTAAATGTCTCTTCATTATCTTAAGAAATTTAACATTAAATTTCCTAAATTTTATCATTTTCCAAAGATTATTTTTTCATAAAAATTTATTAAAACAGCAAAATATAGTTTCTGTAGCACTTATAAAATGCTATGTAAAGTTATAGTTTAAAACGGTTATTTTTACAAAAGACAGCGTTTAAGTGCTGTAATAGATTCCTTTAAATTTCAAATAAACTTTAATGTTAAGTTTAACCACTATAGCAATTACAAAGTGCTATAATAGCCTTTATTTCAAATTAACATTTTAGTTCATTTAAAACAACTACAGCATTTACAAAATGCTGTAATATCTTTTACATTACATTTTAAAAATGCTGTTAAATCAAATTCAGGGTCTAAATACAAAATTTAACAAATAGTTGATTTTAATTTAAATCATTTTAACTTATAAAATCATATAATTTCATATTCTAAAATCATCCTTTCAATACTCTTATTTTTATGATTTTTATAAAGTTAAATTTCATCCAAAAATCAAATTTAAACATAATTTCTTATTTAAATTCAAGTATTGAATTCCATTTCTTTAATTAAATTATTAACTTAACATTAAGTTTAAATTTCCAAAATATAACTTATTACCATTTATTTTACTTAACTAAAATTCCACTTTTAACAAAAATTCAAAATTTCCCAAAATAAGTTATATTTCAAAATTTTACTTAAACATTCATTTATTTAACATTTTAACTTATTCAAAAATCATTGTAAATTTTGTAAAATCATTTAAAATACATTTTTAAATCAAAATATTATATTTTTCTTACTTTACATAATTTCCTTTTAAAAACAAAATGTAAATTCCAAAATTTACTTATAGTTCAAATTCTACTTTACCGTTTACTAAATTCATTATTTAATTTATAGAAAATCACTAATATTTCTATAAAAATCATTTTTAATTAACTTTAAATCAAATATTATAAATTTTACATTTTAACATATTTTAGAACATTTCAGGAAATATTATATAAACCACGGGTCTGTATATAGTTTTCTAGCCTAGGTCAAATGATACGGAAATATATCGTTTCAATCCACAATTTACAAAGAAAAATCCGGGTTCTATCATTTCAAACCGCAGTCCCAAGTAAAAGGAATGAAATAAAAACTACTCAGGCCTATCATTTCGGCCCATAACGATTTTCCCTTATTCTAAAGTCCGTTCGGATATGTATCATTTCAACCCATAGTGATTCTAGTCTATAGGGAACTGGCAATGGTGATAACAGCTATAAACAATAGAATAACATAAAATAATAGAAACATATGATATAACAGGTGTAATAATAGGTGTGAACAGCATATGATAATAATATAGCAGTTATAACAGGATGATATGCATTACAGATTCAAGCGATGTCAGTTTATCAACTACATAAGTACATATTAGTCTGGTGAGATTAACTCACCTGTTCAAAGCTGCAGATCACCACCAAAGCAAAAATACTGACACTACGAAGGCACAACAACACTACTACGATTTGAGAGTGGAGAGCCAAAGCTATATGACTTGATAACATATACACAAAACAATACAAGTATATGTAAGTATCAAGGCAAATTATCACTAAACAACATAGGAAATCAATGTCCAAAACAATATCGAATGAATTACACTTGCTCTCAACATCATATGGATTAGCAATAGGTTGGTTTAGCACGGCCAAGGCATGATCTAGGGGCTGGGTTTGGGTCTATATGGTCGGCCTATGTTGGTTAAAATGGTGGTGAAGTATTGATGCAAAAATTTACAAAACAAGGAAAATATCATCACATCTTGGCTCCTATTGGGCTCGGCCTCAAGCTCTATGGTCATAGCCTGATGTCTAGATGGTAGTGGCTTATGTGGCAAAGGATGGAGGTCAGGTCAGAGGTGGTGGTGGAGGAAGTGGCGGCAAGTGGTGGTTGAAGGTGATGGAACAAGAGATAGCTCGATTTGCAATGCTATGTGATGGATTTGTGTAAATTAGGTGGTGTCTCATGCTTTGGTGGGCTCAGCCTGGAGCTGGTGATAACCTAGGGTGGTAGTTGGTCGGAGTATCTGGTGGTGGAGATCGGCCAAAGGCTGGAGGAGGGAGGAGATGATCAAAAAAGTGGAGAACAATTGCAAATTCAAGTAGAAAAATAGGAAAAACACAAAGAAAAGAAGGAGATTTTTACCCATCCTTTGATTTGAAATTGCCGTGCATTTTTTTTGTGTTTGAGGAAGTGATTGAGTATGTGAAAAAAAAAGAGAAGTGCGGTAGAAAAGAAAAGAAAAGCATGGCTAAAATCAATGAATGTGTAGGTTGAGAAAATGAAAGGTTGGAAGGCTAAAGGTCAAAAGAAGATAAAAGGTTTCAAGTCTTTTCAAATTTCGTCCATTTATTTTTAATTTATATAACTGAAATATATATATAACAGTAATTAAGGAATTAATGAATTGTAAATTCAAGCGATATAATAAAGAATTATTTTAAAAGTTTAAAGTTTAAATTTAAAAAAAAAAGTAATTTGGAAAAAAAATCTAAAATTGGTATTTCAGTTAAAAGGTATTTTAAATCATAATTAATAATTTAAATCTGAAGCTAAAGGATTTTTGAAATAAATGGATTAAATTGGAAATCAATTTAGGAATTGATTTAAATGTGAAAACCGGGGTTTTAATGGAAAATGTGGATATGGAATTTATAAACGGGGTTTATAAAAGCTAAGTGATTTATCAAAGGATTTCGGAAAGAATAAATTTAAGGTGGGAATTTATTAAAGGAATTTGGTTAAAAATAAACGGTGATTGTAACAACCCGCATATATGTCGATTTTATATTTAAATATTTTATTTAAATATAACATCGTTCGTCGGATTTTAGTCCGAAAAGCTACTTTTTGCAAACAGTCGAATTGGGACTCGAGACCACTTCCACTGAGTTCAAAATGTCGTTTGCGACCTTTTAGAGTATAAGCTTCGATATATTTGGAGTTAGTGGAATTTGGCCACTTTTTCACTTGGGGGCTTTGGTTTGGGCTGAACCCATTAATAACTTACTAACTCAGTTCCAACCCCCTCTCCTCTCCATTCACTCATTCCCACTCTTCAAACTCAAGCAAAAACTGAAAATGGTGGAAAGGAAAGGGAATTAGAAATTCCAAACCCTAGTTCCTCTTGCAAACTCAAGTCCTTGCTCCAAATTCGAAGAGAACCCATTGGTAAGCATCTCCTTCATCTTCTCCAACCCGTTCTCCTTTCAATTTCAGAAAATTCCCTAAACCTAATTTAGGAAATGTTTCTCTTTTGAGCATAGATTCAAGCTCATTTGGGTTGTGTTGAAGAGTGGTTGATTCTCCCTTCGCTTCCAAGCTTCTTCTTCATTTGTTTGGGTTCAAAGGTGAGATTTTTATCTCACATCTAAGTCTTTAATTATCTTCGATTGTTAGGTATGAATTCCTAACACTTATTCTTGTGCAATTGATTTTGGTTTGGATTGATTTGGTGTATATTCCAATTTTTGGTGTTTTGAAATCAAAATCTATGAAAATCCTTTTATGGATATTTGGACATTGGTATTTGAGGCGTGTCGAAGAGCCGTTAAGGCTGGGTTGTCGCTTGGCGTAAATCCTTAGTCGTTGTCGCTCGATCGGTCGCTTCCGGTATTCATTTGGCCATTTTTGGTCTAGGTTCAGGGAATGCCCTGAACCCAGTTTCAGACGTCTGAAACGTTAGATTCAGACGTCTGAATATTATATTGGGAAGATTTTTATTCCCAGATTCAGACGGCTGAATCTTTGGCTCCAGACGTCTGAATTGGCTCGATTTCAAACAGAAAGAAAATAGGCTTAAATTGCCTATTTACGACGTCTGAAATATTTCGTTCAGACGTCTGAATCTGTGTTCTGGAAAATATTTCATTTTCCGGATTCAGACGTCTGAACCAATTATTTCAGACGTCTGAATCTGCAGTCTTTTGCCTATTTCCCTATTGTGCTTGAATTTCCAACTCTAATCAATTCGTGTTGATTCCCTTTTTGTTGTTATCATTTATTATCGGCCACTTTGTTAAGTCGCCCACCTTTTTAAACTTAGGTCGCTTGTCTTCACTAAGTCGTACCATTTTGACGGGGCGCTGCCCCGCACCCCGTCGGGGGCGCTGCCCCCTGGACCCGACCTGACCGGGCAGGTCGAACCCCGTATTACTCTGCGTAGGCAATCTTATCTGAAAAGCATTCATCAGAACTTCCACTTTGATGCATTTTGAGCTGATTTCCTTGGATTTTATTCACGTCTCCGAATGTGAATTTTTGTGATAGATTGTTCCAACAATCGTTTTATGACTTGTCACTTTAAAGATATGAAGGTTTTAATACTAGTAGTAAATATCAAAACTCTTTCATCAAATTGATTTCAACACTATTTTTAATATCAAAAGTTCGTTTTCTCAAACCGATTTCCAATCTACTAATATATATAAGCCTTTACTTCACTCGAATGAGAAATCGACTTAAACGACTTAGTAAAACGAGTGGTATGAAACGCTTGCGTTCACTCATCGGTTAGCTCTTGGACTTGTTCGATTGAACCCTTTTCGTGACAATTTCCTAGTGAAGATTTACAGCTTGTTCGTAAATATTTAAGTTAAGCAAGTGGTTATGGGACATGAAGCTAAACTCATATATTTACTAGCTTGGTGTGATTGACACTTCTCGCTGATCATGATGATCATTTTATGATTTAGACTAGCAATTGTGCGATGTCTATTTGTTTGCAAGGTTAGACTAGACCGCAGTGGTGTGATTCCGACTCACACATATCTCTTTGTCCGCAAGGTTAGTCTAGACCGCAGTAGTGTGATTCCGACTCACACATATCTTTTTGTTTGCGAGGTTAGGCTAGACACCACTTGTGTGATTCCATTCACACATACCTTTTTGCTTTTTGGTTAGCCTAGGCCTCAATCAGTGTGATTCCGACTCACACATATGGGGTAGCGCCCCATGGTCTTCGGACCATCATGTGATATGCCTCTTTCTCTTTTTATGATTTCTGTATTTCTTGTTTTGATTTCTGGATTTTTATGTCATTGACTTGTTATGAGTACAAGTTTAGGGTATGATGCCCTCTTTGGATCTTTGAGAAGATTCTTGTGATATTGATCATTTCTCATCGGTTGATCTCCTGTTGATCATCATTTTCATACTTATAGTAGTATGTCAGTATGGGTATTCTATGTTTATGCCATATCTATTATTTTATATCATGTCATCTGATATTTATAGTTAGACTGATCCGTTTATTATTTTCTTAAATAATACTCGGGTCAGACCGAGATGTTACAGGTGCTTCTGCTTGACTTCCTCCCGGGATTTGCTACTCTGACTTTTGGCTAACTATTTAGTTTTGCAGTTCTTTTGTTGTATACACTTGAGATATGGACTCGTAGTTGTATTCTTTTGGTATAGCACGTGTTGCTATTCTTTTGTATTATCGTGGATCTTTCTGACCACTACTCTGATGTACACTTTCATGTATTGTATATTTATTCATATCTTCTTCCGCCTTTGTGATATGGATGTCTGTGACTGATTTATGTTATGTTTATTTCTATATTTGTTTCCGAAGATTATATATAGCCACTGTGTGATAGCTTTGAGTTTGTATCGGTATGTCGGATTTCCTCCTTAAATGATATGCATTCTATACTATCTGACATATCGGTACTCGCACAAAGAAGTTACATGGATGGTCGCTCCTCAACAGCCTTATTCTCCGCGCTAGTTGACAGCATTACTCCGTAGTGTTCTTGGCTAGCGTGGGTATAGAGGTGGGGCGTCACAGTGATTTATTTTTTAGAATGCGAGGAGAAGTATATTTCCCTGGGTAACCAAGTACGTTTTCAAAAATAAATTTTTAAATATAAGATAAAGGATTTAATTTTGTTTTTTTTAAAACAAAACATATTTTATAAAATTTATTATTTGTGAAATGTTTAAATTCTAAATAAGTATTAGTTTCAAATCTATTTTCTTATTTTAAGGTGACTTAGTATTTTGTTTAAAAGAGAAAATTTTAGTTTATATTTATAAAGTAGTCTTATTTTTAAATATTTCTTAAGTATTATTTTTCATTTAGTTTGAAGCCGTTTTCTAAATATAAACGTTAAAGTATATTTTCAATAAGTGTTTTAAATTAATTCCAATGTTTATCTAAAGCATATTTCCTAGTGTTAAAATTATTTTAAATATTAAGTGTTGTTTGGTGATTTCAAAGTGATTTTTATTTTACATATCCTTAAATTATATATTATATAAAGTATTTAAATAGTTCAAATTTCAATGTTATAAAGTATATTTTAATAAGGGATTTTAAATTGTTTTAAATCTACAAGGCTTTAGTACTTGGTGTTTCAGTGGAATAAATATTTGGTAGATTATTCCGTGAGAAGAACATGGTTTAAAATCGTTTTCAAAAAGGGGTTGAAAGGGAAATAAAATCTTGGGAAGACATTTAGAGATAAATAAATAATTGGGAAATTTATTTATTGTTGGATGATTGTTTGTGAATATTTAATTGATAGTTAAATAACCGACTATCAATATTGGCCAAATGCGCTGATCGTTTCGAAGAGACCGGGATCGGGATTTATTTTCCGAAAACCACTTCGATCCGGTTTGTACGTTTCGTGAAACATTTTTGGCGTCGAAGATGGAGCAGTGAAGTGCAAGGGCTAGTCGCTACTAATCCTGAGGATATTTTCAAAATGGATGTAGTAGGAATAGTGCCTTCGGTTCTGTTCGAACCCGGGACGGACTTGTATGGACGAATGCTTGCAAAAACATCGTCAGGTGGACGATAGGCATTCTAAGGGATATTGTTCTGTAAAGGTATCGTTGAGCCTCGAGCCTCATCAACCGGGAATGACTGAAAATCAGGGGTTATGCAGCAAGGCTTCGTGGGTAGCCCCCACTTGAGAGTAAGGTCATCCCTGTCTTGATGTCCCTTTATATTTCGGTTTAGTGTTGCGGTTGCTGATCACAACCGCGGGGTGATCTTATTTGGAATTATCCAGTAAGGGATGGTTCCGGCCTTGTGTTGCAGAGGACTTAGGGTGGGTCCTCGGTATGCTGATCTAGACCAGGTACTGTGACAGGTGGTACCCCAGTGCCTAGTCATTGTTGGAAATCCATTCTCCCTACGTGCCTTGTACGAGTTTTGTTTGTATTACCCATGTTATGGATAGTATGCTGGAATTTAATAGATGTAACCATTCAGCTATTTGAATAAGTACTTGTGGATAGACACTATTGTAATATCAGAGGATTTTATAGAAAAGTGTTTTAGCTATCGTAAGGTAAAAACCCGACATGTTTATTTGTGGCGTGGTCTTACGAGATGCTTTTGTTTTCAAGGGATTTTGAAACTTTAATAATCAATTTGAGTGTGATTTTCTCACGCTAGTATTCAGACTGACTCGGATGTTATTTAACTGTAATGCTCAGGTCAGACCGAGTATTATAGATTACAGGATAAATGCTATGAAGCTCTGGAGATGATCTGGATGGCGAAGCGTACATCCATATTTTGATTATTTGATTCTTGTTCCGCTGTGTATCTGGTTGTATGTTATTGATGTGTTGTACTCTGATGATGTATTCTGATGATGTATGTATATAAACAGATATGATTTTCTTTTGTGTAAAGATCTGTTATTATATATTATATTTATTCCGCTGCGATGTGAGATTCTGATGTGTTGTTTTTATTTTCTCTTCTTCTTTTAGCACAAATGGTTCGAATTTCCGGGTTAGGAAAGTTGGGTCGTTTCACTTGGTATCAGAGCCAGGTTGGCGATAACCTTTGCTCTGGTGGGGATTTTGAGCGTATTTATAAATATGAGCGAGTATTTGTTAGTGAATATAAAATGGTTTTATATTGTGTGATTGATTTAACGAGCAGTTTATAGATTCTGGTCGATGTGCGGGACGCCACAATATTTGTAACAACCCGCATATCTATCAATTCTATATTTAAATATTTTATTTAAATATTTTATCGTTAGTCGGATGTTAGTCCGAAAAGCTACTTTTTGCATACGGTCAAATTAGGACTCGAGACCACCCCCATTGAGTTCAAAATGACGTTTGCGATCTTTTTGAGTGTAAACTTCGATATGTTTGGAGATAGTGAAATTTTCGTCACTTTTCCCGCTTGAGACTTTGGTTTGGACTGCACCTTCTTAACTCAGCCCACCCCCTCTTCTCTTCATCACTTCAAGCTTCTTCAAAAATGGTGGAGGGAAAGAGAAATTAAAACTCCCAAACACAAATTCCATTGCAAATCCGAGATTCAACATCAAATTCACGTTTAGACCATTGATTGAAGCTTGTTGGTGTTCTTGCTTTGCTCTCAAATCTCCATCTTCATCAAATTCCGTGAAAAGGTGAGATTTTTGATCTCACATCTTGCCTATATCTATCTTGGACTGTTGGGAATGATCCCCTATTGTATTTGCATCAACATTTGCATTTGGTTTGGATTGGATTGGCGAAAAACTTCGATTTTCAGCGTTTTGGTGATTTTTCTGGCCTTAAGTCGTTTCTGCCTTCGATGAGTCGTCCACGAGTTAAGCCTAAGTCGTGAGTCGTTCACGAGTTAAGGGCTTAGGTCGCGCGCGTGTATTTCTGTTCGTCTGGCCTGAGTCGTTCACGAGTTAAAGGCCTGAGTCGTTCTCGAGTTAAAGTGTTAAGTCGTTCCAGGCGTTGAGTCGTTCTGGGTGTGCTAAGTCGTTCACGAGCTAAAGGCTTGAGTCGTTCAGGAGCTAAAGGCATAAGTCGTTCAGGAGTTAAAGGCTGAGTCGTTCGCGAGTTACTGGCTTGAGTCGTTCAGGAGCTAAAGGCTTAAGTCGTTCAGGAGCTAAAGGCATAAGTCGTTCAGGAGTTAAAGGCCTTAAGTCGTAGGTCGTTTTGCAGTTAGCTCGCTCGCCCTGGCTTAAGTCGTTAAGTCGTTAAAGGCTTAAGTCGTTAAGTCGTTCAAGACTTAGGTCGTATGACCTTATCCCTTAAGTCGTAAGTCGCTTGCCTCCCTTAAGTCCTAGGTCGTATGACTCTTAAGTCCTAGGTCGTTGGCTTTAAATCGTTAAGTCGTAGGTCGCTGCTTCTCTTAAGTCGCTTTCCTCCCTTAAGTCGTAAGTCGTTCGCGAGTTAGTACTTGTTCGTTTGACCTGTTCTTCTGCTAGCTCGCGTGGCATTCTCCACTTAGGTCGTATGACCTTATCCCCTAAGTCGTAAGTCGTTCGCGAGTTTGTACTTAGTCATTTTACCTGTTCTTCAGCTAGGTTGCACGGCAGTCTTCCCTTAGGTCGTATGACCTACTTCTCCTTAGGTCGAACCCCGTATTACTCTGCGTAGGCAATCTCGTCTGAAGAACATTGATCAGAATTTCTACTTTGATGGTTTTGGGATTGACTTCTTTGGACTTTACTCACGTCTTCGAACGTGAATTGATTTGTTCTACCATCGTTTTATGACTTGTCACTTTAAAGATATATGAAGGTTTCAATACTAATAGTAAATATCAAAACTCTTTCATCAAAGCGATTTCAACAGTATTTTAAGTATCAAAAGTTCGTTTTCTCAAACCGATTTTCAATCTACTAGTATATACAAGCCTTTACTTCACTCGAATGAGAAATCGACTTAAACGACTTAGTAAAACGAGTGGTATGAAACGCTTGCGTTCACTTCGTCGGTTAGCTCTTGGACTTGTTCGATTGAACCCTTTTTGTGACAATTTCCTAGTGAAGATTTACAGCTTGTTCGTAAATATTTAAGTTAAGCAAGTGGTTATGGGACATGAAGCTAAACTCATATATTTACTGGCTTGGTGTGATTGACACTTCCTTATGATCATGACGATCATTTTTGTGATTTAGACTAGCGATTGAGCGATGTCTCTTTGTCTACGTGAGAGACTATACCCCGATTATGTGATGTTTCGCCATCACATTTCCTATGGTCTTCGGCCCATTCATGTGTAAAAATTTAATGGATAGCTTCCATGAGATAACTTCTCGTCATGTGTTTACGCGTAGGTGAGTTTTCATGCTCCCATTCATGTGTTAGGCCTCCCCCCTTTATGTGTTTTCTGGATTTCTGATGATGATTTCTGGAATTTTGTGCTTCACCAATTTTCATGATTTTCATTGATATGATATCAGCTTTTGTGCATTGGTGAATTTATGTGTAATTGACTTGTTATGAATACAAGTTTAGGGTATGATACCCTATTTTATCTTTGAGAAGATTCTTGTGATATTGATAAATCTTTTGTTGATTATCATTTACGTACTTATAGTAGTATGTCGCTATGGTTATTACATGTTCATGTCATGCCTTTTACTGTATACCATATCATCTGATATTTATAGTTAGACTGATCCGTTTATTATTTTCTTATAAATAATACTCGGGTCAGACCGAGATGTTACAGGTGCTTCTGCTTGACTTCTCTTCAGGATATTTCTGACTTTTGGCTAACCACTTAGATTAGTAGTTTTTGGACGTACACCTTTGAGATATAGACTCTATGTTGTGTACTTATTCTTTTGTATAGCACGTGTTGCTATTCTTTTGTATTATCGTGGATCTTTCTGACCACTACTCTGATGTACACTTTCATGTGTTATACATTTATTCATATCTTCTTCCGCCTTTGTGATATGGATGTCTGTGACTGATTTATGTTATGATTATTTCTATGTTTGTTTTCCGAAGATTATATATAGCCACCGTGTGATAGCTTTGTGTTTGTACCGGTATGTCGGATTTCCTCCTTAAAAGATATGCATTCTATTCTATCTGACGTATCGGTGCTCGCACAAAGAAGTTACATGGATGGTCGCTCCTCCACAGCCTTATTCTCCGCGCTAATTGACAGCACTACATCGTAGTGTTCTTGGTTAGCTTGGGTATAGAGGTGGGGCGTCACAATATTGATCGGGGTCTCTAAATACTTGAATAGAACAATTCGACACAGTACTGTTTTAAACTAGGGTAAATGAAATAATTTTACCCAAATTATTTTGTATATAAAGAAAGAGTTTGTAAATTATTTTTAATATATATGGTTGTTTGGATGCTAGGTGTGATAATATGGAATTATTACCATTATTATATGAAAACTTGACTAGGAATTGAAACCATATAACCAAAGTGGAGAATAAAATTTATAACAAAATAAATTTGAAAATATGGACTACAAATGTAATTTATAAAATTGAAATAAACTTTATATGCAAATGAGATTGTAATTTAAAAATAGAATTCCAGAGAAAGGTTTAAATAAATTAGATGGATCGAGAATTTGGAATTTTCGGGAATGGATTTAAAATTCCTTTGGATTTGAAAACGGTTTTCAAAGGTGTTGGGGAAATAATAATGGGATTATTTGAGAAATATTTTTAAATTAGATTTGAAATCTAGAGAGATTTGGGATTTAAAAAAAAATATTCAAAGGGATAAGAGCAATAAACTCTTTTCGGTCACTGGGAAATAATTCCGATGATGATCGCGACATCATCGGTATTCATTTCCAAGTTTCCAAGAGGAAAATTGCTACCAAATTGTTTTGAATCGAAATTGTTTGCAAATGATAGGTTTGGTTTCAGAAATGCAAGGAAGTTTGGATTTATGTGATTTCAAAGGGAAGTTTGAAATGTAAAAGCCTGTTTAAGCTTTGGAATCCCATTTTGGAATGTTATAACATAAAAAAAAATTACTCGACTAAATATAATGTATAATCCAGAGTAAAGGAGTAAAATGTGAATGATGGAAACAGGACCTTAATTGGCTAAATGAAAGTTGAATTTGTTATTCAATAACGAAATTGAAAATTTGATTTGAATTAAGTGGAAATTATTAAATGCAATTCGAGATGAAATACTAACAAATCAAATGAGGATAATATAAATAAAGCTCGACCCATATATTTTGAATATTGTTAGGTGAATGAAACTGAAGAAAATATATTTGAAGTTAACTTGAAATAAGTTATATGAATTGAAATTGAGAATTGAATTAAATTTTGATTGAATTGAATCAAAAGTCAGTTGTGTCATGAATGCTATTAAGTGGAATTAAATCCTTGCTTAGCAAAATTCAAAAATGGGATGTAGCTAGGATTAACTGGAAGTAGCTAAAATAAATTGGATTGTAATAAATTCAGCTGGGTATAGATAATATTGAATGGAATAAAATTCTACTCAAACAAATAAATGTAAAACAAATCCAATTCAAGCATAAATTGAACGACCTTATTTTTAATGAATTCCACAATGAATTGTTGATGTAAATTAAGTTGGAATCAATTTAAAGGGTTGTAAAGCTTAATAAATTATTGAACCCCTATATATCGTCAAATTTCATAGAATAAATTAGTCGTTCGACTTAAACAAAAGCCAATAAAAATTCTATGAACTGGTAGGGATAAATAAAATTGATTTTTGAAATCGATTGAAGTAAATGTGAGTTGTTCGGGAAAAATATGAATTGAATGCAAGCAATCGAGTTGCAAACCACTTAAATTGAATGAAGTGCATACGAATTGATTGTAAATGATTAAAATTAATGTTGAAACCCTATAAGTGGCTTATAAATATTGTTAACCTACATTTCTTATACAAACTTGTAAATTTGCTGGTTAAATATGTTAAATGTTGTTGAATTACATGATGTTGGCACTTATACACTTGAATTGAGTAAGTACAGGTCTAGGGAAGCTGTTTGGCTGTGGTTGGGTTTTACAAAATGCTTAAATAGATAGCCGCTTGCTTAAAATGCTAAATAAGGTACGCCTATGCAATAAAAATAGGAAATATGAACTGTTTTTCTGTTTTTCGGCCGGGTGGGCCGATGTATATATATTTGTGCATCCTGCGATATCGCAGAAGTCCCTCCATACAAAGGAGACTCTGCCAAAATTTTCCGTAAATTTTGGGAGCTAGAAATTTTTTGGAATTTTTGAAAATTTTCATTAATGACAAATGAATTGAAGTTTGTAAGCAAATAGAATAGAAACGGAAATATTGGAATTCATTTTGAAACGGGAAGTAAAGTAAGTTGAAGAATTAAAATTCAAAATGCACTAAAATAGTGGAAGTTGGAAATTTAAAATGAATGGGGTAATGTGCATGGGATTCAATATTTAATTGAAAGGGGTATTGAATTCAAATGAATTTGAGAATAAAAAGTCAAATGAAAATATGGAAAACCCTAAGTGGTAAGGTGATAATAGTATACAATGTATAAAACATTTCTATGTTGAACTTAAGAATTGAAATGATGAAGTTCTTAAGTAAATTTTGTAACGACCCAGAATTTTGAACAAATTAAATTGAGAATATTTAATTAATTTTAAATATTTGAACGGTAATTTAATTTGAATCCCCGATATAACTTTGAATTTGGCGATTAAATTATAAGAATTTAATCTATTGAATTGAATAAAAATTTGAATCTTTAATTCTGAGCTGAAGAAAAATATTTCAAAAGCTTTAAAATTCGTATTGATATTACTGAAGATAGCAAAAGCTTCAGAATCGAATTTGGGAGTGAATTGTTCAGTTTGAAATTATATTGTTCGAATCGATATTTAAAAATAGCCGTCCGAGGCGCAGTCTCGGAATTCGACGAAACCAGTTCCATTGGGTCCGTAATATTGAATTATTGTCGGATTTCCAATTTCGTATTTTTCGGAGTTGTTATGTAACCGTACGGAGAGCAAACGCGTTGAAATTTTAGAACGAATTCGATTTAAAATTTAAATTTTAAACTGGTCAACGTCAGCACGTTCGTTCCTAAAATCATGCCTACAACTACGCCTACAATCACGCAAATAATCACGGAAGGAGATCGTGCTAAGCATGGACCCGGTCGTTTGAAATACATAATAAAACCATCTCCAGCCTATTTTTCAATTCGTTCAGTTCAAAAATCACGGAAGAAAATTTTCGTTATCTTCAATTTAATTTAATGGCCGCGTCCCCTTTTCAAAACTAAAATTGTTTAAAATCAATAATGGCCGCAGCCTCCTATTCCTCTCCTCAAACAATCGAGCCGAGCTGTGATATCCCGGGTTTTTGGCCAATATAAATTTAATAATCTTTATTAATAATTAAATTGGATTGATAATTATCCTTTATAATTTTAATTTAAATTGGTAATTTAATCCTTTATAGGCTAATAAATATTTAATTTGGTGATATTAGATCTTTTTCTAATAATTTAAAATTGATAAGATTTATTTTCAAAGCTAATAGAATAGATTTTATTTATAATATATATTTTGCTATATATATTGTGAATAGAAATCTTTTTTTTAAATAAAAGATTATAATATATATGTATGTATATGTTATAATTTGGATTGTTTTGAATTTAATTTAATCTATTGATAATTTATATATGTATGAATTGTGATTTAAAGCTTTGTTTTAAAATTAATATTTTTTTTCAAAGGTTAGTTTAGATTAATTCAATTGTTTTCAAAATATAAGATAATTGTTTATTTTAAATATAATTAGCTTTAGAATAATTTCTTTTAAAAGTAATTTATTTATACATATGTGAAATTTATTTATTAAGAGAATTAAAGTATGTAAGTTTATCTTTACATTTAAATTAAATAAAAATTTATTTAAAATACTTAAGTACATGTGTAACCATGTTAATCCCCTTAATAACACTTGTTAATCATTCAAGCTAGCTTATGACAAATGTAAGTTTAGTTAACAAGTGGCAACATATTTATATTTATTTTCAATAAATGTTTTAAGAAGAAAAACTAGTTTTTACATAACACTTTCTCTTCTTTGTTTTCTTTTCTTAACTCAAATTAATGGCAACCAGAAATCTTTTTCAAATCTGAAAATTTAAAACTAAAAGCAAATCAAAATCTGAAACCTGAAATTCAAAATCAAGCAAAGTTCTTCACAACAATAAAAACTGCAACTTCAACCTGCTATTCAAATAAAGTTCAACTGCAAGTCAGATCTGTTCAACATTTTAAATCAACAAATCTGTAAGCATGCAAAGGCATTCAAATTCAACAGCAAGTTCAACATCAGTTTGTAAGCATGCAAAGATTTTCATCAACAAAACACTTCAGATATTCAAGCCTGGAACATGCTCACTGTTCTCTGCTTTATTATCTGGTGAGTAAACATTTTTTAAAAACAGTTTTAAAATCTGTGAATTAACTTTGATGCATGTGATGGATTGTTTTGTGATGATGCTTATATGTTTATATGAATGTTATCTATGAATGCATGTTGAAATGTGAAATGTCTGTGTATATATAAGCTCCTGTATGCATATATCTTCTCTGTTCTTACTTACAGGATTTGATTTCCTTAAGAAAATTCAAATCTCCCAATAGAATAAATATTAGACTTCGATGTTTAAATGAAAGTTGATCGTGGAAGTCTGCTGTTGTTTTTAAAAATAGAATCATGATTTTTAGTTCAGTAAACAATTTTTAAAAATGAAATAACAGTGGGAAAAATATATATATGTTAAAATCAACAATCTTAAATTTTGGTTTGAATTACATAAATGAATTCGTAATTGCAAATCACGAATTTTAATATACTTTTCATAATTTTTAGATTGTTAAACAATGGGAATTTTCGAGTTGTTCGTTTTGGGGATTTTTGGTAATAACTGATGATCGGCATGATCGAGTTGGTTGATATTTGGGCTGAAGGTGGTCTGAGTGATGGGGAGCACGGGAAAAATGGTGGTAGATTTTAATGATGACCGTGGTGGCCGGCCAGAGTTGAACTAGGGTTAGATGTTCGATTTGGAACGATGAGGTTCGCAAGGAAATGATGATGGCCATTGGAGATCAGAGTGGATCGCAAGGTAGGGATGTCGTTCGTCGAAGTATGGCTTAGTTTCAGGCAGGTCGGCAGGTGATCTCGAGGTCGGAGGCGACGAGGAGAAGCGAATTTCCGGCAATGGTGGTTTCAGTTTTGGTCGAGATCGACTCGATTTCGATTCGCAGTGGAATTTTGGTTTCTGGGTTGGTGCTTGGGATGTCGAGGTCGTATGGGGTTGGTCGGCGATCAGTTGGATGGTCGGAGGGGAGAGGTTTGGCTGTGCACTTGCACGTGTGCACGTTCGTGTGCACAGGGGAATGGGAGTTGGGGAAGACGAGGTCACTCGAGTTTGGGTTCGCGTTTTCATCGAGTTCGACTCGAAGTAGACGAGCGTGGGGATCAACTCAGGGAAGACTCGTGTTTTTGGTGGGGTTTACTCGGGTTGTTCTGGGTTTTAAAACTGGAAGCTTGATTTTAATTGTTTTCGAGTTCAAAGCAAAGTAAACAAGTTTAAGTTATGAAAATAATCTTGTTTTCAAAGATAAATGTTTAACGAATTTTAAAATATAATTAAGTAAATAAGTTTTAAAGAATATGATAATCAAGTTTCAAAGATGAATATTTGGTTAATTTAATTAAACATGTTTGTTTAAATGTATATAAAATTATGGGTTTAAATTGTTTTGTTTAAAGGTAAAATTTTATTCAAATATAAAATTATTTCTAAATGTTTAAATGGAGTTTAATGATAGAAATTAATATGTAATTTAAATGAAAAGTTTATCTTTAAAGAGTGAATTTTATTAAGGATAATTAATAAATAAATTGAATTAAAGCTTAATTACTATTTGTAATTAAGAATAATTACTTATTGAAGTAATTAGTGAAAATGAATGTAATTAAGAAATAAATTAATTTAAGATTAAGTGATGATTAATTAAGTAATTAATTAATGTAATTAATTTTAGGTTAATTAATTAGTCTAATTAATTAAAGATAATCACTATGATTAATTAAGTATAATTACTTAGTCAAGTAATAAATGGATAATAACTGAATGTAATTAAGAAAGAGAAATTACTTATGGAAGTAATTAAATGGAATTGATTAAGAGTTAATCCCTTGATGTTATTAATTAGAGGATTAATTAATATAATTGATTTGAAATTAATTAATTAAAAATTAATTAATTAATTAAAGGATTAAGGTTAATTAAAAATGTGATTAATTACTAGTTAAGGTAATTAATTAAAAGAGAGTAATTAATTAAGGGAGTAATTAAAGATCATTAATTTATGTAATAAATGATGTAATTAAGGGTTGATTAATTAAGATTAATTAATCAATAATAAGTGATTAAAGAGTAATTAATTAATATAATTAATTAAGGAGTTAATTAATTAAGGTAGGTAACATAATAGTTAATTACTGTTTATGATTAATTAAGGTTAATTAATGAATGTAGTTAATTAAAGATAAATTAACTAGAAGGTAATTAATTAATGAAGTAATTAGAGGATCATTAATTAATATAAGTAATGAAATTAATCAAGGTTGATTAATGAAAGTAATTAATTATAGATAATTAATTAATGGAAGTAAATGAAGGATCATTAATTATTGTAATTTAATAATGGTAATTAAAGGTTAATTACTGTATATGGTTAAAGGATAATTACTTAAATGTAATTAAAGTGTAATTAATCAAGGAAGATTAATTAAGGAAGATCATTAAGAGATGATTAATTAATTAATGATAGTAAGCAGGATTAAGGTAATCCAAGTAATTAAAGGATAGTAATTAATTTAATTAAAGGTTAATTAAATTAATTTGGAGTTAATCAATTCTACTTTTAGATGATTGGTTAATATTGAATGATTGATATTGGGTGATTGGTTGATTATGGATGATTTGGATATGATATCTATATGCTGCTTTGTGAGATGAATGTTTGATATGAATTATCTATTGTGATAATATGATTTATCTATCTGTTTATATCATCATGAATATAAGTTTAAATGTTTAAACCTTTAAACAACTTGGCCTTAAAAGATACGTTTTGGATTTCGATGAGACCGGGATCGGGTTTCCGTATACCGGAATTCCAGGTCTGGAGACCCGAATACCACATCGATCCAAATTAACGATAGGTCGTGAATCTCAAGTGAAGATGAAGATTCAGAGTGCAAGGGTTATTGTCGTTAACTCTGAGGGTGATTCCAAAACGAGTGTAACGAGATAATGCCTTCGGTTTCGTTCGAACCCGGAACGAACTTGTATGGATTGAATGCTTTCAACACATCGTCAGGCGGACGATGAGCATTCTAAGTGATATGTTCTGATTAAAGGTAATCGTAACCTCAAGCCTCATCAACCGGGAATGGCTAAAACAGGGGAGGTGCAGCAAGGCTTCGTGGGTAGCACCCACTGAGAGCAAGATAGATCCCTGTCTAGAGGTCCCTTTTCTTTTCATTCGGCTTAGTGTGTGGTTGGTCGCGCCAACTACGGGGTTATCTTGTTCGGGATTATCCAGTAAGGGATGGTTCCGGCTTTGTGTTGCAGGGGAGCGGGCGTACTCCTCGGTACGGTGATCTAGGCCACGTACTGTGACGGGCGGTACCCCAGTAGCCCTGCCATTGTATGGAATCCAAACTCCAATAAGTGCCGTACGTATTAGTTGTGCCCAACTATGTTGGAATGTGAGATGTAAGCATTTCAGCTATTTCTGTATTTTACTTGAAAACCCTAGACCCTATTATAATATAACTGGATTTCCTATCAAATGTTTTAGTTAGCGTAAGGTAAAAACTTACCCATGTTTATTTGTGGGGAGTCTTACGTGATACTTTTGTTTTCAAAGGTTTTCAAAGTTAAGCAATTTAACCGTTTACTCACACCAGACCCATGTCTGACCCAATTGTTTATTTTCTGTTTTATTAAACTCTTGGGTACTCAAATTTGTATGAGTAGTCAAGGGAATTCAGGTTAGTCTTGATGAATTCTGGAGGAGCTGTGGAGCAGGAGGCTTCAGCAAATAGATATATAGAGTTTCCGCTGTGTATGATAGATGTACTTGTGTTGTATAATAGACAGAAGTTTATAACTGTCTATTCTGTGATGTATAAATTGTGTACTCTGATGTATATGATACTATGTAATATCTTATGTGATATAATATATTTCTCGTTCCGCTGTGAGATTTCTGATGTGTTGTTGTTCTTTCTTCTTTTCTTTTCTTCTTCTATCCCTTTCTTTCTTAATTCACGATACGTCTTTCTGGGCATAGAAAGTCGGGTCGTTACACGAGCACTTCTTGGATTCGCGAGCTACTCGTGTGGCATCGACATCACGATAAGGCACGGCGCTCGAACTTGATTCGAGTGGGATGAGGGTTTCGCAGGGCTCGAGAGGACCGCGATGGGGTTTTTGCAAACTTCGATCGAAGGGGGAGGTTCGATTGTATCAGCGGCGACGCGCACGCGAGGGGTTTCACGACTGAGGATCTTCGCGGCTGCGATTGGGTGATGTCGCGACGTCGAGTCAGGGGTACGCGAGATGATGTGGTCGAAGGCAGTGAGCTCAAGCTAGGCTTTTCGACGGTCAGTGGCGATTGCATAGGGAAGGCGATGTCTTTCGTGGTATAGGCTGGAATGTCGTTCTATCGTGGTAGCGAGGTAATTGTTCGATTTAAATCCAATAATATATACACAGTAGAAAGGAATAATCACAGTGAACAAGCATAAAACATTTGTAGTAATAGTGTAAACATGCAGTAAAGTATTAATCTATTTAGTTTTGGATTGATAAATATATGTATATATATGTGATAAAGATAGATTTGTTAATAAGATTTATTTAATTATTTTAGTTGCTGGAAATAACTATATAAAGAAAATTTTGTTTTAAATTTAATTTTAGTTAGATTAATTTATTAAAAAGAAATTGGTTTAAAGTTAAAGGTATTAGTTGAAATAAAATCAATAGTTGATTTAATTGTTAAAACGAAATAAATTGTTCGATTATTCCAAATATTAATAAATTGTATAAAATATTTATACAAGGTCTGAAATCGAGAAAACAAACTGGATGGAAAAATGGATTGCTAATAAAAGCCAAGGTGAGATCTTCTCACTCAAATTATATTTGGATTGCAGTTATTGATTGTTAGACTGTTTGGATGTGATATTAGATATAGTAGGATATATCTATATATATAGCAATATATACATATTGGCATATGTATATATTGGATTGATGATTTCCCGCCTCGTATAGCGGATGAGACCCTATTGCGCCGTTAGTAAGCGGATATTTTTATAAAACCCATATACCGCGATATTCCACCTCGAAGTGGAATGGGTATTGTGCTAACATCTGTGGATGCAGGGAAACAGGTTGGAGGGATCCAACTGGATTCCTCACCAGTATTTATTTATTTACAGATATTGATGTATATTCTATTATCATATTGATATATGATGTTTGTTGTTGTGCTTGACTAATTGGTGCTGTTGCATCATCGGATTCAAGTTTTGAAGTTTAAAAATAACGACTTTACTTTAAAAGAATTTTTAAAGTGATTTTTGAAAATATACGTTTTATGGAATTTTTGAATTGATCTATAAACGTTAAAATTTTAAAGTTATAAAAGTTATAATTTTTAGTGGAATATAACCAAAGTGTCATTTTTGAAATAAAAATCGATTTATTTATAAAATGGTTTAAGTTGGGACTTTTGAATAACTATAAACGATTTGTATAAAAAGATTTATACAAATTGATATTTATAAATCAAATGTTGGAATTATAAAACGAGTTTTTATAAGTGTTAAAATGAAGTATAAATTGGATTTCGGCATTTTAATTGAGATTTTTGAACAAGTATGAATGGTTAATAGATGAGATTTATAAATAGTATAAAAGTAGTTCGGTTATGGTTGAAAATAAGGTTATAAATGAAATCTTATAAGTAATAAGATTTAAAATCTGTGAAGTTTAAAAGAACGATTTCTTTTAAAATAAATGAATTATAAGTTATTAACTTATAAGATGGACCTTTGGTTTATACATTGAGTTATAAATTGAATAGGTCATTAAAGAAGATTTATAAATCGAATTGTTAATAAAGGAGATTTATTAAATTGAAGTTGTTAGAAAATAGAAATAGAATTTATAAACGTTGTTTTATAAATTCGAAATCAATTGGATTTGATAAATTAAATATAGAAGGTTGTTAAAGAAGATATATTCGCGATTTTGGATAGCGAATTATTATTGAAATAAAATGTGTAGAAAATAGTGAAATGTAATTAGTGAAGTATATTCACGATTTTGGACAGTGAATATATTGTTAAGTAAAATGGATATGGTTTTGGAAAAGTGATATTTGAAATGAAGTTATTGTTTTAAGCGATGTTTTAAAATATATTGAATATCGAAATCATAGATTTCAACATTTATTGTTGAAATAGACGTTTTCGAGAAATATAAGGAAATGGTGGACTATAACATTTTTGTTATAGTAAATGATTTCCGAAAGGAAATGTTTTATGTAGTATTGGGATTTATATATCTATCTTAAAATCCGAATCCCTATACTAGTGATTTTGAGTCGTCATAACGATGTTTTACGTAACATTCGTTTTGACTCAAATGATTTCCTTAAAGAATGAAATATATACTTAATATTGATTTAAGTATATCGAATATTTTCCAAGTGTTGAAAATAAACAGATTTGTGAAATACTTATTATTAAATAAGTATGGGAATGTTTTCCAAAATGAAATGAAACGTTTTTGAGATTTTATCTTCTTAAAGATAAAATGAAATTGAATATTTGAAATCGACTTGAGAATCGTATATCAGTAGATATTTTGAAAATATAAATTCACTATGGAATTTATAAAGGAAAGGGAAACTGTTTAGAAAAAATAAACGTTGATTTATTTTTGAAGTGTGGAAATTTTATATCTAGTAAAGATATTTTGGAGATAAATAATTTGGAAAATTATTTGGAATCTGATGATGTTACGCATCTTTATTGATAGCTAAATAACCGACTATCAATAATTACCTTGAATAGGTATTTGTTGTGAATTGGATGAATTTGAATGCCACACTTGTTTTTAAATAAACGCTCACTATTCGGGTTAGCCGGGAAAGGACCATGGGGTCGTATAACCCATTCCGAATATGTAATACGTCGTTATGAATTGCATTTGAAGACCGGTGTTGAAGACCGGATATTTTTGAAAACGGAAAGATTACCGTCGAGTTACTCTACATCGGCTGATCTCCGATTTAGAGGTTTTTATCACCCTTAGTGACGGGAAGTCCGGACGTGATTAGAAATTTATCCGGATATGCAAGGGCTTTGTGAGAAGTGCCTTCGGTTCTGTTCGATCCCGGAACAGACTTGTATGGATTGTGTGTCTGACGTTACAATTTGAGATATAAAGCTGATTTCTTTCAAATACATTTCTGTTGGTGGCGGAGAATTTATTCTTTTAGCTTAACACACTTCTCTGAGACGTACGAGCTCAGAGGTTATGTAGTTGAAATTTATCAGCGATATATCCCAATTTGGTAACGTGGCATACTGAGTGTTGCTGTGAAATGATCAGTGTTTGATCATTTGCGATATGATCATTTGTTTGATCTTATATCTTTGTGATCATAGGTTGATCATTTGTTTGACCCGAAGCATGGCTTTGTAGAAAGCGTAGCTTTGTGGACGAGACTTCGTCGAGCCTCACACCCCGGAAATGGTCAAAACAGGAAGGATGCGGCAAGGTTCTAGGGAGTAGCGCCCCTTAGTGTATGTCATTCCTTCTGGATAAAGGTGGTATCATGGTATGGAGCCCAGATACTTAACCACTGTGGTTGCTGCAAATTTATTACTTTGTGGTTTGTTGCGAATCGGGGATCCTCGGGAAGATCGGTGACATCGGGGGATGACATACGCGTGTTAGTAGTTACCTATTTTTGCAGAGGTAACCCGGCCTTGTGTTGGCAGAGATCTGGTTAGGTTCTCGGGTCGTCTATTCCAGGGACGTACCCATCGTGGAAAAGGAAGTTCCTTAGCCTGACCATTTGTTGGAAATCCAAAGAAACAATACGAGCCTTTACGATTTCAATTGTATAACCTGTCTCCTAAGGAGGCAGCTATAGCAGGCATAATATAATGGTACCTATGCTGGCTAAGATTTATATTATACTTTCGAAATGTTTTCCACTATGCACTAATAATAATATCCAAAATGATTTGATTTTTGCGTAGTAAGCATCTTTGACTAACATAAGAAGAAATCTCCTCTAAGTCTGCGTTTGCATTGTGTGTGTGGTGGGAGGTCTTATGGTTGTTTCATTTTCCAAAAGCATTTCGAATTGACTTCAAAAAAAAAATTATCCCGTTGTTGTTTTAAAGATAACTGTTTTACGATCTCACACCAGTCACCATGACTGACTCGGAGTTTATTGTTTCCCTTCTAAACTCTGGGTGCCCACCAATTTCCACACGGGCAGCCTAGAGTTATGTTATCAGGATATTCTGGAGCTTTGGAGATAAGCTAGATGACGAGACGTAGTATTTGTATCTGATAGTATTTATTCCGCTGTGTATTCTGTATGAGGACAAGTTATATAACTGTCCATTGTTGTATATTGACTCTGATGATTGATGTATGTATAAACTGATATAGCTCTTTGTTTTAAAAGACTAGTGTTTATTTATTATATATTGTTCCGCTGCGATGTGTAAGATTCTGATATTGTTTTCTGTTTCTATTGTTGTTCTGTTGTTCTTCTCTTCTTCTTCTACCTTTTTCTTCTTTTTAAAACCATAACTTTTCGGGTTTCTGGCATTCGATGGCTCGGCAGTCGATAAAGTGAGTATCGATGTCAAATTTTCGAAAGTTGAAAATTCCGGGATGTTACATTTGGTATCAGAGCATATGGTTAAGCGACAACCCTGCTTTGTTGGGTGTTACTCATTAGAGATAGAGTCAGTAGTACTCTAGAATGAGTTGAGTGTAATAATAGATACGAGTGCGTATTTGTTAGTGAATATAAAAATGTTTTATATTGTGTTTGCTTATCCGTTGAGATGTTGTGAATTTTGGTCGGTATGTGGGACGCCATATTATCGATAGGGATTTCTAAACACTTAAACGAGGCAAGACGACATAGTATTGTTTTTGAATAGGGTGAATGAGATAATTTTACCCAAGACTATTTTTGTATATAAAAGAAATGATTTTCTGTAAATTATTACAGTATATGGTTGCATGGTTGCTAGAAGTGATAATATTAAACTATTATCATTGAAATTAAATGAGAAATTGGAATTATAACTCCAAAGTTAAGAAAATAAATTCATATACAAATGAAATTAAAGAATGTAAATTATAAATGTGAATTGTGATTTAAAACGGAATTCCAGAGAAGTTTTTGGAAATGTTTTGAAAAGAATTGGAAAATTTTGGAGATTTGGAAAGTTAAATCATTTTTGATTTGAAAATGAATTTAAAAGGTTTGAAAAGCATTTTTGGAGGAATGAAAAGCTCTAAACTCTTTTAGGTCGCTGGAAAATAATCCTGATGATGATGGCCACATCATTAGAATTCATTTTCGGGTTTCCAAAAGAGGAATTGCTGCCAAATTGTTTTAAATAGGAGTTGTTTGAAAATTTGGGTTTTGTTTTGGAAATTCAAGGGATAATTTGAATTGTTTTCAAAATAATTTTTGAAAAGTTGAAAAGACTCTGGAATGCTATATAAAGATATTTATGAAATATTATTAAGTTGATAACTTATACAAATTGAATTTTGATAGAATAAATTTAACTTAAAGATGAAGTTAAATAAATGTAAGTACAAGTGAATCAATTGTGATTTAATGAAAGCGAAATTGAAAGTTAAATTAGTGAAATTAAACCTTGAATTGTGAACTAAATGAAAGAATGGTTCGAAATTGCAAATAAATTCAAGTAAGTAGAAATAAATTTCAAATGAATGGAATTTACAATTGTAAGTGAATAAAATTGAAACTGAATGTTGAAAACAAATTGAATAAAATGAATTGGAATCTGTGATGAATTAGTAATTGGAACTAATTTAAGATAGTGCAGTTGTAAATGACAGATAATTGATAAATTCAATATTCAGGAGATAAACTGAATCCAAATTAAATTGGAATTGTTAATCGAATTCAAATGATTTTGAAATGTAAAATGGAATGAGAATAAATATATAACTTCAATAGTAAACTAGAAGTGGTATAAGGAGTATATATTGAAAATTGTATAATAAAATTTGCAGAATAGTTTGAATATATGTAACTAGATATTATGGCTAGTAGGATATACAGGTGTTGTAAATTGGATTTGATCTTCAAAAGATAAATTTGAATTGCTCGGAAAAGGTATGTATTTTAATTTCTATATGAGTTTTTGATGATTTCTTGTCTAGCCGCTTGGCTTTTTCTTTTTCTTTTTGAAATCTGAGAGTCCGTAGGGACGTTTTGTAGTCGTGCCGTATTAGCCACGCAAAGGAGACGCTGGCGAAATGTTTCGAAAATTTAGAGCGTTAGGAAATTTTTGAGAAAATTTTGAAAGTTTAAATTTGAATTTGAATTTAAATTTGAATTGAGTAGTAAAACAATGTTGTTTGAAACTTATAATTGAAGTGGGAAAGTTAGTTGAATTAATAACGAATCTTTAGTAGAAAGATTAGTTTTGACAAAATTGATAAAAACTGTAGGACTGTGAAAAATAGTAGACGAGTTAAGGACATTTTTTCCTAACTTGTAATTTTGGGACGAAATTCTTTTAAGGAGGGAAGTTTGTAACGACCCAGAATTTTGAACAAATTAAATTGAGAATATTTAATTAATTTTAAATATTTGAACGGTAATTTAATTTGAATCCCCGATATAACTTTGAATTTGGCGATTAAATTATAAGAATTTAATCTATTGAATTGAATAAAAAATTTGAATCTTTAATTCTGAGCTGAAGAAAAATATTTCAAAAGCTTTAAAATTCGTATTGATGTTACTGAAGATAACAGAAGCTTCAGAATCGAATTTGGGAGTGAATTGTTCAGTTTGAAATTATATTGTTCGAATCGATATTTAAAAATAGCCGTCCGAGGCGCAGTCTCGGAATTCGACGAAACCAGTTCCATTGGGTCCGTAATATTGAATTATTGTCGGATTTCCAATTTCGTATTTTTCGGAGTTGTTATTTAACCGTACGGAGAGAAAATGCGTTGAAATTTTAGAACGAATTCGATTTAAAATTTAAATTTTAAACTGGTCAACATCAGCACGTTCGTTCCTAAAATCATGCCTACAATTACGCCTACAATCACGCAAATAATCACGGAAGGAGATCGTGCTAAGCATGGACCCGATCGTTTGAAATACATAATAAAACCATCTCCAGCCTATTTTTCAATTCGTTCAGTTCAAAAATCACGGAAGAAAAATTTCGTTATCTTCAATTTAATTTAATGGCCGCGTCCCCTTTTCAAAACTAAAATCGTTTAAAATCAATAATGGCCGCAGCCTCCTATTCCTCTCCTCAAACAATCGAGCCGAGCACTTCTTAGATTCGCGAGCTACTCGTGTGGCATCGACATCACGATAAGGCACGGCGCTCGAACTTGATTCGAGTGGGATGAGGGTTTCGCAGGGCTCGAGAGGACCGCGATGGGGTTTCTGCAAACTTCGATCGAAGGGGGAGGTTCGATTGTATCAGCGGCGACGCGCACGCGAGGGGTTTCGTGACTGAGGATCTTCGCGGCTGCGATTGGGTGATGTCGCGACGTCGAGTCAAGGGTACGCGAGATGATGTGGTCGAAGGCAGTGAGCTCAAGCTAGGCTTTTCGACGGTCAGTGGCGATTGCATAGGGAAGGCGATGTCTTTCGTGGTATAGGCTGGAATGTCGTTCTATCGTGGCAGCGAGGTAATTGTTCGATTTAAATCCAATAATATATACACAGTAGAAAGGAATAATCACAGTGAACAAGCATAAAACATTTGTAGTAATAGTGTAAACATGCAGTAAAGTATTAATCTATTTAGTTTTGGATTGATAAATATATGTATATATATGTGATAAAGATAGATTTGTTAATAAGGTTTATTTAATTATTTTAGTTGCTGGAAATAACTATATAAAGAAAATTTTGTTTTAAATTTAATTTTAGTTAGATTAATTTATTAAAAAGAAATTGGTTTAAAGTTAAAGGTATTAGTTGAAATAAAATCAATAGTTGATTTAATTGTTAAAACGAAATAAATTGTTCGATTATTCCAAATATTAATAAATTGTATAAAATATTTATACAAGGTCTGAAATCGAGAAAACAAACTGGATGGAAAAATGGATTGCTAATAAAAGCCAAGGTGAGATCTTCTCACTCAAATTATATTTGGATTGCAGTTATTGATTGTTAGACTGTTCGGATGTGATATTAGATATAGTAGGATATATCTATATATATATAGCAATATATACATATTGGCATATGTATATATTGGATTGATGATTTCCTGCGTCGTATAGCGGATGAGACCCTATTGCGCCGTTAGTAAGCGGATATTTTTATAAAACCCATATACCGCGATATTCCACCTCGAAGTGGAATGGGTATTGTGCTAACATCTGTGGATGCAGGGAAACAGGTTGGAGGGATCCAACTGGATTCCTCACCAGTATTTATTTATTTACAGATATTGATGTATATTCTGTTATCATATTGATATATGATGTTTGTTGTTGTGATTGACTAATTGGTGCTGTTGCATCATCGGATTCAAGTTTTGAAGTTTAAAAATAACGACTTTACTTTAAAAGAATTTTTAAAGTGATTTTTGAAAATATACGTTTTATGGAATTTTTGAATTGATCTATAAACGTTAAAATTTTAAAGTAATAAAAGTTATAATTTTTAGTGGAATATAACCAAAGTGTCATTTTTGAAATAAAAATCGATTTATTTATAAAATGGTTTAAGTTGGGACTTTTGAATAACTATAAACGATTTGTATAAAAAGATTTATACAAATTGATATTTATAAATCAAATGTTGGAATTATAAAACGAGTTTTTATAAGTGTTAAAATGAAGTATAAATTGGATTTCGGCATTTTAATTGAGATTTTTGAACAAGTATGAATGGTTAATAGATGAGATTTATAAATAGTATAAAAGTAGTTCGGTTATGGTTGAAAATAAGGTTATAAATGAAATCTTATAAGTAATAAGATTTAAAATCTGTGAAGTTTAAAAGAACGATTTCTTTTAAAATAAATGAATTATAAGTTATTAACTTATAAGATGGACCTTTGGTTTATACATTGAGTTATAAATTGAATAGGTCATTAAAGAAGATTTATAAATCGAATTGTTAATAAAGGAGATTTATTAAATTGAAGTTGTTAGAAAATAGAAATAGAATTTATAAACGTTGTTTTATAAATTCGAAATCAATTGGATTTGATAAATTAAATATAGAAGGTTGTTAAAGAAGATATATTCGCGATTTTGGATAGCGAATTATTATTGAAATAAAATGTGTAGAAAATAGTGAAATGTAATTAGTGAAGTATATTCACGATTTTGGACAGTGAATATATTGTTAAGTAAAATGGATATGGTTTTGGAAAAGTGATATTTGAAATGAAGTTATTGTTTTAAGCGATGTTTTAAAATATATTGAATATCGAAATCATAGATTTCAACATTTATTGTTGAAATAGACGTTTTCGAGAAATATAAGGAAATGGTGGACTATAACATTGTTGTTATAGTAAATGATTTCCGAAAGGAAATGTTTTATGTAGTATTGGGATTTATATATCTATCTTAAAATCCGAATCCCTATACTAGTGATTTTGAGTCGTCGTAACGATGTTTTACGTAACATTCGTTTTGACTCAAATGATTTCCTTAAAGAATGAAATATATACTTAATATTGATTTAAGTATATCGAATATTTTCCAAGTGTTGAAAATAAACAGATTTGTGAAATACTTATTATTAAATAAGTATGGGAATGTTTTCCAAAATGAAATGAAACGTTTTTGAGATTTTATCTTCTTAAAGATAAAATGAAATTGAATATTTGAAATCGACTTGAGAATCGTATATCAGTAGATATTTTGAAAATATAAATTCACTATGGAATTTATAAAGGAAAGGGAAACTGTTTAGAAAAAATAAACGTTGATTTATTTTTGAAGTGTGGAAATTTTATATCTAGTAAAGATATTTTGGAGATAAATAATTTGGAAAATTATTTGGAATCTGATGATGTTACGCATCTTTATTGATAGTTAAATAACCGACTATCAATAATTACCTTGAATAGGTATTTGTTGTGAATTGGATGAATTTGAATGCAACACTTGTTTTTAAATAAACGCTCACTATTCGGGTTAGCCGGGAAAGGACCATGGGGTCGTATAACCCATTCCGAATATGTGATACGTCGTTATGAATTGCATTTGAAGACCGGTGTTGAAGACCGGATATTTTTGAAAACGGAAGGATTACCGTCGAGTTACTCTACATCGGCTGATCTCCGATTTAGAGGTTTTTATCACCCTTAGTGACGGGAAGTCCGTACGTGATTACAAATTTATCTAGATATGCAAGGGCTTCGTGAGAAGTGCCTTCGGTTCTGTTCGATCCCGAAACAGACTTGTATGGATTGTGTGTTTGACGTTACAATTTGAGATATAAAGCTGATTTCTTTCAAATACATTTCTGTTGGTGGCGGAGAATTTATTCTTTTAGCTTAACACCCTTCTCTGAGACGTACGAGCTCAGAGGTTATGTAGTTGAAATTTATCAGCGATATATCCCAATTTGGTAACGTGGCATACTGAGTGTTGCTGTGAAATGATCAGTGTTTTATCATTTGCGATATGATCATTTGTTTGATCTTATATCTTTGTGATCATAGGTTGATCATTTGTTTGACCCGAAGCATGGCTTTGTAGAAAGCGTAGCTTTGTGGACGAGACTTCGTCGAGCCTCACACCCCGGAAATGGTCAAAACAGGAAGGATGCGGCAAGGTTCTAGGGAGTAGCGCCCCTTAGTGTATGTCATTCCTTCTGGATAAAGGTGGTATCATGGTATGGAGCCCAGATACTTAACCTCTGTGGTTGCTGCAAATTTATTACTTTGTGGTTTGTTGCGAATCGGGGATCCTCGGGAAGATCGGTGACGATCGGGGGATGACATACGCGTGTCAGTAGTTACCTATTTTTGCAGAGGTAACCCGACCTTGTGTTGGCAGAGATCCGGTTAGGTTCTCGGGTCGTTTATTCCAGGGACGTACCCATCGTGGAAAAGGAAGTTCCTTAGCCTGACCATTTGTTGGAAATCCAAAGAAACAATACGAGCCTTTACGATTTCAATTGTATAACCTGTCTCCTCAGGAGGCAGCTATAGCAGGCATAATATAATGGTACCTATGCTGGCTAAGATTTATATTATACTTTCGAAATGTTTTCCACTATGCACTAATAATAATATCCAAAATGATTTGATTTTTGCATAGTAAGCATCTTTGACTAACATAAGAAGAAATTTCCTCCAAGTTTGCGTTTGCATTGTGTGTGTGGTGGGAGGTCTTATGGTAGTTTCATTTTCCAAAAGCATTTCGAATTGACTTCAAAAAAAAATTATCCTGTTGTTGTTTTAAAGATAACTGTTTTACGATCTCACACCAGTCACCATGACTGACTAGGAGTTTATTGTTTCCCTTCTAAACTCTGGGTGCCCACCAATTTCCACACGGGCAGCCTAGAGTTATGTTATCAGGATATTTTGGAGCTTTGGAGATAAGCTGGATGACGAGACGTAGTATTTGTATCTGAAAGTATTTATTCCGCTGTGTATTCTGTATGAGGACAAGTTATATAACTGTCCATTGTTGTATATTGACTCTGATGATTGATGTATGTATAAACTGATATAGCTCTTTGTTTTAAAAGACTAGTGTTTATTTATTATATATTGTTCCACTGCGATGTGTAAGATTCTGATATTGTTTTCTGTTTCTATTGTTGTTCTGTTGTTCTTCTCTTCTTCTTCTACCTTTTTCTTCTTTTTAAAACCATAACTTTTCGGGTTTCCGGCATTCGATGGCTCGGCAGTCGATAAAGTGAGTATCGATGTCGAATTTTCGAAAGTTGAAAATTCCGGGATGTTACATTTGGTATCAAAGCATATGGTTAAGCGACAACCCTGCTCTGTTGGGTGTTACTCATTAGAGATAGAGTCAGTAGTACTCTAGAATGAGTTGAGTGTAATAATAGATACGAGTGCGTATTTGTTAGTGAATATAAAAATGTTTTATATTGTGTTTGCTTATCCGTTGAGATGTTTGTGAATTTTGGTCGGTATGTAGGACGCCATATTATCGATAGGGATTTCTAAACACTTAAACGAGGCAAGACGACATAGTATTATTTTTGAATAGGGTGAATGAGATAATTTTACCCAAGACTATTTTTGTATATAAAAGAAATGATTTTCTGTAAATTATTACAGTATATGGTTGCATGGTTGCTAGAAGTGATAATATTAAACTATTATCATTGAAATTAAATGAGAAATTGGAATTATAACTCCAAAGTTAAGAAAATAAATTCATATACAAATGAAATTAAAGAATGTAAATTATAAATGTGAATTGTGATTTAAAACGGAATTCCAGAGAAGTTTTTGGAAATGTTTTGAAAAGAATTTGAAAATTTTGGAGATTTGGAAAGTTAAATCATTTTTTATTTGAAAATGAATTTCAAAGGTTTGAAAAGCATTTTTGGAGGAATGAAAAGCTCTAAACTCTTTTAGGTCGCTGGAAAATAATCCTGATGATGATGGCCACATCATTAGAATTCATTTTCGGGTTTCCAAAAAAGGAATTGCTGCCAAATTGTTTTAAATAGGAGTTGTTTGAAAATTTGGGTTTTGTTTTGGAAATTCAAGGGATAATTTGAATTGTTTTCAAAATAATTTTTGAAAAGTTGAAAAGACTCTGGAATGCTATATAAAGATATTTATGAAATATTATTAAGTTGATAACTTATACAAATTGAATTTTGATAGAATAAATTTAACTTAAAGATGAAGTTAAATAAATGTAAGTACAAGTGAATCAATTGTGATTTAATGAAAGCGAAATTGAAAGTTAAATTAGTGAAATTAAACCTTGAATTGTGAACTAAATGAAAGAATGGTTCGAAATTGCAAATAAATTCAAGTAAGTAGAAATAAATTTCAAATGAATGGAATTTACAATTGTAAGTGAATAAAATTGAAACTGAATGTTGAAAACAAATTGAATAAAATGAATTGGAATCTGTGATGAATTAGTAATGGGAACTAATTTAAGATAGTGCAGTTGTAAATGACAGATAATTGATAAATTCAATATTCAGGAGATAAACCGAATTCAAATTAAATTGGAATTGTAAATCGAATTCAAATGATTTTGAAATGTAAAATGGAATGAGAATAAATATATAACTTCAATAGTAAACTAGAAGTGGTATAAGGAGTATATATTGAAAATTGTATAATAAAATTTGCAGAATAGTTTGAATATATGTAACTAGATATTATGGCTAGTAGGATATACAGGTGTTGTAAATTGGATTTGATCTTCAAAAGATAAATTTGAATTGCTCAGAAAAGGTATGTATTTTAATTTCTATATGAGTTTTTGATGATTTCTTGTCTAGCCGCTTGGCTTTTTCTTTTTCTTTTTGAAATCTGAGAGTCCGTAGGGACGTTTTGTAGTCGTGCCGTATTAGCCGCGCAAAGGAGACGCTGGCGAAATGTTTCGAAAATTTAGAGCGTTAGGAAATTTTTGAGAAAATTTTGAAAGTTTAAATTTGAATTTAAATTTGTATTGAGTAGTAAAGCAATGTTGTTTGAAACTTATAATTGAAGTGGGAAAGTTAGTTGAATTAATAACGAATCTTTAGTAGAAAGATTTGTTTTGACAAAATTGATAAAAACTGTAGGACTGTGAAAAATAGTAGACGAGTTAAGGACATTTTTTCCTAACTTGTAATTTCGGGACGAAATTCTTTTAAGGAGGGAAGTTTGTAACGACCCAGAATTTTGAACAAATTAAATTGAGAATATTTAATTAATTTTAAATATTTGAACGGTAATTTAATTTGAATCCCCGATATAACTTTGAATTTGGCGATTAAATTATAAGAATTTAATCTATTGAATTGAATAAAAATTTGAATCTTTAATTCTGAGCTGAAGAAAAATATTTCAAAAGCTTTAAAATTCGTATTGATGTTACTGAAGATAACAGAAGCTTCAGAATTGAATTTGGGAGTGAATTGTTCAGTTTGAAATTATATTGTTCGAATCGATATTTAAAAATAGCCGTCCGAGGCGCAGTCTCGGAATTCGACGAAACCAGTTCCATTGGGTCCGTAATATTGAATTATTGTCGGATTTCCAATTTCGTATTTTTCGGAGTTGTTATGTAACCGTACGGAGAGCAAACGCGTTGAAATTTTAGAACGAATTCGATTTAAAATTTAAATTTTAAACTGGTCAACGTCAGCACGTTCGTTCCTAAAATCATGCCTACAACTACGCCTACAATCACGCAAATAATCACGGAAGGAGATCGTGCTAAGCATGGACCCGGTCGTTTGAAATACATAATAAAACCATCTCCAGCCTATTTTTCAATTCGTTCAGTTCAAAAATCACGGAAGAAAAATTTCGTTATCTTCAATTTAATTTAATGGCCGCGTCCCCTTTTCAAAACTAAAATCGTTTAAAATCAATAATGGCCGCAGCCTCCTATTCCTCTCCTCAAACAATCGAGCCGAGCACTTCTTGGATTCGCGAGCTACTCGTGTGGCATCGACATCACGATAAGGCACGGCGCTCGAACTTGATTCGAGTGGGATGAGGGTTTCGCAGGGCTCGAGAGGACCGCGATGGGGTTTTTGCAAACTTCGATCGAAGGGGGAGGTTCGATTGTATCAACGGCGACGCGCACGCGAGGGGTTTCGCGACTGAGGATCTTCGCGGCTGCGATTAGGGGATGTCGCGACGTCGAGTCAGGGGTACGCGAGATGATGTGGTCGAAGGCAGTGAGCTCAACCTAGGCTTTTCGACGGTCAGTGGCGATTGCATAGGGAAGGCGATGTCTTTCGTGGTATAGGCTGGAATGTCGTTCTATCGTGGCAGCGAGGTAATTGTTCGATTTAAATCCAATAATATATACACAGTAGAAAGGAATAATCACAGTGAACAAGCATAAAACATTTGTAGTAATAGTGTAAACATGCAGTAAAGTATTAATCTATTTAGTTTTGGATTGATAAATATATGTATATATATGTGATAAAGATAGATTTGTTAATAAGATTTATTTAATTATTTTAGTTGCTGGAAATAACTATATAAAGAAATTTTTGTTTTAAATTTAATTTTAGTTAGATTAATTTATTAAAAAGAAATTGGTTTAAAGTTAAAGGTATTAGTTGAAATAAAATCAATAGTTGATTTAATTGTTAAAACGAAATAAATTGTTCGATTATTCCAAATATTAATAAATTGTATAAAATATTTATGCAAGGTCTGAAATCGAGAAAACAAACTGGATGGAAAAATGGATTGCTAATAAAAGCCAAGGTGAGATCTTCTCACTCAAATTATATTTGGATTGCAGTTATTGATTGTTAGACTGTTTGGATGTGATATTAGATATAGTAGGATATATCTATATATATAGCAATATATACATATTGGCATATGTATATATTGGATTGATGATTTCCCGCCTCGTATAGCGGATGAGACCCTATTGCGCCGTTAGTAAGCGAATATTTTTATAAAACCCATATACCGCGATATTCCACCTCGAAGTGGAATGGGTATTGTGCTAACATCTGTGGATGCAGGGAAACAGGTTGGAGGGATCCAACTGGATTCCTCACCAGTATTTATTTATTTACAGATATTGATGTATATTCTGTTATCATATTGATATATGATGTTTGTTGTTGTGATTGACTAATTGGTGCTGTTGCATCATCGGATTCAAGTTTTGAAGTTTAAAAATAACGACTTTACTTTAAAAGAATTTTTAAAGTGATTTTTGAAAATATACGTTTTATGGAATTTTTGAATTGATCTATAAACGTTAAAATTTTAAAGTTATAAAAGTTATAATTTTTAGTGGAATATAACCAAAGTGTCATTTTTGAAATAAAAATCGATTTATTTATAAAATGGTTTAAGTTGGGACTTTTGAATAACTATAAATGATTTGTATAAAAAGATTTATACAAATTGATATTTATAAATCAAATGTTGGAATTATAAAACGAGTTTTTATAAGTGTTAAAATGAAGTATAAATTGGATTTCGGCATTTTAATTGAGATTTTTGAACAAGTATGAATGGTTAATAGATGAGATTTATAAATAGTATAAAAGTAGTTCGGTTATGGTTGAAAATAAGGTTATAAATGAAATCTTATAAGTAATAAGATTTAAAATCTGTGAAGTTTAAAAGAACGATTTCTTTTAAAATAAATGAATTATAAGTTATTAACTTATAAGATGGACCTTTGGTTTATACATTGAGTTATAAATTGAATAGGTCATTAAAGAAGATTTATAAATCGAATTGTTAATAAAGGAGATTTATTAAATTGAAGTTGTTAGAAAATAGAAATAGAATTTATAAACGTTGTTTTATAAATTCGAAATCAATTGGATTTGATAAATTAAATATAGAAGGTTGTTAAAGAAGATATATTCGCGATTTTGGATAGCGAATTATTATTGAAATAAAATGTGTAGAAAATAGTGAAATGTAATTAGTGAAGTATATTCACGATTTTGGACAGTGAATATATTGTTAAGTAAAATGGATATGGTTTTGGAAAAGTGATATTTGAAATGAAGTTATTGTTTTAAGCGATGTTTTAAAATATATTGAATATCGAAATCATAGATTTCAACATTTATTGTTGAAATAGACGTTTTCGAGAAATATAAGGAAATGGTGAACTATAACATTGTTGTTATAGTAAATGATTTCCTAAAGGAAATGTTTTATGTAGTATTGGGATTTATATATCTATCTTAAAATTCGAATCCCTATACTAGTGATTTTGAGTCGTCGTAACGATGTTTTACGTAACATTCGTTTTGACTCAAATGATTTCCTTAAAGAATGAAATATATACTTAATATTGATTTAAGTATATCGAATATTTTCCAAGTGTTGAAAATAAATAGATTTGTGAAATACTTATTATTAAATAAGTATGGGAATGTTTTCCAAAATGAAATGAAACGTTTTTGAGATTTTATCTTCTTAAAGATAAAATGAAATTGAATATTTGAAATCGACTTGAGAATCGTATATCAGTAGATATTTTGAAAATATAAATTCACTATGGAATTTATAAAGGAAAGGGAAACTGTTTAGAAAAAATAAACGTTGATTTATTTTTGAAGTGTGGAAATTTTATATCTAGTAAAGATATTTTGGAGATAAATAATTTGGAAAATTATTTGGAATCTGATGATGTTACGCATCTTTATTGATAGTTAAATAACCGACTATCAATAATTACCTTGAATAGGTATTTGTTGTGAATTGGATGAATTTGAATGCCACACTTGTTTTTAAATAAACGCTCACTATTCGAGTTAGCCGGGAAAGGACCATGGGGTCGTATAACCCATTCTGAATATGTGATACGTCGTTATGAATTGCATTTGAAGACCGGTGTTGAAGACCAGATATTTTTGAAAACGGAAGGATTACCGTCGAGTTACTCTACATCGGCTGATCTCCGATTTAGAGGTTTTTATCACCCTTAGTGACGGGAAGTCCGGACGTGATTAGAAATTTATCCGGATATGCAAGGGCTTCGTGAGAAGAGCCTTCGGTTCTGTTCGATCCCGGAACAGACTTGTATGGATTGTGTGTCTGACGTTACAATTTGAGATATAAAGCTGATTTCTTTCAAATACATTTCTGTTGGTGACGGAGAATTTATTCTTTTTGCTTAACACCCTTCGTTGAGACGTACGAGCTCAGAGGTTATGTAGTTGAAATTTATCAGCGATATATCCCAATTTGGTAACGTGGCATACTGAGTGTTGCTGTGAAATGATCAGTGTTTGATCATTTGCGATATGATCATTTGTTTGATCTTATATCTTTGTGATCATAGGTTGATCATTTGTTTGACCCGAAGCATGGCTTTGTAGAAAGCGTAGCTTTGTGGACGAGACTTCGTCGAGCCTCACACCCCGGAAATGGTCAAAACAGGAAGGATGCGGCAAGGTTCTAGGGATTAGCGCCCCTTAGTGTATGTCATTCCTTCTGGATAAAGGTGGTATCATGGTATGGAGCCCAGATACTTAACCTCTATGGTTGCTGCAAATTTATTACTTTGTGGTTTGTTGCGAATCGGGGATCCTCGGGAAGATCGGTGACGATCGGGGGATGACATACGCGTGTCAGTAGTTACCTATTTTTGCAGAGGTAACACGGCCTTGTGTTGGCAGAGATCCGGTTAGGTTCTCGGGTCGTCTATTCCAGGGACGTACCCATCGTGGAAAAGGAAGTTCCTTAGCCTGACCATTTGTTGGAAATCCAGAGAAACAATACGAGCCTTTACGATTTCAATTGTATAACTTGTCTCCTCAAGAGGCAGCTATAGCAGGCATAATATAATGGTACCTATGCTGGCTAAGATTTATATTATACTTTCGAAATGTTTTCCACTATGCACTAATAATAATATCCAAAATGATTTGATTTTTTCGTAGTAAGCATCTTTGACTAACATAAGAAGAAATCTCCTCCAAGTCTGCGTTTGCATTGTGTGTGTGGTGGGAGGTCTTATGGTGGTTTCATTTTCCAAAAGCATTTCGAATTGACTTCAAAAAAAAAATTATCCCGTTGTTGTTTTAAAGATAACTGTTTTACGATCTCACACCAGTCACCATGACTGACTCAGAGTTTATTGTTTCCCTTCTAAACTCTGGGTGCCCACCAATTTCCACACGGGCAGCCTAGAGTTATGTTATCAGGATATTCTGGAGCTTTGGAGATAAGCTGGATGACGAGACGTAGTATTTGTATTTGATAGTATTTATTCCGCTGTGTATTCTGTATGAGGACAAGTTATATAACTGTCCATTGTTGTATATTGACTCTGATGATTGATGTATGTATAAACTGATATAGCTCTTTGTTTTAAAAGACTAGTGTTTATTTATTATATATTGTTCCGCTGCGATGTGTAAGATTCTGATATTGTTTTCTGTTTCTATTGTTGTTCTGTTGTTCTTCTCTTCTTCTTCTACTCTTTTCTTCTTCTTCTACCTTTTTCTTCTTTTTAAAACCATAACTTTTCGGGTTTCCGGCATTCGATGGCTCGGCAGTCGATAAAGTGAGTATCGATGTCGAATTTTCGAAAGTTGAAAATTCCGGGATGTTACAAATTTGGTATTGGAAGAATACGGAATTAATAATTGGATATTATGACAGAATTGTATACAGGTGATTTAAGGGCAGGTGAAATTGGGATTTTAGATTTTTGAAGATAAATTGAATTGCCCGACTAAAAAGGTATGTATTTAAATTTCTGAATGGAATTGGATTGGGTTTTTGATATAGCCACTTGGCTTTTGTTTTCTTTTTGGATTTGGGAGGCCGTAGAGCCATTTTTGTAGTAGTACCGAGCTAGCCGCGCAAAGGAGACGCTAGCAAAAAATTTCGGAAATTTAGGGAGTTTGAAAAATTTGGGAAATTTTGATAATTTAAAATTTGAATTCAAATTTAAATTTGAATGGTTAGGCAAGTAATATGGTTTGAGGCTTTTGGGTAAGTTTAGAAGGTTTAAAAGAGGAATAGAGTGCCCTTAATTAAATGATGGTTTTGCGAATTGGTTAAAAACTATATGGGTTGAGAAATAGTTAATGGGTTATGGATCATTCTTTCTAACTAGCAATTTCGGGGACGAAATTCTTTTAAGGGGGAGGAATGTGACGACCCGGAATTTCTAAAACATTTGAAATGGGAATATTTAATTAATTTTAAATATTCAAAGATTAATTATTAACTTTAATTTCAAATATCAGGATTTATTGAATAATTAATTGTTAAGTTTAAATTATCGGAACTGAGAAATTTATTGAATCTGGAATTTTAAGCCAGTTAAAAATAATTTAAAGGCTTGTAAAATTTATATTGATAAAATTGAAGATAATAAAAGTGATAGAATCAAATTTAAAGACGTTTTGTTCAGATTTCAAATTTTATCGGTTTAAATTGAATTTAAAAATAGCCGTTCGAGGCGCAGTCTCGGAATTCGACGAAACCAGTTCCATTGGGTCCGTAATATTGAATTATTATCGGATTTCAATTTTTGTAACATTTGGAGTTATAGTGAAAGCGTACGATATATAAACGCCTAGAAATTTATTCTAAGGCAAATTGAAATTAAATAAAATAAAATTGTTTTCTTTTATCGACAATAAGGACAACCCGCCTCCATTGTGTTTTCTTCGTACCCATTTTTTTTCTTTCTTCCTTTCCTTTCCATCTTCTCAAACCTCAATTCGATCAGAAAATATAAAATAAAAATAAACCAAACAACCGAGTACAAATCTGGAAACCATTCCCTCGTTCTTCAAACTTCGAACAATCATGGCCGACACCCTTCTCCTCAAAATTTGAAAATCAGATCCAGGAGTGTATTCATCCTCTCGACGTGCCTGTGGAGATCGAGCTGCTGAAGCTCGTGCGCGCTCGTTTATGGGACAATGTCGACTCGAATCGCGATGTGTGGAATGAATGTCTCGAGGCGCGTACGATTCGAGGCTCGCGATTTCTGGAGGATATTTGGGAAGGCATCACGATCGAACGGGGATGAGGCGCGTGAAGTAGGGGAGGCAATGGGTGCTAAGGTTTCGCGAGTCATTCCGATTGAGGCCAGGCTTGTCGCGATCGAGCTCGGCAAGGCAGCGTGATGGAGTTGTCCTCGAACGGCTGGTGATGGCGTGAATCGAGGTGAGTTCGTCTAGATTTTTGCAGTATTAAAATTATAAAAGGGGAAATATTCTGAATCAAATTATAAGTCAGAAATTTAATAAGTAAATGATGGTTTATGGTTTGATTAATTTAAATAGTTAAATTTAATTATGGGTTCAGGATTAAATCGTTAGTTAATTATAACTATCCGAAAAAAAAGAGAAGTGATGGTTTGATTTTATTTCAAATATTAATAAATCGTATAAATTGTTATTCAAGGTCTAAATTGTGAAGAATTGTGAGGAAACAAGCTGGTTCAGGATAGTGAATTGCAAAATAAAATCTATATACATAAAATTGAAATTATGGAGGTGGAAATTTAAATTCAACTGTAAAATACAGTAGATAGTATGTTTTAATTTTAAAAATATATGTATGTAGGAATTTATTCACCGATTTGATTTTTATAGGTTATTTTTCTAATATATATAGTTTCGGAGAAATTAAAATAAATATATTTAAACGTATGTTAAATCTACTATTTAATCTCAGAATAATGCATTGTAAATAAATTGGTTTAACTTATCCAATTTATTTTGGTTACTAAAAACTATTTATTATAGGCATATTAGTTTAAAATTAAACTATTAGTTTAAAATTAAAATTTATTAGACTAAATAAATTTATTAAATGGTAATTGATTTGTTTGATTGTTTCAAATATTAATAAATTGCAAATGTCTATACAAGGTCAAAAATAATGAAGAACGAGCCAGTTTGAATTGGATTGCAAACAAATCAAAGGTGAGTTAATCTCACTCAGTTAAATTATAATTTAATTTAATTGGCTAAATTTGAATGTCTGGTTGAATGATTGGATGTGATAGTATATATAGTAGTATATATACCAATATATATATATTGGAATATGTATATATTGGAATTGTTGATTTCCCGCATTTTTATAGCGGATGAGACCCTATGCGCCGCATAATAGCGAATGATATTTATTTAATCCCATATACCACGATATTCCACCTTGAAATGGAATTGGTATATTATATTGTGCTAATGTCTATGGATGAAGGGAAAACAGGTTGGAGGGATCCAACTGGACCCCTCAACATTTATTTATATTATTCGATATCCTTTGTTGTGATTGTTTGTTAATTCTCTGATAAATTATCTTGGACTAGTGAATACTATTGTTTAATTGAATATTGGATATAATGAGTTACCAGAAATATCTAAACTGAGTTTTGAAAGAAAATAAAGAAGTAAATTTGTAAATGGATTAATTATAGAAATTGAATAAATTGAAAATGAACTGAAAGGAATGGAAGTGATGTTAATTTCTAATAAATAACCTCGAATATGAAAAGCAAAGAATTTGCAATAACAGTAATTAAGGAATTAATGAATTGTAAATTCAAGCGATATAATAAAGAATTATTTTAAAAGTTTAAAGTTTAAATTTAAAAAAAAAGTAATTTGGAGAAAAAAAATCTAAAATTGGTATTTTAATTAAAAGGTATTTTAAATCATCATTAAGAATTTAAATCTGAAGCTAAAGGATTTTTGAAATAAATGGATTTGTTAACGCTAAAAAAAGAACGCTACCACCCGGTGTGTGTAATAGAATCGTGAAGCACCACCCGTTGGTACGGGAACAGAATATAAGCTGAAAATAGCAGAAAAGCAGTAAATGAACAACAGGTTTATAGTGGTTCGGCCCGTAATTGAGCCTACGTCCACTTTATAATCTTTTATTGCTGATTCGGTTACAATTTGATACAATATCCTTCAAAATACAATACAACTTGATCACGAAAGCACTCTTGACTACTAGCTCAATCTTTGATGATGAAACTCGGCGAATCCGTGTTGGATGTAAGAAGTTCTTCTCGAAGATTGTTGTAGTGTCTCGAATGCTTGAAGATCTTTGATTGCTGAATGAGAGGAGACTTCGACAGCATAACGGCGCTTGAAGAAATGAATGGCCAAAGGTCCTTTGAATGTTGGAAGTGGTGGGGTATTTATAGGAGCTGATTTAGACTCAGGAAATTTCTCTAAGTCTTTATGTCGTAGCCGACTTAGGGTAGGTCGGTGACGAGTTAAGGGATTGGGTCAGGTCGGTGACGAGTTAAGGGATTGGGTTAGGTCGGTGACGAGTTAAGGGATTGGGTTAGGTCGGTGATGAGTTAAGGGATTGGGTTGTTCTGGGCTCATCCTGTGGCTGTCTTCGACAAGTGTTAAGTCGTAGCCGACTTATCAGACAGGTAGTATAAGCATGGGCTCTGGACTTTAACCTCGTAGCCTTTAAGTCGTGAAACCCTTAAGTCGTAAGACCTTAACTCGTAAGACCTTAACTCGCTGAGTCGTTAAGTCGGAACCCCCTTTCTTTAAGTTGTAGATAGCTTAACTCGTTGAGTCGTTAGGACCTTGAATCGTAGGCTGTGAATCTCTTAAGTCGTACACCCACTAAGTCGTAACCCGTTAGATCGGAACCTTCTTAAGTCGGAGCATTTCATAACTCGGAATCTTCCTTAGGTCGTAGCCTGTTAACTCGGAGTCTTTCTTAGGTCATAGCCTGTTAACTCGGAGTCTTTCTTAGGTCATAGCCTTTAGGTTGCGACATTGCTAGATCGCAAGTCTTTAGGTCGCAACACTGCTAGGTCGCGAAGTCTTTAGCAGTTAGGTCGTAGACCCTATTAGGTCGTAGCTACCTAACCCGGTAGGTCGTAAGTCGTTCGAGCCGTAGATCCTCTTTCAGCAGCTAAGTCTTAAGTCGTTGAGTACACTTAGGTTTTAGGCTTTTTAACTCGTTGGCTTCTTATAAGTCGTGGCATAATCTGAGTCGTTCATTTCTTAACTCGTAGGTCGTTGCTAAAAGGGAGTTAACATTTGCCCCTCGAAGTACACGCCTTAAGTCGTAAGTCGTGTGCTTCGATTTCTTTAGCTTGCTTCTTGATGAGTGCGCTACATCGCGATCGACTTAAGATGAGTCGTAGGTCGCGAATGACTTAGTATAAGTCGTAAGTCAGATGTGCCGATTCACCTTTCATTGTCCCAGTGAATAAATTACTTAGGTCGTTCCACCCCAACTTTACCTGTTCCTATATTTGAATCCGCCATTAACGACTCTTCAAGCTTTCCAAAGACGATTCAAACCTACCGGTTGCCAGTCATCCTTATTTCCTTCTCACGTAAGTGGATTCGATTGCTATTTATTCCTCGATTATCACCCAATTACGAATCCCATTTTCACCATCGACCCCCCTTTTCTCATGCCGTACTTCTCTGCAATTCTTGTTTCAATTGATTACTGATGGGTTTGAGACGGCTTGTCCTGGCTTTGGACAGTCGGTCAGAACAAGACGATGGACAGCAACATTTCAGTTTGATTGATTCGTGGTTTGTGATGGAATGACATTAGACCGGGTTTATGGTGATTCCGGGATGATTAAGTGCACTGAGGGAACGAGGGTTTTGGTTGGAGGAGAAGCTAATGGGTTAACGGGTTAAGGAGTTTGCGAATTGATGTGTTGGGGAGAAGACGAACGACTTAAGGCCTTCGCGTTCTCAATAGAAATCTTGAGACCTAAGTCCTAAGTCATATACGACCTAAAGTAGGTCGTAGGTCGGTAACGACCTAAGACTTGGCAATTTTTTCATTGCCTTGAGACCTTTCTTATGCAGCACTTCTTAATAGACTGATGGTTTAACTTAACTCGTAGCTTGCCCCTTAGGTCGTGGACGAGTTAGCAGATGCGTTGTTTCAAACCGAAGCTTCATATCTCTCTGTGTTGTGGCTGATGACTCAAAGAATTAGATAACCAACAACTTAACTCATAGGAAAATTTTCTTAGGTCGTCGCCGAGTTAGCACTTAAGGATTTAACTTGCGAGCACATCTGAATGACTAGGTCGTGGATGAGATAGCCCTTAACTCGTAACTCGCGAACTCACCTGAACGACTTAAGAACTTAAAACTCCATGACTTCGAACTCGGACTTGAATGATCTGACTTAAGAGAACATGCCTTGAACATCTTGACTCGCACAATACGACCTAAAAGCCCCGACCTATGATAGGTCGTTTAACGACTTAAGACTTAGATGATCTTGCACAGAAGTTGGCTGAACTCTTGAATTTGAACTGTGTTGTGTTACCTCTCACACTGTCTTGACTTTAATGCTAATAACCTGCTCAACACAACATTCACAGAATACTGGGACGAATATACTGCCACTGACTGCCCACATCGAATGACAGATTAGTTGATAAAGAGAAAATTAAATTAAATGAACTGTACGAGTGAAATGCTACACAATAACCAATTCAAGTGAAGTATTAAAGCAAAATCGTAATGGTAAACTAAAACTGATTTGTCTGCATTAACACTGCACTTGAGTATTAACAAGTTCTGAAATCTCGTAATCGACTGATTGTCGGTTAGTTTAATTCCAGTTATACTTGTTTTTTCTTGTTTTCATTAGTTTTGCACATCACTTCACACTTTTAGGAAACGTGCACCTTCACTTTTGAACATTCAGCTGATTGTGTAGAATGGCATCTCATCAAGAAGACTTGGAACCAGCTGGAGAAGCTTTTCCAATTGCTACCCCGATGAATGATCCCCCTGAAAGGACTTCTACCACTCTGAGTCATAAAGTCTTCCGTCAACTATGCACCTAGTTTGGCATTGCTGAATCTGACGCTTTGCTCCCTGGAGTAAATGACACTGCTGATAGGCCGCCTCATGGCTTTGTCGCAGTGAACCGCCAAATGTGCTTGAGTGGAGCGATTCCCCCGTTTAATGACTGTCTTCGAGAACTTCTCCTTCGATTATCTATCTCCCCTTTTCAACTACACCCTAATGGCTACGCCATCCTGCTGGGACTGTGTGTGCTTTTTAGGAGAACGCTGGACCGTTTTCCAAGTTTTGGAGAAATTTGCTTCCTGTGCTCATTTGCAAAGAACAAAGACCATCCCTCTATCACAGTTGTAAGGAGTGCCAGGAACCGTAAACTGATTATTGGTCTTCCCGAAAGCGTTCCTGGGTTTCTGAGCCAATTTTTCTTTGTTCATTGTCCCCTGGGATTTTACGCCATCTGGAGAGTGGGAAGTACGACCATCTATCTTTTCCTTGTGTTTTCTAAATTCTTCGAAGTCCGAATTGTCAAGTGTTAACTTCTTTTTCTACTGTTTCAGCGCTCCCTCCCCCCTCTAAGGAACCTCGTCACAAGACTACCTTTGAGAGGCTTATGGTCGTGCCGGTTGAAGAGAGGAGTGTTCAATTTCTATTGAAAGATGAGTTCCTTCATGAATTTGGACTCTTACATCCTTCCCGCTCTACTCAGTCACATGAAGTCCCTGATTCTCCAACTGAGGAGTCAGATGCCCCCGCTTCTGCTAAAGAACCTTCACCGAAAGAACTTACCGTTGAGACTTCATTGGTAAAGTGTTCTACTCTTACCGACATTGCGGGGTCATCCAGTAAGTTAGCACTTGCCCCGGTTGTTGAAGAGGAGGAAAATCTTCACATTCTTGAAAAGACGGCTGAGGTGGAAGTTGAAAAAGATAATTCTCCCATGCATCATGGCGATGATACTTTTGACAGTCTGAGCGATATTATGATAACTTCCCAGGAGCTCTTTAAAGATGAAGCCTCTAAAGTGATCTCTTCTGTCATCGAAGCAACTTCTTCTTTGCAACAAACCACGACGCCTTCTATACAAGCCGTCACCATTCCCACACAAAAAAGTGGTTTGTAGTTTGACGCGCATAGCCCACACGCCACACACACTTAGGATTTTGGCACTTATATTCACTTAGCTCCTTTAATTTGAAAATTTCTAAGACTTGCCTTTCTTTTTCAATTTCAGGTTCTACAATGGGGCGAAGTGGCTCTTACTTTGACAAATTCCAGCGTCACGGAAGCCGCGACGCTTATGACTTTAGGAGTTACATCGGCACTCCGAAGGAAACTGATGAGGAAAGGGCTGCCAGAAAGGCTCATGAAAGGCGAGCTTACGAAGAACGTCGTCGGAGAGAAGACGAAGAGTACTATGGGAGTAGAGACGAGCGACGTGACTCTTCCCGCAAAAGCGACGATCCTTACAAGAGAAAATCTTACGACAATAAGGGGAAGAGTCATACTTCTGATGATTCCAGCAAACGGATCAGACTTGGTGAGAAAGACACATCTACCATCTCGGAAAAGACTACCGCTTCTATTCCTCCTAATACATCGTCCGGTTCTCCTACCCTTAAGGAGTCTGACATCCAGGTGATTATTAATAGGCCTCAGTACAAAGCCGGGGACGGGCCTCCCACACTTCAGAGCCGATTTCCAAATTGGTGTTTAAGAGGAGTCCGTTTTGACTTAGACTTGGTTCCCTTTTTTAAGCAGGCGATGCTGAGAAATGTCGATGTCGTCAAGCTTGACATTGAAAGAATATCTGGATGGCAGAAGCTGGTTAATGAACTTCAAAGGGTCAACCGTATGAACCTTGAGGCGATGATGACCATGGAAAATGATAAATCAGAATGGGATAAATGGCGTAAGCAGCATGATGCGGAGATGAAAAGCATTAGTGATGATTATGGGAAGCTCGAAGCTGAAGTTGAAAGACTCAAAAATGAGCTTGCCGCTTCTTCCACATCTTATTCTCAAAAAGAAGAAATGCTTCAAAAACAAGTTCGAGACGCCCATGCTGCTCAGCGAGATACTGAAGTAAAACTCGAAGCAGAACATCATCTTACTAGAAAATATCGCGATGACGCTGCTCAACTTCAGGAGAAAATCAGCTCTCGAGACTTAGAAATTGCGAGGCTGCAATCCCAGTTACTGAAAGCTGAAAGAGAGCGTGATGAAGCTCTCTCTGGTAAGGCTGCGGCTGAAGAATCCCAAAAGGCGACCAAAGCCACTATTGACGCGACTTTATTCGACTTTTATATGCATTGCGTCCTGGGGCGTGGGAGCCTTTCATTCTTGGGACCAGAATATGAAGTCACCTTGGCGGAAGTATGGGAGGCAATCATCGACTTGTTTGGCGGTGCCGGTTATGCTGAAGCAGATCTTCAAGCCACCTACTTAGGTGAGAGCGACCGTGCTGCCCTTGCCAAAGGAAAAGAGCAGCTTATCCGAGTGCGGGCCGAGGCGACGGGAGAGAAGATTCCTGAGAGAGAAATACCTCTTATTGCTCCTGCTTATACTTCGGCTATAGCTCATGCGGATATTACTGGCTCTAGTTCTCATTTCACGCCTCCCGCTAAGGTTGACAAAGAAACTGTAACCACTCCTGCAGAGGAAGAGGCAATGAAGGACTTCCAAGCTCGAGAATTTGAGATTGATCTCGCTAAACCGGCTTCTCCAGGTAACTTTGACGATTCACGGTCTTCTTTTTTTCTCGGAGAATACTGATTTTGATTTCCTTTATTATGCAGCAGACGTGCCGGAAACTGCACCAATTCTTCCTTCTTCAGCTGCCGTTCCTCCTCCTTCTCAAGTTATTCCTCTTCTAGCTTCTCAACCAGGTTCACAAGAAGAACCGATAGCAGCCCTTCAAGGTTTGGACGAACCACCTGCTTTCGAGGAACAGAGAGCAGAAGATCTGGAAGATAGTGAGAAGACCCCGGAGCGGTCTTTTGACTACGACACAAAGCTTTCTACATTTCTTGCTCCGGGGAGTGAGTCTTCTTCCAAGAAGAAAGGGAAACGTGTGGCTTCGAAGAAAGGAAAGAAAAGTTCTTCTGCTGCTGGGGATGAAGCAGAGATCGATCCGGCTGAGTCTCTTTCTCCTTCTTCTCCGATACGGCCTTCGAAACTAATTACCAGGCCGGGTAAAAGCTCCAAGGGTGGGAAGAAGGAGAAATGAGTTTGATTTTGTCTTTTCTGCTTTTTGTATTGACCGGAGATTGTGCGGATACCGGTCTCCGCTCCTTTTTGTAATCTGCACAATGTAAAAAGCTTCCATAGTATTGAATAAAATAGCTATTTTACTTGTACAAATTCTTGTGTACATAGAAATATATCTGTTTTTCATTTGAAGTGTAGAGTAAACGATTCTTTTTACTTGTACAAACTTTTGTCTGTGTTTCAAGAACGCATTTATTCCACATCTTCTTTATGTGATATTGCAATGAACTTGTGGTGTGTCGCTTGTATATTACTTTTACTAATGTAACTGAATTGTATAATGTTGCCCCCATACCACAAGTGCATTGCAATATTTCCCGCTTGTACAAGACTGATACTCTTATATTAGAGAATAACTATTCCACTTCTGAGGAAGGAATCATTCTGCTTTTAATAGAGTATATCTCGTTTTTTGGAGAAATTTTTACTTTCTCTTTCTTTCTGAAGAACACTTCAACTTTTGGGATTGATCACTTTTATTTGTTTAAAAGTGAATTTTCCTGCATAGTGAAATGAGCTTCTGAAGAAGGTTTTGATTTTGTGCCCCAGTGAAGGGTTTGTTTTTGGTACTTCAAGCAAGGTGAAGTACGCCTCTGAAGAGGTCTTTTGGTCTCTGAAGAGAAGCAATTTTGGTCTCCGAAGAGAAGCAATTTTAGTCTCTGAAGAGAAGCAATTTTGGTCTCCGAAGAGAAGCAATTTTGGTCTCCGAAGAGAAGCAATTTTGGTCTCCGAAGAGAAGCAATTTTTGTCTCCGAAGAGAAGCAATTTTGGTCTCCGAGGAAAAGCAATTTTGGTCTCCGAGGAGAAGCAATTTTGGTCTCCGAGGAGAAGCAGTTTGGTCTCCGAGGAGAAGCAGTTTTGGTCTCCGAGGAGAAGCAATTTCGGTCTCCGAGGAGAAGAAGTTTTGGTCTCCGAAGAGAAGCAATTTTGGTCTCCGAGGAGAAGCAATTTTGGTCTCCGAGGAGAAGCAGTTTTGGTCTCCGAAGAGAAGCAATTTTGGCATTTCAGCTCTGGTGAAGTGGGTCTCCGAAGAGAAGCATTTTGCACTTCTACACGGGTGAAATGTGCCTCCGAAAAGGGCTTTTTAGCATTTCATCACTGGTGAAGTGGGTCTCCAAAGAGAAGCATTTTGCACTTCTACACGGGTGAAATGTGCCTCCGAAAAGGGCTTTTGCCTCCGAAGAGGTCTTTTGCCTCCGAAGAGGTCTTGAAATTGCCTGGAAGTTACTTTCTCATGGTTGAGTGGATCCACGGGGCGGACGCAAGTTGCTTGATTGGATGTTCGTTTGCACAAACGATCGCGATCAATTAACAAGGGCCCTGTTCCTTCAGCTTGGGAAGGTGCCCCTCCGGTGGTTCCACCAATCTTGTTATTGAGAGAAGAACTTTCATTTATTGGCGTGCCTCGTTAGAGGGCTTTGTTGACCTTTGGGATGGAGCATCGGTTGGTTGGTGTGCCAGGAAGGTTGCTTCTCAAGGGCGAGTAGATCCACGGGACGGACGCAAGCTGCCTGATCGGATGCATCACGATCAGTTAGCGAGAGCCCTGTTCCTTCTGTGGTTCTACCGGCCCTTTTATTGAGGAGCAAAATTCCTTTTGGTTGCTTCCGTGCTTGCTTGGCCATGTTCTCCCATCATCTGCCCATTAGCGATCTTTTGTTATCATTTCCAAGCGTATCTTCGTTCCTTTTGTAAGTAAACTGCCTTATCCGAAGAAGTGGACTTCACTGTTGAATAACTTCATGGGACAAATGCGAGTTACCTAGCTGGATGTTTGTTCATATTGACAATCACAACTGGTTAACGAAGGCTTGCCCCAGTGAAGTTGGCAACTTTTTATGTGAGGTTCTTCTTGTATAGGATTTGAATATGGAATTTTTTGTTGCTTGGTATTTGCTTTAATAAATGATTTGTAAGGCTCGCTTAGCTTTGCGATGGGTGAGCTTTGCTTTAATGACCTGCAATATTAGATCGACATTTTAGCAATACATTTAGAGTATTTACACATCGAAATATAATAGGCATTTTATAATAGAAAACACAGAATGCATAGTTTTTCATTATTCAGTCACACTGATTTCTCAGCGGTTTACAATGCAGAAGTTATACATCCATTATCATTTTTACAAATTCAAGCAATGCTGCTAAGTAAAAAATGGATGCTAGTTATTGTTGTTTCAGAATCTCCAAGCTGGATTTCCATTTGTGCTTGATTCATAGCTTTTGGATTTATATGCCAGAGGAAGTGAAAGATGCCCCAGTTGCAGTTTTGTGGACCATTAGTAGTCGTCCCAACTTCTGCCTGCTGGGCGTGGACCTCCTGTGACAACATTAATGACAAACTTTTCTGAATCTTGCACTGCAGTGTTGTTGAGAGAATCGGATTGATGGGTAGGACGTTGTTGATCCCAAGTAGATGAGGTTGGAGCAACTCCGCTTCTCTTAACGTATTGTTGGAGTTTACCCTGCTCCAGCAATTCTTCAATCACATTCTTTAATTGGCGACATTGGTCAGTGTCATGGCCAGGTTGATTGTGAAATTGGCAGAATTTTCCATTACGCTTTGCACCTCTCGTCATCTCAGGTGGCTTAGGATACCTGACAACGTCTTTTGTTGCAAAAAAGATATTTCTTGGTGTATCAGTTAAAGGAGTATAATCCGAAGGATTAAAGCGGCGAGGTTTCTTTTCATTTCCCTGGCTCTTTCCTCCTTCATTCTCCCTTTTCTGACTTTCAGATTCTTTTTTATTAGATGGGACATTGTTATTATTAGTTTGGGCAGCAACCACTTTCGATGTCGTAGAAAGGCTTTCAAGGCGAATGAACTCGTCGGCCTTTTTATAAAATTTATCAAGTGAATTCGGTTCCTTCATCTTTAGCCATATTCCAAATTTACTCGATTTATCAATGGCTCGCATCAAATAAGTCAGGATCATGCGTGGTTCCGCATTTTCTACTTTGGCTAAAGCTATATTGAAACGGCTCAAGAAAGATTTGATCAATTCTCCGGGCGCTTGTTCCAGGTTAGACGGTGACATTATATCCTTAGCTTTTGAAGCATACAATCTGAACTGTTCTTTAAACTTTTGCGTTAAGTCGGAGAACTTATCTACAGACCGAACTGGAAGCTTTGTGAACCAAAGTAAAGCCACACCTTCCAGGTATACTGGAAAGTATCGACACTTGATCTCGTCTGATGCTCTTGCACCGGTCATATGCCAATCGTATTTGTAGAGGAAATGATTAGGGTCACTGGTTCCCCTATAGGCTTTGATAATAGGAGGTGCAAATTTCCTTGGAAACTCCGCTTTCAGGATCCTTTCAGTAAACGGAGTTCTGCTTGGTGCAAATCCCCAGTCGTTCTCATCCTCTTCCCTTTGCATGCTCTCTTTCATGATGCGACTAACCATTTCAGACAGGTATTCTTTATTGTTCAAAGACACCTCCGGACAAGCATCAGTTCTTCCCTCGGAAGTTTGCCCGGGCATATGTTCATGACAAGTTGGTTGCGGCATAGAACCATCAGCTTGGAAAGGTGGCATTTCAGGAAGAGTAGTTTGATGGTTTTCTGGTTGACGATTTGTCCCGAGCAGAGCAGTTAATCTATCCATCATCAAAGCGTTTTGGGTTTCAATCTGTTGGTATAATCCAGAAACTGCATTATCCAATTCAGCCCTGGTGACTCCAACGGTTGGAGTTGCTTGGTCTGTTGTTGGGGAAGCGGAAGTCCCTTCGTGAGCATTTCCGGATCTGATAGGTCTACCTCTTCTTCCAGGAGCCATTACTTCGGATCTGGTTTTTAAGAGAGGTTCTTTTTATGAATCTTTGCGAAGCAACGGTGGATGATAGCCTGATTTGGGTTCTCAGTGAAAGCACCAAAATGTTAACGCTAAAACGAGAACGCTAACACCCGGTGTGTGTAATAGAATCGTGAAAGCACCACCCGTTGGTACGGGAACAGAATATAAGCTGAAAATAGTAGAAAAGCAGTAAATGAACAATAGGTTTATAGTGGTTCGGCCCGTAATTGAGCCTACGTCCAGTTTATAATCTTTTATTGCTGATTCGGTTACAATTTGATACAATATCCTTCAAAATACAATACAACTTGATCACGAAAGCACTCTTAACTACTAGCTCAATCTTTGATGATGAAACTCGGCGAATCCGTGTTGGATGTAAGAAGTTCTTCTCGAAGATTGTTGTAGTGTCTCGAATGCTTGAAGATCTTTGATTGCTGAAAGAGAGGAGACTTCGACAGCATAACGACGCTTGAAGAAATGAATGGCCAAAGGTCCTTTGAATGTTGGAAGTGGTGGGGTATTTATAGGAGCTGATTTGGACTCAGGAAATTTCTCTAAGTCTTTAAGTCGTAGCCGACTTAGGGTAGGTCGGTGACGAGTTAAGGGATTGGGATAGGTCGGTGACGAGTTAAGGGATTGGGTTAGGTCGGTGACGAGTTAAGGGATTGGGTTGTTCTGGGCTCATCCTGTGGCTGTCTTCGACAAGTGTTAAGTCGTAGCCGACTTATCAGACAGGTAGTATAAGCATCGGCTCTGGACTTTAACCTCGTAGCCTTTAAGTCGTGAAACCCTTAAGTCGTAAGACCTTAACTCGTAAGACCTTAACTCGCTGAGTCGTTAAGTCGGAACCCCCTTTCTTTAAGTTGTAGATAGCTTAACTCGTTGAGTCGTTAGGACCTTGAGTCGTAGGCTGTGAATCTCTTAAGTCGTACACCCACTAAGTCGTAACCCGTTAGGTCGGAACCTTCTTAAGTCGGAGCATTTCATAACTCGGAATCTTCCTTAGGTCGTAGCCTGTTAACTCGGAGTCTTTCTTAGGTCATAGCCTGTTAACTCGGAGTCTTTCTTAGGTCATAGCCTTTAGGTCGCGACATTGCTAGATCGCAAGTCTTTAGGTCGCAACACTGCTAGGTCGCGAAGTCTTTAGCAGTTAGGTCGTAGACCCTATTAGGTCGTAGCTTCCTAACCCGGTAGGTCGTAAGTCGTTCGAGCCGTAGATCCTCTTTCAGCAGCTAAGTCGTAAGTCGTTGAGTACACTTAGGTTTTAGGCTTTTTAACTCGTTGGCTTCTTATAAGTCGTGGCATAATCTGAGTCGTTCATTTCTTAACTCGTAGGTCGTTGCTAAAAGGGAGTTAACGGGATTAAATTGGAAATCAATTTGGGAATTGATTTAAATGTGAAAACCGGGGTTTTAATGGAAAATGTGGATATGGAATTTATAAACGGGGTTTATAAAAGCTAAGTGATTTATCAAAGGATTTCGAAAAGATTAAATTCAAGGTGGGAATTTATTAAAGGAAATTTGGTTAAAAATAAACGATGATTTATTTTTTAGAATGCCAGGAGAAGTATATTTCCCTGGGTAACCAAGTACGTTTTCAAAAATAAATTTTTAAATATAAGATAAAGGGTTTAATTTTGTTTTTTTAAAACTAAACATATTTTATAAAATTTATTATTTGTGAAATGTTTAAATTCTAAATAAGTATTAGTTTCAAATCTATTTTCTTATTTTAAGATGACTTAGTATTTTGTTTAAAAGAGAAAATTTTAGTTTATATTTATAAAGTAGTCTTATTTTTAAATATTTCTTAAGTATTATTTTTCATTTAGTTTGAAGCCGTTTTCTAAATATAAACGTTAAAGTATATTTTCAATAAGTGTTTTAAATTAATTCTAATGTTTATCTAAAGCATATTTCCTAGTGTTAAAATTATTTTAAATATTAAGTGTTGTTTGGTGATTTCAAAGTGATTTTTATTTTACATATCCTTAAATTATATATTATATAAAGTATTTAAATAGTTTAAAATTCAATGTTATAAAGTATATTTTAATAAGGGATTTTAAATTGTTTTAAATCTACAAGGCTTTAGTACTTGGTGTTTTAGTGGAATAAATATTTGGTAGATTATTCCGTGAGAAGAACATGGTTTAAAATCGTTTTCAAAAAGGGGTTGAAAGGGAAATAAAATCTTGCGAAGACATTTAGAGATAAATAAATAATTGGGAAATTTATTTATTGTTGGATGATTGTTTGTGAATATTTAATTGATAGTTAAATAACCGACTATCAATATTGGCCAAATGCGCTGATCGTTTCGAACAGACCGGGATCGGGATTTATTTTCCGAAAACCACTTCGATCCGGTTTGTACGTTTCGTGAAACGTTTTTGGAGTCGAAGATGGAGTAGTGTAGCGCAAGGGCTAGTCGCTACTAATCCTAAGGATATTTCCAAAATGGATGTAGTAGGAATAGTGCCTTCGGTTCCGTTCGAACCCGAGACGGACTTGTATGGACGAATGCTTGCGAAAACATCGTCAAGTGGACGATAGGCATTCTAAGGGATATTGTTCTGTAAAGGTATCTTTGAGCCTCGAGCCTCATCAACCAGGAATGACTGAAAATCAGGGGTTATGCAGCAAGGCTTCGTGGGTAGCCCCCACTTGAGAGTAAGGTCATCCCTGTCTAGATGTCCCTTTATATTTTGGTTTATTGTTGCGGTTGCTGATCACAACCACGGGGTGATCTTATTTGGAATTATCCAATAAGGGATGGTTCCGGCCTTGTGTTGCAGGGGACTTAGGGTGGGTCCTCGGTACGCTGATCTAGACCAGGTACTGTGACAGGTGGTACCCCAGTGCCTAGTCATTGTTGGAAATCCATTCTCCCTACGTGCCTTGCACGAGTTTTGTTTGTATTACCCACGTTGTGGCTAGTATGCTGGAATTTAATAGATGTAACAATTTCAGCTATTTGAATAAGTACCTGTGGATAGACACTATTGTAATATCACAGGATTTTATAGAAAAGTGTTTTAGCTATCGTAAGGTAAAAACCCGACATGTTTATTTATGGTGTGGTCTTACGGGATGCTTTTGTTTTCAAGGGATTTTGAAACTTTAATAATCAATTTGAGTGTGATTTTCTCACGCTGGTATTCCAGACTGACTCGGGTGTTATTTAACTGTAATGCTCGAGTCAGACCGAGTATTATAGATTACAGGATAAATGCTGTGAAGCTCTGGAGATGATCTGGATGGCGAAGCGTACTTCCGTATTTTGATTATTTGATTCTTGTCCCGCTGTGTATCTGGTGTATGTTATTGATGTGTTGTACTCTGATGATGTATTCTGATGATGTATGTATATAAACAGATATGATTTTCTTTTGTGTAAAGATCTGTTATTATATATTATAGTTTATTCCGTTGTGATGTGAGATTCTGATGTGTTGTTTTTATTTTCTCTTCTTCTTTTAACACAAATGGTTCGAATTTCCGGGTTAGGAAAGTCGGGTCGTTTCATTGACCTTGTGCTCACCTGTCCCTGCAGCATTATCAAGTGTATATCGGCGTGCATGGCCTTGTGGCATGTACAGTGATACACTGGCATGTCACATTGTTCGTGTGTGATGAATTCAAATATGAATGATGACGAACAACCCAAATAACTGAGGCAAACAATATTTTCAATAACCATAATTTATTTTATATTCCAAAAATATTTCTTTTTCAATTTTACTACGTTAGTGAATATTTTTGCAGATTGCTCGGATGCTGGATTCAAACTGGAAAGAAGTTGAAGATAAAAATACGAGTGTGAGTGATATGTAGTGAGGTACTGAATGTAGAAAGAATGGTGATATAATCAGAAATTGTATTGTAATTGAATTTGTATAGTTATAGTGAGAGCTTGAAATTGTATTATCAAACTTGTAATAAATATTTGTTTGAATAAAATATTCGTTTGAATTCAAATTCTGTGTTATTTATTTTATCCAGCAAATATTTATTTAATCTGTGAAAAATAAAATAGTATATGAACAAATACATTTAAATGAATGTATATATATTTATTATCATCAAACAAAAATCATATACACGCATATTTAACAATCTCCCCCTTTTGATGATAACAAACATATATTTAAGATTTTGAATATTTTAAATGTATTTGATCATTCATTTTGCTCCCCCTATTTGAATGCTCCCTCTCTACACAAAACTCCCCCTTCATTTTTGCATGAAAATAAAATATGCAATATGAATCTATATGCAAATAGAAAATGTATGAATTTTATTTGCGAATTTTATTTTTCAAAATCTTAACCTTTCTCTCCCCCTTTTGTTATCAGCAAAAGAGTAATAGTAATAGAAAAATAGAGATACAGCGATAGACATTAATACAATATTAAAACTCAATCGAGTATAAATATCAATTTCAATAAAAATTCAAACAAAAATCATAAATACTTTAATTGATGCATATTCCACTTTAGAATGATAGGAAGTATTTCATCAAATAAAACCATATAGTTTTGTCTATTTGTGGTATATTTATTTCAGAAAATTTGAATATCTACTAACCATGCATAACCATTAGGACTTTTAAATAACATTAGTAGTATTCTATTTTTTTATTTTAAAAATGAATTCAAGTATCTTCTAACCACGCATAACCGTGAGGACTTTCAAATGGGATTAGAATCAACTTGTCTATTTAATCAATCAATTTTGATATGTGTTCCATACATGCATAACCGTGAGGACTTTTAAATGAGCATGGAAGCACATAATCAAAAATCCAAGTAATTCACCCATGCATAACCGTGAGGACTTTTAAATGAGAGTGAATACTTTGGATATTTATTTTTTATTGCTAAAAATATAATAAATTGAAGCATAAATGATTTTTCGTTTAAAATACCACATATTGACCTACTATATTGGATTTTGATGAATGATGGTCGATAGAAAAATGATAGAAATAGATATGGTCATGGAAAAATTTATCAACTAAAAGTTTTTATAACTCTTGTTTAAATTTCTAAAGAAATTTTCTAATTATACTTTCTCAAGTTATAATATATGATTAATATCAACACTCATCTTATTTTCAATCACTATATATCTTTTTAGATAATTATGAGGGGGTCAAATTAGTTAATATAATTATTTAAGATCAATTTCAAAAATTGTTATAAAATCAAATTTTCTTAAATAACTAATCTGATACAAGGTCAATAGAAATTATTTTCTAGAAGGGGTTTTTAAGAAAAATTTCTGCTAAAATAAAAATTATTTCAAGTGAAAAATATGCATATATTTTCTTTGAAAACTGATGCAGCTAATGAATGTTTCAAAAATTAATCACATTTCACTAGTAATTTTTCTATCAACTATATTACCAGTGTAATTTGCATCTGAATTTAAATTTCACTCAATATTCACTCGTTGGATGTCAAAGACCATATTGTGAAATTTCAACAAATTATCTCATAATTATTTTCAACAATTTTTAAAATGAAATTCTCTTGGATTTGAATTGAAACCGTGTTAAAAATCAAACACATATTATAGTGTCAATTTTAGAAGCCGTAGAATAAATAATTATATTTATGAGTAATCATTAGTCATAAAAGCATCATTATAATTATTCCAAACAATTTCTTGAATTTTCAACAAATTTCAAACCCTTTCTATAATTTTTATATGATGAAATTCTTTAGGATTTTAATTGAAGTCGTGTCAACAAAAGAAATCATGAATATAGAGTTAGCCAAATGTATTATCAACAATCAATAAAACACCATCATCTTTCAAATTTAATTTGTATTAAGTATTTCATGAATTGTAGTGTTTTTGGCATAAAAACATAATTGGCCAACAATATTGAAAAAGTCAGAATTATTATCAATATTTATTTCATCATCTCATTACTGGCTGATTTAGTCTCAAATTATGGTGCAGATTATCACATTTAATAAATCATTCAAAATAAATATACCATTACCTGTTTTACCTTTACAATAACTTTTTGCTGTTGCCCATTGTGATTCTGTCACCTTTATACTAAGCTAAGGAACTTTACTTTGTCGCCCATTGTGTCCTTGGAACAACCAGAATCCAAGTAACACTATTATTGTTCCTTAGCCTACCACCATACCTACACGGAAGAATATTTTTGTGACCTATTTGTTTTTATAGGTCCATTGTTGTTAGTGGCAGAACATTTTGAAAAATAATTTTGTAAAGACCCATAACTATTTATAATTGTTCCCTTTGGCACCCAAATTTGTTTAACTTTGAGAGACTTTATATTTGTGCCTTTTGGAACCCAAATTGGTATAGTTCTCACGTGTTTGGGTCGATACCAACAACTATTTTGATTGTGTCCAAATTTTCTACAAATTGTGCACATTGAATTTTCTTGATTAATTTTGTTTTCAACAATTTTTGAATTATTATACCCAAGTCCTTGTCTAACCGTATTAACAGTTTTCTTTCCTAATAACATATTCAACGATTTTTTACTTTTGGAAAATTTTTCTAAAGTCGTTGATAATTGTTGGACTTGTGTTTTGAGAGATTCATTTTCGTTCAACAATTGAGTGCACTTTTTAATAGAATTTTCTCTCCTAGTATTTTCACTTTCTTTTAAAATCAGAATTTCATTTTCAAGTGATTTTATATTAATTTCAGATTTTTTTTAATTTCTTCTTCAAATGATGGACACTTATCACATTTAGGGATCTTACTTTGATAGTTTTTTACTAATTGTTCAAGTTGATTATTTAATTCCATCAAAGTATCCTTTTGTGATTCAAGTTTAGCATATCTTTCCCTAAGTCATTCAAAACAGCCATTTACTTCGTGGAAATATATAAGTAGTTCTGAGTGAGTGAGTTTTGATACCTCACTTGGCTCGTCATCGTCGCTACCAATTATATCACCTCGAAGGCACAGATCTCCTTTCTCACTTTCACTGCTAGTACTTTTATTATCTTCATCATTTGAATTCCACGTGGCTGCAAAACTTCTCCTTTTCTGTTTCTTTCCATGGCCGTGTTGATTTTGAGGACAATTTGGCTTGATGTGGCCAGGCTTATTGCACTTGTGGCAGATAATCACCTTCTCTTCTGGGCTGTCTAGTGCTTTGGCTATTCTGCTTTTCAATTTTTGATTTAGAGCTGGATTTTCGTATTTGCGGTTCCACTTTTTGAATCTCTTCATTAGTAGTGCCAGCTCTACTGCTTCATCATCATCATCATTGTCATCATCACTATCGATTGTTCCTTTGAGAGCTATTGATTTCTTTCGAGTATCTCCTCCTTCACGCTCTTCCTTGAATTTTATCTCTAGCTCGTAAGTGGTGAGATTTCCGATGAGTTCTTCAACTTTGAGTTGTTTCAAATCTTTCGATTCCTGAATGGCGGTCACTTTTGCTTCAAAACTTCGTGGAAGGACTCTGAGGATTTTTCAGACTATCTTCAATTCTATGTATGATTTTCCAAGAGCTTTTGATTTGTACACGATATTGGAAAGTCGTCCGTACATCTCTTTGACATTTTCTTCCTTCGCCATTGTGAAGTTCTCGTATTCGCTGCTTAGCATTATAAGGCGAGATTCTTTGACCTGAGACATTCCTTCGTGAGTCACTTCGAGTGTGTGCCATATTTCCTGTGTAGTTAGACAATGTGAGACATGATTATATTCAAATTAATCTAATGAACTAATAATAGAATTCATAGCTTTAGCGTTAGTTATTTGTAATTTATTTTCTAACTCTGTCTATTGATCTTTTGGTTTATCAATTTCTTGATCATTTATCGTTATAGTTGGTTTTTTATAACCTGTCTCTACAATATCCCAAGCGTCAATGGTTTTTAGAAAAATTTGCATCATATTTTTCCAATAAGCATATTCACCATTGAACATTGGTGGTCTAACTATGGAATCACCCTCAGCAAAAGCATTATTAAAAGAAGCCATTTTAAAAATTCAAATTTTTAAAGCAAAAATTTATTTTTGAAAAAAAAATCGAATTTTTCAACAAAATATGACTTCTATTCCAAGCTCCGATCCACTTGTAGGATCGATTTCACCCTAGAGGGGGGTGAATAGGGTGATATTATCAATTATAAAAATTAATTGCGAAAGCTTATAAATTATTCTCAACACATATTTCAACACAGATTAAGCAGAATAATAACAGCACAGATATTGCGGAATATAAATAATAGAACAGAAAAACATAGAATTTACCCAGCTTCGGCAAAACCCTGCCTACGTGCTGCCCCCAAGGTTTCTACTAGAAATTAGATAGTCAGACGCTTACACACGTAAACTCGCGACACCCGCTACCGACTAATCCTAACTCTACGCTCAAAACCCTGCCACAACTCAGCCACTATGTGGCGAATTCTCAAACTACGCCACGTAGTTTGTCCCCTAGTCACACGACTAGAAAAATCGGTTTAAAATTGAAATACAAATTTAAAAACAATTTAAAAATGATTTAAAACAAAGCCCTATATAAAAATATAAATAAAACCCTTTTTGTAATAAAACCCTTTCACTCTCTTTTATAATTTCCCGGCCCTATTTTTCCCCCTTTCTTCATTAACTCTGGCCCGTTACTTCTCTCTGGCTTGTGGAAAAAAATAGCGGCTATGTTAATCTCTTGCGCTTTGAAATTAGGGCTTGTATAGAATCAAAGATGCCGACTTTATATTGATCGATCGAATTTGTGATTTTTGTCCTTTGGCCTGTCGATCGACTGTGTCCTTGTTCCTTGCTTCGGCTACTTCGATTTTGATCGAGTTTGAGATGGCTTCGGTATGTAATTTTTGCTCTTTTTCCTTTTATGTTTGTATGCTTGAACTTGATCGTTGATCCTTGCCGATGATGATGTTAGGGTTTATATAGGAGACGAACTCCATAATTTTCATTCGTTTGATATATGTTTGAATATGTCACTTAAGATGCTCGGCCGTTCGTTTATGCTTGGATGCTTGCAATTTTTCCTTGACCAATTCATATGCGAATATACTTGAAATTGCTCGGTCGTCTTGGTTTAAAAAACTTGGCTTTAAATTTGGATGTTGAGATTGTATCTCTGACCTTTTCATTTACTTGAATAACACGGTGTTGATTTGCATTTCTTTTTATGTTGACTTCGGCACTTCATATTGATATTGTTCTTCACTCTGTGGACTTTGGCCATTTGTGTTGACCTGGACTTGTTCAATTTTTTTGTTTTCCACGGCTTGATGATTATGCTGTGAAGATTTTTGCTTTAACTTGTACTTGACCTTGCCACTGATGTTCATTGATCAGCATTGGCCCATTTGATGATTTTCTGGCTTAACTTTTTCATGTCTTCACCTAACTTCGACATCTTTGTGTATCGGCTTCGGCCACTGTCTGCATTTGCTCCAAATATTGCTGACACTGGATTTTGTTTTTGAATTCAGTTTGGTTTTTCATTAAGGTATTTGGTCTGGAGTTGGTTTGTCTATCACGGTTTTGAACACTTCTTGGTCCTGATTTGTAGATTGCCACTGCGTGGCATTTGAGTCTAGTGCATTGTAGTCATATATGTGTATGCATACATTTGTACACTTGCTTGAGTTTCACTGAGATTTGGCAGTTTGTTTGTTCATTTGGTTTTGCACTGTTATGGTTTGATTCACGTTGGCTATTTGGTCGTCTTCACCTCTGTAAGTTTGAGTTTGCATATTATTGTAGTTCATGTATGTTGAGCTCTGATCAATTCACTAATACTCGGCCATTAGTTCATCTGAGTCTGGGTTTGTGTAGCCTAGGTCTACATTCCTTTGATCTTCATTGCTGGTGTGTATACATACATTTATGTAGTATGTTATAGCATTGTTGTGCACTTTATATTGTTTAACCTTTTGGTCATATATGTTGAGGCTGCTGTTTGTAATTTGACATCACTGCTCCTTCTATCAGTGCTCGGCCTATAATGTTTACTTGAGTGTTGCTTCATTATGCCCTGGTCTGGAGTAGCTCTATTGCACTGCCTGTATTCATTGTTTCGACCTGTCACTGTTGTGTTCATTGCTGTGTTGCATTGAGCTATGTTTGACTTGAACTTTTGCATTTTGTTTGTGGTTTGGTGCCTTCTTGAATTTGTGCTGTATATATGTATGTTGCACCTGAGTTGAACCTGTGTTTTTATTTGGGTTTGACCTTGTGCTGAAGTCGATTTTTTTATTTATGTTGCACCTGAGTTGAACTCGTCTTTTTATTTGGGTTTGACCTTGTGCTCACCTGTCCCTGCAACATTATCAAGTGTATATCGGTGTGCACGGCCTTGTGACATATACAGTGATACACTGTGCATGTCACATTGTTCGTGTGTGATGAATTCAAATATGAATGATGACGAACAACCCAAATAACTGAGGCAAACAATATTTTCAATAATCATATTTTATTTTATATTGCAAAAATATTTCTTTTTCAATTTTACTACGTTAGTGAATATTTTTGCAGATTGCTCGGATGCTGGATTCAAACTGGAAAGAAGTTGAAGATAAAAATACAAGTGTGAGTGATATGTAGTGAGGTACTGAATGTAGAAAGAATTGTGATGTAATCAGAAATTGGATTGTAATTGAATTTGTATAGTTATAGTGAGAGCTTGAAATTGTATTATCAAACTTGTAATAAATATTTGTTTGAATAAAATATTCGTTTGAATTCAAATTCTGTGTTATTTATTTTATTCAGCAAATATTTATTTAATCTGTGAAAAATAAAATAGTATATGAAAAAATACATTTAAATGAATGTATATATGTTTATTATCGTCAAACAAAAATCATATACATGCATATTTAACAAAGAAAACAAGTCGGGTTGGACCAGAGTGCAAAACAAAAATCAAAAGTGAGTTAATTTCACTCATCTAGATTATTATAGTTAAATTTAAATTATTGGTTGCTTTGTTTGGATGATGATTGCTATTATTTAAAATTAAATAGACCCTATGCGCCGCGTAATAGCGGATGATATCATATTAAACCCATATACCGCGATATTCCACCTTGAAGTTGAATATGTATTATATATATATTCGGAGTGATTGATTTCCCGCATTATATAGCGGATGAGACCTTATGCGCCGCATAATAGCGGATGATATTATATAAACCCATATACCACGATATTCCACCTTGAAGTGGAATTGGTATTTTATATTTTGTAAACATCTATGGATGTAGGGAAATAGGTTGGAGGGATCCAACTGGATTCCTCAAAATTATTTAAATTGTTTAATATTCTGCATTATGACTATTTGATATCCGGCAATAAATTTTATTTATAATTGAAATTGTTTGATACTATGGTTTGATTTAATATACTTCGGTATTCTGAGTTATCAAAATATATAGAATTGGATTTTTGAAAAGAAAATAAAAGAGTGAATTTTTAAGTAAATAATTATAGAGAACTTGAATAAAATTTAAGAAAGAATTGGAAACAAATAAAATTGATTTTTTTGAAATTGTAATAAATAAATTCCGAGTATAGAAAATGGGATTTTGAATAAATAGAAAAATAATGAATTTTAAAACTTAAGTAATATTATTTAAAAGAAATAAAGAATTTATTTTAAAATTCAAGGTTTAAATTTAGTTAAAAGGATAAAGAAGGAATTTAGGAAATCTGGAATTGGTATTTTCAGTTTGAAAGATTTTTAAATCATAATTAAGAAATTAAATCTAAAGTAAATGGATTTTGAATAAATAGAGTAATAAAGGAATTCATTTCAAAATGGAGTAAATTGAAAATCAATTTGGAAACTAATTTAAGTGTTTGAAGCCGGGATTTTTAAAAGGATGTTGAGACTATGAAAATTTATAAACTGGGTTTATAAAAAGTGAAGCAATATATCAGTGGATATTTGGAAGAATAAATTCACGGTTGGAATTTATTAAAGGAATGGGTAAATTTTTTAAAAATAAATAGTGATATATTTTTAAAGGATGTGAATGAGAAGTGTATTTCCCTGGATAACCAAGTATGTTTTCAAAACAAATTTTTAAGTATAAGTTTAGGGTTTTTAAGTTGTTTTAAAGTATGTTTTAGAAAATTTATTATTTTTAAAATGATTAAATTTTAAAGTAAGTATTTTGTAATTTATTATAGTAGCAATTATTAAAAGATGACTTGGTATTATGTTTTAAAAAGTTAAAAGTTAGTTTATACTTTATAAAGTAGTTTATTTTAAATATGCTTAAAGTATATATTTTTTGAATTAAGTATTAAAGTAGTTTTTAATTTAAATGTTTTAAAGTGTATTATATAATAAAGTGTTTAAATTATTTTAAAATCTAAAGTATTTGTACTCGGTGGTTTCAGTAGAAATAGAAAATATTTGGGGGATTTATTTCGAAAAAGAAAGATGGTTTGAAAACTGTTTTCAAAAGGGTTTGAAAGTGGAAATATATCTTGTGAAGATATATGAGGATAATAAATAATTTGGGAAATTATTTATGTTTGATGGTTGTTTGTAACTGTTAATTGATAGTTAAATAACTGACTACCAATATTGGCCAATGCGCTGATCGTTTCGAAGAGACCGAGATCGAGATTTATTTTCCGAAAACCACTTCGATTTGGTTTGTACGTTTAGTGTAGAAACAAGAGTTTAGAATCAAAGTTGAAGCAGTGAAGTGCAAGGGCTAATCGCTACTAATCCTGGGGTTGATCCAAAATGGATGTAGTAGGAATAGCGCCTTTGGTTCTGTTCGGACCCGGAACGGACTTGTATGAATGAATGCTTTCAGAACATCGTCATGTGGACGATGAGCATTCTAAGTGATATGTTCTAAAAAGGTAACACATAGCCTCGAGCCTCATTAACCGAGAATGACTTTAAATCAGGGGTTATGCAGCAAGGCTAAGTGGGTAGCACGCATTAGGGTGAGGTCATCCCTATCTAGATGTCCCTATTATTTCGGCTGTGTGGCGGTTGTTGATCCCAACCGTGGGGTTACCTTACTTGGACTATATAGTAAGGGGTAGTCCGGTCTTGTGTTGTAGGGAATTGGGCGTAATCTCCAGTACTGTGATCTAGGCCAAGCACTGTGACAGGTGGTACCCCAGTGCCTAGTCATTAGTTGGAAATCCATCCTCCCTACGTGCCTTTTACGATTTTTGTTTGTATTACCTAATTTGTGGCTAGTATGCTGGAATTTAATAGATGTAACAATTTCATCTATTTTAATAAGTATTGTATATAGACACTATTATAATATCAGATGATTTTGATAAAAAAATGTTTTAGCTATCGTAAGGTAAAAACCCGACATGTTCATTTATGGCGTGGTCTTACGAGATGCTTTTGTTTTCAAAGGATTTTGAAACTTTAATGATCAACTTGAGTGTGGTTTTCTCACGCTATTATTCCAGACTGACTCGGCTGTTATTTAACTATAATGCTCGGTGTAACAGCCCTAGATTTTTGTATATATTTTATTTGACTTTATTATATTTTGAAAACTATTTTAAACTTGTTTTATTTCAAACATTTCATTTTTAAGTATAAATGTTGATTATTATGTAACTTTTAATTTCAAACTGGTATAAATTGAACATTTCCTGAAAAAGGGATTTCTGGTCAAACTGGTCAAACTTTGACTTTTAAAACTTCAAATTTAAATTGTTTAAAATCTTAAATTTTATCTTTTATTATGAAAATAGACTTAATAACATGAATACTGCTTTTTGTTTCGTTGAAAACGGAATTAAATTGTAAAAGTTATGTACATTTCAATTTTGAGTATAATTTGTTTTATTTTGCAATTTTGCCTATTTTAAATTTTATAAATCATATTTTCTTTGTCATATTTTATTTTAAAATGTGTTAATATGTTATTTTATGTATATTTTTGTCTTTTAATATTTTTGAAGTGATAATAAAACTTTTCCAAAATTTATTGCATTTATTAAAGACTAGTTTCTATTTTTCTACTATATTCTTCATTTAAATTGTATTTAAATAAAATTTATTTATTTATTTTTGTGAATGCATTTTTATTTTATGTTCTTATCTTTATTTATAAATATTTTTCCAAGTCCATACAATTTTCCCTAAGTTTATTTCATTTATTTTCAAATTTTCTAGACTAGTTTTCATTTTGTACTATTTTCTTATTTTAATCATATATAATTAATATTTATTTATTTATATTTTGTATATTTGTTACATTTTCGAATTGAAACTGAATTTTTAATTATTTTCAGTTATTTAAACTTATTAAAAAGAAATAAAAGTGATTTGAAAGGTTTGTGGCTTTTTATTTCCTAAGGCCTTTTGAATTCCCACCTTTTCACATTTCAACATTACTTTTCATTCAATTGGCCTTAACTCCTCATTCTTTCAGCTGCATATCTCATTTTGCAATTCACGTGAAAACATCACTTTCTCATTCCTCATTCACATATGTTTTCAGATCTGAAGAAAAAGAATTGTAATATCTTCCTCTTTTCTATTCTTTTTCACCTTCTTTTATTGATTTTCCTTTGTAAATTGCCTTGAAATCTTCATGCTTTGCTCAGCCCATAGCCTCACCATCACCACCATCGACCACCATCCCTTCCTCCCCACTAAATCCACGGCCAAACCATCATTCTCCACTGACATGAAAGTGCCATGGCCTCCCCTTGAGCAAAACTCCAAAAAAACATTGAAAACTCTACAATTATCGCCTACCCGAGCCATGTATGCAACCTTCCCTTCATTTTACACCACCACCACCACCACCATAGGCTGCCACCACCACCTTTTCCAGACCTCCCCACACCACTCCAACCTCTGTCCAGACCTGAGCTTGACTGGCCTAGCATATAACCCCATGACCGAGCCCTTTTGGTTGCCAAAAACCATGTTTTAGCCTAAACCCCTTCACATCCCTGTGTTGTAACTTCCTCCATCATGTTCTACCTTGTAGTCTTACCTTTTCCAGACCCATACCTGATCCAAACCAAGTACAAACCTGACCTAATTGATCCCCTAGGCCATGCAAACAAGTAGAGAAAGCAAGGTAAAAAGTTTCGTATTCAAACTGCTTTTTGTTTCAAAGTTATTCAAATTCAATCGTATTGATTTTTAACTATTATTTTGGTTTTGTTTTTGGGTTGTAACACAAGATCTATAACTTGGATCTCGCTCTCCACTCTCAAGTCATTCCCGTGTTGTCGTGCCTTCGTAGTGTCAGTATTGTGTGCTTTTGTGGCTATCTCCAGCTTTTAACAAGTGAGTTATTCTCACCAGACAGTGTATACCTATATAACTAGTAAATTGACCACTTTTGAATCTGTAAAATGCATCACCATATTATATCTGCTATGTTATGATTATATGATGTTCACCCATGCTTAAACACCTGTTATATCATATGTTATTGTTATATTATGTTGTTCTGTTATTTTTATCAGTTTATCACACTGCAAGTTCCCTTTAGATTAGAATCACTATGGGTTGAAATGATACATACCCGAACGGACTTTAGAATAAGAGAAAATCGTTATGGGCTGAAATGATAGGCCTGAATGATTTTCAATTATTTTCATTTGCTTGGGATTGCGGGTTTGAAAAGATCAAACCCGGGTATCTTTGTAAATTACGGGTTGAAATGATAAATTACCCGTATCACTTTACCTAGGCTAGAAAATGAAATACAGACCCGTTGTTAAAATATGTTTTATAAATTTTTTTTAAATTATTTTAGAAATGTAAATATTATAATATTTTGACTTAAACTAAATAAAAATGATTTTTGTAAAGCATTATTGATTTTTTGAAAATTTATAAGTGAAATAAATTAATGGTAAAATTAGAAAATTTGAAATGTAAGTTATTTTGGGAAATTTTAATTTGGTGATAATTGGAATTTAAATTAAATATGAAATGTGATACATTCATGATAATTTGGATTAAAGTTAATTTAAATGATTTTATAATATATTAATGATTTTTGAATAAAGTAAAAATGTGAAATGAATGAATATTTAAGTTGAAATTTTGAAATATAACTAAAATTGGAAATTTGTGAATTTGGCTTAAAAGTGAAATTTAAGTTAAGTAGATAAAAATGGAATTAAGTTATATTTGAAAATTTAAACTTAAGTGTTAAGTTAATTTAATTTAATGAATTTATAATTTAATATTGGAATTTAATAAGTGAATTATTATTAAATTTTGATTTTTGAATGGAGGTTTAACTTTATAAAATCATGAATATAAGGGTATTTGAATGATTGTTTTAAAAGTGAAATTATATGATTTTATAAGTTAAAAATGATTTATATAAAAATATAATTTTTTGTGAAATTATACTGAATATTTGAAGTTAATTAACTACATTTCTGAAATGTTATTAATTCTAATGTAAATGATAATACAACATTTTTAAATGCTGTAGTTGATAATAATGAACCAAATGGCTAAATTTAATTAAAGGCTATTATAGCATTTTTGTAAATGTTATAATGGTTGAATTTAACTAAGTTTATTTGAAACTAATGTAACCCTATTACAGCATTTTAAATGTTGTCTTTTGTTAAATTGAACTGTTTTAAATGTGACTTTTCGTAGCATTTTCTAAATGCTGCGAAAGTTGAATTTTCATTGTTTTAATTAATTTAAGTGAACGAATGAACTTTGAAAAGTTAAATTTTTGGAAATTTAATAATTTAATTATTAAATATAATAACTTCATTTTATGATTTAAAATGAAGTAATTTGTTTTGAAATATAAACTATTTTGAAATATGATATTTTGATATTTTGAAATGGATTTTTGAATGATATTGAATTTTGAAATGATATTTTATTTCGCAGTATAAAATACCATTTTGAAATTTTAACCACGGGATGTATTTAATTTATAGTTTAACTGATCCTTAAAGGATGGGCGGTCCCAAGCATCCTTTGAGTTATTGTGCATTTCTACTACAGTTCACTTGAGTTGGTTTACATTATATAAGTATATATTGTCCTGACTCGAGTGTTTTGTGTTTTACTTTACGCTCGGGTCAGCCTGAGTATTTACAGCTTAGCTTTGGATTTTGTTCTGGAGCTAGGAATCGCTGGAGATTCTGCTTGTCTAGTTATCTATTTCCTTCCAGTTCAGTTGTTCTATTTCATATCTGGTATTTATAAACTTCTATGTATTTGGGATTTCTATTGTATATGTTTTCAGAATGATATTATGTAATATGTTTTTGAGAGTTTGTATATAGTAGCTTCATGAACTACTATGGTATTTTATTTCCGCTGCGAGTTATTCTGATATGTTCTGTGTCTGTGATTCTGTGTATTTGATTTCATTTGCTCCAAATTTATTTACAATCTGTTATTTTGAATTATTCAAGTCAGACATGTGTGGATTATTGTCGATTTGAATGGTCTAAAATAGTGGGTCGTTACAGTTGGTATCAGAGCTTTGGCCGGTTTTAGGCAAACCTTAGCCTACGGAGCAAAAACTCATTAGAGATAGGGTAGAAATACCCTAGAATGAGTGAAATCAATCTCAGAATCATTTCTTTGTGAGAGGACGTATTTTTGAAGTATAAAATGATTTTTAAATGATTTTAAAGAATTTTCAAAGATTATTTTGATATAAAATTTTCTTGCTTTGAAAGTAAAATTTTCTAAACTTCATTCCTTTTGTATCCACCTTGTTAGTAATTTCTTTGATTAGGATCCTCTAAAATTTTGAACTTCTCTCTTGATTGATCTAGATCCATTGTTGATAGGAATCTATTTTGAGTATGGCAAAATCTGTAGTTTGTTAGGTTGCTTTGAGAAAACTCTGTTGTATCTTTTGCTTAGCTAAAGTTGTCCAACTAAAGATATTTATGCTTCTGTTTTCGTATGTTATGAATTCGAGTCTTTCCAAATTTTGAATGGGAATTTTTCTGTATCGATATAGGTTATATATCTCTAATCTTCGTTTGGATTCTTATCGAATAAGATTCCTTTGAATTTTGGAATGCTCCCACTTGTTCTGAAATCCATTCCTGTCTCCCCTAATTGTATTCTTTTGATTTTGGAGCATTGCATCACTCCACTTTGTATGACCTTTATAGGGTGGCAATTCCGCTAATCTTTGAATGATTATAATTGGCATTGATTCACCGGAGATTTCTATATCCTCGGTTTACGATGTTTTCAATCTTCTGCTATATTTAGATTCTATCTCTGGCAATCGAAGGTCGATTTGCCTTAGATTTTCGCATCGATTATATTCCTGAAGTCACGGTTGACCGGTTAAGGTCGCCCGCGATTCATATAGGCTTATCCATCTTCTATTTGGTAATTTAATTATCTTATCTTCGTTTGAGCCTATCTTTGAATTAAAATTCTATTTGATTAGAGTCCTTCTAAATTTGAATCTCTGTTTTGCTTTGAAATCCATCCTTGAATCGTCCCTTGGAAAGTTTGTGGTTGATTGTCTTTTGAAAATTGTGTATTCATCGTAGTTTTTATTTTGATAAGGATGACCATATTTTTATATAAAGATGAAATGTTTTTGATAAGGATTATATACCTTTTAAAAAAATGAGAATTTGAAGTTTTGAAAGGATTTGAAATTGTGAAAATTTTATAAGAAATGGTTTCATATAAAATGATTTATAACTGAAGGTTTTGAATCTGAATTTAAGTGATTGAACTCCGGCATTTTGGAACTGGTTTTAGGATTTTGAAATAATAAATAATATGATTGAAATTATTTTTCCGAATAAGTAATGTTTCAATGATTTTAATGGGTTTTAATGATTTTGAAGGAATTTCAAAGAAGTTTTCAAAGTAAATGGAAGTCCAGAACTCACTTGTGTCGCTGGAAAATAATTTCGGTGATGAGTGCACGCATCATCGACATTGATTTTCGAGTTTCTGAGGGAGGGAGAGGCCACTTCGGTAGCATTGCTATGCGATTGATTTGTGAAACCAATTTTGATTTCAAATTCCAAAGTGTGATGTGATATTCGAAAGATATATGTATATATATTTGTAAAATTTGAAATGAGCCGGTGTTCTGTCCTTGAGTTTTGGATTTGATTTGATATAACCCTATTTTTGGAATTGATTTACTGATTTAATTGTGATTTCCAACTCTTGGATTGAAATATGATTTCTTCGACTATTTTGAAGGTTCGAGCACTTCCAAATCAAGGTTAACTTTTCAATGCTAAGTAATTTTGAAAGTATAAAGTATATAAGTTTGGTATGTATGTTTAAAGTATGTAGTAATATGATTTAAATAAGTTGAAACTGTTTGGTTAAGTAAATGAATAAAGCAATTTTAAAATTTTCTAATATGAAATTTAGAATTGAAATGTTTTGAAAAGAATTTGGTCTTCAAAATATTTTGAATAAAATTTAGTTTAAATGTTTTAACTTAGTAACATCTTTATGAAACTATATATTTAACAAGTTGAAATAAATATATAAGTTGTACGTATGCTGTTTTATTCGCATAATTAATTTGATCCAAGTTTGAGTACACAAGTTCGAGGTGGATTACACCATTTCGTGTTAGGATTTTTCATTCGATTCTTGATGGCGAATATTTGATATGGATTTTGGGCTTGATTCCAGAATTCTCTATCATAGTATATGGCTATGCAAGGAGACTGATGGCTTCTAGTCGAGAAACCATATCGAAGTCCGCATTAGGGAAATCGAATGGACAATACTAGTTCGAAAGCGAACTTGTGTGATCGAGCGAGCGATCAAATGTGATTTTGCGAAATGATGATGTGTGTACATCTTATATTCTAATATCAGCGATATATTTTGACGCTGAAATTGAAAGCTGTAGGGTTAGAATATCTTTGCTTACTTTTCCAATTTAAATTACAAAGATATATAACCTATAAAAGCAAAGATATTCAAATCCCATATGGCTCTTCATACAGCGAAATTTATTTTGGAAAATTCGATCCTTATATAAGACGGACCTTACGTAAGTATAAGATGATTTTGAAAACATTTGATTTTGGAAATGAATTGGTTGACTTAAATTATATTGATTTGGAAATTTGGATTTATTTTCAAAAATCTATTATTTTGGAAACTTTGAAACTAAAGATATTTAATTTGAGAAGAAAATAATTTGGTGAAATTGTATATGATTTTGAAATTGAACTGATATTGAAACAAATTTAAATTTGAGAACCTTATGTTACTAAACACTTGATTTGGGAGTTGTCGAACTTATATAAAATTGATTTGTATGAGTATGAAATTGATTCGAAAACTATAGATTTGAAAAGGTACTCAATTTGAAAGTGAAATCTTATATAATTGAAGTCTATATAAGTATGATTTGATATACTATTGATTTTGGAAAGTATTTGATTTGAAAATTAAATCTTATATATAATGGATTTTATATAAGTACGATATTTGAAAGTGATTTGAAAAGGTACTATATGATACATATTTTCGAAGTAAAGATATGGAAAGTGCCTTCTGCTTGATATCCGATTTGTGGCCACATCTTGGATTCATTCTATCGATATTATTCTCTCTGATTTTTGGTTTTCCGGATATGATACTCGAGTGTCCTTCGAATTCCATGGCGTTACCCATGGTCTTACGATCGTGACTGCATAGCGCAACTGCCTGGTTGAGTCTTGCCTAGGGGTACGGATTGTTTCCTGGGGGATCCAGGCGTAACCATTGTGTATCTTGCAATCTGTGTAGGTCGCGAATAGTAGCGCAAATGCTTGGCTGAGTCTTGCCTGGGGGTACGGATTGTTTCCTGGGGGATCCAGGCGTAACCATTGTGTATCCTGCATTCTACTAGTCATCATGGCGTAACTCGCAGGGCTGAGAAAGCTTACGGATATGGATTGTTTCCTGGGGGATCCAGGCGTAACCATTGTGTATCTGCGAACCATGTTTAGACAAAGGTTTTGTTTGTTTTTGTTTGGATTGTACTTTCCATATCTGTTTTTAAAAAGTTTTCCAGTATTTTCACTGGGTGATGAAACAAGTCTACTAAGTACCTGGAGAATTCTAGCTTTGTGCCTGATCAACGCACTACCAGAGTCTGCAGGAATGAGGATAAACTTGTTAAGACATCGAGTTATAAAAGTATTTTGATAAAATATTATATAAATGATACTTTGATCAGTTATTTCCTTTTTAAAGGATTTTAAAGTGTTTTAAATATTTTACCTCTTTAACCAACACTTTTAATAAATGGCTCATCCTTGTCTTTCATCCTATTTTCCCTTCTTGCTATTCCTATTCTCCACCTTGTTAAACTTACCTATAACAACAGTTATCAGGTATAATTTTAATATTCTTGTCATCTTGTCTTAATCCTATTCCATTCTATCTTTTTCTGTGTTTTCCATACTTCATTCCTTTTCGAGGACGAAAAGATTTGAGTGGGGGAGAGTGTAACAGCCCTAGATTTTTGTATATATTTTATTTGACTTTATTATATTTTGAAAACTATTTTAAACTTGTTTTATTTCAAACATTTCATTTTTAAATATAAATGTTGATTATTATGTAACTTTTAATTTCAAACTGGTATAAATTGAACATTTCCTGAAAAAGGGATTTCTGGTCAAACTGGTCAAACTTTGACTTTTAAAACTTCAAATTTAAATTGTTTAAAATCTTAAATTTTATCTTTTATTATGAAAATAGACTTAATAACATGAATACTGCTTTTTTTTCGTTGAAAACGGAATTAAATTGTAAAAGTTATGTACATTTCAATTTTGAGTATAATTTGTTTTATTTTGCAATTTTGCCTATTTTAAATTTTATAAATCATATTTCTTTGTCATATTTTATTTTAAAATGTGTTAATATGTTATTTTATGTATATTTTTGTCTTTTAATATTTTTGAAGTGATAATAAAACTTTTCCAAAATTTATTGCATTTATTAAAGACTAGTTTCTATTTTTCTACTATATTCTTCATTTAAATTTTATTTAAATAAAATTTATTTATTTATTTTTGTGAATGCATTTTTATTTTATGTTCTTATCTTTATTTATAAATATTTTTCCAAGTCCATACAATTTTCCCTAAGTTTATTTCATTTATTTTCAAATTTTCTAGACTAGTTTTCATTTTGTACTATTTTCTTATTTTAATCATATATAATTAATATTTATTTATTTATATTTTGTATATTTGTTACATTTTCGAATTGAAACTGAATTTTTAATTATTTTCAGTTATTTAAACTTATTAAAAAGAAATAAAAGTGATTTGAAAGGTTTGTGGCTTTTTATTTCCTAAGGCCTTTTGAATTCCCACCTTTTCACATTTCAACATTACTTTTCATTCAATTGGCCTTAACTCCTCATTCTTTCAGCTGCATATCTCATTTTGCAATTCACGTGAAAACATCACTTTCTCATTCCTCATTCACATATGTTTTCAGATCTGAAGAAAAAGAATTGTAATATCTTCCTCTTTTCTATTCTTTTTCACCTTCTTTTATTGATTTTCCTTTGTAAATTGCCTTGAAATCTTCATGCTTTGCTCAGCCCATAGCCTCACCATCACCACCATCGACCACCATCCCTTCCTCCCCACTAAATCCACGGCCAAACCATCATTCTCCACTGACATGAAAGTGCCATGGCCTCCCCTTGAGCAAAACTCCACAAAAACATTGAAAACTCTACAATTATCGCCTACCCGAGCCATGTATGCAACCTTCCCTTCATTTTACACCACCACCACCACCACCATAGGCTGCCACCACCACCTTTTCCAGACCTCCCCACACCACTCCAACCTCTGTCCAGACCTGAGCTTGACTGGCCAAGCATATAACCCCATGACCGAGCCCTTTTGGTTGCCAAAAACCATGTTTTAGCCTAAACCCCTTCACATCCCTGTGTTGTAACTTCCTCCATCATGTTCTACCTTGTAGCCTTACCTTTTCCAGACCCATACCTGATCCAAACCAAGTACAAACCTGACCTAATTGATCCCCTAGGCCATGCAAACAAGTAGAGAAAGCAAGGTAAAAAGTTTCGTATTCAAACTGCTTTTTGTTTCAAAGTTATTTAAATTCAATCGTATTGATTTTTAACTATTATTTTGGTTTTGTTTTTGGGTTGTAACACAAGATCTATAACTTGGATCTCGCTCTCCACTCTCAAGTCATTCCCGTGTTGTCGTGCCTTCGTAGTGTCAGTATTGTGTGCTTTTGTGGCTATCTCCAGCTTTTAACAAGTGAGTTATTCTCACCAGACAGTGTATACCTATATAACTAGTAAATTGACCACTTTTGAATCTGTAAAATGCATCACCATATTATATCTGCTATGTTATGATTATATGATGTTCACCCATGCTTAAACACCTGTTATATCATATGTTATTGTTATATTATGTTGTTCTGTTATTTTTATCAGTTTATCACACTGCAAGTTCCCTTTAGATTAGAATCACTATGGGTTGAAATGATACATACCCGAACGGACTTTAGAATAAGAGAAAATCGTTATGGGCTGAAATGATAGGCCTGAATGATTTTCAATTATTTTCATTTGCTTGGGATTGCGGGTTTGAAATGATCAAACCCGGGTATCTTTGTAAATTACGGGTTGAAATGATAAATTACCCGTATCACTTTACCTAGGCTAGAAAATGAAATACAGACCCGTTGTTAAAATATGTTTTATAAATTTTTTTTTAAATTATTTTAGAAATGTAAATATTATAATATTTTGACTTAAACTAAATAAAAATGATTTTTGTAAAGCATTATTGATTTTCTGAAAATTTATAAGTGAAATAAATTAATGGTAAAATTAGAAAATTTGAAATGTAAGTTATTTTGGGAAATTTTAATTTGGTGATAATTGGAATTTAAATTAAATATGAAATGTGATACATTCATGATAATTTGGATTAAAGTTAATTTAAATGATTTTATAATATATTAATGATTTTTGAATAAAGTAAAAATGTGAAATGAATGAATATTTAAGTTGAAATTTTGAAATATAACTAAAATTGGAAATTTGTGAATTTGGCTTAAAAGTGAAATTTAAGTTAAGTAGACAAAAATGGAATTAAGTTATATTTGAAAATTTAAACTTAAGTGTTAAGTTAATTTAATTTAATGAATTTATAATTTAATATTGGAATTTAATAAGTGAATTATTATTAAATTTTGATTTTTGAATGGAGGTTTAACTTTATAAAATCATGAATATAAGGGTATTTGAATGATTGTTTTAAAAGTGAAATTATATGATTTTATAAGTTAAAAATGATTTATATAAAAATATAATTTTTTGTGAAATTATACTGAATATTTGAAGTTAATTAACTGCATTTCTGAAATGTTATTAATTCTAATGTAAATGATAATACAACATTTTTAAATGCTGTAGTTGATAATAATGAACCAAATGGCTAAATTTAATTAAAGGCTATTATAGCATTTTTGTAAATGTTATAATGGTTGAATTTAACTAAGTTTATTTGAAACTAATGTAACCCTATTACAGCATTTTAAATGTTGTCTTTTGTTAAATTGAACTGTTTTAAATGTGACTTTTCGTAGCATTTTCTAAATGCTGCGAAAGTTGAATTTTCATTGTTTTAATTAATTTAAGTGAACGAATGAACTTTGAAAAGTTAAATTTTTGGAAATTTAATAATTTAATTATTAAATATAGTAACTTCATTTTATGATTTAAAATGAAGTAATTTGTTTTGAAATATAAACTATTTTGAAATATGATATTTTGATATTTTGAAATGGATTTTTGAATGATATTGAATTTTGAAATGATATTTTATTTCGCAGTATAAAATACCATTTTGAAATTTTAACCACGGGATGTATTTAATTTATAGTTTAACTGATCCTTAAAGGATGGGCGGTCCCAAGCATCCTTTGAGTTATTGTGCATTTCTACTACAGTTCATGACTTGAGTTGGTTTACATTATATAAGTATATATTGTCCTGACTCGAGTGTTTTGTGTTTTACTTTACGCTCGGGTCAGCCTGAGTATTTACAGCTTAGCTTTGGATTTTGTTCTGGAGCTAGGAATCGCTGGAGATTCTGCTTGTCTAGTTATCTATTTCCTTCCAGTTCAGTTGTTCTATTTCAGATCTGGTATTTATAAACTTCTATGTATTTGGGATTTCTATTGTATATGTTTTCAGAATGATATTATGTAATATGTTTTTGAGAGTTTGTATATAGTAGCTTCATGAACTACTATGGTATTTTATTTCCGCTGCGAGTTATTCTGATATGTTCTGTGTCTGTGATTCTGTGTATTTGATTTCATTTGCTCCAAATTTATTTACAATCTGTTATTTTGAATTATTCAAGTCAGACATGTGTGGATTATTGTCGATTTGAATGGTCTAAAATAGTGGGTCGTTACACTCGGTCAGACCGAGTATTATAGAATACAGGAAATGATGCTGTGGAGCTCAAGAGACGAGTTGGATGGCGAGACGTACTTCCGTACTTGTTTTAAATATTCCGTTGTGTTGGTTAGCTGTGTATTCAGTTGTGTGAGGACAGGTTATTATTACTGTCCAGTTGTGTGTTATGTGTACTCTGATGAGTAATGCATAAACAGGTAAATTCTTCCTTTGTGTAAAGCTCAGTTATTATTTATTATATTTTATTCCGCTACGTTGGTAAGATTCTGATGTTGTTTCTGTTTCCTTCTTCTACATCTTTCTTCTTTTTCCCTCATGATTCGATTTTTCGGGCCTTGAAAAATTAGGTTGTAACATTGTGGTATCAGATTTAAAGTTAAGTGAGAACCTTGGCTCTGTGGAAATTACACATTAGAGATAGAGTCAGTAGTACTCTAGAATGAGTTTGAGTGTAATAATAGATATGAGTGCGTATTTGTTAGTGGATATAAAAATGGTTTTATATTGTGTTAATTGATTTATTGAGTGACATATGACCTTTGTCGGCACAGTTTGGACAATTGTATCGAAGGAGTTTCTAAACACTTGAATAGAACAATTTGACAAAATATTGTTTTAAAGGTAGGTGAATGAAATAATTTTACCTAAAATATATTTTGATATAAAAGAAATATTTTCCTAAGTTATTATATAACCTGGATGTTTGGATGATCATATTTTAAACAAATAAGATTATAAAAATTGGAATGACTTGTAAAATCAAATGGAAAAAAAAATTATATGAGCATAAATTATATAATGGGTTATAGTTAAAATTGAATTCAAATTAAATTTGGACATTTAAACCCCAAAAATTTAGAAGTGTTTCCCAAACTATTTTGAAAGGAGAATAATAATAATATTACTTTTGAGGAATTTCTGAAAGAAATTAGGTCTAAGTGGATTTTGAAAGTGATATAACATTGAAATTACTTAGATCATTGGAAAATAATTCTGATGATGACGGCCGGATCATCAATATTCATTTTCGAGTTTCTAAGTGACGGATTGCTGCCAAATTGATTTATTCAGAAGAACTAGTTTTGTTTTTGAAATGTCAAGGGAAGTTTATTGGGGAATAAAAACCAGGATTGGGTATAAAAAAATTCGAGAAGTATGATTTGAGACATAGGTGATTTCAAAATGATTTGAAACAAAAGCCGGGTGTTTAAAAATCCTAAAATCCTTATTTAAATAATTTAGAGATCATCAGAAGATAAGCTATAAACTTATAAATGTTGAATGGTTTTGATGAGGAATATGGCGAGTTGATTTTTGAAATTAAAATTAAAGATGAAAGTTAAAAATGTGAATTTAAGTTGGATTAAGATTAAACTTTAAAATTTAATTGATGATTGAAAGAAATAAAAATTAATTGTGTTAAGCTAAATAGATGGAGGAGAGTTGAATTGAAGCCAACTTAAACTAAGTTTAATGATATTGGGTTGGGTTTAATCAAGTGAAAATAAAATTTAACTTGGAATAAAGTGAAGAAATTAAAATTTTGAAACTTAAATAGATTGTGATTGAATGGAAAATAAAAATTAAATTTGGATTGAGAAATAAATAAATTTAATTAGAATTAAATTAACTTAAACAAAGTTAATAATAATGAGTTGGATTTGAAGTAAGTTGAAAAGTGAATTGTGTGGGATGATATTAAATGGAATTAAGTTCTTGCTTAATAAAATTCAAAAGAATGGTATGTAGCTAGATTTATCTGGAGTTGAGTTAAATAAAGTTGAATTAAAATAAAAATTCAGTTGAGTTATAGATAATATTGACTGGAATAAAATTCCTACTTAAATAAATAAGTGTAAACTAAGTAAGTACTGAATTGAGATAAATAAGCTTTGGAAGCTTATAAAAGAATTGACAAGCATTGAAATCAAAATATAATCCCTAGTTAAAAGTAAAGTGAAAATGTGATTGATTGTAAATAGATGGAGAAGTATGAATATTAATAAATGAGTAGCTTATAAAATTAAAAAGGGAATAAATAAGCCGAAATGAAAGTGTTGGTATTTTGGAAAATGAAGAAATCCAGACTGGAATTATAAAATAAAATTGAACTCAGGAAAAAAATTTAATGAAGTAATTTTTGAAATAAAATTGAATATTTATTTAAAATTTGGAAGTAAGATAATTAGCTAAATAAATTATTTGATAGAGTATGTTAATAAAATTTAACTCGGTTAAATAAAATGGATTGTAAGTTAATAATGAAGTTTGGAAATAAACTCGAATTATAAATAGAATTTGAGTTGGATTGATAATGAATTAAAAATAAGTGGAAATGTGGTAAAAATAAAATGGATTTGGATTAAAGTGGTAATGATTTGTATTGCAAATAAAATCCAAGTAAGTAGAAATAAATTGGAAATGACCTTGTTATTAATAAAATAAATTCAGAAATAAATTATTGAATATGAATTAGAATTTATATCGATTCAATGAATATACTAATTAAATTTAAACGGATGGAGTTGGCAATGAACTCAAGTTAAATAAAATAGAGTTGGATTGAAATAGTGATGGTTTGAGTTGTAAATAAAATCTAAGTGAATAGAAATAAATTGAAATGCTTTTGAATGCAACTAGTTTAGTTAATAAAAAGAAATGCAAGTGAATGGATTCAAATTTACAATGCAATGGAAATGAGAATGTATGGATTGTGAATACATTTAAAAAAGAAATGGAATTAAGTATAAATTGAGTTGGAATCAATTTAAAATGGTTATAATCTTAAGTAATTATTTATTCACATGAATATCGTCGAATTGCATACGAAAATTGGTCGTCCGACGAAAACAGAAGTAAATAAAAATTCTATGAATTGATAAAAGTAAATAAAATTGATTTTTGAGTCAATTGAAATGAACATAAGTTCGTTTCGTATGAAAATGAATTATATGCAAACAAGTGAGTTGTAAATCCCTAAAATTGAATGCAATAGTGAGAAGGCAAGTGAAAGCAATTGTATTAGTTTTGTAAATCATATAAATTGCTTGTGGAAGTTATTTAGAATGCATTTCTTTTAGAATTGATGTGTTGTAGTTGTTTAAATAAGAGAAATGTTATAAATTTCATATATATAGTGCTTACATGTTTAAATTGAGTAAGTACAGGTTCAAGGAAGCCGTTTGGCTGGATTTGGACGCGCAAAAAGATAAATAAATAAGCCGCTTGCTTAAAAATGCTAAATAGAGGTACGCCTACGCAATAAAAATAGGAAATATGAACTATTTTTGTTTTTCCGGCCGTGTGGGTCGATTTATATATATTTATATCTCTTGTCAAATTGCAAAAGCTCCTCCGTATAAAGGAGACTCTGCCAAAAAAATTCGAAAATTTTGGGAGTTAGAAAATTTTTGAAAATTTTTGGAAAAATTATTGTTATTGACAAAACGATTTCAAATTGGTATTGAAATAAAGAATTTTGAAGTTGGAAATTGAAACTAATTGTTTAGTTGGAGCTAAAGGATTATAAGAGTGAATACAGGATTTTCACTAAGTGTGTTTTAGTAAGTTAGTGGATTCGGGACATTCTTCTGCCTTAGTAATTTCGAGGACGAAATTATTTTAAGGGGGGAGGAATGTAACGACCTGGATTTTTCAGCGTTGAGTCTGGAATATTTAAATGGTTTTAGATATAGAAATTGAATTATAAATTGGTTCTGAATATGGAAAACTTGGATTTATCTGTTCAAAATGTAGATACAACAATTTGTTGAATAATATAATTATTCAATTCAATAATTGAAGATGGAGTAAAATATTTAATCGTGAGTTTTAAGCTTGTTAAAAATAATTTGAAGCCTTATAAAATTCATATTAATAAATACTGAAGGTGATATGTAACGACCCGTATTTTTACGGATCGAAAAGTTGTCAAAATCTGGGATTTTCAGCATTTTCTAGTTGTTTCAGATTTTGGTGTATTTGTCTAAGTCCTAGGTCGTGAACGACCTAAGAGCTAAGTCGTGACCGACCTATAGGATGGTAGCAAGTTAAGAGCTATGTTGTAGACGACTTAGGGATGTGGTGCGACCTAAGGATGTTGGGTTTAGTTCGTAGACGACCTAAGATAGGAGACTTAAGGGTTTTGAGCGACCTAAGGGATAGGTCGGCAACGACCTAAGGAAATGTTGGGAGCGACCTAAGTGTTTGGGTGAGTTAAGTGTTAGGTCGGCAGTTCGAGTTAGCGACCTAAGAGATAGGAGGTAGCGACCTAGTAGAGTTAACGACTTAGGGGATAAGCAGTTTGCGACCTATAGGAGTTAGCGACCTATGGAATTGACCGACCTAAGTGTTAGCGTAGTTAGGTCGTTAGTTTTGTGTTGAGTTAGGTCGTAGGCGACCTAAGATGGTTAGGTCGCGTGTGTGTTAGGTCGCGAGTTTGCTAAGTCGTAAGTCGCGTGAGTTGTTAGGTCGCTAGGATAGTTTAAGTGTTAGGTCGCGTGGATCTAACTGTTAGGTCGTATGTTGTTTTAGGTCGACATGTGTTAGGTCGCGTAGAAGCCTAAGTTGTTAGGTCGCAACCCAACTGAGTCGTAGGTAGTTAAGTCGTTAGGTTGTTAGGTCGCTGGGTTTCCTAAGTGTTAGGACATACCTGTTGCTAAGTCGTAGGTCGAAGGAAAGCGCATTGCTTTAGGTCGTCAAGTGTTAGGTCGCTGAGGAGTTAAGTCGTGCATCTGTTAGGTCGGAGAGGCTTAGGTCGGAGAGGCTTAGGTCGGAAGCGACTTAGGGAGATAGCCAGATTTCGACTTAAGGAGTTTCAGCTATAAATAGGAGGGGTTGTTCTCACTTTTTGGGATCCGGATTTTGGAAGCGACGAAGTGCTGCCATTTTGAGAGCTCGACTTCTACACTTCTTCACTTCTTTTCTCCACTCTAATCTAGTGCTTCCTTCCATCCAAATCAAAGATCAAGATTGAAGATCCAAGAGCTTAGATTGAAGATCTTCATCTTTTCAAGAGAGATTTCTTCGTTTGAAGCGGATTCGTGATAGATCAAGCTTGATCCTTCGCTGTCCAGATCTGAAGCTTGTTGATTTGAGGTTGTTTAGGTGATTTGGTGAGTGGTGATTATCTCTCACACGGATCCAAAGGAGTATATCGGATTGTTGGCTCGATTTGGTGTTAAAATAGTGATCTCCATGCATTTTCTTCATCCTAAGTGTAGATCCATATAGATCCATTGTTCATGATGATGTTACATCCATTTTATCATATGTTAACCTATGCAAGTTCATTCATCAAGTTTGTAGAGATATAATCCATGTTTTCATGCTTATTGGACTTTCAACTCTTTAATTACGAAAATGCCATTATTGTTATAATTGTCTACTTAGATCATATTTGAATGCTTGATTGTTTGGATTGATGTTTGATTTGATTGATTGTTATGAACTAGATGATTGATGATTAGATTTAGACCGAAGACGATTCAAAAGCTAAGGGAAAGGCTCTTGAATTGGGAAAGCTGCTCGTGGCATATGTAGCGGGATGATGAAGCTCTTATGCATAGATTTGATGATGTGATGATGAGATGAGGCTTTGCGAGGATGTAATGAAGCGAGGCAATCATGTGATGAAGACTTGGTCTAATCCAGACGGGATCATTCCAAGCATGTTGATAACTCGGTGATATGATTCGAGTTGAGGATAATGAATGGATATGAGAATAGTCGTCGAGGAGGATGACTAGGAGGCTTGGATAGCATCGTTGTTGAAGGTTCTAGCATGCTCTAAGCAAGGGTACGTTTGGGCAGATTCGATAGTCCCAACGGCCAACTGTTGATGGTCGAGTACTCTGGGCAGATTCGATAGTCCTAGGCACGGGCTGCGACGACGTGCGGGAGTTATGTCTAGAACCGGGGTTTTCATTAGCCCTTGACGGACGGCTGAAAGAATGTGCCGGTCATTCAATTAACGGTGATATCGAAGCAATGATAACAGTGATAGCCAGAGTCATGGATGTTTGGTTGTATCGTCATTCGGACTCAAGAGCGGTATTTTCTGGGTGCTTATCTGATTTAGGCCTTGGTACTTGGAAAACATCGCCCTTGACTCGAGTGATAGTAGCTTTACTTTAAATTGTATGCTCTGCTATGTTTGCTTCTGCTTAGTGTGTGTCTGGGGGCTATCACTGTAGAATGAGGTTGGAATGGGAGGGTTGTATTCCTGTTCCTTTTCCTTTATGCTCTTTTGGTATGTTGTTAGTTAATTCACTGCTCACTAAGACTGTTGTCTGACTCAAGGCTTTATGTTTTAATTCTTATTGCCTTGGGCTGTTCGTCCATTTTTGGGACGGGCAGACTAGGTAGCAGGTGACAGGTGCTGTTCTCTTCTCACGATGCTGATATCGAAGACGAGCCGGAGGGTTGCATATTATCTTCTTATTATATGTACTGGATATTCCGCTGTTTTGTATTCTCTGAGAGATATGTAGTGAGGCTTGATGTATTGACTATTTTGGTGCTTGTACTCAACTTTTATGGAGTTTATATGATGTCATTTTGTTCTGTAAAGCTTCACTATATATATATTCTATTGTATTTTGTCCATGCGCTGTGAGTAATACGATAGATTCTGTTGTTTTAAATCTTACCTTGACAATCGTCCATGGTCGCCTGGCACACTTTACAGCGCTCTATCTTTAGATTCGGTGCAGGGGTCATGGGCGGTCGTCACATTTGGTATCAGAGCATTGGTTAATCGATTTTACCCAACGCTCGCTGAAATAACCACGTATGAGAGACGTAATTGTATTTTGATGAATGATTACTATATATAATATAGTAGCTTAGTAGGGTTTGAGTCCTTTATGCAGTTGTTTCTCTAGATGTTCTAATCATTCCTCTTTATAGATATTGAGAATGAGTCGAAGAGGGAGACCAGCTGCTAGGGAAGGCCGTGCTACTGAAGAGACTGCTGACTATGCAGCCATGTTCGAAGCTATGATGACTTCGATCATGAGAAGGATACCAGTTCCTGGGGCAGCAGTTGATGTTGGAGTTCAAGTCCAAACTCCGAAACCAGTGGATTTTGCTAAGCTGTGCAAGGATTATACTGCTCTTGGAGGGAAGGTTTTCTCGGGAACAGAATCTACCATTGAGGTCCAGAGGTGGATAGATGCTTGTAGAAGGATCTTTGGTGATTTGGGAATTGATGATGCAACTAAGAGGAAGTTGGCATCGAGGCAGCTTCAAGGGAGAGCTTCTGATTGGTGAAACTCTATTACCATCAATACTGCGAAGGAAGAGACTACTTGGGAGCAATTCCAAGCTAGATTTGAAGCTAAGTTCATTTCTACAGCTCAGAAGTCTGTTCTGTTCAAGAAGTTTGTAGAACTCAAGCAGGGTGGAAGATCTGTTCTTGAGTATGTTTCTGAGTTTGAAGCTTTGTCCAAATATGCCCGGTCATATATTGAGTCTGCTTACCAGAAGAATGAGAAGTTTGTGACCGGCTTGGATAGCTATCTTGGGAGACAGTTGGTGGATCATTTGGACGATTCATTTGAGAAGCTTGTGGAGAAAGCTCTTAGGCATGAGAGTCTGTTTCCTAAGGATGGACCTGTTGTTGCTGTTACCAAGGGAGAATCTAAACCACAGCAGGGTGGAAACCAGAAGAGGAAGCAGCAGCAGCAGAAGGGTAAGGATGGCCAGAAAAAGCCGAAAGGCGAGGTGACTTGCTACAATTGTCAGCAGAAGGGCCATTTCTCTAAGGATTGTAAGAATCCGAAGGCACCGATGAAGTGTCACAACTGTGACAAGCCGGGGCATTTCAGGAAGAATTGTCCAGAACCGAGAAAGGACAGGCAGATTGTGCAAGCCTATGCTTTAGGAGCTGTTCCGTCGTCTTCAAAAGCTCCTACTGCTGAAGAGAAGGGAAAGAGTGTGGTTGTTCAAGGTACTCTTTTCCTATGTGGTGTTCCAGTTAGAGTTCTGTTTGATACTGGAGCGTCGCATTCATTTGTTTGTAATGAACTCGTAGGCCGGTTAGGTTTGGCACCGGATATTGTTGATAGGCCATTGGTTGTGACTAATCCAGTTGGGGGTTCGTCTTGTTTGTGTATGTTATGCCGTGGTCTAGTTGTGTCGAGTCATGGTTGCTCTTTTGTTTGTGATTGCTTTGTTCTGAACTTTGTGGGGTTCAGAATTATTTTGGGTATGGACTGGCTTAGGAAGTATGCGGCTAAGGTTGATTGTGAGAGGCTGGAGGTGACAGTCGAGAATGTGGAAGGGCGAAAGATTGTGATACGATGTAAGCATGAGGAAGGCGTCTTCATGAGCTTCATGTATTCGCTAGTTGTTCCACGGGATGGACTGTCTTTAGTGCCAATCGCAAATGGATTCGAGGATGTCTTTGACGAAGTCAAAGGGTTGCCGCCGCATAGAGAGATCGAGTTTCGTATAGATCTAGTTGAAGGAGCCAGACCTGTTGTGATGCCTCTTAGGCGGATGGCGCCTAGGGAACAGCAGGAGTTGAGGGTGCAAGTTGATGATCTTTTACAGAAAGGATTCATTCGGCGTAGTGTGTCCGAGTGGGGTGCACCAGTTGTGTTTGCAACCAAGGCAGATGGGTCGTTGAGATTGTGTGTGGATTATCGTGAGCTGAATAAAGTGACTAAGAAGAACAAGTATCCATTGCCGAGGATAGACGACTTGTTTGATCAGCTTCACGAAGCAAAGGTGTTTTCTCAGATGGATTTGGCAACGGGATTTCACCAGTTGAGGGTAGCTAAGGATAGTGTGCCGAAGACTGCTTTTAGGACACCATCTGGTTTCTTTGAGTGGCTGGTAATGCCGTTTGGATTGACTAACGCGCCGGCATATTTTGTGGATCTTATGAATAGAGTGTTCAGAGATCAGTTGAACAAGTTCGTACTTGTGTTCGTGGATGATATTCTGATTTATTCCAGAACGGAAGAAGAACACAAGACGCACTTGCATATTGTTTTAGAGATCTTACGGAAACATCAGCTGAAGGCTAAGTTTTCGAAGTGTCACTTCTGGAAGAGTGAAGTGAGGTTCTTAGGCCATGTGATTTCTGGAAGTGGAATAGCGGTTGATCCCGCTAAGGTGGCAGCAATCCAGGATTGGGTTAGACCTAAGAATGCATCTGATGTGAGAAGTTTTCTTGGATTAGCAGGATATTATCGACAGTTTATCAAAGACTTCTCCAAGGTAGCTGCACCGTTAACAGGATTGACGAAGAAGAACCAAGTGTTCCGTTGGGATGCTAAGTGTGAGCAAGCTTTCGGAATCCTGAAAGAGAGACTGACGAGTGCTCCTGTTTTGACTATTCCAAGTGGGAATGATGAGATGGTGGTTTACACCGACGCATGTGGTACTGGACTTGGAGCAGTGCTGATGCAGAAGGATAAAGTTGTTGCGTATGCCAGTCGACAACTAAAGCCGCATGAAAGGAATTACCCTACTCATGATTTGGAGTTAGCGGCGATTGTATTTGCTCTGAAGATGTGGAGGCATTATTTGTTGGGAGTTCGATTCGAGTTGTTTACGGATCACAAGTCGTTGAAGTATCTTTTCTCCCAAAAGGATTTGAATCTTCGGCAGCAACGTTGGCTAGAGTTTTTGGCATCATATGATTTTGGTATAGCTTATACTCCGGGAAAAGGTAACGCAGTGGCAGATGCGTTAAGTCGAAGACATGCAGGATTGGGAGCCATGTTTTTAGAATGGAAGAGTCTCGAGTATTTAGCTGGATTTGACTTCAGGCCTAGATGTGAATTGGAACCTGAGATGTTGGCAAACTTATCGATAAGACCCACTCTTGTGGAAAGGATTGGCGAGGGCCAAAAGCGAGATGATAAGCTTGTCAAGATTATCCGTGATTTGGAATCTGGATTGGATCCAGAAAAGGATAAAGGATTCGAGGTCGATCGAGAGGGTTGGCTTCGGAAGCAAGGACGACTAGTTGTTCCCGATATAGATGAATTGAGGAGTGAAGTTCTGAAGGAAAGTCATCACTCAAAGTTGACAATTCATCCAGGTGGAAATAAGATGTATCGGGATATGAAGAGAACCTACTATTGGGAAGGTATGAAGAAGGATGTTGGAAATTTTATTTCCAAATGTATGAATTGCCAGTTGGTAAAAGCCGAACAGAAGAAGCCAAGCGGATTGCTTCAGCCATTAGAAGTTCCTACATGGAAGTGGGAACAAGTGTCGATGGATTTTATTGATGGATTGCCTAGGACCAGAACGGGAAATGAAGGGATTTGGGTCATTGTGGATCGTCTGATTAAGAGTGCACGATTCATTCCTGTTCGATCGACTAGGACTGCATCAAAGTTGGCTGAGTTGTATGTTAAGTGGATAGTTCGTTTCCATGGTATTCCGAAGAGTATAGTAAGCGATCGAGATCCATTGTTCACTAGTGGATTTTGGAAGAGCTTCCAGGAAGTTTTGGGAACCGAGTTGTGTTTGAGTACAGCTTATCACCCTCAAACAGATGGTCAGACTGAGAGAGTCAACCGAGTTTTGGAAGATCTCCTCAGAGCTTGTGTTTTGGACTTCGGAGGATCATGGGAAGATCACCTTCATTTGGTGGAGTTTGCGTACAACAACAGTTACCAGTCAAGCATTGGTATGGCACCGTATGAGGCATTGTATGGAAGACCGTGTAACTCTCCGACATGTTGGTTGGAAACTGGAGAAAAGCTGATGCTTGGGCCAGAGATGATTCGTCAGACTTCAGATTGTATAGAGATCATTCGGCAACGAATGAAGGCAGCCCAAGACCGTCAGAAGAGTTATGCCGATAAGCGTCGTAAGGATTTAGAATTCGACGTTGGAGATATGGTTTTTGTGAAGATTTCTCCACTGAAGAATGTTATTCGATTCGGGAAGAAAGGAAAATTGACTCCGAGATTTGTTGGACCATTCCCGATTATCGGGCGAATTGGAAAGCTCGCTTACAGATTGGAGTTACCAGAGAAGATGTCGAGTGTGCACAATGTTTTTCATGTATCATATCTACGGAAGTATGTGCACGACTCGAGTACGGTGGTTTCCGCTGATAGCTGTGAAGACTTAGAAGTTGATCCAGTCGATAGAAGACCTCGTAAGCCGCTTCGTGTTGTTGAAACTGACACGAAACAGCTTAGGAGGAAGGTGGTTAAGTTACTCAAGATACAATGGAGTGATGATGATAACGACTGTACGTGGGAGGTGGAAGAGAGGATGAAGGCAGCTCATCCTGAACTCTTCGAGGTATGACCCTAAGGTGTCGTGTCATCTCGCGATATTGTAACTTGTTCTAAGTCTTAGAATTCTGTACGCTAAGTTAGAATTGGATGCGTGGTTTGTTGATTGCTATGGATGGTAGGCGTACAGAATAGTCTTTGATTGCTTTGTTTGCTTGGAATTTCGGGGACGAAATTCCTAAGGGGGAGAGAATGTAACGACCCGTATTTTTACGGATCGAAAAGTTGTCAAAATCTGGGATTTTCAGCATTTTCTAGTTGTTTCAGATTTTGGTGTATTTGTCTAAGTCCTAGGTCGTGAACGACCTAAGAGCTAAGTCGTGACCGACCTATAGGATGGTAGCAAGTTAAGAGCTATGTTGTAGACGACTTAGGGATGTGGTGCGACCTAAGGATGTTGGGTTTAGGTCGTAGACGACCTAAGATAGGAGACTTAAGGGTTTTGAGCGACCTAAGGGATAGGTCGGCAACGACCTAAGGAAATGTTGGGAGCGACCTAAGTGTTTGGGTGAGTTAAGTGTTAGGTCGGCAGTTCGAGTTAGCGACCTAAGAGATAGGAGGTAGCGACCTAGTAGAGTTAACGACTTAGGGGATAAGCAGTTTGCGACCTATAGGAGTTAGCGACCTATGGAATTGACCGACCTAAGTGTTAGCGTAGTTAGGTCGTTAGTTCTGTGTTGAGTTAGGTCGTAGGCGACCTAAGATGGTTAGGTCGCGTGTGTGTTAGGTCGCGAGTTTGCTAAGTCGTAAGTCGCGTGAGTTGTTAGGTCGCTAGGATAGTTTAAGTGTTAGGTCGCGTGGATCTAACTGTTAGGTCGTATGTTGTTTTAGGTCAACATGTGTTAGGTCGCGTAGAAGCCTAAGTTGTTAGGTCGCAACCCAACTGAGTCGTAGGTAGTTAAGTCGTTAGGTTGTTAGGTCGCTGGGTTTCCTAAGTGTTAGGACATACCTGTTGCTAAGTCGTAGGTCGAAGGAAAGCGCATTGCTTTAGGTCGTCAAGTGTTAGGTCGTTGAGGAGTTAAGTCGTGCATCTGTTAGGTCGGAGAGGCTTAGGTCGGAGAGGCTTAGGTCGGAAGCGACTTAGGGAGATAGCCAGATTTCGACTTAAGGAGTTTCAGCTATAAATAGGAGGGGTTGTTCTCACTTTTTGGGATCCGGATTTTGGAAGCGACGAAGTGCTGCCATTTTGAGAGCTCGACTTCTACACTTCTTCACTTCTTTTCTCCACTCTAATCTAGTGCTTCCTTCCATCCAAATCAAAGATCAAGATTGAAGATCCAAGAGCTTAGATTGAAGATCTTCATCTTTTCAAGAGAGATTTCTTCGTTTGAAGCGGATTCGTGATAGATCAAGCTTGATCCTTCGCTGTCCAGATCTGAAGCGTGTTGATTTGAGGTTGTTTAGGTGATTTGGTGAGTGGTGATTATCTCTCACATGGATCCAAAGGAGTATATCGGATTGTTGGCTCGATTTGGTGTTAAAATAGTGATCTCCATGCATTTTCTTCATCCTAAGTGTAGATCCATATAGATCCATTGTTCATGATGATGTTACATCCATTTTATCATATGTTAACCTATGCAAGTTCATTCATCAAGTTTGTAGAGATATAATCCATGTTTTCATGCTTATTGGACTTTCAACTCTTTAATTACGAAAATGCCATTATTGTTATAATTGTCTACTTAGATCATATTTGAATGCTTGATTGTTTGGATTGATGTTTGATTTGATTGATTGTTATGAACTAGATGATTGATGATTAGATTTAGACCGAAGACGATTCAAAAGCTAAGGGAAAGGCTCTTGAATTGGGAAAGCTGCTCGTGGCATATGTAGCGGGATGATGAAGCTCTTATGCATAGATTTGATGATGTGATGATGAGATGAGGCTTTGCGAGGATGTAATGAAGCGAGGCAATCATGTGATGAAGACTTGGTCTAATCCAGACGGGATCATTCCAAGCATGTTGATAACTCGGTGATATGATTCGAGTTGAGGATAATGAATGGATATGAGAATAGTCGTCGAGGAGGATGACTAGGAGGCTTGGATAGCATCGTTGTTGAAGGTTCTAGCATGCTCTAAGCAAGGGTACGTTTGGGCAGATTCGATAGTCCCAACGGCCAACTGTTGATGGTCGAGTACTCTGGGCAGATTCGATAGTCCTAGGCACGGGCTGCGACGACGTGCGGGAGTTATGTCTAGAACCGGGGTTTTCATTAGCCCTTGACGGACGGCTGAAAGAATGTGCCGGTCATTCAATTAACGGTGATATCGAAGCAATGATAACAGTGATAGCCAGAGTCATGGATGTTTGGTTGTATCGTCATTCGGACTCAAGAGCGGTATTTTCTGGGTGCTTATCTGATTTAGGCCTTGGTACTTGGAAAACATCGCCCTTGACTCGAGTGATAGTAGCTTTACTTTAAATTGTATGCTCTGCTATGTTTGCTTCTGCTTAGTGTGTGTCTGGGGGCTATCACTGTAGAATGAGGTTGGAATGGGAGGGTTGTATTCCTGTTCCTTTTCCTTTATGCTCTTTTGGTATGTTGTTAGTTAATTCACTACTCACTAAGACTGTTGTCTGACTCAAGGCTTTATGTTTTAATTCTTATTGCCTTGGGCTGTTCGTCCATTTTTGGGACGGGCAGACTAGGTAGCAGGTGACAGGTGCTGTTCTCTTCTCACGATGCTGATATCGAAGACGAGCCGGAGGGTTGCATATTATCTTCTTATTATATGTACTGGATATTCCGCTGTTTTGTATTCTCTGAGAGATATGTAGTGAGGCTTGATGTATTGACTATTTTGGTGCTTGTACTCAACTTTTATGGAGTTTATATGATGTCATTTTGTTCTGTAAAGCTTCACTATATATATATTCTATTGTATTTTGTCCATGCGCTGTGAGTAATACGATAGATTCTGTTGTTTTAAATCTTACCTTGACAATCGTCCATGGTCGCCTGGCACACTTTACAGCGCTCTATCTTTAGATTCGGTGCAGGGGTCATGGGCGGTCGTCACATGATAGAACTTTTAAAATTGAATTTTAAAGGTGTTTTGTGCAGTTTTGGAAATTTATCGTCTAAATTGACATTTAAAAATAGCCTTCCGAGACACAATCTTGGAATTTGACAAACCCAGCTCCATTGGATCCTTAATATTGTATTATTATTGGATTTCAATTTTTGTAGTGTTCGGAGTTGTCGTGTGACCGTAAGATAGGTAAACGCGCTGAAATTTATATCGAAAATTCAATTTAATAACTGGTCAAAAAAGCTTTCTTCTTCATACGATCGAATTTGGACTCGAAACCTTTTCCAGTGTGTTCGGAATAGGGGTGTAACATTATGAATGCCTAGTGGCACACTTCGATAGGAGGTCAAAATTTTTAGCTGTGAATTTAGGGCGGTTTAAATTTAAAATTTAAATTTAAAACATATTATTATACCAGTCAAAAACTATTCACATCAAAACTTTTTCACCTCATTTCAGGAATACTGTTCACCTGTACAAATCACGTCGTGTCTTGTTCCCCTCTATCCTCTTTTAGAATACACGAGAACGTATCTAAACTTTCAAACGAAAAGAAAATAAAAATGGCCACTTATATTCAATAATCGAAATAGCGAGCTTATCTCCATTCTTTTCCAGTCCTCCCTCAGATCGAAATAAACGAAATCAATTCGCACAAAATAAAAAGATCGCAACCTCTCCCTCGTTCTTCTTTTGTTCGAATTCATTTCAAAAAAAAATAGAAGAAGGAAATCGTAATCGAGTTCGACGAATGCGTGAGATCTGATGCATCCTTCCATTCCAGTTCGAACTAAATCTAGTCTGTGCCTCGCCGAAGAGTAACCTAGTCGACTTCTTATCGCGATGACAATCGACTCGCATTCGGGTATGGGCGCGCGAGGCCGAAGTCGTGTCGTGTTCGATTGAGATGAGGATCGAGGGCGAGGCGACACTGTTTTCGTGCATCTGGGGACTCGAACCCGAGTTCGAGTTCGATGGGGGTAGTGACTTCATGCGCACGATATGATGGGTGCAGTGGGTTGTTGGTGATGGTGGAAGCTTCGGCATTATTCGAGGTGGAGTCGGTTTAGCAGTGAGGTATCTGCTAGTAATCTTCTTTTTCTTCAATTTAAAATATATATCTATATTGATCTTGGATGTTAGAAAGAAAAAAATTGTATATAAATTTATGGTATAATTTACAGTAATTTTTAAAAAGAAAACAAAAGGAAATTCTATTTTTAATCTATATAGCTTTTCAAAGGAAAATATGTTTTTGAGTTAATATATATATATATATAAGATTTAGGAAAATATATTGGAATTTTGTATATTGAAGTTAATATAAAATTATACTTTTACATCTATGTAAATAATTTTTATAAGTAGATAAATCGTCTCAAAAGAAATAAATATACATTTACACATTTTGAATTTACTAGTTTAACTTTAAAGTAATATATTTGTTTAGTTAGCTTATTTAAAATTTATTTTAGTTACTAAAGGATTATTCAAAAGGAAATTAGTTTGAAATTTTATTATTCATTAAAATTTAAATCATTAGTTAAATTAAATTGTAAAATGAAAATTGGTTGTTCGATTTGTTCAAATATTAATAAAATCACATAATGTTGTAAAAGGTCTAAAACTATGAAGAAAACAAGTCGGATTGGACCAGAGTGCAAAACAAAAATCAAAGGTGAGTTAATCTCACTCATCTAGATTATTATAGTTAAATTTAAATTATTGGTTGCATTGTTTGGATGATGATTGCTATTATTTAAAATTAAATAGACCCTATGCGCCGCGTAATAGCGGATGATATCATATTAAATCCATATACCACGATATTCCACCTTGAAGTGGAATAGGTATTATATATATTTGGAGTGATTGATTTCCTACATTATATAGCGGATGATATTATATAAACCCATATACCACGATATTCCACCTTGAAGTGGAATTGATATTTTATATTGTGCTAACATATGTGGATGCAAGGAAACAGATTGGAGGGATCCAACCGGATTCCTCAAAATTATTTAAATTGTTTAATATTCTGCATTATGACTATTTGATATCATGCGATAAATTTTATTTATAATTGAAATTGTTTGATACTATGGTTTGATTTAATATACTTCGGTACTCTGAGTTATCAAAATATATAGAATTGGATTTTTGAAAAGAAAATAAAAGAGTGAATTTTTAAGTAAAGAATTATAGAGAATTTGAATAAAAATTAAAAATGAATTGGAAACAAATAAAAGTGATTTTTTTTAAAAATTTTAATAAATAAATTCCGAGTATAGAAAATGGGATTTTGAATAAATAGAGAAATAATGAATTTTTAAACTTAAGTAATATTACTTAAAAGAAATAAAGAATTTATTTTAAAATTCAAGGTTTAAATTTAGTTAAAAGGATAAAGAAGGAATTTGGGAAATCTAGAATTGGTATTTTCAGTTTAAAAGATTTTTTGTAACAACCCGCATATTTGTCGATTTTATATTTAAATATTTTATTTAAATATTTTATCGTTAGTCGGATGTTAGTCCGAAAAGCTACTTTTTGCATACGGTCAAATTAGGACTCGAGACCACTCCCATTGAGTTCAAAATGACGTTTGCGATCTTTTTGAGTGTAAACTTCAATATGTTTGGAGATAGTGAAATTTTCGACACTTTTTCCCGCCTTTGACTTTGGTTTGGACTGCACCCCTTTAGTTCAGCCCAACCCTCTTCCTCACTCTATCAAAACACTTCAAGCTTTGTCAAAAATGGTGGTGGGAAGTGGAAATTAAAACTCCAAACACAAATTCTATTGCAAATCCGAGATTCAACATCAAATTCAAGTAGAAGATAGTGGATTCAAGCTTTGGATTGCTTCCCCTTGCTTTCAATCTCCATCTTCATCCATTTTAGTGAAAAGGTGAGATTTTTGATCTCACATCTTGCCTATAATTGTCATTGGACTGTTGGGGATGATCCCTCATCACTTTAGCATGTTTGTTTGCATTTGGTTTGGATTGGATTGGCGAAAAACTACAAATTTTGGCGTTTTGGTGAGTTTCTGGCCTTAAGTCGTTTCTGGCCATCGCTAAGTCATCCACGAGTTAAGCCTAAGTCGTAAGTCGTTCGTGAGTTAAGGGCTTAAGTCGCGCGCGTTGAAAAGTCACCGCCTTTGTATTTCTGTTCGCCTGTGCTGAGTCGTTCATGAGTTAAAGTGCTAAGTCATTCGCGAGTTGTGCTAAGTCGTCCACGAGTTAAGAGTTAAGTCGTTGCCTTCTGCTACCTCGTCCTGGCTTAGGTCGTACTGGGATAAGTCGTTAGGTCGTATAGACTTTAGCTCGTATTTGAGCTTAAGTCGTATCGGCTTTAAGTCGTAAGCCTTAAGTCATACCCCTTTAAGTCGTAAGCCTTAAGTCGTAAGTCTTAAGTCGTATTTGAGCTTAAGTCGTTAAGTCGTATCGGCTTTAAGTCGTAAGCCTTAAGTCGTAAGTCTTAAGTCGTAAGTCGTACGTGACTTAAGTCTTAAGTCGTAAGTCGTTCGCGAGTTAACCCTTAGGTCGTTTGACCTCATTTTTTTGCCTTAGGTCGCTCGTTTGTTAAGTCGGCCTGGTTTACCTCGTAGGTCGTCTCCGACCTAAGCTCCTCTAAGTCGCGAGTTGTTAAGTCGGCTGTCCTTAAGTCACTCAACCCTGCTAGGTCGTAGGTCGTTTGCGGGTTAAGCCTTAGGTCGTTTGGGCTTTTATAATGGTAGGTCGCTCGGCTTCTCTCCACTAGGTCGAACCCCGTATTACTCTGCGTAGGCAATCTTATCTGAAAAGCATTCATCAGAATTTCCACTTTGATGCATTTTGAGCTGATTTCCTTGGATTTTGTTCCCGTCTTCGAATGTGAATTTTTGTGCTAGATTGTTTCTACAATCGTTTTATGACTTGTCACTTTAAAGATATATGAAGGTTTCAATACTAGTACTAAATATCAAAACTCTTTCATCAAAGCAATTTCAACACTATTTTAAATATTAAAAGTTCGTTTTCTCAAACCGATTTCCAATCTACTAGTATATACAAGCCTTTACTTCACTCGAATGAGAAATCGACTTAAACGACTTAGTAAAACGAGTGGTATGAAACGCTTGCGTTCACTTTGTCGGTTAGCTCTTGGAATTGTTCGGTTGAACCCTCTTTGTGACAATTTCCTAGTGAAGATTTACAGCTTGTTCGTAAATATTTAAGTTAAGCAAGTGGTTATGGGACATGAAGCTAAACTCATATATTTACTAGCTTGGTGTGATTGACACTTCTCGTTGATCATGACGATCATTCTTATGATTTAGACTAGCAATTGTGCGATGTCTCTTTGTTTGCAAGGTTAGACTAGTCCTCATTGGTGTGATTCCGACTCACACATATCTATTTGCCTGCGAGGTTAGTCTAGACACCACTTGTGTGATTCCATTCACACATACCTTTTTGTTTGCGAGGTTAGACTAGACACCACTTGTGTGATTCCACTCACACATACCTTTTTGCTTTTTGGTTAGTCTAGACCTCAATCTGTGTGATTCCGACTCACACATATGGGGTAGCTCCCCATGGTCTTCGGACCATCATGTGATAGGCCTCTTTCTCTTTTTATGATTTCTGGATTTCTTGGTTTGATTTCTGGATTTTTATGTCATTGACTTGTTATGAGTACAAGTTTAGGGTATGATGCCCTCTTTGGATCTTTGAGAAGATTCTTGTGATATTGATCATTTCTCATCGGTTGATCTCCTGTTGATCATCATTTGCATACTTATAGTAGTATGTCAGTATGGATATTTTATGTTTATGCCATATCTTTTATTTTATATCATGTCATCTGATATTTATAGCTAGACTGATCCGTTTATTATTTTCTTAAATAATACTCGGGTCAGATCGAGATGTTACAGGTGCTTCTGCTTGACTTCCTCCCGGGATTTGCTACTCTGACTTTTGGCTAACTATTTAGTTTAGCGGTTTTTGTTGTATACACTTGAGATATGGACTCATAGTTGTATTCTTTTGGTATAGTGTGTTGCTATTCTTTTGTATTATTGTGGATCTTTTTGACCACTACTCTGATGTACACTTTCATGTGTTAGTTATATATTCATATCTTCTTCCGCCTTTGTGATATGGATGTCTGTGACTGATTTGTGTTATGTTTATTTCTATGTTTGTTTCCGAAGATTATTTTATAGCCACCGTGTGATAAGCAATTACATGGATGGTGGCTCCTCAACAACCTTATTCTCCGTGCTAGTTGACAGCACTACATCGTAGTGTTCTTGGCTAGCGTGGGTATTGAGGTGGGGCGTCACATTTTTAAATCATAATTAAGAAATTAAATCAGAAGTTAATTAATTTTGAATAAATAGAGTAAATAAAGGAATTCATTTCAAAATGGAGTAAATTGAAAATCAATTTGGAAATTAATTTAAGTGTTTGAAACCGGGATTTTTAAAAGGATGTTGAGACTATGAAAATTTATAAACTGGGTTTATAAAAAGTGAAGCAATATATCAGTGGATATTTGGAAGAATAAATTCACGGTTGGAATTTATTAAAGGAATGGGTAAAAATTTTAAAAATAAATAGTGATTTATTTTTAAAGGATGTGAAAGAGAAGTGTATTTCCCTGGATAGCCAAGTACGTTTTGGAAACAAATTTTTAAGTATAAGTTGAGGGTTTTTAAGTTGTTTTAAAGTATGTTTTAGAAAATTTATTATTTTTCAAATGATTAAATTTTAAAGTAAGTATTTTGTAATTTATTATAGTAGTAATTATTAAAAGGTGACTTGGTATTATGTTTTAAAAAGATAAAAGTTAGTTTATACTTTAAAAAGTAGTTTATTTTAAATATGCTTAAAGTATATATTTTTTGAATTAAGTATTAAAGTAGTTTTTAATTTAAATGTTTTAAAGTGTATTGTATAATAAAGTGTTTTAAATTATTTTAAAATCTAAAGTATTTGTACTCGGTGATTTCAGTGGAAATAGAAAATATTAAGGGTATTTATTTCGAAAAAGAAAGATGGCTTGAAAACTGTTTGCAAAAGGGTTTGAAAGTGGACATATATCTTGTGAAGATATTTGAGGATAATAAATAATTTGGGAAATTATATATGTTTGATGGTTGTTTGTGACTGTTAATTGATAGTTAAATAACTGACTATCAATATTGGCCAGTGCACTGATCGTTTCGAAGAGATCGAGATCGGGATTTATTTTCCGAAAACCACTTCGATTCGGTTTATACGTTTCGAGTAGAAACAAGAGTTTGGAATCGAAGTTGGAGCAGTGAAGTGCAACGGCTAATCGCTACTAATCCCGAGGGTGATCCCAAAATGAATGTAGTAGGAATAGTGCCTTCGGTTCCGTTCGAACCCGAGACGGACTTGTATGGATGAATGCTTTCAGAACATCGTCAAGTGGACGATGAGCATTCTAAGTGATATGTTCTAAAAAATTAACGCTTAGCCTCGAGCCTCATCAATCGGGAATGACTGAAAATCAGGGGTTATGAAGCAAGGCTAAGTGGGTAGCACCCATTAGGGTGAGGTCATCCCTGTCTAAATGTCCCTTTTTATTTCGGTTATGTGGCGGTTGCAGATCCCAACCGTGGGGTGATCTTACTCGGACTATCCAGTAAGGAGTAGTCCAGTCTTGTGTTGCAGGGGATTAGGCATAATCCTCGGTACTGTGATCTAGGCCACATACTGTGACAGGTGGTACCCTAGTGCCTAGTCATTAGTTGGAAATCCATCTTCCCTACATGCCTTTTACGATTTTTGTTTGTATTACCCACTTTGTGGATAGTATGTTGGAATTTAATAGATGTAACAATTTCAGCTATTTTGATAAGTACTTGTATATAGACACTATTATAATATAAGAGGATTTTGATAAAAAAAATGTTTTAGCTATCGTAAGGTAAAAACCCGACATGTTTATTTGTGGCATGATCATATGAGATGCTTTTGTTTTCAAAGGATTTTCATAGTGGAGGACTGCTTGTTGATCATTTGGGGTTAAATTCCCAATATACATATAGTAGCTGTAGTCTCTTCATTATGAAATATCCAATGCAAGGACTATTTTCTACTAATTATAGGGATTTTCTGATAGGATGTGGTAGGAAAGTACCTTCGGTTTGTCCTGTTCCTGGACAACTTGTATGGATGAGTGTTTGACATTGCATTTCTAAGATTACGTACATTGGTTTTTACAAACGTACATCAGTGGTAGCGGAGAAGGCAACTTCTCTTAGCTTAACACCCTTCTTGAGACGTATGAGCTCAAGGATTGTATTTTTGTGGAAGGCAATTAGTAGTCAATGGAAATGGTAATGTGGCATTCAAAGTGATGTGATATGTTGATATGTGAAAGGTAATCGTTACCTCAGGCCTCATCAACCGAAAATAATCGAAACAACAATGGATGCGGCAAAGCTAAGTGGGTCATTCCCAATTAGGATATAATCATCCTCTTCTAGATATATTTCTTCCCGTTTTGACGTTCGGGATGTAAATTAATGTGGTTGGTATGCTATATGGGCCCTTGAAAATGTCGGTAATGACCGAAGGATGATATATTCGGTACTACCTAGTTATAGAGGTAGGCCGGTCTTGTGTTGGTAGAGGATCCTTTGTGATGGTCCTCGGTACATTCCTCTAGAGATATACTATCGGAAGGTAGTCCCTTCACCTGGTCATTTGTATGGAAATCCAAACTCCACTACATGCCTGCCATTTTGATTGTATTACCCATTTTGGGCTATATGCTAGAATTTAATCAGTGTAACAATATCAGCTATGATTAATATTATTTGTGCAATAGACACTATTATAATATAACATGATTTGATATGAAAGGTTTTAGTTATCGTAAGGTAAAACATGTCTATGTTGTTAGTCCTTGAGAAGTTGGTTTTGATGACAACAACCTTACAATTTATTATAAAATATAAATACTAACATTATAGTTTAGATATAAATGCATATGCAGGATATAAGCATGCATGTACAAAGAATGAAGACTGTACAGTATAAAGATTCAAGAATTGATGAATTCAAGACTCAGGAGTATCAAGATTATCAAGAGTTCAAGATTTCAAGATAAAGTAATTTAGTCTAGAATTTTATTAAAACTCCTAGAAAAACACTGACATCTTAAAATCCATTTTATTCGTGGAATGGAATCACTTCGAGCTTGCTAAAGGGATGGAACTAGAAGTAGGATGGAACCTATGAAAAACCTAGTGGAACATTGTTTTGTATCCACTAACTTTTTATTCAAATGTTTTACATAATTATATCTTGTTTTCAAAATGATTTTTAAATCTTCCTTTTTAAAATCAAAAACATCTATCCTGGTTTTAAATACTTTTAGCCTCAAAATAATCTTTATTTTTAATATCAAATTATCCTGATTTTAAACTATCTTTTAATTCGAATATATTTAATATTTATACTTAGATTTAAATATAAAATTATAGTAAAATTTGTATATATCAAAATATTATTCTCTATACTTATTTATGTATTTTAACTATAGTAAAGTATATTTATAAAGTTTAAAATAGTTTTAATACAAGATAGAAGTTATTTTCAAAGAAAAAAAAATTATCAAAAATTCCTTAGGCATGTCGACAACCCCTAGGCACCCTTGTCGACATGGTGCCAATTAATTTCAAAAGTTTGAATTTCAAAGGAATTGTCTATTCGCCATAACCTTTCATGAATGGACATGGCTGTTATTCTACTATAAGTAGGGATAGTTTTAAACGAATTTACATTCATATATTTTCTAATTTCACTCCTCTTCTTCTTCCACATTTCTTTATATATATTTTTATCATTACTCTGCTGAAATCACCATTGAATCCAACTAGATCATCTCTAGTTTGATTCTCTATCACTATCTCAACAAGATCCCAGTGCTATTTAGAGTTATAGGCTTCTTTGTATTCAATCGAGCAAGAGAAGGTGTGATTGTAGCCTTGGAAATCAATTGGGTGAACTTATTGCCCATAAAATCAAGTATCTCTACCTAGAGGATTGTGATTCTGGAGTGGTGTACCTCGTGGCCTTGAAATCGAAGGTGTAATTGTAAGAATTAGTTTTGAAAAGAAATCCGTACTTGTGTTGCGGGACTGGATGTAAAGTGACTCTAAACCAGTATAAAATCTGGTGTGTTCTTTCCTTTACTGCTTTTATTTTATATCTACATCTGTGTTTGATTCTGCGTTCATATCTGTGTCTGAATATTGCATACGTTTGTGTTCGAATTAATATAAACCAAACAGAATTAGTAATTTCTTAAACACTATTCATCCCTCCCCCTCTAGTGTTTATTCTAGCCTTAAGATCCATAATCCGCATTTCTCACATTTGGTATCAGAGAAAGGTTTTCAAAGTTTCATAATCTGAATTTTTAAAAAATTTAAAATGGCTACCAACACTGGTACTGTTACTACTACCAACATTGGTTCTATTACCTCTGTCACTAGTTCATTTGTAGAAGGTCAGTCTATTGTCAGACTACCACTTTTTAATGGCAGTAACTATGCATATTGGGCATGTAGGATGAAAATATATTTACAATCTGTAGGATTAGACACTTGGAATAAAACAAAGACTGAATATTTTGAACCCACAACTAATTTTGCGCAGTGGATTGTTGTGCAAAAGACTGTTGCACAAAATAACTCTAAAGCTATGAATATTCTGTTTTGTTCACTTGATAGGAATGAATTTAATAGAGTGTCAGTTTGTAAGTCTGCATATGAAATCTGGAAAACTTTGCAAGTTACTCACGAAGGAACAAGCAAAGTTAAACAGACCAAAATGTCCATGCTCACAAATCAGTTTCAATTATTTAAAATGAATCCTAATGAGTCTACTTCAAATATGTATAGTAGATTTCAGGATATTGTGCATTCTTTAATATCCTTGGGAAAGGTATTTTCAGAAGAAGATCAAGTCAGAAAAATCTTAAGTTCTCTTTCTCCAGAATGGGATCAAAAGGCACTTGCGATCAAAGAGGCAAATGACATCAGTACATTAAAGATAGAAGAATTAATTGGAAATCTAATGTCGTTTGAAGTCCAAATGATTGGGAGAAGAGAAAGCAAAGCATCTGAAAAGAAATCAATTGCATTCAATGCATTAACCGATGGATCAGACTCAAATGGTGATAATGATGAAGAGATAGCCTTTATGATAAAGAACTTTCAGAAATTCCTGAAATACAGAAAGATGAATAATCTCAAGAGAAACAACTATAAGAACTCTGGAAATCAGAATGTAGTGCCGAACTATATCAAATGTTTCAACTGTGACGAACCAGGCCATGTCAAAAGAGACTATCCGCATCCAGATAAGCAAAATCTTCCTATAAATAATCATTCAGCAAAGAAATGAAAACATGCATTTACCGCTACTCTAGATGACTCAGACTCGTCCTGAAGAGATGATGATCAAGAGACAGATAATTCGAATATGTGTTTTACGGTAGTGCACGACTTCGACGAATTCAGAGAAACAGACTCAAAAAAAGGTACACGTTTACAATACATTGGTTGAAATTGCATGCTTTGAATTGGATATTTGATTGGTTGCTTTTGAATTGGTGTGTTATTTGAATTTTAAAATTTTTATTATTTTATTATATTTTTACTATTATTTTATTATTATTTTAATTCTTATTTTTTTAAAATTTTATTTTATGGAATATACTATAATTCTAGTAATATTCGAGATATATATAGACATTAAAAATAATATATATATATATATATACATTAGAATACTTAAGAGAAATAAATCAAGAAAATTCAAAGACACTTGTCGACATGGTCCCCTTCATGTTGTCGACAAGGGTACAAAATTTTGAATTAAAAAATTTGAATTCAAATGTTTGAATATCCCGTCATCTTTTCACTTCATTCAAGACTCTGAAAAGTCACCTTTTGACTAGAGAACATATCCTTTGAGAATCTATTTATCTACTATCTCATATCACATCTTTTCACTTTCATTTTCAAATTCAAACTCTTTCTTCAAAACTTCAAGCTCTCTACTCTCTACTCTAATGGCTTCCTCAAGAAACCCCTCCACAATGAGACTTTCCACAAACATGAAAGAGCAACTCTTCAATGATCCAAAGGCTATAAAATCATATATCAACTATGTAACTATGAAAAATTCCATCCCGAAAAGTTTGCTATATTTCAAGATTTTTCTTCTTATGAAATTGATTCCCATTTTGCAAACAACCAAATTCTTAGTCTTGTTGATGTTTCACAAAATGATTTTTTTTGTTATCTGAATCTTGTTAAAATTTTCTATGCAAATCTCAACCGTCGATTTTATAATGGAAATGATGATGAAATTTGGAGTAGTGTCAAAGGCACTAGAATCGTTTTAAATTGTGATATTTTAGGTACCATTCTCAATTGTAAAAGAACGGAAATGGATCTTTCTAGTTTTAAAATCGATGAACGTGATCGTGAGACATTTCATCACATTTTTGAAGGAGATGAAAACTTTGAATTCAAAAATCGAAACTTTCGACCAAAAGCAAGAATTGTTAATCTTCTTTTACAACATACTTTGACCCCAAGATCGAGAAGTTTTGACAATCCAACATCAAAACTTTGCAAAGCACTTTTTGCTATTTTCGGAAATTATGATATCAATTGGGCACAAGTGATTTTGGATGAACTTCGTCCCAAAAATTTTGAAATGGGAGAAAACACTTTATACCATGGAATTTATCTCACTCGGATTTTCAACTATTTTGGAGTAAATTCAAAGGAGAAGAATTTATTTCAAGAAAAGTTTTTAATATATCAAACATTTCTCTCATGAAAATCCCATATGTTTTTCAACCTTATGAGACTCTTGCCGAAAAAGAAGAGCGATTGGCACATGAGGAAATGGAAGAGGAAGAAGAGGAAGAAGAAGAAGGGGATGAAATGGAAATAGAAGAAGAAGAAGGTGAAACATCCCTAGAAAGTATTGATTATCCCTCTAATCCAACCAACAAAACCTTACTCAAAAATCAAAAGACTATTGTTGAGAATCAACAGATTCTTAAACGATTCGTTAGTAAGAAACTGGATAAAATGTCATCCAAGATAAACAAACTTTTCTCCAAAGTCAACAAGAAGCTTGGATTATCGTCATATTCATCATCCTCTAACTAGTTCTACCTTTTCATCTCATGATGTATTGGTTTTAGTTTGTTTCAATTTGAATGTTCAAGTAGTTCCTAATGATTAATCATTGTATCGTTCTACTATGAAATGAAATTGACTTACATTTCTGTTATCTAGCTTATCTTATCTCTAGAATAAATGTTAGTATATTATATAAATATATACATATACACAATTATTCCTAAAATCAAAATGAAACATCAAAATGAACTGACCCCTGTCGACAGCCCCCTATACCCCATGTCGACGTGTACTGGTCAAAAATGACTTCTCATTTTAAATTTTAAATTTGAATAACTACCTTATGTCTATTCATTTCAAACGAATTCCTACATCTATAAATACATATTTCTTCCAGAATTCATCACTCAAAATCATTTCTTATCTACTCTATCTATATTTCTTCTCACAAACTCAAAATGGCCAATCCATTTCATAATTTGACTGAGAATCTTGAAGAAACACTCAATTCTTTCAAGAATATTCTTTCTTTCATCCTTCTAAATCAGCGACACTTAGAATTAAGTCAAATGCAGATGATCAAGGAGCAAGAAAAGCATTTATATGTGATTCGATGGATGATTTCCTTCCTGCACAAAGATGATAATGAAGCACATCCTGCAGTCTCTCTCACCAATGATAATGAGAAATAGGATGCAATTAAAGCAGACCTAATATTTGGAGAAGAAGGATGGGTGGAAGTTCCTCATAACGTTTAATTTTATTACTTTGTTTGATTTATTGTGATTTGATTTGAATTGATTTGGTTTGGTGTGGTTTGGAAATTTGTATGCAAAACATAATATGTGTAACTAGACATTATATGACCTCGATTAGTTATCATGTCTAACAATTATAATTATTTCTTAATCTATCTATTATATACTCCATCAAATATTTTATGCGGGTACCTTAGTACAAGAATAAGGGGAGTTATATAGTTCGAAGTTAGTTTTTGTTGATGACAAAGTGGGAGAACTATAAAATATGATAGTTAGACATATATTGAGGGGTAGTTATTAGTTTTAGGGGGAATTATTAGGATAGAAGTAATATTTTATAAACATAGGTTGTCATCATAAAAAAAGGGGAGATTGTTAGTCCTTGAGAAGTTGGTTTTGATGACAACAACCTTAAGACTTGTTATAAAATATAAATACTAACATTATAGTTTAGATATATATGCATATGCACGATATAAACATGTAGGTACAAAGAATGTTGTAATGTCCCGCTTTTTTGCACGCTTTAAATCGACGATAAACTACACACGTCAGACTTAAAACATACAAAAGGGCGGATTGTTATGGGGTAGATAAGAAAAGCAGAGAAGAAAAAAACAAAACAGAATCTTGCAGCGGAATGATAAAATATAATAATCAATATACAGTTCATAAAACTATTTTACAAACATTTAATTTCACTTTACACAATAAATATTAAAGTTCACATACCAAAGGATAATAACAATGCAGCGGAATAAAATGTTGCAGTTGAACAATACAATATAATAATAATAATAATAATGGAATCTTCGTCATCGTCCTCCAGAGCTAAAGTCTTCGAATCTTGAAATGCTCAGGCTGACCCGAGCAAATTGAAAAGACAAAACACTTGAGTCAGAACTAAAGTATCTTATGTGAGTTAAATTAACAGAAATAAATATGAGTGCGGTAACTTAAGAGATGCTCGGGATTCACATCTACTAAGGATCCGTTAAACTATATACGATGTAGTAATATTTCGCTATTATAATAATGTCTATAGTAAAATAAACTTACTTTTAAATAGCGTTAAGGCTTTACATTTTCCACCTTAACACATTAATATATTCTCATAGTCTATGCAGTACCGTAATCTCCTCCGTACTAGGCATTGTCAAAGGGCACTCCATAGGTATGGTACAAAACAAAATCGTATAAGGCACACCAGGGTAGGTGACAAGGCACAACTAGGCAATGTCAGGGTAGATATACCAATTACGCATCCGGGCTGGTGGTAATGCATAGCCGCAACTACCGCCTTCCATGAGCCGCACCCCCAAATAAAAAATCAAAAGTGGTCACTGAATCAATCCAAAAGTCAAAGTATAATATCGAACGGATGTGTCCGATCAAAGGTGCTACCTCATTGACCCGAGAATCACTCCTGTTTTAGCCACCTTATGCCAACTCAAAGGAGTCAGGTCTATGTATTTACCTCAAAAGAAACGCTGTCACCATCCTACTTCATTCCAAAATCTCCACCGCGTACACGGTTGTTGAAGTGGTTTTCGGAGTTGGCAGAGAGTATGACAACTTTCGATCTTGGTCTCTTCAACAACCAACCGTTATTATAACACCGCGGTCCTTTCAAAATAGTTTATACTTTAAAATCAAAATATAATATCCATTTCAATACTATAAATACGATATCATTTCTGTTTTAAAAACCCAAATCAATATGATATCGTTTTTATTTCAAATTATATCCTTTTTCCAAAATCATAGCCCTTTTAAATCTATATAACTTGAAACCCATAGCTTTGAAACATGATCTTTAATACTTGATGGTTTAAATACTATATTACTTTATATAATAAAATAGCTTCTTAAAATTTCCCAAATATATCCAAATATCGATTTAAACCTCCAAATAAAACATTTCAATTCATATATTCAAAGCTTAAATTGTTCCACCATTTCAAAACTAATTCTTTGATAATTCCATATATATCAAATTCAACTACTATTATTTAGATTTTAAATGTTCACTTAATAAATATAATAAATTTAAGTAAAACTTTTAACTTCGAACCACTGGATATTTTTTTTTAAATTTTATTTAACTTGATATATTCATTTATCTCAACTTCATATTCATTTAAAACATTTTAAACCAAATCAAGTTATAAGAATCATACCCTTTAAAATCTCAACTTATATTTAAATTTCAAATCAAATTTATTCGCATACAATTCTTTAAATAATTCAATTTAAACCAATTTCATATTTGTCTTCCAACTTAAATTTCATTTTTAAGTCATTTAAAACCCTATATATATAATACCTTAATAGGTACTTACCCATATAATGTAAACCATCAAACTCCATTATTAAACTCATTTTTATTAAACAATTTTATACATAGCTTAAATTCAAGAATTTTACAATATATATATAATAATATTTATATAACATCAAATTAATATTTAATAAACCATATATTCCTTTCCAAAACCATAGAAATCATTTAAAAATATTTTAATATATAGACCACTGTGTTTGTATAAAATTCTCTATCATATGGTCAAGTGATACAGATATCTATCATTTCAACCTATAATTTAAAAATAAAAAAAATTACGGTTATATATCATTTCAAACCGCAATCCCGAATGAAATGAAATGCATAAAACTTGCAGTTTATAAAATATAAAACACAGCATCCATTCATCCAATATCAACCATCAATCTCATATCACAACCATCATCCAATTAAATCAATACATCAATATAAACAGATAATAAATAGAGGTAATTACTAGCAGTTTATATATGCAATAATAAATTAATTTAACTAGAAGATTTGTATGCAATAATAATAAATTAATTAAATTCAATTTAATTGGAAAGATGACTGAAAATATGCCAAACCATTGTAAATAAATTTCTAAACACATCAAAAATTTATTTAACAAACATAAGAAAATTTAGAAGTTGTGAGTGGGTTAAAACACTCACCTTTTGAATTTAAATTGAATTTAAATCCAATTTAAACCCAAAATTCCAACAGCCACAGAATTCGGCAGAACTAGCGCCAAAAAGTTTGGAATTCAGATACGATCCTAATACAAAAAACCGCGCGTGAATCAAAGTTTATATGCAAAAGATATTCATGTTATAAGAAATATTATTAAAATAAGAATTAGTACTCGAAAAAAAGACAAATTTTAATACTTACGTTTTTCTCAAGATGAGGCTTCAGGAAAAGATTGAAGGACAACTAAGATGAGGACAGGAAGTGTACGAAAAAAGAAAAAATCATGTTTTATAAAAGAAAGATTTTGGATTTGCAAAGAATAAGAGCTTTTGAATATGAGCTGCCATGAGAAACAAAATGTAGAAGAAGAAATAAGCTGTAGGTTATTTATAATTAGGAAATGAAGGTAGAGGGGCAAACATAAATGTCACGTTTTATTTTTCTAAAGCTTCAGGCATTAATAATGCATAAGGAAACGTACGTAGAAATGGAAAAGTATGTAAACGTAAGTAAAATTTTGTATACGTGAAAATGAGGTGGCAAGAATTAAATACAACCTAAAAGTCTAGGCTCGGATATTTAACATAAGGAGAAATAAACAGATCAATAATTAATAAGGTAACAATTTTAAAACGTTCATGCAACAATTAAAAATAAAAGAAATGAAGGGACTATGTACGCCACACAACCTTTTGAAATTCAATTTTTTTTTCTTTACACTTACCTAAAAATGAAAACATTTAATTTGTTTTTCCCAAAATGATCTCCTTTTTTCATTAAAACACCCTTTTTTGTTTAACATTTTTGTTTAACACAAAAAGGTCGTTTCTTTAATTAAATCTATTAATTGCAATCTCCGTTTTCTTTCCTTTTAATTAAAACACTTGAATTACATTAATTGCAATTACTTACCAAGTTAAATTTATAACAGATAACTAAAATAGATAGAAAAAAACAATTGTTTATTTAAACACGTTTATAAATTACTTGTTTATACACAAGAGTAATAAATAACTTACTGAAAAAGATTAATTTTCTATTCTTGTAATCAGTTTGAAAGCTAAAACACAGTTCAAAAAAAACTTATTTCTTTCTTTAAAACAAGATAAGAGTCACAGGTCCCTGTTTTTGATGTTGTTATACAAAAAGTCCCTGCAGAAATGAATTTGTAAATTTGGTCCCTATTTTTCAAAAATAAAAAAAAGCAAAGCCTTTGCACTTTTCTGACAGAAAATGCAAGATAACTTGCACTTTTCTAATTTTGAAATATTTTTCGAAATTTTCGAAATTTTCTAAAATTTGAAAATTTTGAAAAACGCAAGTTAACTTGCACTTTCTATTAGAAAAGTGCAAGCTAGTTTGCGCTTTCTAATTTTGAAATTTTTGAAAAGCGTAAGGTAACTTGCGCTTTCTAATTTTGAAATTTTTTTGAAAATTTTAAATTTTTGAAAATTTTGAAAAGCGCAAGGTAACTTGCGCTTTCTATCGGGAAAACGCAAGCTGGTTTGCGCTTTTTTATTTTGAAAATTTTGAAATTTTAAAAAGCGCAAGCTACTTACATTTTCTGATTAGAAAAAAACAGGGACTAAATTTACATACTTATTTCTACAGGGACTTTTCTTGTAACACCATCAGATATAGGGACCTTTCATGCAAAACCCCTCTTTAAAATCAATCTTTATATTCCATCCACTAATTTCAATAACATAGTTAGTGTTGGTTTTACATTCCATTACTTCAATATACTCAACTTACCATCTTTATTGTCTATTAACTATATTTCCCACTTATATTGAAATTTTGTTCAATTTATGCATTAATTGTAATTAAAATTTCAATTAATTTATTACAAATGGTTCAATTCTTTATTATTACATTGATTATTGTCATGTAAATAAAGTTTTCCTGAATTTCTATACCTATTATTACATTTACAATTTCAATTATTGTCCTGATTCACATAAATGTAACACTTATAGCCTTTAATTGAAATGGATTAAGTATATTAGTAACAGACGACAATTCGTCATCGTTACTATATTTATTAACATTTATAATTTATATATCTTAACATTTATTTATTGCTAAGAAGAAAATAATTTACAGCAATCGATATTACCAATAAATACACCTTTAGCCAACCTCATTGGTTCTTTAACTAGGAGAAGTAACGACTCCTAAATTATCAACTTTTTTAAGTATAAATTGTATAATAATGTTCATTATAAAAATAGTTCAATGTGTTCATACTCGAAAGAGGCACACGTTCTAAAATTTCACATTCATGTATGTTTTCAAGTTTAAACCATAAATTCATTAATTACGTTAAATGCATTAGTTAAAGAGACATACATATATTACTCAAAACTAATGCTTTGGTTCCCGATTCCCATTCTTATTATTCAACAATTCTTATCCTATAAACATATTTAACATTGGATTCAAATTCTATTACATTACCATCCTCCAATTCCATATTAATTTCAATTAATGTAAAATTTAAATATTAAATTTCCTTTAATTGCAATAAATCCAATTATTGAATTTAAGTAAATAAATTTTGACTCTCACTCCTTTTATTAAATCATTTATTACTTTACAAAATAAAATTAACATTTAAACTCATAAATGTAATACCAAGTTTCATTTAAAATCTAAATGATTTCCAATCAAATTTTAATAGCCTCCTATGTAAACTGGTAACAATTAATAACGGTCACTATTTGCCCTAAATCACATTTATAGGTTTATTGTTTACAGACACAAGTTACTCATTTACCTAATTTCAATTTCGTAATCACATTCAATCTATTAATTCGTATTGCATTGACATTAAATTTATTAGCTTATATCAACACTATTATCATTAATTGCAAATGGATTACCAATTTTAGACACTACCCCAAATAACTAACGTATAATAATTTACATTATTCCCAACTTACAAAATTTGAATTAATTACTATTTATTATTATTACTTCACTGATTAATTCAATATTTGCATTGGTTTTTCTTATATTAAATTTATTGCCCAATATTCCTATATTCATCTTACATTTGTTTAAATGGCTATATTTCAAAATATGAAATCTTGTCTATTACCCATATTAATTAAGGTTTTAAAACAAATTAATAAAATTTCCTTAGTCCAAGACATTTTACCCATTATTACCTTATAAATAAATTCATGTTTCTATTAAATTTACATTCACACTTCCATTATTATTTTAACAATTATTAAAGTAATGTTTATCCTCAACAACAAACATTGAGATTAATTATCTAACATTGATTGTATAAATATTCCATTTATTACGTATTATTGTGTCAATGGATAAAATTTTAAATCTATTTTCCAAATCTACTGCTCTTCAATCCATTAAAACTTCACAATTGTTTAAATCAATTCGGATCTACACTACATTAATTTTTTATCAACTTGTTTACCCTTATTACCTAAATGCTCGTTCTGTTACTATTGAACAATACTATTTCATTTAATTCAATAGTTACACTTGTTTTACTCAAATTCCCGTTATTGTAAACCTTTGTTTGTTCATAAAATTTAATTACAATTCCAATTCAAATCAACAATTTCAACATGAAACTTACAATAATTGTTTACAAGTATGAATGAAATTAACATTTATTTCAGATATTCTCTAAATTTACATTAAAATAAAAAATTATTACCTATAATGAATTTTATTTCCCAATTTATTACATGCAATCAATTTTGACCTTACAGGCTCCAATATTCCCATTCTCATCTTAATTCCAAATCCACTATAGTGTCAAATTTCAATTTCTAGCAATAAACTCATTGGTTATAAATTTGCATACCAACAAAATTAGTTTCCAATAAATAGGATTAATTCAATTCAACATTTTTAATTAAGTCTATATTGATCAATATAATATTTCGTTGGTTAATTCTTAACATTTACTTCATTATAAATTATAAAATTTTCATTTATTTATAAATTAAATTCGAAAATCTTATTAATAGGACAAATTTAATTATCGAAATTTACGGGTCGTTACTAATGAAGACTGTACATTATAGAGATTCAAGAACTGATGAATTCAAGACTCATGAGTATCAAGATTATCAAGAGTTCAAGATTTCAAGATAAAGTAATTTAGTCTAGAATTTGGTTAAAACTCCTAGAAAAGCACTGGCATCTTAAAATCCATTTTATTCGTGGAATGGAATCCGCTTCGAGCTTGCTAAAGGGATGGAACCCTAAGTAGGATGGAACCTATGAAAAATCTAGTGGAACATTGTTTTGTACCCACTTAATTTTTATTCAAATGTTTTACAAAATTATATCTTGTTTTCAAAATGATTTTTAAATCTTCCTTTTTAAAATCAAAATCATCTATCCTAGTTTTAAATATTTTTAGCCTCAAAATAATCTTTATTTTCAATATCAAATTATCCTGATTTTTAATTTTCTTTTAATTCTAATATATTTAATATTTATACTTAGATTTAAATATAAAATTATAGTAAAATTTTATATATATCAAAATATTATTCTCTATACTTATTTATGTATTTTAACAATGGTAAAGTATATTTATAAAGTTTAAAATAGTTTTAATACAAGGTAGAAGTTATTTTCAAAGAAAAACAAATTATCAAAAATTCCTTAGGAATGTCGACAACCCCTAGGCACCCCTTTCGACATGGTGTTAGTTAATTTCAAAAGTTTGAATTTCAAAGGAAGTGTCTATTCGACATAACCTTTCATGAATGGACATGGCTGTTGTTCTACTATAAATAGGGGCAGTTTTAAACAAATTTACATTCATATATTTTCTGATTTCACTCCTTTTCTTCTTCCACATTTCTATATACATATTTTTATCATTACTCTGCCAAAATCACCATTGGATCTAACTATATCATCTCTAGATTGATTCTCTATCACTATCTCAACAAGATCGTAGTGTTATTCAGAGTTATAGGCTTCTTTGTATTCAATCGAGCGAGAGAAGGTGTGATTGTTGCCTTGGAAATCAATTGGGTGAACTTGTTGCCCATAAAATCAAGTATCTCTATCTAGAGGATTGTGGATCTGGAGTGGTGTACCTCATGGCCTTGAAATCGAGGGTGTAATTGTAAGAATTGGTTTTGAAAGGAAATCCGTACTTGTATTGCGAGACTAGATGTAGGGTAACTCCAAACCAGTACAAAATCCGGTGTGTTTATTCCTTTACTGCTTTTACTTTATATCTGCATCTGTGTTTGATTTTGTGTTCATATCTATGTCTGAATATTGAATACATTTGTGTTCGAATTAATATAAACCAAAAAGAATTAGTAATTTCTTAAAACATTATTCACCCCCTCTAGCGTTAATTCTAGCCTTAAGATCCATAATCAACATTTCTCACACGTGTTTATGTGTGGGTGTGCCTTACGAGGTACTTTTGTTATGAAAAAGGGAAAGTTTAGTAATTTAATAAATTCTATTGAGTGTGTTTCTCATGCTGCTTTACCAGACTGATTCGGCCATTCTTCCCTTTCAATGCTCGGGTCAAACCGAGTATATTTATAGGTTCAGATTTGGTGCTTTTGGAGCTTTAGCAGGCGAGCTGGATATCTTCATCTTTGTATACACATATCTGTTTATTATCCGTTGATTTGTTGTTGCTTATATTATCAACAATTATGAGGACGGGTTATTATAACTATCCAGGCTGATGATTAGTGATTGACTATTGAACTCTGATTCATGTATGTATATACAGTTTCTGTTTTGTAAAGATCATTGATATGATATAATATGTTTTCCACTGCGATGTGAGATTCTGTATTGTATTGTTTTGTTTTCCCTTTTCCCTTTCTTCTTTTGTCTTCTTCTGTCTTCTTTTCTCTCTCATGAATTTCCATCAGTTTGTGCTTTTTGGGTCAGACATGTGTGGTTTATTATCGATTCAAAGGGTTTGGATTTGTGGGTCGTCACAGTTGGTATCAGAGCTTAGATTTAGTATATTCCTAGGCTTTGATGTGTACTCAGTATATATAGAGTCAGTAGCACCCTATATTGAGTTTGAGTATATTATACATATGAGCGCATGTTTGTTAGTGATTATAAAAATGTTTTATATTGTGTTTACTTGTCCATTGAGCTGTTTGTGAATTCTGGTCAATATATGGGAAGCCATGTTATCGATAGAGATTTTTAAGCACTTAAAGGAGGCAAATCGACATAGTATTATTTTAAAGTGGGTTAATGAAATAATTTTACCTCGATTATAATTTATATATAAAGGAAACAATTTTTCAAAAATTATTATAGTGTATATAAATTGATTATTTCGTTGGTTGAAAATGTAAATATATATAAGTTAATAAAAGCTGTTTGAATAATCTAAATAAAAACAACAATTATAAAAGAATAAAATTATATAAGCTAATGAATTATAAAGTATGGAATTATACTTAATATGATTTACAATTATGAAATAATCTGATATATAAGAAATGAAACTACATGAGTATATTGATAAATATGAGTTGTAAATAAAAATGAATTTAAACTAAGAATTTGAAATTTTGAATCCCATTTATTTTGAAAGCTGTTTTTCAAATTTTAAATAGATTATATTATTATAAATCTAGACAATAAGATAAATGAATTTGGAATGAATCTTATGTAAATGAAGTAAAATAGTGAAATTATATAAGTAAAAGATTTATAAATGTGATAAATATAAATTGGATTTTTAAAAGCATTACTATAATGACCTGATTTTTCGACGTTCGAAAATCAACATCAATACGTCCACTATATCAAATGCTGAACAATTGAATGTCAGAAAACCGAACCATTAGGGTTAAAGAAAAAGGAGGTAGAAGAAGAGATAGAAAACAATATCAGAATCTCACAAATGCAGCGGAATAAAATATGATATATAACATTGACTTTTAATACAAAGAATTTGTATCATCATATATACATATATTTCTCATAGTATAACAATCATTTCAACGAATCCGGATAGTTCAGTAACATGTCCTTACACAGTGAAATAATAATCAAGTATAGAAGTACGTCTTGCCATCTAGCTCGTCTCCTGAGCTCCACGGCATCCTTTCCTGTATTCTATAATACTCGGTATGACCCGAGCATTATAGTTAAATAACATCCAATTCAGTCTAGAAACCAGCATGAGAAAATCACACTCAATTGGATTATTATAGTTTCAAAATCCTTTGAAATCAAAAGCATCTCGTAAGACCACGCCACAATTGAACATGTCAGGTTTTTACCTTACGATAGCCAAAACACTTTTTATCAAATCTATATGATATTATAATAGTGTCTACTGAAAGTAAAATAGAATCTAGCTGAAATGCTTGCATTTCACGTTTCAGCAATAGTTGGGCACAATCAAAACCGTAAAGGCATGTAGGGAGAATGGATTCCCAATTAATGACTAGGAATTGGAGTACCACCTGTCATGGTACCTGGTCTAGATCAGCATACTGAGAACCCACCCTAGTCCCCTACAACACAAAACCGAGACTACCCCTTACTAAATAATCCCGAGTAAGACTACCTCGCGGTTGGGATCAACAACCGTCCACTAAGCCGAATAAAAAGGGTCCTCTAGACAGGGATGACCTTATCCTAATGGGTGCTACCCACTTATCCTTGCTGCATATCCCCTGATTTTAAGTCATTCCCAGTTGATGAGGCTCGAGGCTAAGCATTACCTTTTTAGAACATTTCACTTAGAATGCTCACCATTTTCCTGACGATGTTCTGAAAGCATTCATCCATACAAGTCCGTTCCGGGTTCAAACGGAACCGAAGGCACTATTCCTACTACATCCATTTTGGAATCACCCTCAGGATTAGTAGTGACTAGCCCTTGCACTCCACTGCTCCATCTTCGATTCCAAACTCTTGTTTTCCACACGAAACGTTTAAACCGGATCGAAGTGGTTTTCGAGAAATTAATCTCGATCCCGGTCTCTTCGAAACGATCAGCGCATTGTACAATACTGATAGTTGGTTATTTAACAATCAAATAACAATCACAAACAACCATCAAACATAAATAATTTCCTAAATTATTTATTATCCTCAAAATATCTTCGCAAGATATATTTCCCCTTTTCAACCGTTTTGAAAACATTTTTCAAACCACCCTTCTCTGACGGGATAAATTCCTCAAATATTTATTTATTTCCATTGGAAACAACAAAGTGCAATACTTTAGATCTTTAAATAGATTTAAATCACTTTATTCTAAATTATACTTTAAAACATTTAAAATAACTACTTAAACACTTTATCCAAATATATACCTTTAAAAATATTTTAAATAAATCTTCTTTATAAAATATAAAACTAATTTTTAAAATAAAAGTTAAGCCAATCTAATTTTAGAATAAGAGTTACGAAATTCTAAACAAGTTTCAAATAAAACTTTAACCAACTATTTTTAAAATAAAACTATTTTATAAAAATATAAATTTAGTATTTATCCTTTAAGAACATAATACAAATTTTAACCTTTTTCAAATAATTACCACCAAAACTAATTTAATAAATATTTCTCTTCAACATTTAACTACTTATATAAAAATTATCAAAACAATCCTTTAAACGAATTTAAAACTTCCAACTTATACTTAAAAATCTATTCAAAACCATACTTGGCTTTCAGGAAATACACTTCTCTCCAACATCTTTTAAAATAAACCACTATTTATTTTAAAACAAATCCACATTCCTTTATAAATTACCATCTTGAATTTATAATTCCAAATATCCTCTGATATATTACTTTACTTTTATAAACCCTGTTTATAAGTTCCATGGTCTCGTCTTTCCTCAAAACATAGTTTCAAACACTTTAAAAATCTCCAAATTGATTTCCAAATTTACCCCATTTTGAAATAAATTCCTTTACTTCTCAATTTATTTCAAACCTACTAATTTCAGATTTTACTTCTTAGTTATGATTTAAAATCTTTTCAACTAGAAATACCAATTTCATATATTTTTTCAAATTCCTTCTTTATCCTTTCCAATAAATGTAAACCTTGGATTTTAAAAATAAATCATTTCCTCCTTTAAAATATTATCACTTGAGTTCATTGATTCAAAATATCTTTTTTCCCCTACTTTGGACTTATTTATTTCAATTAAAAATAATCAACTTTTATTCTTCCAAATCATTTTAATTATCTAAGGAATTTATTTAAATTATCGTTTTATTCACTTTAAAAATCCAAACTTTATATATATTTAAATTCTCAAAATTCCAATATATATAACCAAGCTAGAGTATTCAATAAATTCCAATTCCCAATATGATTAACATTATTCATCTCAGATTATCACATAATCATACCGTTGAATATATAAAATAAATTCAAACGTTTTGAGCAATCCAGTTGGATCCCTCCAACCTGTTTTCCCTGCATCCACAGATGCTAGCACAATATAAAATACCAATTCCACTTCGAGGTGGAATATCATGGTATATGGGTTTATATAATATCCTCCGCTATTATTTGGCGCATAGGGTCTCATCCGCTATATAATGCGGGAAATCAATAATTCCAATATATATACTACTATATATAGTATATCACATCAATTCAATCATTTAACCAAATATTTAAATTTAACTATTTAAATTTAAACAATATCCAGATGAGTGAGATTAACTCACCTTTGATTTTTCTTTTGCCATCCATCCAACCTGACTTGATTTCCATGATTTCAGACCTTACTACCATCAACCCAAATCGATCTCGACTGCACTACCGACACACGCGACCTCCTCCCTACCATCGGTCGAGATCCAGACACCATCCACTTGAGTCATCATCTCCACACACAAACCCTAATGACAGCTCCCTTCCCTTGATTTATCGCACGGCAACCAAGGCCTCGTCCTAGTCCACGATCATCGCGAGTCAATTCCTCGACCGTCTCCAGCTCGTGCATGCCATTCCTCGCATCTCACCATCACGAAGACATCTTCAAATAGACGAACCCTCGAAAACTGATGTCGTGTCCTATCCCCACCCTCTAGATCGCCTCGCGACCACCTTCATGTTCGAGAGGCCCTATGAGATTTCGATTTGAATACGATTTGGGATTTTTTTTTAATTTCAATTTGAAGATTCAAGAAGAGAAGGATCCACGGTTTTGTTTCTTTTTTTAGACGAACGATTTGAGGCGAAGGGAAGTAGGAGTAACGGCTTTGAATAGAGGAAATGGAGCATCTGAAATTAGTTCAGCCATTTATCTTTGAACGAATTTATTTGAGATAAGAAAAAAAATATGATTCACACCATTACCAATTTTTTTCTAGAGAAGATGTGTGTCAAAATAATGCCAAGTGTATGAAGAGGAAAAATACGTGTATGATTTGTCTTGTAAAACATTATTAATAAAAAAAACATATATATATGTATATATTATATTTTCAAATTTAAATTTAAATCGTTACAATTACGCAACTCACAATCTCAACCTCCTATTGAGGCATGCCACTAGGCGTTTATAATGTTAAACCCCTATTTCAAACATAATGGAAAAGGTTTCGAGTCCTACTTCGATCATATGGAGAAGATAGCTTTTTGAATCCAGTTATTTTATTGAATTTTAGATATAGATTTCAGTGCGTTTGTATATCGTATGCTCACACAATAACTCCAATCACTATGAAACTTTAAATCCGATAATAATGCAATATTACTGATCCAATGGAACTAGTTTCGTTGAATTCCGAGACTATGCCTTGGAAGGCTATTTTTAAATATCGATTTAAACGATATATTTTCAAAACTTAACAAAACACTTCCAATTTCCAGTTTAACATTTCTACCATCTCTCGTATAATCAATATAAATTTTATAAGCCATTTAAATATTTTTAACCAACTTATACTCAAGATTTAATATTTTACACAACCTCTAATTATTAAATTCAATAAATTTAATTGCCAAATAATAATGATTTTTGAAATTCAAGTTAAACCAACTTCCAAATATTTAAAATCAATTAAATATTCCAATTTCAAATATTCATAAATTCTGGGTCGTCACATTTCTCTCCCCTTAAAAGAATTTCGTCCCCGAAATTACTAGTTAAGAGAAATGGTCCTTAACCCGTTACTTTTTCCCGAACAACTGGTTTTCAATAACAACTCAAAACCAAACAGTTTTTAACAATACCCAAAACCATCTTTTTAATAAAGACATCATCAACCCCACTAACTTTCCAAACTTCTTCCCTAGGTTCCCACCAATATCACTTACCCAACCATTCAAATTTAAATTTAAAACTAATTTTAAATTTTCAAAATTTCTCAAAATTTTTCTAACTCCCTAAATTTCCGAAAAATTTCGCCAGCGTCTCCTTCGCGTGGCTAGCTCGGTACAACTTCAAAACGCCTCTACGGGCCCCCAAATCTCAAAAGAAAACAAAAGGCCAAGTGGCTAGTCAAGAAAATCATCAAATTTCATACAAAAATTTAAATACATACCTTTTTGATGAATAGTTCAAAATTTATCTTCAAAAATTAAAACATCTATTTATCCTTTACCTTTATATACCTGTATATCCTACTTAGTAATAATATCCAATCTACAGATTTCAAATTCATTTTATATACTTCTTTACAAGACTTTCAATATCAATTCCAGTCAAATCCATACGATATACATATATCATCTGTATGCAATACCCAATTCGATCACTCACTCGGTCACACAATTTCATTTCCGAACTAGTATCGTTCACCCGACTTCCTAGTGCGGACTCGGATCTGGTTTCCTGATTAGAAACCGTCATTCTCCTTGCATAGCCGTAAACTATGATAGAGAATTTCTAGAATCAATCAAAAATCCATATCCAGGTTCGTCGTCGAAAATCGAGTAAAAAAAATCCTAACTCGGATTGATATAACTATCTCAAAATTCTGTGCTCGAAACTGGATCAAATCATTATGCGAATAAAATAATATGTACATCTTACGTATTTATATCCATTGATTATTAACTATATCAATTCTCTTTTATTCACATTATTTTGGTTTCCATTCTCTTATCCACAATTATCCCATTTCCAATACCAAATTTACTTAAGAATTTCACCATTCCTTCTTAAGTATAATATAAATGTTTTATACACCTCTTATAACTATTTTTACTTCACCACTTTTGTTTATCTATACTCTTACTTAAATTTTGATCCGCAAATTCATTTGAATTCAATTTCCCTTTCATTTTAAATATTGAATTCTATTTACATTGTCTCAACCCCTACTTAATTAACTATTTCTCTAATTAATTCCACTTACTAATTTATTCCTATCTCAAGCCATTTTTACTTCCAAACTTTTATTATTTTAGTTCTCTTAGAACTAGTTCTACAACTTCACTTTACTCAATTAAATTTTAATATTCAGTTCTCAATTTTATTCAGTTACAACCAAAATAAATTTCCAAATCTCAATACTTGTATTCAAATTTCCATTTACAAATCCACTTGAACTAATTTTCCTTCCTTCCACCCATTTATTCCCATACAAATTTAATACTTCATTTTATACTACAAGATTCAAATCAAATCTCATTCCAATCATTTTCTTACCTACTTCAATTTATTAGTTTACTCACTAATTTTATTTCAGTCCTTCATTTTATTTAGCCAAATCTTGACTAACTTTCATTACACACAATTCAAATTAATTCCTAATATTCAGTTTCCAACTCTATTTACTTATCAATGCAAATTCATTTGTCTATCCACAATTTTATTTAAGCAACTATTTCTCTTAGTTTCCTTAGACTTTCTTTAAATTCACTTTACTTAATTATATATAATTACTCTCCAATTCAATTTAAATTTTAAATTTCTATATGTTTTTCAATTTATTACCATTCCATTTACTAGCCTTCTTTAGTTTTATTTAGTCCAACTCAACTATATTTTCCAATTTACTTTATTTAACACCATTCAAATTTAATTTCAATTTCCAGTTTCAATAACTTATAAGTTTCCAAACCTGTTTATAGATCCATAAACATTTTTAGTCAAGCTTCCAGAGTTCAAACCACTACTTAAACACTTAAAACATTTTATTCCAATTCTAGAGTCTTCAATAATCATTTAAGTATTTCAAAATCATTTTGAAATCAATTGTATCCAAAATTCTTTGGTATCAAATTATCCTTTAAATTTTAAAACCAAACTTAGTTTTGGAAACACTCCATTTTTTTAAACAATTTGGTAGCAATTTCTCTTTTGAAAACTCAAAAATGAACATCGATGATGCTACAATCATCATCGAAGTTATTTTCCAGCAACCGAAAAGAGTTCAATGCTTTTATCTTTTTAAAACCCCTTCAAATATTTTTAAATTCCAAATCTTACCAGATTTTAAATCCAGTTCCAAAAATATTTCAAAAATAATATCACTATTATTTCTCCAGAACCTTTGAAAAACCATTTTCAGACCCAAAGGTCCCAAAATTCCAAATTCCAAATTCTTCCAATTTATTTTCAAATATTTCTTTGGAATTAAATTTCAAATTTTAAATCACATTCACCCTTTTCATTCACAAATTCCATTTGTATATGAATTTATTCTTAACTTCTTTTTTTATAACCTTAATTTCTTATTTTAATTTCTACATAACAATGGTAATAGTTTAATATTATCATTCCTAACCGTTAGTCCTTGAGATAATGGTTTTGATGACAACAACCTTAGGACTTGTTATAAAATATAAATACTAAAATTATAGTTTATATATATATATATATATATATATATATATATATATATATGCAGGATATAAATATGCAGGTACGAAGAATGAAGACTGAACAGTATAGAGATTCAAGAACTGATGATTCAAGACTCATGAGTATCAAGATTTCAAGAGTTCAAGATTTCATCAAGATAAGTATCGAGTCTAGAATTTTTTTAAAACTCCTAGAAAAGCACTGACATCTTAAAGTCACATTTATTCGTGGAATGGAATCCACTTCGAGCCCGTTAAAGGGATGGAACCCTAAGTAGGATAGAACCTACAAAAAATGTAACGACCCGGATTTTTCAGCTTTGAATCTGGAATATTTAAATGGTTTTAGATATAGAAATTGAATTATAAATTGGTTTTGAATATGGAAAAGTTGGATTTTTCTGTTCAAAATGTAGATACAATAATTTGTTGAATAATATAATTGTTCAATTCAATAATTAAAGATGGAGTAAAATATTTAATCGTGAGTTTCAAGCTTGTTAAGAATAATTTGAAGCCTTATAAAATTCATATTAATAAATACTGCAGGTGATAGAACTTTTAAAATTGAATTTTAAAGGTGTTTTGTTCAGTTTTGGAAATTTATCGTCTAAATTGACAATTAAAAATAGCCTTCCGAGACACAGTCTCGGAATTTGATGAAACCAGTTCCATTGGATTCGTAATATTGTATTATTATCGAATTTCAATTTTTGTAGTGTTTGGATTGTCGTGTGATCGTACGATAGGTAAACACGCTGAAATTTATATCGAAAATTCAATTTAATAACTGGTCTAAAAAGCTATCTTCTTCATACGATCGAATTTGGACTCGAAACCTTTCCAGTGCGTTCGGAACAGGGGTATAACATTATGAACGGCTTGCGGCACGCTTCGATAAGAGGTCAAGATTTTTAGCTGTGCATTTGGGGAGGTTTAAATTTAAAATTTAAATTTAGAACATATTATTATACCAGTCAAAAACTATTCACATCAAAACTTTTTCACCTCATTTCAGGAATACTGTTCACCTATACAAATCACGTCGTGTCTTGTTCCCCTCTCTCCTCTTTTAGAATACACGAGAATAGATCTAAACTTTCAAACGAAAAGAAAATAAAAATGGCCACTTATATTCAATAATTGAAATTGCGAGCTTATCTCCATTCATTTATAGTCCTCCCTCAGATCGAAATAAACGAAATCAATTCGCATAAAATAAAAAGATCGCAACCTCTCTCTCGTTCTTCTTATGTTCGGATTCATTTCAAAAAAAAATAGAAGAAGGAAATCGTAATCGAGTCCGACGAACGCGTGAGATCTGAGGCATCCTTCCATTCCAGTTCGAACTAAATCTAGTCTGTGCCTCATTCGCCGAAGAGTAACCAAGTCGACTTCTTATCGCGATGACAATCGATTTGCGTTCGGGTACGGACGCGCGAGGCCGAAGTCACGGCGTGTTCGGTTGAGATGAGGATCGAGGGCGAGGTGACACTATTTTCGTGCATCTGGGACTCGAACCCGAGTTCGATGGGGGTAGTGAGTTCATGCACGCGATATGATGGGTGAAGTGGTTGTTGTTGATGGTTGAAGCTTCGGCGTTGTTCGAGGTGGAGTCGGGATTCGTGTTTTAGCAGTGAGGTATCTACTGGTAATCTTCTTTTTCTTCAATTTAAAAAATATATATCTATATTGGTATTGGATGTTAGAAAGAAAAAAAAGTGTATATAAATTTATGGTATAATTACAGTAAGGTTTAAAAAGAAAACAAAAGGAAATTGTATTTTTAATCTATATAGCTTTTCGAAGGAAAATCTGTTTTTGAGTTAATATATATAAGATTTAGGAAAATCTATAGGAATTTTGTATATCGAAGTTAATATAAAAATAGATTTTTAAATCTATGTAAATAACTTTTACAAGTAGATAAATAGTCTCAAAAGAAATAAATATACATCTACACATTTTGAATTTACTAGTTTAACTTTAAAGTAATATATTTGTTTAGTTAACTTATTTAAAATTTATTTTAGTTACTAAAGGATTATTCAAAAGAAAATTAGTTTGAAATTTAATTATTCATTAAAATTTAAATCATCGGTTAAATTAAATTGTAAAATAGAAATTAGTTGTTCGATTTGTTTAAATATTAATAAAATCACATAATGTTGTACAAGGTCTAAAACTGTGAAGAATTTAGGATCGATTTCACCCTAGAGGGTGGGTGAATAGGGTGATACTATCAATTATAAAAATTAATTGCAGAAGATTATAAATTATTCTCAACACAGATTTCAACACAGATTAAGCAGAATAATAACAGCACAGATATTGCAGAATATAAATAACATAACAGAACAACACAGAATTTACCCAGCTTCGGCAAAACCCTGCCTACGTGTTGCCCCCAAGGTTTCTACTAGAAATTAGATAGTCAGACGCTTACACACGTAAACTCACGACACCCGCTACCGACTAATCCTAACTCCACGCTCAAAACCCTACCACAACTCAGCCACTGAGTTGCGAATTCTCAAACTACACCACGTAATTTGTCCCCTAGTCACACGACTAGAAAAAACAGTTTAAAATTGAAATACAAATTTAAAAACAATTTAAAAACGATTTAAAACAAAGCCCTATATAAAAAATATAAATAAAACCCTTTTTATAATAAAACCCTTTCACTCTCTTTTATAATTTAGCCGGCCCTATTTTTCCCCCTTTCTTCATTAACTATGGCCCGTTACTTCTCCCTGGCTTGTGAAAAAAAATGGCGGCTTTGTTAATCTCTTGCGCTCTGAAATTAGGGCTTGTATAGAATCGAAGATGCCGACTTTATATTGATCGATCGAATTTGTGATTTTCGTCCTTTGGCCTGTCGATCGACTGTGTCCTTGTTCCTTGCTTCAGCTACTTCGATTTTGATCGAGTTTGAGATGGCTTCGGTATGTAATTTCTGCTCTTTTTCCTTTTATGTTTGTATGCTTGAACTCGATCGTTGATCCTTGCCAATGATGATGTTAGGGTTTATATAGGAGTCAAACTCCATAATTTTCGTTCGTTTGATATATGTTTGAATCTGTCACTTAAGTTGCTCGGCCGTTCGTTTATGCTTGGATGCTTGCGATTTTTCCTTGACCAATTCATATGCGAATATACTTGAAATTGCTCGGTCGTCTTTGTTTAAAAAACTTGGCTTTGAATTTGGATGTTAAGATTATATCTCTGACCTTTTCATTTACTTGAATAACACGGTGTTGATTTGCATTTCTTTTTATGTTGACTTCGGCACTTCATATTGATACTGTTCTTCACTCTGTGGACTTTGGCCATTTGTGTTGACCTGGACTTGTGACGCCCCACCTCTATACCCACGCTAGCCAAGAACACTACGATGTAGTGCTGTCAACTAGCATGGAGAATAAGGCTGTTGAGGAGCGACCATCCATGTGATTGCTTATCACACGGTGGCTATAAAATAATCTTCGGAAACAAATATAGAAATAAGCATAACACAAATCAGTCACAGACATCCATATCACAAAGGCGGAAGAAGATATGAATATATAACTAACACATGAAAGTGTACATCAGAGTAGTGGTCAAAAAGATCCACAATAATACAAAAGAATAGCAACACGTGCTATACCAAAATAATACAACTATGAGTCCATATCTCAAGTGTATACAACAAAAACTGCTAAACTAAATAGTTAGCCAAAAGTTAGAGTAGCAAATCCCGAGAGAAAGTCAAGCAGAAGCACCTGTAACATCTTGGTCTGACCCGAGTATTATTTAAGAAAATAATAAACGGATCAGTCTAGCTATAAATATCAGATGACATGATATAAAATAAAAGATATGGCATAAACATAAAATATCCATACTGACATACTACTATAAGTATGCAAATGATGATCAACAGGAGATCAACCGATGAGAAATGATCAATATCACAAGAATCTTCTCAAAGATCCAAAGAGGGCATCATACCCTAAACTTGTACTCATAACAAGTCAATGACATAAAATCCAGAAATCAAAACAAGAAATCCAGAAATCATAAAAAGAGAAAGAGGCCTATCACATGACGGTCCGAAGACCATGGGGAGCTACCCCATATGTGTGAGTCGAAATCACACAGATTGAGGTCTAGACTAACCAAAAAGCAAAAAGGTATGTGTGAGTGGAATCACACAAGTGGTGTCTAGTCTAACCTCGCAAACAAAAAGGTATGTGTGAGTGGAATCACACAAGTGGTGTCTAGACTAACCTCGCGGACAAGGAGATATGTGTGAGTCGGAATCACACCAATGAGGACTAGTCTAACCTTGCAAACAAAGAGACATCGCCCAATTGCTAGTCTAAATCATAAAAGTGATCGTCATGATCAACGAGAAGTGTCAATTACACTAAGCTAGTAAATATAAAAGTTTAGCTTCATGTCCCATAACCACTTGCTTAACTTAAATATTTTCGAACAAACTGTAAATCTTCACTAGAAAATTGTCACAAGAGGTTCAATCGAACAAGTCCAAGAATTAACCGACAAAGTGAACACAAGCGTTTCATACCACTTGTTTTACTAAGCCGTTTAATTAGATTTCTCATCCGAGTGAGGTAAAGATTTGTATGTACTAGTAGATTGGAAAACGGTTTAAGAAAAGAGCTTTGTTATTAAAAATAGAATTAAAATCATTTTGTTGAAAGAGTTTTGATATTTACTACTAGTATAAGAACCTTTATATTTTAAAGTGACAAATCACAGAATCGATTGTAGAAACAATCAATCACAAAGATCACATTCGAAGATGTGATAAAAATCCAAGGAAATCAACTCAGCAAGTTCTGTTGAATGTTTTTCAGATAAGATCCCCTGCGGAGGGGGGGTCCAGGGGGGGTGGCAACCCCCTAAGGTGGGGGTGTGGGGGCAACGCCCCCGCTACGGGGTTCGACCTGCCCGGTCAGGTCGAAGGGGGGGGGTCCAGGGGGCAGCGCCCCCGGCGTGGTGCGGGGCAACGTCCCGTCTAAAACGGTACGACCTAATGAAGACAAACGGTCTAATGGAGCCAAACGACGTTAAGGGGCCATGCGACCTACGACCTAGATGGAAGACAGGTCGAGCGACCTAAGGGATATGAGGTCCAGCGACCTAAGTGAAGCAAGGCCTAGCGACCTAAGGAATATAAGGTCTAATGACCTAAGGACAAGAGACTCGCGACCTAAGGACTCGCGACCTAAAACTCGCGACCTAAAATTCGCGACCTAAGGACTCGCGACCTAAAACTCGCGACCTAAAGCTCGCGACTTAAAGACACGCGACCTAAAACTCGCGACCTAAAGACACACGACCTAACATAAGTGGCCGAGCGACCTAACTGGAGATAAGGTCCAATGACCTAAAATAGACGTGACCTAACTGGGTACGCGACCTAACTAGGTACGCGACCTAAAGTGGTACGCGACCTAAAGAGTGGGCGACCTACTGGGTGAGCGACCTAAGCACGGCCGAGCTAACGACCTAGCGAGGTAAGTAGGCCGAGCGACCTAAGGAAAGTAAGGTCCAACGACCTAAGGAAAACAAGGTCAAACGACCTAAAGGCGACGAGCGACCTAAGGCCAGCGACCTATAGTTAACTCGCGAGCGACCTACGACCTAAGGCCATACGACCTACGACCTAAAGTTTGTCGAGTGATATTAGGTTGGAAACGACCTATGCTCCTGCGACTTTTCAATGCCGCGACCTAAGGCTTAACTCGCGAGCGACCTAACGAGGCCAGAGCGACCTAGGTGCAGGAATTTCCCAAAAACGCTGAAAATTGGAGTTTTTCGCCGATTCGATCCAAACCAAAAGCAAACGTGCATGCCAAAATGATAGGAAATCATCCCCAATAGATCCAAGATAGATATATGCAAGAATGTGAGATAAAAATCTCACCTTTGCACCACAATTTATGAAGATGAAGCTTGAAAGCAAGGAGAAGCAATCCAAAGCTTGAATCTAATATCTTCTACTTGAATTTGGAGTTGTATGTTGGATTTGCAATTGAATTTGAGCTTGGAGTTTTAATTTCCCATTCTCTTCACCATTATTGACAATTTTTAGTTAGTTAGGAATTTATGAAGAGTGAGGAGAAGGGGTTGGAACTTGGGTTTTAATGGGCTAAACCAACCCAAAGTCCAAAGCGGGAAAAGTTAGTGAAATTCCACTAACTCCAAACATATCGATGTTTATACTCAAAAAGTTGTAAACGGCATTTCGAACTCAATGGAAGTGGTCTCGAGTCCTAATTTGATTGTTTGCAAAAAGTAGCTTTTCGAACCAAAATCCGATTAACGATATAATATTTAAATAAAATATTTAAATATAAAATCGATAAATATGCGGGTTGTTATAGGACTTGTTCGATTTTTTTGTTTTCCACGGCTTGATGATTATGCTGTGACGATTTTTGCTTTAACTTGTACTTGACCTTTCCACTAATGTTCACTGATCAGCATTGGCCCAGTTGATGATTTTCTGGCTTAACTTTTTCATGTCTTCACCTGACTTCGACATCTTTGTGTATTGGCTTCGGCCACTGTCTGCATTTGCTCCAAATATTGTTGACACTGGATTTTGTTTTTGAATTCAGTTTGGTTTTTCATTAAGGTATTTGGTCTAGAGTTGGTTTGTCTATTATGGTTTTGAACACTTCTTGGTCCTGATTTGTAGATTGCCACTACATGGCATTTGAGTCTGGTGCATTGTAGTCATATATGTGTATGCATACATTTGTACACTTGCTTGAGTTTCACTGAGCTTTGGCAGTTCGTTTGTTCATTTGGTTTTGTACTGTTATGGTTTGATTCACGTTGGCTATTTGGTCGTCTGCACCTCTGTAAGTTTGAGTTTGCATATTATTATGGTTCATGTATGTTGAGCTCTGATCAATTCACTAATACTCGGCCATTAGTTAATCTGAGTCTGGGTTTGTGTAGCCTAGGTTTGCATTCCTTTGATCTTCATTGCTAGTGTGTAGACATACATTTATGTAGCATGTTATAGCATTGTTGTGCACTTCATATTGTTTAACCTTTTGGTCATATATGTTGAGGCTGCTGTTTGTAATTTGACATCACTGCTCCTTCTATCAGTGCTCGGCCTATAATGTTTACTTGAGTGTTTCTTCATTATGCCCTGGTCTGGAGTAGCTCTGTTGCACTGCCTGCATTCATTGTTTCGACCTATCACTGTTGAGTTCATTGGAGTGTTGCATTGAGCTATGTTTGACTTGAACTTTTGCATTTTGTTTGTGGTTTGGTGCCTTCTTGAATTTGTGCTGTATATATGTATGTTGCACCTGAGTTGAACCCGTGTTTTTATTTGGGTTTGACCTTGTGCTGAAGTCGATTTTTTATTTATGTTGCACCTGAGTTGAACCCGTCTTTTTATTTGGGGTTGACTATGACGACCCGGAATTTCTAAAACATTTGAAATGGGAATATTTAATTAATTTTAAATATTCAAAGATTAATTATTAACTTTAATTTCAAATATCAGGATTTATTGAATAATTAATTGTTAAGTTCAAATTATCGGAACTGAGAAATTTATTGAATCTGGAATTTTAAGCCGGTTAAAAATAATTTAAAGGCTTGTAAAATTTATATTGATAAAATTGAAGATAATAAAAGTGATAGAATAAAATTTAAAGACGTTTTGTTCAGATTTTAAATTTTATCGGTTTAAATTGAATTTAAAAATAGCCATCCGAGGCGCAATCTCGGAATTCGACGAAACCAGTTCCATTGGGTCCGTAATATTGAATTATTATCGGATTTCAATTTTTGTAACATTTGGAGTTGTAGTGAAAGCGTACGATATATAAACGCCTAGAAATTTATTCTAAGGCAAATTGAAATTAAATAAAATAAAATTGTTTTCTTTTATCGACAATAAGGACAACCCGCCTCCATTGTGTTTTCTTCGTACCCAACATTTTTCTTTCTTCCTTTCCTTTCCATCTTCTCAAACCTCAATTCGATCAGAAAATATAAAATAAAAATAAACCAAACAACCGAGTACAAATCTGGAAACCATTCCCTCGTTCGTTCAAACTTCGAACAATCATGGCCGACACCCTTCTCCTCAAAATTCGAAAACCAGATACAGGAGCGTATTCATCCCCTCGACATGCCTGTGGAGATCGAGCTGCTGAAGCTCGCGCACGCTCGTGTATGGGATAATTTCGACTCGAATCGCGATGTGTGGAATGAATGTCTCGAGGCGCGTACGATTCGAGGCTCGCTATTTCTAGAGGATATTTGGGAAGGCATCGCGATCGAACGGGGATGAGGCGCGTGAAGTAGGGGCGGCAATGGGTGCTAGGGTTTCGCGAGTCATTCCGATTGAGGCCAGGCTTGTCGCGATCGAGCTCGGCAAGGCAGTGTGATGGAGTTGTCCTCGAATGGCTGGTGATGGCGTGAATCGAGGTGAGTTCGTCTAGATTTTTGCAGTATTAAAATTATAAAAGGGGAAATATTTTGAATCAAATTATAATTCGTAAATTTAATAAGTAAATGATGGTTTATGGTTTGATTAATTTAAATAGTTAAATTTAATTATGGGTTCAGGATTAAATCGTTAGTTGATTACAACTATCAGAAAAAAAAAGAGAAGTGATGGTTCGATTTTATTTAAAATATTAATAAATCGTATAAATTGTTATTCAAGGTTTAAATTGTGAAGAATTGTGAGGAAACAAGCTGGTTCAGGATAGTGAATTGCAAAATAAAATCTATATACATACAGATTGAAATTATGGAGGTGGAAATTTAAATTCAACTGTAAAATACAGTAGATAGTATGATTTAATTTTAAAAATATATGTATGTAGGAATTTATTCATAGATTTGATTTTTATAGGTTATTTTTCTAATATATATAGTTTTGGAGAAATTAAAATAAATATATTTAAACGTATGTTCAATCTACTATTTAATCTCAGAATAATGCATTGTAAATAAATTGGTTTAACTTATCCAATTTATTTTGGTTACTAAAAACTATTTATTATAGGCATATTAGTTTAAAATTAAACTATTAGTTTAAAATTAAAATTTATTAGACTAAATAAAATTATTAAATGGTAATTGATTTGTTTGATTGTTTCAAATATTAATAAATTGCAAATGTCTATACAAGGTCAAAAATAATGAAGAACGAGCCGGTTTGAATTGGATTGCAAACAAATCAAAGGTGAGTTAATCTCACTCAGTTAAATTATAATTTAATTGGTTAAATTTGAATGTCTGGTTGAATGATTGGATGTGATAGTATATATAGTAGTATATATACCAATATATATATATTGGAATATGTATATATTGGAATTGTTGATTTCCCGCATTTTTATAGCGGATGAGACCCTATGCGCCGCATAATAGCGGATGATATTTATTTAATCCCATATACCGCGATATTCCACCTTGAAGTGGAAATGGTATATTATATTGTGCTAATATCTGTGGATGCAGGGAAAACAGGTTGGAGGGATCCAACTAGACCCCTCAACATTTATTTATATTATTCAATATCCTCTGTTGTGATTGTTTGTTAATTCTCTGATAAATTATCTTGGACTAGTGAATGCTATTGTTTAATTGAATATTGGATATAATGAGTTACCAGAAATATCTAAACTGAGTTTTGAACGAAAATAAAGAAGTAAATTTGTAAATGGAATAATTATAGAAATTGAATAAATTGAAAATGAACTGAAAGGAATGGAAGTGATGTTAATTTCTAATAAATAACCTAGAATATGAAAAGCAAAAATTTGCAATAACAGTAATTAAGGAATTAATGAATTGTAAATTCAAGCGATATAATAAAGAATTATTTTAAAAGTTTAAAGTTTAAATTAAAAAAAAAGTAATTTGGAAAAAAAAAATCTAAAATTGGTATTTCAGTTAAAAGGTATTTTAAATCATAATTAATAATTTAAATCTGAAGCTAAAGGATTTTTGAAATAAATGGATTAAATTGGAAATCAATTTAGGAATTGATTTAAATGTGAAAACCGGGGTTTTAATGGAAAATGTGGATATGGAATTTATAAACGGGGTTTATAAAAGCTAAGTGATTTATCAAAGGATTTCGGAAAGAATAAATTCAAGGTGGGAATTTATTAAAGGAAATTTGGTTAAAAATAAACGGTGATTGTAACAACCCGCATATTTGTCGATTTTATATTTAAATATTTTATTTAAATATAACATCGTTCGTCGGATTTTAGTCCGAAAAGCTACTTTTTGCAAACAGTCGAATTGGGACTCGAGACCACTTCCACTGAGTTCAAAATGTCGTTTGCGACCTTTTAGAGTATAAGCTTCGATATATTTGGAGTTAGTGGAATTTGGCCACTTTTTCACTTGGGGCTTTGGTTTGGGCTGAACCCATTAATCACTTACTAACTCAGTTCCAACCCCCTCTCCTCTCCATTCACTCATTCCCACTCTTCAAACTCAAGCAAAAACTGAAAATGGTGGAAAGGAAATTAGAAATTCCAAACCCTAGTTCCTCTTGCAAACTCAAGTCCTTGCTCCAAATTCGAAGAGAACCCATTGGTAAGCATCTCCTTCATCTTCTCCAACCCGTTCTCCTTTCAATTTCAGAAAATTCCCTAAACCTAATTTAGGAAATGTTTCTCTTTTGAGCATAGATTCAAGCTCATTTGGGTTGTGTTGAAGAGTGGTTGATTCTCCCTTCGCTTCCAAGCTTCTTCTTCATTTGTTTGGGTTCAAAGGTGAGATTTTTATCTCACATCTAAGTCTTTAATTATCTTCAATTGTTAGGTATGAATTCCTAACACTTATTCTTGTGCAATTGATTTTGGTTTGGATTGATTTGGTGTATATTCCAATTTTTGGTGTTTTGAAATCAAAATCTATGAAAATCCTTTTATGGATATTTGGACATTGGTATTTGAGGCGTGTGGAAGAGCCGTTAAGGCTGGGTTGTCGCTTGGCGTAAATCCTTAGTCGTTGTCGCTCGATCGGTCGCTTCCGGTATTCATTTGGCCATTTTTGGTCTAGGTTCAGGGAATGCCCTGAACCCAGTTTCAGACGTCTGAAACGTTAGATTCAGACGTCTGAATATTATATTGGGAAGATTTTTATTCCTAGATTCAGACGGCTGAATCTTTGGCTCCAGACGTCTGAATTGGCTCGATTTCAAACAGAAAGAAAATAGGCTTAAATTGCCTATTTCAGACGTCTGGAATATTTCGTTCAGACGTCTGAATCTGTGTTCTGGAAAATATTTCATTTTCCAGATTCAGACGTCTGAACCAATTATTTCAGACGTCTGAATCTGCAGTCTTTTGCCTATTTCCCTATTGTGCTTGAATTTCCAACTCTAATCAATTCGTGTTGATTCCCTTTTTGTTGTTATCATTTATTATCGGCCACTTTGTTAAGTCGCCCACCTTTTTAAACTTAGGTCGCTTGTCTTCACTAAGTCGTACCGTTTTGACGGGGCGCTGCCCCCTGGACCCGACCTGACCGGGCAGGTCGAACCCCGTATTACTCTGCGTAGGCAATCTTATCTGAAAAGCATTCATCAGAACTTCCACTTTGATGCATTTTGAGCTGATTTCCTTGGATTTTATTCACGTCTCCGAATGTGAATTTTTGTGATAGATTGTTCCAACAATCGTTTTATGACTTGTCACTTTAAAGATATGAAGGTTTTAATACTAGTAGTAAATATCAAAACTCTTTCATCAAATCGATTTCAACACTATTTTTAATATCAAAAGTTCGTTTTCTCAAACCGATTTCCAATCTACTAATATATATAAGCCTTTACTTCACTCGAATGAGAAATCGACTTAAACGACTTAGTAAAACGAGTGGTATGAAACGCTTGCGTTCACTTCGTCGGTTAGCTCTTGGACTTGTTCGATTGAACCCTTTTCGTGATAATTTCCTAGTGAAGATTTACAGCTTGTTCGTAAATATTTAAGTTAAGCAAGTGGTTATGGGACATGAAGCTAAACTCATATATTTACTAGCTTGGTGTGATTGACACTTCTCGCTGATCATGATGATCATTTTATGATTTAGACTAGCAATTGTGCGATGTCTCTTTGTTTGCTAGGTTAGACTAGACCGCAGTGGTGTGATTCCGACTCACACATATCTCTTTGTCCGCAAGGTTAGTCTAGACCGCAGTAGTTTGATTCCGACTCACACATATCTTTTTGTTTGCGAGGTTAGGCTAGACACCACTTGTGTGATTCCATTCACACATACCTTTTTGCTTTTTGGTTAGCCTAGGCCTCAATCAGTGTGATTCCGACTCACACATATGGGGTAGCGCCCCATGGTCTTCGGACCATCATGTGATAGGCCTCTTTCTCTTTTTATGATTTATGTATTTCTTGTTTTGATTTCTGGATTTTTATGTCATTGACTTGTTATGAGTACAAGTTTAGGGTATGATGCCCTCTTTGGATCTTTGAGAAGATTCTTGTGATATTGATCATTTCTCATCGGTTGATCTCCTATTGATCATCATTTTCATACTTATAGTAGTATGTCAGTATGGGTATTCTATGTTTATGCCATATCTATTATTTTATATCATGTCATCTGATATTTATAGTTAGACTGATCCGTTTATTATTTTCTTAAATAATACTCGGGTCAGACCGAGATGTTACAGGTGCTTCTGCTTGACTTCCTCCCGGGATTTGCTACTCTGACTTTTGGCTAACTATTTAGTTTTGCAGTTCTTTTGTTGTATACACTTGAGATATGGACTCGTAGTTGTATTCTTTTGGTATAGCACGTGTTGCTATTCTTTTGTATTATCGTGGATCTTTCTGACCACTACTCTGATGTAACGACCCTGAATTTTTGACATTTGAAATGTGAATATTTAATTGAGTTTAAATATTCGAATGATAATTTAATTTGAAATTTGAATATCAGAATGAATTGGGCGATTAAATTATTGAATTTAATTTTTGAAACTGGGTAAAAAAATTTATATCTTTGGTTTTAAGCTGATTAAAAATATTTTCAAGGCTTAGAAAATTCATATTGATAATACTGAAGATAATAAAAGTTTCAGGATTGAATTTGGAACTGTTTTGTTCAGTTTTGAATTTATACCGTTTAAATTGAATTTAAAAATAGCGTTCCGGGGCACAGTCTCGGAATTCAACGAAACCAGTTCCATTGGATCCGTAATATTGTATTATTATCGGATTTCAATTTTCGTATTGTTTGGAGTGATCGTTTGGCCGTACGATAGGCAAACGCGCTGAAATTAAATCGAAAATTTAATTTAACAACTGGTCCAAAAAGCTATCTTCTCCATACGATCGAATTTGGACTCGAAATCTTTTCCATTGCGTTCAAAATAGGTGTATAACATTACGAACGCCTAGCGGCACACCTCGATTGGAAGTCGATATTTTGAGTTGCGATTTTCGAGACGATTTGAATTTAATATATATATTTATTTATACCAGTCAGCTTCAGCTGAATTTCCATCACATCTGAACTTTTTCGAATTACTGTAGCAAATTGATTTTTGCACGCCAATATTCCATCTTGTTCTCTTTATTTCGTTTCACAGCAGCACACTTCATCATTTCGTTCAAAAGAAAGATAAATGGCCGAAGCCTCGTTTAGAAAATCAAAACAAACGAAATTTCCCTCCTTTCAGAATCGAGATGTGAACGTTTTCCCTTCCTCCCTCCATTCCCAAAACCTATTCGAAATCAAATAAAAAAAAGAAAAAAATGGCAGACGAGAATAAAAAAATCGCGAGTTCGAGAACGCAAGGCCAGGAGTGGGGTGCGTTCGATTTACGAAGGGAGGCAATCGCGTGGATTTTGGGCAAACGGTGAGTGGCGCTGGCGAATGTCGCGAGCTAGGGTTTCGCGATCGTGGTGTTCGAGTTCGCGAGGGAAGGCACCGCAACGGCGTGGTGTGGTCGATTCGACAGCTGAGGGGAAGTTTCGAGGCTAGTGGCGGCGGATTGGAGCTCGCGCGAAGGCGTTCGTTAGTGGAAGCATGCGAATGGGGGAAGGTCATGCTGCGGCAATGTCGAGATCAAGGGTTTGTGGTCTCGAAGCAAATGTAAAGATGGGGTTCGCTGATGTTGGGTAGCTCGAGTTTTGGAAGCAGTGAGGTATATTAATATTATTTTAAATCTGTTGGTTGTGAAACAGTAAGTTTCAGATTTTTTTTGATTTCAAAACAGTTTGTTTTTATACAGTGAAAGAAGAAATGCATTGTCTTGTAAATTTCAGGAAAACAGAAATTTTCTATAAATAAGATTTGGCAAAATAGAAAGTTAGTTTAAACTTTAAAACGGTTAGTTTAAAAATGAATTGTTAGTTAAGTTAATTTGTCAAATGGAAGTCGTTTTACAGTAAACAGGCTACTGTTAATTACAGACAGAAAATTTAATTGTTGAGTTAAATTGAATCATTAGAAATTTAATTTAGTAAATGGAAATTTATTTGTTCGATTTAATTCGAATAGTAATAAAGTGTATAATTGTTTATACAAGGTTAAAATTGCAAAGGAATCAAGCCGAGAATGAAAGTGGATTGCGAATAAAAGCTAAGGTGAGATCTTCTCACTCAAATTGAAAAGTGGAAATTTTCAGTTATTGATTTGATTGACTGTTTGGATGTGTATTAGATATAGTAGGATATATCTATATATATATATATAGCAATATATACATATTGGCATATGTATATATATTGGATTGATTGATTTCCAGCCTCGTATAGCGGATGAGACCCTATTGCGCCGTTAGTAAGCGGATGATATTTTATAAAACCCATATACCGCGATATTCCACCTCGAAGTGGAATTGGTAATGTGCTAACATCTGTGGATGCAGGGAAACAGGTTGGAGGGATCCAACAGGATTCCTCAAAACATTTGAATTGATTTCATATGTTGTTTTGATTGATTATTCATAATCTGTGTATGATTATATCTGTGATTGAAATTGTTGAGAGCTATAATTTAGCCGAATGTGTTTTTGGTATCGTTGGATACCAGAAATAAATGAAATTGGATTTCTGAAATTAAAATTGAATTTTTGATGGTTTGGGAAAATAAAAGAATTTATTTTAAAGGAGATAAATTTATTTGAAATCAAAGTGATAATTGATTGGGTATTTAAAATAAATCTTTGAGGAATCGATATGAAAACTTATTTAATGTTGAATGAAAAATTGATTTTTGTGTTGAAAATAAATTTTGGGAATCGATTTGTGAAAACGATTTAGTCTTTGGGATTAAAGTTAAAATCAATTTGAAATGTGATTCGGTGTTGAAGTAAATTCAGAAATCAATTTGAAATTCGATTTGGGATTTGAAATAAAATGGAGAAATCAATTTTTAAAGTTGATTTGGGGTTGAAAATGAATATTTGGAAAATGATTTGAAAATCGTGTAAAAGTGGATTTTTAGGAATGTAAATTCCGAATGTAAAGGAAAGGGAAATTTGTTTAAAAAAATAAATATTGATTTATTTTTAAAGTGCGGATAATATGATTTGAAATTGATTTTCAAACGTGAAGTATGAAATATGATTTGAAATTGATTTTCAAACGTGAAGTATGAAATATGATTTGAAATTGATTTTCAAACGTGAAGTATGAAATGTGATTTGAAATTGAATTTTCAAATGTGAAGTGTGAAATACGATTTGAAATGGATTTTCAAATGTGAAGTGTGGAAAAATATATATCTTGTGAAAAGATTTGAAATTTAATAATTTGGGAAAAATTATTTGAATTGGATGTTTGTTATGAATGTTATTGATAGTTAAATAACCGACTATCAATATTTGTCTTTGAAATGACACTTGATTTGTTTTTAAAACAAACGCTCATTATTCGGTTAAGCCGGGAGAGGACCTTTGTGTCATATAACTCATTCCGAATAGTGATACGTTGCGAATGGATAGCATTTGAAGACCGGTGTGAAGACCGGATATTTGTGAAAATGAAAGGACAACCTGTCGAATGTCTCTGCACCGAGTTGCTCCGGTATAGAGATTTATATCACTCTTTTTGTGATGGGAAGTCCGGACGTGATTAGTGAATATCCGGATTGCAAGGGCTTCTTTGGAAGTGCCTTCGGTTCCGTTCGATCCCGGAACGGACTTGTATGGATGTGTGTCTGACGTTACACTTTGAGATGTAAAGCTGGTTTCTATCAAATACATTTCTGTTGGTGGCGGAGAATTTATTCTCTTAGCTTAACACCCTTCTCTGAGACGTACGAGCTCAGAGGTTATGTAGTTGATGGTTACTAGTGATACATTCCCAATTTGGTAATGTGGCACACGAAGTGCTGCTGATCAGTTGTTGATCAAAGCGTTGCTTTGTGAAAAAGCGTTGCTTTGTGAAGAAGCGTGGCTTTGTGAAAAAGCGTAGCTTTGTGGACGAGACTTCGTCGAGCCTCACAACCCGGTAATGGTCGAAACAGGAATGTGCGGTAAAGGTTTGTAGGGGTAGCGCCCCTAGGGTATGCCATTTCCTTCTGGATAAAAGGTGATATCATGGTATGGAGCCCAGATATTTTACCTATGTGGATTATATTTTGCGACTGTTGCTTTTCGATTGAGGATCCTCGGATAAAGGTCGGTAACGACCGGGGGATGGCATAGCTCGTGTGTTAGTTACCTAGTTACAGCTCGGTTAGAGCGTGAGGTAGCGTCGGCCTTTTGTTTGCAGAGATCCGGTTAGGATCCGAGGCGTCTTTCCAGAGGCGTTCTATTTCGGTAAGGAAGTTCCTTAGCCTGACCATTTGTTGGAAATCCAAAGAAACAATACGAACCCTGTACGGTTTTTAATTGTATTACCTGCTATGGAATGTGGCGGTAACCTGCTACTGAACGTAGTAGCTATAGTAGACATACAACAATAGTTGTATGTTGGCTAAGATTGATATTATACTTTCGAAATGTTTTCCGCACTAGACATTAATAATAATATCAATTGATTTTGCGTAGTAAGCATTTTTGACTATCATAAGGAGAAATCTCCTCCAATTCTGCGTTTGCATTGTGTGTGTGGCGGGAGGCCTTATGGTAGTTTCATTTTCCAAAAGCATTGCGAAGTTGTTTTATTTTCTTTGCGAAAATAACTGTTTTACGATCTCACACCAGTCACCATGACTGACCTGGAGTTTATTGTTCCCTTTCTAAACTCTGGGTGCCCATAATTTTCCACACGGGCAGCCTAGAGTTATTTTATCAGGATATTCTGGATATTCTGGAGCTTTGGAGATGAGCTGGATGGCGAAGCGTACGATCGTACTTGTTATTTATTCCGCTGTGTATTCTGTATGAGGACAAGTTTATATAACTGTCCATTGTTGTAAACTCTGATGATTGATGTAAGTATAAACTGATATAGTCTTTTGTTTTAAAGATTATTGATTTATCTATTATATATTGTTCCGCTGCGATATGTGAGATTCTGATATTGTTCCTGTTCTGTGTTTTCTGTGTTGTTCTTCTTTTCTTTCTTCTATCTTTTCTTCTACCTCTTCTTTTAACCCTAAAGTTTCGCGTTTCCGCCATTCGATTTTTTCGACATTTGGTACAGTGGACGTATGGGTGTCGAGTTTTCGGAAGACGGATTTGCGGGTCTTTACAAGTGGTATCGGAGCATCCGGTTAAGCGACAACCCTGCTCTGTTGGGTGTTACTCATTAGAGATAGAGTCAGTAGTACTCTAGAATGAGTGTGAGTGTAATAATAGATATGAGTGCGTATTTGTTAGTGAATACAAAATTTGTTTTGTATTGTGTTGACTTATCGGTTGATTGTTTATAGATTCTGGTCGATGCAGGGTGGCCAACTGTAATCGATAGGGATTTCTAAACTCTTAAACAAGATAAACCGACACAGTATTGTTTTAAATAGGGTAAATGAAATAATTTTGCCCAAAACTATTTTTGTATAGAAAAGAAATGATTTTCTATAAATTATAGTAGTATATGGATGCTTGGTTGTTAGGAAGAGATAATATTGAAATATTATCATTGTTATATGGAATTGAATAAGAAATTAAAATAATAACCAAAGATTTGGAGATAGATTCATTTGACAAATGAAATTTATAAATCTGAATTGAAGAAGATAATGAAATAAAATCCATATACAAATGAGATTTGGAAATGTGAATTGTAAAGGAAATTTACAAATTGAAATAGAATTTCAGAAAGAATATTTGAAATAAATTCATTAATGGAATGTAAATAAGTTTGATAACTTATAAAATATTTGAAATCTAATTGGAATGAGATTCAAATTTAAAATGAATGAATTTGTGAATGAATAAATAAATTTGCAACTGCAAGTGCAAGAAAATGAAATTGAGTGTTAAAATTCATTTTTAATTTGTAAGTAAATAGACCTGGAATTGAATTTGATTTGTGGAAAACGAAGTGATGTATTAAACTAAAATTAGTAAGTGAAGCTAATTGAAGATTGACCAAATGAATAAGGTTCTAAACGAATTGAATTCAATAATTATAAGTGAAAGATTGATTGGATTTATATGGAATTGGTAATCCAGTTTAAATATAAGTGGTAATTGAAAATTAATATAAAAATAGTATGGAAAATACTTGTATTGAACTTAAGAAATAAGTGTGAAATTCTTAAGTAAATTTGATATTGAAAATATTCTAAGTTGGTGAATGTGAATATGAAATGCCAATTAAAATTGAATGGAATCAATTGGAAATGAAGTACTATACATATATGACATATGTTTTCCAAACTAAGGATATGAAAAAAGTACCTTCCATTGAAAAATTTTGAAGGTCTGGGAACTCAGTATGAGTATCCGTTTGATCGTGATGGGATCATATTGATTGATCACGACGTATGCTAGCAAAATTCGAGGGGCGAGATGCCTATGGTTACAAGCGATTCCACTGAGATAGTGGCGCAACCGCCGTGTGAACTACGATCTATGGCAACAACCATGGCGAAATTTAAGAGATGAGAAATCTACAGATTACGAGCGATTCTACTGGGATAGTAGCGAAACCGCCGAGTAACTATGATCCATGGGGGAACGTGCTTTCCATATCCATTTTTAAAAGAATTTTTTTTTTGTGATTTCAAATTGAATTTGAGATAAAGGTAAATGGAACTCAATATTCAAAATTAGAAGATGAATCGAATTCAAGTAAAATTCGAAATGAAAATCTGAATGAAAATCTGAAGATAAAATGAATTCCAAATAGAATTGAAATTGTCAAGTAAATTCAAATGAAATTGGAAATGCAAAATTGAATGAAAATAGATATGTAACTTCAATAGTGAAGTAAAAAAAATGTATAAGAAGCATACATTGAAAATTGTGTAATGGAATTTGCAAAATGGTTTGAATATTGTAACTAGATATTATGGCTAGTAGGATATATACAGGTGTATACAGGAATTGGAATTTTGATTTCAAAAAAATAAATTTGAATTTGCTCGACCAAAAGGTATGTATTTAAATTTCAGTATGAAATTTGATGAGTTTCTGATTCTGCCACTTGGCATTTTGTTTTCTTTTGAGATTTGAGAGTCCGTAGGGACGTTTTGTAGTCGTACCGTATTAGCCGCGCAAAGGAGACGCTGGCGAAATTTTTCGAAAATTTCGAGTGTTAGAAAAATTTTGAGAAATTTTGGAAGTTTAAAATTTGAATTTAAACTCGAATTTGAATTGAAAAGTTAAACAATGTTGTTTGAAACTTATAATTGAAGTTGAAAAGTTAGTTGAATTAATAACGAATCTTTAGTAGAAAGATTTATTTGGATAAATTAATAAAACTATTTAGATTATGGAAAATAGTAGACGAGTTAAGGACCATTTTTCCTAACTTGTAATTTCGGGACGAAATTCTTTTAAGGGGGGAAGTTTGTAACGACCCTGAATTTTTGACATTTGAAATGTGAATATTTAATTGAGTTTAAATATTCGAATGATAATTTAATTTGAAATTTGAATATCAGAATGAATTGGGCGATTAAATTATTGAATTTAATTTTTGAAACTGGGTAAAAAAATTTATATCTTTGGTTTTAAGCTGATTAAAAATATTTTCAAGGCTTAGAAAATTCATATTGATAATACTGAAGATAATAAAAGTTTCAGGATTGAATTTGGAACTGTTTTGTTCAGTTTTGAATTTATACCGTTTAAATTGAATTTAAAAATAGCGTTCCGGGGCACAGTCTCGGAATTCAACGAAACCAGTTCCATTGGATCCGTAATATTGTATTATTATCGGATTTCAATTTTCGTATTGTTTGGAGTGATCGTTTGGCCGTACGATAGGCAAACGCGCTGAAATTAAATCGAAAATTTAGTTTAACAACTGGTCCAAAAAGCTATCTTCTCCATACGATCGAATTTGGACTCGAAATCTTTTCCATTGCGTTCAGAATAGGTGTATAACATTACGAACGCCTAGCGGCACACCTCGATTGGAAGTCGATATTTTGAGTTGCGATTTTCGAGACGATTTGAATTTAATATATATATTTATTTATACCAGTCAGCTTCAGCTGAATTTCCATCACATCTGAACTTTTTCGAATTACTGTAGCAAATTGATTTTTGCACGCCAATATTCCATCTTGTTCTCTTTATTTCGTTTCACAGCAGCACACTTCATCATTTCGTTCAAAAGAAAGATAAATGGCCGAAGCCTCGTTTAGAAAATCAAAACAAATGAAATTTCCCTCCTTTCAGAATCGAGATGTGAACGTTTTCCCTTCCTCCCTCCATTCCCAAAACCTATTCGAACTCAAATAAAAAAAAAAGAAAAAAATGGCAGACGAGAATAAAAAAATCGCGAGTTCGAGAACGCAAGGCCAGGAGTGGGGCGCGTTCGATTTACGAAGGGAGGCAATCGCGTGGATTTTGGGCAAACGGTGAGTGGCGCTGGCGAATGTCGCGAGCTAGGGTTTCGCGATCGTGGTGTTCGAGTTCGCGAGGGAAGGCACCGCAACGGCGTGGTGTGGTCGATTCGACAGCTGAGGGGAAGTTTCGAGGCTAGTGGCGGCGGATTGGAGCTCGCGCGAAGGCGTTCGTTAGTGGAAGCACGCGAATGGGGGAAGGTCATGCTGCGGCAATGTCGAGATCAAGGGTTTGTGGTCTCGAAGCAAATGTAAAGATGGGGTTCGCTGATGTTTTGGGTAGCTCGAGTTTTGGAAGCAGTGAGGTATATTAATATTATTTTAAATGTGTTGTTTGTGAAACAGTAAGTTTCAGATTTTTTTTGATTTCAAAACAGTTTGTTTTTATACAGTGAAAGAAGAAATGCATTGTCTTGTAAATTTCAGGAAAACAGAAATTTTCTATAAATAAGATTTGGCAAAATAGAAAGTTAGTTTAAACTTTAAAACGGTTAGTTTAAAAATGAATTGTTAGTTAAGTTAATTTGTCAAATGGAAGTCGTTTTACAGTAAACAGGCTACTGTTAATTACAGACAGAAAATTTAATTGTTGAGTTAAATTGAATCATTAGAAATTTAATTTAGTAAATGGAAATTTATTTGTTCGATTTAATTCGAATAGTAATAAAGTGTATAATTGTTTATACAAGGTTAAAATTGCAAAGGAATCAAGCCGAGAATGAAAGTGGATTGCGAATAAAAGCTAAGGTGAGATCTTCTCACTCAAATTGAAAAGTGGAAATTTTCAGTTATTGATTTGATTGACTGTTTGGATGTGTATTAGATATAGTAGGATATATCTATATATATATAGCAATATATACATATTGGCATATGTATATATATATTGGATTGATTGATTTCCCGCCTCATATAGCGGATGAGACCCTATTGCGCCGTTAGTAAGCGGATGATATTTTATAAAACCCATATACCGCGATATTCCACCTCGAAGTGGAATTGGTATTGTGCTAACATCTGTGGATGCAGGGAAACAGGTTGGAGGGATCCAACAGGATTCCTCAAAACATTTGAATTGATTTCATATGTTGTTTTGATTGATTATTCATAATCTGTGTATGATTATATCTGTGATTGAAATTGTTGAGAGCTATAATTTAGCCGAATGTGTTTTTGGTATCGTTGGATACCAGAAATAAATGAAATTGGATTTCTGAAATTAAAATTGAATTTTTGATGGTTTGGGAAAATAAAAGAATTTATTTTAAAGGAGATAAATTTATTTGAAATCAAAGTGATAATTGATTGGGTATTTAAAATAAATCTTTGAGGAATCGATATGAAAACTTATTTAATGTTGAATGAAAAATTGATTTTTGTGTTGAAAATAAATTTTGGGAATCGATTTGTGAAAACGATTTAGTCTTTGGGATTAAAGTTAAAATCAATTTGAAATGTGATTCGGTGTTGAAGTAAATTCAGAAATCAATTTGAAATTCGATTTGGGATTTGAAATAAAATGGAGAAATCAATTTTTAAAGTTGATTTGGGGTTGAAAATGAATATTTGGAAAATGATTTGAAAATCGTGTAAAAGTGGATTTTTATGAATGTAAATTCCGAATGTAAAGGAAAGGGAAATTTGTTTAAAAAAATAAATATTGATTTATTTTTAAAGTGCGGATAATATGATTTGAAATTGATTTTCAAACGTGAAGTATGAAATATGATTTGAAATTGATTTTCAAACGTGAAGTATGAAATATGATTTGAAATTGATTTTCAAACGTGAAGTATGAAATGTGATTTGAAATTGAATTTTCAAATGTGAAGTGTGAAATACGATTTGAAATGGATTTTCAAATGTGAAGTGTGGAAAAATATATATCTTGTGAAAAGATTTGAAATTTAATAATTTGGGAAAAATTATTTGAATTGGATGTTTGTTATGAATGTTATTGATAGTTAAATAACCGACTATCAATATTTGTCTTTGAAATGACACTTGATTTGTTTTTAAAACAAACGCTCATTATTCGGTTAAGCCGGGAGAGGACCTTTGTGTCATATAACCCATTCCGAATAGTGATACGTCGCGAATGGATAGCATTTGAAGACCGGTGTGAAGACCGGATATTTGTGAAAATGAAAGGACAACCTGTCGAATGTCTCTGCACCGAGTTGCTCCGGTATAGAGATTTATATCACTCTTTTTGTGATGGGAAGGTCGGACGTGATTAGTGAATATCCGGATTGCAAGGGCTTCTTTGGAAGTGCCTTCGGTTCCGTTCGATCCCGGAACGGACTTGTATGGATGTGTGTCTGACGTTACACTTTGAGATGTAAAGCTGGTTTCTATCAAATACATTTCTGTTGGTGGCGGAGAATTTATTCTCTTAGCTTAACACCCTTCTCTGAGACGTACGAGCTCAGAGGTTATGTAGTTGATGGTTACTAGTGATACATTCCCGATTTGGTAATGTGGCACACGAAGTGCTGCTGATCAGTTGTTGATCAAAGCGTTGCTTTGTGAAAAAGCGTTGCTTTGTGAAGAAGCGTTGCTTTGTGAAGAAGCGTGGCTTTGTGAAAAGGCGTAGCTTTGTGGACGAGACTTCGTCGAGCCTCACAACCCGGTAATGGTCGAAACAGGAATGTGCGGCAAAGGTTTGTAGGGGTAGCGCCCCTAGGGTATGCCATTTCCTTCTGGATAAAAGGTGATATCATGGTATGGAGCCCAGATATTTTACCTATGTGGATTATATTTTGCGACTGTTGCTTTTCGATTGAGGATCCTCGGATAAAGGTCGGTAACGACCGGGGGATGGCATAGCTCGTGTGTTAGTTACCTAGTTACAGCTCGGTTAGAGCGTGAGGTAGCGTCGGCCTTTTGTTTGCAGAGATCCGGTTAGGATCCGAGGCGTCTTTCCAGAGGCGTTCTATTTCGGTAAGGAAGTTCCTTAGCCTGACCATTTGTTGGAAATCCAAAGAAACAATACGAACCCTGTACGGTTTTTAATTGTATTACCTGCTATGGAATGTGGCGGTAACCTGCTACTGAACATAGTAGCTATAGTAGACATACAACAATAGTTGTATGTTGGCTAAGATTGATATTATACTTTCGAAATGTTTTCCGCACTAGACATTAATAATAATATCAATTGATTTTGCGTAGTAAGCATTTTTGACTATCATAAGGAGAAATCTCCTCCAATTCTGCGTTTGCATTATGTGTGTGGCGGGAGGCCTTATGGTAGTTTCATTTTCCAAAAGCATTGCGAAGTTGTTTTATTTTCTTTGCGAAAATAACTGTTTTACGATCTCACACCAGTCACCATGACTGACCTGGAGTTTATTGTTCCCTTTCTAAACTCTGGGTGCCCATAATTTTCCACACGGGCAGCCTAGAGTTATTTTATCAGGATATTCTGGATATTCTGGAGCTTTGGAGATGAGCTGGATGGCGAAGCGTACGATCGTACTTGTTATTTATTCCGCTGTGTATTCTGTATGAGGACAAGTTTATATAACTGTCCATTGTTGTAAACTCTGATGATTGATGTATGTATAAACTGATATAGTCTTTTGTTTTAAAGATTATTGATTTATCTATTATATATTGTTCCGCTGCGATATGTGAGATTCTGATATTGTTCCTGTTCTGTGTTTTCTGTGTTGTTCTTCTTTTCTTTCTTCTATCTTTTCTTCTACCTCTTCTTTTAACCCTAAAGTTTCGCGTTTCCGCCATTCGATTTTTTCGACATTTGGTACAGTGGACGTATGGGTGTCGAGTTTTCGGAAGACGGATTTGCGGGTCTTTACATCTGATGTACACTTTCATGTGTTGTATATTTATTCATATCTTCTTCCGCCTTTGTGATATGGATGTCTGTGACTGATTTATGTTATGTTTATTTCTATATTTGTTTCCAAAGATTATATATAGCCACTGTGTGATAGCTTTGAGTTTGTATCGGTATGTCGGATTTCCTCCTTAAATGATATGCATTCTATACTATCTAACATATCGGTACTCGCACAAAGAAGTTACATGGATGGTCGCTCCTCAACAGCCTTATTCTCCACGCTAGTTGATAGCATTACTCCGTAGTGTTCTTGGCTAGCGTGGGTATAGAGATGGGGCGTCACAGTGATTTATTTTTTAGAATGCGAGGAGAAGTATATTTCCCTGGGTAACCAAGTACGTTTTCAAAAATAAATTTTTAAATATAAGATAAAGGATTTAATTTTGTTTTTTTTAAAACAAAACATATTTTATAAAATTTATTATTTGTGAAATGTTTAAATTCTAAATAAGTATTAGTTTCAAATCTATTTTCTTATTTTAAGGTGACTTAGTATTTTGTTTAAAAGAGAAAATTTTAGTTTATATTTATAAAGTAGTCTTATTTTTAAATATTTCTTAAGTATTATTTTTCATTTAGTTTGAAGCCGTTTTCTAAATATAAACGTTAAAGTATATTTTCAATAAGTGTTTTAAATTAATTCCAATGTTTATCTAAAGCATATTTCCTAGTGTTAAAATTATTTTAAATATTAAGTGTTGTTTGGTGATTTCAAAGTGATTTTTATTTTACATATCCTTAAATTATATATTATATAAAGTATTTAAATAGTTCAAATTTCAATGTTATAAAGTATATTTTAATAAGGGATTTTAAATTGTTTTAAATCTACAAGGCTTTAGTACTTGGTGTTTCAGTGGAATAAATATTTGGTAGATTATTCCGTGAGAAGAACATGGTTTAAAATCGTTTTCAAAAAGGGATTGAAAGGGAAATAAAATCTTGCGAAGACATTTAGAGATAAATAAATAATTGGGAAATTTATTTATTGTTGGATGATTGTTTGTGAATATTTAATTGATAGTTAAATAACCGACTATCAATATTGGCCAAATGCGCTGATCGTTTCAAAGAGACCGGGATCGGGATTTATTTTCCGAAAACCACTTCGATCCGGTTTGTACGTTTCGTGAAACATTTTTGGCGTCGAAGATGGAGCAGTGAAGTGCAAGGGCTAGTCGCTACTAATCCTGAGGATATTTTCAAAATGGATGTAGTAGGAATAGTGCCTTCGGTTCTGTTCGAACCCGGGACGGACTTGTATGGACGAATGCTTGCAAAAACATCGTCAGGTGGACGATAGGCATTCTAAGGGATATTGTTCTGTAAAGGTATCGTTGAGCCTCGAGCCTCATCAACCGGGAATGACTGAAAATCAGGGGTTATGCAGCAAGGCTTCCTGGGTAGCCCCCACTTGAGAGTAAGGTCATCCCTGTCTTGATGTCCCTTTATATTTCGGTTTAGTGTTGCGGTTGCTGATCACAACCGTGGGGTGATCTTATTTGGAATTATCCAGTAAGGGATGGTTCCGGCCTTGTGTTGTAGAGGACTTAGGGTGGGTCCTCGGTATGCTGATCTAGACCAGGTACTGTGACAGGTGGTACCCCAGTGCCTAGTCATTGTTGGAAATCCATTCTCCCTACGTGCCTTGTACGAGTTTTGTTTGTATTACCCATGTTATGGCTAGTATGTTGGAATTTAATAGATATAACAATTTCAGCTATTTGAATAAGTACTTGTGGATAGACACTATTGTAATATCAGAGGATTTTATAGAAAAGTGTTTTAGCTATCGTAAGGTAAAAACCCGACATGTTTATTTGTGGCGTGGTCTTACGAGATGCTTTTGTTTTCAAGGGATTTTGAAACTTTAATAATTAATTTGAGTGTGATTTTCTCACGCTAGTATTCCAGACTGACTCGGATGTTATTTAACTGTAATGCTCAGGTCAGACCGAGTATTATAGATTACAGGATAAATGCTATGAAGCTCTGGAGATGATCTGGATGGCGAAGCGTACTTCCATATTTTGATTATTTGATTCTTGTTCCGCTGTGTATCTGGTTGTATGTTATTGATGTGTTGTACTCTGATGATGTATTCTGATGATGTATGTATATAAACAATATGATTTTCTTTTGTGTAAAGATTTGTTATTATATATTATAGTTTATTCCGCTGCGACGTGAGATTCTGATGTGTTGTTTTTATTTTCTCTTCTTCTTTTAGCACAAATGGTTCGAATTTCCGGGTTAGGAAAGTCGGGTCGTTTCACTTGGTATCAGAGCCAGGTTGGCGATAACCTTTGCTCTGGTGGGGATTTTGAGCGTATTTATAAATATGAGCGAGTATTTGTTAGTGAATATAAAATGGTTTTATATTGTGTAGTAGTACCGAGCTAGCCGCGCAAAGGAGACGCTGGCGAAATTTTTGGAAATTTAGGGAGTTAGAAAATTTTTGGAAAATTTTGATAATTCAAAATTTGAATTCAAATTTAAATTTGAATGGATAAGTAGGTGGTATGAGTTGAACTTATGAATAAGTTTGGGAAGTTAAAAGATGATTAGTGTATCATTAATAAAAGATTGTTTGGGTATTATTAAAACTGTTTGAATTTGGGGAATAGCTAACGGGAAATGAGACATTCTTCTTAACTGGTAATTTCGGGGACGAAATTCTTTTAAGGGGGGAGGAATGTGACGACCCGGAATTTTTGAGCATTTGAAATAGGAATATTTAATTAATTTTAAATATTCAAAAGATAATTATTAACTTTAATTTCAAATATACAGTATTTATTTGGATAATTAATTATTAAATTTAATTATCGGGATCGGGTTTGCTACATTACAACGTGATAGGGGGTTCTCGCTTTGCGTTAGGTGGCGAACGGGAGACTCTTACCCCTACATGTCCTATTGAGGGGTTGGTTGCGAGTCGAGAGGCTGGCCGTAAAAGCAAATTCGAGGTATCACTGTATGCCACGGTGGGTCTGGGATGGTTGCAAAGCCTACCGGTCGCCACTGCCCTCGGGTTATTACAGTGTGATTGATTTAACGAGCAGTTTATAGATTCTGGTCGATGTGCGGGACGCCACAATATTGATCGGGGTCTCTAAATACTTGAATAGAACAATTCGACACAGTACTGTTTTAAACTAGGGTAAATGAAATAATTTTACCCAAATTATTTTGTATATAAAGAAAGAGTTTGTAAATTATTTTTAATATATATGGTTGTTTGGATGCTAGGTGTGATAATATGGAATTATTACCATTATTATATGAAAACTTGACTAGGAATTGAAACCATATAACCAAAGTGGAGAAGAAAATTTATAACAAAATAAATTTGAAAATATGGACTACAAATGTAATTTATAAAATTGAAATAAACTTTATATGCAAATGAGATTGTAATTTAAAAATAGAATTCCAGAGAAAGGTTTAAATAAATTAGATGGATCGAGAATTTGGAATTTTCGGGAATGGATTTAAAATTCCTTTGGATTTGAAAACGGTTTTCAAAGGTGTTGGGGAAATAATAATGGGATTATTTGAGAAATATTTTTAAATTAGATTTGAAATCTAGAGAGATTTGGGATTTAAAAAAAATATTCAAAGGGATAAGAGCAATAAACTCTTTTCGGTCACTGGGAAATAATTCCGATGATGATCGCGACATCATCGGTATTCATTTCCAAGTTTCCAAGAGGAAAATTGCTACCAAATTGTTTTGAATCGAAATTGTTTGCAAATGATAGGTTTGGTTTCAGAAATGCAAGGAAGTTTGGATTTATGTGATTTCAAAGGGAAGTTTGAATTGTAAAAGCCTGTTTAAGCTCTGGAATCCCATTTTGGAATGTTATAACATAAAAAAAAATTACTCGACTAAATATAATGTATAATCCAGAGTAAAGGAGTAAAATGTGAATGATGGAAACAGGACCTTAATTGGCTAAATGAAAGTTGAATTTGTTATTCAATAATGAAATTGAAAATTTGATTTGAATTAAGTGGAAATTATTAAATGCAATTCGAGATGAAATACTAACAAATCAAATGAGGATAATATAAATAAAGCTCGACCCATATATTTTGAATATTGTTAGGTGAATGAAACTGAAGAAAATATATTTGAAGTTAACTTGAAATAAGTTATATGAATTGAAATTGAGAATTGAATTAAATTTTGATTGAATTGAATCAAAAGTCAGTTGTGTCATGAATGCTATTAAGTGGAATTAAATCCTTGCTTAGCAAAATTCAAAAATGGGATGTAGCTAGGATTAACTAGAAGTAGCTAAAATAAATTGGATTGTAATAAATTCAGCTGGGTATAGATAATATTGAATGGAATAAAATTCTACTCAAACAAATAAATGTAAAACAAATCCAATTCAAGCATAAATTGAACGACCTTATTTTTAATGAATTCCACAATGAATTGTTGATGTAAATTAAGTTGGAATCAATTTAAAGGGTTGTAAAGCTTAAGAAATTATTGAACCCCTATATATGTCAAATTTCATAGAATAAATTAGTCGTTCGACTTAAACAAAAGCCAATAAAAATTCTATGAACTGGTAGGGATAAATAAAATTGATTTTTGAAATCGATTGAAGTAAATGTGATTTGTTCGGGAAAAATATGAATTGAATGCAATTAATCGAGTTGCAAACCACTTAAATTTAATGAAGTGCATACGAATTGATTGTAAATGATTAAAATTAATGTTGAAACCCTATAAGTGGCTTATAAATATTGTTAACCTACATTGCTTATACAAACTTGTAAATTTGCTGGTTAAATATGTTAAATGTTGTTGAATTACATGATGTTGGCACTTATACGCTTGAATTGAGTAAGTACAGGTCTAGGGAAGCTGTTTGGCTGTGGTTGGGTTTTACAAAATGCTTAAATAGATAGTCGCTTGCTTAAAATGCTAAATAAGGTACGCCTACGCAATAAAAATAAGAAATATGAACTGTTTTTCTGTTTTCCGGCCGGGTGGGCCGATGTATATATATTTGTGCATCCTACGATATCGCAGAAGTCCCTCCATACAAAGGAGACTCTGCCAAAATTTTCCGTAAATTTTGGGAGTTAGAAATTTTTGGAATTTTTGAAAATTTTCATTAATGACAAATGAATTGAAGTTTGTAAGCAAATAGAATAGAAACGGAAATATTGGAATTCATTTTGAAACGGGAAGTAAAGTAAGTTGAAGAATTAAAATTCAAAATGCACTAAAATAGTGGAAGTTGGAAATTTAAAATGAATGGGGTAATGTGCATGGGATTAAATATTTAATTGAAAGGGGTATTGAATTCAAATGAATTTGAGAATAAAAAGTCAAACGAAAATATGGAAAACCCTAAGTGGTAAGGTGATAATAGTATACAATGTATAAAACATTTCTACGTTGAACTTAAGAATTGAAATGATGAAGTTCTTAAGTAAATTTTGTAACGACCCAGAATTTTGAACAAATTAAATTGAGAATATTTAATTAATTTTAAATATTTGAACGGTAATTTAATTTGAATCCCCGATATAACTTTGAATTTTGCGATTAAATTATAAGAATTTAATCTATTGAATTGAATAAAAATTTGAATCTTTAATTCTGAGCTGAAGAAAAATATTTCAAAAGCTTTAAAATTCGTATTGATATTACTGAAGATAACAGAAGCTTCAGAATCGAATTTGGGAGTGAATTGTTCAGTTTGAAATTATATTGTTCGAATCGATATTTAAAAATAGCCGTCCGAGGCGCAGTCTCGGAATTCGACGAAACCAGTTCCATTGGGTCCGTAATATTGAATTATTGTCGAATTTCCAATTTCGTATTTTTCGGAGTTGTTATGTAACCGTACGGAGAGCAAACGCGTTGAAATTTTAGAACGAATTCGATTTAAAATTTAAATTTTAAACTGGTCAACGTCAGCACGTTCGTTCCTAAAATCATGCCTACAACTACGCCTACAATCACGCAAATAATCACGGAAGGAGATCGTGCTAAGCATGGACCCGGTCGTTTGAAATACATAATAAAACCATCTCCAGCCTATTTTTCAATTCGTTCAGTTCAAAAATCATGGAAGAAAAATTTCGTTATCTTCAATTTAATTTAATGGCCGCGTCCCCTTTTCAAAACTAAAATCGTTTAAAATCAATAATGGCCGCAGCCTCCTATTCCTCTCCTCAAACAATCGAGCCGAGCACTTCTTGGATTCTCGAGCTACTCGTGTGGCATCGACATCACGATAAGGCACGGCGCTCGAACTTGGTTCGAGTGGGATGAGGGTTTCGCAGGGCTCGAGAGGACCGCGATGGGGTTTTTGCAAACTTCGATCGAAGGGGGAGGTTCGATTGTATCAGCGGCGACGCGCACGCGAGGGGTTTCGTGACTAAGGATCTTCGCGGCTGCGATTGGGTGATGTCGCGACGTCGAGTCAGGGGTACGCGAGATGATGTGGTCGAAGGCAGTGAGCTCAAGCTAGGCTTTTCGACGGTCAGTGGCGATTGCATAGGGAAGGCGATGTCTTTCGTGGTATAGGCTGGAATGTCGTTCTATCGTGGCAGCGAGGTAATTGTTCGATTTAAATCCAATAATATGTACACAGTAGAAAGGAATAATCACAGTGAACAAGCATAAAACATTTGTAGTAATAGTGTAAACATGCAGTAAAGTATTAATCTATTTAGTTTTGGATTGATAAATATATGTATATATATGTGATAAAGATAGATTTGTTAATAAGATTTATTTAATTATTTTAGTTGCTGGAAATAACTATATAAAGAAAATTTTGTTTTAAATTTAATTTTAGTTAGATTAATTTATTAAAAAGAAATTGGTTTAAAGTTAAAGGTATTAGTTGAAATAAAATCAATAGTTGATTTAATTGTTAAAACGAAATAAATTGTTCGATTATTCCAAATATTAATAAATTGTATAAAATATTTATACAAGGTCTGAAATCGAGAAAACAAACTGGATGGAAAAATGGATTGCTAATAAAAGCCAAGGTGAGATCTTCTCACTCAAATTATATTTGGATTGCAGTTATTGATTGTTAGACTGTTTGGATGTGATATTAGATATAGTAGGATATATCTATATATATAGCAATATATACATATTGGCATATGTATATATTGGATTGATGATTTCCCGCCTCGTATAGCGGATGAGACCCTATTGCGCCGTTAGTAAGCGGATATTTTTATAAAACCCATATACCGCGATATTCCACCTCGAAGTGGAATGGGTATTGTGCTAACATCTGTGGATGCAGGGAAACAGGTTGGAGGGATCCAACTGGATTCCTCACCAGTATTTATTTATTTACAGATATTGATGTATATTCTGTTATCATATTGATATTTGATGTTTGTTGTTGTGATTGACTAATTGGTGCTGTTGCATCATCGGATTCAAGTTTTGAAGTTTAAAAATAACGACTTTACTTTAAAAGAATTTTTAAAGTGATTTTTGAAAATATACGTTTTATGGAATTTTTGAATTGATCTATAAACGTTAAAATTTTAAAGTTATAAAAGTTATAATTTTTAGTGGAATATAACCAAAGTGTCATTTTTGAAATAAAAATCGATTTATTTATAAAATGGTTTAAGTTGGGACTTTTGAATAACTATAAACGATTTGTATAAAAAGATTTATACAAATTGATATTTATAAATCAAATGTTGGAATTATAAAACAAGTTTTTATAAGTGTTAAAATGAAGTATAAATTGGATTTTGGCATTTTAATTGAGATTTTTGAACAAGTATGAATGGTTAATAGATGAGATTTATAAATAGTATAAAAGTAGTTCGGTTATGGTTGAAAATAAGGTTATAAATGAAATCTTATAAGTAATAAGATTTAAAATCTGTGAAGTTTAAAAGAACGATTTCTTTTAAAATAAATGAATTATAAGTTATTAACTTATAAGATGGACCTTTGGTTTATACATTGAGTTATAAATTGAATAGGTCATTAAAGAAGATTTATAAATCGAATTGTTAATAAAGGAGATTTATTAAATTGAAGTTGTTAGAAAATAGAAATAGAATTTATAAACGTTGTTTTATAAATTCGAAATCAATTGGATTTGATAAATTAAATATAGAAGGTTGTTAAAGAAGATATATTCGCGATTTTGGATAGCGAATTATTATTGAAATAAAATGTGTAGAAAATAGTGAAATGTAATTAGTGAAGTATATTCATGATTTTGGACAGTGAATATATTGTTAAGTAAAATGGATATGGTTTTGGAAAAGTGATATTTGAAATGAAGTTATTGTTTTAAGCGATGTTTTAAAATATATTGAATATCGAAATCATAGATTTCAACATTTATTGTTGAAATAGACGTTTTCGAGAAATATAAGGAAATGGTGGACTATAACATTGTTGTTATAGTAAATGATTTCCGAAAGGAAATGTTTTATGTAGTATTGGGATTTATATATCTATCTTAAAATCTGAATCCCTATACTAGTGATTTTGAGTCGTCGTAACGATGTTTTACGTAACATTCGTTTTGACTCAAATGATTTCCTTAAAGAATGAAATATATACTTAATATTGATTTAAGTATATCGAATATTTTCCAAGTGTTGAAAATAAATAGATTTGTGAAATACTTATTATTAAATAAGTATGGGAATGTTTTCCAAAATGAAATGAAACGTTTTTGAGATTTTATCTTCTTAAAGATAAAATGAAATTGAATATTTGAAATCGACCTGAGAATCGTATATCAGTAGATATTTTGAAAATATAAATTCACTATGGAATTTATAAAGGAAAGGGAAACTGTTTAGAAAAAATAAACGTTGATTTATTTTTGAAGTGTGGAAATTTTATATCTAGTAAAGATATTTTGGAGATAAATAATTTGCAAAATTATTTGGAATCTGATGATGTTACGCATCTTTATTGATAGTTAAATAACCGACTATCAATAATTACCTTGAATAGGTATTTGTTGTGAATTGGATGAATTTGAATGCCACACTTGTTTTTAAATAAACGCTCACTATTCGGGTTAGCCGGGAAAGAACCATGGGGTTGTATAACCCATTCCGAATATGTGATACGTCGTTATGAATTGCATTTGAAGACCGGTGTTGAAGACCGGATATTTTTGAAAACGGAAGGATTACCGTCGAGTTACTCTACATCGGCTGATCTCCGATTTAGAGGTTTTTATCACCCTTAGTGACGGGAAGTCCGGACGTGATAAGAAATTTATCCGGATATGCAAGGGCTTCGTGAGAAGTGCCTTCGGTTCTGTTCGATCCCGGAACAGACTTGTATGAATTGTGTGTCTGACGTTACAATTTGAGATATAAAGCTGATTTCTTTCAAATACATTTCTGTTGGTGGCGGAGAATTTATTCTTTTAGCTTAACACCCTTCTCTGAGACGTACGAGCTCAGAGGTTATGTAGTTGAAATTTATCAGCGATATATCCCAATTTGGTAACGTGGCATACTGAGTGTTGCTGTGAAATGATCAGTGTTTGATCATTTGCGATATGATCATTTGTTTGATCTTATATCTTTGTGATCATAGGTTGATCATTTGTTTGACCCGAAGCATGGCTTTGTAGAAAGCGTAGCTTTGTGGACGAGACTTCGTCGAGCCTCACACCCCGGAAATGGTCAAAACAGGAAGGATGCGGCAAGGTTCTAGGGAGTAGCGCCCCTTAGTGTATGTCATTCCTTCTGGATAAAGGTGGTATCATGGTATGGAGCCCAGATACTTAACCTCTGTGGTTGCTGCAAATTTATTACTTTGTGTTTTGTTGCGAATCGGGGATCCTCGGGAAGATCGATGACGATCGGGGGATGACATACGCGTGTCAGTAGTTACCTATTTTTGCAGAGGTAACCCGGCCTTGTGTTGGCAGAGATCCGGTTAGGTTCTCGGGTCGTCTATTCCAGGGACGTACCCATCGTGGAAAAGGAAGTTCCTTAGCCTGACCATTTGTTGGAAATCCAAAGAAACAATACGAGCCTTTACGATTTCAATTGTATAACCTGTCTCCTAAGGAGGCAGCTATAGCAGGCATAATATAATGGTACCTATGCTGGCTAAGATTTATATTATACTTTCGAAATGTTTTCCACTATGCACTAATAATAATATCCAAAATGATTTGATTTTTGCGTAGTAAGCATCTTTGGCTAACATAAGAAGAAATCTCCTCCAAGTCTGCGTTTGCATTGTGTGTGTGGTGGGAGGTCTTATGGTAGTTTCATTTTCCAAAAGCATTTCGAATTGACTTCAAAAAAAATTTATCCCGTTGTTGTTTTAAAGATAACTATTTTACGATCTCACACCAGTCACCATGACTGACTCGGAGTTTATTGTTTCCCTTCTAAACTCTGGGTGCCCACCAATATCCACACGGGCAGCCTAGAGTTATGTTATCAGGATATTCTGGAGCTTTGGAGATAAGCTGGATGACGAGACGTAGTATTTGTATCTGATAGTATTTATTCCGCTGTGTATTCTGTATGAGGACAAGTTATATAATTGTCCATTGTTGTATATTGACTCTGATGATTGATGTATGTATAAACTGATATAGCTCTTTGTTTTAAAAGACTAGTGTTTATTTATTATATATTGTTCCGCTGCGATGTGTAAGATTCTGATATTGTTTTCTGTTTCTATTGTTGTTCTGTTGTTCTTCTCTTCTTCTTCTACCTTTTTCTTCTTTTTAAAACCATAACTTTTCGGGTTTCCGGCATTCGATGGCTCGGCAGTCGATAAAGTGAGTATCGATGTCGAATTTTCGAAAGTTGAAAATTCCGGGATGTGACATTTGGTATCAGAGCATATGGTTAAGCGACAACCCTGCTCTGTTGGGTGTTACTCATTAGAGATAGAGTCAGTAGTACTCTAGAATGAGTTGAGTGTAATAATAGATACGAGTGCGTATTTGTTAGTGAATATAAAAATGTTTTATATTGTGTTTGCTTATCCGTTGAGATGTTTGTGAATTTTGGTCGGTATGTGGGACGCCATATTATCGATAGGGATTTCTAAACACTTAAACGAGGCAAGACGACATAGTATTGTTTTTGAATAGGGTGAATGAGATAATTTTACCCAAGACTATTTTTGTATATAAAAGAAATGATTTTCTGTAAATTATTACAGTATATGGTTGCATGGTTGCTAGAAGTGATAATATTAAACTATTATCATTGAAATTAAATGAGAAATTGGAATTATAACTCCAAAGTTAAGAAAATAAATTCATATACAAATGAAATTAAAGAATGTAAATTATAAATGTGAATTGTGATTTAAAACGGAATTCCAGAGAAGTTTTTGGAAATGTTTTGAAAAGAATTTGAAAATTTTGGAGATTTGGAAAGTTAAATCATTTTTGATTTGAAAATGAATTTCAAAGGTTTGAAAAGCATTTTTGGAGGAATGAAAAGCTCTAAACTCTTTTAGGTCGCTGGAAAATAATCCTGATGATGATGGCCACATCATTAGAATTCATTTTCGGGTTTCCAAAAGAGGAATTGCTGCCAAATTGTTTTAAATAGGAGTTGTTTGAAAATTTGGGTTTTGTTTTGGAAATTCAAGGGATAATTTGAATTGTTTTCAAAATAATTTTTGAAAAGTTGAAAAGACTCTGGAATGCTATATAAAGATATTTATGAAATATTATTAAGTTGATAACTTATACAAATTGAATTTTGATAGAATAAATTTAACTTAAAGATGAAGTTAAATAAATGTAAGTACAAGTGAATCAATTGTGATTTAATGAAAGCGAAATTGAAAGTTAAATTAGTGAAATTAAACCTTGAATTGTGAACTAAATGAAAGAATGGTTCGAAATTGCAAATAAATTCAAGTAAGTAGAAATAAATTTCAAATGAATGGAATTTACAATTGTAAGTGAATAAAATTGAAACTGAATGTTGAAAAAAAATTGAATAAAATGAATTGGAATCTGTGATGAATTAGTAATTGGAACTAATTTAAGATAGTGCAGTTGTAAATGACAGATAATCAGGAGATAAACCAAATCCAAATTAAATTGGAATTGTAAATCGAATTCAAATGATTTTGAAATGTAAAATGGAATGAGAATAAATATATAACTTCAATAGTAAACTAGAAGTGGTATAAGGAGTATATATTGAAAATTGTATAATAAAATTTGCAGAATAGTTTGAATATATGTAACTAGATATTATGGCTAGTAGGATATACAGGTGTTGTAAATTGGATTTGATCTTCAAAAGATAAATTTGAATTGCTCGGAAAAGGTATGTATTTTAATTTCTATATGAGTTTTTGATGATTTCTTGTCTAGTCGCTTGGCTTTTTCTTTTTCTTTTTGAAATCTGAGAGTCCGTAGGGACGTTTTGTAGTCGTGCCATATTAGCCGCGCAAAGGAGACGCTGGCGAAATGTTTCGAAAATTTAGAGCGTTAGGAAATTTTTGAGAAAATTTTGAAAGTTTAAATTTGAATTTGAATTTAAATTTGAATTGAGTAGTAAAACAATGTTGTTTGAAACTTATAATTGAAGTGGGAAAGTTAGTTGAATTAATAACGAATCTTTAGTAGAAAGATTTGTTTTGACAAAATTGATAAAAACTGTAGGACTGTGAAAAATAGTAGACGAGTTAAGGACATTTTTTCCTAACTTGTAATTTCGAGACGAAATTCTTTTAAGGAGGGAAGTTTGTAACGACCCAGAATTTTGAACAAATTAAATTGAGAATATTTAATTAATTTTAAATATTTGAACGGTAATTTAATTTGAATCCCCGATATAACTTTGAATTTGGCGATTAAATTATAAGAATTTAATCTATTGAATTGAATAAAAATTTGAATCTTTAATTCTGAGCTGAAGAAAAATATTTCAAAAGCTTTAAAATTCGTATTGATGTTACTGAAGATAACAGAAGCTTCAGAATCGAATTTGGGAGTGAATTGTTCAGTTTGAATTTATATTGTTCGAATCGATATTTAAAAATAGCCGTCCGAGGCGCAGTCTCGGAATTCGACGAAACCAGTTCCATTGGGTCCGTAATATTGAATTATTGTCGGATTTCCAATTTCGTATTTTTCAGAGTTGTTATGTAACCGTACGGAGAGCAAACGCGTTGAAATTTTAGAACGAATTCGATTTAAAATTTAAATTTTAAACTGGTCAACGTTAGCACGTTCGTTCCAAAATCATGCCTACAACTACGCCTACAATCACGCAAATAATCACGGAAGGAGATCGTGCTAAGCATGGACCTGGTCGTTTGAAATACATAATAAAACCATCTCCAGCCTATTTTTCAATTCGTTCAGTTCAAAAATCACGGAAGAAAATTTTCGTTATCTTCAATTTAATTTAATGGCCGCGTCCCCTTTTCAAAACGAAAATCGTTTAGAATCAATAATGGCCGCACCCTCCTATTCCTCTCCTCAAACAATCGAGCCGAGCACTTCTTGGATTCGCGAGCTACTCGTGTGGCATCGACATCACGATAAGGCACGGCGCTCGAACTTGATTCGAGTGGGATGAGGGTTTCGCAGGGCTCGAGAGGACCGCGATGGGGTTTTGGCAAACTTCGATCGAAGGGGGAGGTTCGATTGTATCAGCGGCGACGTGCACGCGAGGGGTTTCGCGACTGAGGATCTTCGCGGCTGCGATTGGGTGATGCCGCGACGTCGAGTCAGGGGTACGCGAGATGATGTGGTCGAAGGCAGTGAGCTCAAGCTAGGCTTTTCGACGGTCAGTGGCGATTGCATAGGGAAGGCGATGTCTTTCGTGGTATAGGCTGGAATGTCGTTCTATCGTGGCAGCGAGGTAATTGTTCGATTTAAATCCAATAATATATACACAGTAGAAAGGAATAATCACAGTGAACAAGCATAAAACATTTGTAGTAATAGTGTAAACATGCAGTAAAGTATTAATCTATTTAGTTTTGGATTGATAAATATATGTATATATATGTGATAAAGATAGATTTGTTAATAAGATTTATTTAATTATTTTAGTTGCTGGAAATAACTATATAAAGAAAATTTTGTTTTAAATTTAATTTTAGTTAGATTAATTTATTAAAAAGAAATTGGTTTAAAGTTAAAGGTATTAGTTGAAATAAAATCAATAGTTGATTTAATTGTTAAAACGAAATAAATTGTTCGATTATTCCAAATATTAATAAATTGTATAAAATATTTATACAAGGTCTGAAATCGAGAAAACAAACTGGATGGAAAAATGGATTGCTAATAAAAGCCAAGGTGAGATCTTCTCACTCAAATTATATTTGGATTGCAGTTATTGATTGTTAGACTGTTTGGATGTGATATTAGATATAGTAGGATATATCTATATATATAGCAATATATACATATTGGCATATGTATATATTGGATTGATGATTTCCCGCCTCGTATAGCGGATGAGACCCTATTGCGCCGTTAGTAAGCGGATATTTTTATAAAACCCATATACCGCGATATTCCACCTCGAAGTGGAATGGGTATTGTGCTAACATCTGTGGATGCAGGGAAACAGGTTGGAGGGATCCAACTGGATTCCTCACCAGTATTTATTTATTTACAGATATTGATGTATATTCTGTTATCATATTGATATATGATGTTTGTTGTTGTGATTGACTAATTGGTGCTGTTGCATCATCGGATTCAAGTTTTGAAGTTTAAAAATAACGACTTTACTTTAAAAGAATTTTTAAAGTGATTTTTGAAAATATACGTTTTATGGAATTTTTGAATTGATCTATAAACGTTAAAATTTTAAAGTTATAAAAGTTATAATTTTTAGTGGAATATAACCAAAGTGTCATTTTTGAAATAAAAATCGATTTATTTATAAAATGGTTTAATTTGGGACTTTTGAATAACTATAAACGATTTGTATAAAAAGATTTATACAAATTGATATTTATAAATCAAATGTTGGAATTATAAAACGAGTTTTTATAAGTGTTAAAATGAAGTATAAATTGGATTTCGGCATTTTAATTGAGATTTTTGAACAAGTATGAATGGTTAATAGATGAGATTTATAAATAGTATAAAAGTAGTTCGGTTATGGTTGAAAATAAGGTTATAAATGAAATTTTATAAGTAATAAGATTTAAAATCTGTGAAGTTTAAAAGAACGATTTCTTTTAAAATAAATGAATTATAAGTTATTAACTTATAAGATGGACCTTTGGTTTATACATTGAGTTATAAATTGAATAGGTCATTAAAGAAGATTTATAAATCGAATTGTTAATAAAGGAGATTTATTAAATTGAAGTTGTTAGAAAATAGAAATAGAATTTATAAACGTTGTTTTATAAATTCGAAATCAATTGGATTTGATAAATTAAATATAGAAGGTTGTTAAAGAAGATATATTCGCGATTTTGGATAGCGAATTATTATTGAAATAAAATGTGTAGAAAATAGTGAAATGTAATTAGTGAAGTATATTCACGATTTTGGACAGTGAATATATTGTTAAGTAAAATGGATATGGTTTTGGAAAAGTGATATTTGAAATGAAGTTATTGTTTTAAGCGATGTTTTAAAATATATTGAATATCGAAATCATAGATTTCAACATTTATTGTTGAAATAGACGTTTTCGAGAAATATAAGGAAATGGTGGACTATAACATTGTTGTTATAGTAAATGATTTCCGAAAGGAAATGTTTTATGTAGTATTGGGATTTATATATCTATCTTAAAATCCGAATCCCTATACTAGTGATTTTGAGTCGTCGTAACGATGTTTTACGTAACATTCGTTTTGACTCAAATGATTTCCTTAAAGAATGAAATATATACTTAATATTGATTTAAGTATATCGAATATTTTCCAAGTGTTGAAAATAAATAGATTTGTGAAATACTTATTATTAAATAAGTATGGGAATGTTTTCCAAAATGAAATGAAACGTTTTTGAGATTTTATCTTCTTAAAGATAAAATGAAATTGAATATTTGAAATCGACTTGAGAATCGTATATCAGTAGATATTTTGAAAATATAAATTCACTATGGAATTTATAAAGGAAAGGGAAACTGTTTAGAAAAAATAAACGTTGATTTATTTTTGAAGTGTGGAAATTTTATATCTAGTAAAGATATTTTGGAGATAAATAATTTGGAAAATTATTTGGAATCCGATGATGTTACGCATCTTTATTGATAGTTAAATAACCGACTATCAATAATTACCTTGAATAGGTATTTGTTGTGAATTGGATGAATTTGAATGCCACACTTGTTTTTAAATAAACGCTCACTATTCGGGTTAGCCGGGAAAGGACCATGGGGTCGTATAACCCATTCTGAATATGTGATACGTCGTTATGAATTGCATTTGAAGACCGGTGTTGAAGACCAGATATTTTTGAAAACGGAAGGATTACCGTCGAGTTACTCTACATCGGCTGATCTCCGATTTAGAGGTTTTTATCACCCTTAGTGACGGGAAGTCCGGATGTGATTAGAAATTTATCCGGATATGCAAGGGCTTCGTGAGAAGTGCCTTCGGTTCTGTTCGATCCCGGAACAGACTTGTATGGATTGTGTGTCTGACGTTACAATTTGAGATATAAAGCTGATTTCTTTCAAATACATTTCTGTTGGTGGCGGAGAATTTATTCTTTTAGCTTAACACCCTTCTCTGAGACGTACGAGCTCAGAGGTTATGTAGTTGAAATTTATCAGCGATATATCCCAATTTGGTAACGTGGCATACTGAGTGTTGCTGTGAAATGATCAGTGTTTGATCATTTGCGATATGATCATTTGTTTGATCTTATATCTTTGTGATCATAGGTTGATCATTTGTTTGACCCGAAGCATGGCTTTGTAGAAAGCGTAGCTTTGTAGACGAGACTTCATCGAGCCTCACACCCCGGAAATGGTCAAAACAGGAAGGATGCGGCATGGTTCTAGGGAGTAGCGCCCCTTAGTGTATGTCATTCCTTCTGGATAAAGGTGGTATCATGGTATGGAGCCCAGATACTTAACCTCTGTGGTTGCTGCAAATTTATTACTTTGTGGTTTGTTGCGAATCGGGGATCCTCGGGAAGATCGGTGACGATCGGGGGATGACATACGCGTGTCAGTAGTTACCTATTTTTGCAGAGGTAACCCGGCCTTGTGTTGGCAGAGATCCGGTTAGGTTCTCGGGTCGTCTATTCCAGGGACGTACCCATCGTGGAAAAGGAAGTTCCTTAGCCTGACCATTTGTTGGAAATCCAAAGAAACAATACGAGCCTTTACGATTTCAATTGTATAACTTGTCTCCTCAGGAGGCAGCTATAGCAGGCATAATATAATGGTACCTATGCTGGCTAAGATTTATATTATACTTTCGAAATGTTTTCCACTATGCACTAATAATAATATCCAAAATGATTTGATTTTTTCGTAGTAAGCATCTTTGACTAACATAAGAAGAAATCTCCTCCAAGTCTGCGTTTGCATTGTGTGTGTGGTGGGAGGTCTTATGGTGGTTTCATTTTCCAAAAGCATTTCGAATTGACTTCAAAAAAAAATTATCCCGTTGTTGTTTTAAAGATAACTGTTTTACGATCTCACACCAGTCACCATGACTGACTCGGAGTTTATTGTTTCCCTTCTAAACTCTGGGTGCCCACCAATTTCCACACGGGCAGCCTAGAGTTATGTTATCAGGATATTCTGGAGCTTTGGAGATAAGCTGGATGACGAGACGTAGTATTTGTATCTGATAGTATTTATTCCGTTGTGTATTCTGTATGAGGACAAGTTATATAACTGTCCATTGTTGTATATTGACTCTGATGATTGATGTATGTATAAACTGATATAGCTCTTTGTTTTAAAAGACTAGTGTTTATTTATTATATATTGTTCCGCTGCGATGTGTAAGATTCTGATATTGTTTTCTGTTTCTATTGTTGTTCTGTTGTTCTTCTCTTCTTCTTCTACTCTTTTCTTCTTCTTCTACCTTTTTCTTCTTTTTAAAACCATAACTTTTCGGGTTTCCGGCATTCGATGGCTCGGCAGTCGATAAAGTGAGTATCGATGTCGAATTTTCAAAAGTTGAAAATTCCGGGATGTTACAAATTTGGTATTGGAAGAATACGGAATTAATAATTGGATATTATGACAGAATTGTATACAGGTGATTTAACGGCAGGTGAAATTGGGATTTTAGATTTTTGAAGATAAATTGAATTGCCCGACTAAAAAGGTATGTATTTAAATTTCTGAATGGAATTGGATTGGTTTTTTGATATAGCCACTTGGCTTTTGTTTTCTTTTTGGATTTGGGAGGCCGTAGAGCCATTTTTGTAGTAGTACCGAGCTAGCCGCGCAAAGGAGACGCTGGCAAAAAATTTCGGAAATTTAGGGAGTTAGAAAAATTTGGGAAATTTTGATAATTTAAAATTTGAATTAAAATTAAAATTTGAATGGTTAGGCAAGTAATATGGTTTGAGGCTTTTGGGTAAGTTTAGAAGGTTTAAAAGAGGAATTGAGTGCCCTTAATTAAATGATGGTTTTGCGAATTGGTTAAAAACTATATGGGTTGAGAAATAGTTAATGGGTTATGGATCATTCTTTCTAACTAGCAATTTCGGGGACGAAATTCTTTTAAGGGGGAGGAATGTGACGACCCGGAATTTCTAAAACATTTGAAATGGGAATATTTAATTAATTTTAAATATTCAAAGATTAATTATTAACTTTAATTTCAAATATCAAGATTTATTGAATAATTAATTGTTAAGTTTAAATTATCGGAACTGAGAAATTTATTGAATCTGGAATTTTAAGCCAGTTAAAAATAATTTAAAGGCTTGTAAAATTTATATTGATAAAATTGAAGATAATAAAAGTGATAGAATCAAATTTAAAGACGTTTTGTTCAGATTTCAAATTTTATCGGTTTAAATTGAATTTAAAAATAGCCGTTCGAGGCGCAGTCTCGGAATTCGACGAAACCAGTTCCATTGGGTCCGTAATATTGAATTATTATCGGATTTCAATTTTTGTAACATTTGGAGTTATAGTGAAAGCGTACGATATATAAACGCCTAGAAATTTATTCTAAGGCAAATTGAAATTAAATTAAATAAAATTGTTTTCTTTTATCGACAATAAGGACAACCCGCCTCCATTGTATTTTCTTCATACCCATTTTTTTTCTTTCTTCCTTTCCTTTCCATCTTCTCAAACCTCAATTCGATCAGAAAATATAAAATAAAAATAAACCAAACAACCGAGTACAAATCTGGAAACCATTCCCTCGTTCTTCAAACTTCGAACAATCATGGCCGACACCCTTCTCCTCAAAATTTGAAAATCAGATCCAGGAGTGTATTCATCCTCTCGACGTGCCTGTGGAGATCGAGCTGCTGAAGCTCGTGCGCGCTCGTTTATGGGACAATGTCGACTCGAATCGCGATGTGTGGAATGAATGTCTCGAGGCGCGTACGATTCGAGGCTCGCGATTTCTGGAGGATATTTGGGAAGGCATTGCGATCGAACGGGGATGAGGCGCGTGAAGTAGGGGAGGCAATGGGTGCTAGGGTTTCGCGAGTCATTCCGATTGAGGCCAGGCTTGTCGCGATCGAGCTCGGCAAGGCAGCGTGATGGAGTTGTCCTCGAACGGCTGGTGATGGCGTGAATCGAGGTGAGTTCGTCTAGATTTTTGCAGTATTAAAATTATAAAAGGGGAAATATTCTGAATCAAATTATAAGTCAGAAATTTAATAAGTAAATGATGGTTTATGGTTTGATTAATTTAAATAGTTAAATTTAATTATGGGTTCAGGATTAAATCGTTAGTTAATTATAACTATCCGAAAAAAAAGAGAAGTGATGGTTTGATTTTATTTCAAATATTAATAAATCGTATAAATTGTTATTCAAGGTCTAAATTGTGAAGAATTGTGAGGAAACAAGCTGGTTCAGGATAGTGAATTGCAAAATAAAATCTATATACATACAAATTGAAATTATGGAGGTGGAAATTTAAATTCAACTGTAAAATACAGTAGATAGTATGTTTTAATTTTAAAAATATATGTATGTAGGAATTTATTCACCGATTTGATTTTTATAGGTTATTTTTCTAATATATATAGTTTCGGAGAAATTAAAATAAATATATTTAAACGTATATTAAATCTACTATTTAATCTCAGAATAATGCATTGTAAATAAATTGGTTTAACTTATCCAATTTATTTTGGTTACTAAAAACTATTTATTATAGGCATATTAGTTTAAAATTAAACTATTAGTTTAAAATTAAAATTTATTAGACTAAATAAATTTATTAAATGGTAATTGATTTGTTTGATTGTTTCAAATATTAATAAATTGCAAATGTCTATACAAGGTCAAAAATAATGAAGAACGAGCCAGTTTGAATTGGATTGCAAACAAATCAAAGGTGAGTTAATCTCACTCAGTTAAATTATAATTTAATTTAATTGGCTAAATTTGAATGTCTGGTTGAATGATTGGATGTGATAGTATATATAGTAGTATATATACCAATATATATATATTGGAATATGTATATATTGGAATTATTGATTTCCCGCATTTTTATAGCGGATGAGACCCTATGCGCCGCATAATAGCGGATGATATTTATTTAATCCCATATACCACGATATTCCACCTTGAAGTGGAATTGGTATATTATATTGTGCTAATGTCTATGGATGAAGGGAAAACAGGTTGGAGGGATCCAACTGGACCCCTCAACATTTATTTATATTATTCGATATCCTTTGTTGTGATTGTTTGTTAATTCTCTGATAAATTATCTTGGACTAGTGAATACTATTGTTTAATTGAATATTGGATATAATGAGTTACCAGAAATATCTAAACTGAGTTTTGAAAGAAAATAAAGAAGTAAATTTGTAAATGGATTAATTATAGAAATTGAATAAATTGAAAATGAACTGAAAGGAATGGAAGTGATGTTAATTTCTAATAAATAACCTCGAATATGAAAAGCAAAGAATTTGCAATAACAGTAATTAAGGAATTAATGAATTGTAAATTCAAGCGATATAATAAAGAATTATTTTAAAAGTTTAAAGTTTAAATTTAAAAAAAAAGTAATTTGGAAAAAAAAATCTAAAATTGGTATTTCAGTTAAAAGGTATTTTAAATCATCATTAAGAATTTAAATCTGAAGCTAAAGGATTTTTGAAATAAATGGATTTGTTAACGCTAAAAAAAGAACGCTAACACTCGGTGTGTGTAATAGAATCGTGAAAGCACCACCCGTTGGTACGGGAACAGAATATAAGCTGAAAATAGCAGAAAAGCAGTAAATGAACAACAGGTTTATAGTGGTTCGGCCCGTAATTGAGCCTACGTCCACTTTATAATCTTTTATTGCTGATTCGGTTACAATTTGATACAATATCCTTCAAAATACAATACAACTTGATCACGAAAGCACTCTTGACTACTAGCTTAATCTTTGATGATGAAACTCGGCGAATCCGTGTTGGATGTAAGAAGTTCTTCTCGAAGATTGTTGTAGTGTCTCGAATGCTTGAAGATCTTTGATTGCTGAATGAGAGGAGACTTCGACAGCATAACGGCGCTTGAAGAAATGAATGGCCAAAGGTCCTTTGAATGTTGGAAGTGGTGGGGTATTTATAAGAGCTGATTTGGACTCAGGAAATTTCTCTAAGTCTTTATGTCGTAGTCGACTTAGGGTAGGTCGGTGACGAGTTAAGGGATTGGGTTAGGTCGGTGACGAGTTAAGGGATTGGGTTAGGTCGGTGACGAGTTAAGGGATTGGGTTGTTCTGGGCTCATCCTGTGGCTGTCTTCGACAAGTGTTAAGTCGTAGCCGACTTATCAGACAGGTAGTATAAGCATGGGCTCTGGACTTTAACCTCGTAGCCTTTAAGTCGTGAAACCCTTAAGTCGTAAGACCTTAACTCGTAAGACCTTAACTCGTTGAGTTGTTAAGTCGGAACCCCCTTTCTTTAAGTTGTAGATAGCTTAACTCGTTGAGTCGTTAGGACCTTGAATCGTAGGCTGTGAATCTCTTAAGTCGTACACCCACTAAGTCGTAACCCGTTAGGTCGGAACCTTCTTAAGTCGGAGCATTTCATAACTCGGAATCTTCCTTAGGTCGTAGCCTGTTAACTCGGAGTCTTTCTTAGGTCATAGCCTGTTAACTCGGAGTCTTTCTTAGGTCATAGCCTTTAGGTCGCGACATTGCTAGATCGCAAGTCTTTAGGTCGCAACACTGCTAGGTCACGAAGTCTTTAGCAGTTAGGTCGTAGACCCTATTAGGTCGTAGCTTCCTAACCCGGTAGGTCGTAAGTCGTTCGAGCCGTAAATCCTCTTTCAGCAGCTAAGTCGTAAGTCGTTGAGTACACTTAGGTTTTAGGCTTTTTAACTCGTTGGCTTCTTATAAGTCGTGGCATAATCTGAGTCGTTCATTTCTTAACTCGTAGGTCGTTGCTAAAAGGGAGTTAACATTTGCCCCTCGAAGTACACGCCTTAAGTCGTAAGTCGTGTGCTTCGATTTCTTTAGCTTGCTTCTTGATGAGTGCGCTACATCGCGATCGACTTAAGATGAGTCGTAGGTCGCGAACGACTTAGTATAAGTCGTAAGTCAGATGTGCCGATTCACCTTTCATTGTCCCAGTGAATAAATTGCTTAGGTCATTCCACCCCAACTTTACCTGTTCCTATATTTGAATTCGCCATTAACGACTCTTCAAGCTTTCCAAAGACGATTCAAACCTACCGGTTGCCAGTCATCCTTATTTCCTTCTCACGTAAGTGGATTCGATTGCTATTTATTCCTCGATTATCACCCAATTACGAATCCCATTTTCACCATCGACCCCCCTTTTCTCATGCCGTACTTCTCTACAATTCTTGTTTCAATTGATTACTGATGGGTTTGAGACGGCTTGTCCTGGCTTTGGACAGTCGGTCAGAACAAGACGATGGACAGCAACATTTCAGTTTGATTGATTCGTGGTTTGTGATGGAATGACATTAGACCGGGTTTATGGTGATTCCGGGATGATTAAGTGCACTGAGGGAACGAGGGTTTTGGTTGGAGGAGAAGCTAATGGGTTAACGGGTTAAGGAGTTTGCGAATTGATGTGTTGGGGAGAAGACGAACGACTTAAGGCCTTCGCGTTCTCAATAGAAATCTTGAGACCTAAGTCCTAAGTCATATACGACCTAAAGTAGATCGTAGGTCGGTAACGACCTAAGACTTGGCAATTTTTTCATTGCCTTGAGACCTTTCTTATGCAGCACTTCTTAATAGACTGATGGTTTAACTTAACTCGTAGCTTGCCCCTTAGGTCGTGGACGAGTTAGCAGATGCGTTGTTTCAAACCGAAGCTTCATATCTCTCTGTGTTGTGGCTGATGACTCAAAGAATTAGATAACCAACGACTTAACTCATAGGAAAATTTTCTTAGGTCGTCGCCGAGTTAGCACTTAAGGATTTAACTTGCGAGCACATCTGAATGACTAGGTCGTGGATGAGATAGCCCTTAACTCGTAACTCGCAAACTCACCTGAACGACTTAAGAACTTAAAACTCCATGACTTCGAACTAGGACTTGAATGATCTGACTTAAGAGAACATGCCTTGAACATCTTGACTCGCACAATACGACCTAAAAGCCCCGACCTATGATAGGTCGTTTAACGACTTAAGACTTAGATGATCTTGCACAGAAGTTGGCTGAACTCTTGAATTTGAACTGTGTTGTGTTACCTCTCACACTGTCTTGACTTTAATGCTAATAACCTGCTCAACACAACATTCATAGAATACTGGGACGAATATACTGCCACTGACCGCCCACATTGAATGACAGATTAGTTGATAAAGAGAAAATTAAATTAAATGAACTGTACGAGTGAAATGCTACACAATAACCAATTCAAGTGAAGTATTAAAGCAAAATCGTAATGGTAAACTAAAACTGATTTGTCTGCATTAACACTGCACTTGAGTATTAACAGGTTCTGAAATCTCGTAATCGACTGATTGTCAGTTAGTTTAATTCCAGTTATACTTGTTTTTTCTTGTTTTCATTAGTTTTGCACAGCACTTCACACTTTTAGGAAACGTTCACCTTCACTTTTGAACATTCAGCTGATTGTGTAGAATGGCATCTCATCAAGAAGACTTGGAACCAGCTGGAGAAGCTTTTCCAATTGCTACCCCGCTGAATGATCCCCCTGAAAGGACTTCTACCACTCTGAGTCATAAAGTCTTCCGTCAACTATGCACCCAGTTTGGCATTGCTGAATCTGACGCTTTGCTCCCTGGAGTAAATGACACTGCTGATAGGCTGCCTCATAGCTTTGTCGCAGTGAACCGCCAAATGTGCTTGAGTGGAGCGATTCCCCCGTTTAATGACTGTCTTCGAGAACTTCTCCTTCGATTATCTATCTCCCCTTTTCAACTACACCCTAATGGCTACGCCATCCTACTGGGACTGTGTGTGCTTTTTAGGAGAACGCTGGACCGTTTTCCCAGTTTTGGAGAAATTTTCTTCCTGTGCTCATTTGCAAAGAACAAAGACCATCCCTCTATCACAGTTGTAAGGAGTGCCAGGAACCGTAAACTGATTATTGGTCTTCCCGAAAGCGTTCCTGGGTTTCTGAGCCAATTTTTCTTTGTTCGTTGTCCCCCGGGATTTTACGCCATCTAGAGAGTGGGAAGTACGACCATCTATCTTTTCCTTGTGTTTTCTAAATTCTTCGAAGTCCAAATTGTCAAGTGTTAACTTCTTTTTCTACTGTTTCAGCGCTCCCTCCCCCCTCTAAGGAACCTCGTCACAAGACTACCTTTGAGAGGCTTATGGCCGTGCCGGTTGAAGAGAGGAGTGTTCAATTTCTATTGAAAGATGAGTTCCTTCATGAATTTGGACTCTACATCCTTCCCGCTCTACTCAGTCACATGAAGTCCCTGATTCTCCAGCTGAGGAGTCAGATGCCCCCGCTTCTGCTAAAGAACCTTCACCGAAAGAACTTACCGTTGAGACTTCATTGGTAAAGTGTTCTACTCTTACCGACATTGCGGGGTCATCCAGTAAGTTAGCACTTGCCCCGGTTGTTGAAGAGGAGGAAAATCTTCACATTCTTGAAAAGATGGCTGAGGTGGAAGTTGAAAAAGATAATTCTCCCATGCATCATGGCGATGATACTTTTGACAGTCTGAGCGATATTATGATAACTTCCCAGGAGCTCTTTAAAGATGAAGCCTCTAAAGTGATCTCTTCTGTCATCGAAGCAACTTCTTCTTTGCAACAAACCACGACGCCTTCTATACAAGCCGTCACCATTCCCACACAAAAAAGTGGTTTGTAGTTTGACGCGCATAGCCCACACGCCACACACACTTAGGATTTTGGCACTTATATGCACTTAGCTCCTTTAATTTGAAAATTTCTAAGACTTGCCTTTCTTTTTCAATTTCAGGTTCTACAATGGGGCGAAGTGGCTCTTACTTTGACAAATTCCAGCGTCACGGAAGCCGCGACGCTTATGACTTTAGGAGTTACATCGGCGCTCCGAAGGAAACTGATGAGGAAAGGGCTGCCAGAAAGGCTCACGAAAGGCGAGCTTACGAAGAACGTCGTCGGAGAGAAGACGAAGAATACTATGGGAGTAGAGACGAGCGACGTGACTCTTCCCGCAAAAGCGACGATCCTTACAAGAGGAAATCTTACGACGATAAGGGGAAGAGTCATACTTCTGATGATTCCAACAAACGGATCAGACTTGGTGAGAAAGACACATCTACCATCTCTGAAAAGACTACCGCTTCTATTCCTCCTAATACATCGTCCGGTTCTCCTACCCTTAAGGAGTCTGACATCCAGGCAATTATTAATAGGCCTCAGTACAAAGCCGGGGACGGGCCTCCCACACTTCAGAGCCGATTTCCAAATTGGTGTTTAAGAGGAGTCCGTTTTGACTTAGACTTGGTTCCCTTTTTTAAGCAGGCGATGCTGAGAAATGTCGATGCCGTCAAGCTTGACATTGAAAGAATATCTGGATGGCAGAAGCTGGTTGATGAACTTCAAAGGGTCAACCGTATGAACCTTGAGGCGATGATGACCATGGAAAATGATAAATCAGAATGGGATAAATGGCGTAAGCAGCATGATGCGGAGATGAAAAGCATTAGTGATGATTATGGGAAGCTCGAAGCTGAAGTTGAAAGACTCAAAAATGAGCTTGCCGCTTCTTCCACATCTTATTCTCAAAAAGAAGAAATGCTTCAAAAACAAGTTCGAGACGCCCATGCTGCTCAGTGAGATACTGAAGTAAAACTCGAAGCAGAACAGCATGTTACTAGAAAATATCGCGATGACGCTGCTCAACTTCAGGAGAAAATCAGCTCTCGAGACTTAGAAATTGCGAGGCTGCAATCCCAGTTACTGAAAGCTGAAAGAGAGCGTGATGAAGCTCTCTCTGGTAAGGCTGCGGCTGAAGAATCCCAAAAGGCGACCAAAGCCACTATTGACGCGACTTTATTCGACTTTTATATGCATTGCGTCCTGGGGCGTGGGAGCCTTTCATTCTTGGGACCAGAATATGAAGTCACCTTGGCGGAAGTATGGGAGGCAATCATCGACTTGTTTGGCGGTGCCGGTTATGCTGAAGCAGATCTTCAAGCCACCTACTTAGGTGAGAGCGACCGCGCTGCCCTTGCCAAAGGAAAGAGCAGCTTATCCGAGTGCGGGCCGAGGCGACGGGAGAGAAGATTCCTGAGAGAGAAATACCTCTTATTGCTCCTGCTTATACTTCGGCTTTAGCTCATGCGGATATTACTGGCTCTAGTTCTCATTTCACGCCTCCCGCTAAGGTTGACAAAGAAACTGTAACTACTCCTGAAGAGGAAGAGGCAATGAAGGACTTCCAAGCTCGGGAATTTGAGATTGATCTCGCTAAACCGACTTCTCCAGGTAACTTTGACGATTCACGGTCTTCTTTTTTTCTCGGAGAATACTGTTTTTGATTTCCTTTATTATGCAGCAGACGTGCCGGAAACTGCACCAATTCTTCCTTCTTCAGCTGCCGTTCCTCCTCCTTCTCAAGTTACTCCTCTTCTAGCTTCTCAACCAGGTTCACAAGAAGAACCGATAGCAGCCCTTCAAGGTTTGGACGAACCACCTGCTTCCGAGGAACAGAGAGCAGAAGATCTGGAAGATAGTGAGAAGACCCCGGAGCGGTCTTTTGACTACGACACAAAACTTTCTACATTTCTTGCTCCGGGGAGTGAGTCTTCTTCCAAGAAGAAGGGGAAACGTGTGGCTTCGAAGAAAGGAAAGAAAAGTTCTTCTGCTGCTGGGGATGAAGCAGAGATCGATCCGGCTGAGTCTCTTTCTCCTTCTTCTCCGATACGGCCTTCGAAACTAATTACCAGGCCGGGTAAAAGCTCCAAGGGTGGGAAGAAGGAGAAATGAGTTTGATTTTGTCTTTTCTGCTTTTTGTATTGACCGGAGATTGTGCGGATACCGGTCTCCGCTCCTTTTTGTAATCTGCACAATGTAAAAAGCTTCCATAATATTGAATAAAATAGCTATTTTACTTGTACAAATTCTTGTGTACGTAGAAATATATCTGTTTTTCATTTGAAGTGTAGAGTAAACGATTCTTTTTACTTGTACAAACTTTTGTCTGTGTTTCAAGAACGCATTTATTCCACATCTTCTTTATGTGATATTGAAATGAACTTGTGGTGTGTCGCTTGTATATTACTTTTACTAATGTAACTGAATTGTATAATGTTGCCCCCATACCACAAGTGCATTGAAAATATTTCCCGCTTGTACAAGACTGATACTCTTATATTAGAGAATAACTATTCCACTTTTGAGGACGGAATCATTCTGCTTTTAATAGAGTATATCTCGTTTTTGGGAGAAATTTTTACTTTCTCTTTCTTTCTGAAGAACACTTCAACTTTTGGGATTGATCACTTTTATTTGTTTAAAAGTGAATTTTCCTGCATAGTGAAATGAGCTTCTGAAGAAGGTTTTGATTTTGTGCCCCAGTGAAGGGTTTGTTTTTGGTACTTCAAGCAAGGTGAAGTACGCCTCTGAAGAGGTCTTTTGGTCTCTGAAGAGAAGCAATTTTGGTCTCCGAAGAGAAGCAATTTTGGTCTCCGAAGAGAAGCAATTTTGGTCTCCGAAGAGAAGCAATTTTGGTCTCCGAAGAGAAGCAATTTTGGTCTCCAAGGAGAAGCAATTTTGGTCTCCGAGGAGAAGCAATTTTGGTCTCCGAGGAGAAGCAGTTTTGGTCTCCGAGGAGAAGCAGTTTTGGTCTCCGAAGAGAAGCAGTTTTGGTCTCCGAGGAGAAGCAATTTTGGTCTCCGAGGAGAAGCAGTTTTGGTCTCCGAAGAGAAGCAATTTTGGCATTTCAGCTCTGGTGAAGTGGGTCTCCGAAGAGAAGCATTTTGCACTTCTACACGGGTGAAATGTGCCTCCGAAAAGGGCTTTTTAGCATTTCATCACTGGTGAAGTGGGTCTCCAAAGAGAAGCATTTTGCACTTCTACACGGGTGAAATGTGCCTCCGAAAAGGGCTTTTGCCTCCGAAGAGGTCTTTTGCCTCCGAAGAGGTCTTGAAATTGCCTAGAAGTTACTTTCTCATGGTTGAGTGGATCCACGGGGCGGACGCAAGTTGCTTGATTGGATGTTCGTTTGCACAAACGATCGCGATCAATTAACAAGGGCCCTGTTCCTTCAGCTTGGGAAGGTGCCCCTCCGGTGGTTCCACCAATCTTGTTATTGAGAGAAGCACTTTCATTTATTGGCGTGCCTCGTTAGAGGGCTTTGTTGACCTTTGGGATGGAGCATCGGTTGGTTGGTGTGCCAGGAAGGTTGCTTCTCAGGGGTGAGTAGATCCACGGGACGGACGCAAGCTGCCTGATCGGATGCATCACGATCAGTTAGCGAGAGCCCTGTTCCTTCTGTGGTTCTACCGGCCCTTTTATTGAGGAGCAAAATTCCTTTTGGTTGCTTCCGTGCTTGCTTGGCCATGTTCTCCCATCATCTGCCCATTAGAGATCTTTTGTTATCATTTCCAAGCGTATCTTCGTTCCTTTTGTAAGTAAATTGCCTTATCCGAAGAAGTGGACTTCACTGTTGAATAACTTCATGGGACAAACGCGAGTTACCTAGCTGGATGTTTGTTCATATTGACAATCACAACTGGTTAACGAAGGCTTGCCCCAGTGAAGTTGGCAACTTTTTATGTGAGGTTCTTCTTGTATAGGATTTGAATATGGAATTTTTTGTTGCTTGGTATTTTCTTTAATAAATGATTTGTAAGGCTCGCTTAGCTTTGCGATGGGTGAGCTTTGCTTTAATGACCTGCAATATTAGATCGACATTTTAGCAATACATTTAGAGTATTTACACATCGAAATATAACAGGCATTTTATAATAGAAAACACAGAATGCATAGTTTTTCATTATTCAGTCACACTGATTTCTCAGCGGTTTACATTGCAGAAGTTATACATCCATTATCATTTTTACAAATTCAAGCAATGCTGCTAAGTAAAAAATGGATGCTAGTTATTGTTGTTTCAGAATCTCCAAGCTGGATTTCCATTTGTGCTTGATTCATAGCTTTTGGATTTATATGCCAGAGAAAGTGAAAGATGCCCCAGTTGCAGTTTTGTGGACCATTAGTAGTCGTCCCAACTTCTGCCTGCTGGGTGTGGACCTCCTGTGACAACATTAATGACAAGCTTTTCTGAATCTTGCACTGCAGTGTTGTTGAGAGAATCGGATTGATGGGTAGGATGTTGTTGATCCCGAGTAGATGAGGTTGGAGCGACTCCGCTTCTCTTAACGTATTGTTGGAGTTTACCCTGCTCCAGCAATTCTTCAATCACATTCTTTAATTGGCGACATTGGTCAGTGTCATGGCCAGGTTGATTGTGAAATTGGCAGAATTTTCCATTACGCTTTGCACCTCTCGTCATCTCAGGTGGCTTAGGATACCTGACAACGTCTTTTGTTGCAAAAAAGATATTTCTTGGTGTATCAGTTAAAGGAGTATAATCCGAAGGATTAAAGCGGCGAGGTTTCTTTTCATTTCCCTGGCTCTTTCCTCCTTCATTCTCCCTTTTCTGACTTTCAGATTCTTTTTTATTAGATGGGACATTGTTATTATTAGTTTGGGCAGCAACCACTTTCGATGTCGTAGAAAGGCTTTCAAGGCGAATGAACTCGTCGGCCTTTTTATAAAATTTATCAAGTGAATTCGGTTCCTTCATCTTTAGCCATATTCCAAATTTACTCGATTTATCAATGGCTCTCATCAAATAAGTCAGGATCATGCGTGGTTCCGCATTTTCTACTTTGGCTAAAGCTATATTGAAACGGCTCAAGAAAGATTTGATCGATTCTCCGGGCGCTTGTTCCAGGTTAGACAGTGACATTATATCCTTAGCTTTTGAAGCATACAATCTGAACTGTTTTTTAAACTTTTGCGTTAAGTCGGAGAACTTATCTACAGACCGAACTGGAAGCTTTGTGAACCAAAGTAAAGCCACACCTTCCAGGTATACTGGAAAGTATCGACACTTGATCTCGTCTGATGCTCTTGCACCGGTCATATGCCAATCGTATTTGTAGAGGAAATGATTAGGGTCACTGGTTCCCCTATAGGCTTGGATAATAGGAGGTGCAAATTTCCTTGGAAACTCCGCTTTCAGGATCCTTTCAGTAAACGGAGTTCTGCTTGGTGCAAATCCCCAGTCGTTCTCATCCTCTTCCCTTTGCATGCTCTCTTTCATGATGCGACTAACCATTTCAGACAGGTATTCTTTATTGTTCAAAGACACCTCCGGACAAGCATCAGTTCTTCCCTCGGAAGTTTGCCCGGGCATATGTTCATGACAAGTTGGTTGCGGCATTGAACCATCAGCTTGGAAAGGTGGCATTTCAGGAAGAGTAGTTTGATGGTTTTCTGGTTGACGATTTGCCCCGAGCAGAGCAGTTAATCTATCCATCATCAAAGCGTTTTGGGTTTCAATCTGTTGGTATAATCCAGAAACTGCATTATCCAATTCAGCCCTGGTGACTCCAACGGTTGGAGTTGCTTGGTCTGTTGTTGGGGAAGCGGAAGTCCCTTCGTGAGCATTTCCGGATCTGATAGGTCTACCTCTTCTTCCAGGAGCCATTACTTCGGATCTGGTTTTTAAGAGAGGTTCTTTTTATGAATCTTTGCGAAGCAACGGTGGATGATAGCCTGAGTTGGGTTCTCAGTGAAAGCACCAAAATGTTAACGCTAAAAAGAGAACGCTAACACCCGGTGTGTGTAATAGAATCGTGAAAGCACCACCCGTTGGTACGGGAACAGAATATAAGCTGAAAATAGCAGAAAAGCAGTAAATGAACAACAGGTTTATAGTGGTTCGGCCCGTAATTGAGCCTACGTCCACTTTATAATCTTTTATTGTTGATTCGGTTACAATTTGATACAATATCCTTCAAAATACAATACAACTTGATCACGAAAGCACTCTTGACTACTAGCTCAATCTTTGATGATGAAACTCGGCGAATCCGTGTTGGATGTAAGAAGTTCTTCTCGAAGATTGTTGTAGTGTCTCGAATGCTTGAAGATCTTTGATTGCTGAAAGAGAGGAGACTTCGACAGCATAACGGCGCTTGAAGAAATGAATGGCCAAAGGTCCTTTGAATGTTGGAAGTGGTGGGGTATTTATAGGAGCTGATTTGGACTCAGGAAATTTCTCTAAGTCTTTAAGTCGTAGCCGACTTAGGGTAGGTCGGTGACGAGTTAAGGGATTGGGTTAGGTCGGTGACGAGTTAAGGGATTGGGTTAGGTCGGTGACGAGTTAAGGGATTGGGTTAGGTCGGTGACGAGTTAAGGGATTGGGTTGTTCTGGGCTCATCCTGTGGCTGTCTTCGACAAGTGTTAAGTCGTAGCCGACTTATCAGACAGGTAGTATAAGCATGGGCTCTGGACTTTAACCTCGTAGCCTTTAAGTCGTGAAACCCTTAAGTCGTAAGACCTTAACTCGTAAGACCTTAACTCGCTGAGTCGTTAAGTCGGAACCCCCTTTCTTTAAGTTGTAGATAGCTTAACTCGTTGAGTCGTTAGGACCTTGAGTCGTAGGCTGTGAATCTCTTAAGTCGTACACCCACTAAGTCGTAACCCGTTAGGTCGGAACCTTCTTAAGTCGGAGCATTTCATAACTCGGAATCTTCCTTAGGTCGTAGCCTGTTAACTCGGAGTCTTTCTTAAGTCATAGCCTGTTAACTCGGAGTCTTTCTTAGGTCATAGCCTTTAGGTCGCGACATTGCTAGATCGCAAGTCTTTAGGTCGCAACACTGCTAGGTCGCGAAGTCTTTAGCAGTTAGGTCGTAGACCCTATTAGGTCGTAGCTTCCTAACCCGGTAGGTCGTAAGTCGTTCGAGCCGTAGATCCTCTTTCAGCAGCTAAGTCGTAAGTCGTTGAGTACACTTAGGTTTTAGGCTTTTTAACTCGTTGGCTTCTTATAAGTCGTGGCATAATCTGAGTCGTTCATTTCTTAACTCGTGGGTCGTTGCTAAAAGGGAGTTAACAGGATTAAATTGGAAATCAATTTGGGAATTGATTTAAATGTGAAAACTGGGGTTTTAATGGAAAATGTGGATATGGAATTTATAAACGGGGTTTATAAAAGCTAAGTGATTTATCAAAGGATTTCGAAAAGATTAAATTCAAGGTGGGAATTTATTAAAGGAAATTTGGTTAAAAATAAATGGTGATTTATTTTTTAGAATGCCAGGAGAAGTATATTTCCCTGGGTAACCAAGTACGTTTTCAAAAATAAATTTTTAAATATAAGATAAAGGGTTTAATTTTTTTTTTTTAAACTAAACATATTTTATAAAATTTATTATTTGTGAAATGTTTAAATTCTAAATAAGTATTAGTTTCAAATCTATTTTCTTATTTTAAGGTGACTTAGTATTTTGTTTAAAAGAGAAAATTTTAGTTTATATTTATAAAGTAGTCTTATTTTTAAATATTTCTTAAGTATTATTTTTCATTTAGTTTGAAGCCGTTTTCTAAATATAAACGTTAAAGTATATTTTCAATAAGTGTTTTAAATTAATTCTAATGTTTATCTAAAGCATATTTCCTAGTGTTAAAATTATTTTAAATATTAAGTGTTGTTTGGTGATTTCAAAGTGATTTTTATTTTACATATCCTTATATTATATATTATATAAAGTATTTAAATAGTTTAAAATTCAATGTTATAAAGTATATTTTAATAAGGGATTTTAAATTGTTTTAAATCTACAAGGCTTTAGTACTTGGTATTTTAGTGGAATAAATATTTGGTAGATTATTCCGTGAGAAGAACATGGTTTAAAATCGTTTTCAAAAAGGGGTTGAAAGGGAAATAAAATCTTGCGAAGACATTTAGAGATAAATAAATAATTGGGAAATTTATTTATTGTTGGATGATTGTTTGTGAATATTTAATTGATAGTTAAATAACCGACTATCAATATTGGCCAAATGCGCTGATCGTTTCGAACAGACCGGGATCGGGATTTATTTTCCGAAAACCACTTCGATCCGGTTTGTACGTTTCGTGAAACGTTTTTGGAGTCGAAGATGGAGTAGTGTAGCGCAAGGGCTAGTCGCTACTAATCCTAAGGATATTTCCAAAATGGATGTAGTAGGAATAGTGCCTTCGGTTCCGTTCGAACCCGGGACGGACTTGTATGGACGAATGCTTGCGAAAACATCGTCAGGTGGACGATAGGCATTCTAAGGGATATTGTTCTGTAAAGGTATCTTTGAGCCTCGAGCCTCATCAACCAGGAATGACCGAAAATCAGGGGTTATGCAGCAAGGCTTCGTGGGTAGCCCCCACTTGAGAGTAAGGTCATCCCTGTCTAGATGTCCCTTTATATTTTGGTTTATTGTTGTGGTTGCTGATCACAACCACGGGGTGATCTTATTTGGAATTATCCAATAAGGGATGGTTCCGGCCTTGTGTTGCAGGGGACTTAGGGTGGGTCCTTGGTACGCTGATCTAGACCAGGTACTGTGACAGGTGGTACCCCAGTGCCTAGTCATTGTTGGAAATCCATTCTCCCTACGTGCCTTGCACGAGTTTTGTTTGTATTACCCACGTTGTGGCTAGTATGCTGGAATTTAATAGATGTAACAATTTCAGCTATTTGAATAAGTAACTGTGGATAGACACTATTGTAATATCACAGGATTTTATAGAAAAGTGTTTTAGCTATCGTAAGGTAAAAACCCGACATGTTTATTTATGGTGTGGTCTTACGGGATGCTTTTATTTTCAAGGGATTTTGAAACTTTAATAATCAATTTGAGTGTGATTTTCTCACGCTGGTATTCCAGACTGACTCGGGTGTTATTTAACTGTAATGCTCGAGTCAGACCGAGTATTATAGATTACAGGATAAATGCTGTGAAGCTCTGGAGATGATCTGGATGGTGAAGCGTACTTCCGTATTTTGATTATTTGATTCTTGTCCCGCTGTGTATCTGGTTGTATGTTATTGATGTGTTGTACTCTGATGATGTATTCTGATGATGTATGTATATAAACAGATATGATTTTCTTTTGTGTAAAGATCTGTTATTATATATTATAGTTTATTCCGTTGTGATGTGAGATTCTGATGTGTTGTTTTTATTTTCTCTTCTTCTTTTAACACAAATGGTTCGAATTTCCGGGTTAGGAAAGTCGGGTCGTTTCATTGACCTTGTGCTCACCTGTCCCTGCAGCATTATCAAGTGTATATCGGTGTGCATGGCCTTGTGGCATGTACAGTGATACACTGGCATGTCACATTGTTCGTGTGTGATGAATTCAAATATGAATGATGACGAACAACCCAAATAACTGAGGCAAACAATATTTTCAATAACCATAATTTATTTTATATTCCAAAAATATTTCTTTTTCAATTTTACTACGTTAGTGAATATTTTTGCAGATTGCTCGGATGCTGGATTCAAACTGGAAAGAAGTTGAAGATGAAAATACGAGTGTGAGTGATATGTAGTGAGGTACTGAATGTAGAAAGAATGGTGATATAATCAGAAATTGTATTGTAATTGAATTTGTATAGTTATAGTGAGAGCTTGAAATTGTATTATCAAACTTGTAATAAATATTTGTTTGAATAAAATATTCGTTTGAATTCAAATTCTGTGTTATTTATTTTATCCAGCAAATATTTATTTAATCTGTGAAAAATAAAATAGTATATGAACAAATACATTTAAATGAATGTATATATATTTATTATCATCAAACAAAAATCATATACACGCATATTTAACAATCTCCCCCTTTTGATGATAACAAACATATATTTAAGATTTTGAATATTTTAAATGTATTTGATCATTCATTTTGCTCCCCCTATTTGAATGCTCCCTCTCTACACAAAACTCCCCCTTCATTTTTGCATGAAAATAAAATATGCAATATGAATCTATATGCAAATAGAAAATGTATGAATTTTATTTGCGAATTTTATTTTTCAAAATCTTAACCTTTCTCTCCCCCTTTTGTTATCAGCAAAAGAGTAATCGTAATAGAAAAATAGAGATACAGCGATAGACATTAATACAATATTAAAACTCAATCGAGTATAAATATCAATTTCAATAAAAATTCAAACAAAAATCATAAATACTTTAATTGATGCATATTCCACTTTAGAATGATAGGAAGTATTTCATCAAATAAAACCATATAGTTTTGTCTATTTGTGGTATATTTATTTCAGAAAATTTGAATATCTACTAACCATGCATAACCGTTAGGACTTTTAAATAAGATTAGTAGTATTCTATTTTTTTATTTTAAAAATGAATTCAAGTATCTTCTAACCACGCATAACCGTGAGGACTTTCAAATGGGATTAGAATCAACTTGTCTATTTAATCAATCAATTTTGATATGCGTTCCATACATGCATAACCGTGAGGACTTTTAAATGAGCATGGAAGCACATAATCAAAAATCCAAGTAATTCACCCATGCATAACCGTGAGGACTTTTAAATGAGAGTGAATACTTTGGATATTTATTTTTTATTGCTAAAAATATAATAAATTGAAGCATAAATGATTTTCCGTTTAAAATACCACATATTGACCTACTATATTGGATTTTGATGAATGATGGTCGATAGAAAAATGATAGAAATAGATATGGTCATGGAAAAATTTATCAACTAAAAGTTTTTATAACTCTTGTTTAAATTTCTAAAGAAATTTTCTAATTATACTTTCTCAAGTTATAATATATGATTAATATCAACACTCATCTTATTTTCAATCACTATATATCTTTTTAGATAATTATGAGGGGGTCAGATTAGTTAATATAATTATTTAAGATCAATTTCAAAAATTGTTATAAAATCAAATTTTCTTAAATAACTAATCTGATACAAGGTCAACAGAAATTATTTTCTAGAAGGGGTTTTTAAGAAAAATTTCTGCTAAAAGAAAAATTATTTCAAGTGAAAAATATGCATATATTTTCTTTGAAAACTGATGCAGCTAATGAATGTTTCAAAAATTAATCACATTTCACTAGTAATTTTTCTATCAACTATATTACCAGTGTAATTTGCATCTGAATTTAAATTTCACTCAATATTCACTCGTTGGATGTCAAAGACCATATTGTGAAATTTCAACAAATTATCTCATAATTATTTTCAACAATTTTTAAAATGAAATTCTCTTGGATTTGAATTGAAACCGTGTTAAAAATCAAACACATATTATAGTGTCAATTTTAGAAGCCGTAGAATAAATAATTATATTTATGAGTAATCATTAGTCATAAAAGCATCATTATAATTATTCCAAACAATTTCTTGAATTTTCAACAAATTTCAAACCCTTTCTATAATTTTTATATGATGAAATTCTTTAGGATTTTAATTGAAGTCGTGTCAACAAAAGAAATCATGAATATAGAGTTAGCCAAATGTATTATCAACAATCAATAAAACACCATCATCTTTCAAATTTAATTTGTATTAAGTATTTCATGAATTGTAGTATTTTGGCATAAAAACATAATTGGCCAACAATATTGAAAAAGTCAGAATTATTATCAATATTTATTTCATCATCTCATTACTGGCTGATTTAGTCTCAAATTATGGTGCAGATTATCACATTTAATAAATCATTCAAAATAAATATACCATTACCTGTTTTACCTTTACAATAACTTTTCGCTGTTGCCCATTGTGATTCTGTCACCTTTATACTAAGCTAAGGAACTTTACTTTGTCGCCCATTGTGTCCTTGGAACAGCCAGAATCCAAGTAACACTATTATTGTTCCTTAGCCTGCCACCATACCTACACGGAAGAATATTTTTGTGACCTATTTGTTTTTATAGGTCCATTGTTGTTAGTGGCAGAACATTTTGAAAAATAATTTTGTAAAGACCCATGACTATTTATAATTGTTCCCTTTGGCACCCAAATTTGTTTAACTTTGAGAGACTTTATATTTGTGCCTTTTGGAACCCAAATTGGTATAGTTCTCACGTGTTTGGGTCGATACCAACAACTATTTTGATTGTGTCCAAATTTTCTACAAATTGTGCACATTGAATTTTCTTGATTAATTTTGTTTTCAACAATTTTTGAATTATTATACCCAAGTCCTTGTCTAACCGTATTAACAGTTTTCTTTCCTAATAACATATTCAACGATTTTTTACTTTTGGAAAATTTTTCTAAAGTCGTTGATAATTGTTGGACTTGTGTTTTGAGAGATTCATTTTCGTTCAACAATTGAGTGCACTTTTTAATAGAATTTTCTCTCCTAGTATTTTCACTTTCTTTTAAAATCAGAATTTCATTTTCAAGTGATTTTATATTAATTTCAGATTTTTTTAATTTCTTCTTCAAATGATGGACACTTATCACATTTAGGGATCTTACTTTGATAGTTTTTTACTCGCTGTCACGTACCGAAATTTTCGACTTTCGAAAATTCGACATCGATACTCACTTTATCGACTGCCGAGCAATCGAGTGCCGGAAACTCCAGTAGTGAGGGTTTTAGAAAGAAGAAAAAGGTAGAAGAAGAAGAAAAGAAGGAACAGAAAGAAAAAGAATAACATCACGGAAGAACAACAGAACAGAAAACAATATCAGAATCTTACACATCGCAGCGGAACAATATATAATAAATAAACACTAGTCTTTTAAAACAAAGAGCTATATCAGTTTATACATACATCAATCATCAGAGTCAATATACAACAATGGACAGTTATATAACTTGTCCTCATACAGAATACACAGCGGAATAAATACTATTTGATACAAATACTACGTCTCGTCATCCAGCTTATCTCCAAGCTCCAGAATATCCAGAATATCCTGATAACATAACTCTAGGCTGCCCGTGTGGAAATTGGTGGGCACTCAGAGTTTAGAAGGGAACAATAAACTCCGAGTCAGTCATGGTGACTGGTGTGAGATCGTAAAACAGTTATTTTTCTTTAAGATAAACAGGAAAATTTTAAAGTCAATTCGCAATGCTTTTGGAAAATGAAACTACCATAAGACCTCCCGCCACACACACAATGCAAACGCAGACTTGGAGGATATTTCTTCTTATGATAGTCAAAGATGCTTACTACGCAAAAATCAAATTTTTTTTTTGATATTATTATTAGTGCATAGTGTAGAAAACATTTCGAAAGTATAATATTAATCTTAGCCAGCATAGGCATTCCGCACTTATGCCTACTATAGCTACTATGTTCAATAGCAGGTTACCGCCACATTCCATAGCAGGTAATACAACTAAAACCGTACAGGTCGCGTATTGTTTCTTTGGATTTCCAACAAATGGTCAGGCTAAGGAACTTCCTATCCACGATGGGTACGTCCCTGGAATAGACGACCCGAGAACCTAACCGGATCTCTGCCAACACAAGGCCGGGTTACCTCTGCAAAAATAGGTAACTACTGACACGCCTATGCCATCCCCCGATCGTAACCGATCTTCCCGAGGATCCCCGATTTCCAACAAACCACATAGATAATAATGCAGCAACCACATAGGTTAAGTATTTGGGCTCCATACCATGATACCACCTCTATCCAGAAGGAATGACATACACTAAGGGGCGCTACTCCCTAGAACCTTGCCGCATCCTTCCTGTTTCGACCATTTCCGGGGTGTGAGGCTCGACGAAGTCTCGTCCACAAAGCTACGCTTTCTACAAAGCCCTGCTTCGGGTCAAACAAAATGATCAACCTATGATCACAAAGATATAAGATCAAACAAATGATCATATCACAAATGATCAAACACTGATCATTTCACAGCAACACTCAGTATGCCACGTTACCAAATTGGGATATATCGCTGATGAATTTCAACTACATAACCTCTGAGCTCGTACGTCTCAGAGAAGGGTGTTAAGCTAAGAGAATAAATTCTCCGCCACCAACAGAAATGTATTTGAAAGAAATCAGCTTTATATCTCAAATTGTAACATCAGACACACAATCCATACAAGTCTGTTCCGGGATCGAACAGAACCGAAGGCACTTCTCATGAAGCCCTTGCATATCCGGATAAATTTCTAATCACGTCCGGACTTCCCGTCACTAAGGGTGATAAAACCTCTAAATCGGAGATCAGCCGATGTAGAGTAACTCGACGGTAATCCTTCCGTTTTCAAAAATATCCGGTCTTCAACACCGGTCTTCGAATGCAATTCATAACGACGTATCACATATTCGGAATGGGTTATACGACCCCATGGTCCTTTCCCGGCTAACCCGAATAGTGAGCGCTTATTCAAAAATAAGTGTGGCATTCAAATTCATCCAATTCACAACAAATACCACCAATTCAAGGTAATTATTGATAGTCGGTTATTTAACTATCAATAAAGATGCGCAACATCATCAGATTCCAAATAATTTTCCAAATTATTTCATCTTCCAAAATATCTTTTACTAGATATAAAATTTCCACACTTAATCATTTGAAAACAATTTCAAATCAATTTCCACATTTCATTTTATCTTTAAAAGGTAAAATCTCAAAACAGTTCATTTCATATTGGAAAAGCATTTCTATACTTATTTAAAAATAAGTAATTCACAAATCATTTATTTTCAACATTTGAAAATATTCGATATACTTAAATCAATATTAAGTATACATTCATTCTTTAAGGAAATCATTCTTTTTAACAACATCTATTTGAGTCAAAACGAATGTTATGTAAAACATCGTTACGACGACTCAAAATCACTAGTATAGGGATTCGAATTTTTAAGATAGATATGTAAATCCCAATACTAAAAACATTTCCTTTCGGAAATCATTTTCTATAACAACAGTGTTATAGTCCACCATTTCCTTAAATTTCTCGAAAACGTCTATTTCAACAACAAGTGTTGAAATCTATGCTTTCGATTCATAATACATTTTAAAACATCTTTAAAATGTTTAACTTCATTTTTAATATCACTTCTTCAAAAATAAATCCATTTTATTTAATAATATATTCACTGTCCAAAATCGTGAATATAATTTACTTAACCCAACTTCAATCATTTCTACACATTTTTATCTCAATAAAAATTCGCTATCCAAAATCGCGAATATATCTTCTTTAAAAATCTTCTATATTTAATTTCTCAGATTCAACTGATTTTGAATTTATAGACACGTTTATAAATTCTATTTCTATTTTAATAACAACTTCGACTTATAAATTTTCTTTTATTTAACTTCTATATTTTACTTGTCAAAATAAGTGATTCGGATTTATAAACAACTTTTATAAATTCCAATTCTATTTATAAAAACTTCAATACCAAATCAATTTCAATATTGATTTAAAAATTTATTTATCACTACTAAGTAAATTCCTCATTTTTTTCTCAAATGATTCAATATTCTGTTTTAAAATGGATTCTTCGAATTGAAATCATTTTACATTGATTTCCCAATTTATTTCAATTTACCGATTAAATTTCTAGTTGGATTTCCAACTTATCTTCTTTTAATAAATTCCTTTTTAAGGAAATACATTTCAATCGTTTTTTTTTTCAATCTATTTAAAAATCCAAATTCTTAAATTAAATTCTTCAAATTATAATCACTATTTTACGAAATCCATTTAATTAACATTTTCACTTGATTCTGGAATTAATTCGATAAGATTATAAAAATTAACTTTTTATACCTTAAAAATTCCTTTCTTCAAAATTTATTCAATTTCTAAAATTAATTCACTTAGAAATTTCTATTTTGATTTCAAAAATTCAATTTCGTTTATTTTTGGAATCCAATGATATCAAACATCCATTCAGCTAAATTTTAGCTTTCAAACAATTTCCAGGCATCAATATGATCAATAATAATCATTCACAGATTCATATCACAGTATAAATAAATTCAATCAATATGAGGGGTCCAGTTGGATCCCTCCAACCTGTTTCCCTGCATCCAAAGACGTTAGCACAATACCAATTCCGCTCCAGTACGGAATTATCGCGGTATATGGGTTTTATAAAATAATCCGCTTACTAACGGCGCAATAGGGTCTCATCCGCTATACGAGGCGGGAAATCATCAATCCAATATATACATATGCCAATATGTATATATTGCTATATATAATAGATATATCCTACTATATCTAATATCACACATCAATAGCAATCAATAACTGCAAAAATTCCACATTCAATTTGAGTGAGAAGATCTCACCTTAGCTTTTAATTTGCCATCCATTTCCATTTTGATCATTTCTTCTTGATTTTTAACCTTGTATAAATAATTATACAATTCGTTAATATTCGAAATAAATCGAACAACCAATTACCGTTTAATAGTTTTGATTAGCTGATAATTTTATTTAAACCAATTTTCTCCTTTAATAAAATATCTTTTAATCATAAAAACAAACAAATAAATTTTGTTAAACTAATTAATCCTCATAATAAATTTATTTTTATATCATTTCTTTTACTGGTATATAAAATTGAAACTGCGTATTTTTATTTTCATTTTTTTTTCTTTGCTATATAAAAACAGTAGTAATTCTCTACTATTTAAAACTTTTATATATATATTAGATTTAAACTTGAAATAAATTTGAAAATATACCTCTGCAATTAGCCTAAATCGATCTCGACCATATGCAGTGCCGCCGAAGATCGCGACCAATCCCAGATTCTCGACTTCTCCAGAGAAGCCCTGACATTGCCAACCCCTCAATCACTCGAACGCGAGTCACGACATTTGCCTCAGTCGAACTCGAAGTCGAATCGCCTGCATGTAAGCTCAAGTCCATCGCGACTTCAGTTTCCTCCTCTCGACTCGCCAAAGCACTGACCGAGTCCACCCAGAATCACGTGCATCTCGTCATGGACGAGAAACCCTCCTCGATACTTGCGACCTGCCGCATTGCTCGAACTCGCGAAGCCAACAACGCGGCCCCCCTTTTCAAAGTCACGCGCGTGAATCCTAGCAAAATCTGCTTCGCCCCTACTTCCTTCGAACACCCAGTCAATCGGAGAAACCCTATCCTGCCAGACCGAGATCGCGACTGTGCCTCTTCAAAACTTCGAATGACTCACGATCGAATCCCCAAACCCCAAAATGTTGTACGCGAACCCTAATTCCCTTTGCGAGCGACCCCTCTTGATTGTCGAACGAACTCGATTTTTTTTCTTCGAATCGTTTCTGAGATTGCTTCGCTCGTTTGGAGATAAAAAGGAAATGCGATTTGAACTGAAATCGCGACCACTCATTTCTTTGATTTACTCGTTTAAACTGAAAGGGGAAACTTGCGCTTTATTCTGGCCTTCATTCGCCATTTTTATTTCCTTTTGAACGAGATTTTTAACTTTGAACGAAATGATCTTTCGTGTATTTTAACAGAAAAGGAAGGGGAGACAAGGGTACGCGATTTACAGAGAAAGGTCGGCATTGAAGTGAAATGGAGCCAGGAATCTCTACTGCGTTGACAAAGTTTAAATTTTAAATTTAAATTGAATTTGATTTATTTTAATGCGTTTATTCACCGTACGGTTACATAACAACTCCAAATGCTACAAAATTTGAAATCCAGTAATAATTCAATATTACGGACCCAATGGAACTGGTTTCGTCGAATTCCGAGACTGCGCCTCGGACGGCTATTTTTAAATTCAATTCAAACGATATAAATTCAAAACTGAATAAATCAATTTTAAATTTGATTCTGAAGTTTCAATTATATTCAGTATTATCAATACGAATTTTTCAAGCTTTCGAAATATTTTTCTTCGGCTTACAATTGAAGATACCAATTTTATTCAACTTACAATAGATTAAATTTTATAATTTAATCACCAAATTCAATGTTATATCGGGGATTCAAATTAAATCATCGTTCAAATATTTAAAATTAATTAAATATTTTCAATTTAATTTGTTCAAAATTCTGGGTCGTTACAGACTTCCCCCCTTAAAAGAATTTCGTCCTCGAAATTACAAGTTAGGAAAAATGTCCATAACTCGTCTACTATTTTTTCACAATTCAATAGTTTTATCAATTTATCAAAACAAATCTTCCTACTAAAGATTCGTTATCATTCCAACTATCTAACTTCAATTATAGGTTTCAAACAACATTGCTTTACTTCAAAATTCAAATTTAAACTTAAATTCAAATTTTAACTTTCAAAATTTTCCTAACACCCTAAATTTTCGAAAAATTTCGCCAGCGTCTCCTTTGCGCGGCTAATACGGCACGACTACAAAACGTCCCTACGGACTCTCAGATTTCAAAAAGAAAAAGAAAAAGCCAAGCGGCTAGAGAAATAAGTCATCAAATCTCATATTCAAATTTAAATACATCCCTTTTCGAGCAATTCAAATTATCTTCGAAATCAAAATTCCAATTCCTTTTATAACACCTGTATGTCCTACTAGCCATAATATCTAGTTACACATTCAAATCATTTTGCAAATTCCATTACAAAATTTTCAATATAAATCGCTTATACATCTTTTACTTCACTGTTGAAGTTACATATTCATTTTCGTTCAATTTTACATTTCAAAAATTCCATTTGAATTCAATCTCATCTTTTATCTTTAGTTGATAACTATACTATTCTAAATTAGTTTTATTTACTAATTCATTCGTCTTCAATTTGAATTTCATTCCAATCAGATTTCAAATATTCTATAAGTTATCAATTTATTTACATCTTGATTTATACAATCATTTATACATTCACATTCACAATTCCATTTCATTAAGGAATTTTATTTTCATTTATCTCCTTGGAATTCTATTTTCATTTGTAAATCATATTTACAATTCATTTGTATTTAGTTTACCATTTCAACTAAATTTGGATTCAATTTACTTTCAATTCTGAAATATTGAATTTTATCAATTATCTGTCATTTACAACTGCCCTATCTTAAATTAGTTCCAATTACTAATTCAAATTGATATCAATTCAATTTATTTTAATTCTACTTCGATTAAATCTACTTACAATTAAACTGGATTTCCAGAGTCTTTTCAACATTTCAAATTTATCTTTTGAATTTCAAAAACCAAACCCAAATTTTTCAAACAACTTCCATTTAAAACAATTTGGCAGCAATTCCTCTTTTGGAAACCCGAAAATGAACACCGGTGATGTCGCGATCATCATCGGAATTATTTTCCAGCGACCGAAAAGAGTTTAGAGCTTTTATCCTTCCAAAATACTTTTCAAACCTTTGAAATTCATTTTCCAACTCCAAAAAGAATTTAAACTTTCTAAATCTCCAAAATTTTCAAATTCTTTTCAAAACATTTCCAAATACTTCTCTGGAATTCCGTTTCAAATTTCAATCACATTTATAATTTACATTCTTAAATTTCTTTTGTATATGAATTTATTTCTTAACTTTGGAGTTACGATTTCAATTTCTTATTCAATTTCATATAATGATAACATTTCAACATTTTCACTTTCCTAACATCCATGCAACCATATACTGTAACAATTCATAGAAAATTATTTCTTTTGTATACAAAAATAGTTTTGGGCAAAATTATTTCATTTACCCTATTTTAAAACAATACTGTGTCGGTTTATCTTGTTTAAGAGTTTAGAAACCCCTATCGATTACAGTTAGCTAGACTGCACCGACCAGAATCTATAAACAATCAACCGATAAGTCAACACAATACAAAACAATTTTATATTCACTAACAAATACGCGCTCGTATATATTATTACACTCAAACTCATTCTAGAGTACTACTGACTCTATCTCTAATGAGTAACACCCAATAGAGCAGGGTTGTCGCTTAACCATATGCTCCGATACCACGCTGTCACGTACCGAAATTTTCGACTTTCGAAAATTCGACATCGATACTCACTTTATCGACTGCCGAGCAATCGAGTGCCGGAAACTCCAGTAGTAAGGGGTTTTAGAAAGAAGAAAAAGGTAGAAGAAGAAGAAAAGAAGGAACAGAAAGAAAAAGAATAACATCACGGAAGAACAACAGAACAGAAAACAATATCAGAATCTTACACATCGCAGCGGAACAATATATAATAAATAAACACTAGTCTTTTAAAACAAAGAGCTATATCAGTTTATACATACATCAATCATCAGAGTCAATATACAACAATGGACAGTTATATAACTTGTCCTCATACAGAATACACAGCGGAATAAATACTATTTGATACAAATACTACGTCTCAATATTTTTCTTCGGCTTACAATTGAAGATACCAATTTTATTCAACTTACAATAGATTAAATTTTATAATTTAATCACCAAATTCAAAGTTATATCGGGGATTCAAATTAAATCATCGTTCAAATATTTAAAATTAATTAAATATTTTCAATTTAATTTGTTCAAAATTCTGGGTCGTTACAAAGTTGATTATTTAATTCCATCAAAGTATCCTTTTGTGATTCAAGTTTAGCATATCTTTCCCTAAGTCATTCAAAACAGCCATTTACTTCGTGGAAATATATAAGTAGTTCTGAGTGAGTGAGCTTTGATACCTCACTTGGCTCGTCATCGTCGCTACCAATTATATCACCTCGAAGGCACAGATCTCCTTTCTCACTTTCACTGCTAGTACTTTTATTATCTTCATCATTTGAATTCCACGTGGCTGCAAAACTTCTCCTTTTCTGTTTCTTTCCATGGCCGTGTTGATTTTGAGGACAATTTGGCTTGATGTGGCCAGGCTTATTGCACTTGTGGCAGATAATCACCTTCTCTTCTGGGCTGTCTAGTGCTTTGGCTATTCTGCTTTTCAATTTTTGATTTAGAGCTGGATTTTCGTATTTGCGGTTCCACTTTTTGAATCTCTTCATTAGTAGTGCCAGCTCTACTGCTTCATCATCATCATCATTGTCTTCATCACTATCGATTGTTCCTTTGAGAGCTATTGATTTCTTTCGAGTATCTCCCCCTTCACGCTCTTCCTTGAATTTTATCTCTAGCTCGTAAGTGGTGAGATTTCCGATGAGTTCTTCAACTTTGAGTTGTTTCAAATCTTTCGATTCCTGAATGGCGGTCACTTTTGCTTCAAAACTTCGTGGAAGGACTCTGAGGATTTTTCGGACTATCTTCAATTCTATGTATGATTTTCCAAGAGCTTTTGATTTGTACACGATATTGGAAAGTCGTCCGTACATCTCTTTGACATTTTCTTCCTTCGCCATTGTGAAGTTCTCGTATTCGCTGCTTAGCATTATAAGGCGAGATTCTTTGACCTGAGACATTCCTTCGTGAGTCACTTCGAGTGTGTGCCATATTTCCTGTGTAGTTAGACAATGTGAGACATGATTATATTCAAATTGATCTAATGAACTAATAATAGAATTCATAGCTTTAGCGTTAGTTATTTGTAATTTATTTTCTAACTCTGTCCATTGATCTTTTGGTTTATCAATTTCTTGATCATTTATCGTTATAGTTGGTTTTTTATAACCTGTCTCTACAATATCCCAAGCGTCAATGGTTTTTAGAAAAATTTGCATCCTATTTTTCCAATAAGCATATTCACCATTGAACATTGGTGGTCTAACTATGGAATGACCCTCAGCAAAAGCATTATTAAAAGAAGCCATTTTAAAAATTCAAATTTTTAAAGCAAAAATTTATTTTTGAAAAAAAATTCGAATTTTTCAACAAAATATGACTTCTATTCCAAGCTCTGATACCACTTGTAGGATCGATTTCACCCTAGAGGGGGTGAATAGGGTGATATTATCAATTATAAAAATTAATTGCGGAAGCTTATAAATTATTCTCAACACATATTTCAACACAGATTAAGCAGAATAATAACAGCACAGATATTGCGGAATATAAATAACAGAACAGAAAAACACAGAATTTACCCAGCTTCGGCAAAACCCTGCCTACGTGCTGCCCCCAAGGTTTCTACTAGAAATTACATAGTCAGACGCTTACACACGTAAACTCGCGACACCCGCTACCGACTAATCCTAACTCTACGCTCAAAACCCTGCCACAACTCAGCCACTATGTTGCGAATTCTCAAACTACGCCACGTAGTTTGTCCCCTAGTCACACGACTAGAAAAATCGGTTTAAAATTGAAATACAAATTTAAAAACAATTTAAAAATGATTTAAAACAAAGCCCTATATAAAAAATATAAATAAAACCCTTTTTATAATAAAACCCTTTCACTCTCTTTTATAATTTCCCGGCCCTATTTTTCCCCCTTTCTTCATTAACTCTGGCCCGTTACTTCTCTCTGGCTTGTGGAAAAAAATAGCGGCTATGTTAATCTCTTGCGCTTTGAAATTAGGGCTTGTATAGAATCAAAGATGCCGACTTTATATTGATCGATCGAATTTGTGATTTTTGTCCTTTGGCCTGTCGATCGACTGTGTCCTTGTTCCTTGCTTCGGCTACTTCGATTTTGATCGAGTTTGAGATGGCTTCGGTATGTAATTTTTGATCTTTTTCCTTTTATGTTTGTATGCTTGAACTTGATCGTTGATCCTTGCCGATGATGATGTTAGGGTTTATATAGGAGACGAACTCCATAATTTTCATTCGTCTGATATATGTTTGAATATGTCACTTAAGATGCTCGGCCGTTCGTTTATGCTTGGATGCTTGCAATTTTTCCTTGACCAATTCATATGCGAATATACTTGAAATTGCTCGGTCGTCTTGGTTTAAAAAACTTGGCTTTAAATTTGGATGTTGAGATTGTATCTCTGACCTTTTCATTTACTTGAATAACACGGTGTTGATTTGCATTTCTTTTTATGTTGACTTCGGCACTTCATATTGATATTGTTCTTCACTCTGTGGACTTTGGCCATTTGTGTTGACCTGGACTTGTTCGATTTTTTTGTTTTCCACGGCTTGATGATTATGCTGTGACGATTTTTGCTTTAACTTGTACTTGACCTTGCCACTGATGTTCATTGATCAGCATTGGCCCATTTGATGATTTTATGGCTTAACTTTTTCATGTCTTCACCTAACTTCGACATCTTTGTGTATCGGCTTCGGCCACTGTCTGCATTTGCTCCAAATATTGCTGACACTGGATTTTGTTTTTGAATTCAGTTTGGTTTTTCATTAAGGTATTTGGTCTGGAGTTGGTTAGTCTATCATGGTTTTGAACACTTCTTGGTCCTGATTTGTAGATTGCCACTGCGTGGCATTTGAGTCTGGTGCATTGTAGTCATATATGTGTATGCATACATTTGTACACTTGCTTGAGTTTCACTGAGATTTGGCAGTTCGTTTGTTCATTTGGTTTTGCACTGTTATGGTTTGATTCACGTTGGCTATTTGGTCGTCTGCACCTCTGTAAGTTTGAGTTTGCATATTATTGTAGTTCATGTATGTTGAGCTCTGATCAATTCACTAATACTCGGCCATTAGTTCATCTGAGTCTGGGTTTGTGTAGCCTAGGTCTGCATTCCTTTGATCTTCATTGTTGGTGTGTATACATACATTTATGTAGTATGTTATAGCATTGTTGTGCACTTTATATTGTTTAACCTTTTGGTCATATATGTTGAGGCTGCTGTTTGTAATTTGACATCACTGCTCCTTCTATCAATGCTCGGCCTATAATGTTTACTTGAGTGTTGCTTCATTATGCCCTGGTCTGGAGTAGCTCTATTGCACTGCCTGTATTCATTGTTTCGACCTGTCACTGTTGTGTTCATTGCTGTGTTGCATTGAGCTATGTTTGACTTGAACTTTTGCATTTTGTTTGTGGTTTGGTGCCTTCTTGAATTTGTGCTGTATATATGTATGTTGCACCTGAGTTGACCCATGTTTTTGTTTGGGTTTGACCTTGTGCTGAAGTCGATTTTTTTATTTATGTTGCACCTGAGTTGAACTCGTCTTTTTATTTGGGTTTGACCTTGTGCTCACATGTCCCTGCAACATTATCAAGTGTATATCGGTGTGCACGGCCTTGTGGCATATACAGTGATACACTGTGCATGTCACATTGTTCGTGTGTGATGAATTCAAATATGAATGATGACGAACAACCCAAATAACTGAGGCAAACAATATTTTCAATAATCATATTTTATTTTATATTGCAAAAATATTTCTTTTTCAATTTTACTACGTTAGTGAATATTTTTGCAGATTGCTCGGATGCTGGATTCAAACTGGAAAGAAGTTGAAGATAAAAATACAAGTGTGAGTGATATGTAGTGAGGTACTAAATGTAGAAAGAATTGTGATGTAATCAGAAATTGGATTGTAATTGAATTTGTATAGTTATAGTGAGAGCTTGAAATTGTATTATCAAACTTGTAATAAATATTTGTTTGAATAAAATATTCGTTTGAATTCAAATTCTGTGTTATTTATTTTATTCAGCAAATATTTATTTAATCTGTGAAAAATAAAATAGTATATGAAAAAATACATTTAAATGAATGTATATATGTTTATTATCGTCAAACAAAAATCATATGCACGCATATTTAACAAAGAAAACAAGTCGGGTTGGACCAGAGTGCAAAACAAAAATCAAAAGTGAGTTAATTTCACTCATCTAGATTATTATAGTTAAATTTAAATTATTGGTTGCTTTGTTTGGATGATGATTGCTATTATTTAAAATTAAATAGACCCTATGCGCCGCGTAATAGCGGATGATATCATATTAAACCCATATACCGCGATATTCCACCTTGAAGTTGAATATGTATTATATATATTCGGAGTGATTGATTTCCCGCATTATATAGCGGATGAGACCTTATGCGCCGCATAATAGCGGATGATATTATATAAACCCATATACCACGATATTCCACCTTGAAGTGGAATTGGTATTTTATATTTTGTAAACATCTATGGATGTAGGGAAATAGGTTGGAGGGATCCAACTGGATTCCTCAAAATTATTTAAATTGTTTAATATTCTGCATTATGACTATAAAAGTAATTGGAATTGTTTGATACTATGGTTTGATTTAATATACTTCGGTATTCTGAGTTATCAAAATATATAGAATTGGATTTTTGAAAAGAAAATTAAAGAGTGAATTTTTAAGTAAATAATTATAGAGAACTTGAATAAAATTTAAGAAAGAATTGGAAACAAATAAAAGTGGATTTTTTGAAATTTTAATAAATAAATTCCGAGTATAGAAAATGGGATTTTGAATAAATAGAAAAATAATGAATTTTAAAACTTAAGTAATATTATTTAAAAGAAATAAAGAATTTATTTTAAAATTCAAGGTTTAAATTTAGTTAAAAGGATAAAGAAGGAATTTAGGAAATCTTGAATTGGTATTTTCAGTTTGAAAGATTTTTAAATCATAATTAAGAAATTAAATCTAAAGTAAATGGATTTTGAATAAATAGAGTAATAAAGGAATTCATTTCAAAATGGAGTAAATTGAAAATCAATTTGGAAACTAATTTAAGTGTTTGAAGCCGGGATTTTTAAAAGGATGTTGAGACTATGAAAATTTATAAACTGGGTTTATAAAAAGTGAAGCAATATATCAGTGGATATTTGGAAGAATAAATTCACGGTTAGAATTTATTAAAGGAATGGGTAAATTTTTTAAAAATAAATAGTGATATATTTTTAAAGGATGTGAATGAGAAGTGTATTTCCCTGGATAGCCAAGTATGTTTTCAAAACAAATTTTTAAGTATAAGTTTAGGGTTTTTAAGTTGTTTTAAAGTATGTTTTAGAAAATTTATTATTTTTAAAATGATTAAATTTTAAAGTAAGTATTTTGTAATTTATTATAGTAGCAATTATTAAAAGATGACTTGGTATTATGTTTTAAAAAGTTAAAAGTTAGTTTATACTTTATAAAGTAGTTTATTTTAAATATGCTTAAAGTATATATTTTTTGAATTAAGTATTAAAGTAGTTTTTAATTTAAATGTTTTAGAGTGTATTATATAATAAAGTGTTTAAATTATTTTAAAATCTAAAGTATTTGTACTCGGTGGTTTCAGTGGAAATAGAAAATATTTGGGGGATTTATTTCGAAAAAGAAAGATGGTTTGAAAACTGTTTTCAAAAGGGTTTGAAAGTGGAAATATATCTTGTGAAGATATATGAGGATAATAAATAATTTGGGAAATTATTTATGTTTGATGGTTGTTTGTAACTGTTAATTGATAGTTAAATAACTGACTACCAATATTGGCCAATGCGCTGATCGTTTCGAAGAGACCAAGATCGAGATTTATTTTCCGAAAACCACTTCGATTTGGTTTGTACGTTTAGTGTAGAAACAAGAGTTTAGAATCAAAGTTGAAGCAGTGAAGTGCAAGGGCTAATCGCTACTAATCCTGGGGTTGATCCAAAATGGATGTAGTAAGAATAGCGCCTTTGGTTCTGTTCGGACCCGGAACGGACTTGTATGAATGAATGCTTTCAGAACATCGTCATGTGGACGATGAGCATTCTAAGTGATATGTTCTAAAAAGGTAACACATAGCCTCGAGCCTCATTAACCGAGAATGACTTTAAATCAGGGGTTATGCAGCAAGGCTAAGTGGGTAGCACGCATTAGGGTGAGGTCATCCCTATCTAGATGTCCCTATTATTTCGGCTGTGTGGCGATTGTTGATCCCAACCGTGGGGTTACCTTACTTGGACTATCTAGTAAGGGGTAGTCCGGTCTTGTGTTGTAGGGAATTGGGCGTAATCTCCAGTACTGTGATCTAGGCCAAGCACTATGACAGGTGGTACCCCAGTGCCTAGTCATTAGTTGGAAATCCATCCTCCCTACGTGCCTTTTACGATTTTTGTTTGTATTACCTAATTTGTGGCTAGTATGCTGGAATTTAATAGATGTAACAATTTCATCTATTTTAATAAGTATTGTATATAGACACTATTATAATATCAGATGATTTTGATAAAAAAATGTTTTAGCTATCGTAAGGTAAAAACCCGACATGTTTATTTATGGCGTGGTCTTACGAGATGCTTTTGTTTTCAAAGGATTTTGAAACTTTAATGATCAACTTGAGTGTGGTTTTCTCACGCTATTATTCCAGACTGACTCGGTTGTTATTTAACTATAATGCTTGGTCAGACTGAGTATTATAGAATACAGGAAATGATGCTGTGGAGCTCAAGAGACGAGTTGGATGGCGAGACGTACTTCCGTACTTGTTTTAAATATTCCGTTGTGTTGGTTAGCTGTGTATTCAGTTGTGTGAGGACAGGTTATTATTACTGTCCAGTTGTGTGTTATGTGTACTCTGATGAGTAATGCATAAACAGGTAAATTCTTCCTTTGTGTAAAGCTCTGTTATTATTTATTATATTTTATTCCGCTACGTTGGTAAGATTCTGATGTTGTTTCTGTTTCCTTCTTCTACATCTTTCTTCTTTTTCCCTCATGATTCGATTTTTCGGGCCTTGAAAAATTAGGTTGTAACATTGTGGTATCAGATTTAAAGTTTAGTGAGAACCTTGGCTCTGTGGAAATTACACATTAGAGATAGAGTCAGTAGTACTCTAGAATGAGTTTGAGTGTAATAATAGATATGTGTGCGTATTTGTTAGTGGATATAAAAATGGTTTTATATTGTGTTAATTGATTTATTGAGTGACATATGACCTTTGTCGGCACAGTTTGGACAATTGTATCGAAGGGGTTTCTAAACACTTGAATAGAACAATTTGACAAAATATTGTTTTAAAGGTAGGTGAATGAAATAATTTTACCTAAAATATATTTTGATATAAAAGAAATATTTTCCTAAGTTATTATATAACCTGGATGTTTGGATGATCATATTTTAAACAAATAAGATTATAAAAATTGGAATGACTTGTAAAATCAAATGGAAAAAAAAAATTATATGAGCATAAATTATATAATGGGTTATAGTTAAAATTGAATTCAAATTAAATTTGGACATTTAAACCCCAGAAATTTAGAAGTGTTTCCCAAACTATTTTGAAAGGAGAATAATAATAATATTACTTTTGAGGAATTTCTGAAAGAAATTAGGTCTAAGCGGATTTTGAAAGTGATATAGCATTGAAATTACTTAGATCATTGGAAAATAATTCTGATGATGACGGCCGGATCATCAAGATTCATTTTCGAGTTTCTAAGTGACGGATTGCTGCCAAATTGATTTATTCAGAAGAACTAGTTTTGTTTTTGAAATGTCAAGGGAAGTTTATTGGGGAATAAAAACCAGGATTGGGTATAAAAAAATTCGAGAAGTATGATTTGAGACATAGGTGATTTCAAAATGATTTGAAACAAAAGCCGGGTGTTTAAAAATCCTAAAATCCTTATTTAAATAATTTAGAGATCATCAGAAGATAAGCTATAAACTTATAAATGTTGAATGGTTTTGATGAGGAATATGGCGAGTTGATTTTTGAAATTAAAATTAAAGATGAAAGTTAAAAATGTGAATTTAAGTTGGATTAAGATTAAACTTTAAAATTTAATTGATGATTGAAAGAAATAAAAATTAATTGTGTTAAGCTAAACAGATGGAGGAGAGTTGAATTGAAGCCAACTTAAACTAAGTTTAATGATATTGGGTTGGGTTTAATCAAGTGAAAATAAAATTTAACTTGGAATAAAGTGAAGAAATTAAAATTTTGAAACTTAAATAGATTGTGATTGAATGGAAAATAAAAATTAAATTTGGATTGAGAAATAAATAAATTTAATTAGAATTAAATTAACTTAAACAAAGTTAATAATAATGAGTTGGATTTGAAGTAAGTTGAAAAGTGAATTGTGTGGGATGATATTAAATGGAATTAAGTTCTTGCTTAATAAAATTCAAAAGAATGGTATGTAGCTAGATTTATCTGGAGTTGAGTTAAATAAAGTTGAATTAAAATAAAAATTCAGTTGAGTTATAGATAATATTGACTGGAATAAAATTCCTACTTAAATAAATAAGTGTAAACTAAGTAAGTATTGAATTGAGATAAATAAGCTTTGGAAGCTTATAAAAGAATTGACAAGCATTGAAACCAAAATATAATCCCTAGTTAAAAGTAAAGTGAAAATGTGATTGATTGTAAATAGATGGAGAAGTATGAATATTAATAAATGAGTAGCTTATAAAATTAAAAAGGGAATAAATAAGCCGAAATGAAAGTGTTGGTATTTTGGAAAATGAAGAAATCCAGACTGGAATTATAAAATAAAATTGAATTCAGGAAAAAAATTTAATGAAGTAATTTTTGAAATAAAATTGAATATTTATTTAAAATTTGGAAGTAAGATAATTAGCTAAATAAATTATTTGATAGAGTATGTTAATAAAATTTAACTCGGTTAAATAAAATGGATTGTAAGTTAATAATGAAGTTTGGAAATAAACTCGAATTATAAATAGAATTTGAGTTGGATTGATAATGAATTAAAAATAAGTGGAAATGTGGTAAAAATAAAATGGATTTGGATTAAAGTGGTAATGATTTGTATTGCAAATAAAATCCAAGTAAGTAGAAATAAATTGGAAATGACCTTGTTATTAATAAAATAAATTCAGAAATAAATTATTGAATATGAATTAGAATTTATATCGATTCAATGAATATACTAATTAAATTTAAATGGATGGAGTTGGCAATGAACTCAAGTTAAATAAAATAGAGTTGGATTGAAATAGTGATGGTTTGAGTTGTAAATAAAATCTAAGTGAATAGAAATAAATTGAAATGCTTTTGAATGCAACTAGTTTAGTTAATAAAAAGAAATGCAAGTGAATGGATTCAAATTTACAATGCAATGGAAATGAGAATGTATGGATTGTGAATACATTTAAAAAAGAAATGGAATTAAGTATAAATTGAGTTGGAATCAATTTAAAATGGTTATAATCTTAAGTAATTATTTATTCACATGAATATCGTCGAATTGCATACGAAAATTGGTCGTCCGACGAAAACAGAAGTAAATAAAAATTCTATGAATTGATAAAAGTAAATAAAATTGATTTTTGAGTCAATTGAAATGAACATAAGTTCGTTTCGTTTGAAAATGAATTATATGCAACCAAGTGAGTTGTAAATCCCTAAAATTGAATGCAATAGTGAGAAGGCAAGTGAAAGCAATTGTATTAGTTTTGTAAATCATATAAATTGCTTGTGGAAGTTATTTAGAATGCATTTCTTTTAGAATTGATGTGTTGTAGTTGTTTAAATAAGAGAAATGTTATAAATTTCATATATATAGTGCTTACATGTTTAAATTGAGTAAGTACAGGTTCAAGGAAGCCGTTTGGCTGGATTTGGACGCGCAAAAAGATAAATAAATAAGCCGCTTGCTTAAAAATGCTAAATAGAGGTACGCCTACGCAATAAAAATAGGAAATATGAACTATTTTTGTTTTTCCGGCCGTGTGGGTCGATTTATATATATTTATATCTCTTGTCAAATTGCAAAAGCTCCTCCGTATAAAGGAGACTCTGCCAAAAAAATTCGAAAATTTTGGGAGTTAGAAAATTTTTGAAAATTTTTGGAAAAATTTTTGTTATTGACAAAACGATTTCAAATTGGTATTGAAATAAAGAATTTTGAATTTGGAAATTGAAACTAATTGTTTAGTTGGAGCTAAAGGATTATAAGAGTGAATACAGGATTTTCACTAAGTGTGTTTTAGTAAGTTAGTGGGTTCGGGACATTCTTCTGCCTTAGTAATTTCGAGGACGAAATTATTTTAAGGGGGGAGGAATGTAACGACCTGGATTTTTCAGGGTTGAGTCTGGAATATTTAAATGGTTTTAGATATAGAAATTGAATTATAAATTGGTTCTGAATATGGAAAACTTGGATTTATCTATTCAAAATGTAGATACAACAATTTGTTGAATAATATAATTATTCAATTCAATAATTGAAGATGGAGTAAAATATTTAATCGTGAGTTTCAAGCTTGTTAAAAATAATTTGAAGCCTTATAAAATTCATATTAATAAATACTGAAGGTGATAGAACTTTTAAAATTGAATTTTAAAGGTGTTTTGTGCAGTTTTGGAAATTTATCGTCTAAATTGACATTTAAAAATAGCCTTCCGAGACACAATCTTGGAATTTGACAAACCCAGTTCCATTGGATCCTTAATATTGTATTATTATTGGATTTCAATTTTTGTAGTGTTCGGAGTTGTCGTGTGACCGTAAGATAGGTAAATGCGCTGAAATTTATATCGAAAATTCAATTTAATAACTGGTCAAAAAAGCTTTCTTCTTCATACGATCGAATTTGGACTCGAAACCTTTTCCAGTGTGTTCGGAATAGGGGTGTAACATTATGAATGACTAGTGGCACACTTCGATAGGAGGTCAAAATTTTTAGCTGTGAATTTAGGGCGGTTTAAATTTAAAATTTAAATTTAAAACATATTATTATACCAGTCAAAAACTATTCACATCAAAACTTTTTCACCTCATTTCAGGAATACTGTTCACCTGTACAAATCACGTCGTGTCTTGTTCCCCTCTATCCTCTTTTAGAATACACGAGAACGTATCTAAACTTTCAAACGAAAAGAAAATAAAAATGGCCACTTATATTCAATAATCGAAATAGCGAGCTTATCTCCGTTCTTTTCCAGTCCTCCCTCAGATCGAAATAAACGAAATCAATTCGCACAAAATAAAAAGATCGCAACCTCTCCCTCGTTCTTCTTTTGTTCGAATTCATTTCAAAAAAAAATAGAAGAAGGAAATCGTAATCGAGTTCGACGAATGCGTGAGATCTGATGCATCCTTCCATTCCAGTTCGAACTAAATCTAGTCTGTGCCTCGCCGAAGAGTAACCTAGTCGACTTCTTATCGCGATGACAGTCGACTCGCATTCGGGTATGGGCGCGCGAGGCCGAAGTCGCGTCGTGTTCGATTGAGATGAGGATCGAGGGCGAGGTGACACTGTTTTCGTGCATCTGGGGACTCGAACCCGAGTTCGAGTTCGATGGGGGTAGTGACTTCATGCGCACGATATGATGGGTGCAGCGGGTTGTTGGTGATGGTGGAAGCTTCGGCATTATTCGAGGTGGAGTCGGTTTAGCAGTGAGGTATCTGCTAGTAATCTTCTTTTTCTTCAATTTAAAATATATATCTATATTGATCTTGGATGTTAGAAAGAAAAAAAGTGTATATAAATTTATGGTATAATTTACAGTAATTTTTAAAAAGAAAACAAAAGGAAATTCTATTTTTAATCTATATAGCTTTTCAAAGGAAAATATGTTTTTGAGTTAATATATATATATATATATAAGATTTAGGAAAATATATTGGAATTTTGTATATTGAAGTTAATATAAAATTATACTTTTACATCTATGTAAATAATTTTTATAAGTAGATAAATCGTCTCAAAAGAAATAAATATACATTTACACATTTTTAATTTACTAGTTTAACTTTAAAGTAATATATTTGTTTAGTTAGCTTATTTAAAATTTATTTTAGTTACTAAAGGATTATTTAAAAGGAAATTAGTTTGAAATTTTATTATTCATTAAAATTTAAATCATTAGTTAAATTAAATTGTAAAATGAAAATTGGTTGTTCGATTTGTTCAAATATTAATAAAATCACATAATGTTGTAAAAGGTCTAAAACTATGAAGAAAACAAGTCGGATTGGACCAGAGTGCAAAACAAAAATCAAAGGTGAGTTAATCTCACTCATCTAGATTATTATAGTTAAATTTAAATTATTGGTTGCATTGTTTGGATGATGATTGCTATTATTTAAAATTAAATAGACCCTATGCGCCGCGTAATAGCGGATGATATCATATTAAATCCATATACCACGATATTCCACCTTGAAGTGGAATAGGTATTATATATATTTGGAGTGATTGATTTCCTACATTATATAGCGGATGATATTATATAAACCCATATACCACGATATTCCACCTTGAAGTGGAATTGATATTTTATATTGTGCTAACATATGTGGATGCAAGGAAACAGATTGGAGGGATCCAACCGGATTCCTCAAAATTATTTAAATTGTTTAATATTCTACATTATGACTATTTGATATCCTGCGATAAATTTTATTTATAATTGAAATTGTTTGATACTATGGTTTGATTTAATATACTTCGGTACTCTGAGTTATCAAAATATATAGAATTGGATTTTTGAAAAGAAAATAAAAGAGTGAATTTTTAAGTAAAGAATTATAGAGAATTTGAATAAAAATTAAAAATGAATTGGAAACAAATAAAAGTGATTTTTTTTTAAAATTTTAATAAATAAATTCCGAGTATAGAAAATGGGATTTTGAATAAATAGAGAAATAATGAATTTTTAAACTTAAGTAATATTACTTAAAAGAAATAAAGAATTTATTTTAAAATTCAAGGTTTAAATTTAGTTAAAAGGATAAAGAAGGAATTTGGGAAATCTAGAATTGGTATTTTCAGTTTAAAAGATTTTTTATAACAACCCGCATATTTGTCGATTTTATATTTAAATATTTTATTTAAATATTTTATCGTTAGTCGGATGTTAGTCCGAAAAGCTACTTTTTGCATACGGTCAAATTAGGACTCGAGACCACTCCCATTGAGTTCAAAATGACGTTTGCGATCTTTTTGAGTGTAAACTTCAATATGTTTGGAGATAGTGAAATTTTCGACACTTTTTCCCGCCTTTGACTTTGGTTTGGACTGCATCCCTTTAGTTCAGCCCAACCCTCTTCCTCACTCTATCAAAACACTTCAAGCTTTGTCAAAAATGGTGGTGGGAAGTGGAAATTAAAACTCCAAACACAAATTCTATTGCAAATCCGAGATTCAACATCAAATTCAAGTAGAAGATAGTGGATTCAAGCTTTGGATTGCTTCCCCTTGCTTTCAATCTCCATCTTCACCATTTTAGTGAAAAGGTGAGATTTTTGATCTCACATCTTGCCTATAATTGTCATTGGACTGTTGGGGATGATCCCTCATCACTTTAGCATGTTTGTTTGCATTTGGTTTGGATTGGATTGGCGAAAAACTACAAATTTTGGCGTTTTGGTGAGTTTCTGGCCTTAAGTCGTTTCTGGCCATCGCTAAGTCATCCACGAGTTAAGCCTAAGTCGTAAGTCGTTCGCGAGTTAAGGTCTTAAGTCGCGCGCGTTGAAAAGTCACCGCCTTTGTATTTCTGTTCGCCTGTGCTGAGTCGTTCCTGAGTTAAAGTGCTAAGTCATTCGCGAGTTGTGCTAAGTCGTCCACGAGTTAAGAGTTAAGTCGTTGCCTTCTGCTACCTCGTCCTGGCTTAGGTCGTACTGGGATAAGTCGTTAGGTCGTATAGACCTTAGCTCGTATTTGAGCTTAAGTCGTATCGGCTTTAAGTCGTAAGCCTTAAGTCGTACCCCTTTAAGTCGTAAGCCTTAAGTCGTAAGTCTTAAGTCGTATTTGAGCTTAAGTCGTTAAGTCGTATCGGCTTTAAGTCGTAAGCCTTAAGTCGTAAGTCTTAAGTCGTAAGTCGTACGTGAGTTAAGTCTTAAGTCGTAAGTCGTTCGCGAGTTAACCCTTAGGTCGTTTGACCTCATTTTTTTGCCTTAGGTCGCTCGTTTGTTAAGTCGGCCTGGTTTACCTCGTAGGTCGTCTCCGACCTAAGCTCCTCTAAGTCGCGAGTTGTTAAGTCGGCTGTCCTTAAGTCGCTCAACCCTGCTAGCTCGTAGGTCGTTTGCGGGTTAAGCCTTAGGTCGTTTGGGCTTTTATAATGGTAGGTCGCTCGGCTTCTCTCCACTAGGTCGAACCCCGTATTACTCTGCGTAGGCAATCTTATCTGAAAAGCATTCATCAGAATTTCCACTTTGATGCATTTTGAGATGATTTCCTTGGATTTTGTTCCCGTCTTCGAATGTGAATTTTTGTGCTAGATTGTTTCTACAATCGTTTTATGACTTGTCACTTTAAAGATATATGAAGGTTTCAATACTAGTACTAAATATCAAAACTCTTTCATCAAAGCAATTTCAACACTATTTTAAATATTAAAAGTTTGTTTTCTCAAACCGATTTCCAATCTACTAGTATATACAAGCCTTTACTTCACTCGAATGAGAAATCGACTTAAACGACTTAATAAAACGAGTGGTATGAAACGCTTGCGTTCACTTCGTCGGTTAGCTCTTGGAATTGTTCGGTTGAACCCTCTTTGTGACAATTTCCTAGTGAAGATTTACAGCTTGTTCGTAAATATTTAAGTTAAGCAAGTGGTTATGGGACATGAAGCTAAACTCATATATTTACTAGCTTGGTGTGATTGACACTTCTCGTTGATCATGACGATCATTCTTATGATTTAGACTAGCAATTGTGCGATGTCTCTTTGTTTGCAAGGTTAGACTAGTCCTCATTGGTGTGATTCCGACTCACACATATCTATTTGCCTGCGAGGATAGTCTAGACACCACTTGTGTGATTCCATTCACACATACCTTTTTGTTTGCGAGGTTAGACTAGACACCACTTGTGTGATTCCACTCACACGTACCTTTTTGCTTTTTGGTTAGTCTAGACCTCAATCTGTGTGATTCCGACTCACACATATGGGGTAGCTCCCCATGGTCTTCGGACCATCATGTGATAGGCCTCTTTCTCTTTTTATGATATCTGGATTTCTTGGTTTGATTTCTGGATTTTTATGTCATTGACTTGTTATGAGTACAAGTTTAGGGTATGATGCCCTCTTTGGATCTTTGAGAAGATTCTTGTGATATTGATCATTTCTCATCGATTGATCTCCTGTTGATCATCATTTGCATACTTATAGTAGTATGTCAGTATGGATATTTTATGTTTATGCCATATCTTTTATTTTATATCATGTCATCTGATATTTATAGCTAGACTGATCCGTTTATTATTTTCTTAAATAATACTCGGGTCAGATCGAGATGTTACAGGTGCTTCTGCTTGACTTCCTCCCGGGATTTGCTACTCTGACTTTTGGCTAACTATTTAGTTTAGCGGTTTTTGCTGTATACACTTGAGATATGGACTCATAGTTGTATTCTTTTGGTATAGTGTGTTGCTATTCTTTTGTATTATTGTGGATCTTTTTGACCACTACTCTGATGTACACTTTCATGTGTTAGTTATATATTCATATCTTCTTCCGCCTTTGTGATATGGATGTCTGTGACTGATTTGTGTTATGTTTATTTCTATGTCTGTTTCCGAAGATTATTTTATAGCCACCGTGTGATAAGCAATTACATGGATGGTCGCTCCTCAACAACCTTATTCTCCGTGCTAGTTGATAGCACTACATCGTAGTGTTCTTGGCTAGCGTGGGTATTGAGGTGGGGCGTCACATTTTTAAATCATAATTAAGAAATTAAATCAGAAGTTAATTAATTTTGAATAAATAGAGTAAATAAAGGAATTCATTTCAAAATGGAGTAAATTGAAAATCAATTTGGAAATTAATTTAAGTGTTTGAAACCGGGATTTTTAAAAGGATGTTGAGACTATGAAAATTTATAAACTGGGTTTATAAAAAGTGAAGCAATATATCAGTGGATATTTGGAAGAATAAATTCACGGTTGGAATTTATTAAAGGAATGGGTAAAAATTTTAAAAATAAATAGTAATTTATTTTTAAAGGATGTGAAAGAGAAGTGTATTTCCCTGGATAGCCAAGTACGTTTTGAAAACAAATTTTTAAGTATAAGTTGAGGGTTTTTAAGTTGTTTTAAAGTATGTTTTAGAAAATTTATTATTTTTCAAATGATTAAATTTTAAAGTAAGTATTTTGTAATTTATTATAGTAGTAATTATTAAAAGGTGACTTGGTATTATGTTTTAAAAAGATAAAAGTTAGTTTATACTTTAAAAAGTAGTTTATTTTAAATATGCTTAAAGTATATATTTTTTGAATTAAGTATTAAAGTAGTTTTTAATTTAAATGTTTTAAAGTGTATTGTATAATAAAGTGTTTTAAATTATTTTAAAATCTAAAGTATTTGTACTCGGTGATTTCAGTGGAAATAGAAAATATTAAGGGTATTTATTTCGAAAAAGAAAGATGGCTTGAAAACTGTTTGCAAAAGGGTTTGAAAGTGGAAATATATCTTGTGAAGATATTTGAGGATAATAAATAATTTGGGAAATTATATATGTTTGATGGTTGTTTGTGACTGTTAATTGATAGTTAAATAACTGACTATCAATATTTGCAAGTGCGCTGATCGTTTCGAAGAGATCGAGATCGGGATTTATTTTCCAAAAACCACTTCGATTCGGTTTATATGTTTCGAGTAGAAACAAGAGTTTGGAATCGAAGTTGGAGCAGTGAAGTGCAACGGCTAATCGCTACTAATCCCGAGGGTGATCCCAAAATGAATGTAGTAGGAATAGTGCCTTCGGTTCCGTTCGAACCCGAGACGGACTTGTATGGATGAATGCTTTTAGAACATCGTCAAGTGGACGATGAGCATTCTAAGTGATATGTTCTAAAAAATTAACGCTTAGCCTCGAGCCTCATCAATCGGGAATGACTGAAAATCAGGGGTTATGAAGCAAGGCTAAGTGGGTAGCACCCATTAGGGTGAGGTCATCCCTGTCTAAATGTCCCTTTTTATTTCGGTTGTGTGGCGGTTGTAGATCCCAACCGTGGGGTGATCTTACTCGGACTATCCAGTAAGGAGTAGTCCGGTCTTGTGTTGCAGGGGATTAGGCATAATCCTCGGTACTGTGATCTAGGCCACATATTGTGACAGGTGGTACCCTAGTGCCTAGTCATTAGTTGGAAATCCATCTTCCCTACATGCCTTTTACGATTTTTGTTTGTATTACCCACTTTGTGGATAGTATGTTGGAATTTAATAGATGTAACAATTTCAGCTATTTTGATAAGTACTTGTATATAGACACTATTATAATATCAGAGGATTTTGATAAAAAAAAATGTTTTAGCTATCGTAAGGTAAAAACCCGACATGTTTATTTGTGGCATGATCATATGAGATGCTTTTGTTTTCAAAGGATTTTGAAACTTTAATAATCAACTTGAGTGTGGTTTTCTCACGCTGGTATTCCAGACTGACTCGGGTGTTATTTAACTATAATGCTCGGGTCAGACCGAGTATTAAAAAATACAGGAAATGATGCCGTGGAGCTCAAGAGATGAGTTGGATGGTGAGACGTACTTCCGTACTTGTTTTAAATATTCCGCTGTGTTGGTTAGCTGTGTATTCAGTTGTGTGAGGACAGATTATTATTACTGTCTAGTTGTGTATTATGTGTACTCTGATGATGTAATGTATAAACAGGTTATTTTTCCTTTGTGTAAAGCTCGATTATTATTTATTATATTTTATTCCACTGCGTTGGTAAGATTCTAATGATGTTTTTGTTTCCTTCTTCTACCTCTTTCTTCTTTTTCCCTCATGATTCGATTTTTCGGGGCTTGAAAAATCAGGTTGTGACAAAAAATCTAGTGGAACATTGTTTTGTATCCGCTAACTTTTTATTCCAATGATTTTTCAAAATTATCTTGTTTTCAAAATGTTTTCAAAACATTCCTTTTAAAAAAATAAAAAACATCTATCCTGATTTTAAATGTTTTAGCCTCAAATAATCTTTATTTTCAATATCAAATTATCCTTGATTTTAAATTATCTCTTAACTATTATATTTAAAATTTATACTTAGATTTAAATATAAAATTATACTAAAATTTTATATATATTATTTTGTTTATTTACTTATGTATTTTAATTATAGTCAAGTATATTTATAAAGTTTAAAATAGTTTCAATATAAAATGAAGGTTATTTTCAAAGAAAAACAAAAAATCGAAATTTCCTTTGGGATGTCGACATACCCTAGTACCCCATGTTGACATAGTGTCAGTTGGGTTCAAAAAATTGAATTTCAAAAGAAGTGTCTATTCACCATAACCATTCACGAATGGACATTGTTGTTGTTCTTCTATAAATAGGGGTAGGTTTCAACGAATTTTACATCATAGTTTTCTGGTTTTTCACTCCTCTTCTTCTTCCACATTTCTTTATATAAATTCTTACCATTACTCTGCTAAAATCATCATTGAATCTAAATAGATCATCTCTGGTTTGATTCTCTATCACTATCTCAACAAGATCCTAGTGCTATTTAGAGTTATAGTCATTCTTTGTAATCTATCGAGCGAGAAAAGATGTGATTGTAGCCTTGGAAATCAATCAAGCGAGATAAGGTGTGTTTGTAGCCTTGGAAATCAATTGGGTGAACTTGTTGTCCAGAAAATCAAGTATCTCTACCCAGAGGATTGTGATTCTGGAGGGTGTACCTCGTAGCCTTGAAATCGAGGGTGTAATTGTACAATTGCTTTTGAAAGGAAATCTATACTTGTTGTGTGGGATTGGATGTAGGGTAACTCCGAAGCAGTATAAAATCCAGTGTATTCTTTCCTTTACTGCTTTTACTTTATTTCTGCATCTGTGTTTGTTTCTGTGATCATATCTATGTCTGAATATTGCATACATTTGTGTTCAAATCAACATAAACTCAAAAAGATTTAATAATTTCTTAAAACACTATTCACTCCCCTCCCCCTCTTAGCCGTAAGATCCGTATTCCGCATTCCTCAACCTAACAACCAAGCAACCATATATAACTATATAATTTACGGAAAATTATTTCTTTTATATACAAAAATAATTTAGGTAAAATTATTTCATTTACCCTATTTTAAAATAATATTGTGTCGGTTTATTTTGTTTAGGTGTTTAGAAACCCCTATCGATGACATGGCATCCCACATATCGACCAGAATTCATAAACACTCAACCGATAAATCAGCACAATATAAAACAATTTTTATATTCACTAAAAAATACACGCTTGTATCTATTAATGCACTCAAACTCATTCTCGAGTACTACGGACTCTATTTCCAATGAGTAATCCCCACCAAAGCCAAGGTTCTCGCTTAACCTTCTACTCTGATACCAATCTGTAACGACCCGATTTTTCGACGCACGAAAATCGACATCAATATGTCCACTGTATCAAATGCCGACCAATCGAATGCCTTAAAATTGGGTCAAAAACAAGCACATCGGGCTTGGTACGAACGTCTTAAAAGCTATCTTATAGACTCGGCTTTTGAAATTGGGAAGGTTGATCAGACTTTTTTTATTAAATGTTCTAAAAGTTATGTCAAGAATTTGCTAACATAACGACCAAAGAATTTGAAATGTCACGTATGGGAGAATTATCATATTTTCTTGGATTACAGATTAAACAATTAGATAATGGAATTGTTATTAATCAAGAAAAATACTGTAACAATCTAATTAAATATTTTGGTATGGAAAATACTTCTGCCAAACCAACTCCAATGAGTACAACAATCCATCTTGGTCGAGACGAAGATGGCAAAAGTGTTGATGAAAAATTATATCGAAGTATAATTGGATCGTTACTTTAATTAACAGCTAGTAGACCTGACATAATAATGAGTGTTTGTTTATATTCTCTATTTCAAGAAAATCCTAAAGAATCACATATGAGAGAAGTGAAACGCATATTGCGTTATCTAAGCATAACCAAAGATTTCAGACTTTTTTATCTGAAAGAATATCCTTTTGAGTTAGTGTCATATAGTGATGCTAACTTCAGAGGATATTGGACATATAGAAGAAGTACGAGTGGGACTTTTCACTTTATTGGACAATCCCTAATATCTAGGTTTAGCAAGAAACAAAATAATGTCTCACTGTCGACTTGTGAAGCAGAATATATTTCAGCCGCTTTAGCATGTGCTCAAGTCATTTACATGCAACAAACACTTTAGGATTTTGGAATTAATTTATCAAATTCAACTATTTTTTATGATAACACAAGTGCTATAAACTTATATAAAAACCCTGTCAATTATTCACGAACCAAACATATTGATATTCGTCATAATTTTCTTCGTGATAACATAGAAAAGGGGAGAGTCGGATTAGAGTTTGTATCTTCTGAAAACCAACTGGATGATACTTTTGAAAAACCGTTAAATGGAAATAGTTTTATAAAATTAAGAAGAGAATTAGGAATTTTATCTTTAAAAGATTCATAGAATTTTTATATTTTTAATTAGATTTTTTATCAAGCTACTAAGGATTGATCTCTTGTCTCATGGTTAGGAAGTTAATGCTTTTAAATTGTTTAGTTATTAGTTCTAACAAGATAAATTTTATCTTATCTTTATATTTTTAACCATCTCTTTTTATCCACATAATCTTTTTAGCAAATTAATTGATTCCTTTAGACTTTCTCTATTTATAACTTCCTCTCAGTTATATCTTTCTATTTTTTGGCCATCATTTCAACCATAGAACCTCTCCCTTTTTCATTCTGTTATATCAACTGTCAAATTGTTTTATTTTTTCAACCACCTCATAATCATGTCTTCTCAAGAAAGCTCCCAATATTCCTCCATTGATGTTAGCTCTCCGTCATCAAATACTTCAAATCTTTATACTCCGACTCCGATGTATGAACCTATTCCCATCGTACCACCCTCAAATTATCATACCGATTACACATCGAAAGATAAGCGAGGATGGAAATAGCACTTTAATCCACCTTCTATCAATGACAAGATTGATGCTATGGACCACTACCAAAAGGAAACTCTCAGTCTGCATTGAGAGATGTACTACGAACAGAAGGTTCATGCTCGGAGACTTGGCTTTTTGGAAAAATGTGCATTAAAATTCTATGGTGCTTTACCATCAGACATACTCTTCAAATTCTTGGGATCGCTCAACCATTCAACTCGCTCAAGAACATACTAAGATTGAGCTATAAGAATATGAGACTCCAAAGAAATCTACTTCCTCCTCTTAGATTTTTGTTGTTGTTGTTTTCTTTTGTTTGTTTTTTCAATATAAATATATATGATATGTGTATGTACAATTTTTATTTTCCCCCAATAAATTCTTTATTTCTTTTATTATTTTCTGTTTCAATTGACTACCCTAAACATTCTGTCGACTTTATGCTCATTATCAAAAAAATTAACCTATTTAGTCGACTTATAAATCATTTCAGTCGACTAAATCAATGCTAAAATGAACTGTAAAGTTTATGTACCTAACTATTTGACCAAATCACTCAAGTTGGTCGACTAAATAAAGCAGCATGAATTTTTTTTTGTCTAAAATCAATATTTAGTTGACTGAGCAGGTGCAAACAGTCAACTAAGTACCTTTTATTCATAATTTTTTTAACTCAGTCGACTAACTCATTCTCTCAATCGACTAAATAATACTCAAATTAAACTAAAAATGTCCTGGAAGTAACCGGTCGATTAAATCATAATTTTTAGTCAACCCATGTTCTAAAGAAAATTTTTTTTTCCATGACCCATCATTTAGTTGACTAACCACCAATTTTAGTCCACTAAATCTGAACAACCAAGTTTTTAAAATAAGAAACGGCTTCCTTCTAATCTACCTATTTATTTTTTATTACATTCCAACTTTTCACTAAACTTCCATTACTACTCTCTCCTTCAAAATTCTTCTTCAAACTAATCCAAAGCTTCTCCATTTTTCATAGCTCTTGCTTCCTAAATCCTAAACTACAATGCCTCCTAAAAGATCTAGACCATCCTCTTCTTCAGTCGTTCCATCTGAATCTCAAATTTGAAGTTGGTTGTACAACGATATGGTAGTTCAAAGGTTTTATAAGATGAAGAACTCAAGAATCTATGAGGGTTAGTTTTTTAAATTTCCAAATTTTTCTTGTTATTGGTTTTGATATTTAGCAAAAAAAAGTGGTTTGGAGTCTTTGCTAGATTTTAATGTCAATAACTTGAAGATAAATCATCTCCTGGTCAAGTCCATAATCCCGACGATCGCGAATGGACGCATGTATGTGGTGTAACAATGTTCTTACCCATCTCCTGAATTAGCTTAATTCTTCAATGTCCTTCGAAAGTCGAAAATCTGGATGAGATTGGAGTCCACATGGATCATCGCGATAGAGTAAATCATCAATTTCTCACCGACGACATAAAGAAGCTCAAGGCAATAGGGATCCACCCAAAAGCTAGACTTATGCATCGTACCCTAACACACTCCGTTAACCTTAGTATCGAACGTTACAAGAAAATATATAGGTGAAATTTCGAATCTCTATATGCTATATAGGGTCAACGATCGGTGAATTGAGAAAAGGTCCTTCTCGATGAATTTCAAACCTTCAACTAAGGTCGCATGAAGACCATTCACTATAGAGCTTATATTATGAGACTTATTTGTCATTTTCAAATACCTCTCTAGGACTCGGACTTTACCACGGTTGGCTCCTTCAACACTATGACCTTAAGCCTTATGGGTATTCCCAAGAACTACCAAAGCCATACCATCATCACTTTTGAACTTTGGAAAGAGATTGAAGCGTCGAGACAATCTCAATCTTCTTCACATCAACGTATCCCTACCAGAACTAGTTCTTCTTCTCAACCTCCTCAACAAGTAACTGAGATTGATGTAATCGGGTCGGATACTCAATGAAGCCAAGCATATATAATTATCTCAAGAAACCAAAAGATTTTAGATAAGCATATCTCGGGTTGAAAGTACTGTCACCAAATTGGATTCATAGCTGGATCGTATGAAACGTTTCTTGAACAACATATGGAATGTCATAACTTATGGACCGTCCTCTTCAACTTCGGTTCATGTTACCGATCCGGGGAAACAACCGCAACCACTTTTCACGTGGTTATTCTCCAAAGAAGAAGAAGGCGATGAAGAAGAACGGGATGAAGAAGAAGAATCAAGAGATGATGATGCGGAAGAAGACGAAGAAATCTCAAGTGGTATTGGGGAAGAATAAGCTTTTCTCCATTATTTTTTTAATTAATAGGATCTTCTTCTTTTTTGATATCATGGGGAACCTTAAGATCATGGTATTCATTGATACTCACTTAAGTAAACCTCACGCCGTGTGTATACCTCGCTTCTTTAGGCTTTGCACATAGATGAGTTACTGTGTTACTTTGATTTAAAAGAATGTTCTATTTCTTTAGTTAACTGTGTTACTTTGTTTTTATTGTCTATATGACTTTATTGTGTTGTCAAGTGCTACATTGTCTTGTTAATTATTGTTGTTTATTACGTGTTATTGTTTACATTATGTGTTTATTACTGTTTATATGTTATATTCGTTGTCTTTGCTGATATTATAAGTTACCTTATGTGTAAATATATGTTCCCATACATCTCTCTCCTTTTTGTCAATGACAAAGGGGGAGAAGAAATATCACAGTGCACTAACAAATTTTGCAGGTTTACAAAAATACCGGCAAAAATTCAAGGGGAGTTATAGTCTATAGAATTTTTTCAAAATTTATCTTATTTAAAGTTGTCATCACAAAAAGGGGAAGAATGTTGGACTACAAGATTTTGATTCATGCAAGGAGCTCAAGACTTATCAAACATTCGACAAAAATGAGTTTAAAGTTGATATAGTTCGGAACGTTTAGTTATGGCTCTATATCGCTATTTTCTTAGCTCTACCAATGGCATACTTTAGAATTGATCTAAGTTTTGGTAGGTCTTTTTTCGATCAAAAGTTAGGCATATTACAGGGTGGGTTGTTATATGTATAATATTCTATTTCTTATTTATATATATCATAATTATATTGTTAGTTATTTGAGATTCTTATATGTATAAATGATGTCAATTGTTGAATGTTTATATGTATGTATGTATGTATAACAATTTTTTTTTATGGATCTTATGTATACACAGCCAAATAAATTTATTTTAATTTTTATTATTTTATTATCTTTATTTTAACATGTTATATTACATATATTAAAAAACTTATAATTGACTATGCCACCATGTCATGTTAAAATTGATCTTATATTTTATTTGTGAAAATTAATACTTAATATACTTTTAGGTAACAAAAAGGTTTTTTTTTTAATAATTATTTACTAATTTTATTATTATTTAAGTCGAAATATAAGTTGAAAAATTCATACAAAATAATATTTGTTTCAAAAATTATATTTTAAATTTTATGAAATTTCTTCATCACCATTTATCTCTCAGCCAAAATCTAAGAATTAAAAAACAAAATTATTATTTTTCAAAAATCATCTAATTATGCGGTCGAAACTAATTAAATAAAAAAAATTGACTCAAAACTTATGAAATTTTTTCCGTGTCCTTATAATATCATATTTGTATTTCATAACATTTAAAATTTGAAAAATATGTCACGAAAATATTAACATTATGTTAATGCTTTTTAACAAATATATATATATATATATATATATATATATAATTTAATAATATAAAATTATAATAAAATATTTTATGTGCATGTATTGGATATGGAATGCTATAAAAAATAAATATTTCATTTTATTTAATTTTCATAATTGATATACTTATATAATATAAATATCTATATTTAAATACAAGTGTTTATAAATATTTAAGATATTACAACTATAATTATATATAAACACACACATACACATACACATATATATATATATATTTATTTATATTATTTTATTACTATAAAATATACATGTATATTATATTTAGAAAAACAATTTTGTATATTTGTATACATATATACAGTCATTTATCTAATTTAATACACACACATATATATTGATATTTTACATTTATCAATACGTATTTATATATATGTAAGTAAATATTTATATTGTTTTGATATTTATTTAAAATAATACGTCTTTATATATACATGTATATACTTGGACAAAATATGATACATATAAGGTGAGCTAACATGTCCGTTGCAACAAGCCCCAGCATTTATATATGAGCATATTACACCCTACATGGATTATTATGTTACACATGCGTGCACGTACGCACATATATGTATATAATACTTATATGCATATAATACATACCTGTACCATTATATTTAATTTAACATAAATTAAGTAAAATTTAACCTGTTATTTATAAATTTAAATGAAATAAAAGATTTTTTTTAATTAAATTTAGAAATGTCCTAAACAAATCAGACTTCATAGGCCCAATAAATATCCAATAGTGCAATTTTTTATGAAATTTACCTATAACTTCCACTATGAACTGGTCAAGTTCCAACATCATCGAGTTTAACATTGGGGGTACCAGGCGAGTAAGGTCAGCTTAAGGAGATGAGCGATGGGTGGTCTTATCGGCACTAGTAATCTATAATGGCATGGTAAATTTGATGAAAAAGAGGTGTTCATGGCAATTAGGATTACAATATATATATATATATATATATATAATTTTGTATTTAAGTCCCTATTTATTATAAATTACATTTAAGGCAATATAATTTATAATTTACAACAAATTTACACAAAATTCACATAAATTGTAACCTTCATAAATTTTACACACGAGACCCATTTTACACGCAACCTACAACGTTAGATTCATATTAAAATTAAGAACATTCTTATGTTGTTTAACTATATATACAAACACATACACATACATGTGTATTTATATTTACACACGCTTACATACACAAAATTTGATTTATAGGTATCCTGATATCATATATATACACGCTAATACGAAATTTGGAAAATTGGGGCAAGGTTTGTTATTAAAATGTTTCATATTCAAAACGAAATAAACTTACACAACCACATGTATGTATGTACGTACAAATGTTTGTTATACAAATTTATTTATTATTATAGTGGAATGAATTTTACTTAAATGAACGATAAAATGGTTTCAAACGTGTTACTCCAAATAAATTATACATATATATTTTAATAATCAAATGTTTTATAAATCCTATGTACATATAATTGTTATTCATATGAACATTAACAGTACAACATTCTAATTTAATTAATGTACATGTATTAATCAAAATAAAATAAGGTTTAATTACAAAACATTAACATAATCAATTAAATATTAAATATGATTTAATGTTAACAATATTATTTATGATAACACTAAAAAAGTTCTATTGCATGATGAATTAATTCTTTTTAAAATTTTCCTATTTTACCCCACTGTCTGATGCATCTGTTCCAGTAGTGGCATTAAAGCCCTCTTGTTTTTATTATGAATAATTTGTATAATTTGAATATAAAGTTAGTTTAAATTTAAATTTTAATTTATAAAGGTTATGAATGAATTTAAAATTGTTTTAAATTTTTATTCATATAAGTTATAAATATACTAACTATAAATTGTTTTAAATTGAAATTAAAATTAGCATGGATTACGAATTATATTTAAAATTGTTTTATGTTTGTATTCATAAGGATATAAATAGGCAAATTTAAAAAAAAATATTCATAATAACGTGCGATTAAGTTTAAATTTAATTTTGGGAAAAAATATAACATGAAAATAAGGATAAGGAAAAACTTTTTACTTTTTTGGGCCAAAGGACACGGACTTTAAAATTTAGTGTGAATGACAACGGGTGCTAAATTAAACTAATATCAAATAAAACAGAATGCTAAATTAAACTAAAATTAGATGAACATAATTCTAAATTAAATCAATTACTGTAATATTGTGAATATAAACGATATTTTAGATCATATAGTGCTAGTTCTTTCGATGCTAGTTTTTTTTATCATTACGTTCAATATTCGATGCTAGTTTTATTTAACATCTATTTTGCGAGAAACTTGAAAATAAATAGTGGACACTATTCATAAAATCTTACACTGTCTTTTTGCCAAACGATTGGAAAACCAACATCTCATGCCCAATAATCCCCGATCAAGAGTCAACAAGATTTTGTTTAAAATGATGTTCAAAATGTAGAAAAGGAATCAGCGTAACCCGTTTATTCTTCTTCACTCATTTCCAGCCATAGCATGGCCTTCACTCTTAGGTATGTTTAATATATATTTTATTTGATTAACTGATTGTTAACAAAAAAATTGAAACACAAACTTTCTCTCTCTCTCATTTTATTTTATATTTATATTTTGGGATTGCACGTTATTATTAAAGATGATATGTGGAATTCGTAAAGAAGCATCGCCATTGGAGAAGCTTCAAGGAGGAGCTCCAAACCCTAAGTTACATTGCTGAAGCAAAGTAGAGGAGGGAATGTCGAACTAATTTTTTGGTCCGCTAGAATTCATTCGGGGAAAAGGTAGAGCTCGTTTGGTGGAAGACCATACTAAAATTTCGGTCTGATAGTAGTGCTTCAATCGACAGTGAAGGCAAAAGGAAGTTTCGTTCAGTGATGTGTGATGTCGGACCAAAGATTTGGTCCGGTGGCCAGTGCAATGCTTGCCTGGAAGAAGGGGATAATGTCGAATGAAATATCTTGTTTGGTATTTGGACATGCCAGACCAAAACCAAGTACAAGGCCAAACCAAATATTTGGTTCGATGTTAGAGCAGTACCGGACTAGATGCACGCCGAACCAAAAGTACCGCTCCAGATGTTTGGTTCAGAAATTGGGCTTTTCCGGTCTATATGCGCCATGCTATGCCAAACCAGTTTGTTGCTCTAGATGTTTGGTTCGGGATTTAGAGATGGCGATCCAGACCTTGAGTGTTGTTTGTCGAACCAAATCTCCTAAAACAGATGCATGCCAAACCAAACCTCAAGGCTACTATATATCAGCTACCCATCCTCATATCTTCACTCTATAAATAGTGGAGCTTCTGGACAACAATGGAAGCCATCCTAGAGAGCTAAAACTCTGTAGAACTTTTTCTATATTGTTAATTCTTCTTATGTATAGCCTCCAAAAGTGAATCAATCTTGTAACTCAAATCTTTCGGTGATTAATAAAATCTCCTCTACCGAAGTGGACGTACACTGCCTTGCGGTGGTGGAACCACTATAAATGCTGGTGTTATTTATTTTTGTGCATTGCATTGATCTGTGGCTATCTGTTCTAATGTTTATATCTATTTGTTCTGTCTCACTACAATCACGATCTAGTTGTTTTCCGCTGCATACGATTTTTTATTTCCTTAGACTGATCATCCAAAAAGATTACAATCTGGTATCAGAGCTGCATGGTTAATTGAGGAGTGTTAGATGCTATGGCATGAGAAGAAGCGACTCCAATTGTTACAAGACCCTATACTAGAGGGATGTATATCGTGTCAGGATCACAGTTGGAAATTGAGAATGGAATACGGCTAAAGACTTCAAGAAGTGGCAATGTAGGATGAAGGCTGTTCTAATGAGGAATGAAGTCCATCCAATAGTGTTTTCCCTGGAGGAGTTGACGGTTGACATCTAAGTCGCAGAAAAGAAGGAGATGGAGAAATGGGCGTTTACTACTTTACAGCTAGCTATAGGAGAGAATGTTATCTCAGAGATTAGCAGTGAGACCACTGCTAGGGGCATTTGGACCAAGCTAGAAAATCACTACTTGAAGAAATCTTTGACTAACCATTTGATATTGCTGAAGACATTTTTCACCATGCGGATGAGAGAGAGTTCTTCGGTGAAGGAACATCTTAATTTATTTGATGATCTCGTGATGAAGATGAAGAATGTTGACTTAAAGTTGGATGAGGAGTAAATGGCAATGACTCTTTTGTGTTTCCTTTCGAAGCGTTACACAAGTTTTGCTAATAGAATTATCTTTACTAGAGACACACTGACAGTGGAAGTGGAAGATGTGAAGTTAGGCTTTTTATTGGAGAGTCTAAGAGATCGAATGAAGGAGATAACTGAAGGAAGTAAAGGTGGAAGTAGTAGTCACTGCCTGTTTGTTGAAAGAGGTAGAGAAGATAAGAAGAATTAGCACTCTAGATGGCGTTCCAAGTCCAGGAATCCCAGTAATGGCAGGAGAGGAAATTCCAAGGACGGGAAATTCTTTATCTACAAGAAACCTGGTCGTTGGAATAAAGATTGTTCAGATTTAAAGAAGAAGGAAGAAGACGAATCTTCATCATTTGCGGTAGAGAAGTCTGTATTTGACGATGTGTTGTCCGCAGCAGTATCGGATGTCTCAAACCATTGGGTGTTGGACTCGGGGGCGTCTTTCCATATGACGCCTAATAAGGATTACTTCAGTTTTTTCATTGAATGAGAGGGAAGCTCTATTCTTATGGATAATGATGTTAGCTGTAGAGTAATAGGTGAAGGTCTAGTGAGGATCGGGATGTTTGACGGAGTGATACGAACTTTGACAGGTGTTCGTATGTTCTAGGTCTTCGGAAGTCCTTAATTTCTTTAGGACAATTGGCATCCTCGGGTTGCAATGTAACTATTGAGAAGGATAGTCTAAAGGTTTCGAGAGGTGCACTAGTTCTTATGAAAGGAGATGTGTTCTAAAAACTGTATTTGCTGAAAGAAACCCCACTTCTTGAAGAGTTGTGTGTTGGAGTATACAGTTCTCATGATTTGGATACCATAAAGCTTTGGCATCTCAGGTTGGGTCATATTTCAAAGAAGGGCTTAGAGTTGCGTCGGAGTTGAAAGATGATCAAAGGAGAAAGTTTCGACAAGATGGACTTTTGCTAGGAGTGTGGTTAGGCAAGCAAATTAAAGTATCTTTTGGAGTTGGACTCCATATATCGAGGCGAGTACTTAAGTACATGCATGTAGATGTTTGGGGACCGGTTGCTACTCCTTATCTTGGAGGAGAAAAGTATTTCATATCTTTCATTGATGACTTCTCTCGAAAAGTATGGGTGTATATGATGAAGGCCAAATCAGAGAGTTTTGAGAAGTTCAAAGACTGGAAAGCACTTTTTGAGAATCAATCTAGTTCTAGGTTGAAGGTGCTGAGATCTGATAATGGCGGTGAACTTGTCTCTAGGTAGTTCCTTGACTTTCGTAGACATCATAGCATTCGGAGACATTTCACTACAGCTGGAGATCTGTAATCCAATGGGGTTGCAGAAAGGATGAAAAGGACTTTACTGGAGAAGGCTTGTTGCTTGAGATTAATGGTGGGCTTGTCTAGAGGCTTTTAGGCTAAGGAATTATCAACCGAGGTGCATATCATAAATCGAATTCCGTGCTTAGCCATAGATGTGAAGATTCCAAAGGAGAAGTGGACAGGTAAAGCAGTGTATGTTGGTTACTTTTGAATTTTTGGTTGTCTTGTGTATGTTCACCATACAGGTGATGATAAGTTGGAGGCTAGAGCATATAAGGGCATACTAATGGGATACACTGATGGTATCAAAGGTTATCGAATTTGGAACCCTGTTGTTCGGAAGATTGTTCATTCCAAACATGTTACCTTTGATGAGTCTGAAATGTTCAATCCAAAAGAGAAGCTACCTACGACATCAGAAGATTTTGATAGGCCTAGGGAGATGGAAGAAGTTCTCGTGTTCCAGCCAAATAGTAGAGTTGTTATTGCTGCTGTCGAGGAAAACGCAGTTGATGAAACATCACAGGATAGTCCACAAGTACCTTCTAGTAGTGCTGGTGATGTGCATGAATCTAGAGGAAGTTCTGTTCAAGGTGGAGCTGAAAGGAGTTTAGCCGAAGCAGTACTTACACAGGTCAGTCAAATAGGACAAATAGGTCGCCCAATATGTATGGTGATCGGCAGTTTGCGAACCATAGCCTTGGTGATCAATTTGACTATCCCTACATGTGGTTCATGAGGAGCTGCTTGACCTTGATGAAGCTTTGAAATCATGTGATAGTTCGAAGTGGATATGTGCTATGGAAGAGGAGTTAGAATCATTAAAGAAGAACAAGACTTTGGATTTGGTACCACCTCCTCAAGGAAGCCGAGCTATAGGTTGCAATGGGTGTTCAAGGTGAAGGATGATGAGAGATACAAGCCGAGAATAGTCTCCAAAGAGTTATCAAAAAGAAAAGGATTGGAGTATGATGAGATATTCTCTCCAGTAGTGAGGCATACGTCCATCCGTATTTTGTTCGCTGTGGTCGCAGCTCATGACTTGGAGCTAGAGCAACTGGACGTAAAAACCGCTTTCTTACACGGAGACATGGATGAGACCATATACATGAAGCAGCCATAAGGATTTGTTGTAGATGGGAAAGAAAATTGTAACGACCCACTATTTTCCACCATTCAAATTGACAATAATCCACACGTATCAGACTTGAATAGTACAAAATAACAGATTGCAATAAAATTTGGAGCAAATCAAATCAAATCATAGAATCACAAACACAGAAACATCAGAATATCTCACGGCAGAAATTAAAATACCATAGTAGTTCATGAAGCTACTATCATAAAGTCTCAAAACCAAAATACATAATATCTGTTTGAAAATAAATACAACATCAAATCCCAAATACACATAGAAGTCCACTAATACAAAGCTGAAATAGAACAACAGAACTGAAACAAATAAAGCTAGACAAGCGGATAATCTCCAGCGATTCCAGACCTCCAGAGAGTGGAAATCCAAATCTGTGAATACTCAGGCTGACCCGAGCATAAATAAAACAAAAACACTCGAGTCAGGACATACATACTTATACAATGTAAACCAACTCAAGTGAACTGTAGTAAAAGTACAAGTAACTTAAAGGATGCTTGGGACCGCCCATCCTCTAAGGATCCGTTAAACTATTTACTATGTAGTAATATAAGTTATTATAATAATGTCTAACAGTAAAATAAACATACTTTTTTCATAGCATCAAAGGGTTACCCATATAGCCCTTGACACGTAATAGTCCCAGTAGTCCATCCAGTATCAGCGTACCTCCAGATCGGAAGGCTACCCTAAATACTCCACGGGCTACGGGAGAAAACCAAACTCGTAGTAAAGCTCGCTATGGTAGGTGACACGGCACACAAGGCAATGCCAGGGTAGATATACCAATTACGCACACGGGTTGGTGGTAACGTAGCAGCCACTACGCCCACCTTGGAACACATTCCCAAATCGGAGGGTGGCCACCAAAACAATTACAAAGTAATAGAATGGTATCGAAGAAATGCGTCCGACCAGAGGAGCTACCCCTTTTGGCCCGAGATCGCTCATGTTTCTGCCACCTTATGCTAACTCACGGGAGTTGGGTCCATGTAACATACCTCAAGAACGTCGCCACCATCCTACTTCATTCTGGAATCTCCACCGCGTACACGGTTGTCAAAGTGATTTTCGGTATCGACAGAGAGTATGTCCATATCTAATCCCAGTCTCTTTGCCATCCAATCGTTATTATAACCCGTGGTTATAACTTTAAAATAATATTTTATACTTCAAAATAAAATATCATTTCAAAACCAAATCTTTATCAAAATAAAGATTAAATCATTTCCAAACCATTTCAATATATCTAAATATCATATCTTTTTAAACTTCCTTTCAAATCATTATTTGAATTCAAAATCCAAATATTAAATTTAAATACCCTTTTAAATTCGAAGATAACATTCATTTATCTTTCAAATCACATTTTAAATAGTTTATATTCCAATTAAATTAATTTATTTAAACCATTTAAAAGTGAAGTTATTATACTATCAAATCAAATATTCAAATTCTAAAGTTTTAGACCATTCTGAGCTCATTTACTTAGTTAAAAACCATAAACATTGAAAATTTCAACCTTTCACAGCATTTAAAAAAGCTGTTATAAGTTATGCTTGAAAACATTTTAATTCAGCAAAGACAGCATTTAAAAAATGCTGTAATATCTCAGTTTTAGTTGAAAATTAGTTCAATTCAGCAATAACAATTCCAGAACTGCTGTAATAGCTCAGGTTTCAATTTAAAGGTATTAATTAAATTCAACAAAGACAGCATGCAACTACAGCATTTACAGAACTGCTGTAATAGCCCTTAGTTAAGTTTTAACCTTTTAGTTTACTTCTGCAACTACAGCATTTACAGGACTGCTGCAATAGCCTTTGTATTAAGTTTTTAGTTCATTTCAGAAACGATAGCATTTCTGAAGTGCTACTAAAGGTATTTCCAGATTTTTAGTGTATTTCCAGCAAACAATAAATTTCAATTTAAACCATTTAAACATTATAAAAAATCATATTTTAACATTCAAAAATGTTCATTAACATACCTCTTGACTTATGATTTTTATAAAATAAATTTCTTATAATTAAATCTAATTTCCATAAATTCACTTAACAAATTCAAGTGTAAAATTTTCTTTTCTTCACATTTTAACAAATAAACTTTACATTTAAATTTATTTCCATTTTTTTCAAATATAACTTAATTTCCATTTTTATTTATATAACTTAATTTTCATTTTAAACCAAAATTCCAAATTTTCCAACTTAAGTTATATTTCCCAAATTCAATTTAACTTTTCATTTTTCAACATTTTTAACTTATAGAAAAATCCAAATTTCTTTATTTAAACTTTTAAAACTCAACTTAAATCAAATTTTCATAAATTTACACTTTTAAAAATACTTAAAAATTCCAGAAAACTCTATAACCACGGGCATGTATATAGTTTTCTAACCTAGGTCAAGTGATACAGATGTGTATCATTTCAATCCACAGTTTACAGATAAAAATCCAGGTTCTATCATTTCAAACCCGCAGACTCAAGTCAAATAAAATAAATCAAAACCGTTCAGACCTATCATTTCAGCCCATAATGACTTTTCCCTATTCTAAAGTCCGTTCGGGTATGTATTATTTCAACCCATAGTGAATCTAATCTACAGAAAACTTGTAGTGTGATAAACAGATATAAATGAACAGTTTAACAACATATATCAGTAACATATGATATGACATATAAATAAAATGTTTAACATCATATAATTAATAATCACAGTTAGGTATAACATAACATCATAGTTCTACACATTCAATTGTTGTCACTTCACATTTGCATAAGAATAAATGTCATGTGTGATTACTCACCTCTATATGCTGGAGTTATCAATACAAATGATACAAACAGATTCCCAAAAGCATGATGACACAACGATAGATTCAAGTGGATGAGAACCAAGCTAATGATCGGTGTCATAACCCATAAACAAAACCAAAATAAAATTATAATTCAATATAACATTGAATAGAAATAACTTTGAAATAAAAGCAAAAATGAACACAATAGTTTTTGCAATGTTTTCTACCATTTCTTGGTTAGCCTAGGGGTGAATTTGGTCGAGTTTTGGTGTGGCTTCACTCGGGTTTTGATACAAGAAGGCACGGCTACAAGGCTAGACATGTAGAGGAGGTTACAACATAGGAATATCAAGAGACTTATGTAATATGGTGGAGTTTTGTGCATACTTTAGGCACGGGCATGAGGGGTGTGGGCTCAGCCATGCATGCTAATCTCTGGTTAGTGGTTGGAGTGGTGTGTAGGGGTTATGGCAAGGTGGTGGTGGCTATGGTGGTGGTCGAGGTGGTGGATGAAGGTGATGAGCATGGAGTGGTCGACTATGGTGGATTTCAAGGCATTTGTTGCTTTTTTTGTGGAGTTTCTCTTCATGGGGTGGTGCGGCCTGGTCAAGATCAAAGGGATAGGTAGTGGTGGTGACAAGGAGGAGGTTGTGGAGGTGATGGCCATGACAAGCAAGTGGTGGCAGAGCAAAACAAGCCAAGAAAACAAGGCAAAAACATAGGAAAAGGGAAGAAAAAGAAGAAAATAAGGAGGCCATTACCAATATTTTTTTGAAGCCGTGAAAGAGAAATGAGAAGGTGATTTTTTTGCGTGAAAATGTAAATGAATACATGGCTAAACTAAGAAGGATACACGGCCAAAAGAAGTAATGAGAAGGTTATGGAAAATGAAAAGTTTAAGGCAATGAACGGTCTTAGGTTTTAAAAGCTTTTTAAACTCTTCATATTTCCTTTTTATTTATCAAATAAAACAAATAAAAATAAGTAAATGAATTTTAAAACTGAAACAAAGCAAAATAAAATGAAAAAAAATAATTAAATTTAGAGAAAATAGAAAAAGAATTAAAGAAATTGTTTATAAATTGGAAATAGGGCTCAAAAATTACAAATAAATTATCACTAGCCTTGGAAAAATATCTACTTCACTTTAAAAATATTTTAACACAAAATTTGAAGTAAAATAATTTCTAAAATAATTTCAAAATGAAATAAATTCAATTTTAAAAAAAAAATCAAAAATATTGGGTTGTTACACTCTCCCCCACTTAAACCTTTTCGTCCTCTAAAAGTACGGAAACCGGGAAAATAAGGAAAAACAAGATAGAAACCAAATAGTACCTGGAACAAACAATTCCCGATTCAAAGCACGAATGCTCTCTTTCGTCTCCAAAGTACAATCACGATCATTAGTACTCCATTGTACTTTGACCAGATTAACAGATTTCCTTCTCAGTCGCTTCGTACCTCTGTCGATAATACGAAGTGGCTTCCTCTCGACCGTCAGATTAGGCTTAATATCCAAGCTATCAAGAGTAGAAGGCTGAACAAGAAGAGATGGGTCATGGAGATACCGATGAAGATGTGAGACATGGAATACATCGTGCACTCTAGAAAGCTTCTCGGATAACTCCAGACGATATGCCAAGGAACCAACTCTTTCCAAAATGCGGAAAGGACCAATGTACCTTAGGGAAAGCTTCCCTCTGCGACCAAAGCGAATTGCATTCCTTAAGGGAGAGACCTTAAGGAAAACAAGATCACCAATAGCAAACTGAAGCTTCCGCCTACGCCTATCAGCATACTTCTTCTGCCTATCCTGAGCCACCCTCAACCGTCTCTTAATCTCCTCAACTCTCTCAGAATCTTCCAAAATCATATTAGGACCAAGAACCAGACATTTCAATCCAGCAAGATGGAGATCGACAAGGTCATCCATATAGAGCAGCAAATGGAGACGTCTTGATACTAACCTGAATTCAAAGATAGAAAGAGATAGAAAAAAAATTAAGATGAGCTTAAAACAGAAGATAAGATTGTTCCTAATAACTATTATTGTAGGTGAATTCGACAAGATCCAGATGATCTACCCAAGGTCCACCATAATTAAGCACACAGGCACGAAGAAGATCTTCGAGTATCTGATTCACTCTTTCCGTTTGACTATCAGTCTGTGGATGTTAAGCAGTGCTCAGATTCAGATGAGTATCCAAAGATTCCTGGAAAGCTTTCCAGAACTGGCTGGTAAAGATAAGATCATAATCACAAATAATGCTGAGAGGAACGCCATGAAGACGAACATTCTCTCTCATGTAGATCTCAGACAAGCTAGCAGCAGAATGGGTAGACTTGACCGGAATGAAATGAGCGAACTTGGTCAGTCTATCCACAATAACCCAAATTCTCTCATTACCCCTCCTATACCTCGGCAATCCATCAATGAAATCCATGGAAACCTATTCCCACTTCCAGTTGGGAATCTCAATGGGCTGCAACAAACCAGGAGTCTTGTGATGATCGGCTTTGACTTGCTGACAAATCGCACACCTACTAACAAAGATAGAGACATCCTACTTCATTCCCTTCCACCAATAAAGCCTCTTCATATCCTGATACATCTTCGACACACCAAGATGGATAGAAAGTATGGATCGATGATTCTCCTAAAGTAACTCTTTCCTCAAACCATCAATATTCGGGACACAGATCCTGCCATTAATCCTCAAAATCCCTCTATCATCGATCTAAACTTCACTAATACTGCCACTGCCAACTCTGCTATGAACACTTTCCTTCATCAATCTAAGCATCTCATCCTCATCTTGCTTGGCTATAATACGCTCCAAAAGAGGAGAAGAAGAAACAACCATCTGACACAACAAACACTACGCCATAAATGGCCTACTGCAACACAAAAAAAATGTTGGCTCAGGCCCGAAAAATGTTGCCATAGGTCTATGGCAACACTTTTAGGGTGATGCAATTTTTGCTGTTGCCTTAGACCTCAAAGGCAACATTTTGACTATCTAAGGCAACATAAGTAATATTGTTGCAATAGAACCCTATTTGGGTCTATGGCAACACCCATAGGTGCCTGTAGCAACATTCAAAAATGTTGCTATAGATATTGATTTTCTGAATTTGTGGGGCCCACAATATAGAGCATATTTGATTTTTTAATAGAAATAAATATTTATTTAATAAAATGCTATTTGCATAGAATTTGATATTCAAACAGTAATTTATTTAAATAAATATTTTATTTCAACATTTGAAATAGTACAAATTCCTGACTCCACTATTTTACAATTCAATGATATATAACACTGATATTCACATATACAGATATTTCTCACTACATCACTCAGTTCACTCATTACATATGCAGTTTCAATTTATACAGACACCGACACTAACAAATATATGACGAGCCGAGTGCCGAGCCGAAGGCGAGCCGAGAAGCGGGTCCGGGCGCAGCGCCGGCGGGGGTCCGGGGCACCGCCCGATTCATCCGATTTCGGAAGATCGAGCCTTCTTTGAAACGACGTAAAATGATGCACCACACATACTTCTAAACCACCAGCCTCCATCCTCTAATTGCCTCACCAACAAACTATTTCAGTTGCCAAATCGTCTAATCACCTAATCACAATCGCTGATTACCCATTCCGACAACCCAAACATCTTCAAACATTCACACTGCAAATTCGCAACAAAACCAAGCACCACCCTTGGCTGATAGCAAACAACATTGCTTCTCACTGCAGCTATATATCTACAGATTTGGACCATCAACTCTAAGCAGACTGCTTCGCCTTTCATCATATTGGGACCATCATTAGCCTACAAAAGAAAAACCAAACTCGTTTACTCAAGCATTACAATTCATATAAATTCAATTCAATTCAATTACAATTCATACCCATCATACAACAGTGATTTCAAGCTTCAGATCTACTTCATTCACCCAATGATAGCATCGACTCTGCATCATACCATTAACTGGAACAACCATAGCCCGCTACATCACTTCACCGACCGCATCGAGACACATCGCCACTGCCTATCTTCTCACCGCATCCAAATACCCTAACACAGCATAGACCCTATCCTCAAATGCTACAGACTTATTGTACGCAGGGCAAAACAGATCTGGACAAGTCCAGTTGCCATTTTTCGACTTCGCCACCTGCCCAAAAGTAGACGGTCGCAGGAAGTCCGTGGTTCGCGACGGTCTCCCAGATGGGTTCGCCGAGCCATCCTTTGGGGTTGTGGTCGCTTTTGTCGAAGGTTTTGGACGTATCGGGATCAGTGAACTTATTGTTGATGATGCCGTGGTGAGGGGGGTAGAGGCCGGTGGCGATGGAATAGTGATTGGGGAAGGTAAGGGAAGGGAAGACGGGAATCAGGCCGGGAAAGGCTTCGGTGCCATTAGAGATTGAATAGAAATGTAATGGAAAACGAAATTAGGGATTTGGAAATGGGGGGAGAACGAAAATGGTATGAAAAGTAAAGCGGGAAAACGAAAATTTGGGGCAAATTGTAGCGGTGATCCAGTTTAACAATCGGATTAAATGTAAACCGTTGGATCGTATTCACGCGGATTGCTAATTTTATTAATTTTTTAATCTGAATACATCTATAGCAACACTGTGTAAAAATGTTGCATCGTGTTACACTTTTTTAGCTAGAGCAACACATTTTTATGGCTAAGGTAACACCATAAATACAACGTTGCAGTAGGACCAAAATTTTATATCTATCGCAACATTTTAGCTGGCAACACCTTGCAAAAATGTTGCAGAAGGTCATTTATGGCGTAGTGAAAGCCTTCTTCCGACTCAGAGCATCGGCCACAACATTAGCTTTATCGGGAGTATAGCTAATATCGAGGTCGTAAGAAGACAAAAACTCAAGCCAACGGACTTGCCTCTGATTCAAATCCTTTTGGGTGAAGATATATTTCAAAGACTGATGATCAGTGAAAAGCTCAAACTTGGCTCCTAGCAGATGATGCCTCCAAAGCTTCAAAGCAGAGACAACAGCAAGCAACTCTAAATCATGAGCAGCATAATTAGCTTCATGTGTTTTCAACTGACGGCTGGCATAGGCAACGACCCTACCATCCTACATCAGAACACCCAATCCCTCACGACTAGCATCAGTGTATACCGTCAATCCTTCATTTTCATTTAGAACTGTAAGAACTGGTGCATAGGTTAGCTTGCTCTTTAACTCAGCGAATGCAGCTTCACACTTCTTATTCTAGATAAACTTTGCATTCTTACGAGTCAAAGCAGCGAGAGGTGTAGAAATTCGAGCAAAGTTCTCAATGAATCTCCGGTAGTAACCGGCAAGGCCTAGAAAACTACGAATCTCAGAAAGAGTCTTAGGAGTTTCCCAATCCTGTAATAAAATAGGGAAAAATAAGAAAACAGAAAAGATAGAATAATTAAACAGATAAAGGAAAAGAGAAGGACAGAAAGACTTACATTGATCATAGCGATCTTGACTGGATCAACAGAAACTCCATTACAGAAACAATATGCCCGAGGAATCAGACTTCATCCTTCCACAAATGGCATTTGAAAAATTTAGCCTTCAACTAATGATTTCTGAGAGTCTCTAGAACATATTTCAAATGCAACTCATGCTCTTCCTTAGTCTTAGAGAAGACAAGGATACCATCAACAAAGATAGAACAAATTTATTAAACACAACACGAAAAACACGATTTATCAAATCCACAAAGAAAGCTGTAGCATTAGTCAAACCAAAAGGCATGACTAACCATTCATAAAACCCATTCTCAGTCCGGAAAGCAGTCTTGGGAATACTTTTCTCAACAATTCTGAGCTGGTGGAAACTTGTGGCAAGATCAAGCTGAGAGAAACAAGTGGCACCATAAAGCTGATCAAACATATCAATGATGCGAGGCATTGGATATCTGTTTTTTATAGTGAGCTTGTTCGGCTCCCTATAATCAACACACATCCTCAAAAAACCATCCGACTTAGTGACAAAAACCACTGTTGCTCCCCATTCGGAATGGATAGGTCTGATCAAACCTTTGGAGGACAAGTCCTTAATCTGCATTTCCAACTCAACCTTCTCACGAGGTGCCATTCTTCTAGGAGGAAGAACTACAGGTCTGGCTCCATGAATAAGATCAATCCAAAAATCAATTTCCTGCTTAGGTGGTAAAGAAGTGATTTAACCAAATACATCGGGATAGAGTCTGACTACTGGAGTCGAATCAAGATCACCCGAGGAAGAATCCACAGAATAAATAAAACTGCCAGCAAAATCCTGAGGCATGCGGCACTGAATAATAAAGGAATTACCCAGATCATCAACAAGATAAACAGACCGGGCTTTACAAGAGATATGGGCATCATACCTTCCAAGCCAATCACTTCCAAGCAATAAATCAAAAGCATCAAAGCCTAAAACATAGAAATCACCACTAAAGCGATGATCAGAATAGAGAAGCTTCAATTGCTTACAAATCCTATTAAGGTTTGTGGAAGCCCCAATTGGATTTGAAACACATAAGGATTTAGAAACATACTCAGGAGAAAGGAGATGTTCGAACTTATCACACAAATCAACAAATATAAAACTTTGGGATGCACCAGTATCAAATAGAACCCGAACAGGATGCTGAAATAATTAAAAAGAGCCCTGGAGAGTATCTTGGTCATCAGGAGTAGGAGCAGGTGCTGGAGAAGATGCAGAGGTGACAGCAAATATACCCGAAGGTTGCCCTTCTGCTGGGTGAGGCAATCCTTCCTGAAGTGGCCAGGCTGGAGACAGATGTCGCAAAGATCACGCCTAGCTGACTGAGCTGGAGGAGGAACCGTAGCACCAACAAGATTAGGACAACTATTAGCATAGTGTCCCTTTTGATCATACTAGAAGCAAGTGATAACGGAAAGGTCAACCAGCTGCCTCTGAGAAGGAGCAGATGATGAAGATCCCAAACCAGAATTCTTGAGCTAATTCTTCTTCTGCTGATTGAAACTAAGCTTTCTCTTCTTAGAATTAGCAAAGGAAGATTGAGATGAAGGAGCACCAACTGAAGCAGGACCCTTAGAAGTAGGGTTCTCATAGCGAATAGCCATATCCATAAGTCTAGTAAACGGGCCGTGAACATGGGCAATCAGACGATCATAGTACTGAGGACGAGCACCAGCAATAAATTTCTCATTCTTCTTGAGAGGAGTGTCTATCAGGCTAGGTCCGAACTTAGAAAGTTCGTTAAACTTCCTCTCATATTCTGAAAAAGACATGCTTCCCTGCTTTAGGTCCATGAACTCTTTGTAAAGCTGGGATTTCACAACTTCGGGCATCCACTTAGCAACAAAAGCATCCCTGAAAAGAATGATAGATAATCTTAGAAAAGGCACGATAGAGATAGGAAAACAAAATTCAAAGAAACAAAGGAAGATACCTGAACTGTTCCCAAGTAAGATCAGCCTCGACAGTTTTAGCGGTAACAGATTCCCACCAATCTAGGGCAGCCTCCTGCAACTGCCATGCGGCTAAATGATGCTTCTGGGCATCAGTAATCTCGAGATCAGTAAATATCCTCTCAATACTCCTCAGCCATTGCTGAGCCTTAATGATAGACTCAGAACCAGTGAACTTTGTACCTCTAAGCCGAGTGTATTCTTTGCAAAGGTAGTGAAACGAATAGGTGGAACAGGAGCAGGAGCTAGAGCTGGAACTAGGGCAGCACCACGACCGTGACCTCTAGCGTTTCTACGATTCATCCTAAAATTCAAGAATGAATATTAGGACAAAGTTAAGACAGGACAAGACAAGAAAAGATAAGACAGGATAAGTTAAAGATATTCATGACGAGATAAGTTCACTTGGATGAATATCCTACTTAAAGAAATTCCTAACAAGGTGGATACGAAAGGAAAAAAAGTTTAGAAAATTTTCTTTTTAAAACAAGAAAATTTTATATCAAAATAATCTTTGAAAAATCCTTTGAAAATCATTTATACTTTGAAAATACGTTCTCTCACAAAGAAATTATTCTGAAGTTGATTTCACTCAATCTATGGTATTTCTACCCTATCTCTAATGAGTTTTTGCTCTGTAGGCTATGGTTTGCCTAAAAACCTAAGCTCTGATACCAACTGTAACGACCCACTATTTTCCACCATTCAAATCGACAATAATCCACATATGTCAGACTTGAATAATACAAAATAACATATTTTAATAAAATTTGGAGCAAATCAAATCAAATCACAAAATCACAGACACAGAAACATCAGAATATCTCGCAGCGGAAATTAAAATACCATAGTAGTTCATGAAGCTACTATCACAAAGTCTCGAAACCAAAATACATAATATCTGTCTGAAAATAAATACAACATCAAATCCCAAATACATATAGAAGTCCACTAATACAAAGCTGAAATAGAACAAAAGAACTGAAATAAATAAAGCTAGACAAGCGGATAATCTCCAGCGATTCCAGACCTCCAGAGAGTGGAAATCCAAATTTGTGAATACTCAGGCTGGCCTGAGCATAAATAAAATACAAACACTCGAGTCAGGACATACATACTTATACAATGTAAACCAACTCAAGTGAACTGTAGTAAAAGTATAAGTAACTTAAAGAATGCTTGGGACCGCCCATCCTCTAAGGATCCGTTAAACTATTTACTATGTAGTAATATACGCTATTATAATAATGTCTAACGATAAAATAAACATACTTTTTTCATAGCATCAAAGGGTTACCCATATAGCCCTCGACACGTAATAGTCCCAGTAGTCCATCCAGTATCAGCGTACCTCCAGATCGGGAGGCTACCCTAAATACTCCACGGGCTATGGGAGAAAACCAAACTCGTAGTAAAGCTCGCTATGGTAGGTGACACGGCACACAAGGCAATGTTAGGGTAGATATACCAATTACGCACACGGGCTGGTGGTAATGTAGCAGCCACTACGCCCACCTCGAAACACATTCCCAAATTGAAGGGTGGCCACCAAAACAATCACAGAGTAATAGAATGGCATCGAAGAAATACGTCCGACCAAAGGAGCTACGCCGAGATCGCTCCTGATCTGCCACCTTATGCTAACTCACGTGAGTTGGGTCCACGTAACATACCTCAAGAACATCGCCACCGTCCTACTTCATTCTAGAATCTCCACCGCGTACATGGTTGTCAAAGTGGTTTTCTGTATCGACAGAGAGTATGTCCATATCCGATCCCGGTCTCTTTGCAACCAATCTTTATTATAACCTGTGGTTATAACTTTAAAATAATATTTTAAACTTCAAAATAAAATATCATTTCAAAACCAGATCTTTATCAAAATAAAGATTAAATCATTTCCAAACCATTTCAATATATCCAAATATCATATCTTTTCAAACTTCCTTCCAAATCATTATCTGAATTCAAAATCCAAATATTAAATTTAAATACCCTTTTAAAATCCAAGATAACATTCATTTATTATTCTTTCAAATCACCTTTTAAATAGTTTATATTCCAATTAAATTAATTCATTTAAAACATTTAAAAGTGAAGTTATTATACTTTCAAATCAAGTATTCAAATTCCAAAGTTTTAGACCATTCTGAGCTCATTTATTTAGTTAAAAACCATAAACATTGAAATTTTTGCCTTTCACGGCATTTAAAAAAAGCTGTTATAAGTTATACTTGAAAACATTTTAATTTAGCAAAGACAGCATTTAAAAACTGCTGTGTATCTCAGTTTTAGTTGAAAATTAGTTCAATTTAGCAAAGACAGCATTTCTAGAACTGCTATAATAGCTCAGGTTTTAACTTAAAGGTTTTAATTAAATTCAGCAAAGACGGTAAGCAACTACAGCATTTGCAGAACTGTTGTAATAGCCCTTAGTTAAGTTTTAACCTCTTAGTTTACTTCTGCAACTACAGCATTTACAGAACTGCTGTAATAGGCTTTTTATTAATTTTTTAGTTCATTTCAGAAATGATAGCATTTCTGAAGTGCTACTAAAAGTATTTCTAGATTTTTAGTGTATTTCCAACAAACAATAAATTTCAATTTAAACCATTTAAACATTATAAAAATCATATTTTAACATTCAAAAATGTTCATTAACATACTTTTTAACTTATGATTTTTATAAAACAAATTTCTTATAATTAAATCAAATTTCCATAAATTCACTTAACAAACTCAAGTATAAAATTTTCTTTTCTTCACATTTTAACAAATAAACTTAACACTTAAATTTATTTCCATTTTTTTTTCAAATATAACTTAATTTCCATTTTTATTTATATAACTTAATTTTCATTTTAAACCAAAATTCCAAATTTTCAACTTAAGTTATATTTCCAAAATTTAATTTAACTATTTATTTTTCAACATTTTTAACTTATAGAAAAATCCAAATTTCTTTATTTAAACATTTAAAACTCAATTTAAATCAAATTTTCATAAATTTACACTTTTAAAAATACTTAAAAATTCCAGAAAATTTTATTAAAATAACCACGGGCATGTATATAGTTTTCTAACCTAGGTCAACTGATATAGATATTTATCATTTCAATCCGCAGTTTACAGATAAAAATCCGGGTTCTATCATTTCAAACCCGCAGTCTCAAGTCAAATAAAATAAATCAAAACCATTCAGGTCTATCATTTCAGCCCATAACGACTTTTCCCTATTCTAAAGTCTGTTCGAGTATGTATCATTTCAACCCATAGTGAATCTAATCTACAGGAAACTTGTAGTGTGATAAACAGATATAAATGAACAGTTTAATAACATATATCAGTAAAAGATAATATGACAGATAAATAAACAGTTTAACATCATATAATTAATAATCACAGGAAGGTATAACGTAACATAATAGTTCTACATATTCAATTGCTGTCACTTCACATTTGCATAAGTATAAATGTCAGGTGTGATTACTCACCTCTATATGCTGGAGTTATCAATACAAATGACACAAACGGATTCCTGAAAGCACGATGACACAACGATAGATTCAAGTGGACGAGAACCAAGCTAATGATCAGTGTCACAACCCATAAACAAAACCAAAATAAAATTATAATTCAATACAACATTGAATAGAAATAACTTTGAAATAAAAGCAAAAATGAACACAATAGTTTTTGCCATGTTTCCTACCATTGCTTGCTCGGCCTAGGGGTGAATTTGGTCGGGTTTTGGTGTGGGTTGGCTCGGGTTTTGATACAATAAGGCACGACTACAAGGCTAGACATGTAGAGGAGGTTACAACATAAGAATATCAAGAGACTTATGCAATATGGTGGAGTTTTGTGCATACTTTGGGCTCGGCCATGAGGGGTTTGAGCTCGGCCATGCATGCTAATCTCTGGTCAGTGGTTGGAGTGGTGTGTAGGGGTCATGGGAAGGTGGTGGTGGCGGCTATGGTGGTGGCCGAGGTGGTGGATGAAGGTGATGAGCATGGAGTGGTCGACTATGGTGGATTTTAAGGCATTTGTTGCATTTTTTGTGGAGTCTCTTCATGGGGTGGTGCGGCCTGGTCAAGATCAGAGGGATAGGTGGTGGTGGTGGTGACAAGGAAGAGGTGGTGGAGGTGGTGGCCGTCACAAGAAAGTGGTGGCCGAGCAAAACAAGCCAAGAAAACAAGGCAAAAACATAGGAAAAAGGAAGAAAAATGAGAAAATAAGGAGACCGTTACCAATATTTTTTTGAAGCCGTGAAAGAGAAATGGGAAGGTGATTTTTTTTGTGAAAATGTAAATGAATACACGGATAAAGTAAGAAGGATACACGGCCAAAAGAAGTAATGAGAAGGTTATGTAAAATGAAATAGGCGATGTAAGGTCTTAGGTTTTAAAAGCTTTTTAAACTCTTCATATTTCCTTTTTCTTTATGAAATAAAACAAATAAAAATAATTAAATGAATTTTAAAACTGAAAAAAAGTAAAAATAAAATGAAAATAAATAATTAAATTTAGATAAAATAGAAAAAGAATCAAAGAAATTGTTTAAAAATTGGAAATAGGGCTCAAAAATAACAAATAAATTATCATTAGCCTTGGAAAAATATCTACTTCACTTTAAAAATATTTTATAACAAAATTTGAAGTAAAATAATTTCTATAATAATTTCAAAATGATATAAATTCAATTTTTAAAATAATTTCAAAAAATATTGGGTTGTTACAAAAATTGGGTTTGCAAATTGAAGAAGTCTTTGTATGGACCTAAGTAGTCGCTTAGACAATTGTACAAGAGGTTTGACTCTTTTATGCTTTCACTTGGTTTTGATCGTAGCATCAAAGATGCTTGTGTGTACTTCAAGCATTTAAAGAATGGTAGATGTTTGTGCCCACTCTTGTACGTGGATGATATGTTGATTGCTTCCAAGGACAAGGCTGAATCGATAGTTTAAAGCGAAAGCTAAAAGCGGAATTCGAAATGAAAGACCTTGAAGAAGAAAAGAAAATTTTGGGTATGGAAATCCAAAGCGATAGAAAGCTAAGACTTTTGAGCCTCACTCAAAAAAGTACATTCAAAAGGTTAGCATGGAAGGGGGAAAGGCAATCAGCACACTCATGTCTTTGCACATACAGCTTTCTGTTAAAGACTCTTAGATCTCGAAAAAGGACAAGGTTTATATAATGAAGGTCCTATATGCAAGTGCAATTGGCAGCTTGATGTATGCAATGGTCTATATTAGGCCCGACATTGCACAGCCAGTTTGTGAGTAGGTTCATGCAAAATCCAGTAAAGACGCATTGGGGAGCAGTGAAGTGTATCTTCAGATATCTTAGAGGAACTCTAAACCATGGACTTGTCTTTGGCGGTAAAGGAAGAGATTTCAGCTTGGTTGGATTTTGTGATTCCGACTATGCCGGTGACAGAGATCGAAGAAATTCAGCCTTCGGATATGTGTTCACCATTGGTGGGATAGCGATCGGTTGGAGTGCGAGGTTGCAGACGATTGTGGTTTTGTCCACCATAGAGGCAAAGCTCATAGCTGCGGTTGAAGCAGCAAAGGAGCCGATTTATTTGAGGCGGCTGTTGTGTGATTTGGGCTTCGTATATAAAGGCGTGGATGTATACTATGATAGTCAGAGTGCAATTCACTTAGCTGAAATTCTGGTGTTCAACTCGAGGACGAAGCATATTGAGGTGAGAGAGTCATTACTTGTCTCGATGAGTGAAGAGAAGCTTGTTCATGTTTAGAAAGTTCACATGAAGGAGAATGTAGCAGACATGTTTACCAAGTCATTGCCAGTTGCTAAGTTCGAGCATTGCTCGGACTTTATTCGCTTAATGAAGTGTTAGGTGCCACAGGCTGGCATGGGAGGAGAGCTGAGCTGGTTCATGGAGACATTTGTTTTCATGGTGAAGATTGATAGGTTCTACACGGACTGGGTACTTCAAACTCTTTGGTGACAGGAGATGGCTTCGCCGGAGTTCGTTAATAGAGTGTAATGGGTGATGGCATTGCCGAAGCTCATTGGGTAAGCATGCATTGCTTAGAGCATGAAGGTGTATACGAAGTTGGGAGGCTTGTACGGAATTTGGTATCAAGGTGGAGATTATAAGAGATGATACCTGGAATTCGTAAAGAAACATCGCCATTGGAGAAGCTTCGAGGATGAGCTACAAACCCTAAGTCACATAGCTGAAGGAAAGCGGAGGAGGAAATGCAGACTAAATTTTTGGTCTAGTGGAGTTCGTTCAGGGATAAAGTGGATCTCGTTCGGTGGAAGACCGGACCAAAAATTTGGTCTGGTAATTGTCCTTCGATCAGTAGTGAAATCAGCAGTGAAGACAAGAGGAAGTTTTGTTCGGTAATAGGTGATGCCGGACCAAAGATTTGGTCTAGTGGTGATTTGGTTCGGTGGCCAGTGCAATGCTTGCCTGGAAGAAGGGGACAATGCCGAACGAAATATCTCGTTTGGTATTTGACATGTCGGACCAAAACCAAGTAGAAGGTCGAACCAAATATTTGATTCGGTGTTACAGCAGTGCCAAACCAGATGCATATGCCGAACCAAATGTACCGCTCCAGATGTTTGGTTCGAGAACTGGCTTTTGTCGGTCCAGATGCGCCATGCTATGCCAAACCAGTTTGTCGGTCTAAATGTTTTGTTCGGAATTGGAAGATGCCGGTCCAGACCTTGAGTGTTGTTTGTTGAACCAAATCTTGCCAAACCAGATGCATGCCGAACCAAACTTCAAGGCTGCTATATAGTAGTTATCCCTCCTCGTATCTTCACTCTATAAATAGTGGAGCTTCTGGACAATAGTGAAAGCCATCCAAGAGAGCTGAAACTCTGCAGAATTTTGTCTGTATTGTTAATTTTTCTTATGTATAGCCTCCAAAAGTGAATCAATCTTGTAATTCTAATCTTTCAGTGATTAATAAAATCTCTTCTCTCCAAGTGAACATACAATGTCTCGCGGTAGTGCAACCACTATAAATACCGGTGTTATTTATTTTTCTTCATTGCATTGATATGTGATTGTTTGTTCTGGTGTTTATCTATGTTTGTTCCGTCTCACTACAATCACGATCCGGTTGTTTTCTGCTGCATTGGGTTTTTTATTCTCTTAGACTGATCATTCAAAGGGATATCCCCCAACAATTATTACCATTTAATTTTTAATTTTCTTGTATGGATTAATTAGGTGTTTAAGTGTGTTATGAAAATGATATAATAAAAAAATAACTCTATTTTCTTTTGGAAATTGGCTTCCCAAGTATTTGTTTATCATTATTGTAAGCTATTAGATTACTTTATGATATTTGTTGGAATATGGTGGAATGTGTGTTTGATTAAGCAAACGAATTAATTAGAGTTGGATCACTTTCTGACGCAGCGGATTAAACAAAACAATCTTCGATCGGTGAAAGTAGTAATCGGTGGATTGGAAGATACTGAAATGCCCGAATTCGTTGATCCGAAGATACCGAACTCTAGCTATCCCGAACTCGTTGATCGCGCACGATACCGGGTTCAAAGATCTTCAATTCTTCAAGCGTTGATCAAGCGCACTTGATTCCGCGAATCGGCTTCTACAATCGTTGAATCGAGCGCACTCGATTATCCGAAAGAGGAGATAGGAGATTACACTCAACTACCAATTTAAATGAAAGCACACAGCAATCAAAAGAGAATTTTATTCAATATTCAACAACCTTACAAAATGACTCCACTTGCCTATTTATAGGCTACAACAATTACAACAGAAAATGACAACTCTTAGGTCGTGAGCGACCTACGACCTAAGCTCACGCGACCTAAAAACTTAGGCGACTTAACATAGTTACATCTCAAGACCCATTATACATGCGGCTTAACAAACACGACTTAGTATAGGTCGGCAGCGACCTAAAATATTACAACATAAGAAAATACAACACCTTACAACGTCTTACATAGGTCGTACACGACCTAAAGTACACCCTTTAAAAGACAGACGACATACGACTTAACAAATGAACGGTATCTAGAGCTTCGCGACCTAAGATGAACGGCATCACTTCATTAGCGACCTAACAGAAGCGCTTCAGAAAATCTTCACGACTTAAAGTTTCTCGCGACTTAAATCAACGGCATAGGATAAAGCGGCATAACAATCTACGGCCACAAGCTTCAGCGACTTAAGAACATACGCATCAGAAACTTCGCGACCTAAGCTTTAGGTCGGTAACGACCTAAAAAAACATGTAGCGACTTAAGGACTTCACGCCTTAACTTCTTGCGACCTAGCTCCTTGCGACCTAACTTAGGTCGTTCCATTTTAGCTCGTAGTATCTTTAACTCGTTGAGTCGTTCCAGCGTTCTACCTACCAACTCGTTAGGTCGTAGACATCCTTCCACAAGTCGTGAGCGACCTAAAAACCCATTAGGTCGTGAGCGACTTAAAACTTCAGCTTTCAACAAATTAGGTCGTAACTCGTCATCAGTAGGTCGTCCCTTGGCTACATGACCTAACTGCTTGCTATCTCGCTTATCTTCCATAAGTCGTACCAACGACTTATAAGCTTTGCTAGGTCATAGCCTTTTCTCCCGGACTTGGTTAAGTCGTAACCCTCCCCCGTTAAGTCGTAGCTCCTCCTCACGTGGCTCCTTAGGTCGTAGACGACCTACAACTTCTACGTTAGGTCGCAAAGCTTGGTCACGACTTATGCCTTTGACAAATGAGGGTTGTGCTGCATCATCCTCCCTAGGTTGAGAAAAATTCGACCTCGAATTTGTAAATTCTTCTCTATCAGCTCGTTCATCTCCGTGATATGGTACGAGATGTTTAACATTGAACACATCAGACGTATACACATCATCTGGCAGCTTCAGTTTATAAACATTTTCATTGATTCATTTCACAACTTCCACCGGACCAATTTTTCGTGCTTTCAATTTATTGTAAGCGCCTACCGGAAAACGATCTTTTGTTAACACTGCATAAACCAAATCACCTTCATGAAATTCAACACTTCTTCCTTTCAAATCTGCAGATTGTTTATACTTCTCATTTGCTTTCTCTAATCGTTCTTGAACGATTTTATGACATTCCGTCAACCCTTCAACAAAATCAGCAGCTTTCTTAATTGTCCCCTTTGAGTGTGGTATCACCGTTAAATCCAACGGCCCTTTCGGTAAGCTCGAATAAACAATCTGGAATGGACTGAACCCAGTACTTCGATTCACAGCATGATTATGGGCAAACTCTGCCTGGCATAACTTCACATCCCAACTCTTCAGATTGTCTTGAACAAGACACCTCAACAAATTTCCCAATGATCTATTAACCACCTCTGTTTGTCCATCAGTTTGCGGATGATAAGCACTACTAAATTTCAGCTTCGTTCCCACCATCTTCCACAAACTTAGCCAAAAATGACTCAGAAAATGTGTATCTCTATCCGACACAATAGATTCTGGCAATCCATGAAGTCGATAGATTTCCTTGAAAAACAACTGAGCAACATGAACAGCATCCGTCGTCTTCTTACAAGCAATAAAATGTACCATTTTTGAAAACCGATCAACCACCACATAAATGGAATCATTTCCACGCTGTGTCCTTGGCAACCCCAACACAAAATCCATACTCACATCAACCCAAGGTTTAGTTGGTACCGGTAACGGCATATATAAACCAGCATTAGTCGCAGTTCCTTTTGAAACCTGACAAATATGACAACGCTCCACAAACTTTTCTACCTCTTTCCTCATTGAAGGCCAAAAGTAAGACTGTGAAATCAACTGTAAAGTACGGTCTCTCCCAACATGTCCCTCTTCGTGTAACTCCTTGATAATCTTCATTCTCAGACTACCCTCCGGTATGCACAATCGATTTCCTTTGAACAGAAAACCATCTACCATCAAAAACTCATCCGTCTTTCCCTCCTTGACTTTATCAACCACCTAGCATCAGCCACCCGATTCGTCACCCCTGACTTGTGTTTAACAACAAAAGTAAACTGCTGCAGATATGCAATCCACGATGCATGTCTCACTGAAATCTTATCAACCATCTAGCATCAGCCACCCGATTCGTCACCCCTGACTTGTGTTTAACAACAAAAGTAAACTGCTGCAGATATGCAATCCACGATGCATGTCCCACTGAAATCTTATCTTGTCCTTGTAAATGCTTCAACGCCTCATGATCAGTGTAGAGAACAAACTCTTTCTAAAATAGATAATGCCTCCAGTGTTTGATAGATTGCACAACAGCATAAAATTCCACATCATATGTACTGTATCTCATCTTTGCTCCAGATAACTTCTCACTGAAATAGGCAATCGGACGTCCCCTCTGACTCAACACTCCTCCAATTCCAACCTTCGACGCATCAGTGTGTAGCTCAAACAACAACTGAAAATCAGGTAATACAAGAATTGGTGTAGATGTCAGCAACTCCTTGATCTTTCCAAAAGCATTCCCTGCTTCCTCTGACCATGTAAATTGTTTACCCTTCATACAATCAGTCACAGGTGCCATCACACTACTAAAGTGTGGAATGAATCTTCGATAGAATGAAGCCAACCCGTGAAAACTACAAACTTCCGTTATCGTCTTGGGCTGCGGCCAATCTCTGATAGCTTCGATTTTACTTTGGTCAACCTGTATTCCTTCCTCTGATACAACATACCCCAAAAATAAAACACTTCTCGCCATAAAAACACATTTCTTCGTAGCAGCATAGAATTGTTCTTCTCGAAGAATAATTAACACTTTCTTCAAATGCTGAACATGTTCTTCTGTACTAGCACTGTAGATCAGAATATCGTCAAAGTAAACCACCACAAATTTCCCAATGTATGGCCTAAAAATCTGGTTCATCACCCTCATGAATGTACTTGGTGCATTTGATAGACCAAACGGCATTACCAGCCATTCATACAAGCCTTCCCTCGTCTTGAATGCTGTCTTCCATTCGTCCCCTGGTCTAATGCGAATCTGATGATAACCGCTCTTCAAGTCAATCTTAGAAAAGATTACGGACCCACTGATCTGATACAATAAATCATCAAGCCTCGGCATCGGAAATATGTATCTGACTGTGATCTTATTCAATGCTCTACTATCTGTGCACATCCTCCACGTTCCATCCTTTTTTGGTACCAATAAAGCTGGTACAGCACAAGGACTTAAACTCTCCTACACACGCCCCTGTTCAAGCAATTCCTCTACCTGCCTCCGCAACTCCTCATGTTCCTTCGGACTCATCCGATAATGTGGTCTGTATGGCAAAACTGCTCCCGGAACAAGATCGATTTGATGTTGTATGTCTCTCAAAGGCGGTAACTCCTTTGGTAACTCATCTGGAAATACATCTTCAAATTCTTTCAAGATTGGTTTCGCTTCTTCGGGTATTTCAACCTCTTTACTGCTCTCTCGCCCAATTAACAAAAACACCTCAGGCTCCTCTTCAACTTCTTTAACAAACTCCTTCAAAGACAATAAAGTTTTCAGCTCTTCAATCTCTTCTGACTTACTTTCTCCCGATTGTCTCTTCTTTGGAACTAAGTGATGAAGCGGCATACCTGGATGATGCGGTATATCTCGAGTGGAAGACCAAGAGCTCCGACCTACGACCTAATCCCAGTTCCGACCTATCATCACCGACCCACGACCTAAAGTTGCCTCCGACCCATCACCGCGACTCACGACACCACTTCGCTGCCACCCAAAACCCTAGTTCGCGACACGACCTAAAGCCTAAGTCGGAGCCGAGATACCCCATAAGTCGGAGACGAGATATCCATAAGTCGGCGACAAGATACCCATAAGTCGGAACCGAGATATTCCTCATGAGTCGATTGCCGAGATAAGCTGAGTCGATGCCGAGGTAAAGGGAACCACTGCCAATTCTAAGTCGTGAACGAAGATTAGGTCGGCAGAGAAACGAACGAAAATTAGGTCGGCAGAGAAAGTAAGTCTTCACCTATAGGTCGTAACCGACCTAAACACTTTGTTTTTTTTCTTTTGTGTTTTTTGGTATGTTGAGTTGTAACGACTATAAATAGTGGGTGAGTTGTAACTTTTGAAGGTTGTTGAATATTGAATAAAATTCTCTTTTGTTAGCTTGTTGCTTTCAATTTCAATTGGTAGTCGAGTGTATCTCCTATCTCCACTAACGTCATTCGAGTGCGCTCGGATCATCGTTTGTTGAAGCCGATTCACGGTATCTTGTGCGCAAGATCAACGTCGAAGAATCGTAGATCTCTTTCCGGTATCTTCGGATCAACGAGTCAGAGATAGCTAGAGTTCGGTATCTTCGGATCAACGAATTCGGGCAATTCAGCATTCATCAATCCATCGACTGCTACTTTCATCGATTGAAGATCGTTTTGAATTATCCGCTGCATCAGTTTGGTATCAGAGCTTGTTTTAGCCAATCATAGCTAAATCGAGTCTTGGAGCCGAGGATTTGAAGTGTTGAAGTTGTGTTCATCGTGTTCGTCATATTTTGCAACAAAGTTGGAGTTTTCGATCCATTTCATTTTGGATCAAAGTTCGAAAGGTGTTTGAAACTTGAAGTGTGAATTTGTTGAAGTGTTTGTGAAGAATTCAATCATGCCGCCAAGACGAGTTCAACGTCATCGCAATATTAATGCTTTATACGGAAGAGAAGAAGCCGACGAAATGGAGCAACGAATCAACGAGAATTTCAATGAGAAGCTTACGGAAGGGATTGGTCGATTAGAGAGAATGATGCTTGAAATGAGTCAAAATCAGAGAAGGGTTTCACCTGAATCGAGCCATGGAAGAAGTAGAGTTTCACCACATTCTAATCGGGAGAGAAGTGTTGATAGTGATCATAGAAGCGTGGATCGAGATTGTGATAGAAATGTTGATGATCGAGGTCGTGGTAGAAATGTGACTGATCGAGAACGGAGAAATGTGGATCGTAGGAATGTTGGTGGAAGGAATGGTGGTGGTAGAGATGTTGGTGGTCAGGATCGACATCGATATACATCGGATGGAGAAGAAGAGTATGATGGTGGTAGTGTTCATGGACGAGGACGTGGACGAGGAAGGAATCAATCGGAGTACGATCACAAGTGGGAATCGGGGATGAAAACTGAAATTCCTGAATTCAAAGGTGGTATGCAAGCCGAAGAGTTTTTGGATTGGATGGCTAATGTTGAAGAAATTTTTGATTTCAAAGAAGTTCCAGAACGTCGTAGAGTGAAGTTGGTTGCTACAAGGTTGAGGGGTCGAGCTTTGGCATGGTGGCAGCAAACTAAACTTACACGTGAACGAATGGGGAAGTCAAAAGTTGAATCTTGGGAGAAGATGAAGAAATTGATGAAAGCAACGTTCTTACCTTACAATTATCAATCTCTGATGTATCAACGTTTGCAGAACTTGAGGCAGGGCACAAAGACTGTTAATGATTACGCGGATGAGTTTTACCAGCTTATTGCGAGGAATGACATTATGGAGACGGAAGAGCAGCTGACATCTAGATTCATTGGGGGATTGAGAATGCAGATTCAGGATATGGTTAATATGTTCGATCCAAGATCTGTGGCGGAAGCACATCAGAAAGCGTTGGCTTGGGAGAAGCAGGGACGACGAGGGGGTGGTGTGTTTACGAATTCCAATAATCAAGTGAAGGGTGTTGGTGGAAGTTCTAATGTGTCTAAACCTATCAGTAAACTAGTGGTGAAGGAGGTTGAGAAGGCAAAGGTTAACAACGGTTTCAAATGTTACAACTGTCAGGAGTTGGGTCATAAAAGCAATGAGTGTCCAAAGCCAAAGAAGAGAGCAATGATTGCTGAGGTTGAGGATGAGGATGAAGAAGCTGAATGCTCTAATTCTTTGCCAGTTGAGGAGGAAGACTTACTGTCGGGAGATGACGGGTATGCATTGATGATGAGGAGAAGTTGTTTAACACCGAAGCAAGAGGAGGAAAGTAGTTGGTTGAGGAACAATATCTTTCAATCTACATGCACTATTCTGGGAAGAGTTTGTAAATTTGTTATTGATGCTGGGAGTTGCGATAATATTATCTCTACAGAAGCAGTGAAGAAGTTGGAGTTGAAAACTGAGAAACATCCTAAACCGTACAAGTTAGCTTGGTTGAGGAAGGGTGGTGAAGTGAAAGTTGGACGTAGAGCTTGTGTGAAGTTTTCAATTGGGAAGAAATACAAGGATGAGGTTTGGTGTGACGTAATAGACATGGATGTGTGTCATCTGTTGTTGGGCAGGCCATGGCAGTTTGATAGAGCAGTACAACATGATGGACGGACCAACAGTTACAGTTTCATGTTCGAAGGTACAAAGATTACTCTGGTTCCGAAGAAACGCCAACAGGAAGAAAACAAAGTGGAGGAAATCGAAGAGCTGAAAACTTTATTGACTTTGAAGGAGTTTGTTAAAGAAGTTGAAGAAGAGCCGGAAGTATTCTTGTTGATTGGACGAGAAAACAGTGAAGAGGTTGAAATTCCAGAAGAAGTTAAACCAGTTCTGAAAGAATTTGACGATGTATTTCCAGAGGAGTTACCAACGGAGTTGCCACCGTTGAGGGATATACAACATCAGATAGATCTTGTTCTCGGTGCTGTATTGCCACACAGACCACATTATCGAATGAGTCCGAAGGAACATGAAGAATTGCGGAGGCAGGTAGAGGAATTGCTTGAACAGGGGCGTGTGCAGGAGAGTCTGAGTCCTTGTGCTGTACCAGCTTTATTGGTACCCAAGAAGGATGGGACATGGAGAATGTGCACTGACAGTCGAGCATTGAATAAGATTACCGTGAGATATAGATTTCCAATGCCGAGGTTGGATGACTTGTTGGATCAGATAAGCGGAGCTACTATCTTTTCTAAGATTGATTTGAAGAGCGGATATCATCAAATTCGTATCAGACCAGGAGATGAGTGGAAGACTGCTTTTAAAACCAGGGAGGGTCTATACGAATGGTTAGTCATGCCATTTGGTTTATCCAATGCACCAAGTACTTTCATGAGGGTGATGAATCAGATTTTTCGACCGTTCATTGGGAAATTCGTGGTGGTGTATTTTGATGATATTCTTATTTACAGTGGGAGTCCAGAGGAACATTTGAAGCATCTTAGAGAAGTGCTGATGGTATTGCGACAAGAACAATTCTATGCTGCAACGAAGAAATGCGTGTTCATGACGCATAGTGTTTTATTTCTGGGGTATGTTGTTTTAGAGAAAGGAATACAGGTTGACCAAGGTAAAGTTGAGGCGATCAGAAACTGGCCGCAACCCAAGACGATAACGGAAGTTCGTAGTTTTCACGGGTTGGCTTCATTTTATCGAAGGTTTATTCCACACTTTAGTAGTGTGATGGCGCCTGTTACAGATTGTATGAAAGGCAAACAGTTTTCATGGTCAGAGGAAGCAGGGATTGCTTTTGGAAAAATCAAGGAATTGCTGACATCTGCACCAATTCTAGTGCTACCTGATTTTCAGTTGGTGTTTGAACTACATACTGATGCATCCAAGGTTGGGATTGGAGGGGTGTTGAGTCAAAAGGGGCGTCCTATTGCATATTTCAGTGAGAAGTTGTCCGGAGCGAAGATGCGATACAGTACATATGATGTGGAGTTTTATGCTGTTGTACAATCTATTAAACACTGGAGACACTATCTATTTCAGAAGGAGTTCGTTCTTTACACTGATCATGAAGCATTGAAGCATTTGCAAGGGCAAGACAAGATTTCAGCGAGACATGCATCGTGGATTGCATATCTGCAACAGTTTACTTTTGTTGTTAAACACAAGTCAGGGGTGACAAATCGTGTGGCTGATGCTTTGAGTAGGAGGAGTCATTTGTTGACTACGCTGAAAGTTGAAGTGGCGGGGTTTGAAATGTTGCCGGAATTATTTGTTGAAGATCCTTACTTCATGAAGTTTGTTGATAAAGTTAAGGAGGGAAAGACGGATGAGTTTTTGATGGTAGATGGTTTTCTTTTTAAAGGAAGTCGATTGTGCATCCTGGAGGGTAGTCTGAGAATGAAGATTATCAAGGAGTTACACGAAGAGGGACATGTTGGGAGAGACCGTACCTTGCAGTTAATTTCACAGTCCTACTTTTGGCCATCAATGAGGAAAGAGGTGGAAAGGTTTGTGGAAAGGTGCCATATTTGTCAGGTTTCAAAAGGAACAGCGACGAATGCGGGGCTATATATACCGTTACCTGTGCCTACCAAACCATGGGTTGATATCAGCATGGACTTTGTGTTGGGATTGCCGAGAACGCAGCGTGGTAATGATTCCATAATGTGGTGGTTGACAGGTTCTCGAAGATGGCACACTTTATTGCTTGTAAGAAAACGGCAGATGCTGTTCATGTTGCTCAGTTGTTTTTTAAGGAGATCTATCGACTTCATGGATTGCCAGAATCTATTGTGTCAGATAGAGATACTCGATTTCTGAGTCACTTTTGGTTGAGTTTGTGGAAAATGGTGGGAACAAAGCTGAAGTTTAGTAGTGCTTATCATCCGCAAACTGATGGACAAACGGAGGTGGTTAATCGATCGTTGGGAAACTTGTTGAGGTGTCTTGTTCAAGATAATCTAAAGAGTTGGGATGTGAAGTTATGTCAGGCAGAATTTGCCCATAATCATGCTGTGAATCGAAGTACTGGGTTCAGTCCATTCCAGATTGTTTATTCGAGCTTACCGAAGGGCCCGTTGGATTTAACGGTAATACCACAATCAAAGAAGACAGTTAAGAAAGCTGCTGATTTTGTTGAAGGGTTGACGGAGTGCCATAGAATCGTTCAGGAACGATTGGAAAAGACAAATGAGAAGTACAAACAAATGGCGGATAAGAAACGAAGGAGTGTAGTCTTCAAAGAGGGTGATTTTGTTTACGCGGTATTGACGAAAGATCGTTTTCCAGTTGGGACTTACAACAAGCTGAAAGCTCGCAAGATTGGACCAGTAGAAATCTTGAAGAAAATCAATGACAATGCTTATCAGTTAAAGTTGCCAGATCACATTCACACTGCTGACGTTTTCAACGTTAAACATTTGATTCCGTACCAGGGAGATGAGCTTGTTGAAGAAGAGAGAAGTACAAATTCGAGGTCGAATTTTTGTCAACAAGGGGAGGATGATGAAGCGGCATACCTGGATGATGCAGTATATCTCGAGTGGAAGACCAAGAGCTCCGACCTACGACCTAATCCCAGTTCCGACCTATCATCACCGACCCACGACCTAAAGTTGCCTCCGACCCATCACCGCGACTCACGACACCACTTCGCTGCCACCCAAAACCCTAGTTCGCGACACGACCTAAAGCCTAAGTCGGAGCCGAGATACCCCATAAGTCGGAGACGAGATATCCATAAGTCGGCGACGAGATACCCATAAGTCAGAACCGAGATATTCCCCATGAGTCGATTGCCGAGATAAGCTGAGTCGATGCCGAGGTAAAGGGAACCACTGCCAATTCTAAGTCGTGAACGAAGATTAGGTCGGCAGAGAAACGAACGAAAATTAGGTCGGCAGAGAAAGTAAGTCTTCACCTATAGGTCGTAACCGACCTAAACACTTTGTTTTTTTTCTTTTGTGTTTTTTGGTATGTTGAGTTGTAACGACTATAAATAGTGGGTGAGTTGTAACTTTTGAAGGTTGTTGAATATTGAATAAAATTCTCTTTTGTTAGCTTGTTGCTTTCAATTTCAATTGGTAGTCGAGTGTATCTCCTATCTCCACTAACGTCATTCGAGTGCGCTCGGATCATCGTTTGTTGAAGCCGATTCACGGTATCTTGTGCGCAAGATCAACGTCGAAGAATCGTAGATCTCTTTCCGGTATCTTCGGATCAACGAGTCAGAGATAGCTAGAGTTCGGTATCTTCGGATCAACGAATTCGGGCAATTCAGCATTCATCAATCCATCGACTGCTACTTTCATCGATTGAAGATCGTTTTGAATTATCCGCTGCATCACTAAGATAATCTTCGTGCCTTCAAACATAAAACTGTAGCTATTGGTCCGACCGTCATGTTGTACTGCTCGATCATACTGCCATGGTCTTCCCAATAATAAGTGGCAAACATCCATCTCTACTACATCACACCATATTTCATCTTTGTATTTCTTCCCAATAGAGAATGGAACACGAACTCGTCTATCCACTTTCACTTCTCCTCCTTTTCTCAACCATGCTAACTTGTATGGATTTGGATGTTTCTCTGTCTTCAATTTCAATTTTGTCACAGCCTCGGTTGAAATGATATTGTCACAGCTTCCTGCGTCGATCACAAACTTACACACCTTTCCCAGAATAGTACATGTTGACTGAAAGATATTACTCCTCAACCAACTAGCTTCCTCATGCTTCGGTGTTAAACACGATCTCCTCAGCATTAGATTACAACCTTCATCTCCTGACGCAATATCCTGCTCATCCTCCTCAACTGGACTAGAACAATCCCCATCAACATCCTCATCTTCAACTTCTGCAATCATGGTTCGTTTCTTCGGCTTTGGACACTCATTGCTTTTATGACCCAATTCCTGACAATTGTAACATTTGAAACCATTGTTAGCCCTTGCCTTCTCAACCTCCTTCACCACTGGTCTACTGATAGGTTTAGAAATATTAGAACTCCCACTAACACCCTTCACTTGATTGTTAGAATTAGTAAACACACCACCTCCTCCTCGTCCCTGCTTCTCCCAAGCCAACGCTTTCTGATGTGCTTCTGCTACAGATCTAGGATCGAACATATTAACCATATCCTGAATCTGCATTCTCAATCCCCCAATGAATCTAGATGTCAGCTGCTCTTCCGTCTCCATAATGTCATTTCGAGCAATCAGTTGGTAAAATTCATCAGCATAGTCATTAACTGTCTTTGTGCCCTGCCTCAAGTTCTGCAAATGTTGATACATTAAAGATTGATAATTGTAAGGTAAGAACGTTGCTTTCATCAATTTCTTCATCTTCTCCCAAGATTCAATCTTTGACTTCCCCATTCGTTCACGTGTAAGTTTAGTTTGTTGCCACCATGCCAAAGCTCTACCCCTCAGCCTCGTAGCAACCAACTTCACTCTACGATGTTCTGGAACTTCTTTGAAATCAAAAATTTCTTCAACATTAGCCATCCAATCTAGAAACTCCTCCGCTTGCATACCACCTTTGAATTCAGGAATTTCAGTCTTCATCCCCGACTCCCACTTGTGATCATATTCAGAGTAATTTCTTCCTTGTCCTCGAACACTACCACCATCATATTCCTCTTCAAAATCAGATGTATATCGTTGTCTATCTCGTCCACCCACATCTCTACTACCATTACGTCTTCCACCATCATCCCTTCTATCTACATTCCTCCGTTCACGATCATTCACGTTCCTCCCACGCCCTTGATCATTTTCAACACATCTGTCTCGATTGGAATGTGGCGAGACTCTACTACCCCCATGGTTAGATTCTGGTGAAACCCTTCTCCGATTTTGATTCATTTCCGTCATAAGCTTCTCTAACCGGCCAATTCCTTCGTTAAGCTTTTCACTAAAGTTTTCATTGATTCTTTGCTCCATCTCATCAGCTTCTTCTCTTCGATACAAAGCTTCTACGTTTTGGTGGCGATTAGCTCTTCTTGGCGGCATACTTGAAATTTTTACAAACACTTCAACACTTCAAAATTCAAACACTTTTCGGACTTTGATCCAAAAAGAAACGGATCGAAAACTTCCACTTTGTAGCAAATCGCGATGAACACGATGGACAAAGTTTCGGCCTCCAATACAAGTCCGATCAAACAACTTCGAACAATGATGAACACTTCTTCCTCTCGGCCACGGCTCAAACTTCAAACTTCTCGGCCAAACAACTTCAACTTCAAAATGATTAGGCTCCAAGTCTCGATCTAACTATGATTGGTTAGAACAAGCTCTGATACCAAAACAGACGCAGCGGATTAAACAAAACAATCTTCGATCGGTGAAAGTAGTAATCGGTGGATTGGAAGATACTGAAATGCCCGAATTCGTTGATCCGAAGATACCGAACTCTAGCTATCCCGAACTCGTTGATCGCGCACGATACCGGGTTCAAAGATCTTCAATTCTTCAAGCGTTGATCAAGCGCACTTGATTCCGCGAATCGGCTTCTACAATCGTTGAATCGAGCGCACTCGATTATCTGAAAGAGGAGATAGGAGATTACACTCAACTACCAATTTAAATGAAAGCACACAGCAATCAAAAGAGAATTTTATTCAATATTCAACAACCTTACAAAATGACTCCACTTGCCTATTTATAGGCTACAACAATTACAACAGAAAATGACAACTCTTAGGTCGTGAGCGACCTACGACCTAAGCTCACGCGACCTAAAAACTTAGGCGACTTAACATAGTTACATCTCAAGACCCATTATACATGCGGCTTAACAAACATGACTTAGTATAGGTTGGCAACGACCTAAAATATTACAACATAAGAAAATACAACACCTTACAACGTCTTACATAGGTCGTACACGACCTAAAGTACACCCTTTAAAAGACAGACGACATACGACTTAACAAATGAACGGTATCTAGAGCTTCGCGACCTAAGATGAACGGCATCCCTTCATTAGGGATCTAACAGAAGCGCTTTAGAAAATCTTCACGACTTAAAGTTTCTCGCGACTTAAATCAACGGCATAGGATAAAGCGGCATAACAATCTACGGCCACAAGCTTCAGCGACTTAAGAACATACGCATCAGAAACTTCGCGACCTAAGCTTTAGGTCGGTAACGACCTAAAAAAACATGTAGCGACTTAAGGACTTCATGCCTTAACTTCTTGCGACCTAGCTCCTTGCGACCTAACTTAGGTCGTTCCATTTTAGCTCGTAGTATCTTTAACTCGTTGAGTCGTTCCAGCGTTCTACCTACCAACTCGTTAGGTCGTAAACATCCTTCCACAAGTCGTGAGCGACCTAAAAACCCATTAGGTCGTGAGCGACTTAAAACTTCAGCTTTCAACAAATTAGGTCGTAACTCGTCATCAGTAGGTCGTCCCTTGGCTACATGACCTAATTGCTTGCTATCTCGCTTGTCTTCCTTAAGTCGTACCAACGACTTATAAGCTTTACTAGGTCGTAGTCTTTTCTCCCTGACTTGGTTAAGTCGTAACCCTCCCCCGTTAAGTCGTAGCTCCTCCTCACGTGGCTCCTTAGGTCGTAGACGACCTACAACTTCTACGTTAGGTCGCAAAGCTTGGTCACGACTTATGCCTTGGACAAATGAGGGTTGCGCTGCATCACTTTCTCTCGTAAAAAACTAGAGGAAATGGTTCACTCATGAAATCTAGAAACTAGATTACAGTTCAACTGGTTTGGATTGAATAAGTCATCTTCCCACAGTTGATTCAGTTATGGCCTAATTTGATCCATATAGTCGAGTTCCAAATTTGAAATGAATATAGAAAGTGATCTTGGTTGGAATTTATTTTTGTTTTGTTGATTAGCTGACTAAACTTTTTCCCCCATCGAATATATATTTTAAAAACTGAATAAGGATGACGATTTCTAATAATAACTATAAAAAATGATATAACGATAAGTTCGTTAAAAGAATCGGCCAAAAATTGCTTAAAGCCTCTAGCTCTGTCGAGACTTCCATTGTTAAAAATTTGATTATCTATTGGACCTGAATCCGAGCTAATTATGTTTGAGATTTGTGAAACAATAGCATTTTACTTGTTATAATTCATAAGTGACGAAGTTCTATATAATTTTTTTTACTGAGCTTATGAAACTCCTTATGTTGCTTCAAATTTGATATGCTATTTCATTGCATATGGTGTTCCTTATTTGAGAAAATTTAAATTTGATAACTGAAATTGATATTGTTTTGACAAGTATAGCTGAGCTACCATATAGTTTCAGTTAGGTAGTATCTTTTGTAAAGTAAATGCGGGACTGTACAATATTGACATAACAATATATACATGGAAATTGCATTGCTTTCTAGCTATAATTGTAATATTTAATATACAACATGCTTGCTATGGTTCCTAACCACAGAAGTCAGGATAAAAGAAAAGATGAAGCATAAAAATAATATATTTAAAACTCTTCGTTGAGGTATGGTACCAATCTTTATAAGGTAGTGCAGGCTAATAAATTCGATTAGAGTTTGAAGTTGTATGGTAATGAAAAGATCACATTTATTATTTATACATAGGATGGATTGAGCTAAGATTGGGCTATGCTTTATTTTAATAGGCTAAAGTAAAGTACAAAGTTTTCGGTAAAAGAAACTTGCTATTCCGGTTAGGGCAGTGGCCATAGCTACTATAGTGTACATCCGCCTCTGATCCTAGTCATGCCAATATTGACGGTTGAATTAACATCTTTTTACAAAGAACAAGTAAAGATTTAAATCTCTAATGTGAAAGTAACATAAAACTGAAGAAAAAAAACTAAAGGAATATAAGAGAAAGATGGAGTGATATACAAAAATAATGGAAGCAAACGAAAGGGTAACTATGTTAAAAAAACAAACTGAATGATTATAGAATTTAATTTTAACGATGAATGAAGGAATTTAATTTTATTCATAAATTTTTGCTCCACTTTTACAACCGTCAGCAAAATGTATGACTTGTAAATTATTAAAGAGTGTGAAATCAAGTTTACTTATAAATGTACAACTCAAGTTAATTAGTGTTTATCAATAGAATATGTCACATTCTTTATTGTTCTATTGAACAAATAGGTGTTTCATATATCAAAGAGGAATTTATTACATAAATAAGTTTTAAAGACCATTACATCATAATCATGGCCTAAACACTTATCTCACACTGCAACATACAAACAAAGCACAGAACGTTAAAAAAACATGTGTTTATTTCAAGCATACCCAACAATCGACCATATTATTATCTCAGATGACCGAATTTCTAAATTGACCTACATTCACATTTTCAGTTTTTTGTTTCTGAAAGCTGCTATCCATTCTCATTTTGTAATATTTTCCATACTCAAATTCTTCATACTTAGGTGGATTATTCTCACTAACAATTCCATCCAGAGGTTTTATCATAGTATAGTGAGCCGGGCAGAAGAAGAAAGGGATAGAAAATCGTTCCTTTGTCGAGTTGACGACGACTCTATGCTCGGTGCTTTTGTATCTATCGTTACTCCAGACCTATATTCGAGTAGAGTATATAATATTACTACAATTGATTAGCTATATGACATATATGCGCATATGCAAATACATTCATTCACTTAATTTATGTTGATGTTAAACTAAATGTTCTAAATTCTAACTAGTTGTTTATAAAACAATAAGTACTTAAAATAAGTGATAAAGATAAACAATTACTTGAAATAAATCACTGATGTTGATAATGAATGAGTTGGGGACATAATTAACACGAATCCATTTTCCATCATTTTGTCCCTTTACTTGTAAACCTCCCACGTCATCTTGAGCGAGAATAGTAATGGCACCTATATCTGTGTGGGGATTAACACCAAGCACCCGATCAGGATATGGGCAAGGAGGATAGTGATTGAAAACTATTGTTCTTGTGGCATCCTCATTGAAACAGTCGTTTAAACTCATAGGCAGCAATCCTAATGTCATTACAATCGCTTGTAACAACTTAAATGCTAATTCTTCAACTGCATGAGCATATTCCATGCACGCCTCCCTGAAAGCATAATATTATAACCATGCAAACAAATATTCATTGTACATGCACACAAAAGTTGAATTAAGATGATGTATGTTGATTTAATTAAGAAAAGTTAAGGATATATTACTAGGTAATATTGAAAGAATAATAATGGTTATATTATAAATCAATATAGTTTTAACATGCACAAAAACAAAGTAATATTGAATTAAATATACAAAGAAAAAATGAAAATTATTGATAACTTTACCTCATATAAATCTCTTATGTTTTTTGTGTTTTCAGCATTGTGATATCCAAGAAAATTATTCTCATCTTTTGCAACTTTCATCTTCTCTTCTAACGATAATGTAAAAAACTCTCTCACTATTCGTTGTGCGCGCTCTTGAACTTCTAACGCAATGTTAATCATGGCATTGCGTTAGAAGTTCAAGAGCACGCACAACGAATAGTGAGAGAGTTTTTTACATTATCGTTAGAAGAGAAGATGAAAGTTGCAAAAGATGAGAATAATTTTCTTGGATATCACAATGCTGAAAACACAAAAAACATAAGAGAATGGAAAGAGATATTTGAATATGAGGCGAAAGGATCTGTGAATATTCCGATCAGGAATGTAAACGGTGATTATAAGATTGAAAAGGTTAAAAATAGATGGCCAGAATTTCCACCAAATATCACCACCAAGAAAAACCTCCACTCACTACACGCTTTTGATATTTGTGCCATTGTAATATTTGCGGCGTCATAGTTTGGAACCAATAGTGGAGAGATATCAATTGTTGGTATTCCTTCGCAATCGACAATGTCGTCATTGAGTACTCGTTGTGTCGAGTTTATTTCGAACGTTGATAAATCTTCAGATGGTAGAACCATGTTAAATTTTCTTAGGATGTTTGTGTTGTTTTCGCTAGCTCCCGCCATTTGTTTAGTTTTTTTTTCTCTCACTTTTAATTAAGTTTATTGTGTCTATGTTTCGTTCACTTAGAGGGCATATATATAATATATAATTTCCTATTGATCCAGCACATGAATGGATTCTTGAATAGTAGACTGATTGACAAATAAAAACGAAAAAGGCTAATAATCAACTGTGGGTAGATATTATTTGAAAGGGTGTATATTAGCCTTTTTCGTTTTTATTTGTCAATCAGTCTACTATTCAAGAATCCATTCATGTGCTGGATCAATAGGAAATTATATATTATATATATACCCTCTAAGTAAACGAAACATAGACACAGTAAACTTAATAATAATAAGTTTGGAGGGAATGGATATGATCGCTACTTCGGCTATTCACTGTATTTAAATCTCTATCTTCCTTGGCATTAAATGTATAGATGACAACCGAAACACATTAAACGTTGGCATTAATATCGGGTCTCGATTATTGGTATTGACTGTTTGTTTGTCATAAATAAAATACAACCGAAACACTAAAGTCAATTCATCAGATCAAAATTTTGCAGTTATGTGTCGAAACATGAGAAAATTAAAGTTTGCATTTGTTGGTTCCATAGCAGGTAACTCAATAGAGGAAAATTAAAGTCTTTTTCCCCATAAGAAAACATCAACAGAGGAAAAAAAAACCATGTCTTCTATTATAGAGAGAGTGATTGACGTAGAAGAAGCTAAAGTGCAGATAAAGTTTTCCGTGCCAATGATGATAACCAACATGTGCTTTTATAGTATTTCACTGGTATCAGCCATGTACGCTTTTTGTACTCATCTAATTCATATTATGTTCACGGCTTTACATCAGTTCATAAGCACCCTTACTGCTGCATGTTCATTACGTGGTACTAAATTTTATCCGTGCATCATCTGTATGCATATTCTATTTATTCTTTATTCTACTTAATTGTCTATTTAGTTTGCATATCCTTTTAAGTTTACGTTCATAACTATATCTTGTCCTGGAACAGCATATTTATTATATGTGGATATATTTGTAAACTCAGGTTTCACCAATGAACTCTTCACACCTCAAGGTAACATGTGACATTAGTGTCTTTTATTAAAGGCACACGACACTACTATTACAAACCTTTTCAAATAATAAATATACATACATATACGTAGCAGCATGCAGCATGACTGCATATTTACACACATATATTAAAGTTTATTTGAACGCAAAAGGAAACATAAGACTTGACACAACAAATCTTAACTATTGAATCTTCCCTTGATTTGAACCTTAAGTTGAATAAAGTAAGATTCAATTATCAAGATTTATTGTGTTAAATCTTGTGTTTTATTTTGTGTCTCAATAGCCTTTTCACTACAAGGGAGGCGGCGCTTTCCAACGGCTCTAAGCCGTTGGCGGCCGTTGGAAAGCCGTTGGAAAGGCCGTTGGAATACATTTCAATGCCTTCCAATGTCTTCCAACGCCTCCAACGGAGTTATACCAACGTTTACCAACGGCTCATCTGGCCACGTGGCAAGTTTCGTTGACCAACTTGCCGTTGGTATGCCGTTGGAAAACGTTGATATGGCCGTTGGTAGCCGTTGGAAGCCGTTGTCAATGAATGACCAAATGGTCGTTGGTATCCGTTGGAAGCCGTTTGAAATCTGAAACTTTTTTTTTTGCCCAGCAGCTCCTGCTCACCTCCGGCCACACACAATATCATAAATATCATAACTGCTCCATTTTGAGCGTATTTCCAATAACAATCACATATATATAACCAAACACAATATAATAATCAAATCATACACATAAACAACCAAACCATCAAAACAAACTAAATTCTACATCCATCAAATTAGTTTCTACATCAAAACCAAACGTCATCCAAACCAACCGCCATCATATATACAAACAAAACACATACAAAGCCATCACCAATCGTCATCCAAACCATCACCAAATGTTTAAGACATCCAAACACATCACCAAATGTCTAACACATCCAAACCATCACCAAATGTCTAACACCATACAACAATATATACAAACCATCACCACTCCACACATAAGAAAACATCTCAAACATACCTCAACTCACTCGCCAGCAGAACCACCGGAGGAAGGAAACCGCCCGTATTGCTCCATGAACTCCGCCACTTTATTGTTTAGCTACTCCATTTGTTCTTCACGGCGGCGATCGCGGTCTTGAAGCGTGGCGATCTGGGCTCGTAGCTGTGCGATCTCCTCCTTATCTTGAGCCCTCTGGTAGTTCTTCTGCACTACGTCAACCTGTAAATATTAGTAAATATGTGTAAATATATGTGTAAATATGTATAAATATTTACTCTAGCTAAGCTCACATCTAAAGTGTTTATATATATGATATCGAAATGAACATGCTTCATAAAAATTATTTAAAATTTAAATTAAATTACCGATTGGCTTCCAAATCCAAAGCGCCTCCCGTGGGTCGCTGAATCCATGACAGACTCAAATATTGCGTTCTCCTCATTAATGGTCAACTCTGCTCTTCCGGTGTCCTAGAGCATCAATGTCCGTGCGTCCTGAAACTTTTTCTAGTATGCAAAATACAATTGAATTTAGATAATGCTATTTTAATAGACTTAAAACTTTTAGTTCATTATCTTATACTTACATATGCGGCCCTTGCTTTGTCATTACTTTCCCAGGCGTACGAATATGAGTCTGAATCGTCAATCTGAGTCACCGCATGCGTATGCGCAAATACATCCCAACGACTGACAGGACCACCGCGCTGTCTTTCCTGAAATATGCACATATAAATATATATATATATTAAATATTTTTATATAAATGTTTATCTTAATTAATAAATATACCAAGTCCTTGCGGTGATGCTGGAATGACTTAGAACCACCGCGATGTGTGACAGGGTTCTTGCTCCTATTAGCAGAATTCCTAGTTGACTCTTTCTACAAATTTAAGTTGAAAAAAAAATTGTTTTATAGTTTTAATTTAAATATTATTTGCGTAGAACAATTTAAATTAAATATATGCTAAATTTACCTGAAATTCCTCATTGTCCCACCAGCTGACAAACTGTTCCCACACAACAGCACTCATCCAATTTGGCTTGCATCCACTTGATTTCACCTCATTTAAAGTCTCCCTGTAGTTCTTTGCAATCTTACTCTGCCAATGACGCTGTACAACGGAAAGATCTGCATCCTGGATGTCCACATGACCCTGCACGTTTGATTACATAAGAGTTATATAGTTTTTATGCGTAGTGTAAACATGATTAGATATTTAAACCTAACAAGTAATATCACTCATACCAAAAAGTCCTACCAAATAGCTTCCTTCACGTTCTCTGGAATCAAGGACCATTTGGGCCAACATTCATTCATCCGACTCTGGTATGCACGCTTAGATAATGAAAGAACTATATTTGATGGCTCTAATGTAAAACGACTGTGTTTAACAGGAAAAAAAAGCATTTACTATTTTATGACTACTATACTTATAATAGACTGTACGAGAATAAAATTTAATTTTGAAACTTAATACTTACCCAGATCCGTCGGCTTTTGGCTTTAGCCAAATTGTAGTGCGTGGCATCTCCTCTGATGGACCACCGCGATCACGATCTGCAGGACGAATAGTCCCACTCTGTGAAGAGGAGGGAGACCCAGAATGTGTAGACCCAGATCGTCTACGTGAAGACATATCTATAGAACGTGTTACAGACAAACATTATATGAGAACATTAAATGACTATATGTAAAACATACATTATGGCATAATATAAGAAGAGTACGTGACACATATCATACATTAGCATAACATTTTTAATGAAAACATTATAATGTTAAATATAATTACCTTCAAAATGTAGATTATTGATCAGTCCTCGTCAGTTTCGGTTTCAGACTCTGTTTCGTACTTTATATTTTGTTCCTCTGTACTCTCAGATGCTTCAATTAATGCATTTGAATCATCGTTTAGAGGTCCAAAATCTGTTTGATCATCTGTTATTATTATTCCTCTACTTTCCTCGATATCTGCTTGGTAAGCTTGTTCATCGGGAATGTTCCGTCCATCAAATGTAAATCTTGCCTTTGTTTTAAAAACAGCCGACCAATTTACTTTATCTCTTCTTAGAGATGGGTAAGAAGCATAATAAACTTGAAGAGCTTGTTTGGCAAGTACAAAAGGATCGTTGTTATGATAATGCGAAGTATGTTTTATTTCTATAAGATTATATTTTGGATGCACGTTTATTCCAGAACTTGGAACGTTGCTGAACCAGTTGCATTTAAACAAAAATACTTCTTCTACAGTTCGTGTGAAATACGACAATTGCAAAACTTGGGTTAACACGCCATAAAAATCATGTATATGATCATTTGGATCATCACTACCTTTAACAAATACACCAGTATTGTTAGTTAATTTTTCAGCACTGTATTCTTTGGTATTAAATTTATATCCATTCACAAAGAATATTGGATAGGTCTTGACAATCCTTTTTGGTCCCAAAGCTAAATGTTTCAATCCTTCGTCTACAACACCATTTGTCGTATCAAAAACGTACTTAGAAAACCATTTAGAGAATTCTTTGCTGATATCTCCGTTCGGATGTTGTGATTCGTAAATACTACAATTATACAAGAAATGTTATATTTTGATTAAGATACATGTGTGCATATTTGTATATTTATTAATTAAGATACAAGAAATGTTACATATATAAGTATATTACCTAACAAATGGTGCAACTTCAGCACAGTTGAGAAGAATATATGTGTGTGCTACGTGATAATCTCTGTCATCCAACCATACTTCCACACATTTACCAGAAGGCCGACCATGCTTTTTAAAAACAGTTTACAGGTGAATTTTATAATAACTGATCATTGACTCTATGGTGATGGGTCGTCCTACCTCCCATTACAAATACAATAACGTAATTAAATCGCGTAAATTATTTCAATTTAAATGATTCAACAAAATTTCGGCAGCGCTTCGCTTTAGTTCCCTGAACAGTACACATTTGCGTGTACACAGGGAACATAAACGAAGCGCTGTCGAAATTTTGTGAACCATTTAAAATGAAATAATTTACGCGATTTAATTACGTTATTGTATTCGTAACTTGTCCAATACAGGGACAAATCCAACAAATACTATATAAGATGAATACAGATGTCCGTTCTGTTAAAAAAACGAATATCCACATAACGATCATATACAATACTTATCAGACGGGGCCGAAAAACATTCTAAGGGTTTTCGAATATATTACATATTCTGTAACATATTATATTTATAAAAAAAATTGACGTTCGATACTATACTTACTGTCATTTTCGATATTTTTTAACCGTACATTATAAAATTAATACACTATATTACTTATTAAAAAAAATCAAAATAACCGTATGTTATAAAATTAAATATCATTTTCGATATTTTCTAATCTAATGTCATCATTCAACTTATTGTACTATATTTTCATACAAGCAGCATTCTACACTACGATATACACACAATACACTATACACCATACATATAATATACTATAATATACAATTAACTTACAATACATAGGTTAATAATAAAAATTAAGCAACAATAAACTAAACTACACATACAATAGTCAATACAAACATATAAATTGCAAATCTAACACTAAATTACCTAATTGAATAAAAAAAGAGATTAGGGTTTATACTTTGATTGGAGAGGATTAGGGGTTGGAGAGGGCTTCTAGATGCTGCCGAGTAACGTTGGAGGTTGGAATGGAAGTGGGTGGCGAATTGGGGAGGAGGATGGAGGGTTTTGGATTAGATTTAGGAAAAAAACAAAATGGGGGAGAAGAAGCTGCTGCTATGAATTTTGGTTCGGGTTTCCAACGGCTACCAACGGCCGCAAACGGCATTTTCCAACGTCGTCCAACGGTTAACTTTTTTACCTCTTGATAATAATCCGAAAAATACTTGCCGTTAGAAGCCGTTGGTCAATGCCGTTGACGGCCGTTGCCCACCTCCGTTGGAATAAACAATAATCCTTGTAGTGTTTCATACACACAAACATACAGCCATTTAAGTTTCAAACATAGACCATTTTCATTATCATACAACTTGTTAGAGAATAAAGACATCTCCTTAGGACATCTCCAGTCTATTCAGGGCTGAATATTCAGTCATGAAGTGGACTGTATATTCCAAAGGTCATGCGCACATTTAATGGACGCCTGACTCCAGACGCCCATTTAATGGGAGCCTGACGTCAGGCTCCCATTAAATGGGAGCCTAAAGCCCTCCACAATTGGGGGGCTTGGGCGCCCATTTAATGGGCGCCAGGGAGCGCCCAAGTCCAGTTCAGGATCCTGAATTGGATCCTGAACATTAAACTGAATTTCGAACCTTAATTTGATGACTAGACAATTATTTTCGCCAAAGTTGTGCTTAACAAGCCACCACTGTATCTACAACTTTGATATTCATCTACCAGACATTTTTACTCTACATTCTTGAAGTTGGTTTAATTTTTAAAAATTTATTTTCTTGGTAACTAACTGAACATTTTGCTTTTTAGATTGGTTTGAGTGGCGCACTAGAGACGCTGTGTGGCCAAGCATATGGGGTCCAGTATTACCCTATGCTTGGAATCTATTTACAATCCTCCATGATCATAAGCACGTTGTTTTCAATTCTTATATCCATCTTTTGGTTTTTTACCGAACCCATCCTAATCTTTATAAATCAAGATCCAGATATAGCCAAAATGGCTGCTATCTATTTAAAAATTTTAATTCCTGGTCTATTCTTCTTTTTATACGTACAATGTCTTTTGAGATTCTTGCAAACACAGTCCATTGTGATTCCATTACTCGTGTGTTCGATCACTTCTTTAGTCCTCGACGTGGGAATCGCTTATATCCTGGTCCATGTTTTGAAGTTTGGATATAAAGGAGCTTCCTTAGCTGGATCGATCTCATTTTCCATTTCCGTGCTTATGCTAGTCATCTATATTAAATATTCAGAAAAGTTTAAATACACTTGGAACGGACTTTCATGGGAGTCATTTCATTACGTGTGGCCTAATTTGAAGTTGGCTATACCGTCTGCCACTATGGTCTGGTTAGTTTAATCTTCCTAAATATATTTAATTTGAAATTTCTGTGCATGGTAATTACATACCATAACATCTTATTTTGCGTTCTTACAATTGTAGTTTGGAGTACATTGCTTTCGATATTCTTGTGGTGCTTGCTGGACTATTGCCCAACTCTCAAGTCGGTACATCGCTCGTAGCTTTATGGTACTCGCTTCATTTCCACATAACTATTTCTATTTGATGTATTCAATCTCTGTAAATGTTAAATGTTAAAATTTTAACATTTTGATATCCGGTTAAATCCAGTAATAGCACACAAGCGATTGCATTCATGATCACCTATGGATTCAGTGCCACTGTAAGGTATATACCTAAAACCATTAGGATACATAATCATCTTAAAATTGTAGAAATAGTTGAAAAATTCTACTAATTATAATGACAATTTGCAGCACGAGAGTGTCAAATGAAATTGGTGCTGGAAACATAGGAAAGGCAAAGACAGCGGTCTCTGTAACACTGAAGCTCTCATGTTTCCTCACATTGACTGTTCTGCTGTCTCTTGCATTTGGCCATGGTGTTTGGGCCCGACTTTTTACTTCTAGCCCCGTAATAATTAGAGAATTCGCGTCTATGACACCGTTTCTTGCATTGTCCATACTCTTTGATTCTGTGCAAGGAGTTTTTTCAGGTGAGTGGATTTTGTTGATTGATTTAGATGAAAAAACTTAGATGATTACTTAACTCAAATGACGTTTCTTTGTCGAAGGGGTGGCTCGAGGATGTGGATGGCAACATTTAGCGGCATGGACAAATTTATTTGCATTTTACATCATCGGCACGCCTCTGGCTTTACTGTTCGGATTCAAGCTAAAACTGCATAGTAAGGTAACAATAGTGTGTATTCAAGCTTGATACATCTGAAAATTACTGTTTAGGGGATTATGTATTTCAAACATACACAAACAAACAGACCAAATAAAACAAAATGAATTATTTCTGAAGTTGTAATATTGATTCAAAATTTAATTGCAGGGATTATGGCTGGGTTTGGTTTCAGGTTTATTTTGTCAGGCAGCAATACTTCTTGTGATCACTGCTCGCTGGAAGTGGACACCAAGACAATGAATTCAACAGTAGGCTAACAAAAAGGGTTTATTTTGCCTTTGCTGAGCAATATTGGATTAATGCTTAATCCGTGCATTGTAAACCAGTTATATATTTGCCCAGCGGTCATATTGATTTGAGCCAGTTATTACTTCGACAGAAAATATAGTAGTGATATTTTTATCTGAACTGTTCTATTTCAAATGTGTTATTTTAATGCATGTCGACTTTTCATCCAGGAAATTGGTGTATTACAGAGCAAAAAGAGTCTGCCATATTTTGCTTCTTCTAATACTGTTTAATATACTCTCTAAAATATCTCACTTTTGTCTTCTTATCAGTACAAAAAATGCTGTTAGGGTGCTGATTTGGACTATTCTACTGGCGTGATACCTGTTATGTTGTCCAACCTGTGCACTGTTACTGTTATGATCAGTTTGATGACTACTTTTACTGGCATTGTTCCGTATTTCACACATTTGCTATGTAATAATATTTTTTTCCTCTCATGCTAGTATGAGAAATCAGTCCACAAATCATTTAGAATTGCAGTTTTAAAAACTCTGTCATAAAATTGAGATAAAATCTACACCAAAACGATATCAAAGTTTGCATTATCAGTATTGATTGATGATTCTTTGTGTTTTTGGTTATCCTGCACACTAACTGGAAATGAAGTTGTTCATGGGAGAGCAAATGAGTGTAGGAAATGAGAAGCATCTGTAGTAACAAGTCAAGTGAAATGGGAGCATGAGTTATAGAGTGCCAAAAGTGAAAGACTAATAAATGTTGAATGGTTGGATAAAACACAAGCAAAAGTGGATCAGTGAAATGGCATCCACAACAACATGAGGTGAAAGTAAAACAAGAACAAAAGATGTGTACCGAGAACTACAACATAAAACGACATAATGTACTGAAAACCCTCAACAGAAACAAGCATGAAAAATGTACTTGTACACCGAAGTCAAAGACTACAATGAAAGGCTGCAACTAAAGCTGGAAGTTTGGACCAGTTTTCATGGACATCACCTAATCTTGTCATGTTTTAGTTTGTAGTTTGCACTATATAAAACTTCGTATGTCATATCCCAAGTGTATAATGTTGGTGTTACTCATGCAATTCTTGCCTATTCAATACTTTTGCACTACTATGAATAGACTTTAACATAAATAATCCATAATAAGTATTTATTTTACTTATTTTAATTGATTGATTTATTGAGTTTCGATTGTTGTTTATTCTCACTCTTAATTTGTATGTCCTAGAATGCTTATAATTAGTTGATTGGTTAGCAATTTATTCTTTTTTAAAATACTTCTCAAAATGTATAAATTTCATATTATACCAAATTCTACTTGGATTATTTGAATTTTATGCAAATCTTTATTGAAAAGTGCATTTCTAACGTTGTTTCATACATAATTTTTATAAGCACACGCCAAATATTTGCCGGTTGTGTTTGTTGATTTTATCTACTCATTAATGATTGCCATCACGATGACAATCGAACAAGCAAAGCAAGGCTCATTTACACTTGGAAATAACTCTAATTAGTCAGATCACATAATTTTCTTGAAAAACATCAGATGTTAGTGGACTAGAAAAAAGAACATTTGCATATTCTGCTGTGGCTATAATATTTCCATAGGGCTTATAAAAATAAAATGTTATCTTAAATGTAAACTACACAAATTTATTTGATCATGTGTATTTTGTTATTTGATATCCTAATATGTTTTCTCACAGAGCTGCTACTTTGATCGAAAAATAAACTTCAAAAATGTGTGTAATCTAAAATAGAACGCTAATATTAGAGGGGTGCTGTTATCCTAGTGTTTCCATCCTTTCCACATAGAATGATAAACAATATTTCGAGCGAAATAGAAATTTTGGATTTCTCTTGATTTCTTAAGGCCATTGATTTCCCTCGTTTTTACCATCTTATCTATTGTCTGTTTATTATGCATCTTCTGTAACTGTTATATAATATATACATATATGTATGTATATATATACATGTGTATGAATGTATGCGTGTGTGTCAATTTCTATACTTTATTCACTTGTATTTTTATTTTTATCTTTTGAACACCCGGAAGAACCCAGCGGACCGGCAAACTCCTAATGAGGATATAGTAAAGCCGTCCGTTGAATTTCTTTACTTTATTGTTAATTATTCTTTACTAGACATTTTTGCTTGATTTTTTATTTCTAATTTATTTTTGTTTTTATTTATAATAGTGCAACAATATTTTATCATATACATATCATTTTACGTTTGATATGTGTGTGTACAATTATAGTTTTTTTTTTTAAAAAATTATACAATCGTACGGTCGGTTTCCTACCGTTGTGCGGTTATACTACTATATACTCACATGTTTTAATCTTTTTGTAGTACTTTAATCGCAAATTGCATATGTTAGCGGTCGTGTTGATTACGCGAGAATTTGCCTCCATCTAGTAAAGGCGGTCAATTGATGTCTTCTATTACCTTATTTTGATTCCCAGGAAGTTGCATCAAATTTAGTCATACTTCTTTCGTCTTCCCCGTTTCCATTGGGTTTCACTTCTATGACGATATTCTGCTAAATGGCTGGAATCGTTGTTATCCATGCTAGCTTGCTCTTCTTTCACACCATTAGTCCGCATGTATCATGCAGTGTATTAATGTTACTTATAATGTTATTTGGTCCTACTTGTTTTTCCATAAGCCTAAGATTTGAAAGTTGTTGTTGATACCAACTAGCAGTCAAAAAAACATCTCAACCCACTTTTCCGATTCAATTATCCAAAAAATAAATAAATTGGATCCAACCCATTAATGACAATGAGTTTATTAGGCTAAACCGTTTAATCAAACAATTAGTTGGTTTACATGAGTCCTGTCAGTTTCTTTACTGCTAATCATTTAACCTTTGAAATGGGTTAAATCTATCAACATCCACAATTTACCTTTTTCACCCACTATTATTAAAAAACCCTAACATTTCTTTTCTCACCCAATATGTTCCTATTATATCCTTTTGATATCTTCACTTTCACATTCTTCTAACATTTTACATTCTTTTTTACATTATTCTTTAACTAAAACAATTAAGAATAAAAAAGAATTTTCTCAATCGTCATAGGCAGAGTGAAGAAGAAAATCATATCCTAATGCTACATTTAAATTTCAGTTAAATTATCAAAAGATTAGAGATTTCACAAATGAGTGATTGCCGAAATAGGTTTACATTCATTCCTAGTGTTCAATATACTATGTTTTACTATTTGATAGACTGCATGGTAATAGGATTTTATCAATTCCAAGTGCATAACAGACTAGTTTAATAAAATCTCATGCGACAAGAAAATAATGATGAGATCTCAAGCAAAATAAACTAATAAAAACATATGATAAGTTGTTTATTTGACAAAAGATTGTTAAAAAATTTCATATTCATACTCACTGTCCTATTTCTTCTTCTTAAATAAATCATTATGTATTTTTTTTAAACAAATGCAATTATACATCTAAAACTAATTGTTTAACAGAGGTAAATTTGTAATAGAAAATTTATTGTCTTAAGTGGGAGTTAATAGCCATAGCCTTATAAAGGTCTCTCTTTAAATTCCATCATGATAGTTTACATTTCCCTTGATGATATGCGAAGCTTTAACAAATTTTGAGAATCTTATCTTATATTGTTGCTCCAGCGTTTAAAGAATCGACTTTTTATTTATTTTAAGGTTCATGTCATATGGTGTTTCACTTTTGCAGCATGATAGAGGTTGATAAACAACTAAAGCAGTGTAAGCAGACTTTAGAATCAAACGGTTTTATGCTTAGCAGAACTAAACAGAGTATATGAAGTGCGAGTTAAGCAGTGTCAGGTCAGAGGATGGAGATGTCACTCTGGCCGGAGAAGTAGTGCCCAAAAAGGAATCTTTTCAATATTTAGGATCAATGTTGCAGTATGATGGTGAAATTGATGAAGAAGTTTTAGAATTTGAACGGGATATGTGAAATGACGACTAGCATCTCGCATTCTTTGTGACAGGAAAATCCTACAAAAGCTTAATAGAAAGTTCTAAAGCACGGCAATCAGGCATGTGATGTTATATGGTGCAAGAATATTGGCCTACTAAAAGATAACACGTCCAGAAGATAAATATATCAGTGATGCGTATGCTGTGATGAAGCTGTGGTCATATAAGACGAGACCAAATTAGAAATGATGATATACGTGACAAACTTGGAGGGCAACAGTTGAAGAAAAACTAATCTAATACCCCTTAAGATGGTTTGGATATCTCCAACGGAGGCCTCCCGAGGCACCTCTACACGTTGGAATTACAGACCACATGGAATGCTCAAAGGGAGGTAGATGTCGACCAAAATTGACATCTGAGTAAGTAGTAAAAAGGGTCGAGGTATTATAATATGTCAGAAAAGCTGGTGTCGAACAGGAGCACATGAAAGTTAGCGATTCATATACTAGAATCATGAGCTAGGAGTACTTTTTTCCATTTCTTTTTTGTAATTATTTGTAACATTCCTCATTTTGTGGCTCGAAACTAACCGCTACAGATGTTGTAGTCGTATGTAGTATTAATTTTGCGGTGATAAAATGCGTTAATGTTAATGGTATTCATAATATCAAAAGCACAAGAATATGAAATATTTCAAACACAATTTCAAAACAACTTTTTTCATTACATTTCAAATCACCATTTCATATTTAGTACATAACACCATAACGTTATCCAAATTTATATAAAAGATAATTATTATAAAATACACCAAGAGCGACATATGAAGATGCCCCCTTGGATGATCAGCGTTACTAAATAGACAGCTATAACATCTACCATTACATACAACATTCAATCACAGTGGAATTGATAAATAAATAATCTCCTACATAGCTAATCTTTGCCTCCTACACGTTTAGCTTTATTCACCAAAAACTACTAAACCTGAAAACCTTAACTCTCAACCTACTCAAATTAAATTTTGAGTAATTGAGATTTTAAGGGAAAAACATAAACTTCAAGTCAGATAAAAAACATGGTCTGAATAATAATATGAGATCTCGATTTTTGATATTAAGTGAGACCACGCCGCTTAGCAAAACGGGTTTTCCCCTCACTAATATCTTTTAAAAGCATATCTTTGCAATCAAAATCTTGTAACCGAATTGGTTATAACAAACAATATAACAATAACATATATGTATGCAAACTATGTGATCAGTGGACTATTTGTCCCAACATCATAGTTTTATAAGACTAACTATAAACCTATTGTTGACTCGGGCATATAAGACATAATAAATGTTCTAACTACTATTGGAGAAAAAATGGATGATCTTTCCGTAACATACTACTTCTAGGTTCAACTGATCCTAATGGTTTTGCAGGCTCATCCATAAACTATCTCTACTTTATGTATTTCTTTCTGTGTGTAAGATTCTTTTAGTCTTACCCATGACATTGCCCTACACACTGGAATCTTAGACTTATATTAGCTAGGGACTACCAGCTAGAGCGTAGAGTGCGACCCCACATCAATTCCATTTGGTCTTCTAATCTCTGAGTCATTATTTTAGTGAAATTCTAGGTTAACTACCATATCCATATCTCCTTGAAAACAAAATCTTTGTAAATAATTTAACCCTTGAAATCATTTATAAAACAAGAAAAACATTGGTCATTTACTCTACTCAAAATACTTATGCCATGATATATACTTTAAAAAACATTGTTGATGAAACTCAAAATCACTAGGGTTTTTGAACCTTTCAAAACTTAGGCTATAAGGCCAAAACTATGTAAACCGTTACAATTATAAAACTCAACGACATCGTCGCTGTCATAGATCTTTGCGCATTCAAAAGCATGCCAAAATCATTTATTAGAAAATATATAGGGATGATGTCAAAGTCATAACTTCATAAGTCATGTTGTAAAGTTATAAATGGTTAAACTTTGGTGATACTCAAAATCTCGACATCAAGGTCTCTTCGTGGGTATGAAATTTGAGTAGATGCAGCTTTGATATTAATGATGTCGACATAATTAAAAGCAGCATAGGCTCGATGACTAGTTAAAAAGCAGTAAGGGTTAGGCTCGTTGATAAGTTAAATGCGACATAGAGTAGGCTCGATGACCATCTGGGTTGGGAAAGGCAAAAACATTAAGAAGTATATGTGACATCATGCTTCTTAGTGAAAATGCAGCATACATGCACCTCGACATGCCCATATCGATGACCCCTCTCTGCCTTTTCAACCTCGACAAGATTCCAAACCAACTCGCTTAATGCCAAACTCGTTGACATCATGCGACATTGCTTTGTTCCACTTCAATGACACTTGTAACGACCCGCTATTTTATACCATTCAAATCGACAATGATCCACACATGTCAGACTTGAATGATGCAAAATAACATATTGTAAATAAATTTGGAGCAAATGAAACACAATCACAGAATCATAGATACAGAAATATCAGAATAACTCGCAGCAGAAATTAAAATACCATAGTAGTTCATGAACTCTCAAAAACATAATACATAATATCATTCTGGAAACATATACAAAAGAAATCTCAAATACATAGAAGTTTATAAATACCAGAGCTGAAATAGAACAATTGAACTGAAAGGAATAGATAACTAGACAAGCAAAATCTCCAGCGATTCCTAACTCCAGAAAAGGAATCCAAAGCTAAGCTATAAATTCTCAAGCTGACCCGAGCGTAAAGTAAAAACACAAAACACTCGAGTCAGGACATACATACTTATATAATGTAAACCAACTCAAGTGAACTCTAGCAATAATGCATAATAACTTAAAGGATGCTTGGGATCGCCCATCCTCTAAGGATCAATTAAAACATAAATTAAATACATTCCGTGGTTAAAATTTAAAAAGGGTAATTTATACTTCTAAATCAAATATCATTTCAAAAATTTAATATCATTTCAAATTCATTTTGAAATATCAAATATCATATCATTCCAAAACCACATTCATTTTTATTTAATTTAAATACCATTTCAAATCACATTTCAAAATGGTCTATATTTTAAATCAAAATACTCCATTAAAATGAAGCCATTATATTTAAAATTCAAATATTCTATTTCCAAAATTTACCATTTTTAGAATTAATTTATTCACTTCAATTTATTAAAACAGTAAAATTTTCAGTTTTCGCAGCATTTAGATAATGCTACGAAAAGTTACATTTTAAACAGTTAAATTTAACAAAGATAGTATTTTACAGAAATGATGTAATAGTTCGTTTCAAATAAAGCTTTAGTTCAATTCTGCAACTACAGCACTTACATAGTGCTGTAATAGCCCTTAGTTCAATTTTTTCCATTTAGTTTATTTGTATCAATTACAGCATTTAGAAATGCTGTTAAATAAAATTTCAAATTTCAATACAATTCCGTAAACCATTAAACTTTAAGTTAAACCATTTTTAACTTATAAAAATCATATTTTTTCACTTTAAAATGATCATCTAAGTACCCTTTAATTTATGATTTTATAAACTGAAATTTTCATACAAAAATCAAATTTCTTTAATAATTCACTTATAGAAATTAATGTACAAATTTATAACATCTCATTTACTTTACATTTTAATTTGATTTACCATTTCATAAATTTTATTTAAATTCCATTTTATTTTCTTAACTTAACTTCTTTTTTTTAAAACACTTTCACATTTTCCAAGTTAAGTTATACTTCAAATTTCAACTTTTTAAACATTTATTTATTTAACTATTTTTAATTTATAGAAAAATCAATAACACTTTATAAAATCATTTTAAATTCAAATTCAAATTCAAATTATCATAATATTTACATTTTCAAAAATATTTTAAAAATTTTAGAAAAATATATTTTAACCATAGTTTGTATAAAATTTTCTAACCTAAGTCCAATGATACGGATAATATATCATTTCAATCCCTAATTTGCAAAGGAAAAATCCGGATTTTATCATTTCAAACAAACAATCCCAAGTTAAATAAAAGAAATAAAAATCGTTCAGGCCTATCATTTTAGCCCATAACGATTTTTCCCTATTCTAAAGTGCGTTCGGGTATGTATCATTTCAACCCATAGTGATTCTATTCTACAGAGAACTTGTAGTGTGATAAACTGATATAAATAACAGAATAGCATCATATAACAGTAACTAATGATATAATAGGTGTATAAGAATTGGTGAACATCATATAATCATAGCATAACAGATATAGCATGGTGATATGGTTTATAGATTCAAATGGTGTCAGTTTACTAGTTATATAAGTACACATTTGTCTGGTGAGAATTACTCACTTGTTTCAAGCTGGAGATGACAACCACAAACACACAACAAAGATTTCCAGAGGCACGAAAGCACAAATATGATTTGAGAGTGGAGAGCCAAAGTTAATCTCCTTGAATACATTCAAAAAAACAAAAATAAATACATAAGTTTTCAAACCCAAATACAATAAAACAATGTTAGAAATGAATGCATAAAACAAATCCAAAGCTATTGCACTTGCTTTCAACCACTTATGGTTAAGCTACATATCAAAAATGCACGGCTAAGGAGTGGATTAGGATCTGGTTTGGGTTCAAAGGGGTTAGCCTAACATGTATTAGATGATGGAGTAGAGATATGCGCACAAGAAACTACAACTACAAGGCATAAAACAATGATTCAAGGCAACCAAAGGTCACGACCAAGGCAAACCAATGCACGGCCAGTTCAGGTGAGTCAACTACAGGTGTGGCAGAGGTTTATGTGTCAGGAAAAGGCTGGTGGTGGAGGTGTAGGTGGCGGCCAAGGAGGAGTTTGAGGTGGTGGAAGCAATATAGTGCTCGGCTTGGCTTGTAGGTGAAGTTTTGTGCAAAATACTTGGTGGATCTGATCATATATGGCCACGGCATGGCTTAGGGTTAGGCTGGAGGAGGTGGCGGCTGGTTGTGGTGGTGGTGGAGACGGCCAAGGTGGAGGAGGAAGGAGGAGCCGATCACATAAAGAGAAGAAAGCAAGTACAAATATCATATAATCAAGTAGAAAAACATGAAAGGAAAAAGAATTTTTACCAAAATTTTCTATCAGATGATGGCCGAATTTTTTTGGTTTGAGAAATATTTTGTTAGTACGTAAAACTGAAAAAGAAAATGCAGTTGAAAGCTGGAGAGAAGTCGGCTAAAAGAAATGATGTATTGATTGAAAATGACAAGGTGAGAATATAAAGAGACTTATAGGCAAATAAAAGGTCACAAACTCTTCATATTTCTCTAATTTCTTTTGAAATTTAAATACATGAAAAATACATATAAATAAAGATAAAACACAGAAAAATAAAATGAATGCAGAAAATAAATAAATAAATTTTAATTAAATATAATTAAATTAAGAAAATAGCAAAGAAAATAGAAAATAGACTTTAAAATTTGAAAATAAATTCAATAAACTTTGAAAAAAATTTCTCATCACTTTAAAAATATTTAAATGACAAAATATATATAATATAACATATATATACAAATTAGAATAAGATATGACCAATAAAAATATTATTTATATAAGTTAAAATAAACAATATTGTTAAATAAATCAATTTACACACTATATTGTAAAAAGCATAACTTTCACAATATAAATCCGATTTCAACGAAACGAAAAGCAGTATTCCTGAAATTAAATTTATTTTCATAATAAAAGATAAAATTCAAGAATTAAAATATTTAAATTTTAAATTTAAAAGTGAAAGTTTGACCATTGACCAAAATTCACATTTTTAGGAAAAGATTCTTTTTATTCAGGTTTGAAATTATAATTCACATAAAAATCAACATTTATATTTAAAATAAAAAAATTTATTCATTTTAATAAATAAAACAAAGTTTTTAAATCAACAATTCAATTTAAAATAATTTAAATAAACAATTAAAATAAATCACAAAATTCAGGGTTGTTACAACATTGGAATGCGATGAGATGGGCTCGACATGGTAGAATGGTAATTAACTTGAAAACTGCAATATTACTTTAAAAATCGTTTTCTTTTCACCAAACCTCTATAATTTGTCGAAATCTTATTGGTTCAACAATTCTTTAAAACTTTCTTTGTCGAAAAACTACCGCCGCTAAGGATTTGAAGTTTTAAAACATTTTGCAAATTAACCCTTTACTTAATTTCTCAATAAAACAACTAAGCCTTCTGTCTTAAAAAGAATCATCTACCACACCAAAATACTTATGAAAAATCCCCAAAAATCAAAATAATTCAATTTATCTACACTCTTCGACATATAAAAACTTTAAGACCAAAATTTTATTTATTTATTTTTAATAATTAAAACTCGAAATTAACCAATTTCTCCACTTTGAAAATTCATATAAAATTCTTACTTGCTTGAAAAACTATGAAATAAAAACCCGCTTCTAAAATGGAATTTCTAATATTATATCAATATCGCGACTCATTTGTATATCATATGATAGGTTTTCCAATTGAAACATATCACAAAATTTCATATTTATATTCTGAAATCACCAACAAGCATATAATCATTCAAACTACTAAAACATGGCATAATACTTGCAAAAGAAATGGATTTAAATTTAAAACCGAAACATAATAAAAAACATGAGATGTGTATTCATTATTCACCTTGTTTTGATTAAGAAAGTTGAGATTTGAATCATTGATTTACTTTTCCTTAATTCTTCGGTTTTTTCTCCCTTGAATGTTTGTTATTGGCCGACGCTTAATTGTCTTAGTTTTCTATTGGAGGAAATGAGAGAATGAGGGTTTATGATAAGGGAATGTGTTCTCTTCCCATTTTCCCCTTGTTATAATTTCCTCCTTCCTATTACACTCTAATTACTCTTATTAATTTAATAATTAGACTCAACCTTTTAGTTACTCAAATTTCAATCCTCTTAACAATTTACATTATTTTATTTTATTTGTCTAATTAAATGTTTTAAATAATGTTAGTCAAAATTAGCCATTACAGACTCTCCTCAAAAAAATTCTTCCTCGAAATTATAATAAGGTATGCACATCAATCAAATATAAAGGTAGAACCGCCATCAAACAAGCCAGGATAAGTGCCTCTAATCATGCTCTCTATTTCTCAAGTATAGTCTCTCTCGTCGTCACTCCACTGGACCTTTACTATTCTGACTGTCATGTTCCTTAGCTTCTTCTCATCCCTAACCACTATACAAACTGGCCGTTTAACTATAGCCCTGTCCATTTCCACTACTAAGTCTTTGCACTAAATCGGAGTAATAGTAGTCTCTAGATCTCAAACATAGTTCCTTAGATCAAAAATTTGAGAAACATTGTGGACTCCTACCAAATTTTCTGGTAACTCTATCATATAAGTGAGTTTTCCGATCCTTTCTATGATAGGAAATGGTCCAACAAATCTAGGTGTCAATTTCCCTGACTTCCCAAATCTCACTGCACCTTTCAGTGGTAATACCTTGATGAAAACATGATCTCGGATTGAGAACTCTTAAGTCTTTTCGTCTTTTATCTGCATAACTTTTGTGCCTTGACTGAGCTTCCTTCATTATAGCTCGAATTAACTCAATCTTTTATATAACTTCTCTTACCATATCTGGACCACGAACTAATCTGTCTCTGGTCTCTAATAAACACATGAAAGATTTACACGTTCTTCCATATAAAGCTTCAAATAGTGTCATCCCTATACTTTTCTGATAAGTGTTGTTATAAAAAAAACTTGACTAGGTGTAAACGGTCTTCCCATAATCCTTTAAAATCTAGCACACAAGCTCTTAACAAATCCTCTAAGACTTTGTTAACTCTTTCTATTTGCCCATCGGTCTGTAGATGGCAAGCAGTACTCATCTTGAGCTTGGTACCTAAAACTTCCTATAGTCTCTTCTAGAACTAACTAGTGAACAAGGAATCCCATGCAGTCTGACTATGTTTTTCATGAATAACTTAGCTAAGAGTGGTGTCGTTCTCATCGACTTAATGAGTATAAAGTGTGCACTCTTAGTCAATCTATCCATTATAACCCAGATACTTTCATTTACTCTATTCAAACTTGGTAACCTATCTATGAAATCCATAGATATAAATCCCACTTCCAAACCTGGAATATCTAAAGGCTGAAGTAACTCACTCAATTTCTGATGTTTCATTTTCACTTGCTAATGGTTCAAACACCGCTTTACCCACAAGCCTACATCCTTCTTCATAACTTCCTAGAAGAAACTCCTTTTCATATCCTGATACATCTTAGTTCCTCCTTGATGAATGGTGAACTTTTATCGATGACACTTCTTAAGAACTTCCTTCCTTATGTTTCCAACATCTGGAACAAATAACCTTCCTTTCTTCCTCAACCACCCTTTTTGGTCAAGAATGAAATCTTTTAAATCATCAATCTCAGCTCCAGTCTTCAACATTCTGATCATCTAGTAATGGATCATCTCCTTGCTTAGAAACAATCCTTTCGATCATCATTGGTCGAACTTCCAAACACAACAACATCGCGGTCTCTTGGCTCAGACTGGCCGTAGATCTTAACTGTACACCACATGTAGTCAATGTTTTTAAATCTTTCCACTCAGCCATTGCCAATACTGTATTTTGACGTCTTCTACTGAGTGCATCTATAACTTTATTTCCTTTCCTTGGTGTGTACCCAATTCCAAAGTCATAAGTATCTATAAATTCTAACCATCTATGCTATCTCATATTCAGCTCCTTTTGAGAGAATAAATATCTTAATGACTTATGATCCACATATAACTTGAACCTCTCTTCTAGCAGATAATGTCTCCACACCTTCAATGCAAAAATTACTGCAGCTACCTCTAAGTCATGCATCAGATATCCAACTTCATGTGGTCTGAGCTGTCGAGTAGCATAGACAATCACTTTTCCTTTCTACATTAACACAGCTCCTAATCCAGTTCTACATACATCCGTATACACTACTGTCTTGATTCCCATTCAGAACTACTAACATTGACACATTTGGTCAATAAGTATTTCAGCTTCTGGAATGCCTCCTCAGACTCATCGATTCAAACATACTTTACTTCTTTCCTTGTTAGCTTAGTCATCGGTACGACTATCCATGAGAAATCCTTAATAAATCTCCGATACTAGCCAGCTAATCCCAGAAAACTCGTTATCTCGGTCACTGTCTCGGGTCTCTTTCAATTATTAACTGCCTCAATTGTAACGAAAGGATTTTCGACCTTCGAAAATCAACACCAATACGTCCACTGTATTACAGTCCGAATATTCAAGTGCCGGAAATACCGATTCTATGGGTAAATAAGAAAAAGGTAGAAGAAAATAGAACAACAACACAGAACCTCACAATCGCAGCAGAACAATATGCAATCGATAATAGCATGTCTTTATACAAAGAGAACTATAATTGTTATTTATACATATCATCATTAGAGTACAACAAACCAACAACTCAATACTGGACAGTTATAATAACTTGTCCTCACTAGTGCTGAATATACAGCCTACAACACAAAATGAAATATAATCAAGTACGTGTAATACGTCTTCATTATCCAGTTCATCTTCTAAGCTCCATAGCATCCTAACCTGAATGTGCAATACTTAGTCTAACCCGAGCATCATAAAAGAATAACACCCAAGTCAGTTCGGAAAACCAATGTGAGAAAACACACTCAATTTGAATTTATTACTATTTTCAAAATCCTTTGAAAAACAATGGTATCTCGTAAGACCATGTCACACATAAACACAACGGGTTTTTCCCTTATGACAACCAATACATTTGATATCAAAATCATTTGATATTATTATAGTGTTTATAGAAAGTAAAATAAAAAATAGCTAAAATGCTTGCATCTCATGTTTCAACATAGTTGTACACAATCAAAACCGTACTGCGTTTATTGGAGAATGGATTTCATACAATGACTGGGTACTGGAGTACCACCTATCACGGTACACGTTTAGAAAAATGCATCGAGGACCTCATCGGGATCCCCTACAACACAAGACCGGCCCTACCCCTAAACTGGATAGAACCGAGTATGTTATCACCCTAGGTGTTCCCACCCTTATCGAGAGCTCTTTTCTATGCATCACCATATCCATAATTCATCACCATATCCATAATTCATAATATATCCGAGGGTATCTAGAAAGATGATAACATACCCTAATTGGGTATGACCCACTTAACTTTGCTGCATCTCCCCTGATTTTCTGTCATTCCGGTTGATGTGGTTGAGGCTACGATTACATTTTTAAGGAATTTTCACTTAGAATGCTCATTGTCCTCCAATGACAATGCACTGATAGCATTCATCCATACAAATCCGTTCTAGATATGAACGAAACGAATCACCATCGTCACCATCTCCATGATATTCATTTGTAACGCTCAAATCGGATCGAAGTGGTTTTTGGATAAATAAATCTGATCCCATTCTCTTCGAAACGATCAATGAAATTGGCCAATACTTGATAGTTGGTTATTTAACTATCAATGTAACATCCATAAGCAGTCACTAAGCCCAGGTTATAATTTTCCAAAATTAATTTTCAAAATATCTTTATAAGACATATATTCGAATCCCTTGCAAAGTTTCAATATTTTAGACAACTTAAACACTTATATCCATATCAGAATATTTCAAACCATTTCTTATTTCAACACATCGAAAAAAATATTTTAAAAATATTTTTTTCTAAACCCCTTACTTCCCAACACTAAGGAAAGTTCCATTTATTTCTCTTTTCTCAAAACCCTTCATAATTTATATTGTAAATTCCTTAACTTGTTTATAAAGAATTCTATAAGTTCCGGGGTTCCTTAATTAAATCTCTTTATTCCAAAGTATATACTTATCTCATCGAAATAAATATATTCACAAAACATTCCCTTCAAAAATATTTGAAAAACCTATTAAAATAAATATGGAAAGCACCATGCGGAATCAACCATGGGTTCACAGCTCAATGATTACGTCTCTATCCCAAAGAAGTCCTAACTTCACTGCAGGCAATCTCTGCCTACGATTTCGCCATTAAAGTATACCATTACTTTTCGAAAACTTATTTAATAATTAAATATACTTTTAAATAATTTAAATAATTACATAACTTTGAAACAATAATGAATTCAGATTTATAATAAAATTCTAATCGATTTACAATACTTATTTATAAAACTTATAATTCATTTTGACAATTTAAAAATACTTAAATAACTAACTTTCTGAAATACTTTTATGCTAAAACATATTTAAATTACCAAGTTCAATAATTAAAAATCCTCTTTTTAAAACACACTCAACTTCTCGATAACAATATTTTCTTTTCAATTCCATATAACCAATCTAAAATTTATAAATCTTTGTAGATTTATCACTAATCAATCTACATCCCTAATTTCATAAATCCCTTTTCACATTTCCAAAAGAAAAATATATCCTTTCTTTTTAAACTGATTAACCCATCTCATCGTAAATTCTTACCGTGAATTTATATCTTCAATTTATCAAATGATAATCATTTCACATTATTTATAAACATTGTTTATAAATCTCATAGTCTCATTTCCAGTTCTACAATGGTTTCACATCACTTAAATCCACTATACATTTATTTCCAAATTAAATTCCATTTATAATTCAATTTCTTAAATAACCCAAACTATATTCCAAAAACCAACCAAATCTCGATTCTACTTCCATTTCGTAATTTAAAATCTTATTTAAGATCTAGTACAACCAATTTTATATTTATTTTCAATTTCCTTTTTATTCTCCCAAACTATTTAAAATCTCGATTTTTAAAATCCTTTTACACTTAAACAAATATCACTTAAGTTTTATTATTTAAAATCCTTTATATACATTATTTCTAAATCTCTATTTACAATATTTCGAAATAGTTAAGTACAAATTTAAAGTCAAGTTATTTATTTTATCCTGAGTAGTTAATCCAAAACTCTATAAGTATTTTATTTCCAAAACCCCTTATTAATTTCTTTTCAAATTCAACTATATATTTATGGTATTTTAAAACACCAAAATCTAGACCAGTGCTACCCTAACATCCATTAAATTCAAATCACACTATAACCTATCACAGATTATTCAAACATATCATATATTACTATATATGAAATTAAATTCAACATTATTTAGGAATTCAACTGGATCCCTCCAACATGTTTCCCTACATCCATAGATGTTAATATGGCATAAAAATACCAATCCTGCTTCGAGGCGGGATATCGCGGTAATATAGGGTCATCCATTATTATGCGGGGTGCATAGGGTACCATTCGCTCCAGTAGGCGAAAATATATCCAACCGCTAATATATATGCTACTATACACACACATACACACACACACATATATATATATAACATCCAAACTGATAATAATTTATAAATTCAGCCAAGCATCAAATAATTAATTTTAACTATTTAAAAACTAATTTGGCAATCCAAATGAGTGAGATTTCTCACCTTAATTTTAATTTACTGACCGTTCCAATTTTTAAATTCTTTTCATTGCGTAGTATTGCTGCCCCATGACTTGCTACATAAATTTTATACCTCATAAAAACAATTACGACATATGTAAGTTAACTATTCCATTTTCTAATTAATAAGTAAGTTAACTATTCAAATTTCTAATTAATAAAACTAATTACAGTTTAAATTTAAATTTCAAATTACCCTTCCTCTTCACGAGATGACCACACAACCCCTACCGTATATTATCAGACCTGCCATCACCTTACCTCCGTCGATGAACCTCAATAGAAATCATCGCCTTTTCCTTGAATTCGTGACTGCCCACAATAACTAGAGATACAGTTTCACATCCTAAGCCAATATAAATCACAGTATGGAAGATCGACCATGTAACGATCCAGAATTTCTGACATTTGAAATTCGTATATTTAATTGATTTTAAATATTAATAAGTAAAATTTGTAAGTTGAATAAATAATATTTCGAATATCCAGATTTAATTGGATACTTAAATCGATAATTTAATATTTGAAATTGTGTAGATATTGGAAAATTGGATTTAATGTGAATAAAAATGATTTATAAAGTTATATTAAATCATATTGGAGTTAGAATGATGTTAGAGAACTTTTAAAATTGAATTAAAAGTTAAATTATGGAAATTGAATATTTTAATATTTAATTGACTAGTAAAAATAGTCATTTTTCAAACAGTCTCGGATTTTGACGAAACAAGTTTCATTAGATCTATAATGTTATATTATTGTAAGGTTTCAAATTTCGTGTCAATCGGATTTACGGTTTGTCCGGGGCAAGCTAAAACGCGTAGAAATCGGTTTAAGTAAATTTTAAATTTAATAGTCGATTTGAGAATATCTTCTAAATATGATCGAATTGGCTCCCGATATATATTCCATTGTGTTCGGAATAGGGGTAAAACATTATAAATGCTAGGCGGCACGCTTCGTTTGGAGTTCAAAAAAACTTTCGGATGAATAGTGTTTTGCAATTTTCTATAAAAGGACCAGTTTATTTCATTTTGCGTCAAACCCTAGCTAGGGTTATACCAGCCGCCATTTTCTACTTTAATGGCCAGAAAAGCTCGTGATTTCTCCCTCGATTTACTCTCAATCCATCGATTTTTACAAAGAACTTTCTACCAGGAAATTAAAGAGTATAGTGTGATCTATAAATCCAGCGGTCGGAATCTTGAATCATCGTCGTTCGAATGTGAAATTTGGCCAAGTACGTTCAATTTTGGGTCACGATTTTCTAGCCGATGGTGGCGATATGGGGTGCGGTCGGATGCTAGAGGGAGTGTTGGCGATGGCGTTTCAAATGATGGTTGTGGATCATCATATAGTGGTCGGTAGAGGTGGCGAAAATTCATGAAAAAATGCGGCATGGGTTGTTCTTTGCATGCGTGAAACCTGGAGAGGAAGAAATAGGGGACGGCCAGATTTGATCAAGAAGAAATGCATGGCCAGATTGAAAGCTTGGTCAAAATAAAAATAAATTGTTTAAATTTATATATATTAAAATTCGTATTAACTTCAAAATATCATAACTTTGTCATACGAGGTCCGTTTTTGACGAAACGAATTACGTTGGGTCCGTATTGACGAGCACTACACAATGGAGCTGGATTGGGATTTATTTGAGCTAGTGTGAATTTTGGGTAAAATTAAACACTCGTTTAATTTTATTCGAAACAAAACACTACAACCGCTATTGGACGCAATGTGAGTACAACTCACTCTTTCTGACTCACTGATATTTTTATATAAGTGAGAAATAATTTATTATATGATGATTGATGATTGTTTGGATGATATATGATATAGTAATTGTTATTTGGGATATATACCTGCCTATTGGAGCAGATCAGACCCTATATGTTCCCGTGTATGAGTGGATGACCTTTTGTACGCGCGTCTGCCTTGAAGTGGATATTGTACATATATTTCTAATATGTATATTTGTTGCAGGTGACAGGTTGGAGGGATCCAACTGGATTCCTCACCTGTACTGGTTTATTTACAAATACTGTGATATATTCTGTTATCATATGATATATGATGTTTTGGATGCCATGCTTGATGTATTTGGTGCTGTTGCATCATTGGGCCTATTTTGGAGTTTTAAAAATATTAAAGTGACGGTTTCCAAAATTCAAAGGGATTTTCAAGTGATTTGAAAATATATATTTTGAACTGTTAAGTAAATTGATTTATTTTGAATAAATAAAAGTGATAATTTTTATGTTATAAAAATTATGATGTTTGCGAAATATAATTGAATCGATATTTTTGGAAATAGAGTTAACTATTTTATAAATAGTTTAAATTGAGATTTTTGCGTTATTTTAAATGGTTTATATAGAAGATTTATAAAATTGATATTTTATAAATAAAAATAAGGAAATTATAAAGGAGTTTTATAAATGTTAAAATGGACTTATAAATGGATTTCATAAGTGAATTAGATTTATATTTGTGAAGTTATAAAATGAATGAATTTGTAAATAAATGAATTATAAGTAATTTACTTATAATTTGGGTTTTTAAATGAGATACAAATGGAATTTGTAATTAAAGGGATTTTATAAGTTGAAGTTTTTATAAAATATAAATGTGATTTATAAACGTTTTTTTATAAATCTGAAATCAACTTATTTTGATAAGTGAATTTTAGAAGTTTATTAAAGGAATTATATCCACGATTTTGGACAGTGGATAACTCTTTAATTAAATATGTAGAAGTATTGAATTTGGTTAGAAATTAAATCCACGATTTTGGAAAGTGGATGATTCTTTAATAAATGTATTGAAATATTGGATTTGGTAAATGGTCTATATTCACGATTTTGGACAGTGAATAATATTTTAAATAAACTAGATATTTTTGGGAGGTGATATTTTAAATGGAATTAAAATGGTTTGAAGACGTTTTAAAATGTGTTAAGGATCAAAACCATAGATTTCAACATTCATTGTTGAGATAGACGTTTTCGAGAAGTAAGGAAATGATGGACTATACACTATTGTTATAGCAAATGATTTTCAGAAGAAAATGTTTTTGTATAGTATTGGGATTTATATTCGAATCCCTATACTAGTGATTTTGGGTTGTCGTAACGATGTTTTACGCAACATCCGTTTTAACCCAAATAAAAGATGTTTAAAAGAATGTTTTCCTTATAGAATGAAATATATACTTAAACTTGATTAAGTATAAGGAATATTTTCCAAGTGTTGAAAATGAATTAAATTGTGAATTACTTATTATTAAATAAGTAAATGGAAATGTTTTCCAATGTTGAAATGATTTGAGATTATATCTTTTTTAAAGATAATTTGAAGTGAATATTTGACAAATGATTTAATTAATAAAAAGATTAATTAAAGGGCCTAGTGATTGTATATGGTGCTGAATATTTGTTTTTTTGTTTTGATAGTTAAATAACCGACTATCAAATTGCTTAAAGTTTTAGTTCCTCAACTTGATGTGGGAACTATTTAGTCGTACACTTAGTACGTAGCCTTCTGTGTAGGCTTGATTATCATTTGTATTGAGGATGTTGATTCGTATTGTGTGGAGTATTACTCCAATCTATCGAGCTTCCTTCTTGGCCCGAAGGATAGCAAGTTGAAAGTTGGAGACGTGATAAGTCTATGAGACTTAGTTGCCGTGTGAGGTTGAGAAACGCTTTTGCGTTGTTGGTGCGAAGAGACCGGGATCAGATTTATTTGAAAACCACTTTATACCAACGTATATGCGACGATTGTGCAGGTTGCTTTGTGATGATATTGATATTCCAGATTTTCATAGTGGAGGACTGCTTGTTGATTGTTTGGGGTTAAAATAACAATATACATATAGTAGCAGTGGTCTCTTCATTTTGAAATATCCAATGCGAGGACTATTCGCTACTAATCCTAGGGATTTCTCGACAGGATGTGGTAGGAAAGTACCTTCGGTTTGTCCAATTCCTGGACAACTTGTATGGATGTTTGTTTGACATTGTATTTCTATAGATTATGTACATTGGTTTTTACAATCGTACTTCAGTGGTGGCGGAGAAGGCAACTTCTCTTAGCTTAACACCCTCCTTAAGACGTATGAGCTTAAGGGTTGTAATTTTGTGGAAGGCAATTAGTAGTCAACGGAAATGGCCGTATGACATTCTAAATGATGTGATATGTGATTGTGAAAGGTAATCGTTACCTCTAGCCTCATCAACCGAAAATGACCAAAATAGGGTTACGTGCAGCAGGGCTAAGTGGGTCATTCCCAAATAGGACATGATCATCCTTTTCTCGATATATCTTTAAATGCTATGACGTCGTGTATCTAATTATTGTGGTTTGTATGCTAGAGGACCCTCGGTAAAGTTCGGTAACGAACGGAGGATGACATATTCGGTACCATCTAGTAAGAGGTGGGCCAGTCTTGTGTTGGTAGAGAAACTTTGTGATGGTTTCTCGGTACATTGTTCTGGAGATGTACTGCCAGGAAGGTAGTCCCTTCACCTGGTCATTTGTATGGAAATCCAAACTCCACTATGTTCCTGCCATTTTGATTGTATTACCCAGTTGGGCTATATGATGGAATTTAATCAATGTAACAATTTCGGCTATGATTAATATTATTTGTATATAGTAGACACTACTATAATATAACATGACATTTTATATGAGATGTTTTAGTTATCGTAAGGTAAAAACATGTCCGTGTTTATGTGTGGACTTGTCATACGAGATACTTTTGTTTTGAAAACTAAGGAAAAGTTTGGTAATTTAATAAATTCAGTTGAGCGTGTTTCTCATGCTGGTTTACCAGACTGATCCAGGCGTTCTTCCCTTTCAATTCTAAGGTCGGACCGAGTATATTTACAGGTTCAGATTTGATGCTTTTGGAGCTTCAACAGGAGAGCCGGAGATCTTCATTTCGTATATGCGTATCTATTTTGATTATTGATTATCCATTGTGCTTTGTTAGTTGTTGTTTATTATCAGCATTTGTGAGGATAGGTTATTATAACTATTCAAACTGATAGCTCTGATTTATTGTTGAACTCTGATTGATGTATGTATATACAATTTCTATTTTTTAAAGATCATTGATATGATATTATAAGTTTTCCGCTGTGATGTGAGATTCTGTATTGTTCTATTTGGTTCTATCTTCTCTCTTTCTTCTCTTCTCTTCTTCTCTCTTCTTTTCTTTCTCTTGACTTTCCGTCGGTCTTTGCTTTTCAGATCGTACATGTACGGATTATTGTCGATTCAAAGGGTTCGGATTTTCGGGTCATCACAGACCAACCCATCTCCAACCAATTCGAACCCTAACCCCAACTGCTCGCAACTCCCCTGATTGCCGAGATTTCCCAACTCCGTCCATAGCTGCCAAAACCCTAAACAGTTCATGCCTAAATGCATCCCCTTCTCCGTACACCAACAACCAATCTCCACCATCGCGATAAACAAACGCGAGTGCCTTCTCCTTCTGATGTCAATCATCGCCATCCCACTACGATTGCCGCCATCACCTCGCGTCACTCCACATGCCCAGCCTCGCCCAAACCCATCGTTGCTCCATCGCTTCCAATGTTGCCATGCTCGAGTTCCAAATTGCGACGATGTCGCGATCCTTTTTTCAAACGAGGATTCGTTTTCTTTTTCTTTTTAAAGATTTCGTATTCGACTGAAATAATGAAAGGGGTAAAGACATCGTGATTTATGAACTGATAGAATGAAGGGTTGCGTGTTTGGCTGGAGAAGGGTTGCATGTTTGGATGGAGAAGGGTGGCGTGTTTGACCATTTAACCCCTTTTTTTTAAATCAAACATCTTGTTTACCTAACTCAAATCCTGAACCCCTATTTAGGCATGCCTCCCGATGTTTCTAATGTTATACCACTATTCCGAACCCAATGAAACGAGTTCAGAGACCTAACTCGATCGTATGTGGAAGATACATTTTTAAATCGACTATTTAAATTAAATTCGATTAAATTATTTATGGGCGTTTCCAAACCGCACGACCAAACAGTAAATCCAAACGTTACGAAAATTGAAATCTGATAATTATACACTATTACGGATCCTATGAAACTGGTTTCGTCGAATTTCGAGACTGTGTCCTGGATTGCTATTTTTAATCAACGATTTCTAAAATTTATGGAATTGCTTGAAGTTCCAATTTTAAAAACTAACTAACTCAATTCTAATTCAAACAAAATTTATATTAACATTAGAAATTGTTTTAGTTTCAAATTCAACTCCAATTCAATTATTTAAATGACTTTTAATTATTAACTCAACAATTAAATTTGTTAATTAAATCGCTATATTTAGAACTTAAGTTTTATTATACTATTTTTGATCGATAAACTTCATATTAAACTTCCATTCACATTTCAAAACTAAACATTTAAAATTAATTAAATGTTCAAAATCAACAACCAAAAATCCGGGTCATTACATTTCTTACCCTTTAAAAAGAATTTTGTCCCCGAAATTGCTATGGTAGAAAAATGTTACAAACCCATTAACTTATTCAAAATCCACTTAGTGAAAACTCGATATTCACTTTTCTAAATTCTCACATTTCATACCAACATCTAGTTTCATTTCCAACCTGAAATCCTTATTTTCAATTACAATTCAGAATTAAATTTTCATTAACAAAAATTTCCAAAAATTTTCAAAAATTTTCCAATACCTTAAATTTTCGAAATTTTCTGGCTGAGTCTCCTTTGTATAGAGGACCTTTTGCAATATGACAAGAGAGATAAAACATATACATCGACTCACATAGTCAGAAAACACAATATATATCAACAATTATATATTTGCAGTATTAGACCCGAAAAAGTACCTTTATTTAAGCGTTTGTAAGCGAGCGGCTTATTTTATATGCAATTTGCGCAACCCAAATCTAGACTAATAGCCTCTTGGTACCTGTACTTACTTGATTTAAACATGTAAGTAACACAAACATGAAACTTAATAACTTTGCATTCATTTAAATAGTGCAACCGCATAGATTTCATAACCAAACATGGTATATCATGTATTATAGAAGGTACATGCAATTTCAAGGTTTAAACATTTAGTTATTCACTTCAAATTCAATTTATATGCCATTTCATTCAATCCCTAATGATTCACATACCATTTGTTATCATTATATTCATATTTATACCCAACAAATTCATTTCCATTCCAAATTGATTTCAAAATCAATTTATTCACTTTCCATTAAGTCATAGAATTTAATTTATTTCTGTTTATGCCAAATGACAAATTTTCTATGCAAATTAAGCGATATTCATTTAATAAAATAACCATTTCAGTTTATAGATATTTTTAATTGATTCCAAATCAATTTATATTAGTTCTATTTCATTTTCAAATTGATTCTCAATCAATTCATTTACATCCATTCATATCCACATTCATCATATTCAAATCCATTTTATTAAGCTCGGAATCATTCCATGCTAATTTATTTATGAACCATTTCATACATTTATTTAAGTTAAGCTTTCATTCCAAATATTTACTTAAGTTAATCAGTTTAGTTTAAATTATTTCAACTATATAACTCTAGTTTATTTTTATTTCAATCAAATTACATTTCATTTACTAATTAATTTAATTAGTTCCTTCATTTAATCTACTTCATACTCAGATTCATTTAATATCCAAGTCATATTCAATCTATTTACACTTAAATCGAATTTATTTATAACTCAAATCATTGCTATTTCAATTTTCATCCGTAATTCAGTTTTACGTAATCAAGTTAAGTTCCATTCCCATATTCGATTAACTAATTAATTATCTGATTAGTTCTCTTCGAATTTATAAAAAAAATCACTTCATTTAAGTTACTTGAGTTCAAATTTATTTTATAACTCAAGCTTTGGATTTTTATTTTGTTACCAAAATATCGAACTATTTTTATTTTGGTTCTACTAGTCCATTTGCAATTTACAAGTTACACACTTATTTTTTACATTTCCATTAACTCTGTACTTGAGTAGATAGACCATTCAATAATTGAACTTATAGTTATATATCCATTTTCCAATTCAAAATTTATATTTACTCCAATTGAATTTTATTTCCAATCCAATTCAACTTTATTTAACATATCTCAAGTTAAATTTCAATTTATACAATTCGTATTAACTTACTTAAGTTAAAATTCAATCTCTAATTCAAATTCCATACTTTTCTTCCTTATTAAAATCAATCTCTCTGTATAAGTTTAAAAGCTTATTTTTGGTATTTTCCTAAAACATTTAAATAAGGATTTCTATAATTCAAACACCCGGTATCTATTTCAAATCATTTTGAAATCATATATATATATAGCTCCTTTTGTTTAACAAACCATTCCATTGGAATTTTCAAAATTCGCTTGGTTCCATTCTAAAACAATTTCCCTTTGGAATTTCCAAAACAACACTTGTTTTCATCTAAAAACCTTTGTATGAATTTACTATAATAGCAATCCGTCGCCTAGAAACTCAAAAATGGATGTTGATGATGCTGCGCAGTCATCACCAGGATTATTTTCCAACGACCGAGGTGGGCTCAGTGCCATTCCTTTCAAATCCATTAAAAACCATTTTTTATTCAAAAATATCTCCAAAATAATAATACGACTATTTATTTTCAAACACTTTGGAAATACTTCCAAAAATCTCTGGAATTTAATTTTCCAAATTCTAGTTTGAACCCCTTTTTAGTTTTTAACTCATTTGTATAATTCATACTTATACAATCTCCATTTGGTTATATATAACCATTTCAATTTTTATAATCTTGTTTTGATTATAGTAATAACAACCAAACAATACTATAATAATTTCTAGAAAATTATTTCTTTTCATATCAAAATATAGTTTAGGAAAAATTATTTCATTTACCTGCTTCAAAACCATATTGTGTCAGTTTACTGGGTTAAAGTGTTTAGAAACCCCTATCGATTTAGTGGCATCCCATTACTCGACCAGAATTTATATGCCACTCAATAGATGAATTAACATAATATAAAATAATTTATACTCACTAACAAATACGTGCTTGTATATATTAATACACTCAAACTCATTCTAGGGTACAACTGACCCAATCTCTAATGAGTAATCCCCGCCAAAGCCAAGGTTATCACTTAACCTTTAGCTTTAATATCAAATGTAATGAAGGGATTCGGCCATTGAAAATCGACAATAATACATCTACTATATTACATGTCGAATATTCAAGTGCTGGAAATACCTATTGCTAGAGGTAAAGAAGAAAGAGGTAGAAGAAAATAGAATAATAACATAGAATCTCATGATCATGGCAGAATAATATATAATCGATAATAACATGTCTTTTTAAAAAAGAACTATAACTTTTATTTATACATATCATCATCAGAGTACAATAAACCAACAACTCAATACTAGACAGTTATAATAGCTTGTCCTCACTAGTGCTGAATATACAGTCTACAATACATGGCAGAATATAATTAAGTACGTGTAATACGTCTTCGCCATCCAGCTCATCTCTTGAGCTCCATAGCATCCTAACATGAATCTGCAATACTCAGTCTGGCCTGAGCATTATAACAGAATAACACCCGAGTCGGTCTAGAAAACCAGCGTAAGAAAACACACTCAATTTAAATTTATTACTATTTTCAACATCCTTTGAAAAAACAATGGTATCTCGTAAGACCATGTCATATAAACATGATGGATTTTTCCCTTGTGATAGCCAAATCATTTGATATCAAAATCATATGATATTACTATAGTGCCTATAGAAAGTAAAATAGAAAGTAGCTAAAATGCTTGCATCTCACGTTTCAACATAGTCGGGTACATTCAAAACCGTACGGCGCTTATTGGAGAATGGATTCCATACAATGACTAGGCACTGGGGTACCACCTATCACGATCCACGTCTAGAAAAATGCACCTAGGACCTAGTCGGGATCCCCTACAACACAAAACCGACCCTACCCTAACCTGGCTAGAACCGAGTATGTTATCACCTCAGGTATTCCCACCCTTATCGAGAGCTCTTTATCATGCACCACCGTATCCATAATTTATAATATATCTGAGGATATCTAGAAAGGTGATAGCATACCCTAATTGGGTATGACCCACATAGTCTTTGTTGCATCTCCCCTAATTTTCAGTAAATCCGGTTGATGAGGCTTGAGGCTACAATTACTTTTTTAAGGAATTTTCACTTAAAATGCTCATTGTCCTCCAATGACAATGTACTGATAGCATTCATCCATACAGGTTTGTTCGGGGTCTGAATTAAATCGAATCACCATCTTTACCATCTTCACGATATCCATTCGTAACGCTCAAATCAGATCGAAGTGGTTTTCAGATAATTAAATCTGATCCCGGTCTCCTCGAAACGATCAATGAAATTGGTGAATACTTGATAGTTGGTTATTTAACTATCAATTTAACACCCATAAGTAGTCAATAGGTCCATATTATAATTTTCCAAAATTTATTTATAGATATATATTCGAATCCCTTCCAAATTTACAATATTTGAGACAATTCAAATACTTACATCCAAATCAGAATATTTCAAACCATCTCTTATTTCAACACTTAGAAAAAAATATTTAAAAATATATTTTTCTTAACCCCTTGCTTCCCAACACTTATGAAGGTTCCATTTATTTCTCTTTTCTCAAAACCCTTTACAATTTATATTGAACATTCCTTAACTCGTTTATAACGAATTCTATAAGTTTTGGGGTTCCTTAATTAAATCTCTTTATTCAAAAGTATATACTTATCTCAGCGAAATAAATATATTCCCAAACCATTCCCTTAAAAAATATTTGTAAAACCTTTTAAAATAAATATGGAAAGCACCATGCGGTATTAACCAAGGATTCACACTCAATGATTACGTCTCTATTCCAGAGAAATCCAAACTTAACTACAAGCAATCTCTGCCTCTGATTTTGCCATGAAAGTATACCATTACTTTCCAAAAACTTATTCAATAATCAAATAACTTTTAAAAAATTTAAATAATTACATAACTTTGAAACAATAATTAATTGTGATTTTTTAATAAAATACTAATCGATTTACAAGACTTGTTTATAAAACTTGTAATTCATTTTGACAATTTAAAAATAATTAAATAACTAACTTTCTGAAATATTTTTACGCTAAAACATATTTAAATTACCTAGTTCAATAATTAAAAATCCTCTTTTTAAGACACACTCAACTTCTCAATAATAATATATTTTTTCAATTCTATATAACTAATATAATATTTATAAATCTCTCTAGATTTGTCACCAATCGATTTACGTCCCTAATTTCATAAATCCCTTTTCACATTTCCAAAAGAAATTTTTATCCTTTCTTTTTAAACCGATTTACCCATCTCATCATAAATTCTTACCATGAATTTATATCTTCAATTTATCAAAGAATAATCATTTCACTTTATTTATAAATATTGTTTATAAATCCCGTAATCTCATTTCCAGTTCTATAATGGTTCACATCACTTAAATCCACTATAAATTTATTTCTAAATCAAATTCCATTTATAAATCAATTTCATAAATAACCCAAATTATATTCCAAAAACCAACCAAATCTCGATTCTACTTCCATTTCGTAATATTTATTTTCAATTTCGTTTTTATTTTCCTAAACTATTTAAAATCTTGATTTTTAAAATCCTTTTGCACTTAAACAAATATCACTCCAAAATTTCTATTTACAATATTCCGAAATAGTTAAGTACAAATTTAAAGTCAAACTATTTATTTCATCCACATTAATTAATCCAAAACTCTATATAAATATTTATTTCCAAAATCCCTTATCAATTTCTTTTCAAATTCGAATATGTATTTATTGTATTTTAAAATACCAAAATCTAGACCAGTGCTACCATAGCATCCAATAAATTCTAATCACACTATAATTTATCACAGATTGTTCAAACATATCATATATTATTATATATGAAATTAAATTCAACATTTTTGAGGAATCCATTTGGATCCCTCTAACCTGTTTCCTTGCATCCACAGATGTTAATACAACATAAAAATACCACTCCCGCTTCGTGCCGGGATATCGTAGTAATATAGGGTCGTCCGCTATTGTGCGGGGCACATAGGGTCTCATTCGCTCAAATAAGCGGGAAATATATACGGCTACTAATATATATACTACTATATATATATAACATCTAAACTGATAATAATTTATAAATTCAACCAAACATCCAATAATTAATTCTAACTATTGAAAAATTCATTTGGCAATCCAAATGAGTGAGAATTTCTTCTATTAATTTTAATTTGCTGATCATTCCAATTTTTAAATTCTTTTCATTGCGTAGTATTGCTGTCGTATGACTTGCTACATAAATTTTAGACCTTATAAAAACAATTGCGACATATATAAGTTAACTATTCCAATTTCTAATTAATAAAACTAATTATAGTTTAAATTTAAATTTTAGATTACCCTTCCTCTTCACGAGATGACCGCACATCCCCCACCCTATATTATCAGACCTGCCATCACCTTACCTCCGTCGATGACCCTCAACCGGAAATCACCGCCCCCTCCTTGAATTCGCGACTGCCCATAATAGCCAGAGATACAGTTTCACATCCCAAGCCAACATAAATCATTGTATGGAAGATCGACCAACCCATCTCCAACCAATTCGAACCCTAATCCCAGCTGCCTGCAACTCCCCTTATCGTCGAGATTTCCCAACTCTGGCCATAGCTGCCAAAACCCAAAATAGTTCCTGCCTAAACGCATCCCCTTCTCCGTACTCCAACGACTAATCTCCACCATCGCGATAAACAAATGCGAGTACCTTCTCCTTTTGACGTCGATCGTCTCCATCCCACTGCGAACGCCGCCATGACCTCGCGTTACTCCACATGTCCAGCCTCGCCCCAACCCATCGTTGCTCTATCACTTCCAACGTTGCCGTGCTCAACTTCCAAATCGCGACAATGTCACGATTCTTTTTTTTCAAACGAGGATTCGATTTATTTATTTTTTATTTTTAAAAATCTCGTGTTCACTGAAAGAAAGAAAGGGGAAAGATGTCATGATTTATGAACTGAGAGAATGAAGGGTTGCGTGTTTGAATGGAGAAGGGTGGCATGTTTGACCCTTTCACCTTTTTTTTTTAAAATCAAACATCTCGTTTACCTAACTCAAATCCTGAATCCCCATTTAGGCGTGCTTCCTGACATTCCAAATGTTATACCACTATCCCGAACCTAATGGAACAAGTTTCGAGAGCTAACTCGATCGTATGTGAAAGATAGCTTTTTAAATCGACTATTTAAATTAAATTCAATTAAATTATTTCTTGGGGTTTCTAGACTGCACGAACAAACAGTAAATCCAAACGTTACAAAAATGGAAATCCAAAAATAATACACTATTACGGATCCAATGGAACTAGATTCTTCGAATTTCGAGACCGTGCCCCGCTATTTTTAATCGTCGATTAAATCGACGATTTCTAAAATTAAAGAAATCGCATTAAATTCCAGTTTTAAAAATAATTAATTCAATCCTAATTCAAATAGAATTTATATCAACAATGGAAATCATTTCGGTTTCATATTCAACTCCAATTCAATTATTTAAACAATTTTTAATTATTAACTCAACAATTAAATTTATTAATTAATTCGCTATATTTGGAATTAAGTTTTATTACACTATTTTTGATCGATAAACTTCATATTAAACTTCCATGCACATTTTAAAACTCGACATTTAAAATAAATTAAACGTTCAAAATCAATGACCAAAAACCTGGGTTGTTACATCAATCTTGGCTGGATCTACCCACTACCCTTTCTTTTGGGACTACATGACCAAGAAACTTCACCTCCTTCTTCCAAAAATGACACTTTGAAAACTTCTCTTTTATCTGATATTGTTTAAGTGTCCCAAGCATTATCATAAGTTGAACTTCATGGTCTCTTTCATCCTTGGAATATATCAAGATGTTGTCTGCAAACACCAACACAAATCTATCCAAATGCTCTCAAAAGATCAATTCATTAAGTCTACGAAGAAGGCCGATGCATTAGTTAATCCGAATGACATTACTAAACATTTGTACGATCCATATTTTGTCCTAAACGCCGTCAAAGGAATACGATCCTTCGCCACTCTTATTTGATGGAACCCTGTTTCCAGATCCAATTAAGAGAATACTTTGGCTCCACTGCACTGATCAAATAAGTCGTCAACTATCAGAAATGGATATCGACTCTTTATTATCCTTTAATTTAACTTATGATAATCAATATACAACCTTAACAATCCATCTAGTTTCTTAACAAACACTATGGCTGCTCCCAAAGACGAACTACTTGGTTTAATAAAACTTTTCACTTTTAATCCACCAGTTGCATCTTTAACTCCTTCATCTCAGTAGGTTTCATCCTACTTGGTGGTCTACTAACAGATTCAACTACTAGTACAAGGCCTATCCAAAATTTAAAAGCTTATTTTGGTGGTAGTCCTGTTACCGGTTTAAAGACTTCTATAAATTCTCTTACAACAAAAACTCAGTTCAACTCGTCTTCCTCCTCTATTACACCTAATAATGAAAAAACATCAAAACTCGGGTTTTCTAAAAAATATATGATTCAGTCACTACTACTAGGGTATCTTAATGATATTTTCTTATTGTGGAAAAATATCCTTGCATCATACCCACTTAACAAATATATCCCAAAATAATTCTAAAGCCTATGAAATCAACTGCATGCAAACTGTAAGCAAATATATGACCTAACAATTCAAACTCTAACATGTAACATCTCATTCCAAGAGTTGCATAACCTCCTATCTGATTCACAACCCTTAAGGAAGTAACTAGGTATGAGTGTTCTAGGTTAAGCTTATCTACCAAACAATAATATATGAAAGAATGTGATGCATCAGTATCAAATAAAATTCTAATGGGTATGCAACTAATCAAAAGTATACCTCCCATCACAGCCTTTCCCTTCTCCTTGGCCATTGGTCTCGAGGTAGTTGGTTCTTGTTAACTCTTATTTTCAAGCGACCTAAAACTGCACGACCTAAAACACAAACGACCTAAAAAGCTTGCGACCTAACTACAGAAAGAACCTAGCGACCTAACTGCAGAAGGGACCTCGCGACCTAGCATGCTCAAGGACCTATAGAAGCTCACGACCTAAGAGATCTAATGACTTAAGGTAGTTAGCGACCTAAGGGACTTGACGACCTAAGGTAGTTAGCGACCTAAGGGACTTGACGACCTAAGGTAGTTAGCGACCTAAGGGACTTGACGACCTAAGGTAGTTAGCGACCTAAGGGACTTGACGACCTAAGGTAGTTAGCGACCTAAGGGACTTAACGACCTAAGGAGGTTAGCGAGCTAACAGACTGCGCGACCTAACTATTAAAGTGGCTCAGCGACCCACGACTTAAGAGGCAAACGAGCTAAGACTTCAACGACCTAAAGCTCTCACAACTACTCCTTAACTCGCCTGCGACCTACCACTTGTTCAAATGAAGCCAAGTGCATCTTCATCAGGTGATTTCTTAAGTCGCGAGTAGACTGCAACCTAGCTTAGGTCGCTCGCGATCTACGACCTAGCTTAGGTTGTATGCGACCTAAGACTTGGCAAGATTTCTATCCGAAATTCAGCTCCTATAAATAGACCACCACTTTCAACATGAGGGGGATTTTTTGGCCAATCACTTCTTCAAGCGTCGTTACTCTGCCGAACTCTCAACTCAATCAACACACAAAGATCTTCAAATACTCGAGACACTACAACAAGCTTCGGGAAGAACTTCATACATCCGACACGGATTCATCGAATTTCATCATCGAAGTTTGAGTTAGTAGTCGAGAGTGTTTCTGTGATCGAATTGTATTGTACTGTGAAGAATATTGTATCATCTTGTAATCGAATCAGCAATAAAAGACTATAAAGTGGACGTAGGCTCAATTACGGGCCGAACCACTATAAATCTGTTGTCATTTACCGCTTTACTGCTATTCTCTGCTTGTATTCTGTTCTCGTACCAACGGGTGGTGCTTTCACGATTCTATTACACACACCGGGTGTTAGCGTTCACTTTTTAGCGTTAACATTTTGGTGCTTTCACTGAGAGCCTAACTTAGGGAAGATTGTCATCATTGCTTCACGAAGGTTCGTTGAACAAGTCTCTTTCAAGACTAGAAGTCTATCTGATATAATGGCTCCTGGAAGAAAGTGTAAGGCTGTCAGATCTGAAGATGTTCATGATAATACCGCCACTTCTATTTCTCCAAGTCAAGCAGCTCCAAGCGTCGGGGTGACGCGAGAAGAGCTAGACGCTGCTGTGTCCGGATTGTACCAGCAGATTGAAACTCAGAATAATCTGATGATGGAAAGATTGAATGCTCTGCTTGGCGCTAACCAAAGACCAGCGGGTGATGAAGAAAACATCGCTGATGCTCTTCGTAACTCCGAAGGGAGGAATATTCCTCAAGGGGGATCAGGTGCTGCTGAAGGGGCACCCCTCCAAGTAGAAGGATCTAGGCCATCGCCAGTTTTCCACGAACATTTGCCCGGACAAACTTTTGAGAAAATGGCCGAAGTCTACTCCGCAAAATCTTTAAACAATGAGGAATATCTTTCTGGCATGATTAAGCAAATAATGAAAGAGAGCATGCAGAGAGATGAAGATGAGAGCGAATGGGGATTCGCACCGAGTAACACTCCGTTTACTGAAAAGATTCTAAAGGCTGAGTTTCCTAGAAAGTTTGTTCCCCCCACCATTCCTGCTTATCGGGGAACAAGTGATCCAAATCAATTCTTGTATAAGTATGACTGGCACATGACCGGCGCCAGGGCAACTGATGAAATCAAGTGCCGGTATTTCCTAGTATATTTGGAAGGAGTGGCACTTCTCTGGTTTACCAAGCTTCCTGTTCGATCTGTAGATCAGTTTTCCGATCTAACCCGAAAGTTCAAAGAGCAATTCAGGCTATACGCTTCAAAGGCGAAGGACATAATGTCATTGTCCAGTCTTGAGCAGAATCCGGGAGAGCCCATTAAGTCATTCCTGAATCGCTTCAATATAGCTCTGGCAGAAGTTAACAACGCAGAGCTACGAATGGTCTTGACCTATTTGATGCGTGCTATCGACAAATCGAGCAAATTTGGAAAATGGCTGAAAATGAAGGAGCCAAATTCTCTCGAGAAATTCTATAAGAAAGCTGATGAATTCATACGTTTGGAGAATCTTCCGTCACCAATGAAAGTGGTGGCAACAAAGGTGGAGAATAATATTGCTGCTTCAGTGAAGAAAGATTCCGGAGGTCGGAAAAGGGAAAGTCACGATGGGAAGAAACAAAAGGATGCAAAGAGACCTCGCTTCTTCAAACCCTCAGATTTCACTCCATTGACCGACACTCTAGAAAATATCTTCTTTACCACCAAAGATGCTGTGGATTATCCCAAACCAGCTGAGATAAAACCGGGAAAGGGCGCTATGCGAAATGGAAAATTCTGCCGCTTTCACAACCAACTCGGTCATGATACCAATGAATGTCACCACTTGAAGAGCTTAATTGAAGAATTGTTGAGGGAAAACAAGCTGCAACAGTATGTCAAGAAAAACAGGAATGACCCAACTTCGTCTACTCAGGGGCAGCAACCCCCTACTCAACCATCTAGCTCGGGTAAAGGTACTACGGCACATGAATCCGAAAGGCCCATTATCAATATGATTACAGGAGGCCCACATCCAGCGGGCAGAAGCTGGGGTGAGATGGAACGATATGCTCATGCTTTGAAGTACATCCCAACAGAAGAAGATGTTTTTGCTATAGAAGATGCTGCACCCCTGAAGCAACAGAAGACTTCTAATGATGATATTATGTTCAAGGCCAGGGATTCTATGGGTATTGAAGCTCCAATCGTAGATCCCTTGGTTATCTCTGCAGGAATTGGGCCAGCTATCGTAAGAAGAGTGCTCATTGATTGCGGTGCTTCCTGCAATATACTCTTCAAGAAAACATTTGACCAGATGAAGATTCCAATGATCGACGTTCAAGCTTCATCGCAAAAGATTGTTGGTTTCACTGGGGAACCGCAGCAACCAATCGGAACTGTCAAGTTGTTCGTGGAACTTGGAGAAGGGCAGAAAAGAGTAGTTCGGAAATAAACCTTTTTAATTGTTGATGGATTTTCTGCCTACAATGCTTTCCTAGGCAGGCCAACTCTAGCTGCATTCAAGGCCATTTTGGCCCCGTGGTGCCTAACTATGAAGTTTCCTACAGAAAATGGTGTTGGTGTCATCATGGGAGATCAAAATGCTGGACGCGAATGTTATCTTATAGAGCTTCGAGAAGCCAGGAAGAGAGAAATGGGTAAAGATGCGGCAGCTCCCCTCCGCATCAAAAACCAAACCTTATAGAAAATACAGGGTGGTCCCTGCACTGGCGAGCATAGTGGTGCAAGGAGAGAAATGGATCCCAGAAAAGCCAGTGCAGAGGAGAATAGAGTGGTACCCGTGGAAGTTACGGTACCGATACCTGTCGACTCAAAAGACCCAAACAAAGTACTCAATGTGGGTTCGCAACTAAGTATAACAGTTCAAAACACACTGATATCATTTCTAAAAGCAAATCTGGATGTGTTCGCTTGGTGTCATGCTGATATGTGTGGGATCTCTTCGGAAATTGCTGTTCACACCCTGAATGTCGATCCGAAATTCACACCGGTAAAACAGAAAAGAAGAACTCAAGGTCCAGAAAGGTCAGCAGCATTAAAGGAAGAAGTTGATCGGCTTATGGAGAATGATTTCATCAGAGAATCCACTTACCCAAATTGGGTTTCAAATCCAGTATTGGTTAAGAAGTCGAATGGAAAGTGGAGAGTATGCATAGATTTCTCAGATCTAAACAAAGCTTGCCCCAAAGACTGCTTCCCGTTGCCTAGAATCGATCAACTGGTGGATAGGACGGCTGGACATGAGTTATTATCTTTTATGGATGCTTACTCCGGATATAATCAGATTATGATGAGTGAACTAGATCAGGAAGACACAAGCTTTATCACAGACGTTGGTCTCTACTGTTACAAAGTCATGCCTTTCGGATTGAAGAATGCAAGGGCAACCTACCAAAGACTTGTCAATGCTATGTTCAAACCTCAAATTGGCAAAACTATGGAAGTTTACGTTGATGATATGTTAGTAAAGTCAAAGAAAGCAGTCGACCACTTGGATCACTTGGCGGAAATGTTCACAATTCTACGAAAGTACGGAATTAAGCTCAATCCATTGAAATGTTCATTCGAGGTAGAGTCCGGAAAATTCTTGGGTTTCATCGTAAGCGCTAGGGGCATCGAGGCCAATCCTGCTCAAATCACAGCTCTAATAGAAGTCAAAGCCCCTAAAACAAAGAGAGAACTGCAAAGTCTCAATGGAAAAGTCGCCGCTCTGAGTTGCTTCATTTCCAAGGCCACAGACAAATGCATTCCCTTCTTTGATGCTCTAAAGAAAGGAAAGAAATTTTTTGAATGGACTCCTGAATGTCAGAATGCTTTCGATCAACTGATTCATCATATGGAAACTCCTCCAGTTCTTTCCAAGCCTAGTGATGGCGAAGACCTCTTCATCTATTTAGCAATTTCATCTCATGCTCTAAGTGCAGCACTCGTACGAGAAGATATGAAAATACAACGTCCAGTCTATTACATCAGCAAACGGTTCACTGGGGCAGAGATGAATTATTCAAAGATAGAAAAGCTTGCCTATTGTTTGCTAATCGCTTCCAGGAAATTGAGGCCATATTTTCAATCTCATTCTATCAAAGTCCTTACTGATCAACCTCTAAAGCAAGTCCTGTATCGTCCTGAAACTTCGGGTCGTCTTTTGAAATGGAATATTGAACTCAGCCAGTATGACATTACTTACCATCCTCGAAGAGCAATCAACGGACAAGCTTTAGCGGATTTCATTGCAGAATCTACTGACAAAGGTGACAGTGAGAAAGAAACAACTGATGGTGTTCAAATCCAGTGGAAGTTGTATGTTGACGGCTCAAGAAATGATTACTGTTCTGGGGCAGGGGTTGTGCTTGAAACTCCCGAAGGACGATCATTATGTTATGCATTGAGATTGGAATTCCCTTCGACGAACAATGAAGCAGAGTATGAAGCTCTCATTGCCGGTTTAAAAATTGCCAAGGAACTAAACATCAAAGTGTTACAAATCTTCAGCGATTCTCAACTTATTGTTTGCCAGGTAAAGAAAGAGTTTCAAGCTAAAGGTGGAAATCTGCCCGCATATTTGTCAAAGGCATGCGAACTTCTCGAAGATTTCGATCACTACATAATAAGTCATATTCCTCGGATTGAAAACATTAAGGCGGATTCTCTAGCAAAGTACTCAAGTTCTGGAGAGGCTCAATTATTAGGGTTTGTCCCTGTAGAAGTTCTGTCGGCTCCAAGCATTGACGAGATGGACATTGATTGGATTATGGTTACGTCTCAAGAGCATGAATCATGGATGACTCCAATCAAAGAATATCTACTCAATGGTTTCCTGCCAGAAAGTTCTAAAGAACGTCGAAAGCTATTGAGGAAAGCGCCCAGATATACAATTCAAGATGGCCGATTATACAGACGGGGATTTTCAATGCCATTACTCCGATGTGTAACTAAGGAAGAAGCCAAGACAATTCTAGCTGAGATACACGGGGGAGAATGTGGGGATCATTCAGGCGGTCAAACTCTAGCCAAGAAAGTTCTTCGATATGGGTATTTCTTGCCAGACATTAATCGAGATGCTGCCTCTTATTCCCGAAAGTGCGACAAGTGCCAAAGATTTGCAAAAATTCCAAAAGCGCCTTCTACCGAACTCATGCAAATTGTCAGCCCATGGCCGTTCGCCATTTGGGGAATAGACTTGATTGGACCTTTACCGATTGCTAAATCTGGAATCAAATATGCTATTGTTGCTGTCGATTATTTCACTAAATGGGCTGAAGCTGAACCTTTGGCCACTATTACTTCTAAAAAGATGATAAATTTTGTAACGAAAAATATCATTTGCAGATATGGTGTGCCACAGAAGATAATCACAGACAACGGTACTCAATTTGAAAGCGAAGAGTTCCAGGACTTCTGCAAGCAATTCAAAATCCGAAAAAGTTTCTCAACAGTGGCTCATCCGCAGGAAAATGGGCAAGTGGAAGCAGTAAACAAAATTATCAAGTCAACCATCAAAAAACAGCTTGAAAAAGCAAAAAGCGGTTGGGTCGATAAGCTTCCATTAGCACTATAAGCATACAGAACTACTCACAAAACTGCGACTGGGCACACTCCATTTTCACTGGCATACGGATCAGAGGCAATGATTCCGGTGGAAGTAGAAGTTCCTTCACACAGGAGAATTCATTTCAATGAAGCTGAAAATGAAAAGCTGCAACTTGAAGCACTTGATTTTCTTGATGAGAAAAGAGAAGAAGCTAGACTTAGAGTTTCAGCTTATCAGCAAAGAATAGCCAGGCACTTCAACTCAAAAGTTTGCCAACGCAGCTTTGAAGTCGGAGACTTAGTATTGAAAAGGATAATGACAGCGACCGAGGTGTTTGGGCCAAACTGGGAAGGACCATATGTCATAGGCAATAAACTTCTTAATGGCACTTTCAAACTCATGACCATCGAAGGAGATCCAATTCCAAGAGCCTGGAACAGCAACCACTTACGTCCTTATTTTACTTGAAAAAGCTTTGCTCAAGATTGTAAAATAGTGACGAATGTATCAGTTGTACTGTAAGAAATTGTAAATCAGTATAAATGAATGAAAGCTATAAAGTGGATGTAGACCCGATTCTTGGCCGAACCACTATAAATCTTGTGTTCTTTACTGTTTTATAATGCTTGTTTCATTTCAATATATAAATGCTTTAAATGTATTGCTAAAATGTCAATTCAAAATTGCAGGGCATTAAAACAAGGCTTACTCGTCACAAAGCCAAGCGACCCCTATAAGCCACTTATTAAGCAAATTTCAAGCAACAAAAATTCCAGATTCACATCCCATACAAGAAGAACTTCACATAAAAAGTTGGCGACTCCACTGTATCAAGTGCTCGTTAACTGGTTGCGATCGTCGGTATAAACAAACATCCAACCAAGTAACTAGCGTTTGCTCCGTGGAGTCATTCGACAGTGAAGTCTACTTCTTTGGATAAAGCAATTTACTTGCAAAAGAAAGGAAAATGCACTTGGAAACAATAATACAGGATCGCTGATGAGCAGATGATGAGAAAACATGGGCCGGCCAACATAGAAGCAGCCAAAAGGAGGTATGCCTCTCAACAGGAAAGCCGGTAGATCCACTAAAGGGACGCCTTCCCAAGCAGAAGGAACAGGACCCTCGCTAACTGGTCGTGATGCATCCGATCAGACAGCTTGCGTCCTTCCCGTGGATCCACTCGCCCCTGAGACGCAACCTTCCTGGCACACCAACCAACCAAAGCCCTCTAACGAGGCACGCCAATAAATGGGAGTGCTTTCCTCAATCAAAAAGATTGGTGGGACCACCAAAGGGGCACCTTGTTAGTTGATTGCGATCGTTTGTGCAAACAAACATCCAATCAAGCAACTTGCATCCGCCCCGTGGACCCGTCCGACCATGAGAAAGTAATTTCCAGGCAATCAACAAGCCCTCTTCGGAGGCACAAGCCCTCTTCAGAGGCACGAGCCATCTTCGGAGGCACAAGCCCTCTTCGGAGGCACAAGCCATCTTCGGAGGCACAAGCCCTCTTCGGAGGCACAAGCCCTCTTCGGAGGCACAAGCCCTCTCCGGAGGCACAAGCCCTCTTCGGAGGCACAACTCTTCAGAGGAGCCCTCTTCGGAGGCAAGTCCCAAAATAGAATGCTCGAACCAAAAAGCCTTCTCCGGAAGCACATTTCAACTCTTAAAGGAAGATTAACTTATTCATCTCAGAAAGTTTTCCTAAAAAAAAAAGGGTTGAAGTACTACAAAAAGACCTCTTCGGAAGCGCACTTCAATGTGCTCGAAGTACCAAAAATAAGCCCTTCACTGGGGCACAAAATCAAAGTCTCCTTCAGAAGTTCATTTCGCTGCGTAGGAAAATCTACTTTTTAACAAATAAAAGTGGTCATCTCCGAAAGTTGAAGTGTTCTTCAAAAAAAGAAAGAGAAAATAAAAATTTCTCCAAAGACAAGATATACTCTATTAAAAGCAGAATAATTCTTCCCTTAAAAGTGGAATAGTTGTTCTCTGAAATAAGAGTATCGGTCTTGTAAAAACAAGAAATATTGCAATATACTTGTGGTATGGGGGAAACATTATACAATTCAGTTACATTAATAAAAGTAACATACAAGCGACATACCACAAGTTCATTGCAATATCATGTAAAGAAGATGTGGAATAAATGCGTTCTTGAAACACAAACAAAAAGTTTGTACAAGTAAAAAGAATCGTTTACTCTACACTTAAAATGAAAAACAGATATATTCCTACATACACAAGAATTTGTACAAGTAAAATATCTATTTTATTCAATACTATGAGAAATTTTTACATTGTGCAGATTACAAAAAGAAGCGGGGACCGGTACCCGCACAATCTCCAGTCGATACAAGCGAAAAGTAAGACAAAAAGCCCAGTTTATTACTCCTTCCCACCTTTAGTACCCTTGCCCGGTTTGATGACCAGTTTCGGGATCCGGCGTGGACGGGATGGAGAAGGAGGAGTAGTTGGGTCTTCTTCAACATTTTCTTCAACATTTTCTTCATCAACCGAAGCACTCTTCTTCTTCTTCTTCATGGCATGCTTCCCTTTCCTTTTCGAGGAAGACTCACTTCCAGGAGTAGTAAGAAGTGTGGAAAGTTTCGCGTCGTCATCAAAAGACTGCTCCGGAGTCTTTTCACCTTCTTCAAGCTCCACAGCCTTTTGCTCCTGCGAAACAACCGGATCGTCCAAGTCTTTGAGAGCTTCTATTTTCTCTTCTTGCGATCCCGGTTGAGAAGCTGGAAGAGGAGTAACTTGAGAAGAAGAGGGAGCGGCAGCCAAAGAAGGAGAAGTTGGCACAACTTTTGGTGCTTCTACTACAGAAGAAAAGAAGTCAAAATTACTGTTCTCCGAAAAAAGAGAAGATATTGGATCACCAGGACTTAAGTAATAAGCGAGAAATTCATCCAAATCAATTGAATCAAATAAATAATCCACTTGAGCCGGATCTGACTTGAAGTTACCTGGAGATGTCGGTTTTGACAAATCAATTTCAAATTTATCAGCCTCAGTCTCTTCTTGGCTCTTTTCTTCAGTTTGGGTAAGGGGAGACTCAGTAACGACAAGCTTAGCTTCAGCATCTTTTGCAGCAAGTGGAGAATGAGAGCTAGAACCGATAATATCAACATCGGTAAAAGTTGAAGTGTGGACAGGGGCGGTTAGAGATATTGTCTTTTCTGGATGTTCCTCTGCCACTGTCCCGGCTCTAGCTTCGGCAAGTTGCTCTTTGCCTCTAATAAGCGCATCACGTGCTTCATCATCCAGATAAAGTGCTGCAAGGTCTGCCTCCGCATAGCCGGCAAACGTATCAAGTATGGTCTCCCAAACTTCAGCAAGTGTAATCTCATATTTGGGACCCAAGAATGAGAGGCTGCCGCGGCCCAGAACGCTGTGCATGTAGAAGTCAAATAGAGTAGAATCGATGCTAGCTTTAGTGGCTTTGTGAGACTCTTCGGCCGCAACTTGTCCAACAACTGCGTCATCACGTTCCTTCTCAACTTTAAGAAGCCTAGCTTTTAGCATCTCGATCTCTGCATTCTGGGAATAAAATTTTTCCCGCAGTTCAGCATTTTCTGTGCGGTATTTCTCAGTAATGTGCTGCTCAGCTGCAAGCTTCATTTCAGCATCCCTTTGTGCAGCGTGTGCGTCCCGCACCTGCTTCTGGAAGACTTCTTCCTTTTGAGTATGCGATGCTGAGGAAGTGGCGAGATCTTCCTTAAGACGTTTAACTTCAGATTTAAGCTTTGCATTGTCGTCTGCGATACTCGTCATCTCTGCATCATGCTGCTTGCACCATTTATCCCATTCGGCCTTATCATTCTCCAGAGTTAGCATGTTTTCAAGATTCATGTGATTGACTCTCTGGAGTTCATCAACGAGCTTTTGCCACTGCGACATCCTCTCAACATCAAGCCTAACTGCATTAAGATTTTTGAGCATGGCTTGCTTATCAATCGGGACCAGATCTAGGTCGAAGCGTACTCCTTTTAAGCACCAGTTCGGGAACCGGCTTTGAAGTGTTGGAGGGCCATCTTTAACCTGATACTTGGGTCTGTTGATGATCGCTTGGATATCGGTTTTCTTCAAAGGAGGGGAGCCGGCCGGAATATCGGAAGGGATAAGAGCGTCGGTCTTTTCGGATATTGCAGATGCGTCCTTTTCACTGAGTTTAACCCGCTTACTCGGGTCATCGGTAGCATGTCTCTTCCCCTTATCGTCCTGATATTTTCTTTTGTGAGAGTCATCGTCTCTCCTTCTTTGCTACTCTTCATAAGCTCGCCTCTCTTCAGCTTTTCTAATGGCTCGATATTTGTCGGATTCTTTGCGGACGGGGAGATAGCGTCTGTAATCATAATTATCGCGCCCTCCGTTGCGCCGAAAGTTGTCATAATACGAGCCACTACGCACCATTGTAGAACCTGAAATTGAAGAAAAAAAGCAAGTCTCAGAAATCTTTGAAGTAGAGAATTTAAGTACATATAAGTGCTTAGCATCCTAAGTGAGTGTGGCGTGTAAGCTACGCGCGTCAAATTACAAACCACTCTGTGGTGTGGGAGTAGCAATGGCTTGTGTAGAAGGCGTTGTAGTTTGTCACAAGGAAGAAGTCGATTCGATAACAGGAGAGATCGCTTTAGAAACATCATCTTTAAAGAGCTCCTGAGAGGTTATCATGATGTCGCTCAGACTGTCAAAGGTATCATCGCCTTGGGGCACGGGAGAATTATCTTTTTCAACTTCTACCTCAACCATCTTTTCAGAAATGTGAAGATTTTCCTCCTCTTCAGCAACTGGGGCAAGTGCTAACTTACTGGACGGCCCCGCAATGTCGGTAGAAGTAGAACACTTTACCAATGAAGTCTCAATGGTAGGTTCTTTAGGAGTAAGTTCTTCAGCATGAACTGGGGCATCCGATGTTTTTACTGGAGAATTAAGGACTTCACAAGGCTGAGTAGATCGAGAAGAGTGTAAAGCCCATACTGGTGCAAAAATTCATCTTTCAGCAAAAATTTGGCGCTTCTTTCTTCCGCCGCCATAACATTTAAAGTCTCAAGGATCGATTTGAGGCTGGGATTTCTGAGCGGAGGAGGAAGTGCTGGAAAAAGGAAAAGAATGAAGATAAGCATTTGATAATTCGGGTTTCGAAAAACTTATAAGATGAACAGAGAAAGGCACTCTTACTCCCGATTCTCCAAACTGCGTAGAATCCCGGAGGACATCGAACAAAGAAGAATTGGTTTAGAAAACCATGAGCACTTTCAGGCAAATCCAAGATCAATTTCCGATTCCTGGCACCCCTTACGAGTACAATCGAAGGATGATCTTTATTCTTAGAGAAGGTACATAGATAGAAAATTTCGTCAAAGCTCGGAAGACGATCAAGCGTCCTCCTAAACAGAACACACAACCCCATCAGAACGGCGTAACCGTTGGGGTGTAGCTGAAAAGGCGAGATAGCTAGTCGAAGGAAAAGTTCCCGGAGAAATTCATTGAAAGGCGGAATAGCTCCGTTTAAGCACATATGGCGATTCGCCGCGACAAAACCAAGGGGTGGCCTGTCAGCTGTATCACTTGCTCCAGCGAATATAGCGTCTGAATCGGCAATACCAAATTGGATACACAGTTGTCTAAAAATTCTGTGGCTCAGAGTAATCGGAGTTCTCTCCGGAGGATCAATCAGTGGATTGGCAATTGGGAAAGCTCCTTCAATTGGTCCTGAATCTTCTTGTTGGGATGTCATTCTACACAATCAACTGGATATTTAAATATAAAGGTGCACGTTTCCTAAAAAGTGTGAAGTGTTGTGCAAAACAATAACAATAACAAGCAAGTATAACTGAAATTGAGACAATTGACGTTTGTCGATTACAAAGTTTCGAGGCTTGTTATTTCAGGTTCAAATACAATGTTGTATTGATGCAAACAAGTCAGCTTAGGTTGATTATTCCAGCTTTGTTTCAACACTTCATTTGAATTAGTCATTTCACAGCATTTCATTCACAGAATTCATTTAAGTCAATTATTTGTTATCAACTAATCTGTCATGCGATGTGGGCAGTCAATGGTAGTATATTTGTCCCGTTTTTCTGCAAGTGTTGTATTTAGGCAGGTTATTGGCATTAAAGTCAAGACAGTTTGAAAGAAAATGCAACACAGTTCAAATTCAAGAATTCAGTCAACTTCTGTGCAAATTTCCCAAGTCTTAAGTCGTTTTATGACCTATCATAGGTCGGGACTTTTTAGGTCGTACTGTGCGAGTCAAGACGTTCAAGGCAGTGCAAAGGTGGTTCAAGTCCTAGGTCGTTCTGCGACCTATCATAAGTCGTAGCATTTTTAGGTCGCACAGTGTAACTGTGAAACAAAGCGGTGCAATTTCCTCAAAGTCCTAGGTCGCGCACGACTTGGCTTAGGTCGAAGACTCTTTAGGCCGGGAATATTATTAGATCGCAAACTCTTAGGTCGCCAAGCATTCCAGCATGATTAAACTCTTAGGTCATCCAAATCTGGTAGGTCGCTGACTTCCTCTCCAAGCAACACCATATTGGATCCGATAACCAAATACCGCCATTACAAGAAAATTCGATACCTTCCTCATTTCATCTTCGAGTCATCCAGCAAATCGACTGGAAATCATCCATATACCTCTGAATCATTCGGCAAATCGACTAGAAATCCCACCGATCCATTGTGAAAACTTCCGTGCGATCATGAATCAACGCAATACATCAGACAACGATCAAAAATCGATCGAAACAACCAAAAAATGAAGCATGACACACGAAATTAAAAACTTGGGTCGGTAAACGTGGATTTACGATCGATCAGCGATTGTGGAGGAGAAGAAATTGATCCACTTACGTAATACACTAATAGGAGTGGATCGATGTTTTGCTGGGATGAATTCGTCTCCGAAGAATTAAAAATTCGCCAATGACAATGGAATTTCAGAGCAGTAAGGTGGGGAGGAAGGCACGACCTAACCTATTTATATGAAGCTGGGAGAAGAAGGCGAACAGGTGTACGGGTTAGTGCAAGCTTTAGGTCGTTCACGACCTAGCAGGGTTAAGTCGAAGTGCATGACCTATGACCTAGGCCCGCACTTCGAGGGGCAAATGTTAACTCTTATTTTCAAGCGACCTAAAACTGCACGACCTAAAACACAAACGACCTAAAAAGCTTGCGACCTAACTACAAAAAGAACCTAGCGACCTAACTGTAGAAGGGACCTCGCGACCTAGCATGCTCAACGACCTAAAAGTCTACGACCTATAGAAGCTCACGACCTAAGAGATCTAATGACTTAAGGTAGTTAGCGACCTAAGGGACTTGACGACCTAAGGTAGTTAGCGACCTAAGGGACATGACGACCTAAGGTAGTTAGCGACCTAAGGGACTTGACGACCTAAGGTAGTTAGCGACCTAAGGGACTTAACGACCTAAGGAGGTTAGCGAGCTAACAGACTGCGCGACCTAACTATTAAAGCGGCTCAGCGACCCACGACTTAAGAGGAAAACGAGCTAAGACTTCAACGACCTAAAGCTCTCACAACTATTCCTTAACTCGCCTGCGACCTACCACTTGTTCAAATGAAGCCAAGTGCATCTTCATCAGGTGATTTCTTAAGTCGCGAGTAGACTGCAACCTAGCTTAGATCGCTCGCGATCTACGACCTAGCTTAGGTCGTATGCGACCTAAGACTTGGCAAGATTTATATCCGGAATTCAGCTCCTATAAATAGACCACCACTTTCAACATGAGGGGGATTTTTTGGCCAATCACTTCTTCAAGCGTCGTTACTCTGCCGAACTCTCAACTCAATCAACACATAAAGATCTTCAAATACTCGAGACACTACAACAATCTTCGGGAAGAACTTCATACATCCGACACGGATTCATCGAATTTCATCATCGAAGTTTGAGTTAGTAGTCGAGAGTGTTTCTGTAATCGAATTGTATTGTACTGTGAAGAATATTGTATCATCTTGTAATCGAATCAGCAATAAAAGACTATAAAGTGGACGTAGGCTCAATTACGGCCCGAACCACTATAAATCTGTTGTCATTTACCGCTTTACTACTATTCTCTGCTTGTATTCTGTTCCCGTACCAACGGGTGGTGCTTTCACGATTCTATTACACACACCGGGTGTTAGCGTTCACTTTTTAGCGTTAACAGTTCTAATGCAAATGCCTTGCCCTTATCAGCTTTAGCTAGTTCCTTGCACCGACACCTATAATGACCGATCTGATTACAGCTGAAGCAGTCAATGTTCTTACTTCTAATCACCTTATTTCTATCTCCAGAATGACATTCATTGCGAAATTCCCTTACTTATCACACTTATAGCAGATAATCTCATATTTTCCTTTTTTGGCAGCTCCACTATTCTGAGCTTCCTTCTTGTGAAAGAACTTCCTCTTCTGATTCTACCCATCCTGAGCCTCCACTGCTTTGTTGCTACCAAAGAAATCAAGCATCTTGTCATTCCTTAAAGCCATCTCTACCACTACACCACATGGATCCCTGAGATGTGGCAAAGTTGCACTAGCAAGCTCAGGTCTCAGTCCACGAATGAACTTCTCAGTCCTCTTAATTACTGTATTCATGATAGCATACCCATATCGGGACAAATCCTAAAATCTTTTAGCATACTCCAACACCATCATATCTCCCAACACCTCAGCAAATTTTCTCAACAGGGCAGACTTAACAATTTTCGACATAAACCACTCTTCAAACATTCTCCTAAATTCTACTTAAGTTAGGGTTTCCTTAGCTACTCCAACAGTAACACTGTTCCACTGCTACAACAAAGCTCCTTATAGTGCTTGGACACCAATCTTCTCTTCTGCTCGTCATTCAGTCCAAGATCAGTGAAAATCCTTTCGCAATGAAGCAACCAGTTCTATACTTCAATTATATCCTCAGTTTCAATAAATGGATTTCCTCCAAGCCATGCATAATCCCTACTCAGTATGGCATAGCTATTAACACTTGAAGCTCCCTGATTCACTCCTCCAGCTTTTCCACCTACAAGTCTAGCAAAAGCTCTGTCTTACATCATGTTGTCGAAGAACTGATACATAACTCCCATATCAGCCTATGGTGTTCTAGCACCTACATTAGCTGCATGTGCCCGACCTGGATTCCTGATAGTATCAGGTCTGGATTTTTCATTTGTTGTAGTGCTTCCTCCATCGAGATTCACTCTTCCATTTCCTACATCCATATCTTACTTTCTTTAAATCTGCATTTGAACCTTAGTAAGATACGGAAGAACGATCTAAGAGAGATAGGAGAATAGAGATAAAGCATATACTTATCTATCAAATACAATTACATTACTATAGCATTCCCAAGCCCCAATCTTATTCTTCGATTCATTTGGATTATGTTTTAAAAATCTTTTTATCTTTAAATTATATAAACATATGCTCTGATACCAAGTTGTAACATCCTCCATTTTGAGGCCTAAAACTAATTGCTACAGCTGCAGTCATCTATAATATTAATTTCTGGTGACAAAATACGGTAAGTTAATGGTATCAATAATATTATAAGCACAAGAATATGAAATATTTCAAAACAACTTTTCTCATTACATTTCAAATCGACATTTCATATTTAATACATAATCCATAATGTTGCACAAGTACATATAAAATATAATTATTACAAAATACGTCAAAGGCGATATATGAAGATGCCCACTTAGATAATCGGAGTTACTAAATTGGCAGTTATAATATCTACCATTACATAAAACCTTCAACCACAACAGAATAGATATATAGATAATCTCCCACATAGCTAATCATTGCCTCCTACACGTCTTCAAAAGCTCTATTCTCCAAAACCTATTAAACCGAAAAATCTTAACTCTTAACCTACTCAAATTAAATTTTGAGCATCCGAGAGTTTAAAGGGAAAACATAAACTTAAAAAGTTCTATAAAAAGCCTAGTGTTAATGATAATATGACTTCTCGATTTATTAATATTAAGTGAGACCAAGCCACTTAGTGGAATGGTTTTACCCTCACTTAAATCTTTTAAAAGCATATCATTTGCAATCAAAATCCTATAACCAAACTAGTTATAACAAACAATATAATAATAACATATATGCATATAAAATAGATAATTAGTGGACTATTTGTCCCAACGTCATAGTTTTATCAAGCTGACTATAAACCCATGGTTTACTTGGGCTTACTAGACAAAATAAATGTTCTAACTTTTGTTCGAGAAAATTGGACGATATATTTGAAACGAACTACTTCTAGGTTCAACTGATCCTAGTGGTTTTGTGGGCTCACCAATAACATATCTCTACTCTGTATGTAACCTTCTTTTAGTCTTACACATGACGCCGCTTTACATATTGTAATCTTGGACTTCTATTAGCTAGGGGCTACTAGATAAAGCATAGGGCGCGACCCCACATCGATCCTATCTGGTTTGTTAATCTTCGAGTCATCCTTTTAGCAAAATTCTGGTTTAACTAGCCTATTGAAAACAAAATCTTTATAAATGATTTAACCCTTGAAATCATTCATAAAACGAGGAAAACATTGGTCCTTTACTTTACTCAAAATACTTATGTCATATTATATGCTTTAAAAAACATTGTTGATGAAACTCGATATCATAAGGTCTTCGACCCTCTTAAAAATTAGGCTATAAGGTTAAAACTATGTAAATCTTTATAATTATAAAACTCAATGACGTCATCGACATCAAAGATCTTTGTGCATTCAAAAGCATCCGAAGAAATTTATTTGAAAATATATAGGGATGAATAACATCCCCCTACTTAGACGCCTAAAACTAACGGATACAGATGCTATATTCATCCATAGTTATTAATCATCGACGACCAAATACAGTGATATTAGATACATTGATACACAGAAATACAAGAATATGGAAAGAAATTAAACAACAATAAATTCCACATTCCATTTCAAAATATTCCAAATTGATTACATAATCCTATTACACAGACCACGTTCAGATAAAATATAATTAATACAAAATATGCCAAGAGCAACATATAAAGATGTTCCCTTGGTTGATTAGAGTATATAATAAGGCAACTGAATAATTTTGCCTTTACAACCAAAACACACAGTGGAAATAAAGAACTCTAATAACAAGCCTGCCTCCTGCACTTCCTTGGAAGTTTTTATTTGTTTAAAAAAACACCTGGAAACCTTAACTCTTAACCTACTCATAATCAATTGAGTACCCGAGAGTTTAAGGGGAAATAAAAAACTTCGTAAGACATAAAGCCTGGTATGAATAATAATTTACCATCTCAAACTATTTAGACATCTAGTGAGGCCACGCCGCTTAGTGGAACATGTTTCCCACATACTAGTATCCTAAAACATTTATAAAACCATATACTGTGCTCATGCATCCACAATGGTTAAAACACAGTATTTCAAAACATTATGATGATATGCAAAACAAGTAAATCAAATCTGGATTATCAATCCCCATTCATTCTAACTGTTCATTTTTATTATAGTTTATAAGGCCGCTATTAACATGTTAAATGTTTATGGACTATTTGTCTAATTTTATAGTTTTCGTGGGATCACTAAGAACTTATTGGTAACTCCAACATATTTTTGTTTATCCTAGTTTTCATGGGTTGACTGGGAACCTATTGATTAACTGTCAATATCTTAATCCGAATATAGTTTTCATGGCCTAACTATAAACCTATTAGCCCCTACCAATACCAGATCATAGTTTTCATGGGCTGACTATGAACCTATTGGTCCCTGCCTATTTCTTTTGCTATACATGGTTTTCATGGGATAAATGTGAACCTATTGGCCCCGACTAATATCTTTAATTAAGATTTTAACATTTCTTAACTTATATTCACTATTGGGTCAACCTAACTGGTTATTCAACCCTTTCGCCAAGGTATCATTATGGGTTAATTGCAATGTGAATAAACATATGAAGAAGTAATCGTTACAACAAAACAATACTAACACCCATGGTTTATCCTTGAAATCATCAATATATACACATATATATCCTGGTTAAACCCTTTCACCTTTTAATCTAGGAATACTTCTTCAAAAACTTCATTTCCAAAATTGTTTATTTATTTATGCCATGGTTATTACTTTAAATTAAGATTGGGTTTATGTTTTGAAATCTCAAAACATCTCTTTCGAAACCTCAAGATAACCTCCGTCGTAAGAAAAGAAAACCTCCTTTCAAAATACAATAAAAATACCTTCCAAAACCCTTGTTAATTGATATTTTTCAAACCCAAATATACCTTATGATAGTATCAAAACATTCTTTAAAACATAGCTTCGTAATAAATGAAAGTATCTCTTTCGAAAGTATTTGGTTTACTCTTCAAAGACATCTTTTGGGTCAAAGTCGTTATATATGAAAGTATCTCTTTTGAAACCCTTATAAAGTTATCAGGGGGAAAGTTGATGGTGTCGAAACCATCTATTCGAAGGAACAAACCTTCAAGTTTAAACTTTGAAGGGTAGCGTTCAACCCCCCTTTTGACCCCATTGCCTTTGGAACCCTCAATCCCTTTCGAAAGCACTTAGGAAGTGGCTTAGCTAAGTTAAAACAGAAATAACCCTTCGAAAGCATTGATGGCTTTAATACATACGGAATGGAAAATAGCGGCTTGGTTTCGACTTGGTCGAAACGATTACATTCAAAAGCACTTATCAAAAACCAAAGGAACCCATTCGAAAGCTAACACTTTAACATAATTTGAAAACCTTATTCGAAAGCAATTTATAAAACCCCTTTTGAAAACATAGGTTTCGACTAGGCCAAAACATCTAAGTAAAACCAAGAAAATACTTGATTTTTGAAAATAGAACAGGGTTTTGACCACGTCGGAAGCATTCCTTTCGACATCATGGCTTTCGCCTTTCCCCCAATCTACTATGTACCATCTAAGTGATACTTTGTGTATTGGTTTCAACTAAGTGGGTTCCAGCTAGGACAGTTTCGATTGAGATAGAGTGGAGTTAATGGAGTTGAAAGATCCTGCTATTTGAGGCGGAACTTATTTTTTTGAATTAAATGCTGAAATTTAGTTACTTTTAGTAATTGATTTATAACAACTTGAGTATTTGTAAACCTTTGATTGGTTGCCTAAAAACTTCTCTAATATATTACAATAAAAAATGCCACATTTATCAGTATAAATCAAAGTGAAATTTAACGTTTAAGCCCTTCCATTTATAGAATCGGTATTTGCAAATAAGTCCCTCTTTTAAAATAATTTATTTTCCATACAAATTAATTAGGAAAAATCACCAAAAATCACAGAAATTCTTAGTGAAAATATTCATTTTCGCTGATGTTTTTGTTTCTGTAAAAACTGTGTTTGGGTCATTTGTCCTTTGGGATGTTTGTCTAAGAGACGTTTGTCCTTGGGACGATGGTATAGATCCATTTTTATTATATATTTTGGTGATTTTTAAGTGTTTTCACCTTCTATTTGGTGTTGGTGTTATACATAGCCTTGATTTTATATATAAGGTGATTGCATTTATGGTGTTTTGAACTTTGTACGAGTTCTATATGGTGTTTTGGTGATTTCCATCTTGGTGTTTAGGTTAAGCGATAGAAAATTTTAACCAATAAACAACACAATCGGGCAATCGAATTCCATGTTGACCACATTTCTGCTTCTTAGCCTGTTAGTAGCTGTGACGCCCGATAAAATAATTTTTTGGGATATATGTGTATATAAAATTATTCTCACAATTAAAATGATTATACTACATAAATGATTCATTTATCAAAACAACTTAAATTCACATTTCCACTTTATCAGAAAATTAAATTTCCGCTAATTATCAATATAAAAATTTATTAAAGTTGATAATTAATTCAAATTTGTAAAATTCTTTTGAAAACAAATTTGAATTAATTATTAACTTTGATAAAAAATTTAAGTTGATAATTAGTGGAAATTTAATTTTGTGATAAAGTGGAAATGTGAATTTGAGTTGTTTTGATAAATGAATCATTTATGTAGTATAATCATTTTAAGTGTGAGAATAATTTTATATATACATATATCCTAAAAAATTATTTAAATGGGGCGTCATGGCATCTGGGTGTTATGTTGCGAACGCATTTTTATGCTCTTTTTCCATCCGACTTTTGACTTTTACTTCATGTTTTTGTGATATTTATGAAATGTTTTGAAGCCACGATGTTTATCGATAGACTAGCCAAATTTTGGAGATTTTGAGATCAAATTTTGGTTTAATTTGAACTTAATTTGAATTGAATTCGAATATCGATTTGAGTGATTTCTTGGGTTTTTATTCATTTCCGAGCATGGATTTTTCTAAATCTTTTTGAAATAATTTCTAAAATAAATGGGGCATCACAGCTACTCAAATTCAAAGAACACAAAGAGAACTCATCGACATAGTACCAGAATACCTGATTGATATATATATATATATATATATATATCAATTTGAAACATATATTTATACTAAACATCAACTCAATTTCATTCACAAAATAGGTAAAATACACATGACCATAAAGAAAACAAGTAAATCTAGCATAACTTTCAAACCATGTATTCAATTTCGATGATCTTTATATCACTGGAAAGCTCAGACTTAGTAGAACAACTTTTGTTTTATAAGAGTTCTCTGATTTTGTTGTTTGCTAGGTCAAAGTTTGCTTTCTTTACAACAGGTCTGAAATTGAAATTTACTTGTTTTCTTCATGGTCATGTGTATTCTACCTATTTTGCGAATGAAATTGAGTTGATGTTTAGCATAAATATATGTTTCAGAAATTCCAAAATATATTTTAAACCCAATTTTATCATATTTTCCATTAGAAATTCATATAATAAATTTCTATAGCTCGGAAAATTCTAGAAATTAAAACTCATCTCCCAAATCATGTTTTACTTAACGGTAAAAATTTTCCATGGCATTGTAAAATCAATAACCCTCGGTTTTGCCCTAAAACCATGCAAATTCATGTGTAAAAGAATTAAAATAAATCAAACACAATATAGCTCAAGCATATCATCATCCATATCATCATAAAAATGGGTTTAATCTTAAATCCAAAAATATATGAATATAAAACAAAATAGAGATGGAATGAATTATTATTCACCTTAGATATGATAAGGAATTTGAGATTTGTTGTTGATTAATCCTTCCTAGCTTTGATCCTTAGCTTTAGATTGAATTCTTCCTCTTTTCGTCCTTGTTAATGGCTGGCCCTATTTTAGGTTTATGATTTATGTTTGGGAAAATGAGAAAATGAAATGTGAATGGGCAATCACAAAGGAGTATAGCCGTGTATAATGAAGTGCCTATTTACTAATATCCTATGTGTAAATTAAATAGCTTATAAACCAATTTAAGCCCATTTATTTTATTATTTAGCACAACGCTATATATGATTTATTCAAATCTCAATCTCCTTATCATCATTATTCTATTTAATTTATCTAATTAAATCTTCCGAATAATGTTACAAAAAATTAGGGATGTACAGGCTTCCTCCCTTAAAGAATTTCGTCCTCGAAATTCAGTAAGGAATACATACCAAACATAGCAATCATCTGTAACAACCCTTAACATTCATACTAGTCTATCTGACTAGAAACTATCTATATAAATCTGATATAGACATACTCTCAAAGTAGATCAGGATAAGTATCTATAATCCTATCCTTTATCTCCCAAGTACTGTCCTTCTCATTATCGCTCCACTGAACTTTCACCAACTTCACTGTCTTGTTCGTCTTTTCTCATCTCTTGCTACTACACAAACAAGTTGTCTAACAAAAGTCAAATTAGGCTCTACTACCAAGTCTTCCAACCCTGTCGGAGGAATCATAGTCTCTAGATCATGCACATAATTATAAGGATGAGACACATGAAATACATTTTGGATATCTTCCATACTGCTCGTCAATTCTACTCTGTATGCGAGCTTTCCAATCGTCTCTATAATCTTGAACTGACCTATATATATCGGGGTTAATTTCCCTATCTTTCCAAATCATATTACTCCCTTCATTGGTGATACCTTAATAAAAACCTTATCTCCAACTGAGAATTCTAGGTCTTTACACCTCTTATCTACGTAACTCCTCTGTTTGGAATGAGCTTCCTTCATCCTTCCTTAGATTAACTCAATCATCTCCGATGCCTCTCTAACCAAATCTGGACCTAAGACTAATCTATCTCCGGTCTCTAACCAACATGAAGGGGATTTGCATGGCCTTCCATACAAAAGCTTCAAACGATGCCATTCCTATACTACTCTGATAACTATTATTATAGGAAATATCAACCAAATGTAGATGATCCTCCCAAGGTCGACGAAAATCCAATACACAAGCTCTCAATAAGTCCTCGGGTACCTTATTGACTCTCTCCATCCACCCATTTGTCTGAGGATGATATGCAGTACTCATATTAAGCTTGGTACCTGATACCTCTTGCAGACTCTTCCAGAATTCACTGGTGTACAAAAAACTCTGTCACTAACTATGTTACTAAGAACTCCATGCAATCTAACTATGTTCTTTATGAACAACTTAGCTAAAATATGTGTTTTTCTAGTTGACTTCTCCGTAATGAAATGGAACTCTTGGTCAATCGGTCCACTATCACCCATATATTTCCATTTCCCATATGTGAATTTGGCAAATAATCTATAAAATCCATAGATATTGAATCCTATTTCTAAAATGGGATCTCTAAAGGTTGAAGTAACCCACTTGGTTTCTGATGTTCAACTTTCACTTGTTGACAGTTTGTACACAGCCTAACCCACAAGCCAATATCCCTCTTCATACCATCCCAATAGAAGCTCCTCTTCACATCCCGATACATCTTGGTTCCTTCAGGATGAATCATAAACTTAGACCAATGACATTCTCCAAGAACTTCCTTCCTCAAGTCCTCCACAATTAGAACACATAATCGTCCCTTCTTTCTTAACCATCCTTTTTGGTCAAGGCTAAAATCCTTTAGATCATCGACCTTAATTCCAACCTTAAGTCTTATGATCCTCTCGGCTAACACTGGTTCCTTCTTTTGCTTAGAAGCGATCCTCTCAATCAATGATAGTCGAAATTCTAAACAAGACAACATGTGGTACTCTGACTAGAACCAGCAGTCGATCTTAGCTGCACCCCACGATTGGCCAAAGCTTCTATATCTTTCCACTCCACCAACATGGCTAACACCACATTCTGATGTTTTCTACTAAGAGCATCTGCTTCCTTATTACCTTTCCCTGGTGTATACTCTATACCAAAATCATAAGTAGCCAAAAACTCCAGCCAACTTTCCCATCTCATATTTAACTCCTTTCGAGAGAACATATACCACAAAGACTTATGATTGGTATAAAGCTCAAATCTCTCACCTAAGAGATATCGTCTCTAAATCTTCAATGCGAAGATCATCGCCGCCGACTCTAATCATGAGTAGGATATATAACTTCATGCGGTCTAAGCTATCATGAAGCATAGGCAATAACTTTACCATTTTGCATCCATACTGCTCCTACACCAGTTCCACATGCATTGATATATGCTACCAATCCGTGATTTCCATCTGGAACTACTAACACTGATGCATTGGTTAACAAATGCTTTAACTTAAGGAAAGCTTTCTAAACTTCACCTCCTTTCGGGTTAGTTTAGTTAAAGGTGCTGCTATTGCAAGAAATCTTTAATAAATCTTTGGTAGTAGCAAGCAAGTCCAAGAAAAATTCTGATCTTGGTCACCATCTCTGTTCTCTTCCAATTATTCACGTGACCAAGAAACTTAACCTCTTTCTTCCAAAAATGACACTTGGTAAATTTCGCTTTCAGCTAATTCTGCCTCAACGTCTCAAGCACCACTCTATGATAAACTTCATGCTCTCTCATCCTTAGAGTATACTAAAATGTCATCTATAAACACCAGTACAAACCTATCTAAGTAGTCTTGGAAAACTCGATTCATCAAATCCACGAAGAAAGTAGGTTCATTCATTGATTCGAATGGCATCACTAACCACTCATATGAACTATACCTAGTCTGAAATGCTATTAAAGAAATATTGTCTTTCACCACTCTTAACCGATGGAAACCGAACGCCAAATTCAATTGGGAAAACACTCTGGCTCCATTAAACTGATCGAATGGATCATCTATTCTTGGCAAAGGATGTCTATTCTTAATTTTCCTTTTGTTTAACTAATGATAGTCGATGCACATCCTTAACAATCAATTCGGTTTCTTCACTAACACTGCAGCCACTCCTCAAGGCGAACTTCTTGGTTTAATAAAATTCCTTTCTTCAAGATCCCATTACTGCACCTTCAATTTCTTCATCTCGGTCGGTGTCATCATGCTAAGTGTCTACTCACAGGTTTGACTCCAACACAAATTCTATTTAAACTCTACAGCTTTTTTCGGTGGTAGTCCAGTGGCTGGCTCAAAGACATCTGCAAACTCTCTTGCTACCCGAATATGACTAACTCGTCTCCTATCTCCATAGCATGAAGCAAAGTACTAATACTTCTGCCAGAATTCTCCACCGAGAATATCACTCGGTTATGACTATCAGGGTGCCTCGGCGATATTTCCCTATCTTGGCAAAATATTTTAGCCTCATACCTACCCAACCAATCCATACCCTAAATGATCCTGAAATCTACAAAATCAATAACATGCAAACTGCATGCAAATTTAAGACCTAACAAATCAAGTTAGATTTAAGACCTAACAAATCAAGTTCTAACTGATCACATCTTAACCCTAGAATTGCATACCCTCCTATTGGATTCACAACCCTTAAGGAAGTAACAAGATAGGTAAGTCTAAGAATAATCTATCAACCACATACTAAGATAAAAATGAATGTGATGCACCGGTATCAAAATGTACTCTAACTGGAATACTCTCAATCAAGAGCGTACCTTCCATCACAGTTTTCCCTTTTTTTGGAACAGTAAGCCTAGCTGGTCTAATAGCAAAGACCTTTCCTTTGTCTCTCCTAACTGGCCCTAGACACTGATTCTTGTAATGCCCAACTTGATCACAGTTGAAGAAATTGACATTCTTCTTGTTTGCAGCTTTCTTCCCATTTCCAGATCAACACTCATTCGCAAAATGACCCTTCTTGTCACACTTATAGCGAACAATCTCAGCCTTTAACTTCTTAACAATATCTCCCTTATGGGCTTCCTTCTTTTTAAATAACTTTCTCTTCTTTCCTTGAGAACCCCGAGTTTCCACTGGCTTCTCTTTAGCATAATCGGCAAGTAACTCCTCATGGCGAATGGCCATCTCCACCACCACATTACAAGGATCACAAACATGTTACATTGCCGCTCTAGCAATCTCGAGCCTTGTTTAAGCCAAAATTGGTCACTAACACCCAAATCCAAGCGAGAGCACCAAATCACCATCGCAACTCACAGATAGAGTGTATGTAGAGAGTAACAATATGAGGAACAGTAAAAATTAAAATGGAAGCAGTAAAGAACAACAGATTTTATAGTGGTTCGGCTAACTCCGGCCTACGTCCACTCTAGAAATTTCATTTTTATTGCTATAACAATCGATTACCATTACAAGATGGTAGAGTAGCCTTAGCCTTAGGAAATAAAAAGTCAGAGAGCAGAAAGAAAAAGCCCTCTTTTCCGAACCCCCACATGCTGTATTTATAGGCAAATCCTAAGTTGTTGGGCTTTCTTGAATGGTATAGGCCCATCAAGACCTTCCACCAAGTCACCTACCTCCAAGACCGAACGACCTTCCACAATGCCAAGCCACATACCTCCATAATGCCGAGCCACACCGGCCTCACCACAATGTCGAGCCACACCGGCCTCACCACACCGGCCTCACCACAATTGTTGAAAATGACATTTCGTTCTTCCAATCTGTAGTCTGGAGAAGGGATTTTCGCTCTATAACATCCCTGAATTTTGGATTTCGAATTCGGTAAATTGTTTGAACTTTTGAATTAATATGAAAAGTTTCAAAAGAAATAAAATATTTTAAATATTGATATTACAAAGAATATATGGATATAAATAAATACTCGATAGTTTAAGTTTTAAATAAATAAATGAAATATATAACAAACAAGAAATTGTTATAAATCATAAAATAAAATATAAGTTATAAAATGACCTATGACATACACATGAACTTGCATGAAATAAATATAAACAAGGAAAAAAAGAACTATAAAATAAAACTTAGTACTTACAAAGAAACTACAAACAACATATTACAATAGAACTTCATCTACATCACAAGAAAGAAGATAGTATTCAGCACATAAACAAAGAAAAAAAACTATAAAACAAAATCAAAAAAAGTACATATAGAAAAAAAATCAAACAAGGCTTATACAAGAAGATAACATAGAAAACAAGAAAAAATTGTATGCAAGGAAATATCTTTTTATAAAACAAAATTGTACTTACAAAAATAAAATAAAATTACATGTTAACAAAGTTGGGAACATGAGCATTAAATGCTATCTCCTCAAGCAAGAAAAAGAATCACCTCAGCCTCCATATGAGAAAAAGAAATCTCTGATAAAAAAATATATCAAGTATACAAAGTACAACAAGGAAAAGTCTGGCTTTAATATTTTACTAAACCAGTACAACTATCTTCTTTTATATACATCATTCCCATTCGTTCACTTGAAAACTGAGCAAAGAAAAAATATATAAAACATCGCCTTATTTTCTAGTTCAAATATAATCTACTGGAAAAAAAGGAGGATCAAATTGTTTTTTTCACAACTCAGAGTAGTTATCTGTTCATCAATATATTCAGGTGAGTGAACATATTTGGAAAAATTCAAGCATGATTCAACTGTGTAGATGACTTTCAACAAGTATTAGGTTATATAGCTATATACAGATGAAAGTTTCAAGTATGTTAATTATGTTTGTTATGGACATGATTATCAGTAATCTTTTGTTCTGTTTTTTGATACAAGGTTTAATCAAGTTAAACTTTAATTTCACTCCTCTGATCCCTGATTGATTTTAATTTTGCAACAAACAAGTTAGTTTAAACCATCATCTATGGATTAAATTCTGTTTATGCTTGATCATGAAGAAGTTAACCCTGTAACAAATATTTAAAAAAAATTACAGTAAAAACAAATTTTACGATAAATTTAAGTATGTTAAAATGTTGTTTTGATTTCATAATTTGGATGAACATACCAAAATACGATTTTTAAAAGTAATATGATGATTTTTACTTAGGTGGTTTAGGAGCAGTTCGGATTTAATCCAAAATTGCATTTTTCCTGATTCCTGATGAACGATTCAAGTATAATCGTTGAAATTTGGATGGAAGCTTTTAGAACTTTTATGATGATGGGAAAATTTCTAAATAAATTTTCGAATGTGCGAATTCGTCGAACGAACCCACAGTAGGGTTTAAGTTCGAAGTTTGTAGTGAGTTAAAAATGAGGTAATTTCATCACCTCGGAGGCGTCGAGCTTCGCGAGGTTATGGAGATAGTTTCGTGGGTGATCGGAGGTGGCATGGCCATGGTGGTGCCTGGCCAGGTGGTCGGCATCACGAGGTCGAGGGAGATTTAGCCGAGCAGTGGGTTCCAGTTTTGGGGTAGATGGCTCGATTTTGATTCGAGATAAGTCAGGGTGTTTAGATGCCTGAAGATGGTTGCTGGGGGGATGGTTGACATGCCGGGATGTTCACCATTGGTCGGAGTCGCCTCCGATGCTGGTACATGTGCACGAGTGATGGTAGTATCAGTGGAAGTTGTTTTGGGAGACGAAGTCCAACGACTCGAAGCACTACTCGAGAATTTAAGGGGAAAGCTCGAAGTCGAGCCCGGGTTTCTTCAGCATTGTATCGAGTAAATTTTTAAACTTAACGAATTTTTGAAAAAAATCATATTAGACGGGTAGCTCTGGGGTGAAACTCGAAGCAGGGTGCAGTTTTTATCGAGGATGACTCGAAGACCCCCTCGGGTTGGACCTGAAGGAAAATTGTTTTTTTCCAGTTTTTGCAATAAAGTTTATGTGATTTTTTTTCTATTTTTTCATCATAAATGATGATAGTTGGTTAATCTAAGGTAAAGTTTTTTTCTTTTTACTTAATAAAATATTCAAGAAGTATATTCTAATTTGTTAACTTAAAACAAATATATTTATAATGGTTAAATAAAGATTAAATAATTAATAAAGCTAAATTAAAAGTTAATAAATTTATAATTAAGTGAAATTTCAAGCATTGATTTAAAATAATTAATAAAGATAATTATATGGTTAATTCATATTAACCACAATCACCCCAATCAAAGATGATTGACCATGACCAAATATCCTATACCGGATTGATATTTCTATTGTGATACCGTAATTGCTCTGTGCTGAACTGTAATTTGTGATTAAAATTTTGTATTGATGTGAAAACCCTGTTGCCCGTAAAAAGGCATATAAACTTCGATGCGTCAGGGGGTCGGATTTCAGCTAGTTATCTGAAACCCACATCGAACCTTGAATGTGAATCTTTGTGATTGATATACCCACGTGTTTTAAAAATTACACGCTCACTATTCGGTTAAGCCGGGAGAGGACCTTTGTTTCATATAACCCATTCCGAATAGTGATATGACGTAAATGGATTGCAATTAAAGACCGGTGTTGAAGATCGGGTATTTGTGAAAACGATAGGACGACCTATCGATTGTCTCTGCACCGAGTTGCTTCGGTATAGAGATCCCCTAAGTGATGGGAAATCCGATCGGGATTGTGAATACCCGGATCGCAAGGACTTCTTATGAAATTCCTTCGGTTCTGTTCGATCCTGGAACAGACTTGTATGGTCGTGTGTCTGACACTACACTTTGAGTTATAAAGCAGATTTCTTTCAAATACATATCTGTTTGATGGCGGAGAATTTATTCTCTTAGTTTAACACCCTTCTTTGAGACGTACGAGCTCAGAGGTTATGTAATTGAAGGTTATCAGCGATATACTCCCAATTTGGTTGTGTGACATGCTAAGTGCTGTTGTGTGTTGTTGATCATTTGTTGATCAATTGTGATCAAAGCATAGCTTTGTGTAAAAGCGTAGCTTTGTGGACGAGACCTCATCGGACCTCACAACTCGGAAATGGTCAAAACAGGAAAGTTGCGGCAAGGTTATGAGGGTCGCGCCCTTTAGGTTATGTCATTTCCTTCTGGAAAAGGGTGGTATCAGGTATGGAACCTTGGTATTTAACCTATGTGGTTGCTCCAATCTCATTTCTTTGTGGTTGTTGCTTTGTGATCGAGGGCCCTCGGATAAAGGTCCCAAAGGACTGGGGGATGGCATATTCGTGTAGTAGTTACCTAGTTACAGAGGTAACCCGACCTTGTGTTGGCAGAGAGCCAGGTTGGTTCTCGGGTCGCCCCTCCAGAGGCGTACCCATGTGGCATAGGAAGTTCCTTAGCTTGACCATTTATTGGAAATCCAATTTCCAATACGAACCCTGTACGGTTTTAGTTGCAGAACCTGCCATTTATGTATGGTGGTCACCACTGTTTAGATGGTAGCTATAGTAGGCATACAATAATGGCTGTATGCTGGCTAAGATTAATATTATACTTTTCGAAATGATTTCACACTATGCACTAGTAATAATATTAAAAGAATTTTCTCATATTAAGCATGTTTGACTATCATAAGAAGAAATCTCCTCCAATTCTATTGTAACGACCCGTATTTTACGTATAGAAAGATCCGTAAAAGCTGTTGTCATTAGGTCGTTAGTGTTGATTAGATTGTCCAGAGTTTAAGTCGACTAGGCTTGAGTCATCCAGGGTTAGGTCGTGCAGTAGTTTGGGTCGGTGGGGACGACTTAAGGATTTGGAGCAACTTAAGGAATTTTCATGATAGGACTTAAGTCGTGTAGAGTTGGGTGGTCTGGAGGTTAAGCTGTGTTGTAGCTTAGGTCATCTTGGAGTTGGGTCGTGTGGTGGCTTAGGTCGTGAGGTGGTTAGGTTGATTGAGTGACTTAAGAGTTAGCGGTATAGGAAGTTAGCAAGGTATATAAGTCGGTTGGCGACTTAAGGGGTAGACGACTTAAGAGTTAGCGGCTTAGGTAGATGAGTCGGCTGAGCGACTTAATGTAATTGGCGACTTAAGGAAATCGGCGACTTAAGGGAGTTAGTGGCTGGGTTTAGTTTAGGTCGTAAGTCGTTAAGTCGTTGAGTCGTTATGTCGTTGATCGTTGAGTCGCTGAGTCGATGAGTCGTTGAGTCGTTGAGACGTTGAGTCGTCCAAACGACGTAGGACTTAGGTAGAAATGCGGCAGTGTGTTAGGTCGCTAAGCCGCATTTTTGTTAAGTCATTGGCAGGCAGATCTGTTAAGTCGCGCACATGTGTTAAGTCGCGCATAGGCTTGAGTCGTAGATTGGAGAACCAGTTAAGTCGTAGGTTGAAAAGTTTGTTGAGTCGTGGGTCGGAGGTTCTTAAGTCGTGGACGACTTAAGGGGGCGGACGACTTAAGGATTTCCAGCCTATAAATAGCCGTGTTTTCTTCACTTTTTGGGATCTAGATTTTGAAGCGACGAAGTCCTGCCATTTTGAGAGCTCAAGTGCTGCACTTCTTCATCTCTTTTCTCCACTCTAATCTTGTGATTCCTTCCATCCAAATTGAAGATCAAATCGAAGATCCAAGAGCTTAGATTGAAGATCTTCATCCATCAAAGAGGAATTTCATCGTTTGAAGCGGAATTTTGGTGGATCAAGCTAGATCCTTTGCTGTCCAGATCTGAAGTGTGTTGCTTTTGAGGTGTTTTGGTGATTCGGTGAGTGGTGGTTATCTCTCACACGGATCCAAGGGAGTATATTGGTTTGGTGGTTTGATTGTGTGTTAAAGATAGTGATTTCATGCATTTTTGTAGATCTAAGTATAGATCCATTGTTTGTGAAGATTTAGCATCCATCATGGTACATGTTAACCTATGCAAATTTTCCCATCAAGTTGTAGGAATAATACTCATGATTCGTGCTTGTTAGATTTATGCTCTTTAATTACAAGATTGCCATTGTAGTTATAATTGCTTGTTTAGATCATGTTTGAATGTTTGATTTGCTTGGATTAATGATTGATTTGATTGATTGTTATCAATTAGTTGATGTGTGGTTAGATTTAGACAAGTTGGTCAAAAATGATTCAAAAGCTAAGAGGAAAAGCTCTTGAATGGGGAAAGCTGCTCGTGGCATATGTAGTGGGTGATAAAACTCATATGGACAGATTTAATGATGATGTTGGGATAGGGCTATGCTATGATGAGATGAAGCGAGGCATGTTGTGATGTAGCTTTGGTATAATCCAGACGGGATCATTCCAAGCATGTTGATAACTCAAGGGACGGTTCGAGTTAGTGGTAATGGTTGGCTTGAGAGGCGCTTGAGCTAGTATGAGAATAGTCGTCGAGGAGGATGACTAGAAGGCTGAGATATCATCGTTATTGAAGGTTCTAGCAGACTCAAAGCAAGAGTACACTGGGCAGATTCGATAGTCCCAAAAGGCTACAGGTAGGTGGTCTTGTACTCTGGGCAGATTCGATAGTCCTAGGCACGGGCGGCGATGACGTGCGGAGTTCTGTCTAGAACCGGGGTTACCATTAGCCCTTGACGGACGGATGAAATAATAAGTCGGTCATTCAATTAACGGTGGTATCGAAACAATGATAACAGTGATAGCCAGAGTCATGGATGTTTGGATGTTTGGTTGTATCGTCATTCGGTCTCAAGAGCGATGTTTTCTAGGTGCTTATCTGATCTTGGTTTAGGCCTTGGGGGTTTGTACTTGGAAAACACCGACCTTGACTCGAGTGATACTTGTTCTATTTTAAATGTCTGATTTGTCATGTTTGCTTCTACTTAGTGTGTCTAGGGGTTATCACTGTAGAAAGAGGTGGAATGGGAGGGTTGGATTCCTATTCTTCTTGCCTTTATGCTCTTTTGGTATGTTGTTAGTTAATTTACTGCTCACTAAGACTGTTGTCTGACTCAAGGCTTTATGTTTAACTCTTATTGCCTTGGGCTGTTCATCCATTTTGGGATGGGCAGACTAGGTAGCAGGTGACAGGTGCTGTTCTTAGTTTCCAACGATGCTGATGACGAAGACGAGCTGGAGGCTTGCATATTAGTTTCTTACTATATGTACTGGATGTTCCACTGTTTGTATGTTTTCTGAGTGATATGTAGTGAGGCTTGATGTATTGACTTTGCTGATTTCTGTATCAAACTACTATGAGGTTTATATGATGATACTCTGTTCTGTGGAGCTTCACTATATATATATATATATATATGTCTCGATTGTATTTTATCCATGCGCTGTGAGTTATACGATAGATTCTGATGTTTTTTCCTTACCTTGACGGTCGTCTATGGCTTCCTGTCACACCTTTTAGCGCATTATCTCCTTGTTTAGTGAAGGGGTCATGGGCGGTCGTCACATTTGGTATCAAAGATTTGGTTAATTGATTTTAGCCAACGCTCGCTGACGTAACTACGTATGAGAGACGTAACTGTGTTTTGATGGATGATTACTATATACAATATAGTAGCTTAGAAGGATTTGTACCCTTATGCAGTTGTTTCTCAAGGTAGTAATCATTTCCTTTTATTTGGTAGCAAGAATGAGTCGAAGAGGGAGACCAACTGCTAGGGAAGGTCATGCTGTTCAGGGAGCTGTTGATTATGCTGCTATGTTCGAAGCTATGATGACTTCGATCATTAGGAGGGTACCAACTCAGGGGCCAGCAGTGGATGTTGGAATTCAAGTTCAATCCCCAAAACCAATGGATTTTGCTAAGCTGTGTAAAGACTATACTGCTCTTGGAGGGAAGGTTTTCTTGGGAACAGAGTCAACCATTGAAGTCCAGAGATGGATAGATGCTTGTAGAAGAATCTTTGGTGACTTGGGAATTGAGGATGCAACCAAGAGGAAGCTCGCATCAAGACAGCTTCAAGGGAGAGCTTCTGATTGGTGGAACTCTATCACCATTGATACTCCAGAGGAAGAAATTACTTGGGAGAAATTCCAAGCTAGATTTGAAGCTAAGTTCATTTCTACAGCTCAGAAATCTATTCTGTTCAAGAAGTTTGTGGAGCTCAAGCAAGGTGGAAGACCAGTTCTTGAGTATGTTTCTGAGTTTGAAGCTTTGTCCAAGTATGCTCGGTCGTATATTGAATCTCCATATCAGAAGAACGAGAAGTTTGTGACAGGCTTGGACATTTATCTTGGGAGACAGTTGGTGGATCAGCTGGACGATGTCACGACCCGGCTTCCTATGCCCAGGAAATCGTATCGTTTTGAAGAAAAGAAAGAGGTGAGAAAGTAGAAAAGAAAAAGAAGAAGAAGAAACAACATCGGAATCTCAACAGCGGAACGAATAAAATATAATATATCACATAAATATTACATAGAATCATATACATCAGAGTACACAGATAATACATCACATACTAGACAGTTATAAACACCTGTCTAGTTAATACAACTCGATACAACACAAACAACACAGAGATACAACACAGCGGAAATACACATGAACACTAACACCGCGGAACCAATATATATCTACACGCTGAAGCCTCCTGCTCCATTGCTCCTCCAGTATTCGTCAAAGTTAACCTGAATCCCTTGACTACCCGTAAAAATTTGGGTACCCGAGAGTTTATGAAAAACAGAAATAAACTTCGGGTCAGACATGGGTCTGGTATGAGTAACAGGTTAAAGTTGTTTAACTTTGAAAATCATTTGAAACAAAAGGTATCACGTAAGACTTCCCACACATAAACATGGAAAAGTTTTTACCTTACGCTAACCAAAACATTTGATAGGAAATCCAATGATATTATAATAGTGTCTAGGGTTTTCAAGTAAATAGAAAATAGCCGAAATTGTTACATTCATTAAATTCCAGCATACATAGGTATACAATCAAATCCGATGGCACTTATTGGATTTTGGATTCCATACAATGGCAGGGCTACTGGGGTACCGCCCGTCACAGTACGTGGCCTAGATCACCGTACCGAGAACCCACCCTAAGTTCCCTGCAACACAAGGCCGGACCCATTCCTTACTGAACAGTTCCGAACGAGACAACCCCGGCAGTAGGACGTCAACAACTGCCCACACACCGAAATAAAAAGGGACATCTAGACAGGGGAAAATCTCGCTCTCAAGTGGGTGCTACCTACGAAGCCTTGCTGCACCTCCCCTGTTTTAGCCATTCCCGGTTGATGAGGCTTGAGGTCACGATTACCTTTAGAGAACACATCTCTTAGAATGCTCATCGCCCGCCTGACGATGTTCTGAAAGCATTCAATCCATATAAGTTCGTTCCGGGTTCGAACGAAACCGAAGGCATTATCTCGTTACACTCGTATTGGAATCACCCTCAGAGTTAACGACAATAACCCTTGCATTCTGAAACACCATCTCGAATCTATAAGTACTATCTCCGTCAAACTCATTACGGAATCACCCACAGAGTTATACTGACGAATAGTTCTTATACCTCGAGTCTTCACTTGCTCCATTTGCATTTCACGACCTAACGTTATTTTGGATCGATGTGGTTTTCGGGTCTCCAGACCTGGAATCCCGGTATACGGAAACCCGATCCCGGTCTCATCGAAATCCAAACCGTGTCTTTTAAGGCCAAGTTGTTTTAAAGTTAAAACAATTCAATTCAATTATCTATATCAACACAGATAGATAAATTACAATATAACAATGGATATCACAACATCATCATAATAGATAATCAATATCATCTCAAACAAACATCCAAATCACAACAGATATCACTCGTCTCATAACTGAGATCACAATCAATCAATGGGATATCAATATCATTCATAAGCAATGATTTATTATTCACAACTATAATTAATTTAAAATGAATTAAACTAATTAATTCTTTCTCTGATTAATTTAAAGTAAATTAAATTAATTACTTATCTATAAATCCTGCTTATACAACCATTTTATAATTACAATAAGTAATTAGTCTTAATTTAATTTCACAGATTAATTAATGTAAATCATTTATAGTAATTAATATTTAATTACTTCATTTATTAATTAAATATAATTAACTTCATTTATTCTTAATTAATTACATAAATTAATCATTTCATTATTAATTATTACTTAATTAAACAATTCATAATTACATCATTAACTATATAAATTAATGATCTCTAATTTATTTGTAAATCAAACCACTTCATTACTTTAAGTAATTTAATCTTTAAATTGAACAATTATTAACCATCCTGGATTAATAACATCAGTAATTAACACTCCTAAATAAATTAATTATCCCATAATTAATTATCTTCATTTATTAATCCCAAAAGTAATTTCCAAATTACTCTATCTACACATCAGCTTATATTAATCACATCTAGTGATTATCCTCTAATTACTTCTCTAAGTAACTCTGCTCCATTAATTACACCGAGAAATCTCACTTATCAGATCATTAGACGATTTATAGATTTGATTAAACTAGATTTATTCAATCAATCATATCTTCAAATTTAGTTCCAATAGATAATAACCCTTCAATTACTTTTGTTAAATATTCATTTAACAGCTTCAATGAATTATTAATTCATCTAATTATTATCAATATTTATCACATTTATAAATCAATTTAAAATCCTTAGTTAACTGATTTATTAACTAAACAATTGCTTGATTTCTTCCTTTGTAATTTCCTCTTTAATTTTAATTGATTTTTACTTAATATAAATAAGTCATTTTCTAATTATCTTATTAATTACTTCAATATTTAATTCATTTCTAAGATAATTAATTCCTTAATAAATGACTTAATTAACATTCCACATTTAAATTCCAAATTCCTTTCTAAATTTAATATTTAAAGTGATTAATGATTTAAACATTAATCTAGTGTAAATTCACTTTAAAATTTCTTTAAATAAATGTACATATCATTTATTACTTAAAATAAAATTTATATAAAGAAAAGAGCTTTTAAATTTAAATTATTATGAACAATCAATTCTTTTAAAAACATATTTTTAACTCGCAATTTCATTTCTTCCATTCAAAAAGAATTTCTCAAATTCCGTTAACATTTGTTTAAACAAATTTACTTTTTATAAAACTGTTTATTTAAACTATATTTACTTTAAACATTCAAAATAAAATTAATTGAAATTTCCAAATTTGAATTCAAAGAAATTTTGAATCCAATCACTTATCTTGATTTTAAACCATTATTCAAAATCTTATTTGAATTTTTAAATTAAAATTTTAAACCTGGAAAAATCAAATTATTAGAAACTGGAATCATTCTTTGCCTCGACTCACCAGCCTGCTCCGAGAATTCCCATTCCCTGCTTCGAGACTTTTCTCGTTTTACCCGAGTATTTCCCGAGAACAAATTTCACGCAACACTCAACAGTTTCGACCTGTAGCCATTTAACTACTTCGAGTTTCTTTCCCTCCTGACTCGCGAAAATCGTTCGCAAACTCGAGTGAAACCCCTAGAAACAATCCCACGCAACACTCTCCAAAATAGACAGCCATCACTATGTGCACGTGTACGTGCACAGGCGAAACGTTCGCCTGCGACCATCAACTCCAACGCCTACATATCATCTCTGATCATCTTCCACGATCCCAGTCACCAAAATCTCGAACCCATCCCTAAGTCGAATTCGAGATTTTCTGTCACAAGAACAGGAATGAAACTCAACACCTGGAACATCGTCAAACTCCCTTCTCCGATCACCAGAAACATCACCGCCACCGGCCACGCCTTCGCCTACTCCCCCTCTACACATCCCCAAACACCGGTCGAACTCGATCCCCTGTGGCATTCGAACGAGACCAAAATGTATTCACGACAAAAACTAGGTTTACAGGGAAAATCTTGTCGCCGTTGCCACCACGACGATCTACAGCGTCTCTCTTTATTTTTCCCGGCCTCTCCATTCACTACTCCATCATCACAAGAAACCCCAAACACCCCAGTCTACGTGATCACCCCAAATCGACGAAAAACTCATTTTCGTTCTACCTCAAACTGCACCTTACCTACTATCTTAAAAATGGTGATGTTTGTTTTAAAAATCATGTTATAGGGTAATGATTCAAGCTGCGATCCTGAAACAACGTTTTAAAATGTTCGAATTTACTCACTATTTTAGTTTGTCTGTTGTTTATAAAATCCCAGTGGCATTTAAACTTTAATTCAACTTAAATAAATTTTTAAAAACTAAACTATGATAAAACATACAAGTTTCGTTTGAATCTTAAAACATATCACAGACTAAATCGAGAGGTATGGGTTTTGAACTAAACTGAAGTATGGAAACAAAACAGAGAGACTACAGATAACAATCATGTTCACATATATATATATAGTCACTCATGGTAATCAAGTAAACATAATTATACCCAGATGTAAGCATACAACCCTCATATACTTAAGTAGTTTTTAAATAAAATGTTACTCACCTTAGCTTTGCAAAAGAACAGAGACTTGATTTAGAAATCTGTCTTGAATTTGAAACTGGAAACATGCTCCCACCTTAATCATCTTGCTCTCTGTCTATATTGACTTGTTGGTGATGTTTGAATTCTTGTTTTAGTATTAAATAGAGTTTTCATTTTGGTTTTGTTTTAGTTTGATCTGAAAATAAAAGGTGGCAAATGAAAGATTGTTTACAGGCTGAAGAATGAAGTGGTTAGATGGTTTAAAATTTCTTTTTCTTCTTTTTGTAAGTGGTCAGTGATATTTTATAAGAAATGGAGGCTGAGATGATACATGAACCAGTTCGAATTTGACTTATACCATGCTTGTATTAAATGCCATTAGTACTTGTGTCTCCCATTTTGATTATTTTATACTACATCTGTCATAGATATTTCTACTTTGCTTGTATCTTGTTTTACAAGCCATTTGCAAAATCACATTTTCTTGCTTTGTGATCAGGTCTGCATGCATAGAAAGATCCCATTCGAACATTGTTTTATCACTTCAGCTCTTTCATTTGTTTAAGTTTTGTTTTGCCTTGCATACATATTTTACCACCTGCATATCATATTTTATTTGTTATGTTGACAAAAGAGAATGAGCAGACTTACAATTCCAAGTCTGGTTTTGTTTTTGTTCTTTGCCTTGTTTTATTTTGAAATATAGTTGAGATGGTATTTAAATGTTTTAGTATTTGTTTTATGATGTACAATTATCAATTTACTTATGTATATTTATTCTTGTATTGTTGTTTCCATAACTATATATACATATATATAACAATTTCTATTTATTAAAAATCCATTCATAAAGATATTATATTATATTATAAATAAAACTCATTATCAGATTAAATGATTTATAAAAGAAATTATCACTATATAAATAAATTACTCATTATATCAATCAATATTTAAAAGAACAAACAACCTTTGCTAATTTAAATTTAAGTGGAAAACAAATTTTAAACAATTTAACTTATCCTGTATATATATCAAAATCAACTCACTATTTATTTAATAACTTTTAAAAAGATATATATATTAAATCAAACCAAAATTACCAAAATATCAAAATAAGAAAATATATCTTCATTTATTAACTTTCAAAACAGATCCTATCTGTTTACAGTATATACAGATTTATATATATATTATAAACAGAAAACAATTTATTAGCCTTTAAAATATAAATTATCAGTTAAACATCTATTCAAAAGAAGATTATTAAATCAAACTCGAATTTTATTAATAGTTATTATCATATCAATTTAATTTCTATTTTAGATTATTAAATTGATATTGTCAAAATTTCCGGGATGTCACATTCCTCCCCCCTTAAAAGAATTTCGTCCCCAAAATTTAAACAAAGGTAATTTAATAATCTATTTAAAGTTTAAATTTTAAAATACAAACATATATCAATCATATGTTAACAATCATAGCATCCAATCAAACAAATCTATCTATTCCTATAAAATTCTGGTTAGAATTCTCTCGAGTTTCCCTGAGTACAAATACCGGGTTACTCGCTCTATAAAATCCAAACCATCAATGCTACTAAACTACAGAGCTTCTACTCATCTAGATCTACTCAACTAGACAGGATATCAGACTGTAGACAAGTCCGACTCAACAATCAAAACTCCTGAACTGCAGGTTCTATAACCAGAGATAGATCTCACACGTACTCCCTCAAAGATACGTGAATTACAACAAATCCCAGTCATCCAAACTGACAATTCAAATCTGAAGACTCAACACTTATCCTCAGAAGAACAACAGAAAAGATCCAAAATATCTCAGAGTTGGCTTTCCACACCTTACCCAACTTATAGCTTCCTGAATCAGAGAAAACTTCAACAACAACGGAGTCTCCAACTTCGAATTCCAAATTTCCTCCGTCTCTAATCCACAAAATTCTTCAAACGATCCTGGGTCTCCTACATCCTTACTGATCAGCTCAACCCTTGCTGATACCTCTCGAAACAAACTGAACCAAAACAATCAAACAAAATGATCTTTCCAAGATTAACCAAACTCAGAACACAAACTCTACTCCAAAATCAAAAGACAGATCTCACTTCTCACATCCGGAAGAGATAAACAGATGCACTCCAATCTGGCCTCAGATCCTGAAAAATCTGCTGTAAAAATTCTCTAATCCAAACACTGCAACTTCCATTTGATTCCAACTAAAACTGCTGCCACCATGCTTCCACTGCGCTACTCTGATATAGGTAGATGAAAACACAGATGATGCACACGAGCACAAACTTCCACTGATACCAATTAGGACGGACCTAGGCTTTGCAACCATCAGTCAGCAATCACAACTGATATGCTTCCCAACTATTCGGAAAATATGGCTCAATAGATCCAAAATAAAATCCAGAAGTTTTCTCCAAACTGAGCTGCTTCACCAAACTCAAAAATCATCCTACTACTAAGCTATCGGTATCACTTCTGAAGTACAGTCGCTACCAACTCAAACTCCAGATGCCGACAAAATTCTGACTTCCAGAAGACACCCAGCAAAAGAAGAATCTCTAAACACAAGAGAATACTCAAGCTATCGCAAGTCACTTTTGCGATCCATCCCGCTTAATTCCAAAGAAAACTGCTCTCTCTTCACAAATCAGAACAGCACACACTTCTATAGCCAATCCATCGAAGAAATGGATTCACTCTGCTACTCCTGAAATCTACTGCTATGCTAAAAGCTTCCTTGCCAACACACAGAACACCTTGAGTCACTCTGCTGACCCAAATGCCCACAAACTGCTAATCTAGAATCTCCTCAAGAAACTCGGACCACAAACCAACAGAAACATCCTGTTGAACACAGCCGCAATATCTAAGCAGACACACTTCTTTAGCTTGTTCCAAAGAAATATCTTCGGAAACATCCCTAGTCACTGCGTCTCATCACACAGCTACTATATCCTGAAATATCAAGGTACCATCACTAACTTCTGTCCATCCGATAGATCTCAACTCTAGTTCATCCAACTTACACTCCAAAGATAAACTCCAAACATTAACAGATATCCTTCCAAGATCGATGAAAACCTTCATCACAACAAAACTAATTCGAGAAGGAAATTGGGCCTACAATCCTGACATACACATTTCCAATCTCAACAAATTCAACCATCATTGATCGTGTTACACAGATCACTACCCTATCCACCTTTATACTTATATTGGATAACCTGAACAGGTAACCCAACCGATAGGTAGAAATAAATATAAATATGTATATATATATATATCAAAAATACAAATACGCTCTCTCAAGAAAGAAATCACTCAGGAGCCTAGGTATTCGCTCAACCTAGTGCTCTGATACCAACTGTCACGACCCGGCTTCCTATGCCCAGGAAATCGTATCGTTTTGAAGAAAAGAAAGAGGTGAGAAAGTAGAAAAGAAAAAGAAGAAGAAGAAACAACATCGGAATCTCAACAGCGGAACGAATAAAATATAATATATCACATAAATATTACATAGAATCATATACATCAGAGTACACAGATAATACATCACATACTAGACAGTTATAAACACCTGTCTAGTTAATACAACTCGATACAACACAAACAACACAGAGATACAACACAGCGGAAATACACATGAACACTAACACCGCGGAACCAATATATATCTACACGTTGAAGCCTCCTGCTCCATTGCTCCTCCAGTATTCGTCAAAGCTAACCTGAATCCCTTGAATACCCGTAAAAATTTGGGTACCCGAGAGTTTATGAAAAACAGAAATAAACTTCGGGTCAGACATGGGTCTGGTATGAGTAACAGGTTAAAGTTGTTTAACTTTGAAAATCATTTGAAACAAAAGGTATCACGTAAGACTTCCCACACATAAACATGGAAAAGTTTTTACCTTACGCTAACCAAAACATTTGATAGGAAATCCAATGATATTATAATAGTGTCTAGGGTTTTCAAGTAAATAGAAAATAGCCGAAATTGTTACATTCATTAAATTCCAGCATACATAGGTATACAATCAAATCCGATGGCACTTATTGGATTTTGGATTCCATACAATGGCAGGGCTACTGGGGTACCGCCCGTCACAGTACGTGGCCTAGATCACCGTACCGAGAACCCACCCTAAGTTCCCTGCAACACAAGGCCGGACCCATTCCTTACTGAACAGTTCCGAACGAGACAACCCCGGCAGTAGGACGTCAACAACTGCCCACACACCGAAATAAAAAGGGACATCTAGACAGGGGAAAATCTTGCTCTCAAGTGGGTGCTACCCACGAAGCCTTGCTCCACCTCCCCTGTTTTAGCCATTCCCGGTTGATGAGGCTTGAGGTCACGATTACCTTTAGAGAAAACATCTCTTAGAATGCTCATCGCCCGCCTGACGATGTTCTGAAAGCATTCAATCCATATAAGTTCGTTCTGGGTTCGAACGAAACCGAAGGCATTATCTCGTTACACTCGTATTGGAATCACCCTCAGAGTTAACGACAATAACCCTTGCATTCTGAAACACCATCTCGAATCTATAAGTACTATCTCCGTCAAACTCATTACGGAATCACCCACAGAGTTATACTGACGAATAGTTCTTATACCTCGAGTCTTCACTTGCTCCATTTGCATTTCACGACCTAACGTTATTTTGGATCGATGTGGTTTTCGGGTCTCCAGACCTGGAATCCCGGTATACGGAAACCCGATCCCGGTCTCATCGAAATCCAAACCGTGTCTTTTAAGGCCAAGTTGTTTTAAAGTTAAAACAATTCAATTCAATTATCTATATCAACACAGATAGATAAATTACAATATAACAATGGATATCACAACATCATCATAATAGATAATCAATATCATCTCAAACAAACATCCAAATCACAACAGATATCACTCGTCTCATAACTGAGATCACAATCAATCAATGGGATATCAATATCATTCATAAGCAATGATTTATTATTCACAACTATAATTAATTTAAAATGAATTAAACTAATTAATTCTTTCTCTGATTAATTTAAAGTAAATTAAATTAATTACTTATCTATAAATCCTGCTTATACAACCATTTTATAATTACAATAAGTAATTAGTCTTAATTTAATTCCACAGATTAATTAATGTAAATCATTTATAGTAATTAATATTTAATTACTTCATTTATTAATTAAATATAATTAACTTCATTTATTCTTTATTAATTACATAAATTAATCATTTCATTATTAATTATTACTTAATTAAACAATTCATAATTACATCATTAACTATATAAATTAATGATCTCTAATTTATTTGTAAATCAAACCACTTCATTACTTTAAGTAATTTAATCTTTAAATTGAACAATTATTAACCATCCTGGATTAATAACATCAGTAATTAACACTCCTAAATAAATTAATTATCCCATAATTAATTATCTTCATTTATTAATCCCAAAAGTAATTTCCAAATTACTCTATCTACACATCAGCTTGTATTAATCACATCTAGTGATTATCCTCTAATTACTTCTCTAAGTAACTCTGCTCCATTAATTACACCGAGAAATCTCACTTAGCAGATCATTAGACGATTTATAGATTTGATTAAACTAGATTTATTCAATCAATCATATCTTCAAATTTAGTTCCAATAGATAATAACCCTTCAATTACTTTTGTTAAATATTCATTTAACAGCTTCAATGAATTATTAATTCATCTAATTATTATCAATATTTATCACATTTATAAATCAATTTAAAATCCTTAGTTAACTGATTTATTAACTAAACAATTGCTTGATTTCTTCCTTTGTAATTTCCTCTTTAATTTTAATTGATTTTTACTTAATATAAATAAGTCATTTTCTAATTATCTTATTAATTACTTCAATATTTAATTCATTTCTAAGATAATTAATTCCTTAATAAATGACTTAATTAACATTCCACATTTAAATTCCAAATTCCTTTCTAAATTTAATATTTAAAGTGATTAATGATTTAAACATTAATCTAGTGTAAATTCACTTTAAAATTTCTTTAAATAAATGTACATATCATTTATTACTTAAAATAAAATTTATATAAAGAAAAGAGCTTTTAAATTTAAATTATTATGAACAATCAATTCTTTTAAAAACATATTTTTAACTCGCAATTTCATTTCTTCCATTCAAAAAGAATTTCTCAAATTCCGTTAACATTTGTTTAAACAAATTTACTTTTTATAAAACTGTTTATTTAAACTATATTTACTTTAAACATTCAAAATAAAATTAATTGAAATTTCCAAATTTGAATTCAAAGAAATTTTGAATCCAATCACTTATCTTGATTTTAAACCATTATTCAAAATCTTATTTGAATTTTTAAATTAAAATTTTAAACCTGGAAAAATCAAATTATTAGAAACTGGAATCATTCTTTGCCTCGACTCACCAGCCTGCTCCGAGAATTCCCATTCCCTGCTTCGAGACTTTTCTCGTTTTACCCGAGTATTTCCCGAGAACAAATTTCACGCAACACTCAACAGTTTCGACCTGTAGCCATTTAACTACTTCGAGTTTCTTTCCCTCCTGACTCGCGAAAATCGTTCGCAAACTCGAGTGAAACCCCTAGAAACAATCCCACGCAACACTCTCCAAAATAGACAGCCATCACTATGTGCACGTGTACGTGCACAGGCGAAACGTTCGCCTGCGACCATCAACTCCAACGCCTACATATCATCTCTGATCATCTTCCACGATCCCAGTCACCAAAATCTCGAACCCATCCCTAAGTCGAATTCGAGATTTTCTGTCACAAGAACAGGAATGAAACTCAACACCTGGAACATCGTCAAACTCCCTTCTCCGATCACCAGAAACATCACCGCCACCGGCCACGCCTTCGCCTACTCCCCCTCTACACATCCCCAAACACCGGTCGAACTCGATCCCCTGTGGCATTCGAACGAGACCAAAATGTATTCACGACAAAAACTAGGTTTACAGGGAAAATCTTGTCGCCGTTGCCACCACGACGATCTACAGCGTCTCTCTTTATTTTTCCCGGCCTCTCCATTCACTACTCCATCATCACAAGAAACCCCAAACACCCCAGTCTACGTGATCACCCCAAATCGACGAAAAACTCATTTTCGTTCTACCTCAAACTGCACCTTACCTACTATCTTAAAAATGGTGATGTTTGTTTTAAAAATCATGTTATAGGGTAATGATTCAAGCTGCGATCCTGAAACAACGTTTTAAAATGTTCGAATTTACTCACTATTTTAGTTTGTCTGTTGTTTATAAAATCCCAGTGGCATTTAAACTTTAATTCAACTTAAATAAATTTTTAAAAACTAAACTATGATAAAACATACAAGTTTCGTTTGAATCTTAAAACATATCACAGACTAAATCGAGAGGTATGGGTTTTGAACTAAACTGAAGTATGGAAACAAAACAGAGAGACTACAGATAACAATCATGTTCACATATATATATAGTCACTCATGGTAATCAAGTAAACATAATTATACCCAGATGTAAGCATACAACCCTCATATACTTAAGTAGTTTTTAAATAAAATGTTACTCACCTTAGCTTTGCAAAAGAACAGAGACTTGATTTAGAAATCTGTCTTGAATTTGAAACTGGAAACATGCTCCCACCTTAATCATCTTGCTCTCTGTCTATATTGACTTGTTGGTGATGTTTGAATTCTTGTTTTAGTATTAAATAGAGTTTTCATTTTGGTTTTGTTTTAGTTTGATCTGAAAATAAAAGGTGGCAAATGAAAGATTGTTTACAGGCTGAAGAATGAAGTGGTTAGATGGTTTAAAATTTCTTTTTCTTCTTTTTGTAAGTGGTCAGTGATATTTTATAAGAAATGGAGGCTGAGATGATACATGAACCAGTTCGAATTTGACTTATACCATGCTTGTATTAAATGCCATTAGTACTTGTGTCTCCCATTTTGATTATTTTATACTACATCTGTCATAGATATTTCTACTTTGCTTGTATCTTGTTTTACAAGCCATTTGCAAAATCACATTTTCTTGCTTTGTGATCAGGTCTGCATGCATAGAAAGATCCCATTCGAACATTGTTTTATCACTTCAGCTCTTTCATTTGTTTAAGTTTTGTTTTGCCTTGCATACATATTTTACCACCTGCATATCATATTTTATTTGTTATGTTGACAAAAGAGAATGAGCAGACTTACAATTCCAAGTCTGGTTTTGTTTTTGTTCTTTGCCTTGTTTTATTTTGAAATATAGTTGAGATGGTATTTAAATGTTTTAGTATTTGTTTTATGATGTACAATTATCAATTTACTTATGTATATTTATTCTTGTATTGTTGTTTCCATAACTATATATACATATATATAACAATTTCTATTTATTAAAAATCCATTCATAAAGATATTATATTATATTATAAATAAAACTCATTATCAGATTAAATGATTTATAAAAGAAATTATCACTATATAAATAAATTACTCATTATATCAATCTATATTTAAAAGAACAAACAACCTTTGCTAATTTAAATTTAAGTGGAAAACAAATTTTAAACAATTTAACTTATCCTGTATATATATCAAAATCAACTCACTATTTATTTAATAACTTTTAAAAAGATATATATATTAAATCAAACCAAAATTACCAAAATATCAAAATAAGAAAATATATCTTCATTTATTAACTTTCAAAACAGATCCTATCTGTTTACAGTATATACAGATTTATATATATATTATAAACAGAAAACAATTTATTAGCCTTTAAAATATAAATTATCAGTTAAACATCTATTCAAAAGAAGATTATTAAATCAAACTCGAATTTTATTAATAGTTATTATCATATCAATTTAATTTCTATTTTAGATTATTAAATTGATATTGTCAAAATTTCCGGGATGTCACAGACGATCCATTTGAGAAGCTTGTGGAGAAAGCTCTCAAGCATGAGGACTTGTTTCCTAAGGAAGGATCTGTTGTTGCTGTGACCAAGGAGGAGGTTAAAGGTGGAAACAAGAAGAGGAAGCAACAGTAGCAGAAGGGTAAGGATGGCCAGAAGAGGCCGAAGGGCAAAGTGACCTGCTATAATTGTCAGCAGAAGGGCCATTTCTCCAGAGATTGCAAGAATCCAAAAGTACCATCGAAGTGCTACAATTGTGACAAGCTAGGGCATATCAAGAAGAATTGTCCAGAACCGCGAAAGGACAGGCATATTGTGCAAGCTTATGCTTTGGGGGCTGTGCCATCATCTTTGAAAGCTCCTACTGCGGAAGAGAAAGGGAAGAGTGTGGTGGTACAAGGTACTCTTTCCATTTGTGGTGTTCCAGTTAGAGTGTTATTCGATACTAGAGCGTCGCATTCTTTTGTTTGTAATGAACTTGTATGCCGGTTGGGTTTAGAACCAGATATTGTTGATAGACCATTGGTTGTGACTAATCCAGTTGGGGGTTCGTCCTGTTTGTGTATGTTATGCCATGGTCTGGTTGTATCGAGTCATGATTGCTCTTTTGTTTGTGATTTTTTTGTTCTAAACTTTGCGGGGTTTGGAATTATTTTGGGTATCGACTGGCTTAGGAAGTATGCGGAAAAGGTTGATTGTGAAAGGTTGGAGGTAACAGTCGAGAATGTGGAAGGGCGAAAGGTTGTGATACGATGTAAGCATGAGGAAGGCGTCTTCATGAGCTTCATGTATTCGCTGGTTGTTCCACGGGATGGACTGTCATCGGTGCCGATCGCAAATGGATTTGTGGATGTCTTTGATGAGGTCAAAGGGTTACCGCCGCATAGGGAGATCGAGTTTCATATCGATCTAGTTGAAGGAGCCAGACCTGTTGTGATGCCTCTTAGGCGGATGGCGCCTAGGGAACAGCAAGAGTTGAGGGTGCAAGTTGATGATCTTTTACAGAAAGGATTCATTCGGTGTAGTGTGTACGAATGGGGTGCACCAGTTGTGTTTGCAACCAAAGCGGATGGATCGTTGAGGTTGTGTGTAGATTATCGTGAGCTGAATAAAGTGACTAAGAAGAACAAGTATCCATTGCCGAGAATAGATGACTTGTTTGATCAGCTTCACGAAGCCAAGGTGTTTTCTCAAATGGATTTAGCTACGGGATTTCATCAATTAAGAGTGGCAAAGGATAGTGTGTCGAAGAATGCTTTCAGGACACCATCTGGTTTCTTTGAGTGGCTGGTGATGCCGTTTAGATTGACCAATGCACCAGCGTATTTTGTGGATCTTATGAATAGAGTGTTCAGGGATCAGTTGAACAAGTTCGTACTTGTGTTCGTGGATGATATATTGATTTATTCCAGAACTGAAGAAGAGCACAAGACGCACTTGCATATTGTTTTGGAAATCTTGCGGAAACATCAGCTGAAGGCTAAGTTTTCGAAGTGTCACTTCTGGAAGAGCGAAGTGAGGTTCTTAGGCCATGTTATCTCTGGAAGTGGAATAGCGGTTGATCCCGCCAAGGTGGCAGCAATCCAGGATTGGGTTAGACCTAAGAATGCATCTGATGTGAGAAGTTTTCTTGGATTAGCAGGATATTATCGCTGGTTTATCAAAGACTTTTCCTAGGTAGCTGCACCATTAACAGGATTGACGAAAAAGAACCAAGTATTCAGATGGGATGCTAAGTGTGAGCAAGCTTTTGAAATCCTAAAAGAGCGACTGACAAGTGCTCCTGTTTTGACTATTCCAAGAGGGAATGAAGAGATGGTGGTTTACACCGATGCATGTGGTATTGGACTTGGAGCAGTGCTGATGCAGAAGGGTAAAGTTGTTGCGTATGCAAGTCGACAACTGAAGCCGCATGAAAGGAATTATCTGACTCATGATTTGGAGTTGGCGGCAATTGTATTTGCTCTGAAGATGTGGAGACATTACCTATTGGGAGTTCGATTCGAGTTGTTTACAGATCATAATTCGTTGAAGTATCTTTTCTCCCAAAAGGATTTGAATCTTCGGCAGCAACGATAGCTACAGTTTTTGGCATCATATGATTTTGGTATAGCCTATACTCCGGGAAAGGGTAACGCAGTGGCAGATGCGTTAAGTCGAAGACATGCAGGATTGGGAGCCATGTTTTTAGAATGGAAGAGTCTCGAGTTTTTAGCTGAATTTGACTTCAGACCCAGATGTGAATTGGAACCTGAAATGTTGGCAAACTTATCAATGAGACCTACTCTTGTGGAAAGAGTTGGTGAGAGCCAAAAGAGAGATGATAAGCTTGTCAAGACTATCCGTGATTTGGAATCTGGATTGGACCCAGAAAAGAATAAAGGATTCGAGGTCGATCAAGAGGGTTGGCTTCGGAAGCAAGGACGATTAGTTGTTCCCGATATTGATGAATTGAGAGATGAAGTTCTGAAGGAAAGTCATCACTCGAAGCTGACAATTCATCCAGGTGGAAATAAGATGTATCGGGATATGAAGAGAACCTATTACTGGGAAGGCATGAAGAAGGATGTTGGAAATTTTATTTCCAAGTGTATGAACTGCCAATTAGTAAAGGCTGAGCAGAAGAAGCCTAGTGGATTGCTTCAGCCGTTAGAAGTTCCTACATGGAAGTGGGAGCAGGTATCGATGGATTTTATCGATGGGTTACCTAGAACAAGAACGGGAAATGAAGGGATTTGGGTCATTGTGGATCGTTTGACTAAAAGTGCAAGATTCATTCCTGTTCGATCAACCAGGACTGCATCGAAGTTGGCTGAGTTGTATGTTAAGTGGATAGTTCGATTCCATGGTATTCCAAAACGTATAGTGAGCGATTGAGACCCGTTGTTCACTAGTGGATTTTGGAAGAGCTTCAAGGAAGTTTTGGGAACCGAGCTGTGTTTGAGTACAGCTTATCATCCCCAAACAGATGGTCAGACTGAGAGAGTCAACCGAGTTTTGGAAGATCTCCTCAGAGCATGTGTTTTGGATGTTGGAGGATCATGGGAAGACCATCTTCATTTGGTGGAATTTTCGTATAATAACAGTTACTAGTCAAGCATTGGTATGGCGCCGTATGAAGCATTGTATGGAAGACCGTGTAACTCTCCGACATGTTGGTTGGAGACGGGAGAAAAATTAATACTTGGGCCAGAAATGATTCGACAGAGTTCAGATTGTATAGAGATCATTCGACAACGAATGAAGGTTGCCCAAGACCGTCAGAAAAGTTATGCCGATAAGCGTCGTAAGGATTTGGAATTCGACGTAGGTGATATGGTTTTTGTGAAGATTTCTCCACGGAAGAATGTTATTCGATTCGAGAAGAAAGGAAAATTGACTCCGAGATTCGTTGGACCATTCCCGATCATCGAGCAAATTGGAAAGCTCGCTTATAAATTGGAGTTACCAGAAAAGATGTCGGGTGTGCACAATGTTTTTCATGTATCGTATCTACGGAAGTATGTGCACGACTCGAATACAATGGTTTCTGCTGATAGGTGTGAAGATCTTGATGTTGATCCAGTTGTTGAGAGACCTCGTAAGCCACTTCGTGTTGTGGGAACTGACACAAAACAGCTTAGGAGGAAGGTAGTTAAGTTGCTCAAGATACAATGGAGTGATGATGATAACGACTGTACATGGGAGGTGGAAGAGAGGACGAAGGCAGCTCATCCTGAACTCTTCAAGGTATGACCCTAAGGTGTTGTGTCATCTCATGACATTGTAACTTGTTCTAGTCCTAGAATTCTGTATGGTAGGCTAGTAATTGGATGCATGGATTGTTGGTTGCTATGGATGGTAGACATGCAAAATAGTTTTTGATTGCTCTTGTTTGTTTGGGATTTCGGGGGCGAAATTCCTAAGGGGGAGAGAATGTAACGACCCGTATTTTACGTATCGAAAGATCCGTAAAAGCTGTTGTCATTAGGTCGTTAGTGTTGATTAGATTGTCCAGAGTTTAAGTCGACTAGGCTTGAGTCGTCCAGGGTTAGGTCGTGCAGTAGTTTGGGTCGGTTGGGACGAATTAAGGATTTGGAGCGACTTAAGGAATTTTCATGGTAGGACTTAAGTCGTGTAGAGTTGGGTGGTCTGGAGGTTAAGCTGTGTTGTAGCTTAGGTCGTCTTGGAGTTGGGTCGTGTGGTGGCTTAGGTCGTGAGGTGGTTAGGTTGATTGAGCGACTTAAGAGTTAGCGGTATAGGAAGTTAGCAAGGTATATAAGTCAGTTGGTGACTTAATGGGTAGATGACTTAAGAGTTAGCGGCTTAGGTAGATGAGTCGGCTGAGCGACTTAAAGTAATTGGCGACTTAAGGAAATCGGCGACTTAAGGGAGTTAGCGGTTGGGTTTAGTTTAGGTCGTAAGTCATTGAGTCGTTATGTCGTTGATCGTTGAGTCGCTGAGTCGATGAGTCATTGAGTCGTTGTGTCGTTGAGTCGTCCAAACGACTTAGGACTTAGGTAGAAATGCGGCAGTGTGCTAGGTCGCTAAGCCGCATTTTTGTTAAGTCGTTGGTAGGCAGATCTGTTAAGTCGTGCACGTGTGTTAAGTCGCGCATAGGCTTGAGTCGTAGATTGGAGAACCAGTTAAGTCGTAGGTCGAAAAGTTTGTTGAGTCGTGGGTCGGAGGTTCTTAAGTCGTGGACAACTTAAGGGGGCGGATGACTTAAGGATTTCCAGCCTATAAATAGCCGTGTTTTCTTCACTTTTTGGGATCTGGATTTTGAAGCGACGAAGTCTTGCCATTTTGAGAGCTCAAGTGCTGCACTTCTTCATCTCTTTTCTCCACTCTAATCTTGTGATTCCTTCCATCCAAATTGAAGATCAAATCGAAGATCCAAGAGCTTAGATTGAAGATCTTCATCCATCAAAGAGGAATTTCATCGTTTGAAGTGGAATTTTGGCGGATCAAGCTAGATCCTTTGCTGTCCAGATCTGAAGTGTGTTGCTTTTGAGGTGTTTTGGTAATTCGGTGAGTGGTGGTTATCTCTCACACGGATCCAAGGGAGTATATTGGTTTGGTGGTTTGATTGTGTGTTAAAGATAGCGATTTCATGCATTTTTGTAGATCTAAGTATAGATCCATTGTTTGTGAAGATTTAGCATCCATCAAAGTACATGTTAACCTATGAAAATTTGCCCATCAAGTTGTAGGAATAATACTCATGATTCGTGCTTGTTAGATTTATGCTCTTTATTTACAAGATTGCCATTGTAGTTATAATTCCTTATTTAGATCATGTTTGAATGTTTGATTTGCTTGGATTAATGATTGATTTGATTGATTGTTATGAATTAGTTAATGTGTGGTTAGATTTAGACAAGTTGGTCAAAAATGATTCAAAAGCTAAGAGGAAAAGCTCTTGAATGGGGAAAGCTGCTCGTGGCATATGTAGTGGGTGATAAAACTCATATGGACGGATTTAATGATGATGTTGGGATAGGGCTTTGCTATGATGAGATGAAGCGAGGCATGTTGTGATGTAGCTTTGGTATAATCCAGACGGGATCATTCCAAGCATGTTGATAACTCGAGGGACGGTTCGAGTTAGTGGTAATGGTTGGCTTGAGAGGCGCTTGAGCTAGTATGAGAATAGTCGTCGAGGAGGATGACTAGAAGGCTGAGATATCATCGTTATTGAAGGTTCTAGCAGACTCAAAGCAAGAGTACACTGGGCAGTCTCGATAGTCCCAAAAGGCTACAGGTAGGTGCTCTTGTACTCTATGCAGATTCGATAGTCCTAGGCACGGACGGCGACGACGTGCGGAGTTCTGTCTAGAACCGGGGTTACCATTAGCCCTTGACGAACGGATGAAATAATGAGCCGGTCATTCAATTAACGGTGGTATCGAAGCAATGATAACAGTGATAGCGAGAGTCATGGATGTTCGGATGTTTGGTTGTATCGTCATTCGGTCTCAAGAGCGATGTTTTCTGGGTGCTTATCTGATCTTGGTTTAGGCCTTGGGGGTTTGTACTTGGAAAACACCGACCTTGACTCGAGTGATAATTGTTCTATTTTAAATGTCTGATTTGTCATGTTTGCTTCTGCTTAGTGTGTCTGGGGGCTATCACTGTAGAAAGAGGTGGAATGGGAGGGTTGGATTCATATTCTTCTCGCATTTATGCTCTTTTGGTATGTTGTTAGTTAATTTACTGCTCACTAAGACTGTTGTTTGACTCAAGGCTTTTTGTTTAACTCTTATTGCCTTGGGCTGTTCATCCATTTTGGGATGGGCAGACTAGGTAGCAGGTGACAGGTGCTGTTCTTAGTTTCCAACGATGCTGATGACGAAGACGAGCTGGATGCTTGCATATTAGTTTCTTACTATATGTACTGGATGTTCCGCTGTTTGTATGTTCTCTGAGTGATATGTAGTGAGGCTTGATGTATTGACTTTGTTGATTTCTATATCAAACTACTATGAGGTTTATATGATGATACTCTGTTCTGTGGAGCTTCACTATATATATATATATATATATATGTCTCTACTGTATTTTATCCATGCGCAATGAGTTATACGATAGATTCTGATGTTTTTTCCTTACCTTGACGGTCGTCCATGGCTGCCTGTCACACCTTTTAGTGCATTATTTCCTTGTTTAGTGAAGGGGTCATGGGCGGTCGTCACATCTGTGATTGCATTGTGTGTCTGGCGGGAGGTCTTATGGTAGTTTCATTTTCCAAAAAGCATGTCGAATCTCTCTTTTAAATTGTTTTATTTAAAAGCAATTATTTTGTTTACTCATACCAGTCCCATGACTGACCCGGAGTTTATTGTTTCTTTTCTAAACTCTGGGTGCCCATTATTTCCACACGGGCAGCCTAGTAGTAGGTTTTCCGTATTTTGGGCGATAGCTGGATTCTGAAGTCTTAGTTTTGGGAGCTATCAGGTTTTGGAAGCTTTTGGATTCACTTTCACTCTATTTCCTCGAAGACCTTTTTGGCATGCGAATCACTTGTTGTTCTATTATGATGTACTATTTGGGGTTGTGAAAATGTGTATTATGATTACTCTAATGAAGTAATGGATAGGATGATGTTGTTGTATCTGTGATGCTATATATGATATTCATTATATTCCGCTGTTTTATATTCATCTGATGTTGTTATAAGCTCCATCGAACTGAAGTTTAATATTTGAATATCGGACAGTCGAATACTAGTAAGGTATTTAGTGTCGATTTTCGAATGCTGGATTTTAGGTCATGACAAGTGGTATCAGAGCTAAAGGTTGAGTAAGAACTTAGCTACGGAGTATAACACATTAGATGGCTCATTAGAGATAGGCTGAAGTATACCCTAAAATGAGTATAACCCGTGACTAAAACCTTAAATTTTCCTAGTCTGTGTCTTTTAACTGCTAATCTTCCTTGATTCTGAAGTCTTAGTTTTGGGAGCTATCAGGTTTTGGAAGCTTTTGGATTCACTTTCACTCTATTTCCTCGAAGACCTTTTTGGCATGCGAATCACTTGTTGTTCTGTTATGATGTACTATTTGGGGTTGTGAAAATGTGTATTATGATTACTCTAATGAAGTAATGGATACGATGATGTTGTTGTATCTGTGATGCTATATATGATATTCATTATATTCCGCTATTTTATATTCATCTGATGTTGTTATAAGCTCCATCGAACTGAAGTTTAATATTTGAATATCGGACAGTCGAATACTAGTAAGGTATTTAGTGTCGATTTTCGAATGCTGGATTTTAGGTCGTGACAAGTGGTATCAGAGCTAAAGGTTGAGTAAGAACTTAGCTACGGAGTATAACACATTAGATGGCTCATTAGAGATAGGCTGAAGTATACCCTATAATGAGTATAACCCGTGACTAAAACCTTAAATTTTCCTAGTCTGTGTCTTTTAACTGCTAATCTTCCTTGAGATATTTTGTTCGTATATCTAAATCAAGTTTTCTTACTAATTACAGATAGTAAGAATGAGTGCATGAAGGGAAGAGGAGCTAGGGTTCAACGAAATGCCACAACTGTTGGTCAAGTTCCCCCAATTGTAGAAGCAGCAATACCTATTCAGCAGCAGCCAAATTTAGCAGATTTACACAAGAATTTCTCAAGGCTTAGTGGCAAATCATTCACCGGCAAGGAGTCACTTGTTGAGGCTCAAGCATGGGTCAGATCATGTGAGAAAATCTTTAAAGGGCTAAAGCTGCAAGACGAGCAGAAGCGACTCATAGCTTCTTGGCAACTTCAAGATGAAGCCTCAACCTGGTGGGAAACCGTCACTGTAGATGAACCAGAAGACGAGTTTACTTGGAAAAAATTTAAAGAAGTGTTTGAAAAGCGCTATATGCCCTCTACTGGTATTTCTCGGATGTACCAGGAATTTCTGGAATTAAAGCAGGAAAGTCTATCCTTTGAAGAATATCTAAACAAATTTAATGAACTGTCTCGTTTTGGTCCCGAATTGGTAAACACGCCTTTAAAGAAGAATGAAAGATTCATTCGTGGGATGAATAAGAAATTCCATGAAAGAATGACTTGCCACGTTAAGGAACCTTTTCAGATTTGATTGATATGGGGTACAGATATGCTACACTTGATATACAAGAAGCCCCGGTGGAGAAAGGAACTTCAGGAAATAAAAATTGGAAGAAAAGGAAATTTGGAGGCAATAAGCCATGGCAGGGAAAGGACAAAAAGAAGAGCAACCAAGGAGGCTCAATAGAGAATGTTACTTGCTATAATTGCTTAGAAAAGGGCCATTATTTGAGCAGTTGTACGAAGCCTAAGAAACAAGCAAATCCAGCTGTACAAGCAAATTCCAGGAAATGTTATTATTGTCAGAAGTGGGACACGAAGTTAAAGACTGCCCAACCATGAATCAAGCTCAGGTAGCCAAGGTGTACACAGTCAAAGACCAACCTGCATCTTCCAAGGCAGAAAAAGGGAAAGGAGTTCTGGAAGGTAACCTCACTATTTATGATAGCATTATTAGAGTTCTCTTTGACACTGGTGCTACACATAGTTTTATCTCTCAGCAAACTATAAATGAATTAAATCTTGAACTTGATTTTGTTGATGAACCTATATGCGTAAAGAATCCAGTTGGAGGTCCCGCGAACCTTTGTCTTCGATGTAGAGACGTTCCTATCTCATATTCTTGCTACCAGTTTCCTATCAGTCTCTTTGTTCTTGACTTCAATGAGTTTCAAGTATTGCTCGGAATGGACTGGTTAACAAAGTAAAGCAAAATTGGATTGTACTAATCGATTGATTTCGATCAAAACCGAATTTGGAGATTTCATCGAGATTTCTTGTGAGGACCCTAGTCCTAAAAGAGATGGGTTGATGTATAACTTGGGATATTCCGAACCTAGTTTGGAGTCCATACCCATTGTTAGAAATTTTCCAGATGTATTTGGAGAAGTGAAATCTCTACCTCCACATCGAGAAATAGAATTCAGAATTGATCTAGTACAAAATGCTCATCCTGTAGTTCACGCAAGTCGCAGGATGGCGCCCAGGGAGAGGGTTGAATTAGTCGAGCAAACTAATGATTTAATAAGTAAAGGATTAATTCGTCCTAGTGTTTTTGAATGGGGTTCAGCAGTAGTATTTGTTGCTAAATCAGATGGATCTTTGAGATTATGTGTAGATTACCGTGATCTCAATAAGCTGACTCTCAAAAATAAATTTCCCCTACCTAGAATTGATGATCTGTTTGATCAATTGCACGGCGCTCGTTTCTTTTCGAAGATGGATCTAGCCCAAGGATTCCATCAGCTACGAATCGCCCAAGATTGTGTTCATTTGACCGCTTTCAGAGGTCCTAATATGTTCTACGAATGGTTAGTCATGCCTTTCGGGCTAACTAATGCTCCAGCATACTTCGTAGATCTGATGACTCGTGTATTCCGTGAAGTATTGAATAAATTTGTGCTTGTATTTATCGATGATATCCTGATTTATTCCAAAACTGAAGAGGAGCATGCTAAACATCTCAGAATCGTTTTGGAAATATTAAGATGAAACATCTTATTCGCTAAATTTTACAAATGCCATTTTTGGGTCAAAGAAGTTAAATTCCTCGGGCACATAGTTAATGAAGAAGGAATTTCTGTTGATCCTAGCAAGATTTCTTCTATTCTAGACTGGAAGCGACCCACAACTCCGAAAGAAGTTCGAAGCTTTTTGGGTTTGGCTGGTTATTATCGGAAATTTGTTCAGGACTTTTCTAAGATAGCTAGTCTGCTAACGATGAAGAATGTAAAATTCAATTGGACTCCGAAATGTGACGAAGCTTTTCAAGAATTGAAGAAGAGGTTAACCACCGCTCCTGTTCTCGCTATTATCAATGGGAACCAAGGTTTATCTGTCTATACAGACGCTTGCGGTGATGGGGTAGGTGCAGTATTAATGCAAAATGGGAAGGTAATTGCCTACGCGAGTAGACAATTACGTCCACATAAAAGAAACTACCCAACTCATGATTTGGAGCTTCTAGCAGTTATCTTTGCTTTAAAAATATGGCGACATTATTTTCTGGGTAAGAATCTCCATCAGCCTTCTAAAAGAAATTTTTTAAAGTTCAATTTAACTTAATATATACTTAATGAACTCTCCTTGTTTAGGTGAAAAATTCGAATTATTCACCGACCATAAATCTTTGAAGTATCTCTTCACCTAGAAAGATTTAAATCTACGACAACAACGTTGGTTGGAATTTTGGCATCTTATGATCTAGACATTCTGTATACACCCGGAAAAGCCAATGTAGTTATCGACGCCTTGAGTAGGAAACATGCCATTCTTGCTCATCTTGTCATTTCTCCTACTCTTCTCAAAAGGATTGCAAGACGGCAGACAGAAGATAAGTTTCTTCGTGAAATTCATAGAAGAATAGATCATGGTGAAGATTCCAGTTTTGGAATTGATAATAGGGGTGATATAAGATTGAAAGGCAGGCTGTGTGTGCCAGATATCCCAGAATTAAAACGAGAAGTCTTGGACGAGTGTCACAAGTCTAAACTCAGCATCCATCCAGGAGTCAATAAAATGTATCGTGATATCAAAAGGACTTTCTGGTGGAAGACAATGAAAAGAGACATATCTATTTATGTGAGTCGTCGTGCTACTTGTCAATAAATCAAAAGCGATCAAAAGAAAGTAGCCAGTTTACTTCAGCCTTTGGAAGTACCGAAATGGTAATGGGATCAGGTATCGATGGATTTCATTGACGGATTGCCACGAACCAAGAAGGGAAATGAAGCAATTTGGGTTATAGTGGACCGTCTAACCCAAACCGCTCACTTTATTCCAGTGAAATCCACTCGGACTACAGCAAGCTTAGCAGGGCTATACATAAAAGAAATTGTGCGTATCTATGGTATTCCTAGCAGTATAATGAGTGATCGTGATCCGATCTTCACTAGTAGATTTTGGGAGACATTTCAAGACGCATTGGGGACAAAGCTGAATTTCAGCACTGCTTATCTCCCACAGACTGATTGGCAGACTGAGAGGGTTAACCGAATTCTGGAAGACCTTTTGCGTGCTTGCATTATCGACTTTGGTGGTTCTTGGGAGGACCATTTACAACTGGTTGAATTCTCATATAACAATAGCTATCAGGCCAGTATAGAGATGGCTCCTTTTGAAGCTTTATATGGTCGTCCGTGTCGATCACCCGCATACTGGATCGAATCAGGTGATAGACTCGTCCTTGGACCAGGTATGATTAAAGAAGCCACAGAGAAGGTAGATTTTATTCGAAAGAAATTAATATCTGCTCAAAGCTGTCAAAAGAGCTACTATGACCGCAGGAGAAGAAATCTGGAATTTCATGTTGGGGATTTTGTATTTCAGAAAGTGTCTCCAATGCGAGGCGTATTGAAATTTGGAAAGACCGGTAAGCTGGCACCGTGGTATATTGGTTTTTTTCCTATTCTGGAAAGGATCGGTTCTTTAGCTTAACGAGTACAGCTGCCTAGTTGGTTGTTTGGGGTGCATGATGTATTTCACATTTCTAGCCTTCGAAAGTATGTGCACGATCCAGACTGTATTATTGAAGAAGCTGCTCAGCAGGATCTCGAAATCACTCCCGATTTAACAGTTAAAAGAGAACCAATAAAGATTGTAGATCGTGATGAGAAGCGATTGAGGAACAAAGTGGTGAAACTGGTCAAAGTTCAGTGGAGTGGCGATCCAATGGACTGTACTTGGGAAACCGAAGATAATATGAAGAAATCATATCCAAACTGCAGAATGGATATCTCGCCTTAAACTAGTAAGCCATTTCCTTATTTTTCTGAATTCGTATATTCTATGTTTGCTTTTCTCTCTTTTTCAATTTCGAGGACGAAATTTTCTTAAGGAGGGGATATTTGTAACATCCCGGAATTTTGGATTTCGAATTCGGTAAATTGTTTGAACTTTTGAATTAATTTGAAAAGTTTCAAAAGAAATAAAATATTTTAAATATTGATATTACAAAGAATATATGGATATAAATAAATACTCGATAGTTTAAGTTTTAAATAAATAAATGAAATATATAACAAACAAGAAATTGTTTTAAATCATAAAATAAAATATAAGTTATAAAATGACCTATGACATACACATGAACTTGCATGAAATAAATATAAACAAGGAAAAAAAAGAACTGTAAAATAAAACTTAGTACTTACAAAGATACAACGAACAACATATTACAATAGAACTTCATCTACATCACAAGAAAGAAGATAGTATTCAGCCCATAAACAAAGAAAAAAAACTATAAAACAAAATCAAAAAAAGTACATATAGAAAAAAATCAAACAAGGCTTATACAAGAAGATAACATAGAAAACAAGAAAAAATTATATGCAAGGAAATATCTTTTAATATAACAAAATTGTACTTACAAAAATAAAATAAAATTGTATGTTAATAAAGTTGGGAACATGAGCATTAAATGCTATCTCCTCAAGCAAGAAAAAGAATCACCTCAGCCTTCATATGAGAAAAAGAAATCTCTGATAAAAAATATATCAAGTATACAAAGTACAACAAGGAAAAGTTTGGCTTTAATATTTTACTGAACCAGTACAACTATCTTCTTTTATATACATCATTCCCATTTGTTCACTTGAAAACTGAGCAAAGAAAAAAAATATAAAACATCACCTTATTTTCTAGTTCAAATATAATCTACTGGAAAAAAAAAGGAGGATCAAACTGTTTTTTTACAACTCAGAGTAGTTATTTGTTCATTAATATATTCAGGTGAGTGAACATATTTGGAAAAATTCAAGCATGATTCAAACTATGTAGATGAATTTTAACAAGTATTAGGTTATATAGCTATATACATATGAAAAGTTTCAAGTATGTTAATTATGTTTGTAATGGACATGATTATCAGTAATCTTCTGTTCTATTTTTTTTATACAAGGTTTAATCAAGTTAAACTTTAATTTCACTCCTCTGATCCCTAATTGATTTTAATTTTGTAACAAACAAGTTAGTTTAAACCATCATCTATGGATTAAATTCTGTTTATGCTTGATCATGAAGAAGTTAACCCTGTAACAAATTAAAAAATTTACAGCAAAAAAAAATTTTTATGATAAATTTAAGTATGTTAAGATGTTGTTTTGATTTCATAACTTGGATGAACATACCAAAATACGATTTTTAAAAGTAATATGATGATTTTTACTTGGGTGGTTTAGGAGCAGTTCGGATTTAAGCCAAAATTGCATTTTTCCTGATTCCTGATGAACGATTCAAGTATAATCGTTGAAATTTGGATGGAAGCTTGTTAGAACTTTTATGATGATGGGAAAATTGCAAAATAATTTTTTGAATGCGCGAATTCGTCGAACGAACCCATAGTAGGGTTTAAGTTCGAAGTTTGTAGTGAGTTAAAAATGAGGTGATTTCAACACCTCGGAGGCGTCGAGCTTCGCGAGGTTCTGGGGATAGTTTCGTGGGTGATCGGAGGTGGCATGGCCGTGGTGGTGCATGGCCAGGTGGTCGGCGTCGCGAGGTCGAGGGGGATTTAGTCGAGCAGTGGGTTCCAGTTTCGGGGTAGATGGCTCGATTTAGATTCGAGATAAGTCAGGGTGTTTGGATGCCTGGAGATGGTTGCTGGGGTGATGGTTGACGTGCCGGGATGTTCGCCGTTGGTCGGATTCGCCTCCGGTGCTGGTACATGTGCACGGGTAATAGTAGTATCAGTGGAAGTTGTTTTGGGAGACGAAGTCCAACGACTCAAAGCACTACTCGAGAATTTGAGGCGAAAGCTCGAAGTCGAGCCCGGGTTTCTTCAGCGTTCTATCGAGTAAAATTTTAAACTTAACGAATTTTTGAAAAAATCATATTACACGGGTAACTCTGGGGTGAAACTCGAAGCAGGGTGCAGTTTTATCGGGGATGACTCGAAGACCCCGTCGGGTTGGACCTGAAGGAAAATTGTTTTTTCCTGTTTTTGCAATAAAGTTTATGTGATTTTTTTTCTATTTGTTCATCATAAATGATGATAGTTGGTTAATCTAAGGTAAAGCTTTTTTCTTTTTACTTAATAAAATATTCAAGAAGTATATTCCAATTTGTTAACTTAAAACAAATATATTTATAATGGTTAAATAAAGATTAAATAATTAATAAAGCTAAATTAAAATTTAATAAATTTATAATTAAGTGAAATTTCAAGCATTGATTTAAAATAATTAATAAAGATAATTATATGGTTAATTCGTATTAACCACAATCACCCCAATCAAAGATGATTGACCATGACCAAATATCCTATACCGGATTAATATTTCTATTGTGATACCGTGATTGCTCTGTGCTGAACTGTAATTTTTGATTAAAATTTTGTATTGATGTGAAAACCCTGTTGCCCATAAAACAACATATAAACTTCTGTGCATCAGGGGGTCGGATTTCAGTTAGTTATCTGAAACCCACATCGAACCCTGAATGTGAATCTTTGTGATTGATATACCCACGTGTTTTAAAAATTACACGCTCACTATTCGGTTTAGCCGGGAGAGGACCTTTTTGTCATATAACCCATTCCGAATAGTGATACAACGTAAATGGATTGCAATTAAAGACCGGCGTTGAAGACCGGGTATTTATGAAAACGATAGGATGACCTATCGATTGTCTCTACACCGAGTTGCTCCGGTATAGAGATCCCCTAAGTGATGGGAAATCCGATCGGGATTGTGAATACCCGGATCGCAAGGACTTCTATGAAGTGCCTTCGGTTCTGTTCGAGCCTGGAATAGACTTGTACGGTCGTGTGTCTGACACTACACTTTGAGATATAAAGCAGATTTCTTTCAAATACATATCTATTTGGTGGTGGAGAATTTATTCTCTTAGTTCAATACCCTTCTCTGAGACGTACAAGCTCAGAGGTTATGTAATTGATGGTTATCAGCGATATACTCCCAATTTGGTAGTGTGACATGCTAAGTGCTGTTGTGTGTTGTTGATCATTTGTTGATCAATTGTGATCAAAGCATAGTTTGTGTAAAAGCGCAGCTATGTGGACGAGACCTCATGGGACCTCACAACTCGAAAATGGTCAAAACAGGAAAGTTGCGGCAAGGTTATGAGGGTCATGCCCTTTAGGTTATCTCATTTCCTTTTGGAAAAGGGTGGTATCAGGTATGGAGCCCTGGTATTTAACCTATGTGGTTGCTCCAATCTCATTTCTTTTTGGTTGTTGCTTTGTGATCGAGGTCCCTCGGATAAAGGTCCCAAAGGACCAAGGGATGGCATATTCGTGTAGTAGTTACCTAGTTACAGAGGTAACCCGGCCTTGTGTTGGCAGAGAGCCAGGTTGGTTCTCGGGTTGCCCCACCAGAGGCGTGCCCATGTGGCATAGGAAGTTCCTTAGCCTGACCATTTGTTGAAAATCCAATTCCTAATACGAACCCTGTACGGTTTTAGTTGCAGAACCTTCTATTTACGTATGGTGGTCACCACTGTTTAGATGGTAGCTATAGTAGGCATACAATAATGGTTGTATGCTGGCTAAGCTTAATATTATACTTTCCGAAATAATTTCACACTATGCACTAGTAATAATATTAAAAGAATTTTCACGTATTAAGCATGTTTGACTATCATAAGAAGAAATCTCCTCCAATTATGCGATTCCATTGTGTGTGTGGCGGGAGGTCTTATGGTAGTTCATTTTCCAAAAAGCATGTCGAATCTCTCTTTTAAATTTTTTTATTTAAAAGCAATTATTTTGTTTACTCATACCAGTCCCATGACTGACCCGGAGTTTATTGTTTCTTTTCTAAACTCTAGGTGCCCATTATTTCCACACGGGTAGCCTAGTAGCAGGTTTTCCGTATTTTGGGCGATAGCTGGATTCTGAAGTCTTAGTTTTGGGAGCTATCGGGTTTTGGAAGCTTTTGGATTCACTTTCACTCAATTTCCTCGAAGACCTTTTTACATGCGAATCACTTGTTGTTCTATTATGATGTACTATTTGGGGTTGTGAAAATGTGTATTATGATTACTCTGATGAAGTAATGGATATGATGATGTTGTTGTATCTGTGATGCTATATGATATTCATTATATTCCACTGTTTTATATTCATCTGATGTTGTTATAAGCTCCACCGAACTGAAGTTTAATATTCGAATATCGGACAGTCGAATATAAGTAAGGTATTTAGTGTCGATTTTCGAATGTTGGATTTCAGGCCGTGACACGTTCCTTCATAATCTAGGTCCTTCGCTTCTTCTTTCTATAATATTGGGAAGATAGATTACTATTAAATTACAAGGCACAATTGCTCTTATAGATTTATAGTTGGAGTTCGATCAGGCACAGTTTCAGCCTTCGGAAACTAGCGCTTGATTTGTCCGAGCGCGATTGTCTTTTCTTAGCATTTTTTGGAATTCAATGCATACTAGCCTCTGTCATGGGGACTATTGGATTAATTGCTCGATTCCGAGCATTTCTTTTTCTCACAGTTGTGCTTCTTGTGCTCATGTGCAGCATATTCGTTTACTGTAATCCTATACATCTAAGTAATACTTCTGCGGTCATTTCGACATATTCTATTTCATAGCTTTTTTAGAACTATGAAGTAGCTTGGTCTAGCCAGTGCTGCAGCTAATTACTTTTTATGCTCGATTGAGTTCATTTCTAAAAGTGTTGGTGTAAATGCCTATGTCCATAAGGCTGATTTCTTTAACTATTGAACTAACATGTTTTGGAAAACTAGGTCTTTTAAGCGATACATTTGATTTCCCCATTTTAATTGACACGATAGCTCCTATCTTCTAAAATTAGGAACTTTGTACTTGATCCCAAGATCTGAGTTTTGTAATGATATCTGTATGTATTAGAAAGATGCATTGCTGGCATCTTTTTCTAAAGTAAATTCTTCTGAGTTCGATGTTAAGATCCTAATCATATGTTGGTTTCTATCTTTGAAAACTCATATATGGACGACTTAACTCTGTGAATTTTTCTTTGACGTTGTGAATCTTCGGATAGCATGAGATGCCAAAAGGTAGGGCTAAAGATTCAATCGAACTCTTGCTTCTATTTCTGAGAGCCTATATATTGATAGTTTGATTTTAAGCTTTCTTCCTAGCATTACCAAACTTGAGGTAATGGCATATTCTTGCCAGTTGGAACCAAATGATCCATTCAAACCATAAGTAGGTCATCGATCCTTCTCGTCATTGCCAGACTATATGCAACAGTGGAATTTTGAACATTAAACTCTTCATTTCCTTGGTTGGCGATTTTGTTGCCAGAATGCTCTGTTTTGTGATACAGAATTGTTATCTAACCAACCTTGCGGTTATTCATGTTTGGAGTTTTCGAATCATTTCTCTTGATTAAGTATCTGTTCTTCTATCCCTTCTTGAGGGACTAGCTATTTTGAATGCCTGTATTTGGGAGATTGTAAAAGATGAAAATCAATGGGGTGAATTGATCAATTACCCTCGGTCTGGCTCTCAATCTCATTCTGCAATTGAGGAAATTATGGGATTTTATTTCCGACCTTCCATGATTACTACCACTTGTCCTTGGCCATGCATGCTCTTCTCGGTTATCGACGCCATTACAGAAATTTTGTTCATATGTCAACTCCTTGTGAATTGATAACCTAGCTGCATAGTTCCAAGCAACATTTCCTCGAGGCCGCTTATCTTTAACCTGTGTCTAAATTCTTTCTAAGTTGAATTTAGGAAATTTGGTTATGCACCACCAGCTTTCATCCCTAGAAATTAATACATGGGCAATTCAATCCTGTGATTTCCTTTCGACGCTGCTTTATTCCGTGTAGTGGCTGATTTCTATGATGAAAGGTCGAATCGTCTAGTTGACCTATGAAAGGATATGACTTTCGGTCATTATCTGTCATTGAGCAACAGTAGTTTTATAAAGGGAAGGCAAAAACTCAATTAAGATCCAACATTTATCTCTGGAAGCCAGAGTATCCATAGGTCGATAAAATGAGTGCTTCTCATCAGTCATGTAGATTAAAGTTTTCCTAGCATTGCCAGGGCAATACTGGTACTTAGTGAGTAGAAGTTTCCAGAGTTGTCGGGGAAACACCGATACCTATAAAATGGAAAGTTTCCCCGCGTTGCCGGGGAAACACCGATACTTAGAAAATGGAAACTTTTCCCAGCATTCCCAGTGCAACACCGTACTTAAAAGATAAAAAAGGCCTTGGCATTGCCGAGGCAACATTGATAGTCAGGAGTTTGGGTTTGATTTTCCCGGTCGATTCGGTGGTACTTATAGTCCAGTTGGATACTAATTTCTGTCTTCGAAAACTAGCACTTCAATGATTGCACTGTAGAAGTATTTTCTTAGAGCTGCCTGTCTTTAGGTAGAGCTAAAGTCATGTTGGTGAGGGTTGAATCATTTATCCGATCCTATAGAGCTGATTAGATTCCTTCTAACCTGATGTGGTTGTTTTCTAAGCATTGCTTAACTCTGAGATATGCCATTTTACGAAAGGACGAGAGTCTCAGTCGTCCCCGTTACTTCGCTTTGTTTATAACCGTCAAGCGTTCTCTTTGGCGGTACCGGGTCATTGTTTAACCAATTCAATGGTTACACTTGTGTAGAATCAAATTTCCATCAGTCTTTATTTGTTGCAAACTAACTATTGTTTGCAGAACCCATTGTTCCTAAATGCTAAATTCCGAGCACTTATACAAGATTAGATGATGTGGGGTGATTTATTATATTTCCCCCAGTACGACTGCATTCATTCCTATATGGATCATGTATTGGTAGAGTTTGGTAGTATTCATCTTGAATCCATGATACCGATCCTTACTTATTTCAGGCCATATGCATTATGCTGGAATAATTGCATCGTTGTAGATATTAACCTTATTTGTTGGTTCCAACCTTAGGGAATTAATGGTTTAGCTGCTCGATTTTGAGCGTTCTCTCCTTGCCGCTGTCTATCTTCAGATAACAGCTGTTTTTTGCAAGTTAGGGTTTAAGACCTCATTTGAGCACCTGCTTATATCTTTGGAAGTTAGTGATTTAATGATTTGATTCTGGAAACGCTTTCCATCATCGTTTATTTCTGTACGACGGTAAGTTCTTCCTTTTGTTGCAAGTCAGATCAATCTTTTATCCTGGCCAAGTGTTAATGTGTTATGTGCCCCTCATTCCATGGGGCTGATTATTTCGAACAATTGATGTGAGACTCGATGTTATGGGCAGCTCCCAGGATGCCCCTAGTCCAAGGTACATCGCAGCTCCTATCTCTGGGAACTCATGACTTGGGTGTCTTGAATTTTGACAATTCTTACATTAACTTTGGTCAAAGATGAGAATTCTTTGTTGACTTCTTTGTTCGTGAGTTTTGCAGCACTACCAAAGCAATTTCGGTTCTTTTGGGTAGTGGGAGTCGACCCCGAGATAGTTTGGAACTTCTTAACAGTAAGGAGATGTTGATACTACCGGTAGCGACACCACTCCTGAAACGAGGTAGAAACAGCAAACAGAGGGCGGAAAGGGGAGTGGTGGAAGGAAGCGCTGAGGAGCTTGTGTGGAGATCGATTTGACTTTTGTTCTTTTTGAGTCATTTTTCTCAAGTGCAGGGTCTGCACTTAGTGTTTTTGTTGTGGAGTCTGTATTTTCATTTTGTTGGCCATTGTTGTGTGGGTACAAACCCCCTATTTTGACCTCAATCTCCCTTTCTTTGGAAGTTTTGCAACTTTAGCATGTAATCCCAGTTTCTGGTGATATTCTGATAAGCATGCAATTTATGCATAGGTATGTGTTGTCAGTCTCCGAGTGCCTTCCTTTGAGCAAGGAGTGTAAGTTCAAATGCCCTGCTTATGAGACACGTGGATTTTTGTGCCCCTTAGTGTTTTCTATCTCCGGGCAATGTGAGGAGCGAGGAGTTAGTTTTTCAGTACCCCTCGACGTGGCCTATCTACGGGCAATGTGTGGAGTTTAAGTTTGAGTGTGCAACTTACAAGATGCATGGATTTTGGAGCTCCTTGGCGTTGCCAATCTCCAGGCAATGCAAGGAGTGTAAGTTTGAGTGCACGGCTTACGAGATGCATGAGTTTTGGAGCTCTTTGGCATTGCCTATCTTCGGGCAACGCGAGGAGTTTGGGTTTGAGTGCACGGCTTATGACATGCATGGCTTTCGGAGCTCTTTGATGTTGCCTATCTCCGAGCTATCCAAGGAGTGTAGATTCAGACGCGTCTCGGCGTTTCATATATTCCGGGCAATGCAAGGATTTAGTTATTTAGCGCTCCTTGGTGTTGCCTATCGTCGGGCAACACGAGGAGTTAGTCTTTTAGGGCTCCTCGGCGTTGCCTATCTCCGGGAAACGTGAGGAGTTAGTCGTTTAGCGCTCCTCGGCATTGCCAATCTCCAAGCAATACAAGGAGTTAGTCTTTTAGCGCTCCTCGATGTTGCCTATCTTCGGGCAACGTGAGGAGTTAGTCTTTTAGTGCTCCTCGGTGTTGCCTATCTCCGGGAAATGCGAGGAGTTAGTTTTTTAATGCTCCCTACCGTTTCCTATCTTCGGGCAACATGAGGAGTCAGTTTTTTGATGCTCCTCGACGTTGCCTATCACCAGGCAATGCGAGGAGTTAGTTTTTTGATGCCCCTTGGCGTTGCTTATCTTCAGGCAATGCGAATGGTTAGTTTTTGATGCTCCTTATTGTTGCCTATCTCCGAGCAACGTGAGAAGTTAGTTTATGATGCTCCTCGGTGTTGCCTATCTTCGTGCAATGCAAGGAATTAGATTTTTGGTGCTCCTTAGGTGCAATGCAAGGAATTAGATTTTTGGTGCTCCTTAGCGTTGGGTATCTCCGGGCAACGCGAGGAGATATTTTGTGATGCTCCTTGGTGTTGCCTATCTTCGACCAGTGCGAGGAGTTGGTTTATGACGCTCCTCGGCATTGCTTGTCTCCGGGCAAATCAAGGAGTTAGTTTATGATGCTCCTCGGTGTTGCCTATCTCTGGGAAACGCGAGGAGTTAGTTTTTTGATGTTTCTAGATGTTGCTAGGGCAACCTCGATTTTTAAAAGGCAAGGATCAGGCTCCGTTGATCCATTGGTTTGAATTGATTTGACCCCGTCGACTCAGCAGGTTGCTTACATGAACACAGTTTTATTGGTTTAAGAAGCTAAATAGTTTTCGATTCGGGTAACCATGGCTTTGATGATTCTTCCGTGTTTCTGGAAGATGTGCACATCCAAATAGATCTGATTTCCATAGTGGAGAGATGTATAACTAACCGCATGAAGATGGATTGAAGAAAGAGCCTATGGGAGTTCAGGGCCTGACTCTTAGCTCTTGATCCAAACTGCCTTCATAGAATGGGTCTTTGACTGGCATACGGTCTAAGAGGACGAGGAATTGGTCACCAGGAGCAATAAAATAGTAGTTGGATAGAAGTGGGCAAGTATTATGCTAGTATTTCATTTGTTGCACTAGCTAGATCATTAAATCCACGGTTGTTAGAATGCCAGAATTTTTGATCAGGCATAACAGAACCGTGGTATGATTTATCTCGGCCTTTCTTATAGCTATTCAAGTGAGTGTCGTGCCCCATGCCACAGGACCGTTGGTGCGCTTGAACAGGACCCATGGTCTCTCCACAACTCGTTTGGTTGTCCCCGATCCAGTGGGTGCTGTTTTCCCAAGTGCTGAATCTTAGCTTAATTTGAGTTGGCCTCTGATTGATAATAAGGTCAGTTCAGTTTTGGCTTAGTTTCTTTGAGAGACTTTGAAGCTCTAGGATTTAACACTATTTGCCTCATTGGTTATTTGAAGTGATTCCATTGATTTTGCAAAGTGACTACTATGATTGTCGATTTGTGGCTCCGAGGCATGGCTTCGTTGACTTCGGGGAGCTCTGGATCAAATGACTGTTGATCTTCTAGTCCACCTTTGTGGATATCAGTCATATATAAGTTTCGTTGATCTACTGGTTTTCCTTTGCGATGCTTTAGTTCGTGAAAGACCTTCGCATTCGTGAAAGATTTTTTGGGTCAGATGACCGCTGATCTATCGGTCCATCTTCACGATGCTTTAATTCGTTAAAGACCTTCATGTTCGTAAACGATTTTTTGTAGTAGGATGTCCGACAAACAGATATCCTTGGAATGATAATTTATCGATTCCAAGAGTACTTTTGGGTCGTGTGTCCGACCGCTCGATGGTCTTAAAGCAATGATTCATTAAATTCAAAAGGAATTTTTCGGGTTCAGCTCGAGGGAACACGGTTTTATCAGTTCCTGTAGGCTAAGGTGTTGGATTCAAGAATTAAGGGAATTCTTTTCGGATTCATATCCACTTGGTAGTTGTGGCTCTTCCCATTAAGTTGGGGAAAAAAGAAGGTGATGAATGATTTGATCACATCCATGTTGGGGTTAGATGATCAAGTCTTGCACATTTTGCTTCATATTCTAGCAAATAAAGATAATGGGTTATTAAGCAGGCAATTAAGTTGCGCCTGTTTCAGGCTGTAATCATGTCCATTTGTTGGAATCTAGGGATGATTAGCAGGAGGCCAGTCGCGACTATTTCGAGTCTAATATGAAGGTTGTTGAGTGGACAGTCAGCCATGTCTACTTTCTACTGGATTCTGAACTTGTCGGGTTCTTTCTGTGCCTCGGTGTCCCAAATCAGGGGTATATGGTAGCTGATGAACGATCAAACCATGTTCATCTTGATGAAACTCCATAGGTTCGATCACAGTTTGTGGAGATTGACTGACGGCTAAGTCAAAGTACTTGGTCACCTGCATTGTTTTGGAAGTAGTTTAGTGCAACTTGGTCATAATTCACAACATAATTGAAATTGAAATTAAAATAAAATAATTCAAAGAAGATTAGAATAAATCTCATTGATAAGTGAAGCAGCATCGTGTGCTCGCTATTCCATATTTCCCCTAGCTCCTTTCAGTGGGATGTCGATCATCAATGGTCCAAGTGGTAATCAGAGTTCTTTATTGATAGGCATTAGATGTTTCTGCTCGCTATTCTGTAAGGATTGCACATGCTGTTAAAGCTTTTCCTTTCAAATCAGCTTTTCGATCAAATCTCAGAGGTTTTTGTAATCGCTAGTGTTAGGACTGTGTGCATCTTAGGATATACAACATTCACCGGATTTTCTCTGGGCTTTGGTGGACTTTCTCGAGACAGGTTTTCAGTATTTGTTTGAGTCATGAGTATCCAAGTAGAGGCTATCAATTGGATCGTTCAAAGGAGCATATGAGTAGGATTTTGAGATCCTGGGTCATCTCCTGAAATTTGAGTCCTTAGCCAATGTGCCCGTATAGTTCTTTCTCCTAGTCTGCTCTACCTCCTCCTTGCCTAGCTTCTGATCCACTTTATATCAGAGACGATCCAAGGTTGTAGGAGGCTCTCAAGCTAACTATCTGCCAAAATCTATCTAGGGGTTGATTCCCTTCATCGACGCCATCAGCATGATATACTCACTGGGATTGCTCGCTTTAGTGACGACGACAACGACATTGAATATATATAGGAAGTCTTTGAGTGGCTCACCTAGCATCTAGAATAAATTAGATAATGACATCACATCATCAGTGTGAGTCGCAAGCATTCTATACTGCTCGACGAACTTCTAATCGAGTAGATTGAATAAGGAGATGGATTTGGGCGATAATCGCATGAATCGCATGATCGATACACCTTCGAGGAATATAGGAATTCATGAAATGTAGTCCCGGGTTGGTTTTCCTTGAGTGAACCGATATGATTGGTACACTGAATCTCCTTGGATATATTGCACACTGGATGGCTTCAACGAATAGGCTTCAATGAGGGAGATGCTTTAGTCTTTGGCAATCTGGCTCGTTTTTAAGTTACAGCTACTTGTTATGCTTGTAAATGATGTATGCATTCCCGGGATATGAGCAAAGCAAGATGGACCGGTATTAACGCATCAGTGGTAAGTTACTTGGAATCGGACCCGAGAAAATCTACTAGTTACTTGGAGTCAATTGTTAGCTTGCTTGGAGTCACTAAATTCAAAGACCTGATGATCGACGCTTGAAATCACTTTGGCGTTTGCTTGGGGTAAGGCTTCGAGCCAAAGTATCCTAGGTTTATGTCATATCTTTTTGGTTCTTCTACCTCTGGAAGTACGTTTGAGTGGCAGTTCCTTGTCCTTTGTTTAGCACTGTGCTACGACATGGGTTCTAGAGCTTCTTCTAGCCCTTTGCATGTCGGCCTTTTCATCCAATTTGTCTTCCTCAAAATTGTTTTTCATCTTCACGGTGGGAGAGAGACTTATATCCTCCTGTTGGGTTTTCACCCCTAATTTTGGGTTTGTAGCCGGTGTTTTTGCAGTAGGTGGAGTGTTAACATTTACTTCCATCATGATTCTTCAAGCTCCACCGATTACTTCCTCTTGATTATATCCCCATCAAACGATCTAGACTGTATATGTTAAAAATCATAATGAACCAAGCTAACTTCATGGATCGCTAGCTTTCCATATGCTATGGAATTCTAGCGACCCATAGCTTCTAGCAACCTATAGGATCTAAGGACCCATAGGGTCCAACGACCCATAGCTTCTAAAGACCCATAGCTTCTAACGATCCATAGCTTCTAGCGAATCATTGTATCAATTGCTGGCGATCCATGTACTTAACTGATTTCAGTACTTCATTTTCTGGGGTGCTTATTGGATCATAATGTGAGAGAATTGACTGACCCATGAGCAAAGATGGATCGCTAGTGACCCATCACCTTAGCATGTGTTTTCTTGCTTTATCTTCGATCCTTCTTGGTTGGTTCTTCTATTCTCAACAGCAAACCTTCTAAGTAGAGAATGAGGATCTAACTTTTGGACCTATGGGATCCAACATAGGTAGCTAGATTTGAACCCTGAGTCGGATTTTTTAGTGAAAGCACCAAAATGTTGATCCAAAAATAGACCAACACCATGGTTTGAGTTTAAAAGCACAAGCCCTGTTCTAACCGGCCAATATCACAGATCACAGACAAAGAAAAAGAACAGTAAAAGAAAGAAGATAGAGAATTTTTATAGTGGTTTGGCTATTAATGAGGCCCAAGTCCACTTTATAGCTTTACTATAGACTGATTGCTGTTACAATAGTTGCTTGATTACAAGGATGTGATTGTTTACTAGCTAGATTGAATCCCCAGAGCTAGAATCCACTAGAGAATAACAGTGAATTCCATCAGAGATTGTTTTGGGGCAGATGGAGAGTGAAGAATAATTCCAACAGAGCTTCAGCAACAGTCCGGAGAAGATCTTATTTATGTTGCAGGTAGGATAGTATTTATAGAGATGGGAGAGCTTCTGTGCCAGGCTTGTTTATCAACTGCTCGCAGGTAGGTAGGAAATGACCAAAGAAGAGTTTGGCTCATAAAATGAGATAGAGCCATAAGTCACTAGAGACCCATAGTGTATGGGTCACTGGCGTCCCATGTTGTATGGGCCGCTAGCGACCCATAGACTTAGCTCGTTTGCAAGCCGATGCCTTGGCCTCTTTTCGTAGTGTTCTTCAGCTAACTTTTTTGAAGGTTTGATGAGAGGCATGGGCAGCCGATGATCCAAGCACTTAAGATTTTCTCCAGTTTGGAACTGAAGATGCTTTGATAGTCTTTTATCATACTTGTTTCATTTCGATGGTAATTCACTAGTTGTTTGTGCTCAGAAGCTGATTGGGCTAAAAGAATGCTGGTCCCTTGGTTTAGTCGAACCCAGTCATTGCCCAAGTAACATTGCTTGGCTCTCGTTCACTCCTTTCCTTAGCCTTTCTGGTTGAGTTCTAAGCCATCCTGATGCCACGGGATTATCCTGCTTTCTAGTGGATCCTACTGGGTTCAAAACCCTGATAATAGGAAAAATCCTCAAAAATAAAAGAATTTCAATTTCATTATGTAATCAAACATATTAAAATTTCAGACCCAATTTCTTTCTGAAATTTCTGAAATATATTTTAAACCCAATTATATCATTTTTCCATTAGAAATTCATAATAAATTTTCTATAGCTCAAAAAATTCTGAAAACTAAAACCGACCTCCAAAATCATGTTTCACATAACATAAATGTTTTCCATGACATTCTAAAATCAATAACCCTCAGTTTTGCCCTAAAATCGTGCAAATTCATGTGTAAATGATTCCAAATAAATCAAACACAATATAGCTCAAGCATATCATCATCCATATCATCATAAAAATGGGTTTAATTCTAAATCTGAAAAATATATGAATATAAATCAAAAGGGAGATGGAATGAATTATTATTCGCCTTAGATACGATATGGAATTTGAGATTTGTTGTTGATTAATCATTTCTAGCTTTGCTCCTTAGCTTTAAATTGAATTCTTCCTCTTTATGTCCTTGTTAATGGTCGGCTCTATTTTAGATTTATGATTTGCGTTTGTGAAAATGAGAAATTGAAATGTGAATGAGCAATTACAAAGGAGTATGGTTGTGTATAATGAAGTGGCTATTTACTAATATGCCTATGTGTAAATTAATTAGCTTATAAACTATTTTAAGCCCATTTATTTTATTACTAAGCATGGCCCTATATATGATTGATTCAAATCTCAATCCCCTTATCAAATTATTCTATTTAATTTAGGGACAGTTTGGCACAGGTCCCTAATAAGTTTCAAAATACACAAAAACCCCAGTAAAAAAAAGTTTGTAAATTAGGTCCCTAGAATTAAGTTATTGAATAATGGTATACACTTATGCAATTATCCAGTGAATAATTGCAGACATTTATGCAATTATATTAAAAAATTGCAGACATTTCCACAATTATTCACCAAAAAAATTGCGGAAATTTATGCAATTTTTTCAAAAAATTGCGGAAAATTCCGCAATTATTCACCAAAAAATTTGCGGAAATTTCCGCAATTTTTTCAAAAAGTTGCGGAAATTTCCGCAATTATTAACCAAAAAAATTGCGAAAATTTAGTAACTTAATTTTAGGGACCTAATTTATATACTTTTTTACTGGGGTTTTTGTGTATTTTGAAACTTATTAGGGACCTGAGCCTAATATTCACTTTAATTTATCTAATTAAATCTCTTGAATAATGTTATCAAAAATTAGGGATGTTACAGATGATGTCGAAGTCATAACTTCATAAGTTATATTGTAAAGTTATAAGTGGTTAAACTTTAGTGACATTTAAAATCTCAGCATCAAGGCCTCTTCAGTGGTATGAAAATCAAATAGATGTGGTGTCAATATCGATGATGTCGGCATAGTTGAAAAGGGCATAGGTGCAATGACTAGTTAAAAAGCGGCAATGGTTAGGTTCGATGAAAAGTTAGATGCGGTACAGAATAGGCTCGATGACCATCTGGGTTGGCAAGGCAAAAACATTAAGAAGTGTATGTGGCATCATGCTTCTTAGGAAAAATGCGACATGCATGCGCCTCGACATGCCCATATTGAAGACCCATCTCCACCTTTTCTACCTCGACGAGATTCCAAAGTAATCCTCTTCATGCCAAACTCATTGACACAATGCGACATTGCTTTGTTCCATGTTGATGACATTGGGATGCAATGAGATGGGCTCGACATAGCCAATGTTTATATGGCAGAATGGTAATTAACTTAAAAACTGCAATATTACTATAAAAAGTGTTTCCTTTTCACCAAACCTCTATAATTTGTCAAAATCTTATTGGTTCGATAAATCTTTAAAATTTTCTTTATCAAAAAACTACCACTCGTAAGGATTTGAAGTTTAAAAATATTTTTCAAATTAACCCCTATCTTAATTTCTCAATAAAACAAATAAGCTCTTCTTGCTTAAATAATTTATCTATCATATCATAACACTTATGAAAAATCCTTGAAAATCAAAATAATTCAATTTATCTATACTCTTCGGCATATAAAATTTATATAAAAATTTTAAGGCCGAAACTTATTTTAATTATTTTTAGCAATTAAAACCCGAAATTAACTAATTTCTCCACTTAAAAAATTTATATAAAATCCAATCTTGCTTGGGTAATAATGAAATTAAAAACCCGCTTTTGAAATGATATTTCTAACATTATATCAATCGCAACTCATTTTGGTATAATATGACAGGTTTTCCAACTCAAACATATCACAAAATTTTGTATTTGAATTCTAAAATCCACTAAACAAGCATATAATAACTCAAACTACTAAAATAAGGCATAATATTGTGGAAGAAACAAATTTACGCCTAAACTAGAAAATAACCAAAAACATGAGATGTATATTCATTATTCACCCTGTGTTGATTAAGAAAGTTGAGGTTTGGAAATTGATTTACTTTCCCCTATGCTTTTCCTTAATTCTCTAGCTTTTTCTCCCTTTAATATTTATTAACGGTCAACCGTTACTTATCTTATTCTTTGTTTCCTATGAATGAAGTGTGGGAGGAAATGAGAGAATGAGGGTTTATAATAAGGGAATGTGTTCTCTTCCCATTTTACCCTTGTCATAGTTTCCTCCTATTAGATTTTAGTTACTCTTATTAGTTTATTAATTAGGCTTGACTTCTCAGTTACTCAAATCTCAATCCTATTAGCCATTTACGTTATTTTATTTAATTTATCTAGTTAAATGTTATAAATAATGTTATTCAAAATTAGGGTCATTATTATTTTACTTTATTGTATGTTTATCTTTCTTTTATAGATCTATTATTGTTATTATTACTTTTAAATTGACTTTGTCATTTAGTTTTGGGTTCCATCTCTGGCCGACCACAACTTGCTTGAGAATGATGGCTTAGTTATTGTTGTTGACATATGGGGTTTCACCTAAAGACTTTACGGTATGTTTAAAAAATTACACATATGTTTTTTACATGGTTTTTTGCACTTTCAACAAAGATGTGGCATTAATTTCTAGTTTGATAACTCTTGTAATACAGCCATATAACTTAAGATACCATATTATATGGTTACATAAAGAATATATTTACACTCCACCTTTTGAAATTATCTTGTTATGGCACAACTTAATCATATATAGAATGCATTGCATTATATGATTGATATAAAGTAAGATACTATATTTTTGTTCATTATATATAACTGATGTCAGGAGCTTCAAATTTTTAGGTTACTGGCGAGTTAAGAGGTAGGGGAACTTCAATTTTTTAGTTATAAGTTGCGTATGGTAGTTCAAAAAGATATACATCTCTAGTAGTAATAGAATGTCCATGATCAACTGATTGAAATTAGTGGTAGAAGAATAAGGTACGTTGGTTAAAGTATGTATTTTTTCATGTATTTGTTTGTTAATTCTCTATTGATTTACTTATATATATTAGTGGATTGACTATATATTTGTTTGTTAATTCACTATTGATTTACTGATAATATTAGTGGATTAACTTATTCAATTTATAATGTTATTGCCTAATCAAATTTATGGATATTTAACTACAAGTTTACTTAGACAAATGACAAATAAGAAGAGATAGGTAATATTTTTTATATCATATTCATTCAACAAGTCATGATGTTTTAAAAAATTCAAATAAAAACAAAAGTGTGAATAACATGTGTAGCAGACAAGTTAAAATTAAGAAACCTAATTTTCATAAAAGGCATAGATGTTTCTCACTATTATAATTCCTAGCAGATGTTTCTCACTGTTAAAGTTATTATTGGAAATCTCAAGTCTATAAGTTATATAATTTCGGTTAGCAACATTTTTTTAAGATTGTGATTAAGTCTAGAAATTGAATGGAATCATCCAATTGCTATTCGACCCATTTTTCTTTTCTATGATGATTAATTGATTTTCATTTTTATTTTTTATCAGGCTAAAGAGCTCATCGGTTGACGTATATAAGCAGTATGGTTGTGCTAGTGCACAACTAGCAACACGAATATTTGTACTACAGAAAGAAGCTCTTAGAATGTTTGAATGTAAAGCTCTTCCTGTAGTCTAAATATGATTGTATGAAGTAAAAGTTTATCACTATTGCTTCTAACATGAGATGATTAATGATAGTGTATTAAATTGAAGCCTGTCATTCTTGTGTTTGTTATTTTAAACTTTTTCAAAAGAAGTAAGAATTAGCTTCTTTGTCTTGAGAGCTAAGTTTTTATATGTGAATATCATTAAATCATGTCTTGACAGCTCAGTGTTTTTTGTGATAGAGTTAGGGGTATGATTTAGGAGCAATTATGTAACGACCTAGAGTTTTAGTCATTCGAATTTGAAATATTTAATTGATTTTAGATATTAAAAAGTTAATATTATAAGTTAAATAACTTATATTTCAAAATATTGCAATTTGTTTGATAATTTAATTGTTTAATTTAATATTTGAAATTGTTTAAATAGTTGAATCTTGAATTTAATATGATTGAAAATGATTTCGAAAGTTAATTTAGATTCTATTTAAGTGAGAATGGAGTTACTGAACTTTTAAATTTGAATTAAAGTGAATAAACAGAAATTAGGAATTTTGTATTTTAATTTACATGTAAAAAGTCATTTCTGGGCACTGTCTCGGATTTCGACAAAACCAATGTCATTCGATCTGTAATAGTTAATTATTATATGCTGTCGAATTTAATGCCGATTGGATGTATCATTTAGTCGTGCGATTTCAAAACGCGTAGAAATTACTTTAAGGAATTTTAATTAAAATAATTTGATTTCGAAAAGCTATCCTCTGTATATGATGGAACTGGCTTTTTATATATATTCCATTATGTTCAAAATAGAGGTATAACATATAGAATGCCAGGTGGCACGCTTCGTTTGGAGTTCGAAATTTTTACGGATGAATAGTGCCGCGTTTAATTTCCTATAAATAGCTCTCAACTTCCTTCATTTGCAATAAAACCCTGGTTTTGTTTTTAGCCGCCATTAAAACTAGTCCATCTAACGGTCATCATCGATCGAAGCCTCTAGAGGCTAAATTAGCCGATGACTTCAACTAGGAAAACGTAGAGCACGTCGATATGAACTTATTTAACAGTTGGATCGAGGCAAGGTAGATTGAGGTGGCGGTAAAGCCCCTTCGTTTGCTGGTGCATTTTAGGATCTTGTGCGTGATTTTTGTTAGTGCGATGCACGCGCACGACATAAGGATGGTGCGGCAGGTGTGGAAGCTCGACGTAGGGGTGCGACATTCGTGGATGGGTAGCTTGTTTGATCAATGCTCGATTGTAAAAAAACAAAAGTCGTTGCCTGCAAATGGTAACGCGCATGAAAATGAGAGAAGAGGGAGAGGGATAAAGGTTAATAGTTTAAAATTATTTTAATTAAGTAATTATAAATTTAATTATTTCAAATGTTAATTTAATTCACATCTTGTTCGTACAAGGTCCAAATCAAGCATGACAAGTTGCATTGCATTCAATTCAACGAGCATTACATTGTGGAGTTGGAGTGGACGAATTCGAAGCTAGCAGGAATTTCGAGTTAAATTGAATGACCATTCAATTTTAATTCAAACCGGAGCGCTTAGGCCATTTTTGGCATTTTTGTAAGTTAACTCACCTCTCTGAATTACTTAAATTTTTATCTAAGTGAGAAGTTTATATATGCAGTTTATTGCTTGTTTGAATGATATACTATATTTATTAGTTAGTTTGGATATTCTCGCATATTGGAGTGATGAGACCCTATTACGTTTCCATGTAAGAGCGGATAAGCCTTTGCATACAAATCCTGCCTCAAAGCGTTTGGTTTATATTTTTATGATTATATGCTGTCTATGGTACGGGGGGACATGTTGGAGGGATTCAATAGGATTCCCCACATTATTGATTTTTCTTTTCATATGTGTGTGTATATATATATCTGTGTGTGTGTGTGTGTGTTAGATGTCATGTTATTGATTTTGACATGATTTAACTTATTTAGTGCTTTAGTAGCGTTGGGCCTTATTTTTGGTATTTTGAAATGCTAAAATGATGACTTTGATTTAAAAAGGATTTCAAAGTAATTTTGGAAGTATATATATGTTTTTATAATTTTTGAATTATTATAAGATAGGAATTTATTTAAAATAAATAAAAGTATTTTTTTTTCGATTTACTATTTTGTAAACTGTTTTTAAGTAGAGATTTTTAATAAGATTATAAAAATGATTTATAGAAGTAATATTTTATAAATAAAGAAATAGATTCATAATCAGAATTTGTAAACGGATTTGAAGTTTTTTCTGAAAATGTTTTATAAATAAAACTGATTTATAAATAAAATTAATTTATAAAGAAATGGATTTATAAATTGATTTTGTTAAGTAATATGAGTTTTTATAATAGAATGATTAATAATAGAATTTTATAATAAGAAATTTCATAAAATAGAATTTTTTAAAAATGAAAGGAGATTTAATAAAATATTTTTATAAATAGAAATGATTTATGTTGAGATTTAAATATGGATTTGTATTTAAAGGAATGTTGTTTTGATGGAGTTAGTGGTTTTAAAAGTAATTTACTTTTTAAAGTAATGTTTTGGAAAGTAATAATTCCAAATGGAAATTAAATGGTTTGAAAATGTTTTATAATGAGATAAGTAACGTTAACATAGATTTCAACATTTATTGTTGTAATAGACGTTTTCGGAAAAGTAAGGATGGCAAGGATTTATAACACTATTGTTATAGTAAATGGTTTCTAAAAGTAAATGTTTTATATATTATATGGAATTATATTTATATATATATATATATATATTAAACGAATCCCTATACTAAGGTTTTTGGGTTGTCGTAACAATATTTTACACAATATTCGTTTTGACCCAATAAGTACTATTTTGACCTTTCATTGTGAAATACAAGAATTGGTTCTTATAATCGTACTAAATGCTTGGTGATGTAGGAGAATTGCTTCCAATACTTAACACTCGTTCGGAGGCGTAAGAACTCTAGAGTTCTACGGTTATAGAAATCTATTTGGCGTATCTCCAAATGGTAGTGTTATTAAATATACTTATAACATTGTTACAAGTATATAGAAATATTTTCTAAGTGTTGAAAATGAAATGATTTGTGAATATGCTTATACTGTTGATATAAGTATATGGAAATGTTTTCCATTTATCGAAGATTTGAAATGATTTTGAGAATATATCCTTTTTAAGATAATTTGAAGTAAATATTTGGAAATTGTTTTAATCAATAAAAGATTGATTAAATGGGCCTAATGACTGCTTTTGTGCAAGATATTGTTTGTTGCTTTGATAGTTAAATAATCGACTATCAAATTTGGCCTCTTTATCATTGTTGATCTGGAGTGAATGGGGTCAGGTATATCCGTGAACCACTTCGGACCAATATTTATGCGCCCGAATGTGCAGGAATATATTGATCTCTAATTCTTGGATGACTTGTATGGACAAATCTCTGACATTTTATTTTTAATTACATTGATTGAACTTTATGAACATATTATTTGCTTGATGGCGGAGAAGGCAATTTCTCTTAGCTTAACATCCTTTCTTGAGACATACGAGCTCAGGAGTTATACGTTTGTAGAAATAAATTGTGTGCTGATGTAATGGCAATGTGGCATTTAAAGAGGAAAGTGGTTAGTGCTTTATGAAAGGTAAACGTGACCTGTAACGCCCCACTCTGAGTCCCACTGTAACAAAGAGTATTACGGGAGTAATACTGTCTGTTAAAGCGGAGAATAGAGTATAGTGGAAGCGACCATTTGTAATCAAGCTATAACTATCTACTGAATATGTCGAAAGGATGGTATCTATATTTTTTTTCAAGTGGTTTGACATATTCAATAAATATTTATAACGAAATTACAATGGCTAAAGACCTATCAGAACAAGCATAGTAATAAATGATAAAACATCACAGAATAGAATCACATAACAGATATCAAATCCCAGAACAATACATCGTCAATACAGATCCAAATACTATAAGTGGGTACAAAGCCACTGCTCACACATGTGAGACAAAAATATGTACATATCAAAGTCTGAATAATAACAGAGTAGCGGAATAGTGGACAAATAAAAGCGCTATCTATCAGCATAGCAGATAATGTCCAAGCGGAAGCACAGAAGCTAAGTCCAGAGACCTAACCTGAAACAACTCGGTCTGACCCGAGCGAAAACACTCGGGGCAGGCTAGCTATACAATCAGTAATAACTGAGATATATAATAATGCGGTACATAAATAAAACAGTACTTTTCCAAAGAAAAGAGTATTATAGACTACAAGAATATAATGACGATCCCTAATCATCAATAAACAATAAAAATCTCCAAAGAGAATATCAACACCAAAGTGTTGAATAAATCAAATCACCTCATATCATCGGCGTAGCCAATGCTATAAAAAGATGCCCATAGGCAATAATCCCAAGAGTGACCAGAGTCTATAATCAATGCCCAAGAAAAGATCGATGCTCCAAAGAGCAATGGGGATATACTGAAAAGTTAATGAAATCAAACACTGAAAACCAGTGTCCAAAGACACTGTGAATCCACAAGGTAACCGCACTTACACCGTATGGTTCCATAGAACCAACACCGAATGGCGGTACTCGAGTGGATATAAAAATCATCAAATAATACAAGTATAGCACGTGCACCGACCGGAGTCGTTATTGCCAAGTACTGTAGAGTTGTGATCGATCACTCGGACAGATATGGAACGTGCGAGACGGCGAGATCCTTCCCAGAAGGATAAAGGCCCAGAGGCGCATGCCGAAAAATAAACTGCTCCATAGAGCAGGTGTCCAGAGACGGTTGCCCAGAGGCGTGGTGACCCAGAGGTCCAGTACTGGCCGCCCAGAGGCTAATGTGTCACAAACTTCTTGGAGAGGAACCCGTAAAGTGTTAACAATGAGTCTCATACCCCACGTTCGCACTAAACGGTTTACTAACCAATAGCAAGCTCACACTCCTAACAATAAAAAGCCCACCTCGTATCATCAGTAAACTAGACCCAAAGGTCAAAACGATCAATCGAATAGGTCGGGGATTAACCGAAAAGAAAATACACACGGTTCCATAGGCCGGAGATTTCCTAACCATTTAAGCACCTTCCACTTCGCTCGACATGCTAAAAAGTGAGTGTGAGATTTTTATTATAGAAAATAATGGTGCGAAACGGATTTATAATTGATTTTGAAATCACCTTAAAACGGCTTTTGAAAACTCTACTATTATGGAGTAAATAGTTTAATAATTAAAAATAACATTATATAATAATTTCGAAAGCCATTTAGGAGTGAAAAATCCTTTGAAAATAATTCATAAAACACGTGTACGAAATCTAGAGACAAATCTCAAAGAAATCAATAAAACCAGAAAATCACTGAAAATATTCTAAGTGTTGGAAAATAGTCCAAAACTGACGCGAACCCAAGTTCGGAAAATTATTCAGACTAGCAAACTAAATCCGAATGGCATAAAAATTGGTAGGCATATAGTCTAACATCCCTGCTCCAAACTGCAAAATGAATCGGGAAATTCCGACTTGAAACGAAGAAATGGCGTCGTCTCAAAGTCGGACAAAAATCACAAAACTTTACTGTGTCAAAAAAGTGTAAAGGTCCCACTTCGACGACATGGTCGAAGGGTCACATGAACTCAGATCTTGATGAAAATTTGCAGGAGCGTAGTAAAGTACTCTTACTTTGATATGCAATAAGAATCGTTCGGTTTCGACTTGAAACGACGAAACGACAATGTTTCAAAGTTGGTCCGACGATAACTGAAAATGATCACTATTGTAAAACAGTTTCTAGGTGCTACTTCGGCAATAGAAACGAAGTATCTAATGCACCCAGATCTGAACCAAACTTTGCATGGTTAAAGATCTCGATCTCATCTTTTTAACGAGACCAAAAATGATGAAATCCGACAAAGGACGAGCCCGGGATGGCGTCACAAAGTCGGGGTTCTACGCTGAAAACAACGGAAGAAAAGAGACTAAGGCCTATAGCTATGCACTAACTGGCCAGAGATGAAAAACCACAATTTTGGCATAGTAAACTTCAAATTCTGGCCAAATGAATAAAATGAAAGTTGTAGCTTAGTTTCTACGCTTTCCGGAATGACCAAGATCGTCAAATTCCGACCAGAGATGAAAATTCTATGACTAAAACAATTCTCAGATCTAAATTTTATATCACTGTCGTTGTGCTCTCGGGACAATTGTAAGAATGCACAGTTTTGACCAAATTAACTTCGAAATTTCATGAAACTCAAAACATGAAAGTTTTAGCTCTAAATCTAGGCTTTCTAGAACATCCAAAATTATTAGATTTGGATAAGAAACGAGTAACTTATGGCCAAATCAATTTCAGATTTTTATTTTATCAACCCTGTAGTTTGTTGTCAGGTTAGCGACAAACAAGCATGATTACGACCATTCAAACCTCAAAATTAGGCAAAGCACGAAACATAAAAGTTATAGGGTATAGAATAAGCTTTCCAGAACATCAAGAAAATCTTAATTCCGATTTAAGATGAATGAGATATGCCTAATTTACTAACAGTAATAAACTAATTATAATTTCAGTTAGCATATATTACCTCAACCAATGCAAGAAAATATGCACAAACACTTGGTGTGCACTCCAAAATGAAAGCAAAGATGATCAAAGAGCTATGATTCACATGTTACATAATAAAACATGTGTTAGTAAATGACTACTGAAATCAAAAGATGATTAAACACATATTAGGAGAGGTTTTTAGCAATATACCTCTCTAGAAAGCAACAAAGGCCACTATAGCATCAACCCAAGTTAGCAAAAGAAGATTAGGAGGCTATAAGATCAAAAAAACACATAAAACATGTGTTACCAAATAAATTTTAGAAATTAGAAAGATATAAAAACGGATTTGAGGTGGGTATTTGCATTACCTTTGCATAGAATGACTTGCATAAGCTAAAACTAGAAGGAGATGAAGATAGAGGCCATTTTTGTTAAGAAAGCTTTAGGAAATGATTAGGGTTTTGATTTGGGATGAATGAATGAGGTTAGGAGAGTTTGAGATAATTTATAGAGGAGGTTTAGGGTGGGTTTTTGGGCTAGGTTTTGTAACCTAATAAGAAAAGGGTTATTTACATGTTTCCAAAAATTAGTCTAAGTGTTCATATATGTTTATAAAACTCATTTTTCTTATCCCAACCCGTTTTAAAATCTCTCCTAAATATTTAACTTTCCAAAAATAACATTTTATCCTCATTTTAAAATCCCATATTTCCCATTTAATTAAAATAGCCTTTTTCAAATAAATTTTGTTATTCCAAATCCTTTTATGCTTCATTAAAATAAATAAAAATCCTAACTTTTATTTATTAATTGGTAATGCAAATCCCGGGTTGTTACAGACTCCCCCCCCTTAATAAAATTGCATCCCCGCAATTCCTTAAGATAGATGTCGTCTATAACGTCAAATCCACAAAAGAAGTGATAGAGATAAAATAGAGACTTCTCACCCGCAGAAGAAGATGGGAGAAAGCCAGGATAAGAGCGTTCGATAGATTCTCTGGTCTCCCAAGTGCAGTCCTTAGGATTCGGTGACCATTGAATCTTCACAAGTGGAACCTCTTTGTTGCGAAGGCGTCTAACCTCCGAATCAAGCACACGAAGAGGTTGCTGCTCCAAAGATAAATCAGGTAAGATCTCTAAATCAGGCACAACATGCGGCTCAATGATAGAATCAGGATCGCGGACACACATGCGAAGCTGGGAAACATGGAACACGTCATGTATTCCAGAGAAGTGAGCAGGTAGAGCCACACGATAAGAAACGGGGTCGATGCGTTCTATAATAGGAAATGGTCCAACATAGCGAGGAGCCAACTTCCCTGTAGAGCTGAAACGCACAACCCCATTCATGGGAGAGACCCGAATAAAGACATAATCGCCAATGGAGAACTCAAGAGGCTTCCTACGGTTGTCCACGTAGGATTTCTGGCGGTCTTGTGCCTCTTTCATTCTTTGACGGATAAGCATAATCTTCTCAGAAGTTTCCCGAACTGAATCTGGACCAAGAATAAGCTTCTCGCCAGACTCTAACCAACAAGCAGGAGAGCGACATGGCCTTCCGTATAGGGCCTCGAAAGGTGCCATGCCGACACTAGACTGAAAGCTTTTATTGTAGGAGAACTCTACAAGCGGTAAGTGATCCTCCCATCTACCTCCGAAATCCAGAATACAACATCGTAAAAGATCCTCTAAAACACGATTCACCCTCTCCGTCTGACCGTCAGTCTGAGGATGATAAGCAGTCGAGAGATTCAGCTTTGAGCCCAAAGCTGACTGTAGGCACTTCCAGAAGTGACTAGTAAAGATAGTGTCTCGATCACAGACGATAGAGCTAGGAATGCCATGAAGTCGAACGACTTCGTTCATATATAGCTTGGCAAGCTGAGGAGCAGTCCGAGTGGACTTAATAGGAATGAAATGAGCTGATTTTGTCAAGCGATTGACGATGACCCAAATAGAAGTATGGCCTGACCTCGATCGAGGCAGACCGTCAATAAAATCCATGGATATCTGATCCCATTTCCACAATGGAATCTCTAGCGGCTGAAGAAGACCAGATGGATGTTGATGCTCGGCTTTGATTTGTTGACAAGTCATGCAACGGCTTACATAACTTGCAACATCACTCTTCATGCCCTCCCAATAAAATAGGCGACACATGTCGGCATACATCTTACTCGACCCAGGATGAATAGTGTACTTAGTGCGATGACACTCGTCTAGAATGTCACGCCTAAGAAATGAATCAGATGGCACAACAATACGGTTCTTCCTTCGAAGACACCGATGAAAATCAATAGAATAGTCCAGCAATGTCTCATCACTAGATCCCGACTCGAGAAGATGAATGAAATGCAATAGGTCTGGATCCTGCCGCTAAGCCTGGGCAATGCGATCCAACAAGATGGGACGAGCTTCCAAGCTGGATAATAAGGCAGGAGCATCAGAAGATGGAGCTCGATCTCTAATATCACATAAAGATAGAGTCTCAAGAACATTCCACTCAGCAATCATCATAGAAACAACTGCCGAGTGTTTGCGACTGAGCGCATCTGCAACACGATTCCCCTTGCCAGGGGTATACTGAATATCCAAATCGTATGAGGTGAGAAACTCAAGCCATCGCTGCTGCCTCATATTGAGATCTCTCTGGCTGAAAAGATACTTCAGAGACTTGTGATCGGTGTAAAGAGTGAAGCGTTCGCCTAATAGAAAGTGATGCCACGTCTTCAAAGCAAAGACGATAGCTGCCAACTAAAGATCATGAGTCGGATAGCGAACCTCATTCGGACGTAGCTGCCTAGAAGCATAAGCAACTACCCGATCCTTCTGCATAAGCATAGCACCGAGGCCGCTACCACAAGCGTCGGTGTAAACAATAAGATCCTGGTTACTCTCAGGAACCACAAGGATAGGAGCATGAGTGAGAAGTTCCTTCAATCGCTGAAAAGAAACTTCACACTTATCAGACCAAATAAAGCAAACCCCCTTACGAGTCAGAGTCGTGAGGGGAAGTGCAACACGAGAGAAATCCTTGATAAATCGACGGTAATAACCCGCCAGACCAAGGAAGCTGCGAATATCATGAACGTTCTCAGGCTGCTTCAAATTCTGAATAGCTTCATTCTTGACAGGATCAACAGAAATACCCTCAGAAGAAACAATATGACCCAAGAACTTGACCTTGCTCTTCCAGAAATGGCACTTGGAGAGCTTGGCGTTAAGCTGATGCTGACGAAGAGTATCCAAGACGATCCGCAGATGACGAGCATGCTCTGCCTTGGATCTAGAATAAACAAGAATATCGTCGATGAAAACCAGAATGAATCTATCGATGTATTCCCGGAATACTCGATTCATGAGATCGACGAAGAAAGCTGGAGCGTTCGTCAAGCCGAACGGCATGACCAACCGCTCAAAAGAACCATAACGAGTGCAAAAAGCGGTAAGAGGAATGCTATCTTCCGCAACTCAGAGCTGATGGAATCCGGTGGCAAGGTCGAGCTGAGAGAAGACCTTCGCACCGCTCAATTGGTCAAACATGTCGTCTATCCGAGGAAGTGGGTAGCGATTTCTGATGGTCAACTCATTGAGCTTGCGATAGTCAATGCAAAGCCTAAGAGAGCCATCAGCCTTCTTAACGAAGACCACAGCAGCACCCCATGGCGAAGAACTGGATCGAATGAACTACTTCGCTTCAAGCTCAACTAACTGCTTCTTGAGTTCCTCATTCTCCTTAATAGACAGTCTAGTGGGAGGACGCCCAACTGGATGAGAGTCTGGAATGAGATCGATGCGGAACTCAATAGCTCGCTTTGGCGGCAGTCCGGATACTAGCTCGAATACGTCGGGGAAATCCCGAACAACAGGAATACGAGATAAGTTCAAATCCTTATCTTGTGAATCGAGAGAAAATAAAGTAACATCAGAAAGCCCAACATCTTGAAGAACAATAGCTAACGGAGAGGACGAGTCAGGGTGATGAATGAATAATATCCGCTCTGAACAAATAATTTTGGCGTCGTGCTGAACGAGCCAATCCATGCCAAGAATCTTATCAAAGCCCCAATACTCCATAACGTGGAGATTCGCACGGAAAGAAAAACCACAAAGATCAATATCTATATTCTCACAGAGCAAGCTAAGGGTCGTGGATCCACCAATGGGATTCACAATCCTTAGTGAAGAAACCAGACAAGTAACATCCAAGGATAACGCATCTACTAGCTCCTTTGATATGAATGAGTGAGAGGCACCAGTATCAAAGAGAACTCTACAAGGTCTATCACGAAATAAAAGAGAACCTTCAAGAACGGAAGGATGCGTACCTCGAGGCAGAGCTGAAGATGTAGGAGCCTTGGCAGCATTAAGCCTGCCAGGCTTGGCACTAGCTGGAGCAATAGGACAAGCGAAGATCCTGTGTCCCTCCTTCTTGCAGAAGGTGCAATAGAGAGGTTTGGGACACTCTCGAATAAAGTGATCTGGAGAACCGCAGTTGAAGCATTTCTTCGGAGGACGTGCCCCACTAGGCTGAGCAGGAGTCTGGGACTGAGGACGAGTCTGAGGCTGAGAACTAGAGCTGATCGCTTTCTTCTTCTTCTTTTGATGAAAAGAAGAGCCAGACTTGCCAGGAGGAAACCTCTTCTTGGTGGGGTTTGTGGAACCCACACCACCATCATCACTATGCTCCATCTCGACTGACTCAAGATGTAGAGCTGCATCGACTAGCTTCTCGAATGAGAGCTCAAGCCGTAGCATAAGCTGCCTCTTCAGATATTTCTTCAAGCCCTCAACAAATTTGAGGTTCCTCTTATAAGGAGTAGCAATGAACTCAAGGCCGTACTTGGACAGGGCCTCGAAGGAAGAGACATAGTCGGATACAGAGGACTTCCCCTGCTTGAGATCAAGGAAGCGGCGAGCAAGGGAGTTCTTCTCTGACTCTGGGATGAATTTGAGCTCAAATCTCTCACGAAACTGAGCCCAAGTAAGTGTAGTCTCATCGACCTCGGCAATAAGGAGTTCGTACCAATCCAGGGCACGACTCAGAAGCTGACTAGAAGCAATAAGAACACGGTCATGATCCGGGATATCCATACGAGTGAAAATGCGCTCGCATATCCGAATCCAAGCCTGGACCTCTAAGACATTCTCGGAGCCAATGAACGGCTTCCCTCTGAGATGGGTAAAATCACTACAGAGACGTGCAAAAGCAGACTTGCGCGGAGCATCAGCAACTGGGGCTGGTGACTGAGAATGAGACTGGGAATTCCGAACCAGCTCCATGATCTGGTCGGTGGTCATGAACACGCCCTCTGGATGAGTGTTGCTGGACTGCCCAGTAGCACTGGTCTGACGTGTGGTTCTCCCTCTTCCCCTTCCAGACATACTGAAAGTCAAACGGGAAATAGAGTTAGACATGATTCAATGATAGATACTTAATTAAGGAATACTACGGAATATAACGGATTCCTATACATATTCCTAACTTATCTATCAATAGGCATAAGGAAGGGATTTGATTTAATTCGGATCCAATTAAAATGTATTGTACTAAGTGTATCTGTTCTGTGTTTATTATGCTTATTCCTGAACCAAGCTCTGATACCAAGCTGTAACGCCCCACTCTGAGACCCACTGTAACAAAGAGTATTACGGGAGTAATACTGTCTGTTAAAGCGGAGAATAGAGTATAGTGGAAGCGACCATTTGTAATCAAGCTATAACTATCTACTGAATACGTCGAAAGGATGGTATCTATATTATTTTTTCAAGTGGTTTGACATATTCAATAAATATTTATAACGAAATTACAATGGCTAAAGACCTATCAGAACAAGCATAGTAATAAATGATAAAACATCACAGAACAGAATCACATAACAGATATCAAATCCCAGAACAATACATCGTCAATACAGATCCAAATACTATAAGTGGGTACAAAGCCACTGCTCACACATGTGAGTCAAAAATATGTACATATCAAAGTCTGAATAATAACAAAGTAGCGGAATAGTGGACAAATAAAAGCGCTATCTATCATCATAGCAAATAATTTCCAAGCGGAAGCACAGAAGATAAGTCTAGAGACCTAACCTGAAACAACTCGGTCTGACCCGAACGAAAACACTCGGGTCAGGCTAGCTAAACAATCAGTAATAACTGAGATATATAATAATGCGGTACATAAATAAAACAGTACTTTTCCAAAGAAAAGAGTATTATGGACCACAAGAATATAATGACGATCCCTAATCATCAATAAACAGTAAAAATCTCCAAAGAGAATATCAACACCAAAGTGTTGAATAAATCAAATCGCCTCATATCATCGGCGTAGCCAAAGCTATAAAAAGATGCCCATAGGCGATAATCCCAAGAGTGACCAGAGTCTGTAATCAATGCCCAAGCAAAGATCGATGCTCCAAAGAGCAATGGGGATATACTGAAAAGTCAATGAAATCAAACACTGAAAAGCAGTGTCCAGAGACACTGTGAATCCACAAGGTAACCGCACTTACACCGTATGGTTCCATAGAACCAAAACCAAATGGCGGTACTCGAGTGGATACAAAAATCATCAAATAATACAAGTATAGCACGTGCACCGACCGGAGTCGTTATTGCCAAGTACTGTAGAGTTGTGATCGATCACTCGCACAGATGCGGAACGCGCGAGACGGCGAGATCCTTCCTAGAAGGATAAAGGCCCAGAGGCGCATGCCGAAAAATAAACTGCTCCATAGAGCAGGTGTCCAGAGACGGTTGCCCAGAGGCGTGGTGACCCAGAGGTCCAGTACTGGCCGCCCAGAGGCTAATGTGTCACAAACTTCTTGGAGAGGAACCCGTAAAGTGTTAACAATGAGTCCCATACCCCACGTTCGCACTAAACGATTTACTAACCAATAGCAAGCTCACACTCCAAACAATAAAAAGCCCACCTCGTATCATCGGTAAACTAGACCCAAAGGTCAAAACGATCAATCGATTAGGTCGGGGATTAACCGGAAAGAAAATACACACGGTTCCATAGGCCGGAGATTTCCTAACCATTTAAGCACCTTTCCACTTCGCTCGACATGCTAAAAAGTGAGTGTGAGATTTTTATTATAGAAAATAATGGTGCGAAACGGATTTATAATTGATTTTCAAATCACTTTAAAACGGCTTTTGAAAACTCTCCTATTATGGAGTAAATAGTTTAATAATTAAAAATAACATTATATAATAATTTCGAAAGCCATTTAGGAGTGAAAAATCCTTTGAAAATAATTCATAAAACACGTGTACGAAATCTAGAGACAAATCTCAAAGAAATCAATAAAACCAGAAAATCACTGAAAATATTAAGTGTTGGAAAATAGTCCAAAACTGACGCGAACCCAAGTTTGGAAAATTATTCGGACCAGCAAACTAAATCCAAATGGCATAAAAATTGGTAGGCATATAGTCCAACATCCCTGCTCCAAACTGCAAAAAGAATCGGGAAATTCCGACTTGAAACGAAGAAACGGCGTCGTCTCAAAGTCGGACAAAAATCACAAATCTTTACTGTGTCAAAACAGTGTAAAGGTCCCACTTCGACGACATGGTCGAAGGGTCACATGAACTCAGATCTTGATGAAAATTTGCAGGAGCGTAGTAAAGTACTCCTACTTTGATATGCAACAAGAATCGTTCGGTTTCGACTTGAAACGAAGAAACGACAATGTTTCAAAGTTGGTCCGATGATAACTGAAAATGATCACTATTGTAAAACACTTTCTAGGTGCTACTTCGGCAATAGAAACGAAGTATCTAATGCACCCAGATCTAAACCAAACTTTGCACGGTTAAAGATCTCGATCTCATCTTTTTAACGAGACCAAAAATGATGAAATCCGACAAAGGACGAGCCCGGGATGGCGTCGCAAAGTCGGGGTTCTATGCTGAAAACAACGGAAGAAAAGAGACTAAGGCCTATAGCTATGCACTAACTGGCCAGAGATGAAAAACCACAATTTTGGCATAGTAAACTTCAAATTATGGCAAAATGAATAAAATGATAGTTGTAGCTTAGTTTCAAAGCTTTCCGGAATGACCAAGATCGTCAAATTCCGACCAGAGATGAAAATTCTATGACTAAAACAATTCTTAGATCTAAATTTTATATCACTGTCGTTGTGCTCTCGGGACAGTTGTAAGAATGCACAGTTTTGACCAAATTAATTTCGAAATTTCATGAAACTCAAAACATGAAAGTTTTAGCTCTAAATCTAAGCTTTTCAGAACATCCAAAATTATTAGATTTGGATAAGAAACGAGTAACTTATGGCCAAATCAATTTCAGGTTTTTATTTTATCAACCCTGTAGTTTGTTGTCAGGTCAGCGACAAACAAGCATGATTTCGACCATTCAAACCTCAAAATTAGGCAAAGCACAAAACATAAAAGTTATAGGGTACATAATAAGATTTCCAGAACTTCAAGAAAATCTTAATTCCGATTTAAGATGAATGATATATGCTTAATTTACTAACAGCAATAAACTAATTATAATTTCAGCTAGCATATATTACCTCAACCAATGCAAGAAAATATGCACAAACACTTGGTGTGCACTCCAAAATGAAAGCAAAGATGATCAAAGAGCTATGATTCACATGTTACATAATAAAACATGTGTTACTAAATGATTGATGAAATCAAAAGATGATTAAACACATATTAGGAGAGGTTTTTAGCAATATACCTCTCTAGAAAGCAACAAAGGCCACTATAGCATCAACCCAAGTTAGCAAAAGAAGATTGGGAGGCTATAAGATCAAAAAAACACATAAAACATGTGTTACCAAATAAATTTCAGAAATTAGAAAGATATAAAAATGGATTTGAGTGTTAATTCATTAAAAGCTAATAAGTTGGAAATTGAATAATTAAATGGGAGCCAATTTAATATTAAACCAATTGGAATTAAAAGTGTTGAACCAAATTGAATGTAAAGTAAAGTAAATTCAATAAATTTGGTTGTGTTGAATGACATTGGTTGTTATATGATTGTTGGTTGATTATACATAGTATAATTCATTAAGTGTTAATGAAATTGAATTGATAATTTTTTTTAAAGCTATGTAATTGGATTTAAATTGAAAGTGAACCAACTTGAATTTAAATTAGTGAATGTAAACTAATTGAAAATGAATAATTGAATGTTATGGCATGTGAATTGGTTGTAAACAATTACAAGTAATGTTGAAATTATATAAGTTTCTTATAAACCTTGTTTAGTATGCATTTCTTTTAATATGCATGTGTTGTAGTTGTTTAAAAGAGTAAATTGTTAATAATTTTCTATATATGTCACTTATGTGTTTAAATTGAGTAAGTACACGTGTCGTGGCTGCGTTCGGCTGATTTGGTTGCGCTAAAATGCTTAATAAATAACTGCTTTGCTTAAAAAAAAGCTAAAAAGGTACGCCTACGCAATAAAAATAGGAAATATGAACTGTTTTTCTGCTTTTCCGACCGTGTGGGTCGATGTATATATATTTATGTCTATTATGATCCTACTACGATTGAACCGCGCAAAGGAGGCTATGGCGAATTTTTCTGAAAATTTAAGGCGTTAGAAAATTTTTGAAAAAATTTCGGAAATTTTTTGTTAAATGAAAGTCAATTTCTAAATTGAAATGAAAGAGTAGGAATTGAACTAGAAAATGGAAACCATTGTTTTGGTTGAAGTTAAAGGTTTTTGGAAAAGGTAAATATAAAATTTTCACTAAGTGGATTTTTGAAAAGTTAATGGATTTGGGGTATTTTTCTTACTTTGCAATTTCAAGGACGAAATTTTTTTTAAGGGGGGAAGATTGTAATGACCCAGAATTTTTGTCATTTGAAATTCAGATATTTAATTAATTTTAAATATTAACTAGTGAGATTTGTAAGTCGAATAAATTTAAATTCAAATATAGTGATTTGATTGTATAATTAAATCGATAATTTAATATTTGAAATTGCGTAAATAATTGAAATCCGGATTTCATGTGTATAAATATGATTTATAAAGTTATATTAAATCATATTGGAGTTAGAATGATGTTTGTAAACTTTTAAAATCGAATTAAAAGTTAATTTGTGAAAAATGAATATTTTAATATTTAATTGACGACTAAAAATAGTCATTTTTCAAACAGTCTCAGATTTCGATGAAACCAGTTTCATCGGATCCGTAATGTTATATTATTATAAGATTTCAATTTTCGTAGCAATCGGAGTTGTCGTTTGTCCAGGGCAAGTCAAAACGCATAGAAATCGTTTTAATCGGTTTAATTTTAATTTCATCGTTTAATTCCGTAACTCGCACATATGATCGAATTAGCTCCCGAAACACGTTCCATTGTGTTCGGAACATGGGTAAAACCTTAGAAACGCCAGCCGGCACGCTTGATTTCGAGTTCGGAAAATTTTCGATGAATAGTGTTTTGGCAATTATCTATAAAAGGACGTGATTATCTTCATTTGCACACAAACCATAGAGCATTAGGGTTAGCCGCCACTTTTGTTTTCTATGGCAAGAAATTCGCAAACTTCTTCGACTAATCTCTTCCAATCCGTGAATCAATTCAAGAAACTTCCAACACGAGAAATGTAGAGCTAAGTGTGATCTTCGATTCCATAAGGTGACGATCGAAAACGAAGCAACGAATCAATGGCAAATCGAGCTCAAACGCGCATGTTCATTCACGTTTTTTGAGACATCGGGGGGCCGAGTTCAACCGGGTTCCAGGCGTGAGTAGGGCTCGGCGTTGGCTTCGAAATGGAGGTGGCTGATCGTCGTGGAGTCAAGTAAAATGGTCGCGATAATTGGAGGTAAGAGGCGGCCGAGATGGGTTTCTTGCGTGATGTAACCTGGTAGCATTTGCGTTGGGGAAGATAGGGGCGAACGGGCCAGATGTGGAGGCAAGGATTTGAACGGTTGTGATGGAGTAGGGTTTGTAATTTAAAAATAAAATTGTATAAATTACATTTTAAATTCGTTCAAACTTTAAAATAGCATATCTTTTTGATACAAGGTCCGTTTCTGACGAAACGACTTGCGTTGGGTTCATTTTGTCGAGCACTACTCAATGGAGCTGGTTTGGAGTCGATTGGAGCCAGTGAAAATTTTGAGTAAAATTAAACGTGCGTTTAATTTTATTTGAAATAAAAACGCTGCAACCGTTATTGAAAGCAAAGGTGAGAACTTCTCACTCAATCGAATATTTGTTTCGATTTAAATTTTAAATAGTTGAGATTTAAAATTGTTGATAGTGTTAATTGTGTGAATTGAATGATGATTGCTATTTATTGTGTTAAATAGACCATATACGCCGTATATTAAGCGGAGGTTGTTTATTAAAAACATATACCGCGATAATTCCACCGTGAAGTGGAATTGGTATTATATATGTATTTGGAGTTGATTTCCCGCATTATATAGCGGATGAGACCCTATTGCGCCGCATAATAGCGGATAGTATTTTATAAATCCCATATACCGCGATATTCCACATTGAAGTGGAATTGGTATTATGCTAACATCTGTGGATGTAGGGAAACAGGTTGGAGAGATCCAACTGGATTCCTTAAACATTTGAATTTATTTCAATGTTGTGTGTTGATTTATTTATAATCGCCTTGTGATTATATTGTGATTGAAGACGGCTATAAATTAGCCGAAGATATTTTTGGTATCGATGGATACCAGAAATAAATAAAATTGGATTTTTGAAAATTAAAGTTGAAAATTTATCGAAAGATTTATTTCGAGAATTGGATAAATTTAAAATGAGTTTTAAAAAGATAAAGTCTTATTTTGAACTGTATTGAATTAAATTTCAGATTCTGGGAAAAAGGCTTTATAAATGGATTTCGAAAATATTATTTGTAAGATGAAGAATTTATTTAAAATTTGGATTTTTAAATAGATTTGAAGAGATAAAGAAATTTATTTTAAAAAGGCAATAACTTTGGAAAATTGATTTATAAATTTTTTTCTGATTTGAATTAATTGGATGATTAAATTTAATCCTATATATGGATGTTTGGATTATATTGGATGTTGAATTGTTTGACATCTCTGATATGTGATGCTTTGTGATATATCCTGCTTTGTGTTGTGATCTGTAATTTGTTTATCTGTGATAGATATATCTGTGATCTGTGAATGAAGATAAGCGTTATAGTTTATACCGCTTATCAAATATATTGTTATATTTGATCTGTGATGGTTGAATGATTGTGCACTATTGTGTTAAACCCTTGGACTACACAATACACACACAAATGTGGATTTCATGTGACGACCCGCCTTTCTCGACCCTCGAAAATCGACACAAAATACTCAACAGTATAATATGCCGACGATCGAATGCCGGAAAAGACAGATTGTAGGAAAAGAAAGAAGGTAGAAGAAGAAGAATGAACTAAACAACATCAAAACCTCACAGTCGCAGCGGAATAAAATATAATATATAGAACAGAACTTTACACAAATCAAAACTATATCTGTTTATATACAATACATCATCATCAGAGTATATCAATACAACCAACCATAGCCAGTCAAACAATCTCAACAATCACAGCAGCAGAATAATACAAGTACGAGAAATACGTCTCGGACTCCAGCTCCTCTCCTGAGCTCCATAGCAACCTATCCTGAAATATACTCGGTCTGACCCGAGCATTATAATAAAATAACACCCGAGTCAGTCTGGAATACCAGCGCATCATAAATACATCCAAACTGATTATTACATTTTCAAAATCCTTTGGAAACAAAAGCATCTCGTAAGACCACGCCACAAATAAACATGTCGGGTTTTTACCTTACGATAGCTAAAACACTTTTATATTAAAATCCTCTGATATTATAATAGTGTCTATAGAAAGTAAAATAGAATCTAGCTGAAATGCTTGCATCTCACATTTCAACAATAGTTGGGCACAATCAAAACCGTACAGGCTCGTAGGGAGAATGGATTTCCAACGAATGACTAGGCACTGGGGTACCACCTGTCACAGTACGTGGCCTAGATCACAGTACCGAGGAGTACGCCCGCTCCCCTGCAACACAAGACCGGAATCATCCCTTACTGGATAATTCCAAGTAAAATCACCCCACGGTTGGGATCAGCAACCGCACCACTAAGCCGAAATAAAAGGGACATCTAGACAGGGATGACCTTACTCTCAAGTGGGGGCTACCCACGAAGCCTTGCTGCATATCCCCTGATTTTCAGTCATTCCCGGTTGATGAGGCTCGAGGCTAAACGATACCTTTATAGAACATCACTTTGAATGCCCATCGTCCACCTGACGATGTCACGAAAGCATTCGTCCATATAAGTCCGTCCCGGGTCTGAACGGAACCGAAGGCACTATTCCTACTACATCCATTTTGGAAATATCCTCAGGATTAGTAGCGACTAGCCCTTGCACTTCACTGCTCCATCTTCGACTCCGAACACGTTACACGAAACGTACAAACCGAATCGAAGTGGTTTTCGAGTCTCCAGACCTAGAATCCCGGTATACGGAAACTCGATCCCGGTCTCTTCGAAACGATCAGCGCATTTGGCCAATATTGATAGTCGGTGATTTAACTATCAATTAATGTTCACAAACATCCATACACATCCATCACACAATAAATAATCTCCATATTATTTATTTTCTTCTAATATCTTTCAAAGATATTTTTTCACATTTTCAAAACTCGTTTGAAAACAATTTTCCAAAACTCTTCCTTTACAAGGTAAATCTTTTACCCTTTTTTTCCCATCGGGAATAACCAAGTATAAAACAATTTGCATTTAAAACAGTTAAAATACTTTATACTGAAATATACTTTAAAATATGAAAATTACTTCTATTTATTTACTCAAAATATAAATTTAAAATATGTGAAGAAAACTAGTTATTAACACATAAACTTTGATTTAAAAATAAGGGTTTAGTTTAACTAAATTCAAATAGCGTTATAAGAAGAAAAATGCTAATTTTAACAACTTAATCTAAAACCAACTTTTAAATAAATCCATTTGTAAAATAATTGCTAATATACTTCCAAATTATTACGGTATTAAAAATTATTAATTTATTTCTTTAAAAATAACGATTTCTTAAAAATACTTTTTAAAACGATTTAAAACTTAACCTTAGTTAAATAAAATCTTTTTATAAACATTTACTTGGTTTTCCCAGGGAAACGCTTCCCGTTTCAAACATTTCAAAGCATTCTTTCATATAAATCCAACCGATTTATTTCAAATTCAGTTTATGTTTTCAACATAAATTTCCAATTCCATACTTCTATAACTTCCTCCGAAGTTAAATCACAATTTTTCATTTCCGAAAATTCATTTTTAAATATAGTTTAAAACATTTTTAAATAAACATTTTGGTGACTTTTCAATGGAAGCCAAATTTCCAATTTACTTAAATAAAATCCCAATGAAGAAAATGGTATTTTAAAATATTTTATTAACACTTAAAATTGACATTCATATTCGGAAGCTTCATTTAACATATTTTACTTTTCCGGATATCACTATTCATCATTAAAATAAACCGCTGTTATTTTACTCAATTTATAATTTCATAGAATTCATTTCCAGAAAATTTATATTTCACATTCAACGATTGATAAATTTTCCACAATATTTAGAATCCCAATTTTACCAATTTACATTTTTCATTCCAAAACAGATTCCAATTTTTATTATCCCTTAAATTCTTTATTTATTAATTTCTTTGATTTCTTTTAAATCCCCAATCTATTCATTTATAATTTAATTCTGGAATTATAATTTATACAACAATTTCACAGAACAATTTAAAATTCCAGATTTAACAATCACAACATATAAACAGGTATCACTATCAATTATAAAATAATTGCTACATTTTGAGGAATCCAGTTGGATCCCTCCAACCTGTTTCTTCCTGCATCACAAATATTAGCACATCACATATATGAATATCAATCCAGACAGATAACAGCAGTTATAGTCAACCAATCATTCAGATATTCAAATATCAATTATTTATAATGTCTAGCATCCAGATGTGAGTGAGAATAACTCACCTTGAGTTCGGCGAGCGTTCGAAATTTAAATTAAACCGGACGACGTCCGATTTAACCCAAATTCCTACTTGCCCGAAATGACTCCGGATCTGCACCATCACGTAGTACGTGTTCCTGCGATGCCAACGCATCCAAAATCGCCTCAATCTGATAAAGTATGAACCAGTTATGATTTTACAAAGTTCAAACAAGATTTAAAAATCAATTTTCTCTTATTAAATTTTATTATACCAATCTCAGCCGTGAATTTCAAATTAGCAAAACGTGGCCGCTCAAAACTTCTTCCCCATCCACGTTCGCTTCCAACTCCCCCACGAACAAACCCAACTGTCGTTCGTTCCCTGATGATCGCACTCACCACGACTGCCGAAACAACGATCAGGTGACGCCAACGTGAACCCCTTCACAATCTCCATCTTCGACCAGATCCCCTCGAAGCTCGGTCAACCCTTGTGCCCAGAATTCATACACGAACGGCGTGCGTTTGAACCACGCTTGCCGCCGATCTAAAGCCCTAAATTCGATCGTAGCCGTTGGCTACGATGTGCTCGACGAGATCTACGATATCCCAGTTGGGAGTTTTTGCTATTAGTGAGTGGATCTCGTGAAAAATAAGGAAGAAATGAATTGCCTCTCGACCATTGAAATGCTTTGAGATGGCGGCCGGTCATTTAGCTAGGGTTTAGATGAAAACGTTTATATATATTATTTAATATTATTTAATTCATAAAATTTCTCAATCTAACCGTTTACGCAAACAACCTCCAAACTTCGTGATCCGACAGGCGATTCTAGGGTTTTTCCGCGTTCCGGACACAATGGAACAGGTTTCGTAAGCTAATTTGATCGTATGCGCGAGATACGGAATTAAACGATCAATTTAAAATTAAATCGATTAAATCGATTTCGATGCGTTTCGAGCTGCCACGGTCACACGACAACTCTGATTGCTACGAAAATTGAAATCCGGTAATAACTAACTATTACGGATCCAATGAAACTAGTTTCGTCGAATTCCGAGACTGTGCCCTGGAAGGCTATTTTAACTCGTCTGTTAAATCAGGCGATTTTCTGAAATTATCAGAAACACTCAAAATTTTACTTTTAAAATTTTAATAACTTAACAATAAATCATATAAAATTTATAAACACATTAAAAATCATTCCGGCTCATTCCAGACCAAAATCTGATTAGATTGCATTTTAATAATATTAAATTCATTTTTAAATTAATATAAAATCCCAAATAATAATTTATCGACTTTAAAATTCTTCTAAAATTCCAACAATATTATTTATAACCAATTGAACTTAAAAATACATTTAAATATCATTTTATTACTATTTACACCCAAATCCACCTTTTTATCCCAATTTCGAATATTTAATTGTTATTATCCAATCTCACATTAAACCTCCACATTAGAAATTATCACTTGTTGTTTTTAGTTTAAACCAATTCTTTTTAGTTCAAAATAAATCGTAAACCCATATTAAACATTTAAAATGAATTAAATGTTCAAATTCAATGGCTTAAAAATACGGGATGTTACATTCCTTCCCCCTTATAAAAATTTCGTCCCCGAAATTTGCTAAGGTAGAAAATACTCTCCAACCTATTTACTTCCCAATTTGCTTAGTTAAAAGCTTATATTCACTTTCCAAAATCCTTTAGCCCAATCCCAAACTCAATTGCTACAATTTACTCTAAAGCCTTTATTTTAACTTTATTTCAAAATAACTTCCCAAGTTAATAAAATTTTCCAAAATCCCAAAAATTTTCTAACTCCCAAAATTTTTGGAAAATTTTGGCGGAGTCTCCTTTGCACGGAGGAGCTTCTGCGATATCGCAGGATACACAAATATATATACATCGGCTCACATGGCCGGAAACCAAAATATATCACAATATATATATCATTTCCCAATTATATTTGCGTAGGCGTACCTTTTAACAAATTTTAATAGCGAGCGGCTAATATAACGCATATTCGCGTTCCAACTCTCTCGAACGCCTTCCGTACCTATACTATACTCAACAAACTCATCAGTTTCAAGATATGAGCATTTTAACAACATTTCCAATGTAAATGCAAGCCAAACATAACCATTTCATAACCAAACCAAGCAAACTTTATCATTAACAATGTCAACCATACTTTATCAACAATTCAAAGATTTCAATCATCTTTTAATTTCTTATTCAAGTCCAAACTTCATTCTATTTCTCTTGAATGACTTGCATTCAAGTTTAATATTCTCAATTCATATTTACATCAATTTGATTACATGCGTATCACTTGCATCAATTTACTTCAATTCAATTACAAATTTATTCACAATCAAATTCTTATTCTAATTTGAAGTATTTGCATTTCTTTTTATAATCCATTTCCCTTCATATGCAAACATTATTTATTAAACGGCAATTTATTCCAATTGATCCAAAATCAATTCCATTTGCTATTCTTAACCAATTCACTTGAATTCATATACTAATTCTTTAAATTAGATTCCAATCCAGTTTAACTTATGCAAAACTCATTCCATTGCTTGTTAAACAATTTAATTTCGAATACATGCTAATTTCATGTCCTTCAAGCAAAATAATCACCACTTAAGCTTATAACCATTTAAAATTAATTTCAACTTAGATTCATATTAATTTTTTTCAATTTTGCATGGTTTACAATCCAAGTATTTCTCTTTCCAATGCAATTGTTAAATTAAATTTCCCTTACATCTTTATTTCATCACAATAATTAATTAATACAATTACACATATATTTCCATTTAATTATTTAACAAATTGCATTCAAGATTACTTAATAAAGCCCATTCAAAATCATTTTGTTTTTCCTCCAAGTTGCTTAAGTTCTTCCACAAAATTTCCATCATCTCCTTATATCAATTTTATTTTATTTTCATTTGATTCTCATTCAAATCAAATTTCAATTCATTTACAACTTTAATGCTCTTTGTTTATTTATCCAATCCATTTTAGATTTATTTTATCAACAAAGAGACCATTTAAATTATTTCACTCATTTGAATTTCCTTTACAATTCAAACCATCACTATTATAAGCTAATTCCATTATTCATTCACACTCTCAACACTTATTACCAAACTTAAATTCCATCCCAAAACTGGATTTTATTTACCTTTCAAACTTTGACCAACTATCAAAATCCTATTTATAGCAATACAAATTCCATTTAATTTAGTTTACACAAGATTTATTTCCAAACAATCATTTTGGATTTAGTTGAGTAAACATTTACTTCATTCATCATCACCTCAACTAAATTAAATTTCCATTAAACTAAATTCTTATCCCATTTTAATTCAAGGTTAACTAAATTATATATGCATTTTCAATTTAATTCCTTTCCAGAATTAATTCAAGTTCATCTAAATTTTATTTAGCCCACCTGAATTTAAATCATTTCCTTTACTACTTTAAATAAGAATTTAATTACATTCATTCTTATTCATAACATAACAGAAATTTTAATATTCAACTTAATTCCATTTTAGTCGAAGTTAAACCAAATTCAATTTAATCTTAATTCTCCATATCCAAGTTCAACTTATTTACTAACTTCAGTTCACTTACCTCTTTTATATTTTATCATTGTTTCACCTTACTTTGCATTCCATTTAAAATTAAGTTCGAATTCACCATTCCACTTAACCATTTTTTATTTGTGATTATAATTCCATTTTACTTGAGTTAAAATCAAATCTTCCATTCTCAAGTTCTCCAACTTATTTACTTATAAGTTTATATTGCTCATTTCAAACCAATCCACATTTTTATAATCACAATGTCAAATTTTAACACTTAATAGCTTAAGAATATGAATTCATTTGCACAATTAAAAGCATTTACATTTCACCTTTATCTCAACTTCCATTTAATTCCAATTCATTTAGATTTAATTTCATTTCAAATTCTCAATTTTATTTAACTTATCATAAGTTAAATCCAGATATATTCCATACACCTTCATTTATTCAAAGTAAATTTACATTCCATATATACTCAATTCTTCTTTAAATCAACTTTCCCTTATAAGTTATATGGTTGAATCATTTCAACTTTCACATTTTTATTTTAAAATAGAATTCCCAGAATTCAATTTACCCGGATTTATTTCAAAACCAATTCGAAATAAAAATCAACACATTTCTCTTTGATATTCAAATCAAATACCAAATTCCAAAACAAACTGCTTTTACCAAACAATTTTCCTTTGAAAATTCCAAAATCACTTGTTTCTCAAACAAGTCCAAACAATGTCATAACCAACTATTTTGGTAGCAATCCATCACTTTAGAAACTCGAAAATGAATTCTAATGATGTGGCCAGCATCATCAGGATTATTTTCCAGCGACTGAAGTGAGTTCAATGCTTTCCACTTCCAAAATCCACCTCAAAACCATTTCTATTCAAAAATATTTTCCAAAATATACTCCATTGTTGACTTCAAAACCTTTGGAAAACATTTCAACATTCCCAAAATTTCAATCAAATTCAATTAAAAACCCTTCCCAAAATTTCCGGAATCAAAATTCTGGTTTAAATCAAATTTTAATTATGCTTCTTCTTACTTAAACCATATTGAGTTAACTCTATTTGGTTATAAACCATTTTAATATTTTAACTTCTTATTTTCTTATATATATCATTCCAAATTTTAGATCATGTTTTAATTTCTTATTTGATTATAGAAGAAACAACCAAACAAGCATCCAATACATATAATAATTTAGAAAATTATTTCTTTTTATATCAAAATACAATTTTGGGTAAAATTATTTCATTTACCCACTTTAAAAACAATACTATGTCGGTTTATCTTGTTTAAGAGTTTAGAAACCCCTATCGATACGGTTGTACTTCCCGCACCGACCAGAATTCATAAACACTCAACCGATAAGTCAACACAGTATAAAAACAATTTTATATTCACTAACAAGTACGCTCTCATAGCTATTATTACACTCAACTCATTATAGAGTACTTCCGACTCTATTTAAAAATGAGTAATTTTCCCACCAAAGCCTAGGTTGTCGCCAATCTAAGCTCTGATACCAAGTGTGACGACCCGCCTTTCTCGACCCTCGAAAATCGACACAAAATACTCAACAGTATAATATGCCGACGATCGAATGCCGGAAAAGACAGATTGTAGGAAAAGAAAGAAGGTAGAAGAAGAAGAATGAACTAAACAACATCAAAACCTCACAGTCGCAGCGGAATAAAATATAATATATAGAACAGAACTTTACACAAATCAAAACTATATCTGTTTATATACAATACATCATCATCAGAGTATATCAATACAACCAACCATAGCCAGTCAAACAATCTCAACAATCACAGCAGCAGAATAATACAAGTACGAGAAATACGTCTCGGACTCCAGCTCCTCTCCTGAGCTCCATAGCAACCTATCCTGAAATATACTCGGTCTGACCCGAGCATTATAATAAAATAACACCCGAGTCAGTCTGGAATACCAGCGCATCATAAATACATCCAAACTGATTATTACATTTTCAAAATCCTTTGGAAACAAAAGCATCTCGTAAGACCACGCCACAAATAAACATGTCGGGTTTTTACCTTACGATAGCTAAAACACTTTTATATTAAAATCCTCTGATATTATAATAGTGTCTATAGAAAGTAAAATAGAATCTAGCTGAAATGCTTGCATCTCACATTTCAACAATAGTTGGGCACAATCAAAACCGTACAGGCTCGTAGGGAGAATGGATTTCCAACGAATGACTAGGCACTGGGGTACCACCTGTCACAGTACGTGGCCTAGATCACAGTACCGAGGAGTACGCCCGCTCCCCTGCAACACAAGACCGGAATCATCCCTTACTGGATAATTCCAAGTAAAATCACTCCACGGTTGGGATCAGCAACCGCACCACTAAGCCGAAATAAAAGGGACATCTAGACAGGGATGACCTTACTCTCAAGTGGGGGCTACCCACGAAGCCTTGCTGCATATCCCCTGATTTTCAGTCATTCCCGGTTGATGAGGCTCGAGGCTAAACGATACCTTTATAGAACATTTCACTTTGAATGCCCATCGTCCACCTGACGATGTCACGAAAGCATTCGTCCATATAAGTCCGTCCCGGGTCTGAACGGAACCGAAGGCACTATTCCTACTACATCCATTTTGGAAATATCCTCAGGATTAGTAGCGACTAGCCCTTGCACTTCACTGCTCCATCTTCGACTCCGAACACGTTACACGAAACGTACAAACCGAATCGAAGTGGTTTTCGAGTCTCCAGACCTAGAATCCCGGTATACGGAAACTCGATCCCGGTCTCTTCGAAACGATCAGCGCATTTGGCCAATATTGATAGTCGGTGATTTAACTATCAATTAATGTTCACAAACATCCATACACATCCATCACACAATAAATAATCTCCATATTATTTATTTTCTTCTAATATCTTTCAAAGATATTTTTTCACATTTTCAAAACTCGTTTGAAAACAATTTTCCAAAACTCTTCCTTTACAAGGTAAATCTTTTACCCTTTTTTTCCCATCGGGAATAACCAAGTATAAAACAATTTGCATTTAAAACAGTTAAAATACTTTATACTGAAATATACTTTAAAATATGAAAATTACTTCTATTTATTTACTCAAAATATAAATTTAAAATATGTGAAGAAAACTAGTTATTAACACATAAACTTTGATTTAAAAATAAGGGTTTAGTTTAACTAAATTCAAATAGCGTTATAAGAAGAAAAATGCTAATTTTAACAACTTAATCTAAAACCAACTTTTAAATAAATCCATTTGTAAAATAATTTCTAATATACTTCCAAATTATTACGGTATTAAAAATTATTAATTTATTTCTTTAAAAATAACGATTTCTTAAAAATACTTTTTAAAACGATTTAAAACTTAACCTTAGTTAAATAAAATCTTTTTATAAACATTTACTTGGTTTTCCCAGGGAAACGCTTCCCGTTTCAAACATTTCAAAGCATTCTTTCATATAAATCCAACCGATTTATTTCAAATTCAGTTTATGTTTTCAACATAAATTTCCAATTCCATACTTCTATAACTTCCTCCGAAGTTAAATCACAATTTTTCATTTCCGAAAATTCATTTTTAAATATAGTTTAAAACATTTTTAAATAAACATTTTGGTGACTTTTCAATGGAAGCCAAATTTCCAATTTACTTAAATAAAATCCCAATGAAGAAAATGGTATTTTAAAATATTTTATTAACACTTAAAATTGACATTCATATTCGGAAGCTTCATTTAACATATTTTACTTTTCCGGATATCACTATTCATCATTAAAATAAACCGCTGTTATTTTACTCAATTTATAATTTCATAGAATTCATTTCCAGAAAATTTATATTTCACATTCAACGATTGATAAATTTTCCACAATATTTAGAATCCCAATTTTACCAATTTACATTTTTCATTCCAAAACAGATTCCAATTTTTATTATCCCTTAAATTCTTTATTTATTAATTTCTTTGATTTCTTTTAAATCCCCAATCTATTCATTTATAATTTAATTCTGGAATTATAATTTATACAACAATTTCACAGAACAATTTAAAATTCCAGATTTAACAATCACAACATATAAACAGGTATCACTATCAATTATAAAATAATTGCTACATTTTGAGGAATCCAGTTGGATCCCTCCAACCTGTTTCTTCCTGCATCACAAATATTAGCACATCACATATATGAATATCAATCCAGACAGATAACAGCAGTTATAGTCAACCAATCATTCAGATATTCAAATATCAATTATTTATAATGTCTAGCATCCAGATGTGAGTGAGAATAACTCACCTTGAGTTCGGCGAGCGTTCGAAATTTAAATTAAACCGGACGACGTCCGATTTAACCCAAATTCCTACTTGCCCGGAATGACTCCGGATCTGCACCATCACGTAGTACGTGTTCCTGCGATGCCAACGCATCCAAAATCGCCTCAATCTGATAACGTATGAACCAGTTATGATTTTACAAAGTTCGAACAAGATTTAAAAATCAATTTTCTCTTATTAAATTTTATTATACCAATCTCAGCCGTGAATTTCAAATTAGCAAAACGTGGCCGCTCAAAACTTCTTCCCCATCCACGTTCGCTTCCAACTCCCCCACGAACAAACCCAACTGTCGTTCGTTCCCTGATGATCGCACTCACCACGACTGCCGAAACAACGATCAGGTGACGCCAACGTGAACCCCTTCACAATCTCCATCTTCGACCAGATCCCCTCGAAGCTCGGTCAACCCTTGTGCCCAGAATTCATACACGAACGGCGTGCGTTTGAACCACGCTTGCCGCCGATCTAAAGCCCTAAATTCGATCGTAGCCGTTGGCTACGATGTGCTCGACGAGATCTACGATATCCCAGTTGGGAGTTTTTGCTATTAGTGAGTGGATCTCGTGAAAAATAAGGAAGAAATGAATTGCCTCTCGGCCATTGAAATGCTTTGAGATGGCGGCCGGTCATTTAGCTAGGGTTTAGATGAAAACGTTTATATATATTATTTAATATTATTTAATTCATAAAATTTCTCAATCTAACCGTTTACGCAAACAACCTCCAAACTTCGTGATCCGACAGGCGATTCTAGGGTTTTTCCGCGTTCCGGACACAATGGAACAGGTTTCGAAAGCTAATTTGATCGTATGCGCGAGATACGGAATTAAACGATCAATTTAAAATTAAATCGATTAAATCGATTTCGATGCGTTTCGAGCTGCCACGGTCACACGACAACTCTGATTGCTACGAAAATTGAAATCCGGTAATAACTAACTATTACGGATCCAATGAAACTAGTTTCGTCGAATTCCGAGACTGTGCCCCGGAAGGCTATTTTAACTCGTCTGTTAAATCAGGCGATTTTCTGAAATTATCAGAAACACTCAAAATTTTACTTTTAAAATTTTAATAACTTAACAATAAATCATATAAAATTTATAAACACATTAAAAATCATTCCGGCTCATTCCAGACCAAAATCTGATTAGATTGCATTTTAATAATATTAAATTCATTTTTAAATTAATATAAAATCCCAAATAATAATTTATCGACTTTAAAATTCTTCTAAAATTCCAACAATATTATTTATAACCAATTGAACTTAAAAATACATTTAAATATCATTTTATTACTATTTACACCCAAATCCACCTTTTTATCCCAATTTCGAATATTTAATTGTTATTATCCAATCTCACATTAAACCTCCACATTAGAAATTATCACTTGTTGTTTTTAGTTTAAACCAATTCTTTTTAGTTCAAAATAAATCTTAAACCCATATTAAACATTTAAAATGAATTAAATGTTCAAATTCAATGGCTTAAAAATACGGGATGTTACATTTCACGTGGAAATCGGTTAAGTCACAGATTTTTATCAATTTTGAAAAATTGAAATTTTGAATCCAAATTAGTTTTGGAATTGGAAGTTTTGGAAATGAGTTTCAAAAATAAAAGTTATTTTTTTTAAAGAACTTAATAAAGAATTGAAATTTAAATCATTTGATTTAAATTTTGAATTCAATATTTTGAATTGAATTCAATAATTTGGGAATTTCGGTTTAAAAGATTTTATAAGTATAAAAGGTGTTTATTTGGTTTTTTAATCATTTAAAAATATGGTTTTGGAAATTTAAATGTATATTCAAGTTTATATTTGAATAGCTTTAACTTGTGTAATTGTAACCAGTTTTTCCCAAAACGAAAACTATCTGTTTTCAAATATAATAGCTTTCATAAAGTGAAAAGATTTCTAATTTGAATCGAAACATTTCAAGTTGAAATGAAATTGTAAATAGTTTGGAAAACTATGAATTAACCCTTGTGAAGATGATTAAATCTTGTTTTGAAATAAAAGAGTATTTCAAATGGTGTACCTTTTATATTATAAAAGACTTGAATTGTAAATAGTTTTGAAAGCTATAAATTAAATCTTGATTTTAAGATTTAATGGGTTAATTCAATTGAACTGGAAATTGATTTGGAAATCTGTGAATGAATCTTTGTGAAATTGGGTAAACTTTGTGAAGTAAATCTTTTTGTTTAAAGATTTGAAATGGTAATTATTTGTTTAAACCATTTAAAGGAAAGGATTTGGGTAATAAGTTGTGACTTAATTGAAATCCCTATATCCATATGTTTTAAATATTATGCTCACTATTCGGGTTAGCCGGGAAAAGACCTTTCTGTCATATAACCCATTCCGAATTAGTGATACGACGATATGGATCGTATTGAAGACCGGTGGTGAAGACCAGGTATTTGCAAAAACAATAGGATGACCTATCGATTGTCTCTACACCGTTAGCTATGGTATAGAGATTTCCTTTATGATGGGAAGTTTTATCGGGATTGTGAATACCCGGATTGCAAGGGCTTCTTTGGAAGTGCCTTCGGTTCTGTTCGAACCCGGAACAGACTTGTATGGTTACATGTCTGACATTACATTTTGAGATATAAAGCTGATTTCATTCAAATACATTTATGTTGGTGGCAGAGAATTTATTCTCTTAGCTTAACACCCTTCTCTGAGACGTACGAGCTCAGAGGTTATGTAGTTGAAATTTATCAGTGATATACTCCCAATTTGGTAGTGTGGCATGCTGAGTGTTGCTGTGTGATGATTATTTATTGATCATTTGTTGATCAAAGCGTGGCTTTGTGAAAAAGCGTAGCATTGTGGATGAGACTTCGTCAGACCTCACAACCCGGAAATGGTCGAAACAGGAATGATGCGGCAAGGTTATGAGGGTCGCTCCCTTTAGGGTATGTCATTTCCTTCTAGAAAAGGGTGGTATCAGGTATGGAGCCCTGGTATTTAACCTATGTGGATACTCCAATCTCATTTACTGTGTGATTGTTGTTTGATCGAGGCGCCTCGGATAAAGGTCCCAAAGGACCGGGGGGTGGCATATTCGTGTAGTAGTTACCTAGTGACAGAGGTAACCCGACCTTGTGTTGGCAGAGAGCTAGTTAGTTCTCGGGACGTCCATCCAGAGGCAATCCCATGTGGTAGTAGGAAGTTCCTTAGCCTGACAATTTGTTGGAAATCCGAAGAACTAATATGAGCCTTGTACGGTTTTAGTTGTATAACCTGCTATGGAATGTGGCGGTAACCTGTTATTGAACATAGTAGCTATAGTAGGCATAAGTGCGGAATGCCTATGCTGGCTAAGATTAATAGTATACTTTCGAAATGGTTTTCTACACTATGCACTAATAATAATAAAAACCCAATGATTTTGCGTAGTAAGCATGTTTGACTATCATAAGAAGAAATCTCCTCCAATTCTACATTTGCATTGTGTGTGGGGCGGGAGGTCTTATGGTAGTTTCATTTTTCCAAAAGCATTGCGAATATTTTCCACTTCCTTTGTTGTTGTTGTTTTAAAGATAATAACTGTTTTAGTTCTCACACTAGTCACCATGACTGACCTGGAGTTTATTGTTTCTTTCTAAACTCTGGGTGCCCACCAATTTCCACATGGGCAGTCCAGAGTCAGGTTATCAGGTCATTCTGGATTCAGGAGATGCTGTGGAGCTCAGTGGCGAGCTGGATGGCGAGACGTACTATTTGTATATGATATTATTTATTCCGCTGTGTATTCTGTATGAGGACAAGTTCATATAATTGTCCAGTTGTGTTGTATATAGTTGTTGTAAACTCTGATGATGTAATGTATAAACTGATATAGTTCTTTGTTTTAAAAGATTATTCATTTATCTATTATATGTTGTTCCACTGCGATATATGAGATTCTGATATTGTTTATGTTGTTTCTTCTTTCTTTTCTTCTGTCTTCTTCTACCTCTTCTTTTTAACCATAACAATTTGGTTTTTCGGCATTCGACTGCTCGGCAGTTGATACAGTCGACGTATTGATGTCGACTTTCGAGCATCGAAAAATCGCATTTGTTACAGGCTGGGGCTAAGGGACGAAGCAGCAGTGTTACTGTTGTTCAAAGCAGGTTGTTGACATTGCTTGCAAAGCAAGCATGCGTGACTAGGTGGGAGAATATGGAATGGTGTCGTGCATGTGCATGCCTTGTATCAATAACATTGTACAGATCTACTTCATTATTAAGTAGTGAAGACATAGCTGCTAAGGCAAGTATATTACCTAAGTCATGCTCTGCATCTGATCAATATCCAACCATGTTGTCCACTGAATTAGCTTCGGTTGCAAGTCCCCACAAGATTTAGATTGCATGATCAGAGCGGCGTTATTGTCTTCATCACTGACGGAGAACTCTTCGGTGCATTCACGGAACTCAATGTCTTCGTCCTTGAGCGTGTCGTCGTCGTCATCGCAGTGGTCGACTATTACGGTCGGAAAGTGTGTCGAGGCACTTGGGTGACTACGATGCTGGCCGATGCAGTGACAGAATCCACCTTCATGGTTGGTTCTTGCAACCCAGGTAATGCCCAGTTTGTTACTCTATTCTTATTTTCTACAGCTCTCTTTCCTTCTTTGCTGTTACAATAATCCTCAATTGAGAGTATATCAAAAGCATCAACCAAATGCTTCTCTCAACCTAAACCAAAATGCTTCACTCTATAAGCAGCAATAACTAAGCTACTGCAACAAGTAGTAGCGAGACTGCTGTTTGTAGCATAGTAAAGAAAATCATCAATTTTATGTCAATTTGGAACTGCAATGTCAAGTTGAAAACAAATGTATACTGTAATGCGTTCAGTTCTTACTGCCATGTATATTAAGTCAACCACAAAGTTATTTTCTTTCAAAGTTTTAACCTTGACTTGTTAATTTTTACCCTCATAATTATTCATTTGATCTTATATTCTCCATTTACACTTCACATGCTAAAACTTAAACTATAGCTAAGTTTAAGTTTAGACATATTAGTTAAGTGTTGAGAAAAATATATGTAGTTTAATATTCGGATGGATTAGTTAATTTGTAGGAAAAGAATATACCTTAAAAATGATAAAACTTGCACTTATTTTATCTGAAGTTAGCACAAAATTCCTCCTTTCTATTACCACTAGATTCATCTGGTACAAATAATTTGGTGACATTTTGCTGCAAAAGAAGAAAAAAAAGAAGCTAGAACCTTAGTTTCTAAAAGATGTTCGAGATCTATATCTTGAATCATTCTTATTATTTAGTTGCAAGGTCTACTGCTGATAGGAGTGAAGACATAGAATTTAATGCTCATTTGCCAAAATAATGATTTTCTTAGTCCATAAACATGGCAACTAACATTATCAGTCCATGATTCATTCCCTCATCGTTACAAACAACATCGATAATAAGGTTTGAAGCTTTCATAGTTCATGGATTACAAGGAAATTAAACTAAAGTATAACAGGTCAACAACTTAGCTAATAGTACAACAAGTCAACAACTTAGCTAATAGTAAAGCACTTCGGCAAGTCGGCTACTTAGCTAATAGTTACAAGGAAATTAAACTAAAGTAATCAGATTTTTTAAAAACAGAGAATAATGTATCTGTACCAATAGTGCATCTCAATCTAATTTCATGAATTTGTATTCAGACTTTTAAGATCACAGCGCAGATCTATGCCAAATTTTGGCAACAATGATATGATGAAGAAGAAGAAAAAAATCAATTCTCTACTTGTCGGCAACTACTGCACTCTTAAAGCTTTTATAGGCTTAAACAATGACTACTGACAACAGAATGCTCAAACTATCAAAGTACTCACTTTTGAAGTCAAACATACTTGTTGAGATATTTTCTTTCGCTGTTGCATATAAAACTTTGAGCAACTATCAATCTCTATATTCTAAATCTTAAGTATATGGTCTATATACCATCCAAGGGATTTAATTTCAGCCTGAAAACATTTGTTTCAATCACTTACCTAGCAAATCAGAGCACCTTGAACTAAATATGGTTCAAACAAGTCTCTATCTTAGAAATCCAAAAATGTAAACCCATAATTCACAGGAATGAGCATGCATATTGTTGGGGAAAATCCCTTCAGATGATCGGTCTAAGGGAATAAAAACCCAATGCAGCTGAAACAACTGGATCGTGATTGTAGTGAGACGGAACAAACAAAAGACGAACACCAGAACAAACAGTCACCGATCAATGCAATGCAGAAAAATAAATAACACCAGTATTTATAGTGGTTCCACTACCGCTAGGCAGTGTACGTCCACTTGGGGAGAGGAGATTTTATTAATCACCGAAAGATTAGAGTTACAAGATTGATTCACTTTTGGAGGCTATACATAAGAAGAATTTATAAAATTCTGTAGAGTTTTAGCTCTCTAGGATGGCTCTGAAATTGGCTGAAATTAGCTTACAATTTCGGCATCCATTGTTGTCCAGAAGCTCCTCTATTTATAAAGTGAAGAAATGAGGAGGGGTAGCTGCTATATAGCAACCTGGGGTTTGGTTCGGCAAAACGCCGAGCAAAAAATTTGGACCGGTAAGCAAACTGGAGCGGCGAACTACCGAATGAAAAGTTTGGTCCGTCACTCCAAATCACCGAATGAAATATTTTGTTCGGCAAAACACCGAACGAAATATTTCGTTCGGTGGTTTTCTTTTCTCTCCTGTTTCTCCATTTTACCAAACGAACTATGCCGCTCCAAATCATGCTCTATGGGGTTTCGCTTCCTACTCCAAATCATCGTTCCAAGGCTCGATCAGCATCACTGCCTTCCTTCACCGAATCAAATCAGCTCCTCCTTTCTTCTTGGCTTTCTCCTCTTCGTTCGGCAATTCTTGGAGCTAGGGTTTCTTCCTCCACGAGGTTCTGCGTCATGGATTAGGTACCAATTTCTAACACATATTTCAGTGAAGAAATTGATTTCCTTTAGTGAATGAGAACCCAGTGCACCAAATGGTCGAACCATGTCTGCTTAAACCTTAATAATTTATTGATTTACATCACAATGCTTTTACAGGTTAAATTTTTTATGTGAAAATCAGTCCATAAAACATTCAAAAATTACCCCAAGCCTTCATTTGGGTTTCTTTTTTACACTTTGTTTCTCAAGTTTATTTATTAGGTGAACATATTTGTATGGCATATATCAATAGTTGTTAGGTCATAACAAGCAAATTGTAATGCAACAAAGCAACATTATATCGCAGCGTTTGACTTTGAAAGAAATTCACTAAAACACTTGCAAGAAAATAATATAGTAAAATGAGTTATAAAAAATACCTCTAAAACATTGGCTTTGTCAACAGAGCATAGTTTACCACCATGTTTGCGAGCAACCTCAAATGCAACACCTGCAATCCTGTTAATCTAACAAGTATCTAAATTAGCCAGTAATCAGAAGAAGAAAAAATGATGTAAATAGGTAAAAGTATGATTAATCCTGTAATAAACGATGTAATATAAATAAAGATCAATGAAGAAAACATGGTAATATTTATAACCAAAAAATAAAACATATGGCTAAACATGTAATGAATCATTCAGAATTTGTTTATTCATGATCCATTTATATCTTTTGTTTCAATGACAAACCGAAGCATTGCTTACCACTAAACAATTAATATACAGTAAAGGATGGTGCCATTATTGCTTAAAGATTGCCTTTGTGTTAGTACAAAAGAGCACGTGCAAGAAATTAAACTTAACCAAATAGACCGTGCCTTTATGAAGTACTACTGGAATTGCCAGACTTATTTTATGGTGCAATAAGATAACTTGTTGAATGTGCATATGACAAAACATCAGTTTAGCATTGTTCAATTTTACAACCTTATTAAGTTGTTTACCCTTGAAAAAACAATATAGAAAATTATATGCCAAAACAGCCTTCATCCCTGAGTTTTTAGTTGAAGCCTATGGTGGTTTTCCATACATTCACAGGACTGTTGATAACTGACATTGAAAATTGATGATGCAAGCGAACCATTGAAAATAAAAGCAATCGTAGACCAATGTTTTCAAAATGGGATTCAAATCGTAAATCATATGGTAATGTTCAAACTTTAATCGAAATTAAATATAAATCATAAATCATAGATTAACGGGATTCATATTTTCTAATATGTATACATATTTGTACGCCACAAATTTTGCTCTATATGGATTATTAAATGAATTTTGATTATGTAAAGCACCAATTTTCCTTTCCGTAGTGATTTTTCATATTTCTGAAATTGATTTTGATGTTTGAGCTTCTACATCTAGAACCAAAACTTATTACCTCCCTTGTTCTGTCTTTTTATTTACATGTTCCATTAAGATTGATACTTTGAACTGAGAGTGAAAACATTCCCTTTGGTTATGCATTGGAAAGTGGAAGGAATAATAATAATAAAGCCACCTTTATTATGCATCGGAAAGTGGAAGGAATAATAATGGAAAAAAAGGAGAGAAATATCGTTAATAAGAGAAGTATGGCACATGAATAAGAGGATAGATAGCTACATTCAATTTCAATTATATAGTAAAAGATACATGAGAGAGACTCATTGCTAACTCTTCCTCCATGCATATTTAATTTTATCTATTAAAGTAGATTACATGAACATATAGAAATAAATATTTCACCTAACAATGAATAAATAAATCATTTACAAAAAATGGTTGTCTAACCATGTATACCCCTTCTAGCTGAGGTAAGCCATACTAATTAGTAACCTAATACATTGTCAATAGTTTACATTGTAAAGGAAGAAATGCTTGCAAATTAATGTACACGGGAATGATCAAATTATAAGGAATTCCAAATCAAATGAAACGATATACTATATATAACAATATTCATGCATATTTTATACTTGTATTTCTAAACCATATTTTATACTTGTATTTCTAAACCATATTTCATACCACTATAGAAATAAATAGAACTAAAGACCGAAAAATTTAGTTTCTAACTAAGCTATTCAGTCTTCAGAATACATTTAATAAACGATTAAAGACCAAAAATTTCAGTCATTGATTCTTAAGTCCCAAAAAGCAATTAAGACCGAAATTTCAGTTCCAATTTTTAGAAACCGAATACCGGTCTCAAATACATTTAAAGACTGAATTTTAAAGACGGAAAAATGGTCATAAATTAGTCTTAATTATATATATATATGGATAGATTGATAAATTTTATTTACGTACACTTATATGAAATTGGTAATAACCAGCGGTCTAATATTCACGACAGTGGTAGTAATACCACAATCAAGCTAATTACGTTACTCAACAGTATACAACATTGTAATATAAAATGGTGGAATGCATGTAAAATATATAACAAATAAACATACGATATTATGACTCATTTTGATTATCTATGTCATGATTGATTATTGCTTCCAGATTTCCAAGATGTTCCTCGTGGCAATAGAAAACCTTTTGAGTAATGAATTGAGCCCTCTTTTTGTTGCCAACAAATATAAAAGCTACAACATCCTTGTTTATCAATTTTCAATTAGAAAGCAGCATACTATTTGTCTAAATTTTTCTGAAACTCCATTGTTTCGTTCCTCGCAGCAATTCTTTCACTGAATAGAAAAGGAATCTCTTACCTAATTTAATATAATAAATGCACTCTTCAAAGTTTACCAATCACAACTTGATTTCCAATGTAAACCCATCTCCATGGCTGACGTATTTCCATTCGATGCATGAATAAATTTCTTATGCAAATAATAAATTTTAATATTTCTTCAATAAAATTGTTTCCATTTCGATGACAACATAATTTTCTTCAAAACATCTTTTTCATTTGTTTGCTAATAGTCTACTTTTGTGGCATGAGGAAGAAAGCTAATGAATTCTAAAGGGAGGAGTGGACTTTCGTATGCGTGGTGGAGCCCATAATTAAAGGAGATCGTGTAGTTTTAAAGTATTTTAAAAAGGATATTTATTTCAATGTAGATCTCAAACAAAACGTGACATGGATCACTAAAGCTAGCCTTTGGATTTCAAAAAAGAAGGATAACTAAACCATTGGATATTGAGTTATTTTGAAACCGATTAAAGAACTAAATAGCTCCAAATTTTACAAACCGATTAATGATCAATTTTCGGTCTTCAATATCAAATATCAAAGACTGCATTTTTTAGTTACTAACGAGTCTTAAATTGCAGACCGAAAGTTTTCAGTCTTTAATTTGCAGTCTTTGATTGATTATTTTTAGTAGTGTACTTACCTCTTATCAAGCATACAAGCCAGACATAAGCTGTCAGTAACAGATGAGCATAGTTTATTTTACCGGTTTAATATACTCCAGTATCTCGAAAGGTATGCCACATAATAAATCTTAAGCATTCACCTACTTGTAACCAAGAAATTAAATGTTATTAGAACAATAACATAAATAAATTTACAAGTTTGACAATAGAACTAGGATTTTTGTTATGTTACTTCAACTTCACAACCATATTAAAAGACTATACCATCAAAGACTTATTACTCTTAAATCAACATGCATCCACCATATTATAAAAAAGTAACTTAATGCTACAGGCATTCATTTCAACCCATAAAAACAACAACAATATTTGAAAGATACTTACCCATAATAGATTCTAACTCTACTGTTAATTTCCCACTTGAAAAATCCACTAATAGTATCTCCAATAACTAAAAACAGTTCCAGGAAATGAATTCAGAATTTCAGATCCAATTGTTGATCATTAAATAAATGAATTTCAGTTCTTTTCACCTCATAATAAATGCTAGTTTGTAGAAGCTCCCCTATAGCTATACTCTCTAGCCTTTCAACCTAGATTTATTAAGTATCGGTACCAATTTTCACTATTCAACAATAGTATATGCATGTAGTATATCTACTGCAAGAATATTTTTTTACTACAATAAATATAGAAATGTTACAGTCTTGATTGAAGTTGATGAAAGGTCTATGCAGATAAACATACGTTTATAGGCTTAGATTACATGTTCTTAATTCAAAAGCCAATTATTTGTCTATTTTATTTTGCTAAGCTACTATCTATCTATTAAGCACTTATCCTTTTTCCTTTAATATTAATCTCTGTTAGTACTATGTTGTATTTTTCTCCTTCTGGTGGAACCAAAGACCTTGACATGTTATTGATTATGCTATTTGTTTTAAAGCATACTGCATTGTATGAATGTCGATAAAGTGTGCATCATAAGTCATTTACATATCAATAGTACTGAATGATCTATGTAATGTTTACTTTTGTGAATGATAAGCCTTAAAATTTATTATTGTAACACATTTGAAAATTATACATATGCAGCCTTCATGCATATAAAATTCGATCAGAATAAAAACAATTGGAATTAATTTTATTTGTTCTACCAAATAGCAACAATACACATTGTTGCTTCAACAATAGCATTATTTGAAGTAACGATTATTACAAGTAAATAGAAACAATAAATCTCATTGGCTTTAACAAGTTGTCATTTATACAAATACCAACGACGAAACCCAAAATAATTACAACCCATCGTAAGATTAATATGCTATGTTTACTATTGTCCCAACCGTTTCAATTCAACTAATATAGATTTCATTAATTAGTGTCCTAATAATACATTTCATCAATTATTGAACCAAATATATTTCATTTATTACTATCCAAAAAGTACACATAATATGGATTGTCATTTTTTACCCTTATGTGAATGTTAATGCTGAAAATTGAACGCTAACACCCGGTGTGTGTGGTAAAGTTGTGAAAGCACCACCCATGTGACGGGAACAAGATATAAGCAGTAAAATAGCAGAAAACGGTAAAGGGACAATAGATTTATAGTGGTTCGGCCCGTAATTGAGCCTACGTCCACTTTATAGTCTTTTATTGCTGACTTGGTTATAATTTGATACAATGCACTTCGAATACAATTCACTTCGATCCCACAAACACTTCAGATTAGTAACTCAAACTTTGATGATGAGATTTGTTGAATCCATGTCGGATGTGTAGAATCTCGCTCAAAGCTTGTTGTAGTATCTTCAATGTTTGGAGTTCTTCAAATGTTGGATGAGTTGAGAATTCGGCAGAGTAATGGCGCTTCAAAGAATGGTCGGAAAAGTCCCCCTCATGTTGAAGGTAGCGTTGTATTTATAGAGAAATCTGGACAGGAATTTTTGCCAAGTCATGAGTCGTGGCCGACTTAAGATAAGTCGTAAGTTGTAGCCGACTTAGCAGGTAAAAATATCAGTGAAGCGGCATAAGTGTCCAGGCATTGGATTTTAACTCGGTAGCCTTTAGGTCGTGGACGACCTAAGCTAAGTCATGAGTCGCAGCTTAACTGGTAAACTCGCTTATTTCAGATAATAATACAAGTCTTGACTCGCTGACGAGCTAGGAGGCCACCGTGTTCAAAATGAAGCAGCGCTTTATTTGCTTAAGTCGTTCACGACACATGCTAGGTCGTAAGTCGTAGATAGTATACTTCCTTAAGTCGCTAATCCTTAACTCGTTAAATCACAGGCTTCCTTAGGTCGTCCAGGCCTTAAGTCGTCAACTCGCATAACCCTTAACTTGTTAAGTCGTAGGCTTCCTTAGGTCGTCCAGGCCTTAAGTCGTTAACTCGCATAACCCTTAACTTGTTAAGTCGTAGGCTTCCTTAGGTCGTCCAGGCCTTAAGTCGTCAACTCGCATAACCCTTAACTTGTTAAGTCGTAGGCTTCCTTAGGTCGTCCAGGCCTAAGTCGTTAACTCGCATAACCCTTAACTTGTTAAGTCGTAGGCTTCCTTAGGTCGTCCAGGCCTTAAGTCGTTAAGTCGCATAACCCTTAACTTGTTAAGTCGCAGGCTTCCTTAGGTCGTCCAGGCCTTAAGTCGTTAAGTCGCCCATTACTCTTCGGTTGCTTCATCCTTTAGATCATACCATCCTTAAGCAGTTAGCTGTTAGCTTCCTTAGGTCGTAGGTCGTCCACTCCCTTAAGTCGCATAATCCTTAACTCGTTAAGTCGTTGAGTCGTATACCTCTCTTGAGTCGTATAGTTCTTAAGCCATAGGAAATTGAGGGTTAACATTTGCCCCTCGAAGTACACGCCTAAGTCATAGGTCGTGTGCTTCGACTTATCTTAACTCGCGTGTGTCGCTTCAAGTTCCACTGCTCCGAGATATAAAAGCTTGAGTCGCTCCTCCTACTTCCTTCTTCTCATTACTTAATCCTTACGCCGTATCTGCCATTAACACTTCTCCAAGCTCTCAAAGGCGATTCCAACTTGATTCTTATCTGATCATCTCTAGCATCATACTGCGTAAGCGATTTTGCTTCTCTTTCAATCGCCGATCATTGTCAATCTTCGAGCCCTGTCCTTTACCTCTGATTTACCCCCTTGAGTCTTGTGAAAATTGTTACATTGGACATTGATGGACTTAAGGCAGTTTGATCTGACTTACGACGACTCGCGATTCGTGGCGATTTAGTGGTGTGATAGAACTAGGGTTGTTGTTGATTGGGAGGTTATTGTGTTAACGGGTTAGGAGTTAGAAGGTAGACGGATTAGGAGTTAGAAGGTAGACGAGTTAGGAGTTAGATGGTAGACGGGTTAGGAGTTAGATGGGAAGGTAAGTTGGCCAAATAAAGTGGGATACTGCCTTGGGTACGACCTAGCAACCTTTACGACTTAAGGCTTGAGTCGTGGCTGAGTTAGGACTTGGAGAATTCTACATCACTTTGAACTGAAGCCCTTCCTCTTTTCCACGACTTACGACTCAGAGTATTACCGACTTAAAACCTCAACGACTTAAAATTGAAGCGACTTAACTTACCTCATAATCCTTAGGTCGTGGACGAGTTAGCCAGAGAACTAATGACATAACTTAACCCGCTGGAAAATTTCTTAAGTCGTCGTTGAGTTAGCACTTGAGTCGTTGGCGACTTAGCACTTGTACTTTTAAACTTTGCCTGAACTTTGAATTGTTGAACTTTGTTGCATTCTTTCAAAGATCACTTTAAGTTGCAAGCTAACAATCTGTTTAATACAACATTTACAGAAAATTGGGACGAATATACTGCCACTGACTGCCCACATCAAATGACAGATTAATTAATAACAGATAATCAACTTAAATAGATTGTGTGAACGAAGTGCTTTAAATCAACAAATTCAAGCAAAGTATTAAAGCAACATTGAAGTAGTCAACCAAAAAATGACCGGTTTGCACTAATACTGTACCTGAACTTTAAATTAACAAGTCCTGAAATTTAGTAATCGATCAATTGTCGACTAGCTTAATTCCAGTTATATTTACTTGTTATCTTCATTAGTTCTGCACAACACTTCACACTATTTAGGAAATGTGCACCTTTATATTTGAATATCCAGTTGCTTGTGTAGAATGACTTCTCAGCAAGAAGATATAACAGTCCAGACTGGAGAGGCCACTCTTATTCCAGCTCCTTTAGTCAATCCTCCCGAAAGAGCCTCTACCACTCTATCCTACAAAGTTTTCCAGCAGTTGTGCGCTCAATTCGGCATTGCTGAAGCTGATGCCATTCTTCTTGAGAAAAGTAACATTGCTGATGTAGCGCCTCCTGGCTTTGTAGGGGTCAATCGACAAATGTGCCTGAGCGGGGTCATTCCCCCTTTCAACAACTTTCTCCAGCATCTTCTTCGTCAACTGGCCATCTCTCCATTCCAGCTACACCCTAATGGTTATGCCATTCTAATGGGGTTGTGTGTGCTATTCGGGAGAACTCTTGACCGACTTCCGAGTTTTGATGAGATCTGCAACTTATGTTCTTTTACCAGAACTAAAGATCATCCTTCGATCACTATTGTGAGAAGCGCCAGAAATCGTAAATTGATCATCGGCCTCCCTGACCGTGCTCATGGGTTTTTAACTCATTACTTTTACATTCGTTGTCCCCCGGGGTTTTATGCTGTGTGGAGGGAAGGAAGTAAGATTGTCTATCTTTACTTCTTCTATTCTCTGAGTTTTGTGAAGTCCAAATTGCCAAGTGTTAATTTCGCTTTTTTCATTTCAGCGCTCCCCCCTCCTTCTAGGGATCCCAGTCACAAGCCAATTCTGGAGAGGCTTATGGCTGTACCAGCTGAAGAGCGGGACGCGAAATTTTTGTTGAAAGACGAATTTCTTCACCAGTTTGGACTCCTTCACCCTTCTCGTTCCACTCAGCCTCATGAAGTCCCCGATTCTTCAGAGAAGACATTAGATGCCCCAGCTCTTGCTGAAGAACTTATATCAAAGGAACCTACCTCTGAGGTTTTACTGGTGAAGTGTTCTACTTCTCTTGACACTGCGGGGCCGTCTGGCAAGCTTGCACTTGCCCCGGTTGTTGAAGAAGAAGAAAGAAAAGAATCTCCTCGCCATTCCGGAGAGGCGGCCGATGTAGAGGCTGAAAAAGAAAATTCCGCTGGGTATAACGGCGATGACATTTTTGAGGGGTTAAGTGACTTGGTGATAACCTCACAGGAACTATTTAAAAATGATGCTTTGAAAGTTATCTCCCCCGCTGTCGATGCTACTTCCTCTTCGCAACAAGTCTCGACACCTTCTGCACAAGTCGTTGCCATTCCCACACCAAAGAGTGGTTTGTAATTCGACGCGCGTAGTTCGCACATCGCACACACTTAGGATTTTTACGATCAAATGCACTCAACTTTTTTACTTTGAAGATTGTTTAACACTTGTCTCTTTTTCATTTCCAGACTCTTCAATGGGACGGAGCGGTTCATATTATGATAACTTCCGACGTTATGGAGGGTGCGATACTTATGATTTCAGACGCTACCTCCCTTCCCGCCAGGAAACTGACGAAGAAAGAGCCGCCAGGAAAGCCCGTGAGAGGCGGGACTATGAAGAGCGCCGTAGAAGAGAAGATGAACACCGGGATTCATCCCGAAGAGAAGACGATTCACATAATAGGAAATCTTATGATGATAAAGGAAAGAGTCACACTGCCAGCGATCCAAGTAAACGAACCAAGCTTACTGACTCTTCCGTTGTTTCTGAAAAGCCTGACGCTCCCATTCCTTCTGACTTGCCTGATGATTCTCCCGTTCTTGAGAAGTCTGACATTCAAACAATCATCAACGGGCCTCGATATCAAGTTGGACAAGGTCCGCCAATTCTTCAAAGTCGGTTCCCGCAATGGTGCTTAAAGGGGGTGCGCTTTGACCTTGACTTGATTCTGATTGATAAACCGGCTATGCTGCGCAACCTCGATGCCGTCAAACTTGATATCGAAAGGATGTCTGATTGGCAAAAACTTGTTGACGAGCTGCAAAGGGTCAATCGCGCGAATCTCGAAGCCATGCTGACCATGGAAAACGATAAGTCAGAATGGGATAAAATTTGCAAACAGCATGATGCCGAAATGAAGAGCATTACTGACGGTTATGGGAAACTTGAAGCTGACGTAGAAAGACTAAAGAACAAGCTTGCCACTTCTTCCACTTCTTATTCGCAAAAGGAAGAAATGCTTCAAAAACAAGTTTGAGATGCCCATGCTGCTCAGCGAGATGCTGAAGCGAAAGTTGAAGCAGAGCAGCATGTTACTAGAAAATATCGTAATGACGCCGCTCAGCTTCGGGGGAAAGTCAGCTCCCAAGACTTGGAAATTACATAGCTGCAATCTCAATTGTTAAGGGTTGAAAAGGAGCGCGATGAGGCTATCGTCGGCAAAGCTGCGGCCGAACAATCTCTTGAAACAACTAAAGCCAACATTAGCTTCACTTTGTTTGACTTTTATGTCCACAGCGTTCTGGGGCACGGAAGCCTTTCTTTTCTGGGGCCAAAATATGAAATTACTTTGGCTGAAGTGTGGGAAGTAATTATCGACATGCTTGGAGGAGCTGGTTACGGTAAAGCGGATCTTGAAGCTATTTATCTAAATGATGAGTCCCGTGCCGCTCTTGCTAAAGGAAAAGAGCAACTTGCCCAAGGACGAACCGAAGTGACGGGAGAGAAGCGTTCCGAACAAGAAATACTTCCTACTGCCCATGTTCATATTTCGGTTTCAGCTGATGTCGATATTATTGGCTCCAGTTCACATTCTTCGCCTCCTGCCAAAGTTGACAAAGAAATTGTGACCACTCCTACCGAGGAAGAGGCCTTGGAAGATATTGAGGCTCAGAAATTCGAGATTGATCTTGTAAAGCCGACTTCTCCAGGTAACTTTGACGTTGAACCAAGTCAAGTGGACTACTTGTTTGCTTCAACCGAGTTTGATGAATTTCTCGATTGTTACTTAAGTCTTGGTGGACCCATATCTTCTCTCCTTTCGGAGAATACTGATTTTGACTTCTTTTCTTCTGTAGCGAAAGCACCGAAAGTTGCGCTAACTTCTCCTTCTTCGGCTGCCGTTCCTTCTTCTTCTCAAGTTACTCCTCTTCCAGCTTTTCAACCAGGATCGCAAGAAGAGAAAATAGAAGCCCTTAAAGACTTGGACGATCCGGTTGTTTCGCAAGAGCAAAAGACTGTGGAACTTGAAGAAGGCGAGAAGACTCTGGAGCAGTCTCTTGATGATAACACGAAACTTTCCACACTACTTACTACTCCTGGAAGTGAGTCTTCTTCGAAAAGGAAAGGGAAGCGCGCCATGAAGAAGAAGAAGAAGAGTACTCCAACCGATGAAGAAAATGTTGAAGAAGATCCAACTGCTCCTATTTCTCCTTCCCCTCCGACCCGTCCACAACGGCTTCCGAAACTAGCTATCAAGCCGGGAAAGGGCTCTAAGGGTGGCGGGAAGATGGAGTGACGGGCTGGACTTTATGGTTCTTGTTTTGCTTTTTGAATGTATTAACCGGAGGTTGTGCGGGTACCGGTCCCTGCTTTTTTTATATCTGCACATGTAAAGAATTTTCATAGTATTGAATAAAATAATTCTTTCACTTGTACAAATTCTTGTGTATGTGTGAATACATTTATTTCTCATTTTTAGTGTAGAATAAATGATTCTTTTTACTTGTACGAACTTTTCGTCTGTGCTTGAGAATGCATTTATTGCACATTTTCTTTGCGTGATATTGTGATGAACATGTGGTATGTTGCTTGTATATTACTTTTGTTAATGTAGCTACATTATATAATATTGCCCCTATACCACAAGTGCATTGCAATATCTCTTGCTTTGACAAGACTGATACTCTTATTTCGGAGAATAACTATTCCACTTTTAAGGGAAGAATTATTCTGCTTTTAATAGAGCGTATCTCGTTTTTTGGAATGGTTTTACGCTTCAACCTTTGGAGATGGTCACTTCATATTTCTGAGAAGTGTAATCTCTTACACGGTAAAGCGGGCCTCTAAAAAGGGCTTTATGTAGCATTTCAACTTTTAGGAAGAACTTTTTGAGATAAATAAATTATCCTTCCTTTGAGAGTTGAAGTATGCCTCCGGAGAGGGCTTCTTTGAAGAGTTGTGCCTCCGAAGAGGGCTTGTGCCTCGTTAGAGGTCTTTTAGCGCCTCGGGAGAGGGCTTTTGCTTCCGAAGAGGGCATGTGCCTCCGAAGAGGGCTTGTGGTGCCTCGGGAGAGGGCTTTTGCCTCCGAAGAGGGCATGTGCCTCCAAAGAGGGCTTGTGGTGCCTCGAGAGAGGGCTTTTGCCTCCGAAGAGGGCATGTGCCTCCGAAGAGGGGTTGTGCCTCCGAAGAGGGCTTGTGCCTCCGAAGATGGCTTTCCGATTGCCTGGAAGTTACTTTCTCATGGTTGAATGGATCCACGGGGCGGACGCAAGTTGTTTGATTGGATGTTCGTTTGCACAAACGATCACAATCAATTAACAAGGGCCCTGTTCCTTCAGCTTGGGAAGGTGCCCCTCTGGTGGTTCCACCAATCTTTTTTGATTGAGGAAAGCACTTTCATTTTTTGGCGTGCCTCGTTAGAGGGCTTTATTGGCCTCCGGAGAGAAGCTTTGGTTTGTTGGTGTGCCAGGAAGGTTGCGTCTCAGGGGCGAGTGGATCCACGGGACGGACGCAAGCTGTCTGATCGGATGCATCACGACCAATTAGCAAGGGCCCTGCTCCTTCTGCTTGGGAAGGTGTCCCTTTAGTGGATCTACCGGCCCTCTTATTGAGAGGCATACCTCCTTTTGGCTGCTTCTATGTTTGCCGGCCCATGTTTTCTCATCATCTGCTCATCAGCGATCCTTATTATCGTTTCCAAGCGCGTCTTCCTTCTCCTTTGCAAGTAAATTGCTTTATCCAAAGAAGTGGACTTCACTGTTGAATGACTTCATGGGACAAACGCAGGTTACCTAGCTGGATGTCTGTTTATACCGACGATCACAACCAGTTAACGAGGGCTTGATACAGTGGAGTCACCAACTTTTTATGTGAAGTTCTTCTTGTATGGGATTTGAATCTGGAATTTTTGTTGCTTGGTATTTGCTTAATAAGTGACTTATAGGGTTCGCTTGGCTTTGTGACGAGTAAGCCTTGTTTTAATGTCCTGCAATTTTGAATCGACATTTTAACAATACATTTAAAGTATTTACATATCGAAATGAAACAGGCATTATAAAATAGTAAAGAACACAAGATTTATAGTGGTACGGCCAAGAATCGGGCCTACATCCACTTTATAGCTTTTATTAACTTGCACTGATTTACAATGTCTTACAATACAACTGATACATCCATCACTATTTTACAATTTTGAGCAAAGCTTTTTTAAGTAAAATAAGGACGTAAGTGGTTGCTGTTCCAGGCTCTTGGAATTGGATCTCCTTCAACGGTTATGAGTTTGAAAGTGCCATCAAGAAGTTTATTGCCTATGACATATGGCCCTTCCCAGTTTGGCCCAAACACCCCGGTTGCTATCATGATCCTTTTCAAGACCAAGTCTCCGACCTTAAAGCTGCGTTGGCGAACTTTAGAGTTGAAGTGCCTGGCTATCCTTTGTTGATAAGCTGAAACTCTGAGCCTAGCTTTTCTCTTTTTTCATCAAGAAAATCCAGGGCTTCAAGTTGCAGTCTCTCATTTTCAACCTCGTTGAAATGAATTCTTCTGTGTGAAGGAACTTCTATTTCCACTAAAATCATTGCCTCTGATCCATATGCCAGTGAAAATGGAGTGTGCCCAGTCGCAGTTTTGTGAGTAGTTCTGTATGCCCATAGTGCTAGTGGCAGCTTATCGACCCAACCACCTTTTGCTTTTTCGAGTTGCTTTTTGATGGTTGACTTGATAATTTTGTTTACTGCTTCCACTTGCCCATTTGCCTGCGGATGAGCCACTGCTGAAAAACTTTTTCGAATTTTGAACCGTTTGCAAAAGTTTTGGAATTCTTCACTTTCAAACTGAGTACCGTTATCTGTGATTATCTTCTGCAGCACACCATACCTGCAAATGATATTTTTAGTTACGAAATTTATCATCTTTTTAGAGGTAATGGTGGCCAAGGGTTCAGCTTCAGCCCATTTAGTGAAATAATCAACAGCAACAATAGCATATTTGATTCCAGATTTAGCGATCGGTAAAGGTCCAATCAAGTCTATTCCCCAAATGGCGAACGGCCATGGGCTGACCATTTGTGTGAGTTCGGTGGAAGGCGCTTTTGGGATTTTTGCAAATCTATGGCACTTGTCGCACTTCCGGGAGTAAATAGCAGCATCTCGATTAATATCTGGCCAGAAATACCCATATCGGAGAACTTTCTTGGCTAGAGTTTGGCCACCTGAATGATCCCCACACTCTCCTCCGTGTATCTCAGCTAGAATCGTCTTGGCTTCTTCCTTAGTTACACATCGGAGTAATGGCATTGAGAATCCCCGTTTGTATAATCGGCCATCTTGAATTATATATCTTGACGCTTTTCTTAACAGCTTTCGGCGTTCTTTAGAACTTTCTGGCAGTGAACCATTGAGTAGATATTCTTTGATTAGAGTCATCCATGATTCATGCTCTTGAGACGCAGCCATAATCCAATCAATATCCATCTCATCAATGCTTGGAGCCGACAGAACTTCCACAGGGACTAATCCCAATAATTGAGCCTCTCCAGGACTTGAGTACTTTGCTAGAGAATCCGCCTTCATGTTTTCTACTCGAGGAATGTGACTTATCGTGTAATGATCAAAATCTTCGAGAAGCTCACATGCCTTTGACAAGTATGCGGGTAGATTTCCACCTTTAGCTTGAAACTCTTTCTTTACCTGGCAAACAATAAGTTGGGAATCACTGAAAATCTGTAACACTTTGATGTTCAGTTCCTTGGAAATTTTTAAACCGACAATAAGAGCTTCATACTCTGCTTCATTGTTCGTTGAAGGAAATTCCAGTCTCAATGCACAACACAATGATCGTCCTTCGGGGGTTTCAAGCACAACCCCTGCCCCATAATAGTAATCATTTCTCGAGCCGTCAACATACAACTTCCATTGGATTGGAGTGTCATCATTTGTTTCCTTCTCACTATCACCTTTGTCAGTAGATTCCTCAATGAAATCTGCTAAAGCTTGTCCGTTGATTGCTCTTCGGGGATGGTAAGTGATATCATATTGGCTGAGTTCGATGTTCCATTTCAAAAGACGACCCGAAGTTTCAGGACGAAACAGGACTTGCTTTAGAGGTTGATCAGTAATGACCTTGATAGGATGAGCTTGAAAGTATGGCCTCAACTTCCTGGAAGCAATTAGCAAATAATAGGCAAGCTTTTCTATCTTCGAATAATTCATCTCTGCCCCAGTGAACCGTTTGCTGATGTAATAAACTGGACATTGTATTTTCACATCTTCCCGTACAAGTGCTGCACTGAGAGCATGAGATGAAATTGCTAAATAGATGAAAAGGTCTTCACCATTACCAGGCTTGGACAGAACTGGAGGCGTTTCCATATGACGAATTAATTCATCGAAAGCGTTCTGGCATTCGGGAGTCCATTCAAAAAAATTCTTTCCTTTTCTTAGAGCATCAAAGAAGGGAATGCATTTGTTTGTGGCTTTGGAAATGAAACGACTCAGAGCACCGACTTTTCCATTGAGGCTTTGCAGTTCTTTCTTTGTTCTAGGGGCTTTGACCTCTCTTAGAGCTGTGATTTGAGTAGGATTGGCCTCGATGCCCCTAGCGCTCACAATGAAACCCAATAATTTTCCGGACTCTACTGCGAATGAACATTTCAAAGGATTGAGCTTCATTCCGTACTTTCGAAGAATTGCAAACATTTCCGCCAAGTGATCCATGTGGTCTACTGCTTTCTTTGACTTTACCAACATATCATCAACATAAACTTCCATAGTTTTTCCGATCTGAGGTTTGAACATAGCATTGACGAGTCTTTGGTAAGTTGCCCCAGCATTCTTTAATCCGAAAGGCATAACTTTGTAGCAGTAGAGTCCCACATCCGTGATAAAGCTTGTGTCTTCCTGATCTAGCTCATGCATCATAATCTGATTGTATCTGAAGTAAGCATCCATAAAAGATAACAACTCATGCCCAGCTGTTCCATCCACCAACTGATCGATTCTGGGCAGCGGGAAGCAATCTTTGGGGCAAGCTTTGTTTAGATCTGAAAAGTCGATGCATACTCTCCACTTTCCATTTGCCTTCTTGACCAGTACTGGATTTGAAACCCAATTTGGGTAAGTGGATTCCCTGATGAAATTATTCTCCATGAGCCGATCTACCTCTTCCTTTAATGCTATTGACCTTTCTGGACCTTGGGTTCTTCTTTTCTGCTTCACTGGCGTGAATTTTGGATCGATATTTAGAGTATGTACAGCAATTTCCGGAGAGATCCCACACATATCAGCGTGACACCAAGCGAACACATCCAGATTTGCTTTTAAAAATGATATCAGCGTGTTTTGAACTGCTATGCTCAGTTGTGAACCCACATTGAGTACTTTGTTTGGGTCTTTCGAGTCAACAGGTATTGGTACCGTCACTTCCACAGGTACCACTCTATTCTCCCCTGTACTGGCTTTTCTGGGGTCCATTTCTTTCCTTGCATTGCTGTGTTCGCCAGTACAGGGGCCACCCCGTAGTTGCTACAAGGTTGGTTCCTTAATGCGGAGCGGAGCTGTCGCATCTTTTCCCATCTCTCTTTTCCTGGCCTCTCGGAGCTCTACAAGATAACATTCTCGCCCCGCGTTCTGGTCTCCCTTAATGACATCAACTCCATTATCAATAGGAAATTTCATTGTCAAGCACCACGGAGCGAGGACGGCCCTGAAAGCAGCAAGAGCAGGCCGACCCAAGAAAGCATTATAGGCGGAGAATCCATCAACAATTACAAAAGTTTGCTTCCGAACCACCTTCTTATGCCCTTCGCCCATTTCAACAAACAAGTCCACTGTTCCAATTGGTTGTTTCAGCTCCCCTGTAAATCCGGCAATCTTGTGAGATGAAGCCTGTACGTCTGCCATTGGAATTTTCATTTGGTCAAATGTCTTTTTAAAGAGTATGTTGCACGAGGCGCCGCTATCAACCAGCACCCTCCTTACAATAGCCGGCCCAATACCGACAGAGACAACCAAAGGGTCCTCGGTAGGAGCCTCCACATCAATAGAATCCCTGGTTCTGAACATGATATCATCATGAAAAGTCTTTTGCTGCTTCAGAGGTGCAGCATCTTCCAAGATCAAGACACTTTCTTCAGCTGGGGCATACTTCAAAGCTCTAGCATACCTTTCCATCTCACCCCAACTCCTGCCAGCCGGATGGGGTCCTCCTGTGATCACATTGATGACAGGTCTTTCTATTTCTTGTGCAGCAGGCCTCTCTCCTGAACCAGATGAATGAGTTGGAAGTTGCTGCCCCTGGTTAGATGAAGACGGGGCTTTTCTATTCCTTTTAACATACTGCTGCAACTTATTTTGTCTTAATAACTCTTCAATCAAGCTTTTCAAGTGGCGGCACTCGTTGGTATCATGGCCTGGTTGGTTGTGAAATTGGCAAAATCTTCCGCTTTGAGCAGCATTTTTTCCAACTTTCACTGCCAGTGGCTTCGGATATTCAACAGCATCATTAGTGGCGACGGAAATATTCTCCGATGTATCAGTTGGAGGGGTAAAATCTAAGGGCTTGAGAAAGCGGGGATTTTTGAGGTCCTTCTGCTTTTTTCCACCATTACTCTCTCTCTTCTGATTTCCAGATTCTTTTTTGTTCTGAGCAGTAATATTATTCTCCACCACTGTTGTCACGACTTTAGCTGATGCGGAGAGATTTTCTAGGCGCATGAACTCATCAGCCTTTTTTTAGAACTTTTCGAGCGAATTTGGTTCCTTCATCTTCAACCATTTTCCAAATTCGCTTGACTTGTCAATAGCCTGCATTAAGTAGGTTAAAACCATTCATGGTTCTGCGTTATCAACTTCAGCTAGGGCTATATTAAAGCGATTCAAGAAGAATTTGATGGGTTCTCCGGGGTTCTGTTCGAGGCTCGAAAGAGACATTATATCCTTTGCTCTTGAAGTGTATAATCTGAATTGTTCCTTGAATTTCCGAGTTAGATCGGAAAATTGATCAACGGATCGTACAGGAAGCTTGGTGAACCAAAGTAGCGCTACTCCTTCCAAGTATACCGGGAAATATTGGCATTTAATCTCATCAGTTGCTCTGGCGCCAGTCATGTGCCAATCATATTTGTACAAGAATTGATTCGGGTCACTTGTTCCTCGATAAGCAGGAATGGTAGGAGGAACAAATTTTCTGGGAAACTCAGCTTTGAGAATCCTCTCAGTAAATGGAGTTTTACTCGGAGCAAATCCCCAATCATTCTCATCTTCGTTTCTCTGCATGCTTTCCTTCATTATTTGCCGAATCATGCCGGAGAGATATTCCTCATTGTTTAGTGACTTTGCGGAGTAAACTTCGACCATTTTCTCGGAGGTTTGCCCGGGCAAATGCTCGCGGAGAACTGGCGATAGCCTGGATCCTTCAGCCTCGAGAGGTGCCCCTTCAGCGGCACCTGATCCCCCTTGAGGAATATTTCTCCCTTCGGAGTTGTGAACAGCATCAGCAAAGTTTTCTTCATTATTTACTGGTCTTTGACTAGCCCCAAGCAAAGCATTTAACTTTTCCATCATTAGAGTATTCTGAGTTTCAAATTGCTGATACAGCCCGGACACAGCAGCATCTAACTCTTCTCGCGTCACTCCAACGCTTGGAGCTGCCTGACTTGGAGAAGGAGAAGTGGCGGTATTATCACGAGCATCTTCAGATCTAAAAGATTTGTGTTTTCTTCCAGGAGCCATTATGTCTGACAGACTTTTGGTCTTGAAGGAAACTTTTTCAACAAACTTTCGTGAAGCAATAACGACAATAGTCCTGAGTTGGGCTCTCAGAGAAAGCACCAAAATGTTAACGCTGAAAATTGAACGCTAACACCCAGTGTGTGTGGTAAAGTTCTGAAAGCACCACCCGTGTGACGGGAACAAGATATAAGCAGTAAAATAGCAGAAAAGGGTAAAGGGACAACAGATTTATAGTGGTTCGGCCCGTAATTGAGCCTACGTCCACTTTATAGTCTTTTATTGTTGACTTGGTTACAATTTGATACAATGCACTTCGAATACAATTCACTTCGATCCCACAAACACTTCAGATTAGTAACTCAAACTTTGATGATGAGATTTGTTGAATCCATGTCGGATGTGTAGAATCTCGCTCAAAGCTTGTTGTAGTATCTTCAATGTCTGGAGTTCTTCAAATGTTGGATGAGTTGAGAATTCGGCAGAGTAACGGCGCTTCAAAGAATGGTCGGAAAAGTCTCCCTCATGTTGAAGGTAGCGCTGTATTTATAGAGAAATCTGGACAGGAATTTTTGCCAAGTCATGAGTCGTGGCCGACTTAAGATAAGTCGTAATTCGTGGCCGACTTAGCAGGTAACAATATCAGTGAAGCGGCATAAGTGTCCAGGCATTGGATTTTAACTCGGTAGCCTTTAGGTCGTGGACGACCTAAGCTAAGTCGTGAGTCATAGCTTAACTGGTAAACTCGCTTATTTCAGATAATAATACAAGTCTTGACTCGTTGACGAGCTAGGAGGCCACCGTGTTCAAAATGAAGCAGCGCTTTATTTGCTTAAGTCGTTCACGACACATGCTAGGTCGTAAGTCGTAGATAGTATACTTCCTTAAGTCGCTAATCCTTAACTCGTTAAATCACAGGCTTCCTTAGGTCGTCCAGGCCTTAAGTCGTCAACTCGCATAACCCTTAACTTGTTAAGTCGTAGGCTTCCTTAGGTCGTCCAGGCCTTAAGTCATTAACTCGCATAACCCTTAACTTGTTAAGTCGTAGGCTTCCTTAGGTCGTCCAGGCCTTAAGTCGTCAACTCGCATAACCCTTAACTTGTTAAGTCGTAGGCTTCCTTAGGTCGTCCAGGCCTTAAGTCGTTAACTCGCATAACCCTTAACTTGTTAAGTCGTAGGCTTCCTTAGGTCGTCCAGGCCTTAAGTCGTTAAGTCGCATAACCCTTAACTTGTTAAGTCGCAGGCTTCCTTAGGTCGTCCAAGCCTTAAGTCGTTAAGTCGCCCATTACTCTTCGGTTGCTTCATCCTTTAGATCATACCATCCTTAGGCCATTAGCTGTTAGCTTCCTTAGGTCGTAGGTCGTCCACTCCCTTAAGTCTCATAATCCTTAACTCGTTAAGTCGTTGAGTCGCATACCTCTCTTGAGTCGTATAGTTCTTAAGCCGTAGGAAATTGAGGGTTAATACTGAATATTAGGCACGCATCCCTAAAAGCAAACTTAATTCACTAAAACTCCTCCCGCAAGAAAACATACTTTGTAGGTCCCTATTTTTCATTTCGGCTGTTTTTTCCCCTAAAATACACCTCCGCTTCTTACACGATTGATTTTAATAACGAGTTTATCTTTCTTGATTTCATCTTCTTCTTCATTGGCGAACTTATGTTTCTTGATTTCATCTCCTTCTTCAATGGCGAGCTCAGCTTTCTCGATTTCAGTGGAAAACTGCAATTATACACAATAGTTGCAGAAATGTCTGAACTATATGCAATAGTTGCAGACATTTCTGCAACTATGCCATATAGTTGCAGAAATTTCTGCAACTATATGCAATAGTTGCAGACATTTCTGCAACTATATGCAATAGTTGCAGACAATTCTACAACTATAGCATATAGTTGCATTTCTGCAAATATGCAATAGTTGCAGAAATGTCTGCAACTATTGCAAATAGTTGTTGACATTTCTGCAACTATACCATATAGTTGCAGAAATGTCTGCAATTATTTACAAATGTTGTAAATTTGCTGAATTTGCTGAATGTGTTCAAAATTTGTTCAAAATTGAATGTCTTCAAAATCTCATTTGAAAAAAAATCGAATGTGTTCAAAATTTGCTGAATTGTCTGCAAATATATGAAATAATTGCACCTTTACTACAAATTTGAATTTTTAGTATCAACAATGGATCTCATTTTAAAGATCATAAAATTTATGATTTTTTGGTGAAAACGGTATGTTGATCCGATTTTTCTACATAAAGTTATACGCGTTTGAAATGTTAAAAACATAAAAGGGTATTTGGGTCTTTTTGCGTGCATGAATTTGAATATAGGGAACGGAAATGTAAGTTTAGTTTGGGAAGGATGTTTTCTCTATTTTGAAACTTATTAGGGATGTGAGCCAAACTTACCCTTTTTTCATTTCGTTGAAACTCTAACATAAAACATAAAGGGAATTAATTAGCACTAAGCACAAACAAATCTAATACTGAAGAATACATGCCTATTTAAAAGCAGGCTTATCAAGGATTTTGACACATGCACGTATGTGTAAACTAAACAAGGATAGATACAAAAGCTTTTCAGATGACTATTTGCAGTAGCATCCCTGCATTGTTAGATTAAATAATATAAACAACGACTGTTAATAATGTTTGTTGTAGAATCTATAGTAGTGTAGCATCATTTAATAATCAATTAATTTTTTAAAGCTCGATTAATTATACAATCAATTTTGAAACTTATAATATTTACTTCAAAACTTATACAGGATACTCCGGCTTGTATATCCAAGGGTGATTAAACTTTTAATATGCCAAAATCAAATCTCAACCAATTTCAACATCATAGTCAAGAATATTAGAAACAAAATTGCCATTTAAAGCTATTTATTTATCTTCAATGCTAAATAAATAGATTAAAAATTAAAATAAAAGGCAATTAGCTCATATGAAGAAATTCATATTTACTAATTCACTTAAATATGATCTTTAATCAATTTTTATGAATATTAAACTATCATTCTTTTGATAACTATCGTTCATTATAGGATGCGATTATTATCATGTCATAATAAGCGAAAAGTTATAACAGAGAGAATAGGAAAATCGAAATTCAATTTTCCTATTCTTCGAGAAAAGGAAAATCTCTAAATTAAAGTATCTTAAACAATGCAACATTAAAAATTAAAAAACTTAATTAAAAAATTAGTTGAACAGATTTATATCGTACCTTACAAGTTGGACTGGATTAAACTCGATTAAGGTTGACCATGAACTGAATTTGGGAATTAGGTCTTCTATGTGGAACAACTTTGACTGGGAATAGGGGTCAACTTCAAATTAGTAGTGGATCGTTGCAAACTTGAGGAACGATTTAGGGTTTGTGCAGAAATAGTGATCGCATCGAGTTATGGTTTTGAATGAGGGGTAATCGATGAAGTGGAGAAAGGTAGATCGACGTTGAAGGAAACATAACGAAGAAGTGAAGATATACTGTGGTTTGGGAGATTGACGGATGTTTTAAAAGAGGAGAGGGAAAAAGAAGGATTTGGGAATAAGTTTCTGTAATTGTTTATTTGAAAAAAAAATAAGGCAGGTGCGGTAAAATTTAGCGAAAACAGACCAAACCTAGTGTTTACAGTAGCATTTACATTTCAAACGCTGGCTATAGATGCTACTAAAAGTTTTTCTTGTAGTGACTAGAATTTCAGGTGATTTGAAAAAAAGAATATCACCATTTGAGGTGGGATGAAGAGGTTATGGAGGAAAGAAAACAGAGGAAAATGAAGGAATTAAAGGGCTATTTTATAAGCAAGAAAACAAGTGAATTACCTAAACGCCCTTGGTCCTTTACCCTCCACACCCCCATTGCCACGTCACCATCTTGTCTCCTCCTTTCACACATCCTAAGAAACATGTTTGTACTTTGAGTTGCCAAAGTGTCAAATCTTGTCTCTCTTGATGTGATTGTTTTCTGTTTATTTTTTATTTAGTTACCAAAGTGTCACATCATAATTATCTTAAGTTAATTAACGTTATTAAACCTAATTATATTATCTTAATCCATATTATATAATTAGTCTATGTGTGCATACATATAAGAAAGTACGCACAACATTTCAAATAACTTCTATACGACGAAACGTCGAAAATTGGGAAAACAGTTTCCGGTCACATTTTCTGTTTTTTATCGAACTATATATTTTTGTAAACAAATTTTAAAAACTATTTCTCCATTATTATTTATTATTAAAAAGATTTTTGTTCTTATTATAAAACCTATATATTGAATATTTAAATTAATTAAATACTTACAAATCAAAGCAGTAAAATTCTGGGTCATCATAGAAATACACAAGGTAAACCGCTCATATTGTCTCCAATTAATTTCATGTTTCCTGAAGATACAAATCAAGAACGGGTTGATCATACAAATGAAGAAAAAATCTGAGAAACAAGTCCAATTCGTTAAGGGAGGATGAAGAAATTATTCATTCAAGTGAAGAACTAACTCATGAAGAACCAACTCAAGAAAAAAATGCTATAAGAAGATCTACAAGACAAACTCGACCTCCTGTCAAATTAAGGGATTATGTATCCCAATAGGTGATGTATCCAATACAAGATTTTATTTGATATAACTGTATTTCCCCTTCATATTGAGCCTACTTAAGTAACATCACTAACCAAATGGAACCAACCAACTTTAGTGAAGCCAATCAAAGCTCAATTTGGCGTAAAGCTATGAATGAAGAACTTCAAGTCTTAGAAAAAAATGACACGTGGGATATTATTAATTTACCAAAAAACAAAAAATTCGTAGGTTGCAAATGGGTATACAAAATCAAATACAATAGTGATGGTGTTATTGAAAGGTACAAAGCTAGATTAGTGGCCAAGAGATTTACCCAAATGTATGGTATTGACTAACAAGAGACTTTTGCACCAGTAGCAAAAATGAATGCGGTTAGAATTTCGCTGTCAGTAGCCACCAACTTGGGATGGAATTTTTTCCAAATGGATGTAAAAAATGGATTCCTTCAAGGAAATTTAGAAGAGGAAATCTATATGACTCTTCCTCAAGGCTACAAAAGTCAGACGAACTCACCACTAGTGTGTAAATTAAAAAAGACGATCCATGATCTAAAGCAATCTCCAAGAGCATGTTATGCCAAGCTAAGCATTTCTATTTTAAAGATTAATTTTTTAAAAAGTACCACCGATTCCTCTATGTTCATCAAACGCTCGCAAAATACACTATTATTATTCTAGTTTATGTTGATGACATTATCATCAGTAGAAATAATAATGAGGAAATTGGAAGGGGTAAACAATATTTAAAAAAGGAATTTGACATCAAAGAATTTGGAAATCTATCATATTTACTTGGACTAGAAATAGTCCACTCAATCAAAGGATATTTCTATCCCAAAGAAAATATTTCTTTGATCTGTTAAAAGAGACTGGTAATTTAGGACAAAAACCAGCTAATACGCCTATGAAGACGAATATAAAATTTGAAGTTGAAGATGGTGAACCATTATCTGACATAGGACAATATCAAACGAAGGTGGACAAATTAATTTACCGTACAGTAACCAGACCAGATATTGCCTTTGAAGTTGGTGTCATTAGTCGATTTATGCAAGCTCCACATACCATCTACTTGAGTCAATTGATAGAATATTGAGGCGTCTTAAATACACTCTAGGTCAAGGAATTTGGATGAAGAAAAACAATTCTAACGATGTGGTTGGTTTTTTTGATGCAGATTGGGCCAGAAGCTATGGCAAAAAATCAACCACGGGGTTTTGTACGTTTGTATGTGGTAACTTTGTCATTTGGAAAAGTAAGAAGCATAATATTATAGCTAGATCAAGTGCATAAGAAGAATATCAAGCCATAGCATCCACAGTAAGTGAGCATGTCAAGATTAAGTCATTACTTAGTGACATCAAGATAGAGCATACAAAACAATGCAAGTGTACTGTGATAATCAAGTTGCACGTCATATTGCATCCAATCCTGTCTTTTATGAAAGGACAAAATATATAGAGGTAGATTGTCACTTTGTTAGACAGAAAGTGCACTTGTGGAAATAGAAACTCCATTTGTCAAAAGCAAAGAGCAACTATCAGATATATTCATAAAAGCACTCATCAAGACCGGCTATCTGAACATACTTGACAAGTTGGGTTCTATTAAATTATTCGAACCCAACTTGAGGGGGAGTGTTGGGAAATAGGAATGATAGCCTTAGAATATTATCTAGGTTGAAAACAGGAAACAAATAAAAGGCTGGCATCCATTATACAGCTGTTGGCTACACTTGGTACCTTGCTGTAATTATGGTGTAATTAGGCAATTATATTTTAGGAAATAAACAGTGGATAGTAGAATTATAATTTGGGAAATAAGCAACGCTAGTAGAATTATAATTAAGGAAATAAGCAATGGCTAATAGAATTAAACTATATATAATGATGTACAAAGAGATTGTAGAATCAGAAAAAAATTGCAATAAAATTAATTATTCATCACATTCTCTCTTCTCCTCTAAAATTCAATAAAATCAATTGACAGTCCACTAGAATTGACCGAAAATGTAGGAAATGCTCAAGGCTTAAAAAATGCAGGTAATGCTCAAGGCTATAAAAATTCAGGAAATGCAATAAAAATAGGCAGCCTTTGATTTATCAATTGACAGATCAGTACAATTGATAGAAAATGCAAGAAATGCATAAGGCTATAAAAATGCAGGGATTGCAATAAAAATAGGCAGCCTTTGACTTACCAATTGACAGTTCAGTACAATTGGCAAAAAATGTAGGAAATGTATAAGGCTATAAGTATAGGAAGTTATAAATAATTTTGTCTTATCTACTAAATGAATGGCTATAAATGGTTCATGGTTTTTATTGGTCCAAGAATCAAAATTTGTTACAAGAATCATGTATAAACTAGTACAACCGCACAATGGTGGGGAGCGGACCTTTAAATCGTATCATTTTGAATAAACAAAATAGTCCGGCACAAATTATTTAAGTTATTAGCAAAGAAAAAGAATTTTTTTTTAAGATGTTTAGTATGAAAACTTTTATAATTAAACAAGTTGTGATCTTATAATTTGGCATTTCAAAACAATGGGCATGTAACCATGAATCAACTCCTTTATTGAGTATATAAATCATAGTTTTGAAGACCAAATCATAAATCAAGGTTGAAGTTACGAGGTTGAACCGTCAGAACCATGTAAATTTGTATTTTTTATATATTTACTATAAATGGCTTAACTTATTAAAGCCAAAGAAAATTTTGGGGTTGATGTGAAAAACTAACAAACAAATGGATAAAACAAAGAGGAAAAAATTTACTACAACAAACAGGGGCTTTCATAGCGTTTGAAAAACGCTATTATACCCTACCATAGCGTTCCAAAGAACGCTAAGGAACGACATGCTATGGTAGACCTTCAGCTTTGAATAGCAGTGAAAAAAACGCTATGAAAAATATTTTTTCTATAGCGTTTTCCTTTGCTATTAACCTAGAACGCTATATAAAATATTATCCCATAGCTACTTTCAATAACGTTTTTTGCGTCTTTCTATAGCGTTTTTATGAATATTTCTATAACGTTTATTTTGTTATTATAGCATTGGGTCAGTAACATCTTATGGTTACATTCTATAGCGTTTGTTGTACGTCATCGTTTCTAAAACGCTATTAAATGCAATATTTATTTGTAGATTTAATTTATTGTCGTTTCAGCTTTTTCACATATACAATATCCATTTATCCAATTCTTCTCTGCATATAAATATAAAATATTTCCATAGACAACATATCCTTGTGAATTACCTGAAGTATGTGTTGTGGGTTCGGTACATACTTCCTTAGAGTTTACAAGCAAAGCTTGGTTCTCTAGGTCTTCAAAAAAAAAATTCCACAGACAAAAACTATGTAAATTACAGCACAATATTTCATATATATTTAAACAACTATTTCCATATCCAGACAATATTTCATACATATTCAAACTTTTGGCATATCCAAACATATTATTTCATACATATTCAAACAACTTTCACTATATCCGAATATAGTATTTCATACATATCGTTCTAGCTACTTTTTCTATGTCCATACATAAAATTTCATACATACTTGCATCAACTTACTTATAAACCAGTCAAATATTTGATTTCATCTTGCTTTGCTTTTGATATTCTCTCTAACATCTGCAATACAAATAAGCAATCAAGATGTTAGTAATCGTTATGTCAAATATTCATAAAGTAAAAGAGTCTCAAAGGAAGAAAAAAATACGTAGCAAGGACTTAAAATATGATGCAACAAGCCAAAATGCAGTGGGTACTATATGTAATTCAACTATATACATACAAACTATGTGTAATCTATTTAATGTTCAATAAAGTAAAACATGGGCCAATCCAAATGATTCTATCTCTTCGGGAGAACAACAGCAGGTCTACAAGTAAATTACATTGCGACACCTATCCATGCAGCAGTTCTATAAGTAAAACATGCATCAGGTCTATAAGTAAAACATGCAGCATGTGTATAAGTAATCTACACAAAATGTGTAATCTATTTCATGATGTTTAGCAGTTTTTAGTGCAAGCAAACAATTGCACGTTTGCCTATATATATATTTTCTGCGAATATTTGTAGTTTAGCAGTTTTTATGCAACCATTTGCACTAAAAACGATAAATTTTTGAAAAGAATTTTTTTTTTCCATATTAAATTACAACAAAAATAATTCTAGGGATGCTTCTTGGAATGTGCTTTTGAAAGAAATGTGTTTTTGAAAGAAAGGTTTGACGTATTTTAAAACAATTAAAAGTAATGTTTGACAAACATTCTATGGAACACATGAGCATTAACTTATCAGATACGTAAACTAGATATTATAGTTTAGTTAGCTATCAGTTATAACCAGAGAGGTCTAATTTCTAGCTCTATAGATATTTTACACATAAAATTTGTTATTTGTTGACTGATGTGAAACTTTAAACATCCTATTCTAATTAAAAACATTACACTTAATTTTTTTGAGCCTATTTATCCATGAATCGGATTATGAGAAGTTGACGTTTACATAAAAAATTAGAACTTTAAAGACGTCAAATAGTTAAACATTGATAATGTTAATAATACATTATGCACCACGGCATCATATGTAATAGAAGATCTAGTGCAAAAGTTAACACACACACTCAACTCAGAGCACTCATAACTTCTAATGAAACATATACTTCTTCAATAACGTAACATCATAAGAATATTACCATCGTACATGCATGGCATTGGTACAACTGCTATACAAGCATGAAGGTTTAACAAATAAATCCATGAGTACACTACAAACACAATTACCCTACAAAATATTAACGTATTTTAACCAATTAAACAAGCATTAATTAAGTCACACAAGAAAGTAAACTTACCTAGAAAACAATCTGCTCCGCTCTGCTCTTTTCTGAGGACATGTATAATAAGTAGTCGCAGCTATTAATCTTCAACACCGAGAATAGCACAGAATTTGATTTTGAAGAAACTAGACAATGCCATTTAAGGAGAAGCGATGCTATTTCTGAAACATACGTCTCCCAATCCAAGAATTGTTGCAACATAAAATTAGCCTACAAGAAAGAAGCATTGTATTTCTCCATTGTTATTCGAAGAGAATGTTGAGCTTTTCTTGAAAGCTTGCCCACTTCATTCATGACTAATACTAAGACCCATTTTCCTCTTGGTGTTAATTTGTCGAATCTTTGCCATTTCCTTGATAATTTCTGCACAAAGCATCTATATCTTGAAAGTCTGTATCACTGGGATTCGACTCCACTTGGATTTTTCAACATCTGCACTATAATTTTCGATGCCTTGTACTCCATGCACAAAAAGTTACCTGCACTAAAAATATAGCAAGCATTTATCGAATTATGATTGAAAATAGAAAAAGTAAAAAAGGTCATAGAAGGCATAGTGATACTCAATATTAGTGAAGAAAAACTAAACTATATCTTGCCCCAAACTACAAACATACACTTGACCTCTTTATAATCATGATCTAACTTATCCGCTACTTTCTACTATGAACTGGATAATTTTAGAAGTCAAGGTTCACACAATGAAAGATTAAATTAGTACCATAAATTCCTATATATTTTGAAATTAACCTGGTACAGATGGTTCAACAATAGGAAATTAAAATAAATGAATTCCTATTTAGAAACTTGATTTGTTTCTCCTCTTTGCAGTTGCAGACGACGGAAATCTAAAAATGTAAATGACAAACCTTTATGAATACTGGATACAAACATACCTATGTGAAATTCATTCTATTCCTAATATATGAATAGTAAGGAACAATATTTATAAACTAAATCACAAAAGATGGCAAATCATCAAAAAATAACGTATATATCTCCTATTCCTAATATGTTACGAGCAATGACCATACCTTAAATATCAAAATCCATGAAATTGGAGTTATTTGTTGATGCAAAATCGAAATCCGGTTCAATAGAATCAGACATTCAAAAAAGTCATTAAATCAAATGGTATAAATTAAATAACCTAATAATTTTATTTAAATTTAAAAAATATTATGAATAGAAATCTTGAAATTAATTTTAGAGACGCTTCAGATGTTGAAGAAGGGAGCAGTAAACAGTTTCAATATAATCATACATGGTTTGAAAGGAATCCAAAAATTATGACTTTTTGTATGCTAAATGCATTCACAGTAGTTATGATGAGCTGCAATAATAAAATGAAACTACTACGTTGTAAATGTAAAGTGGCATCTTAAAACGCGGAGAAGTCATAATATAGAATGAGAAGAATTACTGAGAAAGAATACAAATATTAAGATCTTTGCTTTCATATATAATTGAATAGGCAAAAAGATTTCAATTTAATCAATATTACTTAGTAGTTTAATGTTAAATGAATAATAAATTTTAGTTTTAAATATTATTATACTTAAAAATTTATCATTAAATATTATTTGAATTTTAAAATAGTATATAAATTATTGTGCCGTCACGGACTTCTTTTGTTTATAATATTTTAGTATTCAGTAAATAAAGTTTATGTCCAAGAAACTAATATATGAATTCATATTTACCATATGTCTATGTATAACAGAGCAAAGAACGTCCTTTATCGAATTTTGCTTAAAGTTTCCATTCATAATTACATTTTTTTTCTTTCTTAGATCGTCTACTTCTACTTCCATTTCCAGAGACGTCAGCCACATAGTTACACAATGTGTCACTAAAATGATCTCTTAAGGGAAAACTTGAAATGTGTGTGATTCCTTCACGTGAATGAACAAAACATAATCATTCATGGCCAAATTAATTTAAAGCAAAAGGTTGATAATCAATAAAAGGAATATGAATCTGCACTACAAATACAATTAAAATGATGTATGTCGTACTTGGACCATTTCGAACAAGATCGCATTTCAATTTTATTTTTTTAAACATGGTTGATCTGACCTATCAATTTTTTTTAAGAAAATTGTGTCACCTATATATCGTAATCTACACTACAAATACAATTAAAATTTCTGATAGAGATACCATTATACTTGTTTTACTAGTGGAAAAATGACTTCATTCCTTTTTCTTTTTTAATTTTTTCTCTCCAAGAACTCTACTTCACTTTATTGAAATTTAGTACTATTTTCCTTTGACAATCACCTTAACATCATCTGTTTTAGTAAAAACTAAGTTGACAGTCCCATTTTTCCTATGCTTGATCGTTTTTCTAAATTTACAATAACATTGAACATAATTTCAATTCAAATATTAAAGTGCAAAGAAAACTCATGGTGCGGCTGCAAACATGCAGCTACACAGCAATCTTAAAAATTAACCTACCCTTCCGGTATTAATGGACATGCATTATTAACCTTGAGAAGGGGATTGATGAATTAGGGAATGAAGCTATCGGTCCGGAAGTAATCTATTTTCTTTTCTTATTTATATATTAGTTTAATTTAGAATTAGTTATGTTGTTACTCTCAGCTAACCTTTTTTTGCTCCTTGTCATATTTCAGATTTTTAATAATGGATTTGTTTTATGCACTAGAAATAAAACATGATTATTTCTCAATATATTTGCAAGACAAACCCCAAGCGAACCTAGACATTTGATTTATATACAAAATTTTTATTACCCATTAAATTGGAAGGTGGATGGTTACGAAGAGGAAGGAAGAAAAAGTTGAAGATCTTAGAGAATCAATAATAAAAATGAAATTTAACAAGTTGCTGATCTAAGGTAGATATTCACTTTATCTAGCTTATGAGCAACTAAAGAATCTGCATCCAACCATCCTTGTCTTTATTATATCATCTTATAGTAATCTATTTTTTAAATCAGAACTACTACTTAGATAGCCGTTTTATGTTTCTTTTCAACCTTCTTTTGTTCTTGATTTTACTAGCTCATAATAATATTTCATTCAAATTTCATTAATTTTCTAAATTCACCAATAATAATAATAAGGTGCACTATCAAATTTTAAAAGCATGTAATGCAATAAAGAAATGCAGTTGGTATGGAGAAAAAAAGTATCCAAATATCCGATGGACTTGATGACACCAAAAACTTATCCTATTGTGTTAGTTTTTGGCGAAAAAACTAAAATAATGTGAGAATATTTCTGACAGCAAGAAGCTATACATGTTCGCATTGTCCTACCATTACACATGAACATCCATAAACTAATATATAAAAATAAAGAAAACAAGCTAGTACACAAACTAATGTAAACTATATAGATATATAAATATACGCTCGCAAATATGTATATGTGTAAGATAAACTAATATATAATAATAGCACAACCAAGTCCATTGTTTGTACTTTGTAATGTTTTGGAACTATTTGAATAATTTTGCATATGAATCTTTTTTAGTCTATCCAGATATCATGCTTTGATTTCGTTATATTTATTACCATTTACTTAAAGGACTGACCCAGTGATAACTTAGAAGATATTTAGTATTATTGCATGTAAATGTATTCATAGAAATTTATAACTAACATACTAACACCCACTGAACATAGAACGAGGATGCTTCAATATGTACATTAACACATATTGGTCAACGTGTGTGCATGTGTGAGAATTTGCTAGCATAAGGACTTACTGAGTATATCATCAGCAAATATATATATATATATATATATATATATATATATATATATATATACATTAACACTTATTAAATATACACATGCATGCACAAGATTTTAAAAGCTGAGTATTACCTCACTATATATATTTATGAACACAACTTGCATTCACATGTCATAATTAACATGTGGTGAAGTAGAATACTTACTTGGTCAATAATGTGCATACTTCTCTTCTTCCTTTGTTTCTTTATTCTCTAATTGAACAGAAAGTTCAACCTGCAAAAATAATTCATATATTAAATTTCGTATTTCAAACGGTTTACAAAATATACTAAATTTCAAACTAAAGAAGATTTGTATCATCACAAGGCATAATTTCATAAATGGTATTTTATTGCATTTTAAAGAATTACAAATGAGTGATTGATTGATGGGTGATGCCAAATCAGAAAAATGGTATGCAATGAGTTTTAGATGATCGTGAACGATATGTTTATAAAGTGTCATCAATTAGTTTTGAAAAACTTACATGCTATCTATGAAAATCATATGATAACCTGCACCTGATGTAACTATACGATATCATAATACAATGTATACTGCCTCATGTTCATAATTTAGCACTGATGACTATGAACTGATATGGCAACAAATCATCATTAGCAGTAAAAATTTGCTTGTTCATTCTCGTTGATTTTTAAACTAAATTTCATCAAAAATGTAAGTTAATTATTCAAACACTTGTACTTTTTACAACTAATCTAAAGCAACTAAAAAGCTAATATTCAAATCCACTTATAAGATGAAAAGATAAAAGTCTCATTTGGATTCGGGAATGAACAAAATGGTAAAGTATACTAAAATAGCCACTACTACTAGGAATACTCTTGAAGAATATGAATTCAAAAATACATGTTTACAAGTTGTATAAGAAAATGATTAACTTGCTTGTGGACAACCTCAATGTAATAATTGTTCTTTGAATATATTTGGTCAAACATCAAATGGCTTCCATTTACTTTACTTGTTGATAGTTACAACACTTTGGCATTCTCATAGGTATTTATCATTGAAGCTAAGGTATTCTCAAATTTTACCTACTCTATTTATTAAAAAAAGGAAGACAGAAAAGGGAAGAAAAAACAAAAACTAGTTAAAAGGGAAAAGAGCCCTTTTTAGGTAAAAAAATATATTGTTTTTATTAATTGTACATACATGCTAGAAATCATTTAGTATATTTTCTACCTTTAATCACCAGTCAATGAATCTTACTAGTCATCAGTAAATAATGTTCTTCATATTATATGATTATCATATTCTGTTAAAATTTTGAGACTATATTATTTTCATTGATCAAATCATTTTAATAAACAAAAAACATTTATACTTTATTATGTTGTTTCATTTTAAAAACACAAATTTACAGATAATATTGGGTATCATTATCCTCTGGATTAATTTGGTAAACATAGTCTTGGGTATGACTCAATAGGAACTACCTTGGTTTGAAGGTAACACCAAATGTATATTTATTTCCTGAAGAAGACGTACTTCAAATGAGCTCAACTTTTATAACCATTCCAGACGAGCTCAACTCACATATAACAATCACAAATGTATATGCAAATGATTTGTATATATGAATTCTAAGGCTTACACCCCTCGAAGTTGAATCAATCCCATGTCTAGATATAATGGACCATTGTATAAAATTACACTAAAAATATCGCAAGTAATAATATATCTACATATGTTATACTTACTATATTTTATCTGTGCAAAAAAAGGAAGCTAGAAACATAAAACTATCATTATCATATTAAATACTCGCCTAATTTCATTTTATTTTCTAAACATCCTAACAAAATGGGGTTAAATAAGTTACCACAAAATCTCGACTATTCGGTTAGCTTGAAATGTAGGGATAAAGGTATCGCCCAACAAAATTAAGGGGTGTAATAATCTGTAAACATGTGAGAGAAAAAAATTAATGAATATATGAAGAATCATAAGCAGCAAAATATCATATAACCTTACCTCTCAAGGCCGAATTAGAGAGGCGTAGATTTAGGTTCTAGGAAGTTGAAACGATCGCTCCTTGTTTAGTGATTGGGATCGACATTAGCATAGTTGATCGACTCTAGCTTAGTCGACTTAAATACACATTACATTACGGCACCAGATTGGGATCGACGGCGGCTAGGGTTTCGCGAGTGGCTGCATGAATATTGAAAACGCGAGCGGTTAGATCGGCACGGATTTGTTTTATAGAGGTGACGAGGTGATAGGAGTGGATAGGGAAATTACAGAGATGACGATGTGAAAGGAGTGGGAAGGGAAAAAGGCGCACGGTTGCTAATAGACGTGAATTTCTTTTCCCGCACAAAATATTTATTTCCAGACTTTTACTTATTGTATAGCGTTGAAAAACTCGTGATTATATTGTATAGCGTTGAATAACTTGGTGTACACAGCGTTGGAGGGAGGAAAGGAGGAAACGCTATGTATTGATGCTACCAAAGAGTGATTTTTTTGTAGTGGTTGAAAGTTAACAAAAGTAAATGAATGCACTTCTTCTTCATTTTGCAACCTACCCAACAATTTTTGAAACTCTTGCATCACTTTACCAATCTCAAAATTGCTTTCAAATTGAGCATTTGAATCACGGTTCTCCGAAGATTTTTATGATTTTTAAGGTTAATCGCAGTTTGATGTTATTCGAGGTTTAATTGACCTCCGGACAATGATGATCAGAGGATGACAGCTATAAGGATCTGAGCAGTAGTCCGGTCTGGTCTTCAAAACATTGATATAAACACACAACAAACATCGGTTCATTCATTAATTTGAAAATAAAAACTATAATGTTTTGAAGTTATAACAAACATCCCTAGATTAATTGACATATAAAACTTCTAAAAATAAATACCACTGAAACACAGCATTTGACATTTTAACTCACTAACTCCCAACTGTTATTGCTTGTGCACATTCCTTGATTCAAAATGGCAGGTGGGCAATATTAAAATTTTACTAAAAGAACCAAGTGTCTTCAACCCAGAAATTATAACAAATAAGAGTGTCACCATAGAAGAATATATCAATGATTAGAAAACTAATTTGTGCAATGCACAGTCAAAGCCAATTTGCGTTAGCAAACACATACTTTTCCTTAGCACCATATTATATGGAGTAGACTTATGAGCCAAATATTGACACTGTCCATATTTCATATGATATGCATTCGCTATATTTCATCAAATTCAACTATATAAAAAATCAAAACTATAATAGTACATTTTTGTGAATACACCTTTTCTCATTTTCAATAAACTCGAAAGATTCGGCATAAGATGATGTAGAACCTTAAAATAAATTTATAAGTTTGGAAGTTGAAACTTATAGAAAGCATATGGTCTCCAATCAAAAACCCTGCATCCAACGTAAAATAATTTACATTTGATTTGTACATTGACAACAAACACAAATACGCCTTGACATGGTTAGCAGTGGAGTTATTATCCTTGAAGAAGTATCTTTACATACATAATAGTTATAAACAACTTTATATAGTGTTGAAATTTTCAGCACCCCCTCGCATCTTCCCTATGCACGCACTTCATTTAGTGTAGAAGAGGCAAGACTATTGAAAGAAGCTCTTTTGGTGACAGCGCCATGATTGGATATCCCTACATCCTCCTAGAGCACATATATTTTCAGGGCGACATTTATTTGTAACAAATGGAATCCCTTTTTGTTACATGCTACCAATCTCATATATATGTTCATCTCTTTTAGAATATCTTGCGATGTGGGACTAATCATAATCCAATCTACGCACCCAACTCTAATACAATGGGAGCCACACCTAACAGATCTCCACCTTGATGAGCATTTTCTCAATTCAACTTGAAGTTATACAGAGTCCTCAAATAGTTGGATAAGGTCGTTAACACCTCCAGCAGTTTAGATTAGGTCGCTATCACCTCCAGCAGTTGGGCCAAGCTGTTTCACAAAGAGTTCTCTTTTTCATGGTTGGAGCAGATCGCGTTCTAACTTATAACTCCACCTTAATGAGAATCCCGAGCTCAAAACACACATTGGAGCATACTTAGGTCAACGCTGCATCATCTTGGTCCCCTCGAACCATCGGCTCTGATACCATGTTGAAATTTTCGGCAACCCTCGCATCTTCCGCTATGCGTGCACTTCATTTAGTGTAGAAAGGGCAAGACCATTGAATGAAGCTCTTTTGGTGCCAACGTCATGATTGGATAGCCCTACACCCCCCTTAGAGCACATATATTTTCATGGCAACAATTGTTGCAACAAAAGGAATCCCTTGTTGTTACATGCTACCAACCTCATATATATGCTGATCTCTTTTAGAATATCTTGCGATGTGGGACTAATCATAATCCAATCTATGCACCCATGCTAATACAATGCGAGACACACGTAACATATAGTTACCATGAGTTAGGAGCAAAACAAAAAATATCAAAACAAGTATCATAAATGTCCAGTAATTTTCCTTCTAAGTTGGAATCTTCAAACAAAACTGATATCCGAACCCTCCTAACTAATTCATTAGGACCTCTTGATGTCAAACTTATCTAGCACAATTATTCCTGATGAAGGTTCTACCTAAGCAATATTAGTCAACAAACTTAGTTGAATTTAATAGTAGAATGGTATTAAACTAAAAAAAGGCTTGAATTCATATAATTACATTATATTCAGCATATTTTTTTATGTTTTTTCTATATATTTCCAATTGTCAAAAAAATACTGAATAAATTTCATTTACATTTTGATGTTGCTTTCTTTGGAATGTAAATTGTGTATAGAAAGAATCAAACTAATAACAACAACATAACTAAGGTATGTGAACCTACAAATTTCATTAAAGTTTTGATGTTGCCATTTTCATCGACATGTAAACCGTGTATAGAAAGAATCAAACTAAACACAAAAACATATCTAAAGTAAATGATGTCCACGAAAAAATAACATAGAGACTAAAAAGTATGCGATTAACTAATAACAAAATTAATTTCACAAACACAATTTTAGGTATCCTGTAAAATTCTATGGTGATTCAAGTGAACAATGCATAATGACTAAAAGAAAACATTTAAACTGGGCCAAAACAGAACTAATAGGCATTTCTTATAAATATAATTATTTTTCTTATAAATCAAGCTGACAACATATATCATCCAATGTCAAGAAAGGAAGTCATTTCATAATTATCTAGGAGCATAGACATGGATGCAGGAATGTGACATAACCATGTGGCACATCATCGTATCATATATATTATGTAACTACAAGATGTCATGATCTAATGACATGTTGCATGTTTTAATAAATCTAGTAGTTTAAATCATTAAATTAGTATTTATCTTAGCTGGAAAAAATTGTTTAAAAAAATTCAGAAAAAATGGCTATCGTCATAATATCCCATAGTAATTTAGCACTTTCTACAAAAAAGTTCAAATAGAGTATGCACATTGAACACAAGGCTAACTCATAATAGTGGCCATAGGAAGCAGCTAACACTCTTAGATCGAATTGAAATGGTAACATTTAGTGTTTTATTAGTATAGTATTACACTTCATTAAACCACTTTGTACAAATTTGGCACCAAACTTCAATACCCACGAATATTGACTCTTCTTGAATTTTTGTTTTGCTTTGCCCTGATTAGACATGCTAATACTAGTTTTAATGCATAGGAAACTTTGCATAGCCTTATTTCTATTTTCCCAATTCATCCGAAGATATGGTAAACACAATCAAATATCAATGTTGAACTAAACTTTCACAAGTGAAAACAAGTGCACATCATTCAGTAATAGCTTGTGATAATTTTACCTTAGAACACCCTTCTACTATCTGCACAAGGGTAATCAAAGCTGCATGATGCTTCTGCCACTCTGGTGTAGCAAGATAACCTGGCAAAAGCTAAGAAGAAACCGAAACTATAATGTTCCCGCCAAGTGCAATCGATAGCCTGTCCAAATGGTACTGGCCAACACTATAATTACTTTCTCACATGCATCCTCCACCTCATCCCCATGCGAGGTCGGATCATTCTCAATATCCAATAGCTTCTTCATCATAACAGGAAACAACCTCCCAACAAATGGTGGCAAATTCTGTATCATGCCCAAAGCCCTCTCCTTTGCCTCTGCCAAGGTCACAAATTCCATAGCCAAATGTCGTGTCCCTTCTTCAAGCCCGTTGCCTCTGCAATCTAAAGTATTGCACCATAACATCCACCAGTTTTTTTCTTAAAAACTTGATTATATTCATGCAAGTTCAATCATAAGTTCTAAAGCTTCCTGCGCAGTTGCTTCTCCTCCCATATTCAAGCTCTCGGTTAATGCCCTCGTCATTGCAGGCAACAAATCTTGAAACTTGTCTCAATATGTTGTAGATTCCAAACACTAAATAAAATTGATAGCTGCTCCACGTTCAGCTAGTCTCACAGCAGCAGATATAGATCTTGTTAGACATGTAAGAAAGACATTATGCAATGTATCCAAATAAGGCAATAAGCGATAATGGTTTTTATTTCAGCTTTGAATGGGAAATAATATTTACGTGCCAGAAACAATTCAAGATGAGCGTTTTGGGAGGTGTATTCTAAATTTTAGGATGTGGTGATTTTGAAATTCATTTGGGATGGGCATAATAATTTTCCAGATTAGCCTATTTTAAAACAGATTTGTCTAAAATCCAAACAAAATATGAAAAGAGAAGAAATTTAACCACTTCGGCAACATCCAAATACTCGGTTGCCAATAAATTTCCACATATCACCTCAAGGCCGTTCAACTCAACAACCGGATCGTTGACGCATGCCATAGAAATGCATAAATTTGGATCGAGAAAGGAAAAGCGAGGAGATTTGCACCCAGAAAATTTAGGAATTTAGATTTGAAAATTTTATGGAAGATAGAGAAACAAGGGAAGAGCATTAGGCGAGAGGTGTTAAGTGTGAAGATGTTCCTTCAGATTTGGGCTTCAGAGAATTTGATTTTTAGCAACTGACGGTAAGCAAACCTTCCTAGCGGTCGGTTTTTTAAAGCCATATATAATAATGATATAAATAGGTGGAAAATTGATAAATTATTTTCTCTTCTTGACTTATCTTCTTCCTTAAGTTATTTTCTTCCATTAACAATTTATTGCAAGTTACTTGCATAGCTCATATGAACTTGGAAGACTAATTATTCATGCTTTAAAAGAAACTCTAGAATAGTTTTTGTGATGTATTGCAAGTGCTCACTATATTTAGGTAACAGATTAAACGTTGGCTAAATTAGCTACCCCAGGGACCATTGTCAGACTCAAATTGAGAACTTAATTTAGCAAGCTCCGCTGATATTGGTAAAATATGCACACGTTATAATTAATAATTAAATACAATTAAATAAATTTTCTCACACTTACTAATTAATTATACTTAATATTATTTTCATTACTCTTATTAATTGATTACCAATTACTTATAATGAATAATACCTTTCATTATAATTAATCTTCCCCAATTATACATGAACTTATTTTTGAAATGATTGATATATTTCACGGTCTCGTAGTAGATTGAACTTGCATTATAAAACTGCATTTGCTGCTTCAAATTTTGCTCAAGTATACAATGGTATACTACCAACGGCACAATAAATCTTGGATATTACTTGTAGTTGTTTTTTAATCATTGGCTCATGTTTAGTTTTCTCACTTACCATCTGTCATTTATACAATGCAATATTATGCATTACGCATTTTCCATGTTTGTTCATATATATAATAATTTTTATCGAAATGATCTTGAAAATTAATTTTTAATGGGGGTGGTTGTTCAAATCAAGTTACAGATCTGTAGGGAATTTCGAGAATCACGTCAGAGAACGAGTAAAAACAAATGCAATCATCACTTATCACATTGTAAAAATAATATATCAACATTTTTTGATACTCATAGAATATAATTCATACCAATCTAATTATAAGTACTATGTTACTCAATGCTAGTTCAATAAAAGCATTCTTGAATATGGTTGCTAAATTGAAGAGTTCCTTACAGAGGAGGACAATTAACCATTGTAGCTAAGCCAGGCATTGAACAATCTAAGCCTATACTAATCCAAAATGATGCCTATGTCAGCATACAACTTTTTTTCGGATATTGAGCATCTTGTGAAAATTAACCCAGCCACTACCGTTTGAGTATTGGATTGGGCTAAACAAGAAATCATATAAAATTCAAACTATTAATTAAAAGAGTATATATTTATATGCCTTACAACATTACTACTTATGCTTATGAACCTCAAAATATATTACTCTACTTATTTGGAGAAAACTATTTTAATGATTAGCTATATGTCTGCATAAAGTAAAAAACAGCATGAAAATGATATAATATACAAAAAATATTATTATTACTATTATTTGGTTATACATGGCATCTGGTAATTCTGAAATCTTAAAAGTGAGACTTGATGTGACGAACAAGTTCTTCAAATGCATGTAACTTTTATGCATTTGATCATTTAGATGTTTTGTTTACAATATACAAAAATAATTTCTACAAATTATTAGTTATTACTTCATTTGAAAATACAATTTACTATGGATCCAACTTTCTGTAAAGGTGGAGGTTAAAACTTATGAGTTTATATATGTATGTGTGTATGACAAAATATGTTTATTTTTTTCTCTAAGCGGGATTCGAACATTTACCGATACCAAAAAAATGTTAGTAAGATCATATACCTCATCAGCCACCACTAATCAGGTACGCAACACATTATGTTACCATCAAGCTCTACTACTCATCTTTGTTCGTTAGTCCAATTCAGCTACTTGTATAACCTATTCGTGAATGTTACACCTATTTCATATAAGGAAATTAAATATATTAGAAGTCTATAACACAAAGCAAAACAATAGTCACAAGAAATAAGGGAACAGTACACACCTGAATTTGATGAAAATGAGATGAGACTAACCATCCAGATTATCACTTTTTCTCTCTTCTCCTTTATCCGGGCATAGGATTGATAATGTATTGATACATTGGCGGAGTTAAAAAGGGTTTATATATACTACAAACTATTTGTAACGACCCACTATTTTGGACCATTCAAACCGACAATAATCCACACATGTCTGACTTGAATAATTCAGAATAACAGATTGTAATAAAATTTGGAGCAAATAGAATCACAGACACAGAAATAGCAGAATAACTCGCAGCGGAAATTAAAATACCATAGTAGTTCATGAAGCTACTATAAAAAACTCTCAAAACAAAATACATAATATCAGTCTGAAAACATATACAATATAAATCTCAAATACATAGAAGTTTATAATACCAGAGCTGGAATACAACAACTGGAACTGAAATGGATAGATAACTAGATAAGCAGAATCTCCAACGATTCCTAGCTCCAGAAAGAGATCCAAAGCTAAGCTGTAAATACTCAGGCCGACCCGAGCGTAAAGCAAAATACAAAACACTCGAGTCAGGACAATATATACTTATATAATGTAAACCAACTCAAGTGAACTGTAGCAGTAATGCATAATAACTTAAAGGATGCTTGGGATCGCCCATCCTCTAAGGATCAGTTAAACCATAAATTAAATACATCCCGTGGTTAAAATTTCAAAATTGGTATTTTATACTTATAAATCAAATATCATTTCAAAATTCAATATCATTTCAAATCCATTTCAAGATATCCAAATATTTTCAAATCAAAATATTCCAATTAAACCATTTCAAAAATGAAATTATTATATTTAATATTCAAATATTCAATTCTTAAAATTTTAGTCTTTTCACAATTCATTTATTCACTTAAATTTATTAGAACGGTGAAATTTCAACTTTCGCAGCACTTAGAAAATGCTACGGAAAGTTATGTTTAAAAACAATTCAGTTAGCAAAAGACAGCATTTAAAAATGCTGTAATAGGTTTAGATTTCAAATAAAACTTTAGTTAAATTCAACAACTACAGCACTTACAAAGTGCAGTAACAGCCCTAAGTTCATTTTAGCCATTTAGTTCATTTATATCAATTACAGCCTTTACAAAATGCTGTAATATCCTTTATATTAGAAATGATAGCATTTCAAAAAGGCTGCCAATTAAAATTCAAGAATTTAAATACAATTTAATAACCAATTAAATTTTAATTTAAATCATTTTAACTTATAAAATCATATAATTTTACACTTTAAAACAATCATTGAAATACCGTTATATTTATGATTTTATAAAGTTAAATTTACATTCAAAATCAAATTTAATAATAACTTTACTTATTAAATTCCAGCATTAATTTCTTTTCTTCATAATTAAATATTTTAACTTAACATTTAAGTTTATATTTCAAAATATAACCTATTTTCATTTTATTTACTTAATTAAAAATTCACATTTTTACAAAATTCACAAATTTCCAATTTAAGTTATATTTCAAAATTCAACTTAAATATCCATTTATTTCATATTTTATTTATACAAAAAATCATTAACACTTTATAAAAATCATTTAATTTCATTTTAAATCAAAATTGTCATACTTTCTTACTTTACATAAATTCTATTTATAAACAAAATCATAAATTCAAAATTAACTTATATTTCAAATTCCACTTCACCATTTACTTAATTCACTTATTTAATTTATAGAAAATCACTAATATTTTATAAAAATAATTTCTAATTAAATTTAAATCAAAATATCATAATATTTACATTTTTTATATACTTTAAAATTTAGAAAAATGTTTAACCGCAGTCTGTATAAAAAATTTCTAACTTAAATAAAATGATACGAATAATATATCATTTCAATCCGTAATTTTCAAAGGAAAATCCGGGTTTTATCATTTCAAACCCGCAATCCCAAGTTAAATGAAATAAATAAAAATCGTTCAGGCCTATCATTTCAGCCCATAATGATTTTTCCCTATTCTAAAGTCCGTTCGGGTATGTATCATTTCAATCCATAGTGATTCTAATCTACAGGGAACTTGTAGTGTGATAAATTGATATAAATAAATAGAATAGCATTATATAATAGTAATAGATGATATGACAGGTGAATAAACAGGGTGATCAACATATAAATAATATCACAGTCAAGTATAATATGATAATATGAACTATAGATTCACAAGATGTCAATTTACTACTTATATAAGTACGGAATGTCTGGTGAGAAATATTCACCTCTACAAGCTGGAGATAACCGATTCAGGCACACAAACAAATACCCGAAAAGCACGAAGGCACGACTATGAAACAAGTGTGGGAGAGCCAAAGTAGTTGTCTTGTGCATATGAAACAAAAAAATACATATAACATGAATTTCAACCTAAAATATGACATTAAACAAGCTAGAATTAAGGAACAACAATTAATCAAACACTTGCACTTGCTTTCACAAATCTCATGCTTGGCCTATAGGATGATAAGGCACTACCATGGGGTGTATTTGGTCAGGTATGGGTCAGGTATGGTCGGCCTAGCAAGGGTAGTGAAGGTATGGAAGTTGTTTGGGTGATTAATGGCATAAATGTACAAACACAAGGCAAAGGTGCATTTTGATGTAACAACAAGTCACGGCTATGGCTTTATGTGGCACGGCCAGACCTACTGGAGGCTAGGGGATGGTGTGGAAGTGGCTTTGGGTCAGGTAGGTGCTGGTGGAAGTGATGCAAGATGTAACATCCCCCCTTCTGACCGCCTCCAGTCGATAATTAAACCAACTAGAAACGTTCAAAATGATGGATTGTTATTTAGTTTATGTAATTTAAACAGAATCAGCCACAGAAACACAGAATAATAATATTTCATTACTATGAATTTCTTTTACATACATCAAAGTTTATACAATGTATTAAATTGATACAGCGGAATATCTTAAAATACAATTTTTCTTGAAAACTAAAGTGATTCTTTTACCCTCTCTCTCTAACTTCGCTGCTCGAAAATCTTCAAGCTGTAAAATACTCGGTCTGACCCGAGTATTACATTCAAAAGAAAATAATACACAGGTCAGTCTAATTCAAATTCAGTTATTAGTGCATAAAAGCAGTAATAATCAAATAGACGACAGTCACAATAATTCTCGTCTATCCGACTCTTTAAACAAAGAAATCGGATAACAGTAAATGCAACACTTAATAGTGTTAAACAATAAATCAGTAGATTTTAAATCATCAACAGAAATAAATAAAGAGATTTTCAATGAAGATAATTTAGAAAGTAACAAATCATCAAATCCAACAAAATCATTTCAAACCATTGAAATATCACTTTAAAACATAAATTTTGATTGGCTGCAGTACACGCACGCGTGTACGGCCTCGCCACATTAAAATGTGTGGCTGCAGTACACGCTAACGTGTACGGCCTTGCCACTACAGTGATAAATTTCCCAAAAAATCAACGAACCACAAATCGAATGAAGATTTAAATATCAATGCCACAGCCTCAAGGGTCAAAGCAAACAGACTTAGACAATGTGCACATGTGTACACAATGAAAATTCACAAACGAACACAAGGTTAAACCCAAAGTACCGGATTCAACTCAAGTGAATTCAAAAACAAATCCCAACAGGGGGAAAACTGCAAAACACATGCAACTGCCTCGATGCATACATATGTATATATACATAAATAGTAGGGTAAGTTTGGCTCACATCCCTAATAAGTTTCAAAATAAACAAAACATCCTTCACATACAAAACTTACATTTCCGCCCCCTATTTTCAAATTCGCGCAGGCAAAAATACACAAATACCCTTTACGTTTTTAACATTTCAAACGCGTATAACTTTATGTACAAAAACAGGATCAACAAACCGTTTTCACCAAAAAAATCACAAATTTTATGATCTTTAAAATGAGATCCATTGTTGATACCAAAAATTCATATTTGTAGTAAATGTGCAATTATTTCAAATATTTGCAGATAATTCAGCAACTTTTAAACCTTTTTGATTTTTTTTCAAATTTACAAAATTTACAAATAATTGCAGATATTTCTGCAGCTATATGGTATAGTTGCATAAATGTCTGCAACTATTGGGTATAGTTGCAGAAATTTATGCAACTATACGGTATAGTTGCAGAAATATCTGCAACTATTGCACATAGTTGCAGACATTTCTGCAACTATTGCATATAGTTGCAGAAATGCAACTATTGCAAATAGTTGCAGAAATGTCTGCAACTATTGCGTATAGTTGCAGAAATATCTGCAACTATTGCAAATAGTTGCAGAAATGTCTGCAACTACTGCGTATAGTTGCAGAAATATCTGCAGCTATTGCATATAGTTGCAGAAATGCAACTATTGCTTATAGTTTCAGAAATGTCTGCAACTATTGCGTATAGTTGCAGAAATTACTGCAACTATTGCTTATAGTTGCAGACATTTCTACAACTATTGCTTATAGTTGCAGAAATGTCTGCAACTATTGCGTATAGTTGCAGAAATTTCTGCAACTATTGCGCATATATTTGCAGAAATTTGTTGCGATTATTCATAACTGCAAATATTAATAATATCATATTTCATAAAAAAAAATTGATTCATCTTTAATTTAATTGCAGTTTACCATTAAATCGAAAAATAAGAAGAAGATTCAGCTCCACAGCGAAACGCAAGGGTAATTTGGGAAAAAAAATGGCGGAAAACAGAAACAGGGATGTAGAAAATATATATTTTATGACAGGGACCCACTTTGAATTTAAGTTCCGTTTTAAGGATGTGTGGCTAATTTTCAATAAATAGTAACTTAAAACAACAAAACCTGTTCAAGTCACTATGGCAGTAGTGAAACTTCAAAAATCAAAGTAAAGCAAGTAACAACTGCACAATAGAACTACAGTTGTAACAAGCAATTAATACAAACAAAACTGTACAACATAGAAGTAGTGAAACAGGTTCAAGTTGAACCATGAACCAGTGCAACTCAGTGCAACCCAAGTCTGCAACATATAAATCAAGTGCAGTTTATCACAAACAAGACCAAGTGCAATTAGGACCAAAATCAACTAGGCAAAACACTTGAATACAATGGTAAACTACAACATGTACTGCAGCCACCACTTGAATTCAATGGCCAGTACAAGGGACAACCAATCAAACTTAAATAAATAAAAAATGTGCATCAATGCAATGAAACCCAACAAGGACAAAATCTCAACAATAAAGCACTGCAGCCACCACAAATATTTAAGGGCAAGACTGCAATAGTGAAATGAAACAGTGCATCCAGTAAAAGAGGCAACAAGTGATGTACAAATGAATACATCATTAAAACAAGATAGACTATAAGTCAAGTGCCAGCGTATAAGACTGCAAGCACATGAATGTGCAACAGTGAAACATACATCTATATACATACATGAATGTATGTATACAAATGGTCAAGTGAACAGAAGGCAATTGAACAACTACAAGTACAGGTAGCAGCAATAATGCGAACTACAATGTCACAGCAGCAAGGTGCACCAGAACAGGCTACAAGATATCATAGTGCAGACAACAAAAAGAATGGAACAACGACTAACTCAAATGAATACAGAACAGTAAACATATATGCAAATTCGAACATACATATATATATATATATCAAATGATGTATATACATACATGACTACATACATATATATGAAGACTAAAATGCAACTGGATGCAAACAGTCTCCAAAAACATGAATGTACGAATTGTAAACATATATAATACTGTAATTGGACAGTACTAACATCATAATCTAGAACAAGGCAAAGTGCCAAAGTCATGGTACACCAAATGATCTAATAACTAATCAATTCGAACAAGTCTTAAAATCAGGAGTTCCAAAATGTCGAAGTTATAAATAGCAGGTACTAATAATTTTTTTTTAAATGAACAAAAGTGCACAATTCACAATTGAGCAAATCAAAATGTCAAGTGACCGAAGTCAAATACAAATATCAGTTTTGAACAAGACTTAATACCAGAGTTGAAGCACATAGGGTCAACAACCACCAGATAAAAGAATGCCAACATAATGAAGTCAGTGCCAACAATAATGACAGCAACTCGATCATCTCACGAATTATTAAATGCAGAAAGCAGTGAAGTGTCATACACAAACCAAAACTATCAATAAAAGAGTGCAGACACGAATTTCGACACCCTACAAGAGTAACAGGTACAACATACAACAGCAAGTGGTAACCCAGAGTGTACAGGGACTACAAGCTAACCAATGGAAACTTCAAAAAGTATCAGACTCGAAACAGAGGCTAGTGCACAAAAATCCAAGTTTTATAAGCATTAAACAATGCAGTAGAAACATGCACACTTATATAAAGGTATGCAAGAACCAATACATATGTACTCAGGTAGACTGCAAACTGGAATGCAGTGATGGATCAAAGAACCCAAGTTTTTATGCAATTTAACAATGCCGTAAAATTCAGATACACTTAGATAAATGTATGCAAGAACCAATGGAGAACAGACAACCCAAATATACATATGCACAGTTAACCGAAGCAAACAGAGACGGCTATGTGAAACTGTACCCAACTGAGTCTACGATGAACACAAGTAAATGTGGCTGCAGTTTAAATATATGAAGATAAGTATTCAAGTAGATGCAGATGCAGACCACTGTGAATGAAGGTAAATGACTCGAAGCACCGTGCACATCTAGTAGTGAAACACACAAGCTAATACAAACAACAAAGAAAATATAACTTCGACTAACCGGAGTGTCAAGAGAACCAAATTGGTTTTCGCAAAACCAAGCTTTCAAACCAAGTCCAAATGTATCAAGTTCGAACAAATCCAAAGTCATAACAGAAATCGAACAAATATCAAAATCACAATGAAACTACATTTACACACATGAATAACTGCAATGTAATTATGGGATGCCGAAGTCAAGTGCTATAGGTTACTGCATATCAATTATGCAAACCAGTTATGCACATAGAATCTCACTCAAGGCCGAGACATAAGGAAGCCAGCACCATCAAGATTCAGGTCAAGGCCGAAGCCAATATACTATCACAAAATCAGAGTACCAGAGAATTTCAAAGCCGTGTAAAACACACAAAATCACAAAAATGTCTGAGAATCATAACGGTGGTAATAGGTTCGAACAAAGTCAAACTAGCAAAAATCGAAACTGTGGTGATCAAGGAGATACAAAGCCGCGAGTATCAAAACATCACCAAATCATACGAAGTCAACAAAATCAGAGGAATTATCAATCACCAAAACAAAATCGAATGGCTGAGAGAAAGATTTAACTATTTCCAAAAATCATCAACAAAAATCACAATGAAACTCACGAATTAAAACAAGACAGAAATCATCTAAATTTAAATTAGATGTGAGTGAATATAACATCACTCACCTTTAATTGGAGCAGTCGCGAGCGAGAAACGAAAGTCGAAGCCGAAGCCCCAATTCGCCAGCAAAACGAACAAGGCAAAGCCCTAAATCCAGTCGAGCAAGAATTGAAGAAGATCGAGCCAGATTCGCCAGAGAATCGAAAAATCGCCGAAGCCCTAATTTTGAGTGGCCATTTTTTTCGTCTGTTTTTTTAATTAGGTTTTTCGAATGAGAAAAATGAGGGGGCGGGTTCGTGTTTATGCAGAGGAAAATCGTGGCATTAGGCATGGGTTAAGGCATGGCTGAGGTATGGTAGTTTTTTACTTTTATTTTTGTTTTTATTTATTAATAACTTAGGTTATTTATTTTGTAGATAAAATTTACTCCTTTTTGAACATCATTATCTATATTACATTCATTTGCATATATCATATCAAATTTTAAATTCAAATATATTCCTCATATTTTAAACTTGACAAATTCAAACAAATTCACAATTTAAATCAAAATTTAATTCAATTATCAATTTAAAATAGTTTAAAATTTTGGGATCTTTACAATCTTCCCTCCTTAAAACTTTTCGTCCACGAAAAGGAAAGGTTGTTAAAATTTCACCGATATTTATACCCTACTAAATTTTACTAAGCTTGAACTTATTAAAAATAAATAAATATAGAGTTCATTCCATTTGTTTTAATCTCACTAGCCTTGTTCATTATCTCCTTTGTTCATTGATTTCTAAAATCAAAACGCAAAAGTCTTTTACTAAATTTTTTGACTTACAAAACTCAAACTTTCTTGAAATTCTTTATTTTAGAGATTTACATAATATATCTCTTCCAAAGCTGTGGACTTTCAAAACATTTCAAAGATCTTCTTTCTTAATTTATTAAGTTGGAATCATGTAATTTTAATTTCAAACTATTGATTTGCTATTTACAGTTTGAAAATACTTGCTAACTCGAAATTTAACAAGTCTATCGTCGTTCTTACAGACATTAGGCATACGCTGGCCAGGCGCAGGACTAAAAATCTCCAAGTACTAAATATACTTGCTTCAACTTCCAGTGAAAATACTTAAAAATTCTTTTTCAAAAATGGATATGGAAAGCATGTTCCCCCATGGATTACAGTTACCCGGCGATTACGCTACTATCCTAGTAGAATCGCTCGTAATCTGTAGATTTCTCATCTCTTAAATTTCGCCATGGTTGTTGCCATAGATCGCAGTTCACCCGGAGGTTACGCTACTATCCCAGTAGAATCGCTTGTGATTGTAGGCATCACGCCCCTCAAATTTCGCTTGGCATCTAGATTGCAGTTTACCCGGCGATTGCGCTACTATCCCAGTAGAGTCGCTTGTAACTGTGGGCATCGCGCCCCTCAAATTACGCTAATCAATCAATATCATCCCATCGACATGATCCATCTCGAGGGATTCCGATTCAAATAGTCATTCCGACTAATGGAAATTCTACGTAGCTACGAATTTCAAATGGACACTCATAACGAGTTCCAATACCTTCTCAAATTTTAAATGGAAGGTACTTTTCCATATCCTCAGTTTAGAAAACATAATGTCATACATATATAGTACTTCATTTCACATTTCGTACATATCATATCTATGTAAACTTACATAAGATTTCCATAACAATGACTTTCCAAACTGACAGTTTTCAAATTTACCGCATTCATATATATAAGTTCTGAAAACCTACATATCCTATATCCATAACAAATAGAGGATTTCAAAATTTTCCTCTAAGTCGACTTGGAAATTTAAGGTTATCTCAAACCTAATTCATATTCATAATTCCATTTATTATCGACTTCACATTCGATTTGAATCACATGTTACTTTGTCAATTCTCAACACAGAATTGATGTCTACCGATATATAACCTCTGAGCTCGTACGTCTCAAAGAAGGGTGTTAAGCTAAGAGAATAAATTCTCCGCCACCAACAGATATATATTTAATAGAGATCAATTGCTATGTCATCAATTCACAATGTTAGACATACAATCCAAACCATCATCTGAAATTCAAAATTCAACTTATATTGTCTTTGGTGTCGAAGTTAAACTCAATTTAACTCAACGATTCAATCTTTTTGAAAAATTTCAAATTGAACTAATAGTTCAAATTTCTCATTTAACTTTTCAACTTCGACTTTGAAAATGAATTTCAAATCATTTATCCCTTACGTAATATATTCACAACATTTCATATTTGGAAAAACATTTCCATACTTATTTAAAAATAAGTAATTCACAAATCTAATTTATTTTCAACATTTGAAAATATTCGATATACTTAAATCAAAATTAAGTATATATTTCATTCTTTTAAGGAAATCATTCTCTTTCACACATTTATTTGAGTTAAAATGAATGTTACGTAAAACATCGTTACGACAACTCAAAATCACTAGTATAGGGATTCGAAATTTAGATAGATGTATAAATCCCAATACTATACAAAACATTTCCTTTCGGAAATCATTTACTATAACAACAGTGTTATAGTTCACCATATCCTTTTATTCGAAAACGTCTATTTCAACAATGAATGTTGAAATCTATGGTTTCGATATTCAATGCCTTTGAAAACATCTTTTAAAACAATTAACTTCGTTTTAAAATATCACTTTCCCAAAACAAAAACATGTCCATTCAATAATACATTCACAACATCTCTATACATTTTTTCTATTTTTAAAAGATTATCCACTGTCCAAAATTGTGGATATACTTCCTTTAATAAGCTATAAGAATTTACTTATCAAAATAAGTCATTTTCGGATTTATAAACAACGTTTATAAATTCCATTCCTATTTATAAAGACTTCAATTTATAAAAATTTACTTTATTAACCATTCCTTCTATAACTCAGTTTTATATCAGAAATTTAATTTATAAGTAAATTACCTATAATTCTTTTATTTTACAACATCGATTCTTTTTATAACTTCACAATTTTAATTCTTCACTTATGAAATCCATTTAGACTTCATTTTCAGCGCTTATACAAACTCATTTTATAATCCCAATATTTTTAATTTATATAATATCAACCTTTTCAAATCTTCTATAGAAACCGTTTATAATAATTCAAAAATTCTAATTTAAACTATTATATAAATTTATCAATTTTCTATTTCCAAAATAATCAACTAGTTCTTTAGTAAATCATTCATTGAATTGATTTCCAATTTAATCATATTTGATTCATTCACATTGGATTTTACTAACATTCATTCATATTCAATTAGTTCACCTTCACTAATTTACATTCAAGTTAGTTTGCTTTCAATTCAAATCAAATTTGATTCTCTTTTGATTTACTTATCTTTCAATTTAAATTTCCATCTCAATAATTTATCTAATCAAGTTCAATTTATTTAACTTCCTTTAGTTAAATTTCAAATCCATTCAAACAATTTTATACTTCTTTAGATTTGAAAAACGTTTTCTTTTAAAGTGTTTCTAGTAACTATTCATATTAAACGCCATAAACTAAGCTTTGTGTAAACCAAAGCTCTGATACCACTTTGTAACATCCCCCCTTCTGACCGCCTCCAGTCGATAATTAAACCAACTAGAAACGTTCAAAATGATGGATTGTTATTTAATTTATGTAATTTAAACAGAATCAGCCACAGAAACACAGAATAATAATATTTCATTACTATGAATTTCTTTTACATACATCAGAGTTTATACAATGTATTAAATTGATACAGCGGAATATCTTAAAATACAATTTTTCTTGAAAACTAAAGTGATTCTTTTACCCTCTCTCTCTAACTTCGTTGCTCGAAAATCTTCAAGCTGTAAAATACTCGGTCTGACCTGAGTATTACATTCAAAAGAAAATAATACACAGGTCAATCTAATTCAAATTCAGTTATTAGTGCATAAAAGCAGTAATAATCAAATAGACGACAGTCATAATAATTCTCGTCTATCCGACTCTTTAAACAAAGAAATCGGATAACAGTAAATGTAACACTTAATAGTGTTAAACAATAAATCAGTAGGTTTTAAATCATCAACAGAAATAAATAAAGAGATTTTCAATGAAGATAATTTAGAAAGTAACAAATCATCAAATCCAACAAAATCATTTCAAACCATTGAAATATCACTTTAAAACATAAATTTTGATTGGCTGCAGTACACGCACGCGTGTACGGCCTCGCCACATTAAAATGTGTGGCTACAGTACACGCTAACGTGTACGGTCTTGCCACTACAGTGATAAATTTCCCAAAAAATCAACGAACCACAAATCAAATGAAGATTTAAATATCAATGCCACAGCCTCAAGGGTCAAAGCAAACAGACTTGGACAATGTGCACATGTGTACACAATGAAAATTCACAAACGAACACAAAGTCAAACCCAAAGTACCGGATTCAACTCAAGTGAATTCGAAAACAAATCCCAACAGGGGGAAAACTGCAAAACACATGCAACTGCCTCGATGCATACATATGTATATATACATAAATAGTAACTTAAAACAACAAAACCTGTTCAAGTCACTATGGCAGTAGTGAAACTTCAAAAATCAAAGTAAAGCAAGTAACAACTGCACAATAGAACTGCAGTTGTAACAAGCAATTAATACAAACAAAACTGTACAACATAGAAGTAGTGAAACAGGTTCAAGTTGAACCATGAACCAGTGCAACTCAGTGCAACCCAAGTCTGCAACATATAAATCAAGTGCAGTTTATCACAAACAAGACCAAGTGCAATTAGGACCAAAATCAACTAGGCAAAACACTTGAATACAATGGTAAACTGCAACATGTACTGCAGCCACCACTTGAATTCAATGGCCAGTACAAGGGACAACCAATCAAACTGCAAATAAAAAATATGTGCATCAATGCAATGAAACCCAACAAGGACAAAATCTCAACAATAAAGCACTACAGCCACCACAAATATTTAAGGGCAAGACTGCAACAGTGAAATGAAACAGTGCATCCAGTAAAAGAGGCAACAAGTGATGTACAAATGAATACATCATTAAAACAAGATAGACTATAAGTCAAGTGCCAGCGTATAAGACTGCAAGCACATGAATGTGCAACAGTGAAACATACATCTATATACATACATGAATGTATGTATACAAATGGTCAAGTGAACAGAAGGCAATTGAACAACTACAAGTACAGGTAGCAGCAATAATGCGAACTACAATGTCACAGCAGCAAGGTGCACCAGAACAGGCTACAAGATATCATAGTGCAGACAACAAAAAGAATGGAACAACGACTAACTCAAATGAATACAGAACAGTAAACATATATGCAAATTTGAACATACATATATACATATCAAATGATGTATATACATACATGACTGCATATATATATATATGAAGACTAAAATGCAACTGGATGCAAACAGTCTCCAAAAACATGAATGTACAAATTGTAAACATATATAATACTGTAACTGGACAGTACTAACATCATAATCTAGAACAAGGCAAAATGCCAAAGTCATGGTACACCAAAATGATCTAATAACTGATCAATTCGAACAAGTCTTAAAATCAGGAGTTCCAAAATGTCGAAGTTATAAATAGCAGGTACTAATAATTTTTTTTTTAAATGAACAAAAGTGCACAATTCACAATTGAGCAAATCAAAATGTCAAGTGACCGAAGTCAAATACAAATATCAGTTTTGAACAAGACTTAATACCAGAGTCGAAGCACATAGGGTCAACAACCACCAGATAAAAGAATGCCAACAAGATGAAGTCAGTGCCAACAATAATGACAGCCGTGAAGTGTCATACACAAACCAAAACTATCAATAAAAGAGTGCAGACACGAATTTCGACACCCTACAAGAGTAACAGGTACAACATACAACAGCAAGTGGTAACCCAGAGTGTACAAGGACTACAAGCTAACCAATGGAAACTTCAAAAAGTATCAGACTCGAAACAGAGGCAAGTGCACAAAAATCCAAGTTTTATAAGCATTAAACAATGCAGTAGAAACATGCACACTTATATAAAGGTATGCAAGAACCAATACATATGTACTCAGGTAGACTACAAACTGGAATGCAGTGATGGATCAAAGAACCCAAGTTTTTATGCAATTTATCAATGCCGTAAAATTCAGATACACTTAGATAAATGTATGCAAGAACCAATGGAGAACAGACAACCCAAATATACATATGCACAGTTAACCGAAGCAAACAGAGACGGCTATGTGAAACTGTACCCAACTGAGTCTACGATGAACACAAGTAAATGTGGCTGCAGTTTAAATATATGAAGATAAGTATTCAAGTAGATGCAGATGCAGACCACTGTGAATCAAGGTAATTGACTCGAAGCACCGTGCACATCTAGTAGTGAAGCACACGAGCTAATACAAACAACAAAGAAAATATAACTTCGACTAACCGGAGTGTCAAGAGAACCAAATTGGTTTTTGCAAAACCAAGCTTTCAAACCAAGTCCAAATGTATCAAGTTCGAACAAATCCAAAGTCATAACAGAAATCGAACAAATATCAAAATCACAATGAAACTGCATTTACACACATGAATAACTGCAATGTAATTATGGGATGCCGAAGTCAAGTGCTATAGGTTACTGCATATCAATTATGCAAACCAATTATGCACATAGAATCTCACTCAAGGTCGAGACATAAGGAAGCCAGCACCATCAAGATTCAGGTCAAGGCCGAAGCCAATTGTAACAACCCGGGTTTTTCATACACGAAAAACCGGACCATTTGTGTTAAAGAAGAAGAGGTAGAAGAAGAAGAAACAGAAAATCAACAACAGAATCTCACATCGCAGCGGAATAAAATATAATATATACAAAACAGGTCTTTACTCAAACAGAAAAATATATCTGTTTATACAATATATTTACAGAATACATCATCAGAGTTCATCACATCAATGACATACATCCAAATACACAGCGGAACAATAAACAAATACGGAAGTACGTATCGCCATCCAGCTCGTCTCCTGAGCTCCACAGCTACAATCTGAACCTGTTTATCTCGGTCTGACCCGAGCATCATATAAAACAACACCCGAGTCAGTCTGGAAAACCAGCGTGAGAAAATCACACTCAAATTTATTATTAAAGTTCCAAATCCTTTGAAAACAAAAGCATCTCGTAAGACCACGCCACAAATAAACATGTCGGGTTTTTACCTTACGATAGCTAAAACACTTTATATCAAAATCCTCTGATATTATAATAGTGTCTACAGAAAGTAAAATAGAATCTAGCTGAAATGCTTGCATCTCACATTTCAACAATAGTTGGGCACAATCAAAACTGTACAGGCACGTAGGGAGAATGGATTTCCAACGAATGACTAGGCACTGGGGTACCACCTGTCACAGTACGTGGCCTAGATCACAGTACCGAGGAGTACGCCCGCTCCCCTGCAACACAAGACCGGAATCATCCCTTACTGGATAATTCCAAGTAAAATCACCCCACGGTTGGGATCAGCAACCGCACCACTAAGCCGAAATAAAAGGGACATCTAGACAGGGATGACCTTACTCTCAAGTGGGTGCTACCCACGAAGCCTTGCTGCATAACCCCTGATTTTCAGTCATTCCCGGTTGATGAGGCTCGAGGCTAAACGATACCTTTATAGCACATATCCCTTAGAATGCCCATCGTCCACCTGACGATGTCACGAAAGCATTCGTCCATACAAGTCCGTTCCGGGTTCGAACGGAACCGAAGGCACTATTCCTACTACATCCATTTTGGAAATATCCTCAGGATTAGTAGCGACTAGCCCTTGCACTTCACAGCTCCATCTTCGACTCCGAACACGTTACACGAAACGTACAAACCGGATCGAAGTGGTATTCGAGTCTCCAGACCTAGAATCCCGGTATACGGAAACTCGATCCCGGTCTCTTCGAAACGATCAACGCATTTGGCCAATATTGATAGTCGGTTATTTAACTATCAATTAACATCCACAAGCAACCATCACAAAATAAATAATTTCCCACATTATTTATTTGCCCAAATATCTTTCCAAGATATATTTCCAAATTTTCAAAGCTCATTTGAAAACCATTTCAAACAGTTTCCGCTTACGGAATACATTTCCCAAATAATTATTTCCACTGAATCACCAAGTACAAAATACTTTTAATTTTAAAATAATTTAAAAACACCAAATATATTTTATAACATTGAAATTTTAAAACTACTTTAATACTTTATCAAAATATATATTTTAAGAATATTTAAAATAAAACCACTTTATAAATATAAGCCGACTTCCTCTTTAAAACATAATACCAAATTACTTTTTATATAATTACTACAATAATAGATTTTTGAAACTACTTACTTTAAAAAGTTAACATTTAAAAATAATCAATTTTCTAAAACATGCTTTTTAAAACATATTAAAACTTTTAACTTATATTTAAAACTACCTTGAAAACGTACTTGGCTATCCAGAGAAATACACTTCTCATTTCCATCCTTTAAAAATAAATCAACATTTATTTTAAACCAATTCACATCCCTTTATAAATTCCCACCTTGAATTTATATTTTCTAATATCCACTGATATTTTATTTTACTTTATAAACCCAGTTTATAAATTCCAAGATCTCATTTCTCTTCTAAAATTCCAATTTTAAACAACTAAATCAATTTCCAATTGATTTCCCAATTTACTCTACTTACTTTGAAATAATTTTCCTTTGCTACTTCATTTATTCCAAAATACATTAACCTTTAGATTTTTATTCCTTATTACGAGTTAAACCCCTTTTTACCAATATCAATTACAGATTTCCAAAACTCCTTATTTATTCTTTAATTAACTTTAATCCTTAATTTCAAAAATAACTTCTTTTATTCTTCAAATAATATCACTTAAGTATAAATTTTATTATCCCTTGTAGATTCAAAATCCCCTTATTTCATATTTGTTAAAATTCCAAATCACCTTATTTTTATTTCAATTCGTTATAAATTTTATCCCAATTCCTCGAATTATTTTACTTAAACTTTTATTCCTTTATTACTTTTCAAAAATTCAATTCCATAGATTTTATAATTTATTATACTGGACAATCCAAATCAACCACATCATCCAATATAAAATCATCACATGATATCAAATATTCAGAACACAGAATATTAAATAAATCTAATAATTTTGAGGAATCCAGTTGGATCCCTCCAACCTGTTTCCCTGCATCCACAGACGTTAGCACAATATAAAATACCAATTCCACTTCAAGGTGGAATATCGCGGTATATGGGATTTATATAAAATCATCCGCTATTATGCGGCGCATAGGGTCTCATCCGCTATATATTGCGGGAATATCAACTCCAATATATACATATGCCAATATATATATATATATTGGTATATACTACTATATATGATATAGCACATCCAAATCAATTCAACCATTCAATCAATTATTTAAATTTAAGCTAAAATTCAGCTGAGTGAGATTAACTCACCTTTGATTTTAGATTGGCAATCCATTACAAACCAGCTTGTTTCCATCAGGATTCAGACCTTGAATAAACAATTTATATGATCTTATTAATATTTGTACTTATTAAACAATTAATTTCCATTTACAATTTATTTTACTTTAATCTAGCTGATGATTCAAATTAAATGAATAAATTAAATTTTAAACTAATTTCCCTTTTGAATAACTCTTTGATAATTAAAATAAATTTTGAATAGGTTAACTTATCAAATATATCACTTAAAAGTTATATTAGTACATTCAAAAGGTGTAGATGTATATTTATTTCCTTTGAGACTATTTATCTACTTATACACCTTACTTACATAGATTTAGAATTCTATTGTTATATAAACTTTTCGATATTTAATATTTCCATATACGTACATATTTAACTGACTGAACAAAAAGCTTCTTATTTTACTTTACAATTATTCTTCAATCTGTACGTATATTTTTTTCTTCAAGTTTAAATAAAAGAAATGAATAAATAAACAAAATGAATCAAAATCGAATACCTCACTACAGACAACGTCATACCCTCGATCACGACCGCTCAGGAAAATCCACCAAAGTCTAAGCGTCGAGCCCGAGCTCGATCCCAATCGTCATCATAAATCAAGAATCTCAGCTCGTCAATGAACACCACCCATCGCAACTGCCGCCGTCCTCTACCATCGCGAAACCCTACCGCCAACTCGACCCACAACCATTATCGCGAAGACGAGCCCAGGTCATGAAATTTGCCAAGTCGCGAGCCTCCCTCAGATTTCCAGCTTGGACGAACAGCTAGAAATCGAGCTGCCCATCTCGAAACGGTCGCGATTTCTCTTCCATTTTCCTTGAACGAATTGCGAGACCCCTCCTCTTTCTTGATTCCGTTCATCTGATTTTTTTTTATTGAAAGAACTGCTTTCGAATGAATTGAAGAAGAGGGCGGGGGAAATTTCTGATCTTATTTTGTTTCGTCCCTCTATTTTTGTTTTTTTTAGAAGCCGGCTGAAGGATACAAAGAGAAGACGCGATGTATGTAGATGGAAGGTAGCTTCATAGAGAAGGGTGGCGATAGATACAGGCTAGGTCTGCTTATAGGGTGGCTAATGGATTTGAAATTTATATTATTATATCCAAAAATATCTCGTGGTCCATAATTCTAAACCCGAACCCAATTTAAATGCAACGACCGGCGTCCCTAGCGTTATATCGTTATTTTGAACATGTTGGAACAGGTTCCGAGGTCTAGTTCGACCATATGGGAAAGATAGCTTTTTGAATTCAGTTATTAAATAAATTATCGATATAAATTTCAACGCGTTTATATATCGTACGCTCACACAACAACTCTGATTGCTAAGAAAATTGAAATTCGATAAAATACAATATTATGGATCCAATGAAACTGGTTTCGTCGAATTCCGAGACTGTGCCTCAGAAGGCTATTTTTAAATTCAATTTAAATGATAAAATTTTCAAAACTGAACAAACCACTTTTAAATTCAATTTTAAAAGTTCTATTATCTTCAGTATTATCAATGTAAATTTTCTAAGCCTTTAAACTATTTTTAACGGGCTTAAAACTCCAGATTCAACATTTTACCCAACTTCCCATTTATTTGATTTAATAATTAAATTATTAAATAAATAGCGATATTTGAAATTCGAGTTAGAAATTCACTCTTGAATATTTAAAATCAATTAAATATTCCAATTTCAAATGTCCAAAATTCCGGGTCGTCACATTCCTCCCCCCTTAAAAGAATTTCGTCCCCGAAATTACTAGTTAAGAGGAATGGTCCATAACCCCTAACTATTTTCTCAATCCCAAATAGTTTTCAATGACTTCCCAAAACCATCTTTTTATTAAAGACACAATGTTCCTCTTGTTAGCTTTTCGACCCATCTATAAGTCCCAAACAATATCACTTACTTATCAATTCAAATTTAAATTTGAATTCAAATTTTAAATTATCAAAATTTTCTCGAAATTTTTCTAACTCCCTAAATTCCCGAAAAATTTCGCCAGCGTCTCCTTTGCGCGGCTAGCTCGGTACAACTACAAAATGGCTCTACGGCCTCCCAATCTCAAAAAGAAATCAAAAAGCCAAGTGGCTGGATCAAAAACCCAATTAAATTTCATATAGAAATTTAAATACATACCTTTTTGTCGGCCCATTAAATTTTATCTTCTAAAATCAAAAATCCCAATTTATCCATTGCTTTTATACACCTGTATATCCTACTAAGCAATAATATCCAGTCACAGTTCCAAAATCATTTTATACTTTTCTTTACAAATTTCCAATATTTGTTTTACTTAAGCCCGTACGATGCACATATATCATTCGTACGCAATATCAAATTTGATCGCTCACTCGATCACACAATTTCACTTCCGAACTAGTATCGTCCACCCGACTTCCTAGTGCGGACTCAGATCTGGTTTCTCGATCAGAAACCGTCATTCTCCTTGCATAGTCACAAACTATGATAGAGAATATCCAGAATCAATCAACAATCCATATCCAGGTTCGCCGTTGAAAATCGAGCGAAAAATCCTAACTCAGATCGGCATAATTACCTCGAAATTCTGTGCTCGACATCTGGATCAAATAGCTATGCGAATAAAATAATATACGTACACCTTACGTAATTAGCCCAATTGAATTATCCATTTCTATTTACTTTTGTCTTTACAATTCCATTTGATTTCAATTTGGCTTCCACTCGAATATTTAAATAGTTGCACTTACTAATTAATTTAAATTTCGATTAACTATTTATTCGCAAACTTCACTTCTTTAGTTCCTTCGATTTCACTTCACCTTACATTCACATTTGAATTAGATTTCAATATCCAGTTTCAATTTCATTTGCTTAACAAATTTAAATCATTTATCGTTAACGAAAATTTTCAAAAATTTTCTAACTTCCAAAATTTACGGAAAATTTTGGCGGAGTCTCCCTTGTACGGAGGGACTTCTGCGATATCGCAGGATGCACAAATATATATATACATCGGCCTCAGGCCGGAAATCATAATATATATTAATACATGCAGTTCATATCTCCTATTTTGAATTACTTTGCGTAGGCGTACCTTATTATAGCAATTTTTAAGCAAGCGGCGATTTATTTTAGCAAATTTCGAAATCAAATCCAGCCAAACGGCTTCCCGGTACCTGTACTAACTCAACTTAAACAGGTAAGTGACCAATATACAAAGTTTGTTAACATCTTACTAAATTTCAATAGCTAACATTTGTATAATATAAGCAATATCCACTAAACATTTCCATAAGTGAATTTATAAGGTTCCAATGTAAATTTAAATGCTTCCAATCCATTTACACACCATCTCACTCAATTCATTTTATTTCGTCCTACTTAAATGGTTTACACTTTATTGCTTACATTCAATTCATTTTAATCCAAACGAACTCATATCATTACAATTGATTCAAAAACCAATTATATTTACTTTAGTCCCATGACTACTTTTAAAAGCAATTCCAACTCAATTTATATTTCATTCGATTTCATTTCTAATTGATTCCGTTCAATTTACTTTACATTCCAAATTCACATTTATTTAAATTAACGACTTAAGTTCATTTCCATTACAGTTTGCATTAACTTCATTCAGTTAGCCCCTTTTTAAATTTTAAATTCAATATTCTGTTCATTGAATAAGATTCAAAGCCATTCTTTATTCATACCCACTTTTAATTCACCATCCAATTTTATTAATTCACGATTCAATTTCTATTTAACCAATTTAAATTCCATAACCCAAACTCATTTGAAAAATATTTCGAGGTCATATTGCATTCATTTATACATGAATTCATTCACAACTTAAGTTACTTCTATTTCAGTTCATTTTATTTCACTTAACAGCATCCATCAACAATAAATAATTTTTCCCAATTATTTATTTACCTCAGATATCTTCGCAAGATATATTTCCAACTCACATTATCAATTCATCCTTCACTTTATTAATAATGTCATTCAATTTATTCCATATTTCATTTACAACCCAAACATTTGATTTTTATCTCAAAAATCACTTTACCTATTTTACTGGAGTTCAATCTATTTTATAATTCAAGTTTTGGATTTACATCCATTTCTCACAATTCAAAACAGCTTTTATTTTGGCTTATTTATTCCACTTCTAAATTTTATAAGCCACAATTTATTTATATCCATACTTCCATCTATTTAAATTCAATCCCATTTATACTTTTACTTTTAATTAGGGATTATACAATTTATTTAACTAATATATTTTATTTTTCTCATCATTCCATAAACATTTTAAATAAGATTCCAGAGTTTAAACAATTTCCCAGAATTTCAAAATCACTTTTGAAATCAACTATACCCAAAACCCTTTTCAATTTCAAAACCAAACTCAGTTTTGCAAACAAACACCAGCCCAAAACATCCAGGTAGCAATTCCTCTTTTGGAAACTCGAAAATGAACACCGATGATGTCGCGATCATCATCGGAATTATTTTCCAGCGACCGAAAGAGAGTTAAATGCTTTTATCTCTTTAAAAACATTTCAAATATTTTCAATTCTCAAATCTCTCCAGATTTCAAATCAACTTCTGAAATATTTCAAAATAATATCACTATTATTTCTTCAACATCTTGAAAACATTTCCAAACCCAAAAGAATTCAAACTTCCCAAATTCCAAATTCGAAATCCATTTCGATTCATTTCCAAATATTTCTCTGGAATCCCATTTCCAATTATAAATCATATTTATAATTCACAGTTACAACTTTCACTTTATTATCTGAATTTATTTTCTTAACTTTGGTTATAAGTTTTCAATTTCTTATTCAATTTCCTCCTAATGATAGTAATTTATTATCATCATCTAACAACCAAACATCCAAATATAACTATGATAATTTATAAAAATTATCTCTTTCATATACAAAAATAATTTGGGTAAAATTATTTCATTTACCCCACTTTAAAACAATACTGTGTCGAATTGTTCTATACAAGTGTTTAGAGATCCCTATCAATGTTGTGGCGTCCCACACATCGACCAGAATCCATAAACCACTCAATAAACCAATCAACACAATATAAAACAATTTTATATTCACTAACAAATACGCGCTCATATCTATTAATACTCTCAAAATTCCCACCAGAGCCAAGGTTATCGCCAACCTTCGCTCTGATACCACTGTAACAACCCGGGTTTTTCATACACGAAAAACCGGACCATTTGTGTTAAAGAAGAAGAGGTAGAAGAAGAAGAAACAGAAAATCAACAACAGAATCTCACATCGCAGCGGAATAAAATATAATATATACAAAACAGGTCTTTACTCAAACAGAAAAATATATCTGTTTATACAATATATTTACAGAATACATCATCAGAGTTCATCACATCAATGACATACATCCAAATACACAGCGGAACAATAAACAAATACAGAAGTACGTATCGCCATCCAGCTCGTCTCCTGAGCTCCACAGCTACAATCTGAACCTGTTTATCTCGGTCTGACCCGAGCATCATATAAAACAACACCCGAGTCAGTCTGGAAAACCAGCGTGAGAAAATCACACTCAAATTTATTATTAAAGTTTCAAAATCCTTTGAAAACAAAAGCATCTCGTAAGACCACGCCACAAATAAACATGTCGGGTTTTTACCTTACGATAGCTAAAACACTTTATATCAAAATCCTCTGATATTATAATAGTGTCTACAGAAAGTAAAATAGAATCTAGCTGAAATGCTTGCATCTCACATTTCAACAATAGTTGGGCACAATCAAAACCGTACAGGCACGTAGGGAGAATGGATTTCCAACGAATGACTAGGCACTGGGGTACCACCTGTCACAGTACGTGGCCTAGATCACAGTACCGAGGAGTACGCCCGCTCCCCTGCAACACAAGACCGGAATCATCCCTTACTGGATAATTCCAAGTAAAATCACCCCACGGTTGGGATCAGCAACCGCACCACTAAGCCGAAATAAAAGGGACATCTAGACAGGGATGACCTTACTCTCAAGTAGGTGCTACCCACGAAGCCTTGCTGCATAACCCCTGATTTTCAGTCATTCCCGGTTGATGAGGCTCGAGGCTAAACGATACCTTTATAGCACATATCCCTTAGAATGCCCATCGTCCACCTGACGATGTCACGAAAGCATTCGTCCATACAAGTCCGTTCCGGGTTCGAACGGAACCGAAGGCACTATTCCTACTACATCCATTTTGGAAATATCCTCAGGATTAGTAGCGACTAGCCCTTCAACTTCACAGCTCCATCTTCGACTCCGAACACGTTACACGAAACGTACAAACCGGATCGAAGTGGTATTCGAGTCTCCAGACCTAGAATCCCGGTATACGGAAACTCGATCCCGGTCTCTTCGAAACGATCAACGCATTTGGCCAATATTGATAGTCGGTTATTTAACTATCAATTAACATCCACAAGCAACCATCACAAAATAAATAATTTCCCACATTATTTATTTGCCCAAATATCTTTCCAAGATATATTTCCAAATTTTCAAAGCTCATTTGAAAACCATTTCAAACAGTTTCCGCTTACGGAATACATTTCCCAAATAATTATTTCCACTGAATCACCAAGTACAAAATACTTTTAATTTTAAAATAATTTAAAAACACCAAATATATTTTATAACATTGAAATTTTAAAACTACTTTAATACTTTATCAAAATATATATTTTAAGAATATTTAAAATAAAACCACTTTATAAATATAAGCTGACTTCCTCTTTAAAACATAATACCAAATTACTTTTTATATAATTACTACAATAATAGATTTTTGAAACTACTTACTTTAAAAAGTTAACATTTAAAAATAATCAATTTTCTAAAACATGCTTTTTAAAACATATTAAAACTTTTAACTTATATTTAAAACTACCTTGAAAACGTACTTGGCTATCCAGAGAAATACACTTCTCATTTCCATCCTTTAAAAATAAATCAACATTTATTTTAAACCAATTCACATCCCTTTATAAATTCCCACCTTGAATTTATATTTTCTAATATCCACTGATATTTTATTTTACTTTATAAACCCAGTTTATAAATTCCAAGATCTCATTTCTCTTCTAAAATTCCAATTTTAAACAACTAAATCAATTTCCAATTGATTTCCCAATTTACTCTACTTACTTTGAAATAAATTTCCTTTGCTACTTCATTTATTCCAAAATACATTAACCTTTAGATTTTTATTCCTTATTACGAGTTAAACCCCTTTTTACCAATATCAATTACAGATTTCCAAAACTCCTTATTTATTCTTTAATTAACTTTAATCCTTAATTTCAAAAATAACTTCTTTTATTCTTCAAATAATATCACTTAAGTATAAATTTTATTATCCCTTGTAGATTCAAAATCCCCTTATTTCATATTTGTTAAAATTCCAAATCACCTTATTTTTATTTCAATTCGTTATAAATTTTATCCCAATTCCTCGAATTATTTTACTTAAACTTTTATTCCTTTATTACTTTTCAAAAATTCAATTCCATAGATTTTATAATTTATTATACTGGACAATCCAAATCAACCACATCATCCAATATAAAATCATCACATGATATCAAATATTCAGAACACAGAATATTAAATAAATCTAATAATTTTGAGGAATCCAGTTGGATCCCTCCAACCTGTTTCCCTGCATCCACAGACGTTAGCACAATATAAAATACCAATTCCACTTCAAGGTGGAATATCGCGGTATATGGGATTTATATAAAATCATCCGCTATTATGCGGCGCATAGGGTCTCATCCGCTATATATTGCGGGAATATCAACTCCAATATATACATATGCCAATATATATATATATATTGGTATATACTACTATATATGATATAGCACATCCAAATCAATTCAACCATTCAATCAATTATTTAAATTTAAGCTAAAATTCAGCTGAGTGAGATTAACTCACCTTTGATTTTAGATTGGCAATCCATTACAAACCAGCTTGTTTCCATCAGGATTCAGACCTTGAATAAACAATTTATATGATCTTATTAATATTTGTACTTATTAAACAATTAATTTCCATTTACAATTTATTTTACTTTAATCTAGCTGATGATTCAAATTAAATGAATAAATTAAATTTTAAACTAATTTCCCTTTTGAATAACTCTTTGATAATTAAAATAAATTTTGAATAGGTTAACTTATCAAATATATCACTTAAAAGTTATATTAGTACATTCAAAAGGTGTAGATGTATATTTATTTCCTTTGAGACTATTTATCTACTTATACACCTTACTTACATAGATTTAGAATTCTATTGTTATATAAACTTTTCGATATTTAATATTTCCATATACGTACATATTTAACTGACTGAACAAAAAGCTTCTTATTTTACTTTACAATTATTCTTCAATCTGTACGTATATTTTTTTCTTCAAGTTTAAATAAAAGAAATGAATAAATAAACAAAATGAATCAAAATCGAATACCTCACTACAGACAACGTCATACCCTCGATCACGACCGCTCAGGAAAATCCACCAAAGTCTAAGCGTCGAGCCCGAGCTCGATCCCAATCGTCATCATAAATCAAGAATCTCAGCTCGTCAATGAACACCACCCATCGCAACTGCCGCCGTCCTCTACCATCGCGAAACCCTACCGCCAACTCGACCCACAACCATTATCGCGAAGACGAGCCCAGGTCATGAAATTTGCCAAGTCGCGAGCCTCCCTCAGATTTCCAGCTTGGACGAACAGCTAGAAATCGAGCTGCCCATCTCGAAACGGTCGCGATTTCTCTTCCATTTTCCTTGAACGAATTGCGAGACCCCTCCTCTTTCTTGATTCCGTTCATCTGATTTTTTTTTTTTTATTGAAAGAACTGCTTTCGAATGAATTGAAGAAGAGGGCGGGGGAAATTTCTGATCTTATTTTGTTTCGTCCCTCTATTTTTGTTTTTTTTAGAAGCCGGCTGAAGGATACAAAGAGAAGACGCGATGTATGTAGATGGAAGGTAGCTTCATAGAGAAGGGTGGCGATAGATACAGGCTAGGTCTGCTTATAGGGTGGCTAATGGATTTGAAATTTATATTATTATATCCAAAAATATCTCGTGGTCCATAATTCTAAACCCGAACCCAATTTAAATGCAACGACCGGCGTCCCTAGCGTTATATCGTTATTTTGAACACGTTGGAACAGGTTCCGAGGTCTAGTTCGACCATATGGGAAAGATAGCTTTTTGAATTCAGTTATTAAATAAATTATCGATATAAATTTCAACGCGTTTATATATCGTACGCTCACACAACAACTCCGATTGCTAAGAAAATTGAAATTCGATAAAATACAATATTATGGATCCAATGAAACTGGTTTCGTCGAATTCCGAGACTGTGCCTCAGAAGGCTATTTTTAAATTCAATTTAAATGATAAAATTTTCAAAACTGAACAAACCACTTTTAAATTGAATTTTAAAAGTTCTATTATCTTCAGTATTATCAATGTAAATTTTCTAAGCCTTTAAACTATTTTTAACGGGCTTAAAACTCCAGATTCAACATTTTACCCAACTTCCCATTTATTTGATTTAATAATTAAATTATTAAATAAATAGCGATATTTGAAATTCGAGTTAGAAATTCACTCTTGAATATTTAAAATCAATTAAATATTCCAATTTCAAATGTCCAAAATTCCGGGTCGTCACACCAATATACTATCACAAAATCAGAGTACCAGAGAATTTCAAAGCCGTGTAAAACACACAAAATCACAAAAATGTCTGAGAATCATAACGGTGGTAATAGGTTCGAACAAAGTCAAACTAGCAAAAATCGAAACTGTGGTGATCAAGGAGATACAAAGCCGCGAGTATCAAAACATCACCAAATCATACGAAGTCAACAAAATCAGAGGAATTATCAATCACCAAAACAAAATCGAATGGCTGAGAGAAAGATTTAACTATTTCCATAAATCATCAACAAAAATCATAATGAAACTCACGAATTAAAACAAGATAGAAATCATCTAAATTTAAATTAGATGTGAGTGAATATAACATCACTCACCTTTAATTGGAGCAGTCGCGAGCGAGAAACGAAAGTCGAAGCCGAAGCCCCAATTCGCCAGCAAAACGAACAAGGCAAAGACCTAAATCCAGTCGAGCAAGAATTGAAGAAGATCGAGCCAGATTCGCCAGAGAATCGAAAAATCGCCGAAGCCCTAATTTTGAGTCGCCATTTTTTTTCGTCTGTTTTTTTAATTAGGTTTTTCGAAAGAGAAAAATGAGGGGGCGGGTTCGTGTTTTTGTAGAGGAAAATCGTGGCATTAGGCATGGGTTAAGGCATGGCTGAGGTATGGTAGTTTTTTACTTTTATTTTTGTTTTTATTTATTAATAACTTAGGTTATTTATTTTGTAGATAAAATTTACTCCTTTTTGAACATCATTATCTATATTACATTCATTTTCATATATCATATCAAATTTTAAATTCAAATATATTCCTCATATTTTAAACTTGACAAATTCAAACAATTTCACAATTTAAATCAAAATTTAATTCAATTATCAATTTAAAATAGTTTAAAATTTTGGGATCGTTACACAAGAGGTGGCCAAGGGTGTGGTGAAGTGGTGAAGGCCATAGGAGCTCGGCTAGGTATATATAGGAAGTGTTGCTTGCATTTTTGTGCGGATCTTGCATCAAGGATGGCCATGGCCTGGTAGGTCAGAGGAGATGGAGGTGGTTTGCAGCTGGGAAAGATGGTGATGATGATGGAGGCTATAGGCCGAACATAGAAGGTGAAGCAAGGCAAGAATTTACACAAAACCAAGAAGAAAGATGGAAAAAGAGTGAAAACATTTACCAATTTTTTTCTCAGATGAAGTGAGGCCGAAATTTTGAGGTTGAGAAACTTTTTCTTACATGAAAAATGAGAAGAGAACGGCTGAAAGAAAGGAGATAGGGTCGGCTCAAAATAAATGCATGAGTTAGGAAATGAAAAGGTGAGAAAACAAAGAGTCTTAAGCAAACAAAAGGTCACAAACCTTTCAAATTTCTATTATTTCTTTTTGCAAATCTAAATACATGTAAAATACTGATAAATAAAGATAAAACTCAGAAATAAAAATAAATATATAAATAAATAATTAAATAGAATTTAAAATTAAGAAATAGCTTAAAAATGCAAACTAGGCTTTATAATTTAGAAATATATTCAATACACTTTGGAAAAATCTTATTATCACTTTAAAAATATTTAAAGGTCAAAACATATATAGTATAACCTAAATATACAAATTTAAGTATAATATCAAATAAAAATGTCATTTATATAAATTAAAAATAAAGAAAATTGTTAAATAACTCAATATACACACAATATTGAAAACAGTATAACTTTCACAATTTAAATCCAATTTCAACGAAACAAAAAGGAGTATTCATGATATTAAGTCTATTTTCATAATAAAAGATAAAATTCAAGAATTCAAATATTTAAATTTAAATTTAAAAGTCAAAGTTTGACCATATTGACCAAAATTCACAGTTCTGGAAAATACTCTATTTATTTATGTTTGGAATTATAATTCACATATAAATCAAAATTTATATTTAAAATAACAAAAATTATCCATTTTAATAAATAAAATAAAGTTTCTAAATCAGGAAATTCAATTTAAAATAATTAAAATACACAATTAAAATAATCACAAAATACAGGGTTGTTACACTCTCTCCCCCACTCAAATCTTTTCGTCCTCGAAAAGGAATGAGGTACGGAAAACCCAGAAAAAAATAGAATGGAATAGGATTAAGACAAGAAGATTAAAATTATACCTGATAACTGTTGTTACAGGTAAGTTTAACAAGGTGGAGAATAGGAATAGTTAGAAGGGAAAATAGGACGAAAGACAAGGATGAGCCATTAATTAAAATTGTTGGTTAAAGAGGTAAAAATATTTAAAACACTTTAAAATCCTTTAGAAAGGAAATAACTGATCAAAGTATCCTTTATATAATATTTTATCAAAATACTTTTATAACTCGATGTCCTAACAAGTTTATCCTCGTTCCTGCAGACTCTGGTAGTGCGTTGATCAGGCGCAAAGCTAGAATTCTCCAGGTACTTAGTAGACCTGTTTCAACACCCAGTGAAAATACTGGAAAAATTTTAAAAACGGATATGGAAAGTACAATCCAAAAAAAAACATGTCGATCATGGATCGCGAATACACAATGGTTACGCTTGGATCCCCCAGGAAACATCTGTACCCGTAGGCCGCCCCCCAACCTTGCGATTACGCCATGAAGACTGGTAGTACTGCAGATACACAATGGTTACGCCTGGATCTCCCAAGAAACATCCGTACCCTAGGCTCTCGCAGCCCCTACTGATTACGCTACCAAGCAACCCAATAGATCGCAGATACTCAATGGTTACACCTGGATCTCCCAGGAAACATCCGTACTCATAGGCCGCCCCCCAACCCTGCGATTACGCTATAAAGTCGCGCTCGTAAGACCATGGAGATTGCCATGGAATTCGATGGAAACTCGAGTATCATATCCGGAAAACCAAAAATCAGATAAATATCGATAGAATGAATCCACAATGTGGCCACAAAGCGGATATCAAGCGGAAAGCACTTTCCATATCTTTACTTCGAAAATATGTATCATATAGTACCTTTTCAAATCACTTTCAAATATCATACTTATATAAAGTCCATTATATATAAGATTTTATTTTCAAATCAGATACCTTTCCAAAATCAAAGGTATATCAAATCATACTTATATAGACTTTAATTATATAAGATTTCACTTTTCAAATTGAGTACCTTTTCAAATCCATAGTTTTCGAATCAACATCATACTTATACAAACCAATTTTCATATAATTTCGATAACTCCCAAATCAAGTATTTAGTAACACAAGGTTCTCAAATTTCAATTTGTTCAATATCAGTTCAGTTTCAAAATCATATACAATTCCACCAAATTATTTCTTCTTAATTTAAATATCTTCAGTTTCAAAGTTTCCAAAATAATAGGTTTGGAGAATAATCCAAGTTTCTAAATCAATATAATTTAAGTCAAACAATTCATTTCCAAAATCAATGGTTTTCAAAATCATCTTATACTTACATAAAGTTCATCTTATATAAGGATCAAAATTTTCAAAAATAAATTTCGTTGTACAAAGAGCTATATGGGATTGAACATCTTTGCTTACTAAAAGGTTTTGAGTTTAGAATAGTTTGTATACAAATTAGTTTGTGAAATAGTTTTGTACATAAAATAGTTTTGTAAAATAGTTTTGTATATAAAATAGAATAAAATAGTTTGTTTAAGAAAATAAAAGAAAAATAGTTAAAAAAAATGGTTTTAAATTGATAGTAGTTTTTCATAAAGGAAAAATTCAAATTAAATTACAAAGTTATCCAACCCAACAACTTCCAATTTCAGCGTCAAGTATATCAATGATATTAGAATATAAGATGTACATATGTCATCATTTCGCAACATTACATTCGGTCGCTCGCTCGATCACACAAGTTCGCTTTCGAACTAGTATTTGTAACGACCACGACTTTCTCTCCATAGAAAGTCGTATCGCTAATAAGAAAGAAAGGGATAGAAAGAGAAAAGAAGAGAAAGAAAGAACTAAACAATATCAGAATCTCACAGCGAAACGAAACAAAATATATTATATCACATAAATATTACATAGTATCATATACAACACTTATCAGAGTTACACAGATTCACATCATATACTAGACAGTTATAAACATCTGTCTAGTTATTACATCTCAATACAAACAAAGATCTAAACAAGATCAACACAGCGGAAACTACTATCTATATCTACAACGCTGAAGCCTCCTGCTCCATTGCTCCTCCACAATTCGTCAAGGCTAACCTGAATCCCTTGGCTACTCGTAAAAATTTGAGTACCCAAGAGTTTATAAAACAGAAATAAACAACTTGGGTCAGACATGGGTCTGGTGTGAGTAACAGGTTAAACTTGTTTAACTTCAAAACCTTTTGAAAGAAAAGGTATCACGTAAGACTTCCCACAAATAAACATGGGTAAGTTTTTACCTTACGCTAACCAAAACATTTGATAGGAAATTCGATTGTATTATAATAGGGTCTAGGGTTTTCAAGTAAAATACAGAAATAGCTGAAATGCTTACATCTCACATTTCAACATAGTTGGGCACAACTAATACGTACGGCACTTATTGGAGTTTGGATTCCATACAATGGCAGGGCTACCGGGGTACCGCCCGTCACAGTACGTGGCCTAGATCACCGTACCGAGGATCACTCCCAATCCCCTGCAACACAAGGCCGGAACATCCCTTACTGGATAATTCCCGCACAAGATACCTCACGGTTGGGATCAGCAACCGCACACACTAAGCCGAAATAAGAAGGGACTTCTAGACAGAGGTAATCTTGTCCTACTTGGGTGCTACCCACTAACCTTGCTGCACCTCCCCTGTTTTAGCCATTCCTGGTTTGTGAGGCTTGAGGTCACGATTACCTTTAAAAAAAGAACACATCACTTAGAATGCTCATCGTCCACCTGACGATGTGCTGAAAGCATTCAATCCATACAAGTTCGTTCCGGGTTCGAACGAAACCGAAGGCATTATCTCGTTACACTCGTTTTGGAATCACCCTCAGAGTTAACGACAATAACCCTTGCACTCTGAATCTTCATCTTCACTTGATTCACGACCTATCGTTAATTTGGATCGATGTGGTATTCGGGTCTCCAGACCTGGAAATCCGGTATACGGAAACCCGATCCCGGTCTCATCGAAATCCAAAGCGTATTTTTTTAAGGCCAAGTTGTTTTAAAGGTTAAAACAAATTCAATTCATTATCTTTATACACAAAGAAAGATAATTCACAACAGATAATCAACATTATCAGATAATCCATACAATTCAACTAACATCCATATCACACAGTATCACTTATCCCATATCTGAGATTTCAAACCATTCAAGACAATCAATATCATACATTCATATATAAGCAATGATCTAATCATCACACCATCTATAATTAATTTAAAATGAATTAAATTAATTACTTCATCTTTAAGTAAATTAAATTAATTACTTCCATCATTATCAATCTTGCTTAAATCACTATTAATTAATTATCAATCAATTAATCAATCATCATTCAATTATTCATTTTAATAAATCATCCTTGATTAATTAACATTTAATTACATTCAAGTAATTAACATTAAATTAATTTCACAAATTAATTATTCTTAACTACTTATAGTAATTAAGCTTTAATTACTTCATTAATTAATTAACTATGATTAATTACATTACCCTTAATTAATTACATTAATTAACCACTACATTTATTAATTTATTCCTTAATTAATCAATTCTTAATTACATCATTAATTTTATTAATTAATGATCCCTAATTACATTTTATTATTAATTACTGTATTTAAATTAATTACATCAAGTAATTAATCTTCAATTAAATCATAATTATTAATCACTCTTGATTAATCGCATTCAGTAATTAACTACCCTTAATTACTTCTTTAAATAAATTAATTACTCCTTAATTAATTATCTTTAATTAATCCCTTGATTAATTCCATTAAGTAATTAACTACCCTTAGTTACTCTATTAATTACATCAGTAATTATCCATTAATTACTTTCCCAAGTAATTATACTTTATTAAATTACATTAAGTAATTATACTTCACAAATCATTAAGTGATTTTCTTAAATTAATTAAACTTAATTAATTAATTTAAACTAATCAAATCAAACTCAATTAATTACAATGAGTAATTAATTCCTTAATTACTTCCCATTAAGTAATTATATTAACAATTTCACAAATGATTAACCTTAATTAATTAATCTACTTAATTATTAAAATTAATCACATTAATTGATTATTAAATAATCTTAAGTTAATGACCTTCATTAATAATTATTTAATTACTTTTCTTAAGTAATTAACTTAGATTAACCATTATTAAGATTTATATTAAAATTAATCACATTAATTGATTATTAAATAATCTTAAGTTAATGAGCTTCATTAATAATTATTTAATTACTTTTCTTAAGTAATTAACTTAGATTAACCATTATTAAATTTAAATTAATAAATCTTAATAACCAATTAATTAACCCTTAACTAATTTAATTAAACCTTAATTAATCAACTTAAACCCTTAATTACTAAATTTATTAATCCAAATCATAAATTAATTAAATTGATTAATTAGCTTTTAATTACCTTAATAATTTAATTTATCCCAAATCATTAAATCTTAATTTACTTTAAGATAAAACATTCTTCTTATTAAGTACTTAATTATTATTTACAAATGCATTTGAAAACATTTTACTTTGAATTTACTTTTAAATTCCATTTCAAATTAAGATTTAAAATGATTTAACTTATCAAAATTTAAAACAATTTAAAAACCTTTTTAAGTCACATGTTAAGAAACACTTATCTTATAAAGGGAATTTACAAGAGTTTTAAAACCATATTCAATTTAAATATAATCACTTTTTAAAATATACTTTAACATTTAAAGTTGTTTAAACACTTTAATTTGATAAAACTTTATTTTATTTTAAACTAGAATACCAATTTAGATTTGAATCTATACTTAAACTATTTTTTAAAACTTGTTTAAATCCTGCTTTTCATTTAAAATTTCATTTTAAAAATTTTGAACAGACAGGTTTCTAAAACCTGTAATCCAACAATGACCCGAGCCAGATCTAAAATGACTTCGAGTCCATTCTTCCATTACTTCGAGCAACTCACGCAAGAAACTCGAGACCGACCCGAGCACAATGCTTCTTCTCCACTCAAACAAAACCAGACACACGCTCGATCACCGTGCACATGCACGGTGGCTCCGACCACCTATGGTCAACGTCGCGATCTTCCCAAAGTCGGCGACCGCATCCTCTAATGATCCAAACCTAAACTTCTTCGATCCTTACTCAAAATCGAATTCGAGGTACTCAATCAACCTGGAACTAAAAACCCCACACCTGAAAACCCCTCGAATCCACGATGCTGATCACAAGAGCACCTGAGCCTCCAGCCACAACTTCGCCAACCTCCATGCTACCGATTCCCAGAGTTTGGTTGAACTCGAACCACTAGGGTTGCCGAGATGAACAAATTTCCGACCACCATATAAACTAGGGTTAAAAACAATATCGACCTCCTACCATCGCCACAGTGCTTTGATCTACCGCCTGGCATTTTTCCCAAACTCCTCTATTACTCCACTACCATCAGTGATGACGCCATCCTCTCCGATCATGTAGATCACCAGAAATTACCCACAACCCAATTTCTGTTCAACTCAGAAATGCATACCCAAAACTAAATTAAAATTTATGATTTCTCTTCCAAAAATCATGGTTTTTGATTGTATTTTAGATCATATGCTTGAAACAAGAAAATAGGATGTTTGGGTTTTTACTCTTCTTGAGCTTGAACTGTTGTTTTGAATTACAGAGCACATTTAAATTTTAATTTATTTAAATCAAATTTTAAACTTTACTTCTTGATCAAACAAACAAATTTTATTTAGATCTTAAGTCCTAACAACAATGGGTTCAGGTGAATATGAATTTGATCACAAAACTTGAGCATGAAACTGTAAACAGAGATACACAAATTCAACAGCCATGCACTCATAAATACATCCAGATAATTCACTTATAAAATCACACAAACATATTTGGCTTCAGATATTTATCATGTAACCTTATTTCCATATACTTAAAATTTTAAAAATGATGTTACTCACAGATTTGAGAAGGCAGAGTAGAGCATCTAATTGTTAACAGCATACACACTATAAATTTCACATCAGATTCTCATTTATATTTGCAATACTTATTCATTTCAATTATATTAGCATGCAAATCCTATTTTACTTTGTTTTAAAAGTTACTCACCAGGCATAAACAGAGACAGAGCAGGGTAGTTTAGCTTTTGAAAACTGGAATTGACTTAAGACTGGAATGCCTCATTGATTTAAAAACTGGAGTTGCTGGAACTTTAGATTGCTTTAAATCTACATGCATGTTGGCTTCCAGGTTGAAAAATGACTGCAAGCAGTTTGAATTGCTTCCAGAGTTGAAAAGAATGCAGCAGTTGTTCAGATTGAAGAAAATGTTGCAGGCTTTGTTTTCATTTAGATAGTGAATTACAGGTTGTTTTGGAGATTGAGGGATTTGATTACTAATTGAAGAATGATATAGGCTTTCAGACTTGAAAAGAAAACAGGCTTATGAAGAAATGAATTACAGGGATTTAGTGTTTTGGTTTTGAGTAGTTGGTTATTGATTAATTTTGAGAGGAAGATCAAATTACAGATTATTGAAAATTTGTCTCAGGCTGAAAACTTAGAGAATGGGAAAATAAGGGAAGAAATAGAGGAGAGTTATATGCTTATATAAGTTAATTGGTAGTTTATTAAAAATAAAAGAAAAATAAAACTAAAATTTGACATTTGTCACATTGAGTAGTTAATAAATTAACACATGTTAAAATGAAGCCTTAGGATAATGACACTTGTCATTTAAGTAATTACTCATATTTCTATTTATTTTAAAAGTAAATAAAAAGCCCTTTTCTTATTTATTTAAACTTAAGTAAAATATATCTTAACCAATTAAAAGATTTATCTAAAGTATATTTAAAACTAAAATGTTATTTATTTAAATAACTTTGAAAAGTACAGATTAAACTAAATCTAAATTTCCTATTTACCAAAGCTTCTATTTACAATATATATAAATAAATATATATATTCAAATAGAAATATCTTATTAACTTTTAAAAGATAAAATTCACCAATTAAATACTTATTTAATCAGATTATTAAATTAAATTCAAATCTTATTATCAAAGATCATCCATATCAATTTAATTATTCAACAGATTATTAAATTGATATTGTTAAAATTTCCGGGATATTACATTCCTTCCCCCTTAAAATAATTTCGTCCCCGAAATTTAAACAAAGGTAATTTAATAATCTTATTAAAGATTTTAATTTAAAACACAAGCATATACTATCATCCATATTCTAACAACCATAGCAACCAATTTATCCAAACAATCACTTCTAACTATTCAGACAAAAGTCTGGATAGAATTCCTCGAGTTTCCCTAAGTATATATATATATACCGGGATACTCGCTCTACAAACAATCTAAACTACTAAGCTATAGATCTCCTACTCATATAGACCTATAGAACTAAACAGGATATCAGACTACAGACGAGTCTGACTTAACTACCAAACTTCCTGAACTGCTGATTTCAAAAACCAGAAATAGATCAAACACGTACTCCCTCAGAGATACGTAAAACACAATGAATTCCAGTTATCCAAACTGACAATTCAATTTAGAAGTCCAAATACTTATCCAAGTCAGAATACAGAAGAGATCCAAAACACAACTCTACTCCACAATTCCGTAGATTTCCAAACTTACTTCTCCTATCCAGAGATACACTCCAAAACTGCTTCTGTTGCACCACGCTGATCTGAGGTAGAATGAAAATGCTGATGAAGAACACAAGCACAACTGGACAACACATCACAAAAAATGGTTCAACAGATCCATAAAAGAAACTCAGATACTCCATCAAACTTGAGCCGCTTCACCAACTCTATCTCTAGAAATCATCCTTCAACTAGGCTGAACCACCGGTATCACTCCTGGAATTCAGTCGATAAGAAAACTCAATCTTCAGATGCGGACAATCTTCCGACTTCCTGAAGACATCCAGAAAAACTTCAATAACCCAAGAGAGCACTCACACAATCGCAAGTCACTTTTGCGATCAACTCAACCTATTTCCAAAGAAAAACTGTTCCTCTTTACACAATCCGAACAGCTCATACTTAACTATCCAATCCATCGAAGAAATGGATTTACTCTTACTACTTCTGAACTTCACCTTCAGAAAAACTGCTCATCCAGAAAACTTCCTGCCATCACAGAATACTCTGAGCTGCACTGCTGACACTGATGCCAAGGACTTCCTATTCCAAAGATCTTCGAGAAACTCGAACTCCAAACCAAACAGAAACACCATGCTGAACTCAGCCACAACACCGAAGCATACACACTTCCTTAATCTTGTTCCAAAGAAAACATCTTCGGGAACATCCATCGTCACTGTATCTCATCATACAGCTACTATTACCTGAGGTATCAAGGTACCATCCCTCGCTTCTGTTCAACCGACAGATCCAACCTTACTCATCCAAACTTCAAAGATAAACTCCGAACCTTTAAAAGGTTTCCTTCAGAGATCGATGAAATCCTTTACCATAGCAAAGCTTACTTGAGACGGTATTAGGTCTACAGTCTCGACAGATACACTTCCAACCTCAATACTCAGACTCCAACCATTGGTAGTCGTGTTACACACACCACTACCCTATCTACCTTTATATCCTATATTGGAAAACCCGAACAGGTAACCCAACAAATAGGTAGAAATATATATATATATTTAAAATGGTACTTTTTATATAGAAATTATTTCTGGGTAAAATTATTTCATTTACCTCTTTAAAACAATATTGTGTCCGTTGGCCTGGTTCAAGTGTTTAGAGATCCCTATCAATAACGTTAGCTACTCGTATTGACCAGAATCCATATACCACTCAACCGATCAATTAACACAATATAAAACCATTTTATATAACTAACAAATACGCGCTCTCATATATATATATATACACTCGGACTCAAACAGGTTGCTACAGATCCTATTTCTAATGAACAATCCTTCCGAACCTAGGTATTCACTCAACCTAGCGCTCTGATATTCACTTAACCAATAGCTTAGGTATTCGCTCAACCTGGCTCTGATACCACTGTAACGACCACGACTTTCTCTCCATAGAAAGTCGTATCGCTAATAAGAAAGAAAGGGATAGAAAGAGAAAAGAAGAGAAAGAAAGAACTAAACAATATCAGAATCTCACAGCGAAACGAAACAAAATATATTATATCACATAAATATTACATAGTATCATATACAACACTTATCAGAGTTACACAGATTCACATCATATACTAGACAGTTATAAACATCTGTCTAGTTATTACATCTCAATACAAACAAAGATCTAAACAAGATCAACACAGCGGAAACTACTATCTATATCTACAACGCTGAAGCCTCCTGCTCCATTGCTCCTCCACAATTCGTCAAGGCTAACCTGAATCCCTTGGCTACTCGTAAAAATTTGAGTACCCAAGAGTTTATAAAACAGAAATAAACAACTTGGGTCAGACATGGGTCTGGTGTGAGTAACAGGTTAAACTTGTTTAACTTCAAAACCTTTTGAAAGAAAAGGTATCACGTAAGACTTCCCACAAATAAACATGGGTAAGTTTTTACCTTACGCTAACCAAAACATTTGATAGGAAATTCGATTGTATTATAATAGGGTCTAGGGTTTTCAAGTAAAATACAGAAATAGCTGAAATGCTTACATCTCACATTTCAACATAGTTGGGCACAACTAATACGTACGGCACTTATTGGAGTTTGGATTCCATACAATGGCAGGGCTACCGGGGTACCGCCCGTCACAGTACGTGGCCTAGATCACCGTACCGAGGATCACTCCCAATCCCCTGCAACACAAGGCCGGAACATCCCTTACTGGATAATTCCCGCACAAGATACCTCACGGTTGGGATCAGCAACCGCACACACTAAGCCGAAATAAGAAGGGACTTCTAGACAGAGGTAATCTTGTCCTACTTGGGTGCTACCCACTAACCTTGCTGCACCTCCCCTGTTTTAGCCATTCCCGGTTTGTGAGGCTTGAGGTCACGATTACCTTTAAAAAAAGAACACATCACTTAGAATGCTCATCGTCCACCTGACGATGTGCTGAAAGCATTCAATCCATACAAGTTCGTTCCGGGTTCGAACGAAACCGAAGGCATTATCTCGTTACACTCGTTTTGGAATCACCCTCAGAGTTAACGACAATAACCCTTGCACTCTGAATCTTCATCTTCACTTGATTCACGACCTATCGTTAATTTGGATCGATGTGGTATTCGGGTCTCCAGACCTGGAAATCCGGTATACGGAAACCCGATCCCGGTCTCATCGAAATCCAAAGCGTATTTTTTTAAGGCCAAGTTGTTTTAAAGGTTAAAACAAATTCAATTCATTATCTTTATACACAAAGAAAGATAATTCACAACAGATAATCAACATTATCAGATAATCCATACAATTCAACTAACATCCATATCACACAGTATCACTTATCCCATATCTGAGATTTCAAACCATTCAAGACAATCAATATCATACATTCATATATAAGCAATGATCTAATCATCACACCATCTATAATTAATTTAAAATGAATTAAATTAATTACTTCATCTTTAAGTAAATTAAATTAATTACTTCCATCATTATCAATCTTGCTTAAATCACTATTAATTAATTATCAATCAATTAATCAATCATCATTCAATTATTCATTTTAATAAATCATCCTTGATTAATTAACATTTAATTACATTCAAGTAATTAACATTAAATTAATTTCACAAATTAATTATTCTTAACTACTTATAGTAATTAAGCTTTAATTACTTCATTAATTAATTAACTATGATTAATTACATTACCCTTAATTAATTACATTAATTAACCACTACATTTATTAATTTATTCCTTAATTAATCAATTCTTAATTACATCATTAACTTTATTAATTAATGATCCCTAATTACATTTTATTATTAATTACTGTATTTAAATTAATTACATCAAGTAATTAATCTTCAATTAAATCATAATTATTAATCACTCTTGATTAATCGCATTCAGTAATTAACTACCCTTAATTACTTCTTTAAATAAATTAATTACTCCTTAATTAATTATCTTTAATTAATCCCTTGATTAATTCCATTAAGTAATTAACTACCCTTAGTTACTCTATTAATTACATCAGTAATTATCCATTAATTACTTTCCCAAGTAATTATACTTTATTAAATTACATTAAGTAATTATACTTCACAAATCATTAAGTGATTTTCTTAAATTAATTAAACTTAATTAATTAATTTAAACTAATCAAATCAAACTCAATTAATTACAATGAGTAATTAATTCCTTAATTACTTCCCATTAAGTAATTATATTAACAATTTCACAAATGATTAACCTTAATTAATTAATCTACTTAATTATTAAAATTAATCACATTAATTGATTATTAAATAATCTTAAGTTAATGACCTTCATTAATAATTATTTAATTACTTTTCTTAAGTAATTAACTTAGATTAACCATTATTAAGATTTATATTAAAATTAATCACATTAATTGATTATTAAATAATCTTAAGTTAATGAGCTTCATTAATAATTATTTAATTACTTTTCTTAAGTAATTAACTTAGATTAACCATTATTAAATTTAAATTAATAAATCTTAATAACCAATTAATTAACCCTTAACTAATTTAATTAAACCTTAATTAATCAACTTAAACCCTTAATTACTAAATTTATTAATCCAAATCATAAATTAATTAAATTGATTAATTAGCTTTTAATTACCTTAATAATTTAATTTATCCCAAATCATTAAATCTTAATTTACTTTAAGATAAAACATTCTTCTTATTAAGTACTTAATTATTATTTACAAATGCATTTGAAAACATTTTACTTTGAATTTACTTTTAAATTCCATTTCAAATTAAGATTTAAAATGATTTAACTTATCAAAATTTAAAACAATTTAAAAACCTTTTTAAGTCACATGTTAAGAAACACTTATCTTATAAAGGGAATTTACAAGAGTTTTAAAACCATATTCAATTTAAATATAATCACTTTTTAAAATATACTTTAACATTTAAAGTTGTTTAAACACTTTAATTTGATAAAACTTTATTTTATTTTAAACTAGAATACCAATTTAGATTTGAATCTATACTTAAACTATTTTTTAAAACTTGTTTAAATCCTGCTTTTCATTTAAAATTTCATTTTAAAAATTTTGAACAGACAGGTTTCTAAAACCTGTAATCCAACAATGACCCGAGCCAGATCTAAAATGACTTCGAGTCCATTCTTCCATTACTTCGAGCAACTCACGCAAGAAACTCGAGACCGACCCGAGCACAATGCTTCTTCTCCACTCAAACAAAACCAGACACACGCTCGATCACCGTGCACATGCACGGTGGCTCCGACCACCTATGGTCAACGTCGCGATCTTCCCAAAGTCGGCGACCGCATCCTCTAATGATCCAAACCTAAACTTCTTCGATCCTTACTCAAAATCGAATTCGAGGTACTCAATCAACCTGGAACTAAAAACCCCACACCTGAAAACCCCTCGAATCCACGATGCTGATCACAAGAGCACCTGAGCCTCCAGCCACAACTTCGCCAACCTCCATGCTACCGATTCCCAGAGTTTGGTTGAACTCGAACCACTAGGGTTGCCGAGATGAACAAATTTCCGACCACCATATAAACTAGGGTTAAAAACAATATCGACCTCCTACCATCGCCACAGTGCTTTGATCTACCGCCTGGCATTTTTCCCAAACTCCTCTATTACTCCACTACCATCAGTGATGACGCCATCCTCTCCGATCATGTAGATCACCAGAAATTACCCACAACCCAATTTCTGTTCAACTCAGAAATGCATACCCAAAACTAAATTAAAATTTATGATTTCTCTTCCAAAAATCATGGTTTTTGATTGTATTTTAGATCATATGCTTGAAACAAGAAAATAGGATGTTTGGGTTTTTACTCTTCTTGAGCTTGAACTGTTGTTTTGAATTACAGAGCACATTTAAATTTTAATTTATTTAAATCAAATTTTAAACTTTACTTCTTGATCAAACAAACAAATTTTATTTAGATCTTAAGTCCTAACAACAATGGGTTCAGGTGAATATGAATTTGATCACAAAACTTGAGCATGAAACTGTAAACAGAGATACACAAATTCAACAGCCATGCACTCATAAATACATCCAGATAATTCACTTATAAAATCACACAAACATATTTGGCTTCAGATATTTATCATGTAACCTTATTTCCATATACTTAAAATTTTAAAAATGATGTTACTCACAGATTTGAGAAGGCAGAGTAGAGCATCTAATTGTTAACAGCATACACACTATAAATTTCACATCAGATTCTCATTTATATTTGCAATACTTATTCATTTCAATTATATTAGCATGCAAATCCTATTTTACTTTGTTTTAAAAGTTACTCACCAGGCATAAACAGAGACAGAGCAGGGTAGTTTAGCTTTTGAAAACTGGAATTGACTTAAGACTGGAATGCCTCATTGATTTAAAAACTGGAGTTGCTGGAACTTTAGATTGCTTTAAATCTACATGCATGTTGGCTTCCAGGTTGAAAAATGACTGCAAGCAGTTTGAATTGCTTCCAGAGTTGAAAAGAATGCAGCAGTTGTTCAGATTGAAGAAAATGTTGCAGGCTTTGTTTTCATTTAGATAGTGAATTACAGGTTGTTTTGGAGATTGAGGGATTTGATTACTAATTGAAGAATGATATAGGCTTTCAGACTTGAAAAGAAAACAGGCTTATGAAGAAATGAATTACAGGGATTTAGTGTTTTGGTTTTGAGTAGTTGGTTATTGATTAATTTTGAGAGGAAGATCAAATTACAGATTATTGAAAATTTGTCTCAGGCTGAAAACTTAGAGAATGGGAAAATAAGGGAAGAAATAGAGGAGAGTTATATGCTTATATAAGTTAATTGGTAGTTTATTAAAAATAAAAGAAAAATAAAACTAAAATTTGACATTTGTCACATTGAGTAGTTAATAAATTAACACATGTTAAAATGAAGCCTTAGGATAATGACACTTGTCATTTAAGTAATTACTCATATTTCTATTTATTTTAAAAGTAAATAAAAAGCCCTTTTCTTATTTATTTAAACTTAAGTAAAATATATCTTAACCAATTAAAAGATTTATCTAAAGTATATTTAAAACTAAAATGTTATTTATTTAAATAACTTTGAAAAGTACAGATTAAACTAAATCTAAATTTCCTATTTACCAAAGCTTCTATTTACAATATATATAAATAAATATATATATTCAAATAGAAATATCTTATTAACTTTTAAAAGATAAAATTCACCAATTAAATACTTATTTAATCAGATTATTAAATTAAATTCAAATCTTATTATCAAAGATCATCCATATCAATTTAATTATTCAACAGATTATTAAATTGATATTGTTAAAATTTCCGGGATATTACAGTATTGTTCATTCGACTTCCCTAATATGGACTTCGATATGGTTTCTCAACTAGAAGCCATCAGTCTGCTTGCATAGCCATATACTATGACAGAGAATTCTAGAATCGAGCCCAAAAATCCATATCAAATATTCGCCATCAATAATCAAATGAAAAATCCTAACACGAAATGGTGTAATTCACCTCGAACTTGTGTACTCAAACTTGGATCAATTTAATTATGCGAATAAAACAGCATACATACAACTTATGTATCTATTCCAACTTTTTAAATATATAGTTTCATAAAGATGTTACTAAGTTAAACATTTAGACTAAATTTTATTCAAATTATTTTAAAGACAAATTCTTTCCAAAACATTTCAAATCTAAATTTCATATTAAAAAAAATTCAAAATAGCCTTATTCATTTACTTAACAAGACAGGTTCAACTTATTTAAATCATATTACTACATATTTTAAACATAAATACCAAACTTATATACTTTATACTTTTCAAAATTACTTAGCTTTGAAAAGTTAACCTTGATTTGGAAGTACTCAAACCTTCAAAATAGTCGAAGAAATCATATTTCAATCCAAGAGTTGGAAATCACCAACAAATCAGTAAATCAATTCCAAAAGATAGGGTTATATCAAATCAAATCCAAAACTCAAGGACTGAACACCGGCTCATTTCAAATTGTTCAAATATATATAGATATATCTTTCGAATATCATATCACACTTCAGAATTTTAAATCAAAATTTGTTTCACAAATCAATCGCATAGCAAAGCTACCGAAGTGGCCTCTCCCCCACTCAGAAACTCGAAAATCAATGTCGATGATGCATGCATTCATCACCGAAATTATTTTCCAGCGACATAAGTGGGTTCTGGACTTCTATTTTCTCAAACTTCTTTTGAAATTTCTTCAAAATCATTTGAAACTCATTAAAATCATTTGAAACATTTCATATTTGGAAAAATACTTTCAAATCATATTATTTATTATTTCAAAATCTTAAAACCAGTTCCAAAATGTTGGTGTTCAATCACTCAAATTCAGATTCAAAACCTTCAGTTATAAATCATTCTATATGAAACCATTTCTTATATAAATTTCAAATTTTCAAATCCATTCAAAACTTCAAATTCTCAATTTTAAAATGGTATATAATCCTTATCGAAAACATTTCACCTTTATATAAACATATGGTCATCCTTATCAAAATAACAACTTCGATGAATGCACAAATTCAAAATAAAATCAACATAAATTTCCAAGGAGTGAATCAAGGATGGATTTCAAAACAAAACGGAGATTCAAATTTAGAGGGACTCTAATCAAATAGAATTCTGATTCAAAGATAAGCACAAACGAAGATAAGATCATCAAATTACCAAATAGAAGATGGATAAGCTTATATAAATCGTGGGCGACCTTAATAGGGTCAACCGTGACTTCAGGAATATAATCGATGCGAAATTCTAAGGCAAATCGACCTTCGATCGCCAGAGATAGAATCTAAATATAGCAGAAGATAGAAAACATAGTAAACCGAGGATATAGAAATCTCCGATGAATCAATGCCAATTGTAAAGGAGTTTCACCCCTTTACAAATCGTTCAAAGTTTGGCGGAATCGCCGGTCTTTATAGAGGTCATTCAAAGTGGAGTTATGGAATGCTCCAAAAATCAAAAGAATACAATTAGGGGAGACATGAATGGATTTCAGAACAAGTGGGAGCGTTCCAAAATTCAAAGGAATCCTAATCGAAGAAATCCCAACTAAGATAGAAGTCCAGAATTTTAAGGAAATCCTAATCAAAGAAATTACTAACAAGGTGGATACGAAAGGGATAAAGTCCAGAAAATTTTCTTTCAAAACAAGAAAATTTTATATCAAAATAATCTTTAAAAATCCTTTAAAAATCATTTGTAAATCATTTTATACTTCGAAAATACGTTCTCTCACAAAGGAATGATTTTGAGATCGATTTCACTCATTCTAGGGTATTTCTACCCTATCTCTAATGAGTTTTTGCTCCACGGGCTAAGGTTTGCCTAAAACCAAAGCTCTGATACCAAATGTAACGACCCACTATTTTGGACCATTCAAACCGACAATAATCCACACATGTCTGACTTGAATAATTCAGAATAACAGATTGTAATAAAATTTGGAGCAAATAAAATCAAATACAGAATCAGAGACACAGAAATATCAGAATAACTCGCAACGGAAATTAAAATACCATAGTAGTTCATGAAGCTAGTATAACAAACTCTCAAAACAAAATACATAATATCAGTTTGAAAACATATACAATAGAAATCTCAAATACATAGAAGTTTATAATACCAGAGCTGGAATAAAACAATTGAAACTGAAATGGATAGATAACTAGATAAGCAGAATCTCCAACGATTCCTAGCTCCAGAAAGAGATCCAAAGCTAAGCTGTAAATACTCAGGCCGACCCGAGCGTAAAGCAAAATACAAAACACTCGAGTCAGGACAATATATACTTATATAATGTAAACCAACTCAAGTGAACTGTAGCAGTAATGCATAATAACTTAAAGGATGCTTGGGATCGCCCATCCTCTAAGGATCAGTTAAACCATAAATTAAATACATCCCGTGGTTAAAATTTCAAAATTGGTATTTTATACTTATAAATCAAATATCATTTCAAAATTCAATATCATTTCAAATCCATTTCAAGATATCCAAATATTCAAATCAAAATATTCCAATTAAACCATTTCAAAAATGAAATTATTATATTTAATATTCAAATATTCAATTCTTAAAATTTTAGTCTTTTCACAATTCATTTATTCACTTAAATTTATTAGAATGGTGAAATTTCAACTTTCGCAGCACTTAGAAAATGCTACGGAAAGTTATGTTTAAAAACAATTCAGTTAGCAAAAGACAGCATTTAAAAATGCTGTAATAGGTTTAGATTTCAAATAAAACTTTAGTTAAATTCAACAACTACAGCACTTACAAAGTGCAGTAACAGCCCTAAGTTCATTTTAGCCATTTAGTTCATTTATATCAATTACAGCCTTTACAAAATGTTGTAATATCCTTTATATTAGAAATGATAGCATTTCAAAAAGGCTGCCAATTAAAATTCAAGAATTTAAATACAATTTAATAACCAATTAAATTTTAATTTTAATCATTTTAACTTATAAAATCATATAATTTTACACTTTAAAACAATCATTGAAATACCGTTATATTTATGATTTTATAAAGTTAAATTTACATTCAAAATCAAATTTAATAATAACTTTACTTATTAAATTCCAGCATTAATTTCTTTTCTTCATAATTAAATATTTTAACTTAACATTTAAGTTTATATTTCAAAATATAACCTATTTTCATTTTATTTACTTAATTAAAAATTCACATTTTTACAAAATTCACAAATTTCCAATTTAAGTTATATTTCAAAATACAACTTAAATATCCATTTATTTCATATTTTATTTATACAAAAAATCATTAACACTTTATAAAAATCATTTAATTTCATTTTAAATCAAAATTGTCATACTTTCTTACTTTACATAAATTCTATTTATAAACAAAATCATAAATTCAAAATTAACTTATATTTCAAATTCCACTTCACCATTTACTTAATTCACTTATTTAATTTATAGAAAATCACTAATATTTTATAAAAATAATTTCTAATTAAATTTAAATCAAAATATCATAATATTTACATTTTTTATATACTTTAAAATTTAGAAAAATGTTTAACCACAGTCTGTATAAAAAATTTCTAACTTAAATAAAATGATACGAATAATATATCATTTCAATCCGTAATTTTCAAAGGAAAATCCGGGTTTTATCATTTCAAACCCGCAATCCCAAGTTAAATGAAATAAATAAAAATCGTTCAAGCCTATCATTTCAGCCCATAACGATTTTTCCCTATTCTAAAGTCCATTCGGGTATGTATCATTTCAACCCATAGTGATTCTAATCTACAGGGAACATGTAGTGTGATAAATTGATATAAATAAATAGAATAGCATTATATAATAGTAATAGATGATATGACAGGTGAATAAACAGGGTGATCAACATATAAATAATATCACAGTCAAGTATAATATGATAATATGAACTATAGATTCACAAGATGTCAATTTACTACTTATATAAGTACGGAATGTCTGGTGAGAAATACTCACCTCTACAAGCTGGAGATAACCGATTCAGACACACAAACAAATACCCGGAAAGCACGAAGGCACGACTATGAATCAAGTGTGGGAGAGCCAAAGTAGTTGTCTTGTGCATATGAAACAAAACAATACATATAACATGAATTTCAACCTAAAATATGACATTAAACAAGCTAGAATTAAGGAACAACAATTAATCAAACACTTGCACTTGCTTTCACAAATCTCATGCTCGACCTATATGATGATAAGGCACTGCCATAGGGTGTATTTGGTCAGGTATGGGTCAGGTATGGTCGGCCTAGCAAGGGTAGTGAAGGTATGGAAGTTGTTTGGGTGATTAATGGCATAAATGTACAAACACAAGGCAAAGGTGCATTTTGATGTAACAACAAGTCACGGCTATGGCTTTATGTGGCACGGCCAGACCTGCTGGAGGCTAGGGGATGGTGTGGAAGTGGCTTTGGGTCAGGTAGGTGCTGGTGGAAGTGATTCAAGAGGTGGCCAAGGGTGTGGTGAAGTGGTGAAGGCCAAAGGAGCTCGGCTAGGCATATATAGGAAGTGTTGCTTGCATTTTTGTGCGGATCTTGCATCAAGGATGGCCATGGCCTGGTAGGTCAGAGGAGATGGAGGTGGTTTGCAGCTGGGAAAGATGGTGATGAAGGTGGTGATGATGATGGAGGCTATAGGCCGATCATAGAAGGTGAAGCAAGGCAAGAATTTACACAAAACCAAGAAGAAAGATGGAAACAGAGTGAAAACATTTACCAATTTTTTTCTCAGATGAAGTGAGGCCGAAATTTTGAGGTTGAGAAACTTTTTCTTACATGAAAAATGAGAAGAGAATGGCTAAAAGAAAGGAGATAGGGTCGGCTCAAAATGAATGCATGAGTTAGGAAATGAAAAGGTGAGAAAACAAAGAGTCTTAAGCAAACAAAAGGTCACAAACCTTTCAAATTTCTATTATTTCTTTTTGCAAATTTAAATACATGTAAAATACTGATAAATAAAGATAAAACTCAGAAATAAAAATAAATATATAAATAAATAATTAAATAGAATTTAAAATTAAGAAATAGCTTAAAAATGCAAACTAGTCTTTATAATTTAGAAATAAATTCAATACACTTTGGAAAAATCTTATTATCACTTTAAAAATATTTAAAGGTCAAAACATATATAGTATAACCTAAATATACAAATTTAAGTATAATATCAAATAAAAATGTCATTTATATAAATTAAAAATAAAGAAAATTGTTAAATAACTCAATATACACACAATATTGAAAACAGTATAACTTTCACAATTTAAATCCAATTTCAACGAAACAAAAAGCAGTATTCATGATATTAAGTCTATTTTCATAATAAAAGATAAAATTCAAGAATTCAAATATTTAAATTTAAATTTAAAAGTCAAAGTTTGACCATATTGACCAAAATTCACAGTTTTGGAAAATACTCTATTTATTTATGTTTGGAATTATAGTTCACATACAAATAAAAATTTATATTTAAAATAACAAAAATTATCCATTTTAATAAATAAAATAAAGTTTCTAAATCAGGAAATTCAATTTAAAATAATTAAAATACACAATTAAAATAATCACAAAATACAGGGTTGTTACACTGTTCAAATAAACAAAAAACATAGTTCATAAATTCATAATCACACATTAAACTGTCTAAAAAGTAGAAAAAATCCAAATGCCAAAATAAAAGGTACATAATATCAACTATGGAAATACCATGCCGAACTCCTAAAAGCACCTATTTAACCACTCAGATAGATCAAAAGAGTTATATACTCTTTGTTCCATGCAATTGTAAACCATACAGCATCTCCAACCACCTTATGTTCATCGGCACTACACTATGAAAAAGCTTCTGCATTCACCGCAAACTCGACAAAAACCCTCCATGCATCAATCCCTAATGGTTTGAAGCGAACCAAGTCTGTGGGATTTATAGAAAATATTTCACCTTCCACAACCACTTCTCCCTCCTTATACCAACAACAACTTGTTACTATTATGGTTTGATTGCCTTACGAAGTTAAGAAAACAAATGATTTTACCGAAAGACGATGATTTGATTAACCAAAAACATATTTATTTAGAATTATTTTTTAATTTACCCTCCTTGCGTCAGGTTCATTCGTGCGTGCATCAACACCGTTTTGGTCGGACTGTAGTTGTTAAAAATTAAAGTAAACTGATGTTTCATAGAGATTAGTAGAATATGGTACTGCTCAAAATAAATTTTATTATTACCTCACAGAGTAAGTTGACTTTGGCTTCTAATGCTCTTATTTTTTCTTTAAGTGAACGCACTATTGTGCTACTGTGTGATTCGGCTTTTAACTTAGAAGATGTAACTCTAGTCCCAAGTCCTTTTAGTCTACCTGGTCGATCTGCCCCTAGAATACGTGAAAGAGCATCATCTTTTACAGATTGATTCATTGTCTTCGATTGTGACTCATTGAATTGTTGAATTTTTTTTCTTAAAAAAATTAATGCAATGTTAGTTAATATGTCAATAATAACATGCACGTAAAATGCATAATAATTATAATTAATTTTACGATCGAGTCTTCAACAACTTTATTTGTTGGATTTTCGTTTTTATTCATATGTCCTTTTTTCCCATAACATTGCTCTAGTAACTTCTTGTTCAGTGTATTCTTGCTTTTGTATTTATATAGAAATATCATATATGAATACATTTAGAGAAATATACAAACAAAAATATCATGATAGTATTAAAGATAGAAAATTAATTAACCAATTTTTGCTCCAATCTTGCATATCCTAATCGACTCATCGTGTGTGGATGAGTCTGCCTTTTCCTCAATTGCTTTATGGGAACACTTTTCGCCTATGTCAAAAAGTTAATTATAAACTATTTTCAAGACACAAGGAACATGGACAAATTAAAGATAGTAATTTCAAATTAAATATGGCTTAAACAATTAGGCATGTGTCATCAAACTATGGCAAAGCACAGTAGCTAGTGCTATATCATGCAAAATTGCTTTTGTTGCCTTTTTGGTTAGTTGGATTTAATATGAAAGATTTATTACTAAACTTAACAAAGAAAAGATACAAACACAACTTACTTCAAATTTTACGGACGTTCTCTTTTTCATGAATTCATACCATCGGTTATCAGTCAAATTTTTAGGCTTTATCATAGCAAGTTTTGCTGCTTTTTCGGCTTCATCCAACTTTAGAGCTTTTAATACAGCACTGCCTACTTCTATACTCTCTTAAAGAGGTAGCCAAATTTTGAAAAACATAATCTTTATGGATTTCATTGAGTTTGTATCTTAACTAAAAAACATTGTGTTTTGAAATAAATAATTAATATAAGCTTTCATACTCAAATATAAAAATCTTTTGTAGCAATCTTACCGAAACAAGTGTCCAAAAATTCCTTTTATGAATGCTAGAAACTTCTCTCCGATCGTCAACGGTTATTGGAACTTTATTACGTGCTAAAGCACCTATGAAAGATGCAAAAGGGATGGAAGCATCAACTATTGGCTGCCTTTTCTCATTGAAAACCACTTCTATCTTTGCATTTGAATTATCTTGTATCCCAAGCCCTTTCAGCTGTGTCATGCATCGTTTCTTTCATTTAGGTTTAGGTTGACTGTCATTGTTGTTAAAGGTGTTATCTTTATCAAGCTGAACATTGGTGAGTGAAGGAGATTGTGGAGAGGAAGGCTGTTGAAATTGAGTTGAAGTAGTTGGAGGCAAAGATACAGTTGGTGATGAGTACTGAGGTGGAGATCAGGCATAAGGTATAGGTGCAGACCGTGGTTGTGATCTTCACCAAAATGGTTTAAAGCTTATAGTTGCTACAAATAACATAAAATAATATTTACAACCATATACCTCCAACAAACAATAACTACAAATTATGAAAATTGAACAAAATAAATCATAACTTGTTATCTGAAAAACATGTTTAAATAAATGGAAAAACGGTTTGAACATATAATAATTATCCATGGTTTGTTGTTTGAAACATGGTCATTTAATTTCATGAGCCCTTTTGGAATTTATGTTCATGGCTTTTGATTATAACCAAACAAAGTTACAACATTCAACCTAGAAAACAATGTGAATAGTTCTAGACACTTACATATTGTTGTCATATACTAGTTTATATCTGCAATAAGCGTTTGTTGGATGATTGATGTCATGTTACTTTTACAAACATGCAGAAATAGATGGTTGATGAATGCAGTAACCACAAAATAGATATCTACAATAGTAAAGATCATACAGTATAGCTAACTAATTTAACGGTACAAAAGGTAAACCATCTAAAAAAGATCGAAGTGTGCATAGTAACTCAAAACCCATAAGACTTTCTGCTATAGTAGCGTGTTTAGATTTTATGAACAATTTCTTAAGTTTACGATGAAAATTGCAACCCTATTATTAACTTCATTTTTCAAAACTACAAACAATAAATTGAAAATCCAAAAATAATCAAAAACTTACTTGGATCCGATAATCAAACTCAAAAATCAGAATTGCTGATCCAATTCTACAAACCGGGGTTAACTCCTACAGAATTTATTGGCGTCAATAATGAAGAAGTGCAGGAGAGACGTGGTCGATACTTTTTTGGAAGGAAGAATTCTTCTATGGTGTGGTGAGTAATCGATAGAGACTTGGTAGAGAAAGGTAAGGGGAAAGGGTTTTTCCATTGTTACTGCATAAACCGAGGAAGATAATCACTGTACGTGTTTCATCTTTTTATCTGAATGGACATATTGTTTTTATTCATTTCAGTTCACTCTATATAAAAATAATAATGGACAAATAATGATATTTTAAATGCTAACTCTAAAATTTGATATTTATTGGAAAAATATATTATTTTTCAAGTGTTAGCATGATTATGAAAATTCATCATCTAGAGTTGTTGTTTTGATCATTTTGAATTCCAATGCACATAACCAATCATTATTAGGACAACATATTACCTATAGGTACCTCACCTAACTAACAAAGTAATAATACACACACAAAGAGATGTATATGAGCAATGAGCAATTTTAGAATAATCATATATCTCATATGATATTAAATTTTTACCTATAACTGATGCCCTCAAGTCCACCTTATAATGATGAATAACGATACATCGATATCCAGTCTCGATACATCTTGACTAGGAGTATTTCAAATAGTATATTTATATCCATTATGATAAATTACTCATGGTTATAACACTTCGTAATTACTATCACAAAATATACTAGTTATAGATTTTTTTATTAAATATAATTTTAATTAAATGGATTGATTAATATAACACATTATATTACTACATGAAAAAAGACTTGTAACAGCGGTTAAAAAAGGCTATCATATTTTTTAACAATGTTATTGAGAACACTGTTTAACGACATGCTGTTGTAGATACCAGAGATTTAGCAACATAAAATAAATGTTGTTAAAATAGGGTATTCACTGCATTTATTAGTCGCTGTAGAAACTTTTTTACAACAATAAGTAAACGCTAGATAATTTTATTCATCGTCTACATTTTTACAAATAACAGCATTTGTTTTATGCTGTTTTAACTCTTCTTTGTGTTTTTCACAGCGGTATATTTGTGATGTTGTAGGTTTTAACAACACTTTTTGCCCGCTATTGATTTTATAACCAAAATTTTAATAACACTTATAATGTTGTCTTTTGTTACAGTTATTTTTTACAGCACTTATCATATATTGTACTATCACTAAAAAATATTTACATACTAATATAATACATGCATCATTAAGATATTCAAATCAACATCAAATAACAATCATATAAACACATTTAAATGATTCAAAACAATTTATATAATTAAACATATCCAAATTTACAAACCATCCAAAACCTAAGATTAGACAATATCAAAAGTCAATTTTTTATAACATACATACACAAAATAGTACTACACGACAAAATACGGTAAAAAAACAAATATATGCTTACTATGCCCAAAAAAGCCTTAAACGGTTTAATAACGCGGCAACTAACTAGCTTTTGCTCCAAAAATCTTTAATCACCTGTAATGAAGAAATTTAATAATTAGCGATCAAATATGATAAAACATGAAAATGTAAAACTAAGAAATATAAAAAATTATATTAATCTAAGTAATCAATATGTGATACATAAAGCAAATGCGACTGCTTCTTGGTACATAATCAAGAATATCAATGAAATTCAAAACTGCCCCAACATCTTAATACGATTTCAAAAGAACACCATGAGTAAGATAGTGCAATGGTTCAGACTAACCATCGAAAAAAGACAAAAAAAATTCCCTAGCATATCAATGAAACCTTGTGAATGACTAAATTCAGGGTAAGAAATATGTAAAGTTTATACTTCTATTGTTGTTCGTTTTACTTTAAAACTCCAAGTGCATAACTAAACATAAACAATTTAAATAATTTTTGTAAACAAAATTACAGCATATTTCAACTTAAAATCCAGGACTACTGTTAGAAGTATTTGAATATAATGTGCAATTCAAAAAATATGAATATAATTAGGAATATGATACCATGCTCTTGTTTTCACTTTTATTACCATCTACACTGTATGTATAAGATTATGGAGAGTAGAGTTGCTGCTCTCCTACTAGTAAAAAAGCACAAGCCATATAACTCTAGATATTGCAAGAATATGATTTTTCCTATAGTATAACCGATAAATGAACATGAAAAGGTATAATATTCAAGGCAATTGTAATTCAATGAAGTATTGCTAATTAGCTAAAGTTCTAAGCCCACGATTGTGTTATTTATGATATATGGTTTATATTATAGAGGAGATGAATTAGAAATATAAACTTTGCTAAAATTCCTCATATGTTCTATGTTATGTGACTTCTAAGGATATAGGCAACTATAATATTTTAACGTTATTCCCCTTTGTCAATATAATAGTATATCATTATTAAGCAACAGTTATGATACAATATTGTTCCAACATATGTACTCTTAGAAGCTAAATATTCTTAACAGATGAACGATACTTTGTTAATATCAAGGCACGTATTCTATTCTAAATCATTCTACTAGCGGTCATGCTCCTATTCATTTTAATCTTTTTATCGATTGCTACGTGAAACCGAAACATCCATTTTGATTCACTACAAGAAAAATGGCTTTCTACATCAATTTTAAACTGCTTTTCTCCTATAACCGCTGGAAAGGCACATTGAAAATAAAAATAAATTTTCATACGCTATTAGTTTCGTTAAGCGGTCTATAGTAAACAAAACCGCTTCACATAAGCATTTTATTTAAACGAGCGTTATGGCACGCGTTTCGCGCGTGAATTATTTCTCTGCAAATTGTATATGTTTAACACGAAATCATTTTTGTTAGTTTAAATTTTATTTGTAAGTTGCAACATCAATTTTTCTTAAGCTTGAAATTTTGTTTATATTATTAATTAATAATTTATTTGTTAAATCATATTTGTATGTGATATTAAGATTTGATGGTATTTATTGATGGATGTTTTAAATTTGTAAATAAATTTTATTTGTTAGATCTTTTTGAGTTATATTAAGATTGGATAATATTTATAGACGGACGTTTTGAATTTGTAAAAGAAATTTAATTGATGTTTTTAAGTCAGATCAAGATTTGGTATAAAAATTCGCCATACAAATTCGCCATAAAAATTAAGATTTGTTAGATATTTGTAGGGGTGTTACGGTTACGGTAACCGTCATTATTACTACCAACTGTAACCGTAACCGTTGTTGATGGTTATAAATTTTTATAACTGTTACCGCAACCGTTTATGATGGTTAACCGTCGTATTTTAGATCTTGAAGCATGTCGTACATATATTTTCAAGTATATGCATTATTGGTGATAAATTAATATAGTTTTAACTGGATTTTGTAAAAAAAATTATTTGTTTATAAAATGACCAGTATGAATGCACATGTTATTATTCATTTGGACACATATTATTAATTTTCAAGCTATTCTTTTAACTTAAATTACTAAGTTTTATACTTTAATGTTAAATATTACACAAAAAATCATGTACGGTTGGTATGGTTAACCGCGGTTTTCAAATTCTTCAACCGTTATCATATCCGTTACCGTTGTAGATGGTAACTGCATGAACGGTTGGTGCGGTTGTGCGGTTGAACGGTTCAACCGTAACATCTCTAGATATTTGTAAAAGAATTGGCTGACTTTCATTCTTTCTTTTCATCTCCTCTCTCAAAAACGATGAAAAGGTGGAACAGAAATTCGCCATAAAAATTACTTCGATCCGAATAAATATCCAAAATCCAAATGAAATCAATGTTGAAATCTTGTTCAGACCCTAATTCCGCTCCAATTTCTGGTACACTCGAACCCTAAATCCCCTTAAACCCTTCTACAGCCACAAACAATTTCTGATTCATTTTCGATGTTTCGTTCACTCTACAATTAAGAGGGTTATGCACTCAAGAACTCTCGATCAACTATCTTTGGAACTATGATTTTAGGTAATTTTATTTACCTGTATCTTATGCAATATTTAAAATTACTACTCTATGATATTCTTTATGTTTCTAGTTTATATTTTGCTAATTCTGCAGATTACTTTAATTGTTTCTTATTATTATGATGCGCAATATTAAAATTTGGGTCTACGAAGTCTAGAGAAAGAAGATGATTTGTTTGTTGATGTTTTCTAGGAACTAAACACTTAGTGAAATGGTAATAATTATGCTACCTTTTAAGCATCATTTTTAAAGACCAATTTCTGATAAGGTTTAAGTTGCCACTTAGGAGAGATTGTTTGAAGTTGCAAAATTGTGTTTCATGGGATTTGATGGAGTTATTTTATTCCTATATATTTGTTAATTTATATCATAACTACTTTTTTGCAATTAGAACCTAGCAAACATAACAATAATGTTAAGTTATCTCATTATCTTAAATCAGAAGATGCAGGCTATACCATAAGAAAATATTTATCTGTAATTTGGTCAGTGAATGAGTGTTTACGGTTTGAAACAAAATACTTTTTTTAAGAAGATGTAAAAACTAGTATATTTTTGTTGCTTCAGCATTTACGGACAAAACCGACGCTTCAAATGTTCAAAATAGCAAAAACTAAATAAACTGTATAATGCATAAATTTTTGTTTGACATTCATCCAGTTGTTTATAGTGTTCCACTCACCATTCATTTCGCTGATCATTCAGAGTATTTGGTTATATATTTTGTAAATAAACCAATCAGCAGATGGGTACGAGGTAGAGTGAAAGTGGTCACCTCTATTGACATTTGTGTAAAACCAAACTCTCATGGAGATCAACTGCTATCCAAAATGTTGATACTAATGCCATACTTGCATCGTCTGCACAACATAACATACTATCAGAATAAACATAATAACATTTACATATATGACCTGCAATTATCGTAATGAAACATAGATGAATATTTTTGCTAAAAAAATAGTCAAGAGTGATAAGCAAATCAAGTAAATCTTGCTAAATAATAAAAAGATTTGGTTGTGTATGGTTAAATGGTGGAACTTTTATAGGCTATATTTTGTAATATTGCAATGCGTTTTGCTTAGTGGTGATTCTTCTATTGTATCAACCAAAAGAAAGACCACTACCAAAGTTGTGAGAACATATTCAAGTATTACAAGCTTAAATAGTTAAAGTTGATCAGGTTAGAAAATAAATATAATCATTCAAGATTGCTTATACAGTTTCAACAAATTTGAATTTTTTTATGGCACAAATTTGCACTACCTTACATAGTTTTTTTCTCTCGAATGAAAAAGAGAGACTATAGTTGAAATATGTTATAACCAGCATCTACCGTTGACCATAATCATTATTGTACCAATTTGATTAGAAAAAGATTGATCTAAGGTACATTTTGTGTAGTTATGGTTGTACCTTGTAAAAATATAGGAAGGTCGGTTGAGACGACCCGCCCTTCTTGACCCTCGAAAATTGACACAAAATTTACCACAGTATAATATGCCGACGATCGAGTGCCGGAAAAGGCAGATTGTTGAGGAAAAAGAAAGAAGATAGAAGAAAGAAGGAACTAAACAACATCAGAATCTCACAATCGCAGCGGAACAAAATATTATAAATAATAACAGATCTTTACACAAAATGAAACCATATCTATTTTAGATAATACATCATTAGAGTATATCACAAGTAAACAACAATTACCAGCCTGGCAGTTATATCAGCCTGCCTCACAACTGCTGGCAATTTCAAACAACCATAGCAACGGAATAAACAAGTACGAATAATATGTCTTGGACTCCAGCTCCACACCTGAGCTCCACAGCATCCTATCATGTAATCTATAATACTTGGTCTGACCCGAGCATTACAATAAAATAACACCCGAGTCAGTCTGGAATACCAGATGAGGCTCGAGGCTAAGCATTACCTTTTAGAACACATCTCTTAGAATGCCCACCGTCCACCTGACGATGTTCCGAAAGCATTCATCCATACAAGTCTGTTCCGGGTTCGAACGGAACCGAAGGCACTATTCCTACTACATCCATTTTGGAATCACCCTCAGGATTAGTAGCGACTAGCCCTTGCACTTCACTACTCCATCTTCGACGCTGAATCCACGAAAACGTACAAACCGGATCGAAGTGGTTTTCGAGAAATTAATCCCGATCCCGGTCTCTTCGAAACGATCATCGCATTGGCCAATATTGATAGTCGGTTATTTAACTATCAATTAACATTCACAAACATCCATCAATATAAATAATTTCCCAAATTCATGTTTTCCTAAAAATATCTTCGCAAAATATATTTCTATTTTCAACCCTTTGAAAACAGTTTAAACCCACTTCCTTTTAGAAAAATAAATTTTCCCAAACATTTTCTATTTCCACTGAAATCACCAAGCACAAACACTTAAGATTTAAAATAATTTAAATCACTTTATCCAAAATATATTTTAAGAATATTTAAGGTAAAACTATTTTTATAAAATATAAAAACTAATTTTAAAATAAAAGTTAAGTCGAACTAAATTTTAAAATAAGGGTTACAAACTTCTACATAAGTTTCAAATAAAACTTTAACCAAACTATCTCTAAATAAATCCATTTTATAGATATAAATCCATTTTATAGATATAAATAAAAATAATATTCCTTTAAAAACAAATTTAAAACTTTTAACTTTTACTTAAAAAATCTGCTTTAAAACGTACTTGGCTTCTCAGGGAAATACATTTCCTGTGACGATCCGGATTTTAGCCCCGTTTATTTTAATAAATATTTAATCTAATTAAATAAAAAGTAAACTGATCTTTTTTTAAAATAAATTCTCTTAATACTATTTATACTAAAATCTATCTTGTATCATTGAATTTAAAATACTTTATCTTGTTAACATTGGTGAAATTATATATATAGATAATAATGTTTAAAATAAAATCAAAATCTATCAATATAAAATATAAATATTAAATATAAGTAAAACTTATGTATATAATATTGATAGTCAAAATATAAAATACAAATGTAACTACAAACAAGAAATAAAGTGAAATACAAAATACAGAATAAAATCTAAGGGCAAAGTATAGAATGAAAGTAAGGCCAAACTATGAAATAAAATAAGCAAGATAAACATTATTTAAGCTAGAAGTAACAAGTCAAATATATATAAATGTAAATTTCTCAAGCAAGGAGACAAATATTCATAAACAAATATCTTCACCCAAGACTAAATCTATAAAGTATAAACCTGACCAAATATGTACATGAGAAGATAACAAAATAAATATTTTTATCTTCATTCACAAGCCAAGTCGTCTGCAAAGAGTAAATTGTACAAAATATCTTCACACAGTAAACATTTTAATAAGTATGCAAACATATTAAGGAACAAAGCATTTAATTTCTATCAACTCAGCCAATGTTTTGTTCAAAAGCAAATATTTACAAATCTTTACTTTGCAGAAGAAAGATCTGGTCAAATAAAACATAGACAAGACAATAACAGTACCAATTACCACCTTCCCTTAAACAACCTGTTATCTTATATATGTGTCCATCTTTTTGTATAGTTCGATCAGTAACATATGTAACTTGAAAAAAAAAAAAGCAAATACTCGATTCAACTGCAGTTCAAAACTGAAAGCACTCAAAAACAGTTTCAAGGCAGTTCAAACTTCAGGCTTTCAAATGAAAATAGAAATTGTTCTGTTCAAAGGAATTTCTTGTGAGTAAACTCTTCTTTAGAATCTGTTTTAAATCCTTGTTTATTGGTAAATCTGTACAGAAACATTGTAATACGCTTTACATGGTAGTTTTATCTAGAATATATTTTAAACTGCTCTGTTTATATGTGTATATGCCTGAGTGTATATATATTAGACTCTGTTAGGATTACAGACTCAAGGATATAACCAAGGAATTCAAACTCTCCTTATATATTCAAATTTAGGTTATGATCACCAAAGAAGAGATGATTGGATGAATATAATAGTGCTTTAAGAGAAAAAGAAAATTATAAATCTAAGTGTTTATATTTCATATTTATTTCTAAACTGGTAAATTACAGTAACAATCAAAAATAAATCAAAATCAATTAAAACGATTTCATGTTTGGATTTCATAAATGGATTCGTGGCAGAAAATCTTGATTTTTAATGTAAGAAACAAAAATTTTTAGCCTGAAAATCAATTGGAATTTTGGAGTTGAACGGTTTGGCTTTTGGGTTGATTGCCGTCGATCGGCACGATGGATGGAGTCCAGTTTTTGGTCGAAGTTGGCTGGAGCGTTGCCGATGGTAGAAAAAATGGCAGTGTATTTTTCCAATGGCCATGGTGGCCGGGCTTGGATTATTTAGGGTTTAAGTGTAGTTTTTGTCAGGTGTGTTGTCGATGTGTTCTCGGCGTTTATGGTTTATCGGACTCGACTGCGAGGGTCGTGGTCGCCACGTGGTGACGTGGAGCAACTATGGAAGGAAGGCCGTGAGTTCCGGTTGACAAAATAGTCGATGATGGGTGGTTCTGCGATTCGAGTTTGGGGTTCCAATTGGGATCGAAGTACTTGATTTCGATTCGGGTTAGAACAGCGAGATCGGGACAATGGGAGGGCTGATCGAAGTCATCAGTGATGTGTTGGGGCAATTGCAGTTGATCGGCGTCGCGTGCTTCGCCGTGCACTGTGCACGTGTACGTCTGTTACAGATGTTTTGAGATTGCGGGAAAATCGAGTTATTCTCTGTGACGACCGCCCATGACCCCTGCACCGAATCTAAAGATAAAGCGCTGTAAAGTGTGCCAGGCGACCATGGACGATTGTCAAGGTAAGATTTAAAACAACAAAATCTATCGTATTACTCACAGCGCATGGACAAAATACAATAGAACATATGTATAGTGAAGCTTTATAGAACAAAATGACATCATATAAAACTCCATAATAGTTGAATACAAGCATCCACATAGTCAATACATCAAGCCTCACTACATATCTCTCAGAGAAAACATAACAGCGGAATATCCAGTACATATAATAAGAAGATAATATGCAACCCTCCAGCTCGTCTTCGATATCAGCATCGTGAGAAGAGAACAGCACCTGTCACCTGCTACCTAGTCTGCCCGTCCCAAAATGGACGAACAGCCCAAGGCAATAAGAATTAAAACATAAAGCCTTGAGTCAGACAACAGTCTTAGTGAGCAGTAAATTAACTAACAACATACCAAAAGAGCATAAAGGAAAAGGAATAGGAATACAACCCTCCCACTCCAACCTCATTCTACAGTGATAGCCCCCAGACACACACTAAGCAGAAGCAAACATAGCAGAGCATACCATTTAAAGTAAAGCTACTATCACTCGAGTCAAGGGCGATGTTTTCCAAGTACCAAGGCCTAAATCAGATAAGCACCCAGAAAATACCGCTCTTGAGTCCGAATGACGATACAACCAAACATCCATGACTCTGGCTATCACTGTTATCATTGCTTCGATATCACCGTTAATTGAATGACCGGCACATTCTTTCAGCCGTCCGTCAAGGGCTAATGAAAACCCCGGTTCTAGACATAACTCCCGCACGTCGTCGCAGCCCGTGCCTAGGACTATCGAATCTGCCCAGAGTACTCGACCATCAACAATTGGCCGTTGGGACTATCGAATCTGCCCAAACGTACCCTTGCTTAGAGCATGCTAGAACCTTCAACAACGATGCTATCCAAGCCTCCTAGTCATCCTCCTCGACGACTATTCTCATATCCATTCATTATCCTCAACTCGAATCATATCACCGAGTTATCAACATGCTTGGAATGATCCCGTCTGGATTAGACCAAGTCTTCATCATATGATTGCCTCGCTTCATTACATCCTCGCAAAGCCCCATCTCAACATATCATCAAATCTATGCATAAGAGCTTCATCATCCCGCTACATATGCCACGAGCAGCTTTTCCAATTCAAGAGCCTTTCCCTTAGCTTTTGAATCGTCTTCGGTCTAAATCTAATCATCAATCATCTAGTTCATAATAATCAATCAAATCAAACATCAATCCAAGCAATCAACCATTCAAAAATGATCTAAGTAGACAATTATAACAATAATGGCATTTTCGTAATTAAAGAGTTGAAAGTCCAATAAGCATGAAAACATGGATTATATCTCTACAAACTTGATGAATGAACTTGCATAGGTTAACATATGATAAAATGGATGCAACATCATCATGAACAATGGATCTACATGGATCTACACATAGGATGAAGAAAATGCATGGAAATCACTAATTTAACACCAAATCGAGCCAACAATCCGATATACTCCTTTGGATCCGTGTGAGAGATAATCACCACTCACCAAATCACCTAAACAAACCCAAATCAACACGCTTCAGATCTGGACAGCAAAGGATCAAGCTTGATCTATCACAAATCCGCTTCAAATGAAGAAATCTCTCTTGAAAAGATGAAGATCTTCAATCTAAGCTCTTGAATCTTCGATCTTGATCTTCGATTTGGATGGATGGAAGCACTAGATTAGAGTGGAGAAAAGAAGTGAAGAAGTGTAGAAGTCGAGCTCTCAAAATGGCAGCACTTCGTCGCTTCAAAATCCGGATCCCAAAAAGTGAGAACAACCCCTCCTATTTATAGCTGAAAACTGCCCTTAAGTCGTAACTCGGCTATCTTCTTAAGTCGGTGCCGACTTAACACCATGCCGACCTAGTGCCTTGCCGACCTAGTGCCTTGCCGACCTAAAAACTCATCTGCCTATGACTCGCAACAAAACAGCTGTCTCCTAAGTCGGTTACGACTTATGGCATGCGCCTACGACTTAACTGAAAAGGCCTCCGACTTAACCAAGCTTCGACTCAACACATGCGCATATACGAACCCTGTCTACGACTTAATGCGCACGCGCCTTATCTAGTTAGACGACTTACGACTTACTGCTATGCCGAGTTAACCAGCCTAAACGACCTAACGACTTAACTGCCTCGCCGACCTACGACTTAACCATATGACCGACCTAACGAAGCAGACTCAATATACTGCCGCAAAACCCAAGTCCTAAGTCGGTTGACGACTCAACAACTTAACAGAGGAGACGACCTACCGACTCATAACTCAACACACACTGCCGACCTAACACTTAACACCCAAACACTTAGGTCGCTCACAACATGCCCTTAGGTCGTTGCCGACCTAACTCTACTCCAGAATACTTAGGCTGCCTAATATTCTTCCTTAGGTCGCCCTAACCTCTTAAGTCGGTCAACCCCACTTCCTTAACTCGGCAACGACTTAACAAATAACTTGCCAGACATGCTAACTACTAAGTCGTCCAGGTCTTTAGTCGACCACTATCTTAACTCGTCAGCCGACTTAACACTTAACTCACCACTATCCTTAAGTCGGTTAATACTATAAGTCGGTCAACTTCTTAGATAGGCTATTCCCTTAAGTCGGTCACTCGACCTAAGCCACCTTATGACTTAACTTCCTTAACCCGGTTAATCCCTTAGGTCGTCCTAAACTATCAACCGACTTAAACCACTCCCCTATCTTCCTTAGGTCGTCGCCGACCTACCACTTAGTCATTAACCCGTCCAGACTTATTTCTTAACTCGTCCAAACTTCCTAAGTCGGCTACGACTTAAGACTTAAGAAAAATTCTGCTAAAACCTGAAATGACTTAACAACAATACAACCAAAGGTCAATCATTTTAGAATGTTTTGATCCGTAAAAATACGGGTCGTTACATTCTCTTCCCCTTAGGAATTTCGCCCCCGAAATTCCAAACAAACAAGGCAATCAAAGCTATTCTGTACGCCTATCATCCATAACAATCAATAGACCATGCATCCAATTCTAGCTTAGCGTACAGAATTCTAAGACTTAGAACAAGTTACAATTTCGTTAGATGACACGACACCTTAGGGCCATACCTTGAAGAGTTCAGGATGAGCTGCCTTCATCCTCTCTTCCACCTCCCACGTACAGTCGTTATCATCGTCACTCCATTGTATCTTGAGCAACTTAACTATCTTCCTCCTAAGCTGTTTCGTGTCGGTTTCAACAACACGAAGCGGCTTACGAGGTCTTCTATCGACTGGATCAACTTCTAAGTCTTCACAGCTATCAGCAGAAACCACCGTACTCGAGTCGTGCACATACTTCCGTAGATATGATACATGAAAAACATTGTGCACACCCGACATCTTCTCCGGTAACTCCAATCTGTAAGCGAGCTTTCCAATTCGCTCGATGATCGGGAATGGTCCAACAAATCTCGGAGTCAATTTTCCTTTCTTCCTGAATCAAATAACATTCTTTAGTGGAGAAATCTTCACAAAAACCATATCACCAACGTCGAATTCCAAATCCTTTCGACGCTTATCAGCATAACTCTTCTGACGGTCTTGGGCTGCCTTCATTCGTTGCCGAATGATCTCTATGCAATCTGAAGTCTGACGAATCATCTCTGGCCCAAGCATCAGCTTTTCTCCAGTTTCCAACCAACATGTCGGAGAGTTACACGGTCTTCCATATAATGCCTCATACGGTGCCATACCAATGCTTGACTGGTAACTGTTGTTGTACGCAAACTCCACCAAATGAAGGTTATCTTCCCATGATCCTCCGAAATCCAAAACACAAGCTCTGAGGAGATCTTCCAAAACTCGGTTGACTCTCTCGGTCTGACCATCTGTTTGGGGATGATAAGCTGTACTCAAACACAACTCGGTTCCCAAAACTTCCTGGAAGCTCTTCCAAAATCCACTAGTGAACAATGGGTCTCGATCGCTCATTATACTCTTCGGAATACCATGGAATCGGACTATCCACTTAACATACAACTCAGCCAACTTTGATGCAGTCCTAGTCGATCGAACAGGAATGAATCGCGCACTCTTGGTCAGACGATCTATAATGACCCAAATCCCTTCATTTCCTGTTCTGGTTCTAGGCAATCCATCGATAAAATCCATCGATACTTGTTCCCACTTCCATGTAGGAACTTCTAATGGCTGAAGCAATCCGCTTGGCTTCTTCTGTTCGGCTTTTACCAACTGGCAATTCATACACTTGGAAATGAAATCTCCAACATCCTTCTTCATGCCTTCCCAGTAGTAGGTTCTCTTCATATCCCGATACATCTTATTTCCACCTGGATGAATTGTCAGCTTCGAGTGATGACTTTCCTTCAGAACTTCACTCCTCAATTCATCTATATTGGGAACAACTAGTCGTCCTTGCTTCCGAAGCCAACCCTCTCGATCGACCTCGAATCCTTTATCCTTTCCTGGATCCAATCCAGATTCCAATTCACGGATAATCTTGACAAGCTTATCATCTCGCTTTTGGCCCTCGCCAATCCTTTCCACAAGAGTGGGTCTTATCGATAAGTTTGCCAACATCTCAGGTTCCAATTCACATCTAGGCCTGAAGTCAAATCCAGCTAAATACTCGAGACTCTTCCATTCTGAAAACATGGCTCCCAATCCTGCATGTCTTCGACTTAACGCATCTGCCACTGTGTTACCTTTTCCCGGAGTATAAGCTATACCAAAATCATATGATGCCAAAAACTCTAGCCAACGTTGCTGCCGAAGATTCAAATCCTTTTGGGAGAAAAGATACTTCAATGACTTGTGATCCGTAAACAACTCGAATCGAACTCCCAACAAATAATGCCTCCACATCTTCAGAGCAAATACAATCGCCGCTAACTCCAAATCATGAGTCGGGTAATTCCTTTCATGCGGCTTTAGTTGTCGACTGGCATACGCAACAACTTTATCCCTCTGCATCAGCACTGCTCCAAGTCCAGTACCACATGCGTCGGTGTAAACCACCATCTCATCATTCCCACTAGGAATAGTCAAAACAGGAGCACTTGTCAGTCTCTCTTTCAGGATTCCGAAAGCTTGCTCACACTTAGCATCCCAACTGAACACTTTGTTCTTCTTCGTCAATCCTGTTAACGGTGCAGCTATCTTGGAGAAGTCTTTGATAAACCGTCGATAATATCCTGCTAATCCAAGAAAACTTCTCACATCAGATGCATTCTTAGGTCTAACCCAATCCTGGATTGCTGCCACCTTAGCGGGATCAACCGCTATTCCATTTCTAGAAATCACATGGCCTAAGAATCTCACTTCACTCTTCCAGAAGTGACACTTCGAAAACTTAGCCTTCAGCTGATGTTTCCGTAAGATTTCCAAAACAATACGCAAGTGCGTCTTGTGCTCTTCTTCCGTTCTGGAATAAATCAGAATATCATCCACGAACACAAGTACGAACTTGTTCAACTGATCTCTGAACACTCTATTCATAAGATCCACAAAATATGCTGGCGCGTTAGTCAATCCAAACGGCATTACCAGCCACTCAAAGAAACCAGATGGTGTCCTAAAAGCAGTCTTCGGCACACTATCCTTAGCCACTCTCAACTGGTGAAATCCCGTTGCCAAATCCATCTGAGAAAACACCTTAGCTTCGTGAAGCTGATCAAACAAGTCATCTATTCTCGACAATGGATACTTGTTCTTCTTAGTCACCTTATTCAGCTCACGATAATCCACACACAATCTCAACGACCCATCTGCCTTGGTTGCAAACACAACTGGTGCACCCCACTCGGACACACTACGCCGAATGAATCCTTTCTGCAAAAGATCATCAACTTGCACCCTCAACTCCTGCTGTTCCCTAGGCGCCATCCGCCTAAGAGGCATCACAACAGGTCTGGCTCCTTCAACTAGATCTATTCGAAACTCGATCTCTCTATGCGGAGGCAACCCTTTGACTTCGTCAAAGACATCCTCGAATCCATTTGCGATTGGTACTAAAGACAGTCCATCCCGTGGAACAACTAGCGAATACATGAAGCTCATGAAGACGCCTTCTTCATGCTTACATCGTATCACAATCTTTCGCCCCTCCACATTCTCGACTGTCACTTCCAACCTCTCGCAATCAACCTTAGCCGCATACTTCCTAAGCCAGTCCATACCCAAGATAATTCCGAACCCCGCAAAGTTCAGAACAAAGCAATCACAAACAAAAGAGCAACCATGACTCGACACAACTAGACCACGGCATAACATACACAAACAAGACGAACCCCCAACTGGATTAGTCACAACCAATGGCCTATCAACAATATCCGGTTCCAAACCTAACCGGCCTACTAGTTCATTACAAACAAATGAATGCGACGCTCCAGTATCAAACAGAACCCTAACTGGAACACCACATAGGAAAAGAGTACCTTGAACAACCACACTCTTTCCTTTCTCTTCAGCAGTAGGAGCTTTTGAAGACGACGGAACAGCTCCTAAAGCATAGGCTTGCACAATCTGCCTGTCCTTCCTTGGTTCCGGACAATTCTTCCTGAAATGCCCCGGCTTGTCACAGTTGTGACACTTCATCGGCACCTTAGGATTCTTACAATCCTTAGAGAAATGGCCCTTCTGCTGACAATTGTAGCAAGTCACCTCGCCTTTCGGCTTCTTCTGGCCATCCCTACCCTTCTGCTGCTGCTGCTTCCTCTTCTGGTTTCCACCCTGCTGTGGTTTAGATTCTCCCTTGGTAACAGCAACAACAGGTCCTTCCTTAGGAAACAGACTCTCATGCCTAAGAGCTTTCTCCACAAGCTTCTCAAATGAATCGTCCAAATGATCCACCAACTGCCTCCCAAGATAACTATCCAAGCCGGTCACGAACTTCTCATTCTTCTGATAAGCAGATTCAATATATGACCGGGCATACTTGGACAAAGCTTCGAACTCAGAAACATACTCAAGAACTGATCTTCCTCCTTGCTTGAGCTCCACAAACCTCTTGAACAGAACAGACTTCTGAGCTGTAGAAATGAACTTAGCTTCAAATCTGACTTGGAATTGCTCCCAAGTAATCTCTTCTTCCGGAGTAGTGATGGTAATAGAGTTCCACCAATCAGAGGCTCTCCCTTGAAGCTGCCTCGATGCCAACTTCCTCTTAGTTGCATCATCAATTCCCAAATCACCAAAGATCCTTCTACAAGCATCTATCCACCTCTGGACCTCAATGGTAGATTCTGTTCCCAAGAAAACCTTCCCTCCAAGAGCAGTATAATCCTTGCACAGCTTAGCAAAATCCACTGGTTTCGGAGTTTGGACTTGAACTCCAACATCAACTGATGCCCCCGGAACTGGTATCCTTCTCATGATCGAAGTCATCATAGCTTCGAACATGGCTGCATAATCAGCAGTCTCTTCAGTAGCACGGCCTCCCCTAGCAGCTGGTCTCCCTCTTCGACTCATTCTCAATATCTATAAAAAGGAATGATTAGAACATCTAGAGAAACAACTGCATAAAGGACTCAAACCCTACTAAGCTACTATATTATATATAGTAATCATCCATCAAAATACAATTACGTCTCTCATACGTAGTTACTCCAGCGAGTGTTGGGTAAAATCGATTAACCTCGCTCTGATACCAAATGTGACGACCGCCCATGACCCCTGCACCGAATCTAAAGATAAAGCGCTGTAAAGTGTGCCAGGCGACCATGGACGATTGTCAAGGTAAGATTTAAAACAACAAAATCTATCGTATTACTCACAGCGCATGGACAAAATACAATAGAACATATGTATAGTGAAGCTTTATAGAACAAAATGACATCATATAAAACTCCATAATAGTTGAATACAAGCATCCACATAGTCAATACATCAAGCCTCACTACATATCTCTCAGAGAAAACATAACAGCGGAATATCCAGTACATATAATAAGAAGATAATATGCAACCCTCCAGCTCGTCTTCGATATCAGCATCGTGAGAAGAGAACAGCACCTGTCACCTGCTACCTAGTCTGCCCGTCCCAAAATGGACGAACAGCCCAAGGCAATAAGAATTAAAACATAAAGCCTTGAGTCAGACAACAGTCTTAGTGAGCAGTAAATTAACTAACAACATACCAAAAGAGCATAAAGGAAAAGGAATAGGAATACAACCCTCCCACTCCAACCTCATTCTACAGTGATAGCCCCCAGACACACACTAAGCAGAAGCAAACATAGCAGAGCATACCATTTAAAGTAAAGCTACTATCACTCGAGTCAAGGGCGATGTTTTCCAAGTACCAAGGCCTAAATCAGATAAGCACCCAGAAAATACCGCTCTTGAGTCCGAATGACGATACAACCAAACATCCATGACTCTGGCTATCACTGTTATCATTGCTTCGATATCACCGTTAATTGAATGACCGGCACATTCTTTCAGCCGTCCGTCAAGGGCTAATGAAAACCCCGGTTCTAGACATAACTCCCGCACGTCGTCGCAGCCCGTGCCTAGGACTATCGAATCTGCCCAGAGTACTCGACCATCAACAATTGGCCGTTGGGACTATCGAATCTGCCCAAACGTACCCTTGCTTAGAGCATGCTAGAACCTTCAACAACGATGCTATCCAAGCCTCCTAGTCATCCTCCTCGACGACTATTCTCATATCCATTCATTATCCTCAACTCGAATCATATCACCGAGTTATCAACATGCTTGGAATGATCCCGTCTGGATTAGACCAAGTCTTCATCATATGATTGCCTCGCTTCATTACATCCTCGCAAAGCCCCATCTCAACATATCATCAAATCTATGCATAAGAGCTTCATCATCCCGCTACATATGCCACGAGCAGCTTTTCCAATTCAAGAGCCTTTCCCTTAGCTTTTGAATCGTCTTCGGTCTAAATCTAATCATCAATCATCTAGTTCATAATAATCAATCAAATCAAACATCAATCCAAGCAATCAACCATTCAAAAATGATCTAAGTAGACAATTATAACAATAATGGCATTTTCGTAATTAAAGAGTTGAAAGTCCAATAAGCATGAAAACATGGATTATATCTCTACAAACTTGATGAATGAACTTGCATAGGTTAACATATGATAAAATGGATGCAACATCATCATGAACAATGGATCTACATGGATCTACACATAGGATGAAGAAAATGCATGGAAATCACTAATTTAACACCAAATCGAGCCAACAATCCGATATACTCCTTTGGATCCGTGTGAGAGATAATCACCACTCACCAAATCACCTAAACAAACCCAAATCAACACGCTTCAGATCTGGACAGCAAAGGATCAAGCTTGATCTATCACAAATCCGCTTCAAATGAAGAAATCTCTCTTGAAAAGATGAAGATCTTCAATCTAAGCTCTTGAATCTTCGATCTTGATCTTCGATTTGGATGGATGGAAGCACTAGATTAGAGTGGAGAAAAGAAGTGAAGAAGTGTAGAAGTCGAGCTCTCAAAATGGCAGCACTTCGTCGCTTCAAAATCCGGATCCCAAAAAGTGAGAACAACCCCTCCTATTTATAGCTGAAAACTGCCCTTAAGTCGTAACTCGGCTATCTTCTTAAGTCGGTGCCGACTTAACACCATGCCGACCTAGTGCCTTGCCGACCTAGTGCCTTGCCGACCTAAAAACTCATCTGCCTATGACTCGCAACAAAACAGCTGTCTCCTAAGTCGGTTACGACTTATGGCATGCGCCTACGACTTAACTGAAAAGGCCTCCGACTTAACCAAGCTTCGACTCAACACATGCGCATATACGAACCCTGTCTACGACTTAATGCGCACGCGCCTTATCTAGTTAGATGACTTACGACTTACTGCTATGCCGAGTTAACCAGCCTAAACGACCTAACGACTTAACTGCCTCGCCGACCTACGACTTAACCATATGACCGACCTAACGAAGCAGACTCAATATACTGCCGCAAAACCCAAGTCCTAAGTCGGTTGACGACTCAACAACTTAACATAGGAGACGACCTACCGACTCATAACTCAACACACACTGCCGACCTAACACTTAACACCCAAACACTTAGGTCGCTCACAACATGCCCTTAGGTCGTTGCCGACCTAACTCTACTCCAGAATACTTAGGCTGCCTAATATTCTTCCTTAGGTCGCCCTAACCTCTTAAGTCGGTCAACCCCACTTCCTTAACTCGGCAACGACTTAACAAATAACTTGCCAGACATGCTAACTACTAAGTCGTCCAGGTCTTAAGTCGACCACTATCTTAACTCGTCAGCCGACTTAACACTTAACTCACCACTATCCTTAAGTCGGTTAATACTATAAGTCGGTCAACTTCTTAGATAGGCTATTCCCTTAAGTCGGTCACTCGACCTAAGCCACCTTATGACTTAACTTCCTTAACCCGGTTAATCCCTTAGGTCGTCCTAAACTATCAACCGACTTAAACCACTCCCCTATCTTCCTTAGGTCGTCGCCGACCTACCACTTAGTCATTAACCCGTCCAGACTTATTTCTTAACTCGTCCAAACTTCCTAAGTCGGCTACGACTTAAGACTTAAGAAAAATTCTGCTAAAACCTGAAATGACTTAACAACAATACAACCAAAGGTCAATCATTTTAGAATGTTTTGATCCGTAAAAATACGGGTCGTTACATTCTCGAAGACGTTCGCGTGTTTACTCGAAGAGGGAGGGTACGAGTGGCTCGAGTAATCGAGTGTTTTGGTTTCCAGTTTTTAAGTTATTTTAAAAAAAATATAAAGGGGTTGAAATTTTTAAAGGAATTTGATTTAAAACTCTTATATAAAGGAAACTATTATGTTTAAACTATTTGATTTAAAAGTTTTATGCTTTGGTAAACTTCTTAAAAAAAATTTGAGAAATGTTAAGTATAAAGTAAAACGATGAAATGTTTTTGAAACACGTATAAATTTTAGGTAATTAAAGGTAATTGTATTATCTTGATAGTCAGTTAGGTTTTATGAATAAAGGCTACTTAAATGAATGAGGTAATTAAAATTAATAATTTGGAATTAATTAATTTATAAAGGTTGAAGTATTAATTAATTGTAATTAAGAATTAGTTAGGGTTAAGTAATTACTTAAGGTGATTGATGAAGTATAATTACTTAGCAAAGTAATTAATGGATAATTATAGACTGTAAATAAATAAATGGGTAATTACTTAATAGAAAGTAATTAAAGAATGATTACTTAGTGGAAGTAATTAAGTGTTAATTATTCAGTGAAATAAATTAAAGGATTTATTAATAAATTAAGATGTTAATAAATTAATGTAGTAATTAAGAATAATTAATTTGCTGAATATCATTAATCGAGGTTGATTAATGAATGTGGTAAATTAATTAAAGGCTAATTACTGAATGTAATTAGAGAGGATAATTAGGGAATGAATAAATAATGGGTTGTAACTAATTATTGTAAAGTAAGCAAGATTAAAAGTGATTAAAGTAAGTAATTTAAATTAATTAGAAATGGTATGAAGCATTTATCTTCCTTATGAATAATTGAATAAAATTGTATGCCTAGATTGATTGACAACTCAGACATGTGATGCTACGTGATATGATATGTTGGGTTTAAACTGAGAATGTGGTTAACTATTGATGATGAATTAATGTGTATAGGTGACACACTGTAGTTGAAGTTTGAATTGTGTTTTACTCGAATAATTTGGATAAGATGACATTGAATTCGAAGAGACCGGAGTCGGGTATTAGTGATACCCGAAACCACTTCGATTCTTTATAGATTGATGAATAAGCTAGAATGGAATGATTTAAGTGAATTGGTCCATTAAATCTAAGTTGGTACTTAGAAATTTGTGATTAAAATAAGGGATATCTATAACAAATTGTGAATTTGTAAATTGACGAGTTACCCGGGTTATATATATATATATATAAGTTGTATGCTTTTGTAATTCATGTTAGATGGGTTTACTCACGCTGGTTTCCAGCCTGACCCGGGTGTTACTTTGATGTAATGCTCGGGTCAGACCGAGTATTACAGATTTTCAGGTAAGGACGTTCTGGAGCTCGGAGACGAGTTGGATGGCAGGAACGTATGGAGTGTTTCCGCTATGATATATTGATGTATATTGGGACATGTTGATTATATATGTCCAGTGATTGTGTATATGTTGTAACTCTGATGTATTAAACTGTAATTTAACTGATATAGTTTTTTTTGTATAAATGGTATTATATGATATTATATTTTGATCCGCTGCGAATGTGAGATTCTGTGACTTGTTTTCTGTTTTTCTTCTTCTATCTCTTTCTTCTTTTCCTAACTATCTGGAATTTTCGGGATCGAAAATTTCGGGTCGTTACAGTTGGTATCAGAGCGAAGGTTAAGCGAAAACCTTGGCTCTGGTGGGGGATACTCATAAGGATAGGGTCAATAGTACCCTAGAATGAGTTGAGTGTTTATATATATATATATATATATATATATATATATATATATATGAGAGCGTACTTGTTATTTTCTTATATAAAGATTTTAAATGATTTTAAGTAAGAATATATTTTGATATATAAAGCGATATTTCTTACTAATAAATGTTAAAGTAATTGGTTGTTCAAAGTTATTGGAATTAAGTAAAATAATGAGAATTAAGTGGTAATAGTAATACAACCAAATTGAAATTGAATGAAGATAAATTTGGAATGGATCCAAACTGAAATTAAAATCCTGAATTTGTGGAAACGTTTTCAAAATAAAGATAATAATAAATTGGTTTCCAAATATGATAATCTTGGTTATTATCATAAATGGTTGTTGTGTTTAATAATAAGATGTTTATTAATGAGCAAGCAAAATAAAATGTGCTAAGGATATAAATTTAGATGAGTATAACCTGTAAATTAGAACGGATTTAAATTGTGAAGTTTAAAACCTAAGTTTAGAAACATTGAATTATTTAAGAGTGTTTAAAGAAAAGAATAAATAATATTATTCAGGATATATTTGAATGTGATCTTATTTTAAAATAAGAAGCTGTTTGAAAACTTAAAAAAAAGGGTCTGTCTTAAATTAAAACCGAAGGAGGTTTAAAATTTAAATGTATAGCCTATTAGGCTAAGAAATAAATATGTATATATGGATACAAAGATGGTTTGAAAATAAACTCTAAATGTTGAGTTTTAAATTTGGGAAATGAGGTGTGATATCCAAGGTAATAAGTTTTTGAACTTATAAGATTTATTAATGTGAAGTTTAAAATTTGAAGTGGGAATTCAAATTTGAGTAAGTTTGGCGAGATTAAATTGAATTTAACTTAAGGGAAGTTAAATAAGTTTGGAATAAACAACCTGAATTGGAAATTTCAAGATGAAATTGAGGTTTAACTTAGGAAAGTTAAATGGGTTGATTTGGTAGGGAACTATATATGGTCTCAGATAGGATTGAGATCTGGAATAGGTAGTGGATGATGAATGTTTTAAATAAAATGGATGATAGATTGGGGTAATATCTATCCCAATATTGGAATTAAATGGAATTAAACTTTAATTTGAAATTACTTAGGTAATTTTGATTTTAAAGATAAAAATTAAACTTGAGAAAATGGGATCACTTTGAACATTAAGATTTGAATGTTTAAAATGAACATGTAAACTAAAATGATTCAGGATTGGTTCCAAGATTGAATTTGGGTAATAAATTGAATTTCAAAGATTTAATTGTTTGAAAGGGGTTTGAATTATTATTTGAACTTTGAAATAAGTTAAGAGAAGATAATTTAAAATGGAATTTTGAGAATGGAACTTAGAAATTAAATTGTTTAAAGATATTGATTTGAAGATAAATGTTAATTGGATTAAGAGAATAAATCAACATTTGAAAATTTAACTCGAATTTATAAAATTCGAGATGGTTTAAAATTGAGGTTTAAATTGAATTAGTTCAAACTGAATTTGATTTGAACTAATGGGAATTGTGATTTATGATGGACAAGCATAAAATTCAAATGAGAAATTTGAATTGGATTAATTTGAAATAAAATTAAAGTTATTCAAATTGGGATTGAGTCAATTTAAATGTAAGTGGAAATTTAATTTGAATTTATGGAAATGGAGATGGGGTATTAAACAGTTTGACTCTGGACTATTTTCAAAACAAATTGTTTAATATAAACCTATTTTTCCAAACTATTTACTACACAACTTTTCTTTTTAAACCTAAAACTATCTTAAACCTGTTTTACAATTACTTTGGAACTATTTAACTATTTTACAACTATTTTATAAATTTATTTCTATTTTTCTACCACTTTATAAACTGATTACTGTTTTTCAACTATTTTATAAGTAATTACTATTTTCCAATTATTTTACAGTTACTTAACTATTTTACAGCTATTTTAAAAATTAATAATTATCTTTCAACTATTTATCTATTTTTAAAATTTTCAAGCTATTTTGTAAATATAAACTGGTCGGAGTTCAAACTGTTATTGAGTAAATACCCAACTGAGATAAGAATTGAAGTGATAAATCCAAGTGGGGATTTAGCCAAATGTGAATAAGTGAATAAAATCAAAGTGAGGGTGAATAGAAAGGAAATTGATTTAACTGATAATCAATGAAGATAAATACGTAGGATGTACGTATATTATTCTATTCGCATAGTGATTTGATCCAGATTCGAGCACGGAATTTCGAGATAGTATTATCGATTCGAGTTGGGATTTTCCGCTCGATTTTCGACGGCGAACCTGGATATGGGTTTTTGATTGGTTCTGGATATTCTCTATCATAGGTGTGACTATGCAAGGAGAATGGCGGTTTCTGATCAAGAAACCAGATCTGAGTCCGCACTAGGAAGTCGGGTGGACGATACTAGTTCGGAAGTGAAATTGTGTGATTAAGTGAGCGATCAGATTGGTATTGCGTACGAATGATATGGGGACATCGTACGGTTTGAATGAAATTGGCATTGAAAATTTGTGGATAAAAATTGAAAAGATTTTTGAAATTGAAAGTATATTTTGAGAAATTGACAATGAATAAAGGTGGAAATTTGATTTTGAAGTTGTAGATAAAAGATTATAAGATGATTTTTGAAATGGAAAATATATTTGTAAATATATGAGAAACTAAAATAAAATAAATTTAAAATTTATATTTCTATGGTAGAAATTAACTTTATGAAAATAAAGTGGAAATTGAATATTTTTCGGAGTTAAAGTTTACTTTATAATAAAAGTAAGAAATTTGGCAATTGACTTTATAAAGTAATCAAATTCGAATATTTGATTGGGAATAAACAAAGTTACGTATCTTTGTTATATTTGATAAAACTCCCCTTATTGAATCCATTGCCGAAGAAAAAGGTTTTTGAAATTTTTTGAAGTATATAAAGGAAACTTATATAAGTATAAAGTGATTTAAAGATTTCCCCAGAAAATTTTATATATGAATATATATATAAAAGATTTTATGGAAATGGTTTTGAGAAAAAGGTTTTGGGGAACCTTTAGATTTGGAAAAGGCTTTTGATTTTAGGATAAAATCCATATTGGAATTTGGGAAAGCCTGATTTGTGAATTATCGATTTTGAGAATCGATTTTGTGTAAAAGCATTTATATGAGATTCATACTAGGTGTATGATTTGGAAAATACTATATGTGTATAGTATAAAGTGTTTTGGGATTTGCTCTGGGGAAAAAGGCGCTCCCTTGAAATGAACTTCTCAGGAGTGCCACTGGGTGGTACTGCCTTGAGCCCCAAGGGGGGTTTCTAAAGTTGATCCTGTGAGGAGTCCGGACAAAACTAGTTCTTGAGGATTATTTATGTAGCGAAAGTCGAGGGGCTGGTGCCCACAGAGGCATTTGGGTTATGCTGTGACGACAGTATAACTCGATGTCACTGCGATTTACTGCAGACCATAGCGAAAGTCGTGTGTGCCGCTGAGAGCCAACAGTCTATGTTTGATTTTACATCGGTAGACTGCGACACTATGGTAACATAGCGAAAGTCTTGTGTGCCGCTGAGAGCCAACAGTCTGCGTTTGATTTTATATCGGTAGACTGAGACCTATGTAGGAGTGGAGAAGTTTCATTTTGACAGCGAAAATCGTGTGTGCCACTGAGAGCCAACAGTTACATGGACTTTTGCTGCGACGGCAACGTAACCCTGGATGTAACTGCGATCTGTCGTGGGTTCTATGGTGTAATCAGTTACATGGACTTTTGCTGCGACGGCAACGTAACCCAGGATGTAACTGTGACCATGGATGGGTGTGAGGATTTCCAGAGCATTTTTACCAAAGATATTTCCTCTATTTTCAAATTTTTTTTCTATATTTTCAATAAAATTATTTTTCAAATATTTTCACTGGATGTTGAAATGGGTCTGCTGAGTACTTACAGATTTTCAATCCTACGCCTTATCAACGTATGACCGAATTTTTATGAGAACAAGGAAGGACTTGTTGAAACATCGAGTTATAAAAGTATTTTTACAAAAGCTATTTTTATAATATTATATAGATTTTTAAAATGATCAAAGAATATTTGTCTGATTTTAAGCATTTTCATAAATTCTGGCTTCGTTCCTTTTCGAGGACGAAAAGTTCTAAAGGGGGGAGGAATGTGACGATCCGGATTTTAGCCCCGTTTATTTTAATAAATATTTAATCTAATTAAATAAAAAGTAAACTGATCTTTTTTTAAAATAAATTCTCTTAATACTATTTATACTAAAATCTATCTTGTATCATTGAATTTAAAATACTTTATCTTGTTAACATTGGTGAAATTATATATATATATATAGATAATAATGTTTAAAATAAAATCAAAATCTATCAATATAAAATATAAATATTAAATATAAGTAAAACTTATGTATATAATATTGATAGTCAAAATATAAAATACAAATGTAACTACAAACAAGAAATAAAGTGAAATACAAAATACAGAATAAAATCTAAGGGCAAAGTATAGAATGAAAGTAAGGCCAAACTATGAAATAAAATAAGCAAGATAAACATTATTTAAGCTAGAAGTAACAAGTCAAATATATATAAATGTAAATTTCTCAAGCAAGGAGACAAATATTCATAAACAAATATCTTCACCCAAGACTAAATCTATAAAGTATAAACCTGACCAAATATGTACATGAGAAGATAACAAAATAAATATTTTTATCTTCATTCACAAGCCAAGTCGTCTGCAAAGAGTAAATTGTACAAAATATCTTCACACAGTAAACATTTTAATAAGTATGCAAACATATTAAGGAACAAAGCATTTAATTTCTATCAACTCAGCCAATGTTTTGTTCAAAAGCAAATATTTACAAATCTTTACTTTGCAGAAGAAAGATCTGGTCAAATAAAACATAGACAAGACAATAACAGTACCAATTACCACCTTCCCTTAAACAACCTGTTATCTTATATATGTGTCCATCTTTTTGTATAGTTCGATCAGTAACATATGTAACTTGAAAAAAAAAAGTAAATACTCGATTCAACTGCAGTTCAAAACTGAAAGCACTCAAAAACAGTTTCAAGGCAGTTCAAACTTCAGGCTTTCAAATGAAAATAGAAATTGTTCTGTTCAAAGGAATTTCTTGTGAGTAAACTCTTCTTTAGAATCTGTTTTAAATCCTTGTTTATTGGTAAATCTGTACAGAAACATTGTAATACGCTTTACATGGTAGTTTTATCTAGAATATATTTTAAACTGCTCTGTTTATATGTGTATATGCCTGAGTGTATATATATTAGACTCTGTTAGGATTACAGACTCAAGGATATAACCAAGGAATTCAAACTCTCCTTATATATTCAAATTTAGGTTATGATCACCAAAGAAGAGATGATTGGATGAATATAATAGTGCTTTAAGAGAAAAAGAAAATTATAAATCTAAGTGTTTATATTTCATATTTATTTCTAAACTGGTAAATTACAGTAACAATCAAAAATAAATCAAAATCAATTAAAACGATTTCATGTTTGGATTTCATAAATGGATTCGTGGCAGAAAATCTTGATTTTTAATGTAAGAAACAAAATTTTTTAGCCTGAAAATCAATTGGAATTTTGGAGTTGAACGGTTTGGCTTTTGGGTTGATTGCCGTCGATCGGCACGATGGATGGAGTCCAGTTTTTGGTCGAAGTTGGCTGGAGCGTTGCCGATGGTAGAAAAAATGGCAGTGTATTTTTCCAATGGCCATGGTGGCCGGGCTTGGATTATTTAGGGTTTAAGTGTAGTTTTTGTCAGGTGTGTTGTCGATGTGTTCTCGGCGTTTATGGTTTATCGGACTCGACTGCGAGGGTCGTGGTCGCCACGTGGTGACGTGGAGCAACTATGGAAGGAAGGCCGTGAGTTCCGGTTGACAAAATAGTCGATGATGGGTGGTTCTGCGATTCGAGTTTGGGGTTCCAGTTGGGATCGAAGTACTTGATTTCGATTCGGGTTAGAACAGCGAGATCGGGACAATGGGAGGGCTGATCGAAGTCATCAGTGATGTGTTGGGGCCATTGCAGTTGATCGGCGTCGCGTGCTTCGCCGTGCACTGTGCACGTGTACGTCTGTTACAGATGTTTTGAGATTGCGGGAAAATCGAGTTATTCTCGAAGACGTTCGCGTGTTTACTCGAAGAGGGAGGGTACGAGTGGCTCGAGTAATCGAGTGTTTTGGTTTCCAGTTTTTAAGTTTTTTTTAAAAAAAAATAAAGGGGTTGAAATTTTTAAAGGAATTTGATTTAAAACTCTTATATAAAGGAAACTATTATGTTTAAACTATTTGATTTAAAAGTTTTATGCTTTGGTAAACTTCTTAAAAAAAATTTGAGAAATGTTAAGTATAAAGTAAAACGATGAAATGTTTTTGAAACACGTATAAATTTTAGGTAATTAAAGGTAATTGTATTATCTTGATAGTCAGTTAGGTTTTATGAATAAAGGCTACTTAAATGAATGAGGTAATTAAAATTAATAATTTGGAATTAATTAATTTATAAAGGTTGAAGTATTAATTAATTGTAATTAAGAATTAGTTAGGGTTAAGTAATTACTTAAGGTGATTGATGAAGTATAATTACTTAGCAAAGTAATTAATGGATAATTATAGACTGTAAATAAATAAATGGGTAATTACTTAATAGAAAGTAATTAAAGAATGATTACTTAGTGGAAGTAATTAAGTGTTAATTATTCAGTGAAATAAATTAAAGGATTTATTAATAAATTAAGATGTTAATAAATTAATGTAGTAATTAAGAATAATTAATTTGCTGAATATCATTAATCGAGGTTGATTAATGAATGTGGTAAATTAATTAAAGGCTAATTACTGAATGTAATTAGAGAGGATAATTAGGGAATGAATAATTAATGGGTTGTAACTAATTATTGTAAAGTAAGCAAGATTAAAAGTGATTAAAGTAAGTAATTTAAATTAATTAGAAATGGTATGAAGCATTTATCTTCCTTATGAATAATTGAATAAAATTGTATGCCTAGATTGATTGACAACTCAGACATGTGATGCTACGTGATATGATATGTTGGGTTTAAGCTGAGAATGTGGTTAACTATTGATGATGAATTAATGTGTATAGGTGACACACTGTAGTTGAAGTTTGAATTGTGTTTTACTCGAATAATTTGGATAAGATGACATTGAATTCGAAGAGACCGGAGTCGGGTATTAGTGATACCCGAAACCACTTCGATTCTTTATAGATTGATGAATAAGCTAGAATGGAATGATTTAAGTGAATTGGTCCATTAAATCTAAGTTGGTACTTAGAAATTTGTGATTAAAATAAGGGATATCTATAACAAATTGTGAATTTGTAAATTGACGAGTTACCCGGGTTATATATATATAAGTTGTATGCTTTTGTAATTCATGTTAGATGGGTTTACTCACGCTGGTTTCCAGCCTGACCCGGGTGTTACTTTGATGTAATGCTCGGGTCAGACCGAGTATTACAGATTTTCAGGTAAGGACGTTCTGGAGCTCGGAGACGAGTTGGATGGCAGGAACGTATGGAGTGTTTCCGCTATGATATATTGATGTATATTGGGACATGTTGATTATATATGTCCAGTGATTGTGTATATGTTGTAACTCTGATGTATTAAACTGTAATTTAACTGATATAGTTTTTTTTGTATAAATGGTATTATATGATATTATATTTTGATCCGCTGCGAATGTGAGATTCTGTGACTTGTTTTCTGTTTTTCTTCTTCTATCTCTTTCTTCTTTTCCTAACTATCTGGAATTTTCGGGATCGAAAATTTCGGGTCGTTACATTTCCATTTCAGAATAAACTAAAGAATTCTTCTTATAAATCTTGCTTGATTTATCTCAATTCAAATTTACGTTGAATCCCGTAAATTTCTTCCAACACTTTAAAAATAAACACCTTTTTATTTTTAAGCACACTTCCCATTTTCTGGAAATCACTTCCAAAATATATGCTTCAATTATTTAAAATAATTTTCCAAATTCTTTATTCAAAATGTATTTTTTTTGAAAAAAACTATAAAAGTTTATATTGGGTATCTTAAATCAAAAATTTTCTTTTAATATAAAGTTATTATATCGAATACTTATAATAAAATTTCCTTTAGAAATCAAAATGCTAATTTATCTTTAAATTAATTAAATACCATAATTACTTAATCAATACTTATTTTTTTCCCTTAAAAATAATTAAAGATTATAATTTTCTAGAATATTCTAGAAACACATTTTTAAACTTTCTAGTTTATACTTTGAAAGTCCTCTTTTGAAACATACTTCATTCCCCAGGAAGAATACACTCTTCATCCTTTTAAAAATAATCTCACTATTATTTTTAAAACAATTTGCCCCTCTTATAGAAATTCCCACCGAAAATCTATCTTTCAAAATTTATCCACCGATAAATATTCCATTTCATTTATAAACCCAGTCTATAAATTTCCATTCCTCATTTCCTTTTTAACCACCATTTCAAAAACACTTCAAATTTCCAAACCAATTTCCTGAATTTAATTTCCTTAAATTCATAACTCAAAAATTCATTTTCATTTCCCTTTTAACATCCCCATTACATTTTATTGATATTTTAAAATACCAAATTATATTATCCAACCATAACACAGCATAACAAAATTCCAAATCAATCTATCACAGGATATCAATGAAATATATCACAAATTATGAATATAATTTCTATTTGTGAGGAATCCAGTTGGATCCCTCCAACCTGTTTCCCTGCATCCACAGATGTTAGCACAACAACAAATATCAATCTATACTGATATTAGTATTCATATTCAACCAATCACACAATTATTTAAATATTAACTATTTAAATCAGCTGAAATTCCAGATGTGAGTGAGATTAACTCACCTTGCGTCGGCGTTTCAATTTTAAATTAAATCGAGCTCGTTTGATTTAATCTAAAATTCTCGCTTGCTCCAACCGCCTCCGGATCTGCTGCAGCGCGTAGATCGCATCGCTGCGATTCCGACGTCACTAGTTTCGTCCGGTTTCGACCTCGCATGCATTAGATATGAAGTTTTAAAGACTATTCGATTTAAAATATAATATATTTACATTTTTATTCTATCATTTTACAAATCCGAATCGAGGCCGTTGATTTAGAAACGAGCAGATCAAGGCCGCTACTCTCTTCTTCTACAACGCGCATCTAGGTTTTTCCAGAACCCATAACTGCCGTCCATCTTGAGATTACTTCGGCCACCACATCCAAATTTAAGGTGATCCAACCCTTCCACGACCAAGCTACCAACAGTGCGCACCACTGCCTAAAACCCCGTGAAGTCCGATGTCCCCTAGCCTCCTGAAAAACGTGCTCGAACGACCATGAACGGAGGCGTTTTCCTCACCATCCGCCTCGTCAAACGCCACTTCGACCGTATGGATTTGTAGATCGTGGCGCTCTCTTCGACTTTGTAGTAGAAAACTTTTGATAACAATGCTTGGATGGAGAGAGAATTGAGGGAGAAGACCGGCCATTATTGGCCATTGAAAATAAACAAGCGGCGGCTCAAAGAAGAACTAGGGTTTCGGCCCTGAACGTGTATATATATACGTATATACATATTAATTTAATATTAATTAAATTCAATTTTAACGAGCATTTACAAACGAACTCCAAATCGCACGTGCCGCCTAGCGTTTATAAGGTTTTACCCGCATTCCGAACAAAATGGAATGTGTTTCGGAGGCTAATTCAATCATATGTGGAAGATAGCTTTTTGAATCGATTTTAAACATTAAATTATCGATTTAAATTCCAACGCGTTTCTCACCCGTACGAGCAAACGGTAACTCCAAATGCTACGAAATTTGAAATCCGATAATAATTAACTATCACGGATCCAATGGAACTGGTTTCGTCGAATTTCGAGACTGTGCCTTGGAAGGCTATTTTAATTTGTCGATAAATTCGAGCGATTTCCAAAATCGTCGAAATCACTTAAAATTTCACTATTAAACTTTTACTAACTTAATTATAAACCGTATGGAATTTATATTCACATTAGAAATCATTCTGATTCATTTCGAATCAAAATCTAATTATTTGCATTATTATATTATTAAATTCCATTATTAAATTAATATAAAATTCCAAAATTAACTTATCAACTTTTGATTCCATCCAAAAGACCAATATTAAAATTCAAATCAAACTAAACTTAAAATAAACCTTAGAAACCATTTTCATAACCATTTACATCCACATTCACAAATTATGCCAATTGCAAATATTTAATTATTATTATTCAAATCTAATTGAACTGCCATATTTGAAATTTTAACTAATTATATTGATTTAACCATAGTCTTCTTATTTCAAAATCAAATTATAATCCACATTCAACATTTAAAATGAATTAAATGTTCAAAATCTAACGACCAAAATTCCGGGTCGTTACATCGACACTATCTCAAATTCATGCATATTTTGTGTGTGTGTGTGTGTCCAGCTGAGGTTCATCAATTGAAAATATTAACACTTATCTCAAATTCATGCATATTTTGTGTGTGTGTGTCCAGCTGAGGTTCGTCAATTGAAAATATTAACACGTTGTTCTACCATAGGTTTTGTTGACTTAGTTCCTGGATTGAAATTTCAAGATGCTATCAAAGTCATCAGCTTAAAGCCCTTAAATTCTGCATCTGCAGCTTTGAAAAAGGTATTAGTCATACTTTTCAAAAACTCTTATACACTTGGTTCCTCGAGTTTGTTTAGCAAATGATTAAAATATAATTATATTTTGGAATTAATAATATATTCTCTACGTTGATAGAATGCAAGGTATTGAGATAATGCACATGCGGTATGATCTTAAATTCACTCTGCTTGCTATAGGAGCAGTAGAGAAATGCTCAGATGGTATACATGAATGCCAGTTTCATCTGACTATACAAATGAATACCAACCCATTTTAACTACACACCACTTTTTTTAATACCCCATTTTGCCGTTGTATATCCTTCTTCCCTCACCATTCAAAAGAAATACGAGATGCTTGATTTAGGGGATTGTGAAGGTTTGCTTGTATATAATATTGAATTTTACAAATACTTTTTTCCCTTTTTTTCAAAGTTGTTGTAAGTTTTTTATAATCAAGTGCGATAATCTTTTTATATCGTAGTAATGTTGCATATGAATTGTATAACTTTTACAACTTATTTTTATATTTGAATAATGAATGCCGTTCTTTTAAGTACTGCTAAATCTCTTACTTAATGGCATGCGCAAAATATATGTCCCATGTATTTTGCATGCTTTGCAAGTATTGCACTAAGTTGTATACATAACATGAAGTTCATACCCTTTAAAATAAATGAACTAGCAAGCAAAATGAAATAGTGCAGAGCATTCCATTTTTTGATTCATAAACAAACAAGCCAAAAGTTACAATAAACACGCACATGATTATACATATATATTTGTGTAATAATGTAAAGTTGCTAGTATTTTTAGTCATTTTATTTCTAGTTCTTCACGCTTCCTTAAATAACGTTACTTTTTTCAGAAACAACCAATTATTAAATTAACTAATAACAAGAACTAAATACAATTAGTAAATGATGTTAATATGTAGAAAAGGAGAAAACGAAAAGAAAATTTTAGGCCAAATGTAGATATGTATACTTTAAAAATAAAACATGATAACTTCATTTATATTTTTATAGTTAGTACTTATAGAAAATGATGTAGAATTAGTTTGAAGATAAGGATACCAATTATTAATAGAAAAGAAGTAAGTGGCTAACATTAAAGATTGGAATGCCGTGTTATTCGTGAAAATGTTTCCTGATTTTTTGAGTAGCTAGAAATTCTGACATCGCCTCCAATGTAACCAAAGGTCTCTTCGACCTGCCAAAACAATCATAAGAGTCATCTTTCCTAACCTTTATGTTTTATAACTTAAGAACGTACTTTTGTTCATATTGCATTGCTTACAAGTATAAGTGTACAATATATTGCTTTGTGTGCACCGAAACTTTGATAAGCAGCTACAGAAACTACATCACCAACTCTTCTTACTTTACCGATTCTTTGAATCATAAGGCTCTCATAGTGTATAAATTCCTAAACTTATTAATATGTATATGAGCTTAATTGAGTCTGAATCCATTAGGTTATGTTTACCTAAGGAAACTGCTTATTAACATGGTTGAAGTAACAATTTTCTATAGTATGCAATAAGCCTGTTTCTTTTCACTCAGCGTGCACACACAAAGACATGCATGCTTCAGGTTTTCTATAAAATTCAGAAGTATACAACGCTATTATTTGAAAATCCTTTGTGAATTATCACTACAGTTTATGATATATTGGACTGGCCTATGTGAACCGATGACACTTTCAACTGTCAGAAAGCAACTAAGTATTGCACCTAATATAAAAATGGGGTCATATTCAAATGAAATGTTCGTGTATCCATGAACAGTGGTATAAGGGCAAGTGGTCTAGCAAGAACTATGTTAATATCTTCAGTTACACCTCTTGTGCTATTTGCTTTTATGACACTTTCTAACTAAAGTTTGATCTTCTTCAGAATTTTTTTCTTTTTATCATCTCCTTTTATATAACATATTTTTAAATTACACAGCTTGTTTAAAAATATTCTTTCATCTAGGTAAACCAGACACTGTTCATAAACTTTTATAGAAATACACATCAACCAAGGTATATATGTTGAATATTTAATGAAAAGAATTATTGTAGTCATTAGGATTTAACACTTGCATCTCTTATTGATGTCCCGATGAACCTATTAGATGAGCCATCATTTGGGTATTTGAAGCATGATTATTGTAATTATTTCTTTGAATTTCTAGTTTGCAGTGCAAGATTTATCACTTGGGTTCAATGTAACATTGTCTAGAATTATTATTCATTGTCTACAATTATTATTCTCAACCAAGACTAGCTAAATTTAATGTAGTATAAGAAAGGACTTACTGGTAGCATATCCACATAGTAATTTGCTTCATCAAAAGACATGGCTAAAAACGGTAATGGAAGAACCATTCCCCGCTTAGGAGCAACTCCACTAGCTCCTACGTCAATCGATCTATCACGAGTAAGCCCAAGGGTAGTGTGGCCACTCATTTGTAATGCCATCATTTCACGAGTATTATTCGCTTCCTTGGTTGAAAAGGCACAAGGATAGAGATACTGTTTGACACTGCCCTTCAAATTTTAGCAGATTTCTTGGATATATCTCGGTTATTTCCCGTCTCTTCTTTTGTTTCTTTGGGCAGGATATCTTATGGTCTTCCAAAAGGATCTAGATACATAAGAACGATGGCGAAAAGCATGTTAAACAAGATAGTGAATGTTTAAAGTCCAGTGGCTCCAATCTAGAACTAGCTGCTTTGTGGAAAGACTTTGGAAGACTCTAGAACTTGTATTCCTAGTGTCGTACCATTTAAATTTTTTTTTTCATCAATGTAGGAGCTAAAAACTCATTAAAGCAAGAGCATTATATCCATAGGTCAATGGCAACGCTAAAATCCCTATATCCTTATATCCATATGTTCTTACTAGAGAATATACAATTTGACTTTTTTCTGTCATTTTGATATATGTAAATACGCACACATCCATAATATTTGACGAGTATATTTTCAAATAATACAAAGCATCATTAAGTGACATTATCAAAGATGAAGTGTAAGGCATTTGAATGCAAAAGCTAAAATTTATAACTTATCTCTGATAGCATAGTTCATAAATGACTTTGCTAGATTTTGTGGTCCAATGTTTAACCCTTAAGAGTTTGACCATCTTTAGAATAAACAGTTTTTTGGGGGCAATTTGAACAAATGGATGGGTTTAGTGTAGAGGAAAAGATGATATAAAGTGGTATACTTGATCATTTATTCTTTGATTCTAATTTTACTAGACTTTTATTCTGTTCTACTAAGGTAATATATATAATTTAGTTATACAATTTTCTAATAAGTAAACTGGGAGTTCAAATGAAGCAATCCATTAACTGATTGAAAATTTTATTCATTTGTAGCAATAGTTTGGTGTAAATATTAAAAATTAATAGTTCTATTTTCATGTATTCTTTTTCTTGTCATTTTCTTACCGATAAATATATACTTCAATTGTTTTTTTATCAATGACCTTAAGAATTATGAGTCACAATTCATGACCCACACTATAACCAAATCATATTTCTTTTAGCAAACAGATAATTTTGAAGACGTTTTTCACTAGTTGGCACAAACTTAACTAGAAACTAAAGAGCATGCACATTTGACTAAGAGATAGCTACAAGATGTGAGAGCCTAAACTGGAAGGTACTTTATTTGTCTTATCAAAAAGTCCCTTAAATAACCTTTTATAGATGTGAACACTCTTTTCATGTTCCTTTGACATGGATGTTGATCGAGGTTTAGCTAGCTTATTTTGAACTTAGTCTGTTGCCTTAGATATGAGTCAACACACCAGGTATGTTTTCTTGCTATTTTCATCCAAAAGCTAGTTTATATCGAACGTTTTCTAGTTGGAATTCATCCCATAGCAGGTTTGTTGCATTGTCTTCAAGTACACAACTGATATACTCAGCAAACGCACAGTTATTATCATGTGTTCTCATCTTAGAGTGAACAGTTTACTCATTGTGTGGGTGCACAGCTTAAATTCACTTTGTGTTTAATTATTTCCTATTTTTCAATATACATAGATGGCTTCTTAGAATCTTCTTGGCCCAGATACTGGGAGTGATGTCTTGTTTCCTGAATGAGCAGTCTTCTTGCAAGTGACTAGCGTGCACTAGTGTTGATATGAACTAATGATGTCTGGAATGCAAATTGACGGAATGATCATGCTGATTGAGATTTAATACAATATGAATTTTCCCATGATGTGGTTGCGATGTAGTACGTTTAGACTAAAATGCATGTTGTTTGGGCCATTGAACATGTTGCTTGAGATGTAACAGAGAAGGTACATGTGATACAAAGTGAAGTTCATAAAATACAACAAGATTGGCTAATCGGGAATCAATATCGAGGTGCATATTAATAGAATAGAAGAACCTAAAGTGAAATGTAGAACTGAATCACATACGGAGTTGATTTATGTGCTAAACGTGATGCTACTGTTGGCAATGGATGGATACAAGACTGAAACACAGCTATATAAGACATGAAGAGAGGAGAGAAATCTGGGCAGCTATTTGGAAATATAAATATGACATGGTATGTCCCATAGATTTGTGAATAATATATGATTATCTTATAGTCGGTAGGGAGTTAAACTTAAAAGCTTCATTAATTATTTAAAACGAAACCTCAAAACAACATGGTACTTCATTTTTACAATATATTTGGCTCAGCAATCTATCTAGGATGTAACAACAAGGTACGTTATTTTTACAGTATATTTGGCACAACTATCTACTTAGCATGTAATTCCACATCCTTGTAAGAATAACAGTTACTATTTTAGTTCACATTGGGTAAGTCGGAAAGTATCCGACATGCATCAGTTATGTTACTCTTAATTGTCAAATGAAAATTACCTAAAAGTTTCATATTTTTGTTGCACATTTATGTGGAGAAAATGTTTGTTATAAGTACATTAAATTTTTTGTTGAACTTCCATATTTTGCTATACCTATAAAAATTTAGAAAGTGCATATCAATTAAAGTGTCATTAATCCAAGAAACTGTGAGTACAGACATTTTAAGTTAGCTTTTAAGTATAAGCATCTTCCGACTTCCAGTATGTGTAAATATGTTGATACATGACCAGTTCATGATTGGGTACTATATCATACTAGGCAACCACAACAAGCTTGATATACTTGTTAATTAAATTCATATTATTTGCGCACTCCCTGTTTTTCTCATTATCTAAATTCTTATCCCATACGTTCTTTTCTATCAAAAATGATATTCTGATTAATTTCATAATAATTTTTAGAATCAATGATGGCAATTTTGAATTATCTCCTATGATACTGGCATTGTCAGTTAATCTAAGCCAGTAAACATTAGCTATATATTTACTTCCAATATTTTCTGAACAAGCTCCAAAAAGGATTATAGTGTGCTTATTGAGGCACCTTCTAAGCTCTGGATGTTGTTGTAGATGATGCTTTTGAAGTGAAAATTGATGTTAATGGTGATGTTACGATGTAGTTACATGCTTCTATTTGCTCCTACCAGTAGTTCAATTTCCAGAAAATATTTGGTATGTTCTACACTTTTATTTCCACATCATAGAGAACTAACTTGAATGTAAAGAGTTATCTGTATATGAATTTTTTCAATGCAGAAAACTACATCTCATGAACAATGCTGGGTATGATTGGCAAATAGGGAGGTTAGATCCTGATTCATGAATGTAGTAGAAACTAAAGAGTGCTTACTGCATTTGGTTCTGGTAATTAAGTATATGCTAGATATAATTTTCTAAATTCTTTTTCTAAATGTAGGAATATATGTTGATAAAGCCGACGAAGCTAACTATGCTGCATAGGCTTTTTTTTTTATAATAATGGTGTTTATCTGGACATTTTTTCTTTTAGTACTTTCAAAACTATGTTGTATTATACACAAATATTTATTTGTATATACAAATATTGTTATGTTAGATATTTGATAATCATGTTATTATCAATTATGTTTTTTCTTATTCTTGTTAAAATTCCGTCGATCATAGTTCGAATTTATTCGACTATGTTGATATTTATTTACATTTATACATGTGAAATGCTATGAGAAATGAAGAAGTTTGGCTTGTAGAGAATTAATAAAGAGATAATAATAACAATCAATAAATGCTGTAAAAATAAATAGTAGTATTTTAGAAATTCAGTCAAAAGGAATACCATAGCGTTTTAGAAATGCTATAACAAAGAAGGAAAATGTGCTTATAAACTTATAAAAGAGCAATTCCACAATGAAAATAAAATGCTATAAAATATTAGCCTTCATATAGCAATAGGATGTCATACACGCTATAAAAATATTAATTTTCTATAGAGTTCATTTTTCTGCCACAATAGGAAATGATTATAGCATGTCGTTTGACAACGGTCTTTACTATGCTATCAAAAGTTTCTATAGCGTTTTTGAAATGCTGTTGAAAGTCCAGTTTGTTGTAGTGATTTAACATTGCATGGATTGGCTTACTTGGGTATATTGCAACCATCTAGAAATATATATATATATATATATATATAAGCTCCCAATAAGCACTTATTCAGCTTCCTGTATAAATTAAAGCAGATTAAGAAAGACTTAAAGTATTGGAATAAAATTAAAGATTATATATATACCATATGTGATAGAATAAGAGAATTTGTTAGAAGAAAAAGAAAGTGCAATTTGGTTTATAAACAAACCATGTATCAAGGCTCGTATTAAGTGGTAAAAAAAATTTATGTCACGATCAACTACATATTAAATAAATATCAACTGGTAATTTTTTGATGCCAACTCTATTTTCTGCTCATAAAAGAACCACACCAATTATAATAGAAAACAGAACTTTTTACAACGTTTTATTCAAAAAGGTTGTAAAATTTTAACTTTTTACAACTGTTATTCGTAAACATTGTCATATTACTCTTTTAACAACAGTTTTAAAAATGTTGTAATAACAATGTTTTTTTACAACTAGATAGTAATTTACTTCAACTTCTTTTAAAAGTAGTTTTAGTCATAGATTTATGTTAAATTTTGTGAATAGTTTTAGTGTTGCTTAAAAAATTATAATAATTTTTAATTTATAATTAATAACAAATCTTTAATACTTAATTAAGTAATTTATAAATTTTAATTTATAATTAATAATTTATAAATGATAACTTAGATGGCTTAATTATTTATAATTAATAACTAATGCTTATTAATATATAATTTATAATTATTAGTTGTTATCTATATTCAATAATTATTTTTAATATTTAATAATTTATTATAGTTAGTTAATTATGAATAATTAGTAAATTAAAGTTAATAATTTATTGTGACGCCCCACCTCAATACCCACGCTAGCCAAGAACACTACGGTGTAGTGCTGTCAACTAGCACGGAGAATAAGGCTGTTGAGGAGCGACCATCTATGTAATTGCTTTGTGTGAGCACCGATATGTCAGATAATAAAACATTGCATTTCAATTTTTTAGAGGAATACCGACATACCGATACAAACTCAAAGCTACTACACAGTGGCTATAATAGTTTAGGACAATAGATATAAAAATAACACAGATAGACATAAATGCGGAATAAAGATGGAACGAAAAGTCTCATATATACAATAACTGATATCAGTTACAATACATTTGACACAATACAAATGATACAACTACAACTGTCGACTCAAGAAGTTACATATACAAGTACATTATCGACTAATATACATGAATACATTATCATCTTAAAACAAACACACTGACTACTACAACAAGACGAAGACCACATCAAATGATATAAATAGTCTTCATAGCTCTAGCAGCAACCCAAGCTAAAAAATCTACAACTTGAAAATACTCGGTCTGACCCGAGTATTACATTCAAAAGAAAATAATACACGGATCAGTCTAATTCAAACCAGTTTATTAGTGCATATAGGCAGTAATAATTTAAATAGACGACAGTCACAATAATTCCCGTCTATCCGATTCTTTAACCAAAGAAACCGGATGACGGTCAATATAACACTTAACAATGTTTAACAAAAATCAGCAGATTTAAATCATCAACAGAGATAAATAAACAATTTATCAAATTGACTAAATCAATTCAAAACTGTCAATTCTGGGAGGCTGCAGTGCACGCACGCGTGCACTGCCTCGCCACCACCGAATATAAAGTCACCACCACAATGAAACTGCAGTGGCAAACAAGTAGGAATTCAAATGTGAAATGGAGAACATCATTGCAAGTGCAACAGGTAGAAGATGATGCAGTGAAGCCAATATGGCAAATAATGATGAAGCATATAAGTGCAGGCAATGAAAATAAACAAAGATGAATGAAACTGATCAAGCAAGTGCAGCAGGTACAAAGGCCCGACGACCAAGTGCACAAAACAATTTCAAGTGAAGGCCAATGAAATCAAGTACGCATGAACTACAAGTGAACATGTTAATCTTCGAATGGTCATACAATTATATACATACATGAATGTATGTATACAATGCAACAGTAAACCTGATAGCAGTTACACACAGGAAAGCAGTGAAATGGGCAAAAATATCAAGTCTGGAAAGCAAGAATGCCCAGGCTCAACAAAGATGTACACAGTGAAGTGTGGTACACATGAAGCAACATGACTGTACGAACTATATACAAAAGAGAATATGCTATGTAGTGAAGCAAAACAGGTCAAGAATGAATGAAGTCAGGGATCAAAGATCAAACATGCAACTACAACACAACTACACAATATAGGAATGAATAAAATCAAGTCCAGATACTCAAAGGCAACAGACTCAAGTGACCAGAGTAGCTCAAGTTCAAGTAAATACATATAACCACATCAAACTGCAGCAGTGACTAAGTAAACAAGATGAAGACAGAAACAACATGCACCATTTCAAATACATGAAGACCATATTCAAGTGCATAGGTAGATCGAATACCCCATTGAAAATATAGTCACTAACAGGTACAACAAAGTGTACCAGAGAGACCAGTGAACAAGGCACAGTGCGGTTTCAATGCTGCAAGGCTCAAGTATACATGAATACACATATAAGGTGACACAACGGTATGTTGAAGCACCAGAGTTACAAAACTCGAAGTCAAGTGATCAAGTGCAACTACAAGGTGGATACAGGAAGGCCACAGTAATCAGGTTATATAAAGTGAAGTACAACCACTACATCGGAATATGAGATTAATCAAAGTGGAAGCCGAAGTCAAATAGATCGAACAACAAGTAACAGCAGTTACAGGTGACTCAGGCAAATGTGCAGAGGCATCAACATCTACAGGGGCAACATAATGAAACTGTGGACAGGGACAAGGCTACAGCTCAAACCCCATGTGCAAATTGAAATAGGCAGCAACATGGTTGACAAAGGCAACTGGGTTGAAATGCAACCTTAAAAAGAATCACAAATATTGGCACAAAACAGAACTGGCAAGCAAAAGGAACAAGGGTAACCACTAACACACATATACACCCATAAATACATGGGTATATATGGCATATACAAGTGGACCAATTCAGTAGCCAGGACAATGTATTAATAACAGTGCAAGCTACAACTTCAAGTAAAGCCAATACACAACAACTTCGAGATGCCAACTACAAAGTTTTAAAACCATGGTCATCAAAAATTCAAGTCAAACCGAGGTCACTGGAAACAAAATAATACTACAGGGATGGACGGAAATGGTCAAGCAAACTAGAGTCAAAGCCGAGACCAAGACAACTAAAACAAAGTCGACTCCTTGGCAAACGAATTAACAATGTCAGAGAGACCAATTAACCCAGGTACAAGAAATCGAGCCATACAAAAACAAGCCAGGAGTCATAAAGTCACAGTAACTAGGAAATGCAATGTATACGGGGCTGTAAATCGATGACCTCAGACCATCAAGTTCAACGGTCGAACGTCATCAACCTAGGGATCCCACGGTCAAAACAAAATGCCCAAAGACATAAAGCAGCAGTAAAACGAACAAAATCGAACAATGCCGCGATAAATTAAACCACCAATTCAAAACAGTGACAGGCAACAGAGAATCAAACCCAACCACTAACAATGTCAGTGTCGAAGACAACGAAAACAATAAGCAGACGAGCCTAATCATTTGAATTAGATGTGAGTGCCGGGAACACTCACCTTAGCCACGAATGAAAGACGAAGCTGTAGCGATGAGGAAGAGGAACGAAGTTACGCCGAAGCCCAATCGAGCACGAGCACGTCGAAGCAGCCACGAGCAAGTTGAAGGAGTCATTGACGTTGGTGCCTTCGAGTTCCAGAAGCGAACGATTGAAGAAGCCCTAATTTTTGAAAGGAGGGACGAACGAAAATTGAGCAGCCATTGTTTCCTTTGGATGGTTTTAGGTTTCGAATGAGGAAAGCCAAGAAAAGAAAAGGGGTCGGGCTTTCTTTTTACTGAACAAAGAGGGAATGGGGGTTGAGTGATATCACGGCTTCAAACAATAGAACATGGGCCGAGTTTATTATTTAAACCCAATCGACACTAAACAAAATTGTTAAAGCTCGTTTAACATTTAGTTTAAAAAAAAGAATTCCAACTGCTTTTAAAAATATTCCAAATAGCGATTAACACAATTTTATCCCTGAATTTCAATTCGATTAAAATGCCAATAGCTATTAGCAACCAGATTAGATCGTCAAGAGGCGATAATTAATTGGGTACGAAATGTCGGGTTGTTACAGACTCCCCTCCTTAAAGAAATTGCGTCCTCGCAATCCTAAGGGATAAGTGGGAAAGAGGTAACAACCATAAGAACATAACAATGTCGAATGCATAAGCAAAGCAAATGACAGCAGGGAAGTATTAGATATGAAATCAAAAGGTTCGACTGATTCAAATCAAAAGAATCAACATCGTGCGGATCAAGGAATCAAAATCAGACGACTATCAAAAGCAAGAATCAATCGAGTTCCAGCATTTAAAAGAGAAAGAAAAAAAACAGAGCAGAAATCGCATACTGCACGGATTGAATGTGAGTAAATCAAATTACTCACCTGAATCGTCAGAGAGAAAGACGAAGCTCAAATCTCAAAAATCGCAAACATTCGATTAATCAAATCGAAAAATATTTAATTATCTCAAACGATAATCAAATTTCACAAATATCTGATTATCAAAAACGATAATCAGAAACACAAATATTCGATTAATCAAATCGAAAAATATTTAATTATCTCAAACGATAATCAAATTTCACAAATATCTGATTATCAAAAACGATAATCAGAAATCACAAATATTCGATTAATCAAATCGAAAAATATTTAATTATCTCAAACGATAATCAAATTTGAAAATATTTAATTATCACAAATGATAATCAAATTTCACAAATATCTGATTATCAAAAACGATAATCAGAAACACAAACATTCGATTAATCAAATCGAAAAATATTTAATTATCTCAGACGATAATCAAATTTCACAAATATCTGATTATCAAAAACGATAATCAGAAATCACAAATATTCGATTAATCAAATCGAAAAATATTTAATTATCTCAAACGATAATCAAATTTGAAAATATTTAATTATCACAAATGATAATCAAATTTCACAAATATCTGATTATCAAAAACGATAATCAGAAACACAAACATTCGATTAATCAAATCGAAAAATATTTAATTATCTCAGACGATAATTAAATTGGAAAATATTTAATTATCACAAATGATAATCAAATTTCACAAATATCTGATTATCAAAAACGATAATCAGAAACACAAACATTCGATTAATCAAATCGAAAAATATTTAATTATCTCAGACGATAATTAAATTGGAAAATATTTAATTATCACAAATGATAATCAAATTTCACAAATATCTGATTATCAAAAACGATAATCAGAAACACAAACCTCCGATTATCAAAAACAATAATCAGAAGTCGTAAATATTCAATTAACGAGTCCGGAATTAACCGAAGTAGTAAAAGTATGGTTCCATACTCCTTACTTTTGCTAAATCGTTTAAATCTCTTTATCGTTTCCTTTAAAGGGCAGAATTGTGTGTTTAAAAATAACATTTCACATTCTCAAACGGACAAGTCCGGAATTAAGCGAATCAGTAAAAGAAAGGGGTCATAGTCCTCGATTTTTCTGAAACGTTTAAATCGCTTCCTCGTTCCTTTGAAAATGTAAGTGTAAAAATTTTGAAAACAATTTTAATTTATATTTTTGAAACAACTTTTTTTTTTAAAAAATAAAGAATTTTGAAAACACGTGATTAAATTAGCAATATCAGTGTTGCGGGAGAACCGCTTGTAAATCCATTTCAAAATTGACGGTTACCGAAGTTAACACGTCAAAGTCTCATCAAAATAACTGGCATCAAAATATAATACCAAATGAATTTTCATTCATCAAAAATGTCACAAGAATCTTCTCAAAGATAAAAAGGGATGTCATACCCTAAACTTGTATTCATAACAAGTCAATAACACATGAATTCACCAATGCACAAAAATTGATAAACATATCAATAGAAATCACGAAAATTGGTGAAGCACAAAATTCCAGAAATCATCACAAGAAATCCAGAAAACACATAAATAAGGGGGAAAAAGCCTATCAGAAAACGGGAGTATGAAAACTCCAAAACACCGGTATCACAAGACGAGACGCTATCTCAAGGTAGCCATCCATTAAATTTTTGAGCCGAAGCTCCACATGAACGGCCCGAAGACCATGGGTCGCTACCCCATTTCTATGTGATGGTGAAACATCACACAAGCGGGGTTTAGTCTCCCTCGCAGACAAAGAAATATGCGATGGCGAAACATCACATAATCGGGGTATAGTCTCCCCGTAGAAGAATGTGATGGTGAAACATCACATGATCGGGGTATAGTCTCCCACGTAGACGAATGTGATGGCGAAACATCACATGATCGGGGTGTAGTCTCCCACGTAGACGAATGTGATGGCGAAACATCACATGATCGGGGTATAGTCTCCCACGTAGACGAATGTGATGGCGAAACATCACATGATCGGGGTATAGTCTCCCACGTAGACGAATGTGATGGCGAAACATCACATGATCGGGGTATAGTCTCCCACGTAGACGAATGTGATGGCGAAACATCACATGATCGGGGTATAGTCTCCTACGTAGATGAATGTGATGGCGAAACATCACATGATCGGGGTATAGTCTCCCACGTAGACGAATGTGATGGCGAAACATCACATGATCGGGGTATAGTCTCCCACGTAGACGAAGAGACATCGCTCAATCGCTAGTCTAAATCACAAAAATGATCGTCATGATCATAAGGAAGTGTCAATTACACTAAGCTAGTAAATATAAGAGTTTAGCTTCATGTCCCATAACCACTTGCTTAACCAAAATATTTACGAACAGATTGTAAATCTCCACTAGGAAATTGTCACAAAAAGGGTTCAATCGAACAAGTCCAAGAGCTAACCGACGAAGTGAACGCAAGCGTTTCATACCACTCGTTTTACTAAGTCGTTTAAGTCGATTTCTCATTCAAGTGAAGTAAAGGCTTGTATATACTAATAGATTGGAAACCCGTTTAAGAAAAAGAGTTTTGTAGTAAAATAGTTTTGAAACTGTTTGGAGAAAAGGATTTTAATATTTACTATTAGTATAGAAAACCTTTATATTTTTAAAGTGACAAATCACAAAAATGATTGTAGAAACAATCAATCACAAGAATTCACATACGAAGATGTGAATAGAATCCAAAGAATTCGATTCCAAATTCATCAAAGTAGGAATACCAAAAATTCCAGAAATAGAAGTTATCAAAATCGACAAGGGGGATAACAACTAATTTAGAAAAGAAGAATCGATCATCGACTGGAAAAACAAAGCAAATCGAGCGGAAATGCATAAATGACTTCAACAAAAGTAAGATTCAAGTTAATGTCGAAGTCAACAATAAATAGCCGCAGTCGAGTACAAAATGAATCAATTATCATTATCAAAGAAACCAACGGCAAGCAATATCAGAGTCCTGAAAATCAAGAAATTAGCAATTTCTCAAAAACAGAGTGACCGAAGTCGAAGGGAAATCCAGATTAGGAAAACACAAAATATCAAGTTCAAAATCGCTGAGATTCAAACTAGATGTGAATGAGAAATCAAAATCACTCAATTTGCAACTGGTCCAGCTATTTTTCATCATAGTGTAACAGGTACACAATGACACTCATAGCATAGAACAAAAGTGGAACAAAGTCCAAAAGTCAAAATGGCTTTAATTTGCCAAATTAAAACAAAATCAACATCGACTAAATCAATTCAAAGCCGAAAACACAAGCATAAGCGTTAGGATTTCATACCTAACAGTCAAAAATAGTCATATGTAAAGATGAGAGATAAAACATCGACAAATAGTTGTAACACATGTTCCATCTAAGTTATGTTTTATAATTGTCCTAAACCCCAGGCTCTGATACCAAGCTGTGACGCCCCACCTCAATACCCACGCTAGCCAAGAACACTACGGTGTAGTGCTGTCAACTAGCACGGAGAATAAGGCTGTTGAGGAGCGACCATCTATGTAATTGCTTTGTGCGAGCACCGATATGTCAGATAATAAAACATTGCATTTCAATTTTTTTAGAGGAATACCGACATACCGATACAAACTCAAAGCTACTACACAGTGGCTATAATAGTTTAGGACAATAGATATAAAAATAACACAGATAGACATAAATGCGGAATAAAGATGGAACGAAAAGTCTCATATATACAATAACTGATATCAGTTACAATACATTTGACACAATACAAATGATACAACTACAACTGTCGACTCAAGAAGTTACATATACAAGTACATTATCGACTAATATACATGAATACATTATCATCTTAAAACAAACACACTGACTACTACAACAAGACGAAGACCACATCAAATGATATAAATAGTCTTCATAGCTCTAGCAGCAACCCAAGCTAAAAAATCTACAACCTGAAAATACTCGGTCTGACCCGAGTATTACATTCAAAAGAAAATAATACCCGGATCAGTCTAATTCAAACCAGTTTATTAGTGCATATAGGCAGTAATAATTTAAATAGACGACAGTCACAATAATTCCCGTCTATCCGATTCTTTAACCAAAGAAACCGGATGACGGTCAATATAACACTTAACAGTGTTTAACAAAAATCAGCAGATTTAAATCATCAACAGAGATAAATAAACAATTTATCAAATTGACTAAATCAATTCAAAACTGTCAATTCTGGGAGGCTGCAGTGCACGCACGCGTGCACTGCCTCGCCACCACCGAATATAAAGTCACCACCACAATGAAACTGCAGTGGCAAACAAGTAGGAATTCAAATGTGAAATGGAGAACATCATTGCAAGTGCAACAGGTAGAAGATGATGCAGTGAAGCCAATATGGCAAATAATGATGAAGCATATAAGTGCAGGCAACGAAAATAAACAAAGATGAATGAAACTGATCAAGCAAGTGCAACAGGTACAAAGGCCCGACGACCAAGTGCACAAAACAATTTCAAGTGAAGGCCAATGAAATCAAGTACACATGAACTACAAGTGAACATGTTAATCTTCGAATGGTCATACAATTATATACATACATGAATGTATGTATACAATGCAACAGTAAACCTGATAGCAGTTACACACAGGAAAGCAGTGAAATGGGCAAAAATATCAAGTCTGGAAAGCAAGAATGCCCAGGCTCAACAAAGATGTACACAGTGAAGTGTGGTACACATGAAGCAACATGACTGTACGAACTATATACAAAAGAGAATATGCTATGTAGTGAAGCAAAACAGGTCAAGAATGAATGAAGTCAGGGATCAAAGATCAAACATGAAACTACAACACAACTACACAATATAGGAATGAATAAAATCAAGTCCAGATACTCAGAGGCAACAGACTCAAGTGACCAGAGTAGCTCAAGTTCAAGTAAATACATATAACCACATCAAACTGCAGCAGTGACTAAGTAAACAAGATGAAGACAGAAACAACATGCACCATTTCAAATACATGAAGACCATATTCAAGTGCATAGGTAGATCGAATACCCCATTGAAAATATAGTCACTAACAGGTACAACAAAGTGTACCAGAGAGACCAGTGAACAAGGCACAGTGCGGTTTCAATGCTGCAAGGCTCAAGTATACATGAATACACATATAAGGTGACACAACGGTATGTTGAAGCACCAAAGTTACAAAACTCGAAGTCAAGTGATCAAGTGCAACTACAAGGTGGATACAGGAAGGCCACAGTAATCAGGTTATATAAAGTGAAGTACAACCACTACATCGGAATATGAGATTAATCAAAGTGGAAGCCGAAGTCAAATAGATCGAACAACAAGTAACAGCAGTTACAGGTGACTCAGGCAAATGTGCAGAGGCATCAACATCTACAGGGGCAACATAATGAAACTGTGGACAGGGACAAGGCTACAGCTCAAACCCCATGTGCAAATTGAAATAGGCAGCAACATGGTTGACAAAGGCAACTGGGTTGAAATGCAACCTTAAAAAGAATCACAAATATTGGCACAAAACAGAACTGGCAAGCAAAAGGAACAAGGGTAACCACTAACACACATATACACCCATAAATACATGGGTATATATGGCATATACAAGTGGACCAATTCAGTAGCCAGGACAATGTATTAATAACAATGCAAGCTACAACTTCAAGTAAAGCCAATAAACAACAACTTCGAGATGCCAACTACAAAGTTTTAAAACCATGGTCATCAAAAATTCAAGTCAAACCGAGGTCACTGGAAACAAAATAATACTACAGGGATGGACGGAAATGGTCAAGCAAACTGGAGTCAAAGCCGAGACCAAGACAACTAAAACAAAGTCGACTCCTTGGCAAACGAATTAACAATGTCAGAGAGACCAATTAACCCAGGTACAAGAAATCGAGCCATACAAAAACAAGCCAGGAGTCATAAAGTCACAGTAACTAGGAAATGCAATGTATACGGGGCTGTAAATCGATGACCTCAGACCATCAAGTTCAACGGTCGAACGTCATCAACCTAGGGATCCCACGGTCAAAACAAAATGCCCAAAGACATAAAGCAGTAGTAAAACGAACAAAATCGAACAATGCCGCGATAAATTAAACCACCAATTCAAAATAGTGACAGGCAATAGAGAATCAAACCCAACCACTAACAATGTCAGTGTCGAAGACAACGAAAACAATAAGCAGACGAGCCTAATCATTTGAATTAGATGTGAGTGCCGGGAACACTCACCTTAGCCACGAATGAAAGACGAAGCTGTAGCGATGAGGAAGAGGAACGAAGTTACGCCGAAGCCCAATCGAGCACGAGCACGTCGAAGCAGCCACGAGCAAGTTGAAGGAGTCATTGACGTTGGTGCCTTCGAGTTCCAGAAGCGAACGATTGAAGAAGCCCTAATTTTTGAAAGGAGGGACGAACGAAAATTGAGCAGCCATTGTTTCCTTTGGATGGTTTTAGGTTTCGAATGAGGAAAGCCAAGAAAAGAAAAGGGGTCGGGCTTTCTTTTTTACTGAACAAAGAGGGAATGGGGGTTGAGTGATATCACAGCTTCAAACAATAGAACATGGGCCGAGTTTATTATTTAAACCCAATCGACACTAAACAAAATTGTTAAAGCTCGTTTAACATTTAGTTTAAAAAAAAGAATTCCAACTGCTTTTAAAAATATTCCAAATAGCGATTAACACAATTTTATCCCTGAATTTCAATTCGATTAAAATGCCAATAGCTATTAGCAACCAGATTAGATCGTCAAGAGGCGATAATTAATTGGGTACGAAATGTCGGGTTGTTACATTTATACTCTAAAATCTCGCTCCTTAGAATATTTCGTAACTAATAAAAGAAACAACCAGCACTACAAGAAATGCTGAAAATAGAGGTGGATTGTAACGGTGGAATTTTCCATTTCTTAAGTATGCGATGGATTTTCGAGCGACTTATAGGGAATAATTTTAATCGTTTTCTATGTCAAATTCTTTTGTGTTATCACCGTCCTCTTATCATATTCACTGTTTAACCATTGCAAATTGCATTAATTAACTGACAGAAATTTTTTGACACTAATTTTTGTTGCAAATTAAGACAGATTACCAATGTTACTTTTCGAAGCTATTTTTCGAAGTTCTAATAATATTTATTTATAATTATTAAATCGTGATTGTACTTAAAACCATTTTCTATTCTAGAACCATAAATTCCAAATCATTCATCCTAATTCATACCAAAAGCCACCTCTGACCAACGCGACACCTTGGTAGCTCTACTGTGCACGCCATACACAACTCTCGACCACTACCCACGCCGTTTGCGACTATCACTGTAACATCTTGGTATAGAGTTAAATAAGAATAAACACAATATAAAATATTTTTGGATTTTTGAATTGGGATTTTGATAAATTAAATGGATATTTGAATTTAAAATGGATTTAAATTGGATTTAAATTGTTTGAATATTTCAAAAGGGATAAAGAGCGAAAATATTTGGTAAATGAGAGAAAAGAATATTTTAGGAATTTCTATTGAATTTAATTCAATAGAGTTGATATTTGGATTTATATTGGGCTAAAAAGGAGAAGGGTGATATAAAATTCGAATTTGAAAATTTAACTGTGTTTTATGAATCTAAACGTCATTTAAAAATTTATTTTGGTGAAATAAATGATATTGTGAATTTTGAATTATTTTGAGAAATAAACAATTATTTAAAATTGTTACAAAGCTAAAAATGTGAAATTTTTTTAGTGGCTTTAAATTTAAAAGGTAAATAATTTTGAATTGAATTTAAATTGCGATTTTCTTTGCATTCGGAAGAAGAGAGATTAATTCATATTGTTATTGGGCCTAAATACTCTAAAGCCCTTACCTAAACCCTAGTTTTCCCATCCTTATCTATCTTTGTACATTCCCCGTTCTACCTAATTACCAGAACCTGCTTTAAATTTCCTAGGGTTTCACAGAAACAACCCATCTTCATCGATTAAATAATTTCGCCTTTTCTACTTCATCTACCATGACCTCTTCGTCCTCTTTCTTCTTCGAATTATAAAATCAAATAAAAGAAGGAGTAATCAAAGCATAAGCGAAGGAAGCTACTACAAGTGTGGTAATTTATATTCTATTCCATATGTCTTAATTTTGATACATATTTTTGGTTTTTTTTAGTTTTTAGTCCGAATCAAGCGGCGAAACAAAATTTGTAGGAAATATTTGTAGAATTTCAATAAATATTGTTTCGCAACTTCGATTTCGTTATGTTTATTTTGCTGATTCAGTCGCGATTTCGATTATAAGAATCTTATGTTCTCTACTATCTCCATGCTCTTTCGTACTAAAATAGGTAAATTCAAAATAAAAAACCCAAGGAATCAAATGGTCATTAGTGTACATAAGCGTCTACAAATAGAATAAACAAATTAGAATAAATGGTTATTAAATGTATGCAAAATAAAATAGTTAATTCAAGTTGAACAATGAGTGGTGAAAGACTTAAACAGAGTACAAACCACATGCGCACGTAAATGTGCTTATAATTTGAGAAGATATGAATGTGGAAATAAAAAATTTATAATTTGAGACTCAGAACCCATAAATGAAAACCTATTCAATTGAGCAGTGTGCTTGAGTGACAAAGATTTTTAACTAAATTTATGTTCAATTATCGTATTGCAAATAGGACGAAAACCTGTACAAATGAAAGAAGATGGAACTCTGATTTCTTTACTCTTTAGGCATATAATTCCACATTGTTTTGATTGTATAGAAGATATGCGCCTGCAACCATTGCAATACTACCATAAATCACGCTTGACCTCTCATTCTTATTCAAGATTTGGATATAAAAGCTGCCTGTTTTATCAGCGTCTATGCCATAGCCATAAATGAGTGCACAACTACTTCTTTTCACAAAATGAACTGGTTTGGTGGAAAAGTTACACCACTGTATTTCGCTTCAAGGCTAGTAGACTAATAGTGGCTTTAGTGCTTGTTAATTTGCTTCACTATTTAAAAGTATAACTAGTATGAATCCTTGCTACTTAGCAATATTATTGAATATTTAAAACATCGTTATAATAGTTAGAACAACGATTTTGAAATAATCTCATAACATGATAAATAACTTTGTATATAATAAGTTTGTCACATTGAGATGAACATGAATATTAACAACTTGAGGTGTGACTAAATTACACATATATGCATGTATATGATATACTTCTATTTTAAACAAAAACCCCTACTTGCATTTTCTCATTTGAGGAATATGATATAAAAGGATATTGTTATCGATACTTTAGTTTTGAATATGAAAGGATCGTTTTCTTTTAAAAAGTGGTTTTTACTATAAGGGGTTACTAAATCAAACTAGCTTCCTTATAAAATTACAACCGAATTGATCTGATTGCTCTTTCTCTTATTTATCCTAATTTTCATTAATTATTATTAACATTTAATTCAAAATCATTAATTAAATAATTGAGAGATCTAACTTATATTTAACTAATCTTGGCAATAGTTAGGCGTTTCAGTATATAACTTCATTTAGCTTAGCTCACATGTAATTATCAACTTATATTTTACTAAAGCGATGTTATCCAGACAAGCTCTTTGTTAACAAAAAATGAGAGTAAATTATTCGCTTCTACAAAAGTAAACCTTCACAAGCTAGGTATGTGCTTTAATAAATATTGATTTTATGGACGTATGTTAATAAAAAAAATATTTTTATGTACCATTGCTTTTTATTCCATGTTGCCAGTAAGTACAATTTTATCCTCTAGGGCAACCTAATGTGTTGGACCTTCCTTGACTCGAGAAGTCTATCTCTAGTTTGGTTATTTATTCGAAGACATATTAACTCCATCATGTTATATAACATCTTTATAACTTGAACATGATGTTGTCTCATTAGATTCGAACATCAAAGGCTTTTATCAAGATGGACAAAACATGGGTTAATCTACCAAGGTTTTATGAATTTGCTTATTAGTTTCATGGTTAGAACTCTTAAGGCTTGATTAATGATGCATGTAGATTTTCAGCAGAATGATAGAAGGATACAGGAAAGTGGTTCAAAATTTCGTATATAGTCATGCAGAAAGCGAAGGGAATCCAGAAAAGATTATTTGCCCTTGCTCTAAATGTAGGAACCTTATTAGACATTCACCCAGGGATGCTGTATCACATTTGTTTATTTTTGGAATTGACCCAACATATGATGTATGGATTTTTCATGGGGAAGCACGTCCCTCATAAAACATAGTTGACGAAGGGACAAATACATATAGGATGTACTTAGATGCACAAATTGATGATGATGAGATTGAAGATCATATTAATAAGATACATGGCAAAGGGTTTAAGGAAACGTTGGAAGATGTTGAAATTCCTCTGTACCTTGGTTGTGCAAGCTACACAAAGTTGTTGGCAACAATTCTTCTTTTCAAACACAAAGCTCGGAACGGTATATCTGATATAGAATTTATGGAACTTCTTAAACTCCTTCGGGATATGTTGCCTAAGGAAAACACGCTTCCCGATTCAACTTATGCAACAAAGAAGTTGCTTAAATCATTTGGTTTGGGCTATAAGGTGATACATGCATGTGCAAACGATTGTTGTTTATTTAGAAAAGAGCTTGCAAATAACGATTCTTGTCCTACATTTGGCAAGTCTCGTTGGAAAGTGAATAAAGTGAAGGAAGATGGAAAGCAGACAAAAATACCCACGAAGTTTTTAGATACTTTCCCATCATACCGAGGTTGAAAAGAATGTTTAGGTCCCCAGAAGTAGCAAAACAACTAAGATGGCATAATAGTCAGAAGAGCGAGGATTTTAAATTGCGACATCTAGTAGATTCTTCTCAATGGGCCATAATTGATAGAATGTATCCTTCCTTTGCTTCCGATCCATGAAATTTTAGGCTTGGCCATGCAACTGATGGATTTAATCCCTTTGGTGATTGGAACTCTACATATAGTTGTTGGCCAGTGTTTCTTGTTGCTTACAACTTTCCTTCATGGTTATGTATGCAAAAAGATAATATAATGCTATCTTTGTTAATTCCTGGACCACGACAACCAGGAAATGATATTGATGTTTATTTGAAACCACTTATTGAAGATTTGAGAAAATTGTGGGTTAAAGGGGTAAAGATGTATGATGCATATAGCCGTAGTGAATTAGATTAAGCGCTATTTAAATGTGGACAATTAATGATTTTCCAGCTTATGGCCATTTAGCAGGTTGCACTATAAAGGGTAAAAAAGCGTGCCCTGTTTGTGGTGTTAATACATGCTCAATATGGCTACCATTCAACAAGAAATGTGCATATTTGGGCCATAGGCGGTTCCTTGCACCTAACCACGAATATCGTCAAGGGAAAAACTTGTTTGATGGAACCATAGAGAATAGACAAAGGCCTCAAATACAAATAGGTGCTCAAGTCCTTGAAGATGTCAAAGATGTCCGTAATGAGTGGGGAAAGAAACAGAAGGAGGAAAAAGAGAAAGGGGAAGGCGATAAGAAAAGAAAATGGGAGGATGAGAAGAAAAAAGGAACTCAAATGTGGAAGAAGAAGTCTATTTTCTTTGATTTGCCTTATTGTGTGGTAAGATATAATAAGAATTAATTTCTTTATTCGTATGTAGTAATTAGTACTTTATTGTTAATTAGGTATATGCCTTTATGTTCTATATAGGCACTTCCTTTGTGCCACAATCTAGATGTAATGCATGTTGAGAAAAACATTGGGGAGAGTATTCTTGGTACGCTGCTCGATATCAAAGGAAAATCAAAATATGGAATTAATTCACGTCAAGATTTAGAATCAATGGGTATTAGAAAAAAATTGCATCCTATAGACATGGGAAATACTGTATTACTTCCAGCCGCGCCATGCATGTTAACTGGTCAGGAGAAGGATATTTTTTTATAGTAGAATGAGAATTTGAAGGTACCTGACGGATATAGCTCAAATATTGGAAAATGTTCTATAAAAGAAGATAAGATTTCAAGTCTTAGGTCTCATGATTATCATGCACTGATGCAACAATTGTTGTCCGTAGCATTGAAAGGACTTCAACTAGTAGGGATAAGGAATGCACTACTATGACTATGTACATTTTATAATGACATATGCCAAAGAGTGCTTGATAGATATAAATTAGAAGTCATGGAGAATCAGATCGCTATAATCCTATGCGATTTTGAGAGATTCTTTCCCCCTTCTTTTTTTGACATCATGATTCACTTAACAATACATCTAGGGAGAGAAGCAAGAACTTAGAAATATTTCCGTATAACCTTCCCATAGTCAAAACATTCCCAAATCATTTATTCCAATACTTAAAAAATATTTATAAATATATTTTCCTAAAATCACTTACTTCTCAACAGTTAGGAATATTTATATCTTATCGATTTTTTAGGTATATTCGCAAACGAGGAAATCTCCCCTTTATTTCCAACTTCATAAAACATTTACAACCCTTTTGTAAAGTCACAACTCATTATAATTCATTTCATAAATCTCTGAAATTTTCGTAATCCCTTCTACAATTTCCAAAAATCGATTTTTCTTATTTAAAATCTCATTCACCAATTTATAACTTCTTTTACGAATTCAGATTCATTTTTCGAATTTCACCTATCTAACCATTTCGGAAATACCTTAGGTTCCAAAATTTCGTTATAAGATTTCTCTTATAAAAATCCTATCCGTTAAATAAACTCTGTTTCCAAATCTCGAGAGAATTTATAAGTAAATTCCAATTTCATCCAAAACCCCATATATATATTAAGTATTTTTAAATAATAGTATTTTATTTTTAAAACACGTTTTAGTAGTTATTTAAAATACCCAAAAAAAACTTAAAATAAACATCGATAACTCATTTCCAATTTATTTTTAAATAAAACCAATCGATTTACAAAGCCTATTATAAAAATTAGAATTTATTTCAATTAATATTAGATATCTAAAAAATTCACTTCCGAAGTATTTCAATACTAACCAACTTTAAATTACATAGTTTAATAAATAAAATTTTCCTTTTAAAAACAAAACTTAACTTCTTAATAAAAATATATTTTTAAAATCTCAATAACCAATTCAATTTAAATATTCCTCTCGATTCACAACACATCGATTTCATTTCGATTCACTAACCATTCTCACTTTTCAAAATAGAATCCACTACTTTTCCCAAAAATCTAATTTCATATCTCGATATAAATTCACACTGTGAAGTTATATTCCCATTTATCAACTGATAATCATTTCCCTTATTTATAAACATTGTTTATAAATTTATAACCCTCTTTGAGTATCAGTTGTTTATAAAAATTTATCTCATTTATAAAATTCCATTTTATAAATCCATTTCTTTTAAATTCTATTTAATTTACAAATCTATTTTAAATATCGATTTTAACTTCTTTTCATATTTTTCAGAATATCATTTAAAATTCCCTTAATATAAATTATTTAAAATCACTATTTAAAACATTTTACGAATAGTTAAGTACAACCCCACAGCCAAATCATTATTTAATCCAAATCAGTTTCTTTTAAATTAATCCAAATCTCGATATAAATATTTTTATATCCAAATCTACTTTAAATTCCTTCAAATTCAAAAATAATATTTATGGTATTTGAAATACAAAAATTAAGGCCAGTGCTACTATAGCATCCAATAAATTCAAATCACAATGTAATCTATAATAGAGTATCACACACATCATATATCACTATATATGAAAATTAAATCAACATTTTTTAGGAATCCAGTTGGATCCCTCCAACCTGTTTTCCTGCATCCACGGATGTTATACAACATAAAATACCAATCCCGCTTCGAGGTGGGATATCGCGGTAATATAGGGTCATTCGTTATTATGCGGGGCGCATAGTGTCTCATCCGCTCCAATTGGCAGGAAATATATCCAACTACTAATATATATATACTAATATATATATAATGTAACATTCAATTGATAATTTATTCATCAATTCAACCAATCATCCAATAATCAATTATAATTATTATAAATTAAATCTAGTCAACCAAATTGAGTGAGATTTACTCACCTTGATTTTTAATTTGCCGAACATCCAGATTTTTAAATAACCTAAAATCCCAGCTGACTCTGAAAAATTCCAAATCAATTCTATTGCGCAGATCTCGTGGCTGCGATTCCAACGTGATCGATTTCGTGATTTTTGGACCTCGTACGAATAAATTACGAATTATATAAATTAACAATTCTTATATTTACAATATATACCTTTATTAAATTTAATTAAAGATAATTCTTTACCTTCCTCTTAGCAAAACAAGCGCACTCACCAACGTTCACCATTGCACCGTCCACTTCCCTGCGATGCCACACCCACCATCCTCTGACCGGACCTCCTCCTATCGCCTTATGCCACTGCAACACCTACACCAAACGACCGCTAAGCCTCCATCGCCTTTCTGCCCTCGATACGCCACCATCACCTAGCACGTTGTCGTCGACCATCGCTGCTTCGCCCAAACCCTAGTGCCTCACGCGCACGCTTCCAAAACCTAGTTGTGCTCGCTGGTCATCCCCTTGCTCGTGTACGCGCCTACGACCTACGTCGCCGCACCCACTAGAATTCACCACGCTCGTGACTGTCTCGACCTTGCCCTCATCCTCCTTTTGAGCATCGTGCGGCGCTGCTCAAGCACGATTTAAAACTGGGGAGACTCGATCGTGATTTAATCGCGAATTTGTTTTCTTTCTTTTCTTTTGTTTTTTCGAATTGATTTGCTTTCAGCTTTGAACGAAAAGAAAGGAAGAAGATGCATGATTATAACTGGGGAATACAACGCGTAGGTATTATTATAGTTTTGATTTTTTATATAGTTGCATTTGATGAAATACAGCTAACGTATATCATATGAAAATGGACAGTGTCAATATTTGGCTCATAAGTCTGCTCCATATATTTGGCTTATATTTTGCATATAGTTTGTATTATATGCTAAAGCAAAGTATGTGTTTGCTAACGCAGATTGGCTTTGATGGTGCTTTGCACAAATTAGTCATCTAATCATTGATATATTATTATATACCGACACTCTTATTTGTTATAATTTCTGGGTTGAAGACACCTGGTTATTTTAGTAAAATTTTAATATTGCCCACTTGCCACTTTGAAATCAAGGAATGTGCACAAGCAATAACAGTTGGGAGTTAGTGAGTTAAAATGTCAAATGATGTGTTTTAGTGGTATTTATTTTTAGAAGTTTTATATGTCAATTAATCTAGGGATGTTTGTTATAACTTCAAAACATAATAGTTTTTATTTTCAAATTGATGAATGAGCCGATGTTTGTTGTGTATTTATATCAATGTTTTGAAGACCAGACCGGACTACGGATCAGATCCTTATAGCTATCAACCTCTGATCAAGATTGTAACGACCCGGGATTTTCGATCCCGAAAATTCCAGATAGTTAGGGAAAAAGAAGAAAGAGATAGAAGAAGAAGAAGAAACAGAAGCTCCAAAAACACAGATTCTCACATTCACAGCGGATCAAAATATAATATCAATAATAGCATTTACAAAGAAAGCTGTAATTGTCACTTTACATTCAATACATCAGAGTTACAACCATTTACAAATAGTCTAGACAGTTAGAATTAACATGTCTCAGATAAAAAACATTAATATACTCAGCGGAATACACTCCATACGTTCCTACCATCCAGCTCGCCACTTGAACTCCAGAACGTCCTTACCTGAAATCTGTAATACTCGGTCTGACCCGAGCATTACAACAAAGTAACACCCGGGTTAGGCTGGAAACCAGCATGAGTAAACCCATATAATTTGAAATATTAAGTTCAAACCATAAAAGAAAAACCCGGGGTAATTTATATCAATTTACAACTTCACAAGTTGTCATAGACATCACCTATTTCACACATCAATTCCTAAGTGTCAAAACTTAGATTAAATGGTCCAATTCACTTAAACCATTCCAAACCAACTTATTTATTTCACATATCAATCTATAAAGAATCGAAGTGGTTTCGGGTATTTACAAATACCCGAATCCGGTCTCTTCGAATTCAATACCCGCTTATCTCAAATATTCAAATGAAACACAATTCAAAGTTCAAATACAGGGTTTCACCTATGCCCATTAACTCATATCAATAGATAACCACATTATCTCAATTTAAACCCAACATTTCATAACATATAGCATCAACAATCACATATCCTAGATATCAATCAATCTAAGGCATGCAATATTATTCAATCATAAGCAAGTTAAATTAGTTACACCATTTCTAATTAATTTAAACAAATTAAATTTATTACTTCAATCCCTTAATCCTGCTTATTAAATAAATAAATTAATCATCTTTTAATTATCCATTTTAATTAATCATCCTTGATTTATTTATCTTTAATTACATAAAGTAATTATCCTTTAATTAATTATACAATTTAATTATTCTTAACCATTTGCAGTAAATAAATCTTTAATTACTTTCATTTATTGCATAAATTTATTACATTAATTAATTGCTTCCATTAATCAGCCTTAATCAATCATAACGGTAATTAACCATTCTGTAATTACTTACCTTAATTAATTAACTCCTTAATTAATTATATTAATCCTTTAATTAATTACAAAGTAATTAATCCTTAACCTAAGTAATTAACCTTTAATTACTTTCCATTAAGTAATTTTTCCTTATATTAATTACATCCAGTAATTTATCCATCAATTACTTCACTAAGTAATTACTCTCATCAATCTCATTTAAGTGATTATACATAATCAATTATCAAGTGACTATCTTTAATTAACAAATTAATTAATCACATTCATCTCATTAATTACAACTAGGTAACTCATCCCTTAATTACTCTATAAATCAATTAATTAATCTTAATTATAGATTAATTATTCTTTAACTATTAATTAATAAACCTTAATTGTCAATTAATCTCCTTCAATACAAAGTAATCAATCCTTAATTAATTACTTCATAAATTAATCACACTTCTAATTAATTACATTTAGTAACTAATCTTAAATTAATCTCATTCATTAATTAATCACATTAATTAATTAACTAAATTAATTACACTAAATAATTAACCCCTAATTATTTTCATTAGGTAATTATCCTCTAATTTCTACATTAAGTAATCCTCCTTTAATTAATTCCATCTATTAATATTTTTAAACATTACCAAAAATTTACTTTAAAACTTTGATTTAATATTCAAATTAAAATTCAAAATTTAATTGAGTTAATTACAAGAAATTGTCTTAAACATTTTGAATTTGAAAATAAATTCAATTAATCCTTTTTGAAAAGTTTGATTAACTTTTACTTCAAAGAACAAGTTTAAATTTGTAAATATATATATATATATATATATATATATATTTTAAAAAAAGTTAGCTTCAGGTTGAACAGATGTTCCTCTCGGGCCAAACCCGAGTAAACTCACAAAAAAACTCGAGTCACACTCGAAGACACACACAAGCCAACCCCCTACTCAAACGGCTTCGAGTCGACTATAGGAATAACACGAGAAATACTTCGAGTCACTCTCGTCTTCCCCCAAACCAATATTTCCTGTGCACAAGGTACACGCGTATACGTGCGCAACCCATCCAAACGATTTCGATGCTACCTCCGGCCATCTCCAAGTCGTCGGCGATCACGTCGTGCCTTCCCTCAACCCAGAATCAAAAATTCTAACTCAAATCGAAATTCGTCCCTACTCTCGAAAAACTACAGAAACCACGATCCACTAATCCCATCGCCTCTGATGATTGCCACCACCGGAACTGCCGTAACTCCAGCCACGTCATCACTAGACTTCTACGAACCAATTCCCAGAATCTCATTAAGCTTGATGCATCAGAGAAGATGAAGGAACCCAATTTTCCAACGCGACCTGAACTAGGTTTAGAAACCTAATTGCTTCGCTGTCGACGCCACACTGATCGGTCATCCTTCCAACCATTTTTGCCGAATACTCCTATCCTTCCTCTACCCCCAGCCAAAATCCCAGTCATCCTAGACCCTTTGATTATCGTTAATTGCTCAGAGAACAAATTCCAAGCATCACTGAAATGCACTCCCAATATCCACTTAAAAAATTTTGATTTTTGTTTTAAATTCCTTATTTTCAATATGGATTCAAGTTATGAGATTAGATTATCAAATTATAACATTTGATTTATCATGCATTTTAGTATTTGCCACTGCATTTCTTGGTTCTAGGTAAAATTCAAACCTATACCGCTTGAAGTTAATTTTAAACTTTAGCTTAGGAATAACCAAACATAAAATGTTTGAATCTCTGGTCTTAATAAAAACCAGTTGAGTAAGTTTGGATTTTTTTTTCAAAATTATAATTTACAGAACTAAGAACAGAGGTGATTAAATATACAGACATGCACACTTACATCATACACAAATACAAAGATAATTCATATCTATGCACAAACACAGTAACATTCATCTCAGGATTCTCAAACAAACAGACATATATATTTACTTAGATTTAATTTTTTTTTTAAATTTACTGTGACGCCCCACCTCTATACCCACGCTAACCAAGAACACTACGATGTAGTGCTGTCAATTGGCGCGGAGAATAAGGCTGTGGAGGAGCGACCATCCATGTAACTTCTTTGTGCGAGCATCGATACGTCAGATAGAATAGAATGCATATCTTTTAAGGAGGAAATCCGACATACCGATACAAACACAAAGCTATCACACGGTGGCTATATATAATCTTCGGGAACAAACATAGAAATAATCATAACATAAATCAGTCACAGACATCCATATCACAAAGGCGGAAGAAGATATGAATAAATATATATATCACATGAAAGTGTACATCAGAGTAGTGGTCGGAAAGATCCACGATAATACAAAAGAATAGCATCACGTGCTATACAAAAGAATAAGTACACAACATAGAGTCTATATCTCAAAGGTGTACATCCAAAAACTACTAATCTAGGTAGTTAGCCAAAAGTCAGAATAATCCTGAAGAGAAGTCAAGCAGAAGCACCTGTAACATCTCGGTCTGACCCGAGTATTATTTATAAGAAAATAATAAACGGATCAGTCTAACTATAAATATCAGATGATATGGTATACAGTAAAAGGCATGACATGAACATGTAATAACCATAGCGACATACTACTATAAGTATGTAAATGATAATCAACAAAAGATTAATCAATATCACAAGAATCTTCTCAAAGATAAAATAGGGTATCATACCCTAAACTTGTATTCATAACAAGTCAATAACACATGAATTCACCAATGCACAAAAACTGATATCATATCAATGAAAATCATGAAAATTGGTGAAGCACAAAATTCCAGAAATCATCATCAGAAATCCAGAAAACACATAAAGGGGGGGAGGCCTAACACATGAATGGGAGCATGAAAACTCACCTACGCGTAAACACATGACGAGATGATATCTCATGGAAGCTATCCATTAATTTTCACACAGGAATGGCCCGAAGACCGTAGGAAATGTGATGGCGAAACATCACATAATCGGGGTATAGTCTCCCACGTAGACAAAGAGACATCGCTCAATCGCTAGTCTAAATCACAAAAATGATCGTCATGATCATAAGGAAGTGTCAATCACACCAAGCTAGTAAATATATGAGTTTAGCTTCATGTCCCATAACCACTTGCTTAACTTAAATATTTACGAACAAGCTGTAAATCTTCACTAGGAAATTGTCACAAAAAGGGTTCAATCGAACAAGTCCAAGAGCTAACCGACGAAGTGAACGCAAGCGTTTCATACCACTCGTTTTACTAAGTCGTTTAAGTTGATTTCTCATTCGAGTGAAGTAAAGGCTTGTATATACTAGTAGATTGAAAATCGGTTTGAGAAAACGAACTTTTGATATTTAAAATAGTGTTGAAATCGCTTTGATGAAAGAGTTTTGATATTTACTATTAGTATTGAAACCTTCATATATCTTTAAAATGACAAGTCATAAAACGATTGTAGAAACAAATCAATTCACGTTCGAAGACGTGAGTAAAGTCCAAAGGAGTCAATCCCAAAACCATCAAAGTAGAAATTCTGATAAATGCTTTGTCAGATAAGATTGCCTACGCAGAGTAATACGGGGTTCCTAAGTCAGTCGTTTGACTTAGAGAAGGCAGGCTGGTCAAGCGTCCTAAGGAAAAGTAGGTCATACGACCTAAGGGAAGACTGCCGTGCAACCTAGCTGAAGAACAGGTAAAATGACTAAGTACTAACTCGCGAACGACCTAGGGGAAAAACAGGTCAAACGACCAAGTACTAACTCGCGAACGACTTACGACTTAAGGGAGGCAAGCGACTTACGACTTAAGGGATAAGGTCATACGACCTAAGTGGAGAATGCCACGCGACTTAGCAGAAGAACAGGTCGAACGACCTAAGGGAAAAACAGGTCAAACGACCAAGTACTAACTCGCGAACGACTTACGATTTAAGCCTCTATTCGAGCTACGAGCTAAGGCTGGAACGACCTAGTGGAGTTAGGTCGGGGACGACCTACGACTTAAGGTCATACGACTTAACGGTTTAAAAGCCAACGACCTAGGACTTAAGAGCCATACGAGCTACGACTTAAGCTCAAATACGAGCTACGACTTATCACTTAACTCGCGAACGACCTAGCGAAGGCAGAACACCCAGAACGACTTAACACTTTAACTCGAGAACGACTCAGGCCTTTAACTCGTGAACGACTCAAGCCAGGCGAACAGAAATACACGCGCGCGACTTAAGCCCTTAACTCGTGAACGACTCACGACTTAGACTTAACTCGTGGACGACTCAGCGAAGGCCAGAAACGACTTAAGGCCAGAAAAATCACCAAAACGCTGAAAATTGAAGTTTTTCGCCAATCCAATTCAAACCAAATGCAAATGTTGATGCAAATGCAATAGGGGATCATTCCCAACAGTCCAATGACAATTTAAGCAAGATGTGAGACTAAAAATCTCACCTTTTCCACGAATTTGATGTTGGAGAGCTTAAGAACGAAGCAAGAATCAACCCCTAGCTTGAATCTATGTTCTTCACCTTGAATTTGGAGTTGAATCTCGGATTTGCAATAGAATTGGAGTTTGGAGTTTTAATTTCCACTTCCCACCACCATTTTTGATGAAGCTTGAATGTTAAAACAAAGGGTGAATGAAGTGAGGAAGAGGGTTGGGCTGAACTAAGGAAGTGCAGTCCAAACCAAAGTCTCAAGCGGGAAAAGTGACGAAAATTTCACTATCTCCAAACATATCGAAGTTTACACTCAAAAAGATCGCAATCGTCATTTTGAACCCAATGGGGGTGGTCTCGAGTCCTAATTTGACCGTATGCAAAAAGTAGCTTTTCGGACTAATATCCGACTAACGATAAAATATTTAAATATAAAATCGATAGATATGCGGGTTGTTACAGACTCCCCTCCTTAAAGAAATTGCGTCCTCGCAATATATATGGTGGAAATAAAAAAGTAACAACCAAAATGCATATTAACACAAAAGAAATTGGAATTAAAAAGTTTACCTCAAAGAGCATGAGAAAGTAATTCCGGATGTGTACGCTCGATGAATTCTCTAGTTTCCCAAGAGCAATCCTTAGGATTTGAGGACCATTGAACTTTAACAAGCGGAACATCTTTATTTCAAAGCCGTTTGATCTCCGAAGCAATAATTCGAACAGGATGCTGCTCATAAGTTAAATTAGGTGAAACTTCAATCTCTTCCACAACACCGGGCTCAAGAGTAGAATCGGAATCCCGAAGGCACTTCCGTAATTGAGAAACGTGAAACACGTCATGCATAGCAGAAAACTGAGCCGGTAATGAAAGGCGGTAAGCCATGGAACCAATACGCTCGGTGATAGGAAATGGCCCAATATATCGAGGCGCTAACTTTCCCGATCGACTGAAACGTACCACACCCTTCATTGGTGAAACACGAATAAATACAAGATCACCAACAGAAAATTCTAATTTCCTTCTTCGGTTGTCGGCATAGGATTTTTGTCTACTCTGGGCTTCTTTCATCCTATGTCGAATAAGTTCAATCTTTTCTGTGGAATCTCGAATAAAGTCTGGTCCTAAAACCAGTTTCTCGCCGGCCTCAAGCCAACAAGAGGGAGATCGGCATGGCCTTCCATAGAGTGCCTCAAAAGGAGCCATACCAATACTAGATTGGAAGCTGTTATTATAGGAAAACTCAACAAGTGAAATATGATCTTCCCAACTTCCACCAAAGTCAAGAACACAAGCACGAAGAAGATCTTCAAGTGTTTGATTCACACGCTCAGTTTGTCCATCGGACTAGGGGTGATAAGCGGTGCTAAAATTAAGCTTCGTTCCCAAAGCTTTTTGAAGACTCTTCCAGAATCCACTAGTAAACAATGGATCCCGATCACTAACAATGGAAGAAGGAACTCCATGCAGTTTAACAATTTCTTTGACAAAGAGTTTGGCCAGAAGAGGAACGGTTCGGTGACGCAGTGGATTATTCAAAACAATGTAGATCGGTGAAAGTAGCAGTCGATGGATTGATGAATGCTGAATTGCCCGAATTCGTTGATCCGAAGATACCGAACTCTAGCTATCTCGAACTCGTTGATCGCGCACGATACCGGGTTCAAAGATCTTCAATTCTTCAAGCGTTGATCAAGCGCACTTGATTCCGCGAATCGGCTTCTACAATCGTTGAATCGAGCGCACTCGATTATCCGAAAGAGGAGATAGGAGATTACACTCAACTACCAATTTGGAATGAAAGCACAAAGCAATCAAAAGAGAATTTTATTCAATATTCAACAACCTTTACAAATGACTTCACTTGCCTATTTATAGGCTACAACACACCAAAACAGAAAAGTACAAGTCATAAGTCGGCAACCGACTTATCAACCTTGTCGACTTAACATAAGTCGCCTTATTTACAACACAGTTCAGAAAGCTTAAAAATATTACAAGTACTAAGTCGGTTCCGACTTATCAAAGCCTCCGACTCACCATAAGTCGTACACGACTTAAGCTCAACGAGTTACAACATACCGACTTACAACAGAATACAACAGACAACTCCTTAAGTCGTTGCCGACTTAACAGCTCTACACGACTCAACTATTAACGACTTAAGAATAGCGGTCCAGATTAACTCGGCATCAAGATCAACGGCAACAGCTTCAGCAACTTAAAACATGCGGCATCTCAAAAGAACCAATGGTGGAGGTTAACTCGGCAGAGGAATCAACGGCATCAGGGCTTTCGCGACTTAAAATTTCGACCGACTTAAATAAGTCGTAACTCGGTGCCGACCTATCTCTTTTCTTAAGTCGGGGTCGACTTAACACTTGTGCCTTGTAACTCGGTGCCGACTCATCACCTTCCTTAAGTCGGTGCCGACTTAAATCCGCTTCGTTAAGTCGCAACCTCGAAGCAACTTCCCCTTTGTTTTTCCAGTTGAGTCGGAGACGACTCATCACCGCCTCCTTAAGTCGGTTACGACTTATGCCTTCACCCCAGTTGAGTCGGTCACGACTCATGCCTGTTTTCTTAACTCGTAGATGACTCATAGCTCCTTCCATAAGTCGCCTACGACTTATGCCTTCATCTCCGGTCTGAGCTACATCATCCTCCCCATGTTGAGAGAAATTCGACCTCGAATTTGCACGCTCTTCATCCCCAACAAACTCATCCCCATGATATGGTACGAGATGCTTAACATTGAATACGTCAGACGTATACACATCATCCGGCAGCTTTAGTTTATAAGCATTTTCATTGATTCGTTTCACAACTTCCACCGGACCAATTTTCCGTGCTTTCAATTTATTGTAAGCGCCTACTGGGAAACGATCTTTCGTTAACACTGCATAAACCAAATCTCCTTCGTTAAACTCAACATTTCGTCGTTTCAAATCTGCAGCTCGTTTATATTTCTCATTTGCTTTCTCTAATCGTTCTTGAACGATTTTATGACATTCCGTCAGCCCTTCAACAAAATCAGCAGCTTTCTTAATTGTCCCCTTCGAGTGTGGTATCATCTTTAAATCTAACGGTCCCTTCGGTAAATTTGAATAAACAATCTGGAACGGACTGAACCCAGTACTTCGATTCACAGCATGATTATGGGCAAATTCTGCCTGACATAACTTCACATCCCAACTCTTCAGATTATCTTGAACAAGACACCTCAACAAGTTTCCCAAAGATCTGTTAACCACCTCAGTCTGTCCATCCGTTTGCGGGTGATAAGCACTACTAAACTTCAGTTTTGTTCCCACCATTTTCCACAAACTTAACCAAAAGTGACTCAGAAATCGAGTATCTCTATCCGACACAATAGATTCTGGCAATCCATGAAGTCGATAGATCTCCCTGAAAAACAATTGAGCAACATGAACAGCATCCGCCGTCTTCTTACAAGCAATAAAATGCGCCATTTTTGAAAATCTGTCAACCACCACATAAATGGAATCGTTACCACGCTGTGTCCTCGGTAATCCCAACACGAAGTCCATACTGATATCCACCCATGGTTTTACAGGTACGGGTAACGGCATATACAAACCAACATTAGTCGCAGTTCCTTTCGAAACTTGACAAATATGACAACGCTCCACAAACCTCGCTACTTCTTTCCTCATCGATGGCCAAAAGTAGGATTGTGAAATTAACTGTAAGGTACGGTCTCTTCCAACATGCCCTTCTTCATGTAACTCCTTGATAATCTTCATTCTCAAACTACCCTCCGGTATGCACAATCGATTTCCTTTGAACAGAAAACCCTCTACCATCACGAAATCATCCGTCTCCCCCCCCTTGACTTTGTCAACAAATTTTGCAAAGTAAGGATCATTAGTGAATAATTCTGGCAAGATTTCAAACCCCGTCACTTCAACCTTCAGTGTAGTCAACAAATGACTCCTCCTACTCAAAGCATCAGCCACACGATTTGTCACCCCTGACTTGTGTTTCACGACAAAAGTAAACTGTTGCAGATATGCAATCCATGATGCATGTCTCGCTGAAATCTTGTCTTGCCCTTGTAAGTGCTTCAACGCTTCATGATCAGTATATAGAACAAACTCCTTCTGAAATAGATAGTGTCTCCAGTGTTTAATAGATTGTACAACAGCATAAAACTCCACATCATATGTACTGTATCGCATCTTCGCTCCGGACAACTTCTCACTGAAATATGCAATAGGACGCCCCTTCTGACTCAACACCCCTCCAATTCCAACCTTGGATGCATCAGTGTGTAGTTCAAACACTAGCTGAAAATCAGGTAATACTAGAACTGGTGCAGATGTCAGCAATTCCTTGATCTTCCCAAAAGCACTTCCTGCTTCCTCTGTCCATGCAAACTGTTTACCTTTCATGCAATCTGTAACAGGCGCCATCACACTACTAAAGTGTTGAATAAACCTTCGATAAAATGAAGCCAACCCGTGAAAACTACGAACTTCCGTTATCGTCTTGGGCTGCGGCCAGTTTCTGATCGCCTCAACTTTACTTTGGTCAACCTGTATTCCTTTCTCTGAAACAACATACCCCAGAAATAAAACACTATGCGTCATGAACACGCATTTCTTCGTAGCAGCATAAAATTGTTCTTGTCTCAGTACCATCAGCACTTCTCTAAGATGATTCAAATGTTCCTCTGGACTCCCACTGTAAATTAGAATATCATCGAAATACACCACCACGAATTTCCCAATGAACGGTCGAAAAATCTGATTCATCACCCTCATGAAAGTACTTGGTGCATTTGATAAGCCAAACGGCATGACCAACCACTCGTATAGACCCTCCCTGGTTTTAAAAGCAGTCTTCCACTCATCTCCTGGTCTGATACGAATTTGATGATATCCGCTCTTCAAATCAATCTTCGAAAATACAGTAGCTCCACTTATTTGATCTAACAAGTCATCCAACCTCGGCATTGGAAATCTATATCTCACAGTGATCTTATTCAATGCTCGACTGTCAGTGCACATCCTCCACGTCCCATCCTTCTTGGGTACCAATAAAGCTGGTACAGCACAAGGACTCAGACTCTCCTGCACACGCCCCTGCTCAAGCAATTCCTCAACCTGCCTTCGCAATTCTTCATGTTCCTTCGGACTCATTCGATAATGTGGTCTGTGTGGCAACACAGCACCTGGAACAAGATCTATCTGATGTTGTATATCCCTCAACGGTGGCAACTCCGTTGGTAACTCTTCTGGAAATACATCGTCAAATTCTTTCAAGACTGGTTTAACTTCTTCTGGAATTTCAACCTCTTCACTGCTCTCACGCCCAATCAACAAGAATACTTCCGGTTCTTCCTCAACCTCCTTAACAAACTCCTTCAAAGATAATAAAGTTTTCAGCTCTTCGATTTCTTCGGACTTACTTTCTTCTTGTGATCTCTTCTTTGGGACTAAGATAATCTTCGTGCCTTTAAACATAAAACTGTAGCTATTGGTCCGACCGTCATGTTGTACTGCTCGATCATACTGCCATGGTCTTCCCAATAATAAGTGGCAAACATCCATCTCTACTACATCACACCATATTTCATCCTTGTATTTCTTCCCAATAGAGAATGGTACACGAACTCGTCTATCCACTTTCACTTCTCCTCCTTTTCTCAACCATGCTAACTTGTATGGACTCGGATGTTTCTCTGTCTTCAATTTCAACTTCGTCACAGCTTCGGTTGAAATAATATTATCACAGCTTCCTGCGTCAATCACAAACTTACACACCTTCCCCAGAATAGTACATGTTGACTGAAAGATATTACCCCTCAACCAACTATCTTCCTCCTGCTTCGGTGTTAAACACGATCTCCTCAGCATTAGGTTACAACCTTCATCTCCTGACGCAATATCCTGCTCATCTTCCTCAACTAGATTAGAACAATCCTCAACAACATCCTCATCGTCAACTTCCACAATCATGGTTCTCTTCTTTGGCTTTGGACACTCACTGCTTTTATGACCCAACTCCTGACAATTGTAACATTTGAAACCATTGTTAACCTTTGCCTTCTCAACCTCCTTCACCACTGGTTTACTGATAGGTTTAAAAACATTAGAACTTCCTCCAACACCCTTCGATTGATTGTTAGAATTAGTAAACACACCACTTCCTCGTCTCCCTTGTTTTTCCCAAGCCAACGCTTTCTGATGTGCTTCTGCCACAGATCTTGGATCGAACATATTAACCATATCCTGAATCTGCATTCTCAATCCCCCAATGAATCTAGATGTCAGCTGCTCTTCTGTTTCCATTATATCATTCCTCGCAATCAGTTGGTAAAATTCATCAGCATAGTCATTAACTGTCTTTGTGCCCTGCCTCAAGTTTTGCAAACGTTGATACATCAAAGATTGATAATTGTAAGGCAAGAACGTTGCTTTCATCAATTTCTTCATCTTCTCCCAAGATTCAATCTTTGACTTCCCCATACGTTCACGTGTAAGCTTGGTTTGCTGCCACCATGCCAAAGCTCTACCCCTCAGCCTTGTAGCAACCAACTTCACTCTACGATGTTCTGGTACTTCTTTGAAGTCAAAAATCTCCTCAACATTAGCCACCCAATCTAGAAACTCCTCTGCTTGCATACCACCCTTGAATTCAGGAATTTCTGTTTTCATCCCCGACTCCCATTTGTGATCATACTCAGAATAGTTTCTTCCTTGACCTCTTCCTTGAACACTACCACCATCGTACTCCTCTTCAAAATCAGATGTATAACGATGTCGATTCTGACCACCAACATCTCTACTACCATTGCGCCTTCCACCATCATCCCTTCTATCTACGTTCCTCCGTTCTCGATCATTCACGTTTCTCCCACGCCCTTGATCGTTTTCAACACTTCGGTCTCGATTGGTTTGTGGCGAGACTCTACTACCTCCATGATTAGATTCTGGTGAAACCCTTCTCCGATTTTGATTCATCTCTGTCATAAGCCTCTCTAACCGGCCAATTCCTTCATTAAGCTTCTCACTAAAATTCTCATTGATTCTTTGCTCCATCTCATCAGCCTCTTCTCTTCGATATAAAGCTTCTACGTTTTGGTGGCGATTAGCTCTTCTTGGCGGCATACTTGAAAACTTCACAAATTCTAACACTCTTCGGATTTTGATCCAAAATGAAACGGATCGAAAACTTCCACTTTGTAGCAAATCGCGATGAACACGATGGACAAAGTTTCGGCCTCCAATGCAAATCCGATCAAACAATCTTCGAACAATGATGACTTCTTCTTTTGCTCACGGCTCACGGTTTAACCCTTCAAGCACTCGTCTTCTCTTCAAACTTCAAATCTCTTCAAATGATTAGGCTCCAAGTCTCGATCTAGCTATGATTGGCTAGAAGAAGCTCTGATACCAAAAACTGATGCAGCGGATTATTCAAAACAATGTAGATCGGTGAAATTAGCAGTCGATGGATTGATGAATGCTGAATTGCCCGAATTCGTTGATCCGAAGATACCGAACTCTAGCTATCTCGAACTCGTTGATCGCGCACGATACCGGGTTCAAACATCTTCAATTCTTCAAGCGTTGATCAAGCGCACTTGATTCCGCGAATCGGCTTCTACAATCGTTGAATCGAGCGCACTCGATTATCCGAAAGAGGAGATAGGAGATTACACTCAACTACCAATTTGGAATGAAAGCACAAAGCAATCAAAAGAGAATTTTATTCAATATTCAACAACCTTTACAAATGACTTCACTTGCCTATTTATAGGCTACAACACACCAAAACAGAAAAGTACAAGTCATAAGTCGGCAACCGACTTATCAACCTTGCCGACTTAACATAAGTCGCCTTATTTACAACACAGTTCAGAAAGCTTAAAAATATTACAAGTACTAAGTCGGTTCCGACTTATCAAAGCCTCCGACTCACCATAAGTCGTACACGACTTAAGCTCAACGAGTTACAACATACCGACTTACAACAGAATACAACAGACAACTCCTTAAGTCGTTGCCGACTTAACAGCTCTACATGACTCAACTATTAACGACTTAAGAATAGCGGTCCAGATTAACTCAGCATCAAGATCAACGGCAACAGCTTCAGCAACTTAAAACATGCGGCATCTCAAAAGAACCAATGGTGGAGGTTAACTCGGCAGAGGAATCAACGGCATCAGGGCTTTCGCGACTTAAAATTTCGACCGACTTAAATAAGTCGTAACTCGGTGCCGACCTATCTCTTTTCTTAAGTCGGGGTCGACTTAACACTTGTGCCTTGTAACTCGGTGCCGACTCATCACCTTCCTTAAGTCGGTGCCGACTTAAATCCGCTTCGTTAAGTCGCAACCTCGAAGCAACTTCCCCTTTGTTTTTCCAGTTGAGTCGGAGACGACTCATCACCGCCTCCTTAAGTCGGTTACGACTTATGCCTTCACCCCAGTTGAGTCGGTCACGACTCATGCCTGTTTTCTTAACTCGTAGATGACTCTTAGCTCCTTCCATAAGTCGCCTACGACTTATGCCTTCATCTCCGGTCTGAGCTACATCATTCGGTTTGACCGAACAGGAATAAAATGGGCGGATTTAGTAAGTCTATCAACAATCACCCATAAGCTATTATGACCCGAACGAGAACGGGGAAGGCCATCTATAAAATCCATGGAAATTTGATCCCACTTCCATACTGGAATTTCCAATGGTTGCAATAACCCACCGGGCCTTTGATGTTCAGCCTTAACAAGTTGGCAAGTCATGCAACACTTAACAAAGTTAGCGATATCAGATTTCATTCCCTCCCAATAATAAAGTCGCTTCATATCAGCGTACATTTTACTGCTACCGGGATGAATGGAATACTTGGAACGATGAGAATCTTCTAGAACGTCTCTACGAAGATCACTAATATTTGGTATGATCAATCTACCAAATTTTCGAATACCGCCACGAGAATCGATATCAAAGTCTTTCAAACCTTCAATATCGGTTTTATCCTTAAGATTTTGGCCAAGCAAAGCCAATTCAGGATCTAGCTGTTGAGCTTCAAGAATGCGGTCTAATAAAGAAGGACGAGCCTCAAGGCTACATAAAACAAGAGATGAACACAAATCGGAAACGCGATCTCGAATTTCACAAGTGGATAAAAGTTCGAGATCGTTCCATTCAGATATCATCATGGAAACAACCGCTTGTTGTTTTCGACTAAGTGCGTCGGCAACACGATTCCCCTTCCCGGGAGTATAAAGAATGTCAAGATCATAAGAGGCCAGAAATTCGAGCCAACGCTGTTGACGCAAATTAAGTTCCTTTTGAGAAAATAAATATTTCAAAGACTTATGATCAGTATAAAGTATAAACTTTTCTCCCAAAAGATAATGTCGCCAAATTCGAAGGGCGAAAACGATAGCCGCGAGTTCTAAATCATGTGTGGCATATCTAGTCTCAGCCGGCTTTAATTGCCTAGAAGCATAAGCAATAACACGTTCTTTTTGCATAAGAACGGCACCCAAACCAACGCGACTAGCATCGGTGTAAACGACAAAGTCTTGATTCCCTTCGGGAATAATAAGAATAGGAGCATCAGAAAGGAGTTCTTTTAATTTTTGAAAAGAAGTTTCACATTTGTCTGACCAATTGTATTTAACACCTTTCTTTGTTAAGCCAGTAAGAGGAACGGCAATCTTAGAAAAGTCTTTTATAAAACGGCGATAATAACCAGCCAATCCGAGAAAACTACGGATTTCAGTCACGCTCTCCGGTCTCTTCCAATTTTGAATCGCTTCAATCTTTGAAGGATCCACTGATATTCCGGATTCGGAAATAATATGACCGAGAAACTTCACACTAGATTGCCAAAAATGGCATTTAGAAAATTTTGCTTTTAGTTGATTGCTCCTAAGGGTTTCCAATACAATCCGAAGATGCTCTTCGTGTTCCTCCTCGGTTTTAGAAAACACAAGAATATCATCAATAAAGATGAGAACAAACCGATCGAGAAAATTTTTGAAAACTCTATTCATAAGGTCAACGAAATAAGCCGGAGCATTCGTTAAACCGAATGGCATAACTAGCCATTCGTAAGATCCATATCGCGTACGGAACGAAGTCAAAGGAATACTATCCTCTGCAATACGAAGCTGATGGAAACCGGTAGCCAAGTCCAATTGTGAAAATACTCTAGCACCAGTGAGTTGATCAAACAGATCATCAATCCGAGGCAATGGATATTTATTCTTAATAGTAAGATCATTAAGCTTACGGTAGTCGACGCAAAGCCTAAGTGTGCCATCGGACTTACTTACGAAAATAGCTGAAGCTCCCCAAGGCGAGGAACTAGAGCGAATAAGTTGCTTCGTCTCCAACTCGGATAGTTGTTTGCGCATCTCTTCGTTCTCCTTATTAGACATGCGATAAGGAGGACGGGTAATAGGTTGAGCTCCAGGTAAAAGGTTAATTTTGAACTCAATTGCTCGTTTAGGTGGTAATCCTAAAACGGGCTCAAAGATGTCGGAAAATTCACGAACGATGCGAATACGAGAAATGACATCCTCCTCATCATCATTGTCATCGTCACGAGGATTTAAAGAATATAATGATGCAACTAACGCGGAATCCGAATCTTTAAGAATAATAGAAATCTGATTAACAGATTGCGGATGACGGAGATACATAGTCCGCTCAGGACATAGGATATGAGCTTCATAACGAGTAAGCCAATCCATACCCAAAATCATTCCAAAGCCTAAGTAACGCATGACATGCAAATCGGCTAGGAAAGAAAAATCACATAAAATAATCTCTACGTCTTTACAAAGTAAACTAAGAGTTGCGGATCCACCAACCGGATTCGCAATTCTTAATGAAGTCATTAATGCAGTAACACTTAAAGAAAAAGTATCGACAAGTTCTTTTGATATAAAAGAATGGGATGCACCCGTATCAAAGAGAACTCTAATTGGTTGATCATGAAATAATATAATGCCATCAAGGACAGAATGTGACATACCTTGACGGCCAGATGTGTTACCAGGGGCTTGAGCCACATTAAGCTTTCCCTCCTTCTGTTGAAGCCTTTTGCATTGGTGCATATAATGATCTGTGCCTTTACAGTAGCGGCAAGAGCGGGGCTTTGGACACTTGTTCGAATAATGGCCCTTAGCTCCACAGTTGAAGCATTTGTTATCATCAGAGGAAAAAGTCTTTGCAGTAGGAGCTGCTTGTTTACCCTTTTTGTTCGGGTAAGGACCTTTAAATTTGTTGGGCCTCTTTTTGTTGTTAAAGTTGGGTTTGGAAGCTACTACTTCAACATCACTTTCTCTATCAGCCTCTTCAAGGCGAAGAGCGATATCTACAATTTGGTCGAAAGAAACTTCTAACTTCAGAAGTAATGGCTTCTTGAGGCTTTTGTTTAAGCCATAAACGAACCTCTGGTTCTTCTTTAGTGGGGTATTTATATATTCGACCCCATATTTGGAAAGGGATTCGAATGATGCGACGTAGTCCGCCACAGAAGCCTGACCTTGAACAAGGTCAATAAATCGCCGAGCCAATGTTACCTTTTCAGCCTCGGGTACGAATTTCGATTCGAAGCGTTCTCGGAAGTGCTCCCAAGTGAGGTCCGCTTCATTAATTTCGGAAGTGAGAAGTTCGTACCAATCCAATGCTCTCTCTTGGAGCATACTGGAAGCCACTTGAACGCGGTGCAGGTCGATAAGGTTCATGCGAGAGAAAATTCGATCGCATGATTTTAACCAAGCTTGAACCTCGATAATAGGTTCGGAACCTTTGAAAGGCTTCCCACCCAAATTGGTGTAATCGCTGCACAACCGTGCAAATCCCGACTTTGGGTGAGTAGGTTCCGGGTTAACTCCAGCTGCTTGGGCATTCGTCACTAACTCAAGAAGCTGTTGAGTTGTCATAAAAACTCCATCTCGAGGAGCAGCAGTAGATGTTCCAGCTCTGGGACGGCCTGGTCTTGACATCCTCTTCCTTTAGAAAGAAAGAAGAGAAAGAAGAAGGTTATTCACTAATGAACATCAAGCAATCTTGAATGATGAAACAAGGCATCATAAAGAAAATAGGATAAGTCGGTTCGAGGACTCGAACTAAATCCTGAAACACAACTCCTAAGGTGGACTTAGGACGATGATCCTTGTTAAGTTATTCTACGTTGTTCCGAAGTTTGGCTCTGATACCAAGCTGTGACGCCCCACCTCTATACCCACGCTAACCAAGAACACTACGATGTAGTGCTGTCAATTAGCGCGGAGAATAAGGCTGTGGAGGAGCGACCATCCATGTAACTTCTTTGTGCGAGCATCGATACGTCAGATAGAATAGAATGCATATCTTTTAAGGAGGAAATCCGACATACCGATACAAACACAAAGCTATCACACGGTGGCTATATATAATCTTCGGGAACAAACATAGAAATAATCATAACATAAATCAGTCACAGACATCCATATCACAAAGGCGGAAGAAGATATGAATAAATATATATATCACATGAAAGTGTACATCAGAGTAGTGGTCGGAAAGATCCACGATAATACAAAAGAATAGCATCACGTGCTATACAAAAGAATAAGTACACAACATAGAGTCTATATCTCAAAGGTGTACATCCAAAAACTACTAATCTAGGTAGTTAGCCAAAAGTCAGAATAATCCTGAAGAGAAGTCAAGCAGAAGCACCTGTAACATCTCGGTCTGACCCGAGTATTATTTATAAGAAAATAATAAACGGATCAGTCTAACTATAAATATCAGATGATATGGTATACAGTAAAAGGCATGACATGAACATGTAATAACCATAGCGACATACTACTATAAGTATGTAAATGATAATCAACAAAAGATTAATCAATATCACAAGAATCTTCTCAAAGATAAAATAGGGTATCATACCCTAAACTTGTATTCATAACAAGTCAATAACACATGAATTCACCAATGCACAAAAACTGATATCATATCAATGAAAATCATGAAAATTGGTGAAGCACAAAATTCCAGAAATCATCATCAGAAATCCAGAAAACACATAAAGGGGGGGAGGCCTAACACATGAATGGGAGCATGAAAACTCACCTACGCGTAAACACATGACGAGATGATATCTCATGGAAGCTATCCATTAATTTTCACACAGGAATGGCCCGAAGACCGTAGGAAATGTGATGGCGAAACATCACATAATCGGGGTATAGTCTCCCACGTAGACAAAGAGACATCGCTCAATCGCTAGTCTAAATCACAAAAATGATCGTCATGATCATAAGGAAGTGTCAATCACACCAAGCTAGTAAATATATGAGTTTAGCTTCATGTCCCATAACCACTTGCTTAACTTAAATATTTACGAACAAGCTGTAAATCTTCACTAGGAAATTGTCACAAAAAGGGTTCAATCGAACAAGTCCAAGAGCTAACCGACGAAGTGAACGCAAGCGTTTCATACCACTCGTTTTACTAAGTCGTTTAAGTCGATTTCTCATTCGAGTGAAGTAAAGGCTTGTATATACTAGTAGATTGAAAATCGGTTTGAGAAAACGAACTTTTGATATTTAAAATAGTGTTGAAATCGCTTTGATGAAAGAGTTTTGATATTTACTATTAGTATTGAAACCTTCATATATCTTTAAAATGACAAGTCATAAAACGATTGTAGAAACAAATCAATTCACGTTCGAAGACGTGAGTAAAGTCCAAAGGAGTCAATCCCAAAACCATCAAAGTAGAAATTCTGATAAATGCTTTGTCAGATAAGATTGCCTACGCAGAGTAATACGGGGTTCCTAAGTCAGTCGTTTGACTTAGAGAAGGCAGGCTGGTCAAGCGTCCTAAGGAAAAGTAGGTCATACGACCTAAGGGAAGACTGCCGTGCAACCTAGCTGAAGAACAGGTAAAATGACTAAGTACTAACTCGCGAACGACCTAGGGGAAAAACAGGTCAAACGACCAAGTACTAACTCGCGAACGACTTACGACTTAAGGGAGGCAAGCGACTTACGACTTAAGGGATAAGGTCATACGACCTAAGTGGAGAATGCCACGCGACTTAGCAGAAGAACAGGTCGAACGACCTAAGGGAAAAACAGGTCAAACGACCAAGTACTAACTCGCGAACGACTTACGACTTAAGCCTCTATTCGAGCTACGAGCTAAGGCTGGAACGACCTAGTGGAGTTAGGTCGGGGACGACCTACGACTTAAGGTCATACGACTTAACGGTTTAAAAGCCAACGACCTAGGACTTAAGAGCCATACGAGCTACGACTTAAGCTCAAATACGAGCTACGACTTATCACTTAACTCGCGAACGACCTAGCGAAGGCAGAACACCCAGAACGACTTAACACTTTAACTCGAGAACGACTCAGGCCTTTAACTCGTGAACGACTCAAGCCAGGCGAACAGAAATACACGCGCGCGACTTAAGCCCTTAACTCGTGAACGACTCACGACTTAGACTTAACTCGTGGACGACTCAGCGAAGGCCAGAAACGACTTAAGGCCAGAAAAATCACCAAAACGCTGAAAATTGAAGTTTTTCGCCAATCCAATTCAAACCAAATGCAAATGTTGATGCAAATGCAATAGGGGATCATTCCCAACAGTCCAATGACAATTTAAGCAAGATGTGAGACTAAAAATCTCACCTTTTCCACGAATTTGATGTTGGAGAGCTTAAGAACGAAGCAAGAATCAACCCCTAGCTTGAATCTATGTTCTTCACCTTGAATTTGGAGTTGAATCTCGGATTTGCAATAGAATTGGAGTTTGGAGTTTTAATTTCCACTTCCCACCACCATTTTTGATGAAGCTTGAATGTTAAAACAAAGGGTGAATGAAGTAAGGAAGAGGGTTGGGCTGAACTAAGGAAGTGCAGTCCAAACCAAAGTCTCAAGCGGGAAAAGTGACGAAAATTTCACTATCTCCAAACATATCGAAGTTTACACTCAAAAAGATCGCAATCGTCATTTTGAACCCAATGGGGGTGGTCTCGAGTCCTAATTTGACCGTATGCAAAAAGTAGCTTTTCGGACTAATATCCGACTAACGATAAAATATTTAAATATAAAATCGATAGATATGCGAGTTGTTACATTTACTCACCTGACAGAAAGAAAACAAAGGCCAGATTTACTTGTTCCAGGCTTGTTTAAATTTTCAACTTCTTTTGTTTCAATTTTTCTTGCTGTCTGTTGAATTGATCTCGAATTCCTGTTGTATGCTTACTCGATCAAGTTGAAGTTGAATCAGTTGTTGAAGCTTCGTTGAATATTGAAACAAGCTGAAGCCCCAATTTTTTTTGAGAAGAAAAGCCTGGTTTCCTAGAAATGAATACATCTTTTTTTTTCTTTTACACATTCATTATACAGATTCCTCCAAATTAAAGAGGTAAGTGCCACTTGTCCTTTTATGTAATCTTTAGCTTACAAATGTTCAAATGCCTATTTTAAATGTTTACACCTGTAAATTTTGTATAAATTTATATATTTTTCATATTATATTTATGTATTTTTTTTCTAATACCTTTATACATATACAACTTGTATATTTATTTAAAGAAATTATTAATCTTTGTTAAATCCTTTTTAAACTTAAGCTATGAACTTAATTTTATCATTAGTGTTTTATGCTTTTCATATATATATTATAAATTTATATTTATACTTCTCCTTAATTTGCACTTATATAACCTTTAAGAAAATAATTTTGATACTAATTTATACATTAATAAATTATCACATTCTCAAGATATTATTTTGAATTTTTAAATCCAAGTTTCACTTATAAACCATAAATATATGTATGAAAATAGAATAACTATCATATGATAAGTTTGCATATATCTATTAATAAAAGATGAATTCTGCTAAATAAATGATTACAAAAGAAAATATTAAACAAATATCATCAAATTTCAATAATTATATTGGGAGACTATCCATGAATATTTATCCCGATATTTATAATTTATCATTTATTATAGCTCTAATTCATCTATATACATATCCTATAAATTTATTATCAGATTTATTTGTTCAATTAATAAATCAGTGTTTTAATAAATCAAATCCAGTTAATTACAAATTAACAGCTGTCCAAAAATCCGGGTTATCACAATGATGGTCCGGAGGTCAATTAAACCTCGAATAACATCAAACCACGGTTAACCTTCAAAATCGTAACAAACTTCGGAGAACCGTGATTCAAATGCTCAATTTGAAAGTAATTTCGAGATTGGTAAAGTGATGCAAGGGTTTCGAAAATTGTTGGGTAGGTTGCAAAACGAAGAAGAAGAGCATTCGCTTACTTTTGTTAACTTCCAACCCCTACAAAAAATCACTCTTTGATAGCATCAATACATAGCGTTTCCTCCTTTCCTCCCTCCAACGCTATGTACACCAAGTTATTCAACGCTATACAGTATAGTCACGAGTTTTTCAATGCTATATAATAAGTAAAAGGCGGGAAATAAATATTTTGTGTGGGAAAAGAAATTCACGTCTATTAACAACCGTGCACCTTTTTCCCTTCCTACTCCTTTCACCTCGTCATCTCTGTAATTTCCCTTTCCACTCCTTTCACCTCGTCACCTCTATAAAACAAATCTGTGCTGATCTAACCGCTCACGTTTTCAACATTCACGCAGCCACTCGCAAAACCCTAGCCGCCATCGATCCCAATACGGTGCCATAATGTACTGTGTATTTAAGTCGACTAAGCTAGAGTCGATTAACTATGCTAATGTCGATCCCAATCTCTAAACAAGGAGCGACCGTTTCAACTTCTTAGAACCTAAGTCTACGCCTCTCTAATTCGGCCTTGAGAGGTAAGGTTATATGATATTTTTCTACTTATGATTCTTCATATATTCATTAATTTTTTTCTCTCACATGTTTACAGATTATTACACCCCTTAAATTTGTTGGGCGATACCTTTATCCCTACGTTTCAAGCTAACCGAATAGTCGAGATTTTGTGGTAACTTATTTAACCCCATTTTGTTAGGATGTTTAGAAAATAAAATGAAATTAGGCGAGTATTTAATATGATAATGATAGTTTTATGTTTCTGGCTTCCTTTTTTTGCACAGATAACATATAGTAAGTATAGCATATGCAGATATATTATTACTTGCGATATTTTTATTATAGTTTTATACAATGGTCCATTATATCTAGACATGGGATTGATTCTACTTCGAGGGGTGTAAGCCTTAGAATTCACATATAAAAATCATTTTCATATACATTTGCTATTGTTATATGTGAGTTGAGCTCATCTGCAATGGTTATAAAAGTTGAGCTCATTTGAAGTACGTCTTCTTCAGGAAATAAATATACATTTGGTGTTAACTTCAAACCAAGGTAGTTCCCATTAAGTGATACCCAAGACTATGTTTACCAAATTAATCTAGAGGATAATGATACCCAATATTATCTGTAAATTTGTGTTTTTAAAATGAAACAGCAAAATAAAGTATAAATGTTTTTTGTTTATTAAAATGATCCGATCAATGAAAATAATATAGTCTCACAAATTTAACAGCATATAATAATAAGATAATATGAAGAACATTATTTACTGATGACTAGTAAGATTCATTAACTACTGATTAAAGGTAGAAAATATACTAAATGATTTCTAGCATGTATGTACAATTAATACAAATAATATATTTTTTACCTAAAAAGGGCTCTTTTCCGTTTTAACTAGTTTTTGTTTTTTCCTCCCCTTTCTGTCTTCCTTTTTTTAATAAATAAAGTAGGTAAAATTTGAGAATACCTTAGCTTCAATGATAAATACCTATCAGAATGCCAAAGTGTTGTAACTATCAACAAGTAAAGTAAATGGAAGCCATTTGATGTAGACAAAATATATTTAAAGAACAATTATTACATTGAGGTTGTTCACAAGCAAGTTAATCATTTTCTTATACAGCTTGTACACATGTACTTTTGAATTCATATTCTTCAAGAGTATTCCTAGTAGTAGTGACTATTTTAGTATGCTTTACCATTTTGTTCATTCTTGAATTCAAATGAGTCTTTATCTTTTCATCTTATAAGTGGATTTGAACATTAGCTTTTTAGTTGCTTTAGATTAGTTGTAAAAAGTACAAGTGTTTGAATAATTAACTTACATTTTTGATGAAATTTAGTTTAAAAATCTACGAGAATGGACAAGCAAATTTTACTGCTAATGATGATTTCTTGCCATATCATTTCATAGTCATCAGTGCTAAATTATGAACATGAGGCAGTATACATTGTATTATGATATTGATAAAGTTACATCAGGTGCAGGTTATCATATGATTTTCATAGATAGCTTGTAAGTTTTTCAGAACTAATTCATGACACTTTATAAACATATCGTTCACGATCATTTAAAACTCATTGCATACCAGTTTTTTGATTTAGCATCACCCATCAATCAATCACTCATTTGTAAGTCTTTAAAATGCAAAAAATACCATTTATGAAATTATGCCTTGTGATGATACAAATCTTCTTTAGTTTGAAATTTAGTATATTCTGTAAACCGTTTGAAATACGAAATTTAATATATGAATTATTTTTGCAGGTTGAGCTTTCTGTTCAATTAGAGAACAAAGAAACAAAGGAAGTAGAGAAGTATGCACATTATTGACTAAGTAGTATTCTACTTCACCACATGTTAATTATGACATGTGAATGCAAGTTGTCTTCATAAATATATATAGTGAGGCAATACTCAGCTTTCTATATCTTGTGCAGGCATGTGTATATTTAATAAGTGTTAATGTATAATATATATATTTGCTGATGATATACTTAGTACGTCCTTATGCCAGCAAACTCTCACACATGCACACACGCCGACCAATATGTGTTAATGTACATATTGAAGCGTACTCGTTCTATGTTCAGTGGGTGTTAGTATGTTAGTTATAAATTTCTATGAACACATTTACATGCAATAATACTAAATATCTGCTAGGTTATCCCTGTGTCAATTATTTAAGTAATGGTAATAAACATAAGGAAATCAAAGCATGATATCTCTATAGACTAAAAATGATTCATATGCAAAATTATTCAAATAGTTCCAAAACATTACCAAGTACAAACAATAGACTTGGTTGTACTATTATTATATATTAGTTTATCTTACACATATACATATTTGCGAGCGTATATTTATATATCTATATAGTTTACATTAATTTGTGTACTAGCTTGTTTTCTTGGTTTTTATATATTAGTTTATGGATGTTCATGTGTAATGGTAGGACAATGCGAACATGTACAGCTTCTTGCTGTCAGAAATATTCTCACGTTATTTTAGTTTTTTCACCAAAAACTAACACAATAGGATAAGTTTTTGGTGCCATCAAGTCCATGGGATATTTGAATACTTTTTTTCTTCATACTAACTACATTTGTTCATTGCATTACGTGCTTTTAAAATTTTTCAGTGCACCATATTATTATTATTGATGAATTTAGAAAATTAATGAAGTTTGAATGAAATATGATTATGAGCTAGTAAAATCAAGAACAAAGGAAGGTTGAAAAGAAACATAAAACAGCTATCTAAGTAGTAGTTCTGGTTAAAAAAATAGATTACCATAAGATGATATAATAAAGGCAATGATGGTTGGATACAGATTCTTTAGTTGCTCATAAGCTAGATAAAGTGAATATCTACATTAGATCTATAACTTGTTAATTTCATTTTTGTTATTGATTCTCTGAGATCTTCAACTTTTTCTTCCTTCCTCTTCGTAACCATCCACCTTCCAATTTAATGGGTAATAACAATTTTGTATATAAATCAAATGTCTGGGTTCGTTTGGGGTTTTTTTTGCAAATATATTGTGAAATAATCATGGTTTATTTCTAGTGCATAAAACAAATCCATTATTAAAAATCTGAAATATAACAAGGAGCAAAAAAAAGGTTAGCTGAGAGTAACAACATAACTAATTCTAAATTAAACTAATATATAAATAAGAAAGAAAAATAAATTACTTCCGGACTGATAGCTTCATTCCCTAATTCACCAATCCCCTTCTCAAGGTTAATAATGCATGTCTATTAATACCGGAAGGGTAGGTTAATTTTTAAGATCGCTGTGTAGCTGCATGTTTGCAGCCACACCATGAGTTTTATTTGCACCTTAATATTTGAGTTGAAATTATGTTCAATGTTATTGTAAATTTAGAAAAACAGTCAAGCACAGGAAAAATGGGACTGTCAACTTAGTTTTTACTAAAACAGATGATGTTAAGGTGATTGTCAAAGGAAAATAGTACTAAATTTGAATAAAGTGAAGTAGAGTTCTTGGAGAGAAAAAATTAATAAAAAGAAAAAGGAATAAAGTCATTTTTCCACTAGTAAAACAACTATAATTGTATATTTAGCAAAAAATTTAATTGTATTTGTAGTGCAGATTACGATATATATGTGACACAATTTTCTTAAAAAAAATTGATAGGTCAGATCAACCATGTTTAAAAAAATAAAATTGAAATGCGATCTTGTTCTAAATGGTCCAAGTATGACATACATCATTTTAATTGTATTTGTAGTGCAGATTCGTATTCCTTTTATTGATTGTCAACCTTTTGTTTTAAATTAATTTGGCCATGAATGATTATGTTTTCACATGAAGGAATCACACACATTTCAAGTTTGTCCTTAAGAGATCATTTTAGTGACACATTGTGTAACTATGTGGCTGACGTCTCTGGAGATGGAAGTAGAAGTAGACGATCTGAGCAAGAAAAAACTGTAATTATGAATGAAAACTTTAAGCAAAATTCGATAAAGGACGTTCTTTGCTCTGTTATACATAGACATATGGTAAATATGAATTAATATATTAGTTTCTTAGACATAAACTTTATTTACTGAATATTAAAATATTATAAACAAAAGAAGTCCGTGAGGGTACAATAATTTATATACTATTTTAAAATTCAAATAATATTTAATGATAAATTTTTAAGTATAATAATGTTTAAAATTAAAATGTATTATTCATTTAACATTAAACTACTAAGTAATATTGATTAAATTGAAATCATTTTGTCTATTCAATTATATATGAAAGCAAAGTTCTTAATATTTGTATTCTTTCTCAGTAATTCTTCCCATTTTGTATTATGACTTCTCCGCATTTTAAGATGCCACTTTACATTTACAACGTAGTAGTTTCATTTTATTATTGCAGCTCATCATAACTACTGTGAATGCATTTAGCATGCAAAAAGTCATAATTTTGTTTTTGGATTCCTTTCAAACCATGTATGATTATATTGAAACTGTTTATTGCTCCCTTCTTCAACATCTGAAGCGTCTCTAAAATTAATTTCAAGATTTCTATTCATAATATTTTTTAAATTTAAATAAAATTATTAGGTTATTTAATTTATACCATTTGATTAAATGACTTTTTTGAATGTCTGATTCTACTGAACCGGATTTCGATTTTGCATCAACAAATAACTCTAATTTCATGGATTTTGATATTTAAGGTATGGTCATTGCTCGTAATGTGACATCCCGGAATTTCAAGGAATTTAAAATATGATAATCTCTTAAATAGAGTATTTAAAATTGATTTAAATTGTTATTTTCAAATATAAACAACCAATTAATTTATAATGTGATGTTTTAAATTATGATTTTAGATTGATTTTTAAATAAGAATGATTAGTTGCAAATTTAATTTGTATTATTTTATAAATAGATTTAAATAGTCCTATTATTTCTAATTTAATAAGTGTTATTTAAATGTGTATATATGTGTGTAGTTAGAAGAAAATTATAATTTGAGGATTTAAAATAAAAAGTGTTCCAATTTAATTACAATAAAATATATCTTAAACTTAAATAAAACTCTGTTTATTTACATTTTGATCTATATAATAATTGATGTAATTTTTGGTAATAATGTTTAAATTAAAATAAATCTTGTCAATATTAAATATAAGTCTAAAACAAATATAAGATTATAAATGTAAGTATTAATATATAAAACATATTAACATAAATAAAAATAAATAAAATAAATAAATATAAATAAAATGTTTGGTAAGTTAAGTTTAAAATAGAAAGATATACACTAGTTTAATACATTAAGTTATGAATAGAAATACAAGCAAACATAATACAAATAAATATAACCACTTTATAAAAGCTTAAGTAAGTCTAGAATTTTATAGTATGCATGTATTTTGGCAGGCAAGAAATATATATGCCATAACCATATGTATGCAAAGTAACATGTACAAATTATCACCATTTGTATATGCAAAGTAACAAGTCAAAGTAAAATAAATATATGTACTAAGTATCTAGATGGGCAGGCAAAAGAAGTAAAATACATACAAGATGTACAAAGCAAAATAAATATTTGTACTATGGCAATATCTAGCTTTGCAAGCAAGGAAAGAAATAAAGTAACATATAGGTACATACGAAATTTAATAAAAGAGATAAGTATGGCATGTTCATAAATGCTTGTACCCATGTTTCCATTTCAGCCTGCATACAAGAAAAGATCTCTGATCTAAATATAATAATCTTGTACCTGTACAATGTAGCTCTGCTACTTGTTTTATTAAATATCAAACTTCCTTTTCATTTCGATTCATTCAAGCAATGTAAACCAGAAAACAAACCTGGAAGCTCCTCTTCAAAATTCATTCTTCAACCTGTAATTCATTTTTAAACAAGAGAACTCAGCCTGTAATCTTCTCAAAATACATATCTGAAGTCCATTCCAGTTCAAAGCTTCTTTAGTTTAAAGAAATCTAGCAATGCCAATATTTTCAGTTGAAGTCTCAAGTTTTTAAAAGCTTTCAGTTTTAGTCTCAAGCAAGACATTTGTTCTCTGGATTCCAAACAACAGAAGCATACAAATTTTCAAGTATTCAAGTTTCAAATTTTCAAGCCTCTGCCTTTTTCCAAATCTGTGAGTAAACATTTTATTTAAAATCTAAATAAGTAAATGATGGTTGCTTGTGAAATTTTTGTGATGATATCTTGCATATATATAAGTATATGATTCTATTTATATGTAGATATAAATGGTTTCATGTTGTTATGTTTGAACTGTATATGTCTGTTGATTTAATTACCTCTGTTATTAGTTCAGGTTTGAGAATTTTGATCTAAATTCCAAATCCCTTTCCCTAATCTCTGTTAGGTTGTAATGTTTAAACAAATGTAGTTTGTTAAATCATAAACTTGAATCTAAGAATAACTTTAAACATGTTTCATATATATGAAAGCCTGAAACTTAAGACTTACAGTAAAAATCTTATAACATGTAAAAATAAATCATCCTAACTTACTATGGCAAGATGATAACTTGAATCCTTTTTTAAAGTTAGAATTTTTAAGACCAAAATCATGGTTTTTAGTTTGAAGTACTGTGAGAAAATCTAGGTTCACCAGAAAATGGTTTTTGGTGATTACTGGTGATCGGCGTAGTGTTAGGGGTCGAGATTAGTGGTGAGGGTGGCTGGGACGTTGGGGTTTCCAGGAAAAATAATGGAGAATTTTTCTAATGATGGTGGTGGCCACGCGAGGCCAATCTAGGGTTTTGGTGTCAGGGTTGGTCGACAGAGTTAGTCGTATTAACGTGATGTCCATGGTGGATCGGAAGAAATCGCGCCCATGGGAAATGGAGTATTGGATGCTAGCGAAGCTACCTTCGAAGTCGCGAGGTTGTCAGTAGTCGGATCGTCGATGTCGAGGAAGTTTTTCAGATGATAGTTTGGTTCCGGTTGATCTCGAGTGCTCGATTTTGATTTGTGGACGTTTGAGTTGATCGGGGTTATCGAATGGAGTAGAGGGGTTGCCGATGACATACCGGTGGTCGTGGCACTGGTCGGCGGCGCCTGGGTTGCGTGTGCACGTGCACGCTTGAAGTTTTGTGCATTTGTGTTTCTTTTTGATTTGGGGAAGATGAAGTTTTTTCCCTCGTGTGTTTGCTCGAGAGTCTGGGGAGTTTCCTCGAAGCGAGGATCGGGATTTTGGGTGTTTATCTCGAGTTCATGCTCGAGTATTTTGATAGTGTTAAGCTTTAGTTTAAAAACTGCAAAATTTAAACTTTAAGCTTTGAAAAAAATGGTAAGTAGAGGAACTCGGGTTTAGAACCGAGTAGTATTCGGGTAGGACCCGAAGTGGGAAAGAAAGCCCACTTTTATAAAAAGTTTTAAAATGTTATTTTTGAAATTTAAACAAATTTTGTTAAAACTTTCTTTTAAAACATTACTTTATTAATATCAAATGGTTTCTTAACATTTGTTAAAGAGTTTTTAAATTTATTTAATCTAAATTTTGTTTTAAGATGATTATAAAGATAAAGGGGTTTTAAAATGAAAATGGGTAATTAAGATAATGTTTATCTTAAGTTAAAGAAGTTTTATTATCTTGAATTTAATTAAGTTAATTGGAAAATTAAGTATAATTAATTAATTTAATTAATTAAGGATAAAGGTTAATTAAGTAATTAATTTAAGAATAATTAATTAATTTAATTAACTAATAATTATGATTGATTAAGAAATAATCAATCTATAATTAAAGATTAATCAAGGGTTAATTAAATGTTAAGAAGAGGTTGATTAACTGGTAATTAAAAAGTAATTAATTTGTTATTAAAGTTTTATTAATTGATAATTAAGGTTTATTAATTAATAAATAAAGGATAATTAATCCACAGTTAAGAGTTATTAATTGGTTTAAAGGCAATTAAGAAATGAATTACAAATTGTAATGAATCAAATGAATGTGATTGATTCAAGATAATTAATTGTAAATTAATTAATGATAATCATTTGGTGGTCAATTAAGTGTAAATAATTAATGAAATTGAATAGTGTAATTACTCAGCGAAGTAATTAATGTATAATTACAGGATGTAATTAATTAAAAGGGATTACTTAATGGGAAGTAAAATAAAGTATAATTACTTTGTAGAAGTAATTAAAGATTTATTACTTAGTGTAATTAATCAAAGGGTTTATATAATTAATTAAGAAGTTAATTAATTAAGATAAGTAATTTCAAGATGGAAATTCATGTATATGATTTAGGTTGATAAATGGAAGAGAATAATTAAAGTTAATTAATTAATGTAATTAATTAAGGATCAATGTAGTTAATTATAGTTAATTAATTAATGGAAGTAATTTATTAAGGATCATTAATTAATGTAATTGATGAAGTAATTAATGGTTAATTACTGTGAATGGTTAAAGATAATTAACTTGTGAAATTAATTAAAGGGTAATTACTTGAATGTAATTAAAGGTTAGTTAATCAAAGATGATTAATTAAGATGGAAATTAGAGAATGATTAATTAATTGATTTGTAATTAATTAATGGATATGTAAGCAAGAATTTTTATAGAATGAAGTAATTAATTTAATTCATTTTAAATTAATTTGAAATAAGATAATTAATTTAATTCATTTTAAATTAATTTGAAATAAGATAATTAATTTAATTCATTTTAAATTAATTATATATGATGTGATTATTTATCCTTGCTTATGTATGGATGGATGATATTATTTGCCTTGAATGGTTTGAAATCTCAGATATGAGATAAGTAATGCTGTGTGATATGGATTATCTATTTATGATGATATTGTGAATTATCTATCTGTGATATTATGAATTATCTATCTCTGTGTATATAGATAATAAAATTGAATTATTTTAACTTTAAAACAACTTGGCCTTAAAAGACACGGTTTGGATTTGATGAGACCGGGATCGAGTTTCCAGATTTGGATATCCGAAAACCACATCGATCCAAATTAACGATAGGTCGTGAATCTCAAGTGAAGATGAAGATTCAGAGTGCAAGGGTTATTGTCGTTAACTCTGAGGATGTTTCCAAAATGAGTGTAACGAGATAATGCCTTCGGTTTCGTTCGAACCCGGAACGAACTTGTATGGATTGAATGCTTTCAGCACATCGTCAGGTGGACGATGAGCATTCTAAGAGATGTGTTCTCTAAAGGTAATCGTTGCCTCAAGCCTCATCAACCGGGAATGGCTAAAACAGTGGAGGTGTAGCAAGGCTTCGTGGGTCGCACCCACTTGAGAGTAAGGTCATCCCTGTCTAGATGTCCCTTTTTATTTCGGCTTAGTGGTGCGATTGAATGATCACAACCGTGGGGTGATTTTATGCGGAACTATCCAGTAAGGGATGGTTCCGGCTTTGTGTTGCAGGGGATTGGGAGTAATCCTCGGTACGCTAATCTAGGCCAAGTACTATGACGGGCGGTACCCCGGTAGCCCTGCCATTGTATGGAATCCAAAATCCAATAAGTGCTATCGGTTTTGATTGTAAACCTAGTATGCTGGAATTTAATAAATGTAACAATTTCGGCTATGATTATATTTACTTGAAAACCCTAGACCTATTATAATATCACCGAATTTCCTATCAAATGTTTGGTTAGCGTAAGGTAAAAACTTTTCCATGTTTATGTGTGGGAAGTCTTACGTGATACCCTTTGTTTTCAATGAATTTTTCAAAGTTAAGCAACTTTAACCGTTTACTCATACCAGACCCATGTCTGACCCGGAGTTTATTTCTGTTTTTCCTAAACTCTCGGGTACTCAAATTTTTACTAGTAGCCAAGGGATCCAGGTTAGCTTTGACGAATTCTAAAGGAGCAATGGAGCATGAGGCTTCAGCGTATAGCTATATATTGGTTCCGCTGTATTAGTGTTTATTGTGTATTTCGTTGTGATGTATCTCTGTGATGTTTTGTGTTGTATTGAGTTGTATTAACTAGACAGGTGTTTATAACTGTCTAGTATGTGTTGTATTATCTGTATAACTCTGATGTATATGTTACTATGTAATCTCTTATGTGATATATTATATTTCATTCGTTCCGCTGTTGAGATTCTGATGTTGTTTAGTTCTTTCTTCTCTATCTTTTCTATTTCTCACCCCTTTCTTTCTTAAAAATAATGCGTCTTTCTGTGTTTAGAAGGGCGGGTCATTACACGTAACATATTAGGAATAGGAGATATATACGTTATTTTTTGATGATTTGCCATCTTTTCTGATTTAGTTTATAAATACTATTCCTTAATGTTCATATATTAGGAATAGAATGAATTTCACATAGGTATGTTTGTATCAATTATTCATAAAGGTTTGTCGTTTACATTTTTAGATTTCGTCGTCTCCAACTGCGAAGAGGAGAAACAAATCAAGTTTCTAAATAGGAATTCATTTATTTTAATTTCCTATTGTTGATACCATCTGTACCAGGTTAATTTCAAAATATTTAGGAATTTATGGTACTAATTTAATCTTTCATTGTGTGAACCTTGACTTCTAAAGTTATCCAGTTCATAGTAGAAAGAAGCAGATAAGTTAGATCATGGTTATAAAGAGGTCGAGTGTATGTTTGTAGTTTGGGGCAAGATAAAAGGTAGTTTTTCTTCATTAATATTGAGTATCACTATGCCTTCTATGACCTTTTTTACTTTTTTATTTTCATTCATAATTCGATAAATGCTTGCCATATTTTTAGTGCAGGTAGCTTTTAGTGCATGGAGAACAAGGCATGGAAAATTATAGTGCAGATGTTGAAAAATCCAACTTGAGTCGAATCCCAGTGATGCAGGCTTTCAAGATATAGATGCATTGTGCAGAAATTATCAAGGAAATGGCAAAGATTTGATAAATTGACACCAAGAGGAAAATGGGTCTTAGTATTAGTCATGACTGAAGTGGGCAAGCTTTCAAGAAAAGCTCAACATTCTTTTCGAATAACAATGGAGAAATACAGTGCTTCTTTCTTGCAGGCTAATTCTATGTTGCAACAATTCTTGGATTGGGAAAAGTATGTTTCAGAAATAGCATCGCTTCTCCTTAAATGGCATTGTCTAGTTTCTTCAAAATCGAAGTCTATGCTATTCCTAGTGTTGAAGATTAATAGTTGTGATTAACTTATTATACATGTCCTTAGAAAAGAGCAAAGCAAAGCAGATTGTTTTCTAGGTAAGTTTACTTTCTTGTGTGACTTAATTAATGTTTGTTTAATTGGTTAAAATACGTTAGTATTCTGTTAGGTAACTGTGTCTGTAGTGTACTCTTGGATTTATTGGTTAAACCTTCATGCTTCTATACAAGTTGTACCATTGCCATGCATGTACGATGGTAATATTCTTATGATGTTACATTATTAAAGAAGTATATGTTTCATTAAAAGTTATGAGTGCTCTGAGTTGAGTGTGTGTGTGTGAACTTTTGCACTAGATCTTCTATTACATATATGATGACGTGGTGCATAATGTATTATTAACATTACTAATGTTCAACTGTTTGACGTCTTTAAAGTTCAAATTTTTTATGTAAACGTCAACTTCTCGTAATCCGATTCATGGATAAATAGGCTCAAAAAAATTAAGTGTAATGTTTTTAATTAGAATAGGATGTTCAAAGTTTCACATCAGTCAACAAATAACAAATTTTATGTGTAAAATATCTATAGAGCTAGAAATTAGACCTCGCTGGTTATAACCGATAGCTAACTATATTATAATATCTAGTTCACGTATCTGATAAGTTAATGCTCATGTATTCCATAGAATGTTTGTCAAACCTTTTTCTTAAAAGTTTTAAAATATGTCGAACCTTTCTTTCAAAAACACATTTCTTTCAAAAGCACATCCCAAAAAGCATCCCTAGACTTATTTTTGTTGTAATTTAATATGAAAAAAAAAACAAATTTTCTTTTCATAAATTTACAGTTTTGAGTGCAAATGGTTGCATAAAAACTGCTAAACTGCAAATATTAGCAATATATATATACATATAGGCAAATGTGCAATTGTTTGCTTGCACTAAAAACTGTTAAACATCATGAAATAGATTGCACAGTTTGTATAGATTGCTTATACACATGCTGCATGTTTTACTTATAGACCTGATGCATGTTTTACTAGCCATTGCTTACTTCCTTAATTATAATTCTACTGGCCATTGCTTATTTCCCAAATTGTACTTCTACTAGCCACTGTTTATTTCCTAAAATATAATTGCCTAATTACACCATAATTACAACAAGGTACCAAGTATAGCCAACAGCTGTATAATGGATGCTAGCCTTTTATTTGTTTCCTGTTTTCAGCCTAGATGAAATATTCTAAGGTTATCATTCCTATTTCCAACACTCCCCCTCAAGTTGGGTTCGAATAATTTCATAGAACCCAACTTGTCAAGTATGTTCAGATGGCCGGTCTTGACGAGTGCTTTTATGAAACTATCTGACAGTTGCACTTTTCTTTTGACAAATGGAGTTTCTATTTCCCCCGATTGCACTTTCTGTCTAACAAAGTGACAATCTACCTCTATATATTTTGTCCTTTCATAGAAGACATGATTGGATGCAATATGACATGCAGCTTGATTATCATAGTACATTTGCATTGTTTTTTTGCTCTATCTTCATGTCACTAAGTAATTGCTTAATTTTGACAAGCTCACTTGCTGTGGATGCTATGGCTCAATATTCTTCTTATGCACTTTATCTAGCTACAATATTATGCTTCTTATTTTTCCAAGTGACAAAGTTACCACTCACAAACGTACAAAACCCTGTAATTGATTTTCTGCCATAGCTTCTGGCCCAATCTACATCAGAAAAACCAACCACATCGTTCACTAAACCAAAACTGTCATTTTGCAATGGCTCTAGGCTGTTGTAGAATAGGTAGTGGAAAAAAAATTTGCAACGGCTCTGAGCAAGTACGAAACCAAATTTACAAATGGCTTAAAGCCGTTGCGAAATCTGGTTTAGCAACGGTTCAAAGCTATTGCAAATTGAAATTTAGCAATGGCCCTAATTTAACAACTGCCCAGGGCCATTGCTAAATACTGTACATATTAAAAAAAATCGCCTCCAACATAACTTCAGATGGCATAACCTCAAAATCAAGAAATGGAACAAAGAAAAAGGATGAAAATAACACAGTGAAACATTACAGTTCATTCGTCTACATAATGTAGCAAAATCATACATATCAGTAAGCAGTTTCAGCATAAAAACATAATGTTAACAAGAGCAAGAGAAACAAAGAGAGATTCGCACCCATGCTGCTGTAAGTGTAGCAATAGAAGAAACAGCCTTCAACCATTCTGTATTTGTTCTCTCCATAGAAGTATCTGTACCATTTGGGGCTCATCACAACAATGGCAGCCAAGAAGTTAACATCATCATTATGTATTTGCTCCTGATATTAATTCCATTTTCATCCGCTGCTTCTTCCCTTTTTCTAAACTGCTTTGAATTTGCATGCTTCAGTAGTGAAGCTACGACGACCTGCAAATCCGTACCCTTTGAATCGACAATAAACCACACATGTCCGACCCAAAACGCACAGACTGACGGAAAGTCATGAGAAAGAAAAGAAGAGAGAAGAAGAGAAGAGAAGAAAGAGAGAAGATAGAACCAAATAGAACAATACAGAATCTCACATCGCAGTGGAAAACATATAATATCATATTAATGATCTTTACAAAACAGAAACTATATATACATACATCAATCAGAGTTCAACAATCAATCACTAGTTATTTGTCTGGACAGTTATAATTACCTGTCCTTACAATTGCAGATAATATAAACAACAAAGTAGCGGATAATAAACAAAACTGATACATGTATACGAAAATGAAGATCTCTAGCTCTCCTGCTGAAGCTCCAAAAGCACCAATATCTGAACCTGTAAATATACTCGGTCTGACCCGAGCATTGAAAGCGAAGAACGCCCGGATCAGTTTGGTAAACCAGCATGAGAAACACACTCAACTGAATTTATTAAATTACCAAAACTTTTCCTTTCAAAACAAAAGTATCTCGTAAGACACGCCCACACATAAACACGGACATTTTTTACCTTACAATTACTAAAAAATTTCATATCAAATTCTCTTATATCATAATAGTTTCTATTGCACAAATAATATCAAAATAGTCGATATTGTTACCATTATTAAATTCCAACATACTAGGCTCTACAAACAAAATGGTAGGCACGTAGTGGAGTTTGGATTTCCATACAAATGACTAGGTGAAGAGACTACCTTCCGGCAGTACATCACTAAAGGAATGTACCGAGGACCATCACAAAGGATCCTCTACCAACACAAGACCGGCCTATCTCTGTAACTAGATAGTACATAATATATCATCCTCCGGTCGTTACCGACCTTTCACGAGGGCCCTCATAGCATACAAACCACATTAATTTACATCCCGAACGTCATAGCAGGAAGAAATATACCTAGAAGAAGATGATCATATCCTAATTGGGAATGACCTACTTAGCCTTATTGTATCTAACCCTGATTCGGTCATTTCCGGTTGATGAGGCCTGAGGTAACGATTACCTTTCACATATCACATATCACATCACTTTGAATTCCACACGGCCATTTCCGTTGACTACTATGTCTTCCACAAAAATACAACCCTTGAGCTCGTACATCTCAAGGAGGGTGCTAAGCTAGGAGAAGTTGCCTTCTCCGCCACCAAACAATGTATGTTTGCAAAAATGAATGTACGTAATCTTAGAAATGCAATGTCAGACAAACATCCATACAAGTTATCCAGGAACAGGACAAACTGAAGGTACTTTCCTACCACATCCTATCGGGAAATCCTTAGGATTAGTAGCGAATAGTCCTTGCATTGGATATTTCATAACGAAGAGACTACTGCTATTGGATGTATATTGGGATTTTAACCCCAAATGATCAACAAGCAGTCCTTCACTATGAAAATCCTGAATATCAATATCATCACAACCAACTTGCACAATCATCGCTTAAATGTTGGTCCGAAGTGGTTTTCGGATAAACTGATCGCGGTCATTTCGCACCAACAACGCAAAAGTGTTTCTCAACCTCATACAGAAACTAATTCTCATAGACTTATCATGTCTCCAACTTTCAACTTGCCATCCTTCGGCCAAGAAGGAAGCTCGAAAGATTGGAGTAATACTCCGCACTACACGAATCAACATCCTCAACACAAACGATACTCAAGCCTACACAGAAGGCTACGTACTAAGTGTACGACTAAATAGTTCCCACATCAAGTCGAGGAACTAAAATGGCCAAATTTGATAGTCGGTTAATTAACTATCAAAGCAAACAAACAAATATTTTACATCATAAGCAATCACAAGGCCCTTTAATTAATCTTTTATTAATTAAATCACTTGCCAAATATACACTTCAAATTATCTTTAAAAAGATATATTTCAAACCATTTCAACTTTCTACATTGGAAAACATTTCCATACACTTATTTAATAATAAGTAGTTCACAATTCTCTTTATTTTCAACACTTAGAAAATATTACATATACTTAAATCATGATTAAGTAAATATTTTATTCTTTAAGGAAAACAATCTCTTAAACATATTTATTTGGGTCAAAACGAATGTTGCATAAAACATCATTACGACAACCCAAAATCACTAGTATAGGGATTCGATAATTAGATGGATATATAAATCCCATATACTATACAAAACATCTCCTTTCGAAAATTATTTACTATAACAACAGTGTTATAGTCAATCATTTCCTTATTTCTCGAAAACGTCTATTTCAACAATGAATGTTGAAATCTATGTATTCGATACTTAACACATTTTAAAACATCTTCAAATCATTTAACTCCATTTAAAAATTTCACTTTTCAAAACATTCAAAAAGATTATTCATTGTCCAAAATCGTGAATAAAATTATCTAACCAAATTCATTATTGCTACACATTTATTAAAGGATCATCCACTGTCCAAAATCGTGAATATAATTCCTTTAATAAACTTTCATATTTAACTTATCAAAATAAGTTGATTTCGGATTTATAAAGCAATGTTTATAATTCACATTTCTATTTTATAAAAACTTCCATTTATAAAATTCTTTTATTAACAAATCTCCTTTATATCTCATTTAAATGCCAAAATCCGATTATAAGTTAATTACTTATAAATCTCTTTATTTACAAATTCATTCTTTTTATAACATCATCAATTATAAATCTTATTCACTTATAAAATTCATTTATAACTTCATTTTAACACTTATAAAAACTCCTTTATAGTTCCATTATTTTTATTTATAAAATATCAATTTTATAAATCTTATGTACATACCATTTATAATAAATCCAAAAATCATTTACAAAAAAAATCAACTTCATATTTCAAAAACCACATTCTGATTATATTTCACAAAAATCATAATTTTTATAACATAAAAATTATAACTTTTGTTTATTTAAAATAAATTCATTCCTTAACAATTCAAAATTTTATAAAACATCTATTTTCAAAAATCACTTGAAAATCCTTTTTAATTTGAAATCATCACTTTAACATTTTAATTTACCAAAAATAGGCCTAATGCTGCAACAGCACTAAATACATCAATTAGTGCATCCAAACATCATAGATCATATGATAACAGCATATATATCACTATTTGTAAATAAAATCAACATTGGTGAGGAACCCAGTTGGATCCCTCCAACCTGTCACCTGCAACAAATATACATATAAGAAAAAATGTACAATGTCCGCATCGAGGCAAACGCGTGTAAAAAAGGTCATCCGCTCATACACGGGAGCATATAGGGTCTCATCTGCTCCAATAGGCAGGAAATATATCCAAATACCAATCAACATATATAATATATCATATATCATCCAAACATCATCAATCAGCATAAAATAAATTTATTCTCACTTATATAAAAATATAAGCGAGACAGAAATAGAGAGTTGTACTCACTTTGGTTCCAATAGCAGTTGCAGTGTTTTATTCTAAATAAAATTAAACGAGCGTTTCATTTTACCCAAAATTTACACTAGCTCCAATAAACTCCAAACCAGCTCTAAAATGTAGTGCTCATTAATTTGGACCCAATGCAACTTGTTTCGTCAAAAACGAACCTCGTATGAAGAAGTTACGGCATTTTAAACATCACACGATTTAAATATAAATTAATTTACATTTTCTTTTTTTTCTATTTTAAACCTCAATCATATTAGCCGTTCGTTTCTTGATCAAACCTGTGTCGTGCGTTGCTTCTTCTTTTCTTCTTCTTCCCATTCAAACTCGTATGAAATCGAACCCATGGCCGCCGTTTATCATTGAATTATCGTGACCACCACCCTCATTTTGACGATGATCCAACACCCTCATTCGAAAGCCCACACCCAAGTGCACCATCGCCTATGGCCATAAAGAGCTTGGTCATGCCATTGCCTCGAAAAATGCATATGAACGCGCGACCTTCACGAACAAATTGCCGACAATCCACGCCTCTAAAATCAATCACAACCGTTGGATTTATAGATCGTGCCGAGCTCTACAACATTGTAGTTGAAGACTTTTCGTAATTGTTGATGGATTGGAAGAAAAAGTGGGAAGAAATTTCGAATGTTTTCGGCCACTGAAATTAATGATGGCCGTTGTAACCTAGATAGATTAGGGTTTTGGCAAATAGAAAGAAATGATGTCCTTTTATATAAAATTTCACGACACTATTCATCCGAAAATTTTTGAACTCCAAACGAAGCGTGCCGCTTGGCATTTATAATGTTTTACCCCTATTCCGAACACAATGGAATATATATCGGGAGCCAATTCGATCGTATTTGGAAGATAGGTTTTCGAATCGACTTATTTAAATTAAAATTTCACTTAAACAAATTTCTACGCGTTGCAGCTTCCCAAGACTAAACCGTAAATCCGATTAACACGAAATTTGAAATCCTGACTTTTATTTGAATCATCTAGTCTCCTTATAGTTTAGTTGTTAGTTTAACATTCGAATATGAAACATAAAGACGAGCTATCTATTCATTATGAGTAACAATAATAATTTGCTTATTGATTTTATCGCTCGTGAAAAAGATTGTTTTTATAAATCTTCATTTTCTTTGCTAAAGTTGATTATATTAATCCTTTTCATCTATTATTAAAAAGGTGAAATTATAATATATGGTTTGTTTTTCGTATTGGTTTAATCAATGTTTGTAGTATCAAAGACTTTGTCTTGTAATCGTGTTAATTATGAGATTGGAAAATATGCATTTAAATGACTTTATTCATATCATGCTCCTTAAATCAGTATGGGTGATTTTGAATATGATTTTTTGATCTTATTAATTCAAATATTGTTAATCTCTTTTAAATGTATTTTCACGTAAATTAAGCTTTTTTGTTCAACTTTTATTCACTGCATTTTCATGGTAATGGTATTCCAATTTGAATGCTTTATAATGTATGTCTTGACTTCTTGTTCAAAATTTATTGGTTTGGTTTTGTGAGGGGTTGGGGGTGGTGGGGTGGGGGGCTTTCATTTTTTGATAGTATGATTTATTAAAAGAATCTTGAATAGTTATATTCCATTTAAAACATTTACTGTAGACTGAGAATGGTTAATTTAGTTAAGAAAAAGGATCAAATTAGTAAGACATTTATTTTTAATTAATAATGCTCTTTTAAGTTTTGCTAAACCCATTAATTTTGTTAACAAAATAAATGGGTATGAAAGTCGATATGTCATGTAATATCTTGTCCAATCCATACTATATATGCCTTTAGTCAAGTGGCTATCGAAGCTGACAAATATGCATGTTTGCTTTTGGTTAAAAAATATCATAAGTTTGATTATAACAAAAATTACCATTAAAATTAGTCCTCCCCCATTTTGATTTCTAGATGCACACTTCCATTTTTGGTTGACATGGTGGAACTGGGGAGATATCTACTTCTAATATAAGAGAGCAAAAATCATTTACTGTTTACCATATTTTATTGGAAATTTTACCAATATAGGATTGTTTTAGAAAGTAATAAAAAATTTAGCCTAGTTTTAAAAATAATTATAGAAATAGACCACTTTTTTTCTAATCTATTTAGTTGGCGATTTTTCAAAAGTTGGCTACGTTATTTATTACCAAGCTATAGGTCTCAATTTGGGGGTAACCATGGCATCAATTATATATTACAGCCTTCGGTGTTTATTTTTTGATTTATTCTTAAGAAAAGAAAATGTTATATTTGTTATATTAAATACATTCTGGACGTCGAAAGGATTGGCTTCAGTCTTAGACCAATATTTTGAGTTAGTACTATGAATTTCGAACACCATACAATCTAAAACTTCTAATAAGTCACCCAATAATAGCAATTCTTTCCCTCCCCACATGGTAAGTTTAACAATTTTTCTATGCAAATTTATTTAGCCACTCCAAAAACTAACAAAGTTTTGTAAACTGTTTTTCTATGCAAATTTATTTGATCGACATTTTGATTTTGACTACAAAGTTGGATGCCCACCATGGAAATGTTTTTGATGATTATCTTACAAAGATGTGAAAAGACTAAGTGGATAACTTCAATCCAAAAATATTCTTTCAAGAATTAATCCACTATAGGTCTTTGGGATTGAAGAATTTCAACATGATTAAATGTTTGTATTTTTAGTGAAACAACCGTAGGAATTTGTGTATATGTACTTGGCCTGCTATTTTTAAACGTGTATGTAGGTTTTGACCATGAATTTTTACACGTAAATTAGTGTCTAAATCATAAGTGTATATTCTTATGACTTACCTTGTAAAATTTATAATAGATATGTAAAGATGATTCTTCACTGAACATTTGTATCTGAACTAATTTCATTATACCAAAATGAAAACAATTTGTTGAATCTAGCTAAAAATTATGATTGCTAGATGTATCAGTTATAAGTGTTTACTTACTAACATATTGTTGGAATTAAATTTTTTCCCTATGGCATACTTACATATACTATTGAAGGTTCAAATTTTTGCTAAATTAACTTTATTTAGTGGGTAACCAATTTCAAACCAATCAGTTCTACTCACTTTTAATTTACATGTTCAAGTAATTGTAATTAACCTATGAAGATTTTATAAGAAATATTTGTGTTTACACTATTTGTAACTCAGATATTTTTTTTTAGCATTACATCCTATAAAAAAATTTCACATTACGCAATGACAACTCAAGAGTTTAATTTCTCCATAATCGGCTTGCAATCAGTTTACACTTCCTTTATGAAATTTTACTATTTAAATGCAATTATCCTTATTCCTTTCGCCTCGCTTCAACGACATTTGCTTCGTCTTCTCTGTCTTACCACTTTTAATTCTCATTACCTCCCTAATCCTTTAACCATTTAGAAAATCATAAAACAAAATTAATTTCTTTGCGAATAAAAGCATATCCTTCATTGCATTATGCATAAAAATTATCAAATATCTACAAGTGAAATTTATGTGCATTATCTTCCACTGATCATTACCTAAGGTAAATTTTTCATAAATTTTTTCAAAGGAATATTCTTTCCATCACAATAGGCTTCTATTATTGATCTTAAGATTAGGATTCTTATTGTAATTTATTTAACACAAATATGATCTGTTGCATTATAAAGGTATGTTATGATCTCTCCACCACCGATTTCTTTTTATACAAGTTTACTCGCATTTTATGCGTACGTTTATCGAAAATAGAGTTGATGATACTTTTTGAGAGATTTTTGCAAACTCTATTCTAATGTTTTTAGTTAAAATACCATTGGCATCAGTTTATGTTCTGAAAACTAATTATTTTCTTGCATATTCAAGTAGATTATTATTGTTATACATTATACACAAATAAATTTAACCTCTATACATAATTCATTTAAGCATGTTATATTTTGAATTTTCTTAAGTGTTGCACTTAGATTTGTTCTATTTGTGTCTATGTTAATGTTAAAATTGACTAGAGTAACCCTTCCTCTTGATGAGTTACTAATTTATTATTGTTGTATATGGATGATCTCCAATTTATTTTTAATTATTTCTTTCATATTAATTATCATTATCAAACAAATAATTCCATAAGACATCGACTAAGGAATTAGGGATGCAATAATTAATCAATTCAAAAAATATCTCTACACCTTCGTACTTTTGAAATGATGCTCAAATTCACAATGATCCATGTTAGGTAATTTTGCTATCAATTATATGTATATACATACATATACATACATATGTATATACATACATATGTATGTATATATAATACACACATATGTATGTATAATACATACATATATATAGATTATATATATAATTGATAGCAACATTACCTAACATGGATTATTGTGAATTTGAGCATCATTTCAAAAGTACGAAGGTGTAGAGATATTTTTTGAATTGATAAATTAATGCATCCCTAATTCCTTAGTCGATATCTTATGGGATTATTTGTTTGATAATGATAATTAATATGAAAGAAATAATTAAAAATAAATTGGAGACCATCCATATACAACAATAATAAATTAGTAACTCATCAAGAGGAAGGGTTACTCCAGTCAATTTTAACATTAACATAGACACAAATAGAACAAATCTAAGTGCAACACTTAAGAAAATTCAAAATATAACATGCTTAAATGAATTATGTATAGAGGTTAAATTTATTTGTGTATAATGTATAACAATAATAATCTGCTTGAATATGCAAGAAAATAATTAGTTTTCAGAACATAAACTGATGCCAATGGTATTTTAACTAAAAATAGAGTTTGCAAAAAATCTCTCAAAAAGTATCATCAACTCTATTTTCGATAAACGTACGCATAAAATGCGAGTAAACTTGTATAAAGGAAATCGGTGGTGGAGAGATCATAACATACCTTTATAATGCAACAGGTCATATTCGTGTTAAATAAATTATAATAAGAATCCTAATCTTAAGATCAATAATAGAAGGCTATTGCGATGGAAAGAATATTCCTTTGAAAAAATTAGAACAAATTTACCTTAGGTAATGATCAGTGGATGATGATGCACATAAATTTCATTTGTAGAAATTTGATAATTTTGTTGCATAATGCGATGAAGAATATGCTTTTTTACTCACAAAGAAATTAATTTTGTATATGATTTTCTAAATGGTTAACGGATTAGGGAGGTAATGAGAATTAAAAGTGGTAAGACAGAGAAGACGGAGCAAATGTCGTTGAAGCGAGGCGAAAGGAATTGTGATAATTGCGTTTAAACAGTAAAATTTCATAAAGGAAGTGTAAACTGATTGCAAGCCGATTATGGAGAAAATAAACTCTTGAGTTGTCATTGTGTAATGTGAATTTTTTTTATAGGATGTAATGCTAAAAAACAAAATAATATATCTGAGTGACAAATAGCGTTATATATATATAATGTAAACTGAGAGCGAGTAGAATTAATTAAACATAAATATAAAATGTAAACACAAATATTTCTTGTAAAACTCTTCATAGGTTAATTACAATTACTCGATCATGTAAATTGAGAGTGAGTAGAATTGATTGGTTTGAAATTGGTTACCCACTAAACAAAATTAATTTAGCAAAAATTTGAACCTTCAATAGTATATGTAAGTATGCCATAGGGAACAAATTTAATTCCAGCAATATGTCAGTAAGTAAACACTTAAAACAGATACATCTAGCAATCATAATTTTTAGCTAGATTCAACAAATTGTTTTCATTTGGATATAATGAAATTAGTTCAGATCTGTGCAGTTAAAGCGCTCGGCAGATTCAATGCGGCGGAGGTACAAAAAGTCTTAGCGGGGATACAACGAGGATATAGCGGGATATAGTGGATGACTCTAAAATAGCATATAAAACGCGTTCTTAATATTTTTACAAATATATAAATGGTAACTAAATGAAAAATTAACATTCAATTGAATTATAATTAATTCATAAATAATTTTAAATAAAAACATGTGCGAATATACTGTAAATAAGCGTAACATTGTTATATAACATAGTTTAATTTAGTAGAATATTAGAGTATTTTCATTTCTGAGAACATATTAAAAATTCAATTAAATAAATTAATTTCATAATTTTTATAATGTATAAATGTCATTTTTCAATTCATTTCTTTTAAAGAAGATATAGCGGAAATAGCGGAATATAGCGGGAATAGCGAAATATAGCGGGGCTTAAAGCGGAAAGGCTATATTTGGGGGCTATATGGAAAATATCGTAGCGGTAGAAATCCGCTACGAGATATAGCAGTATTATAGCGGGGTAATAGCGGGACATTAACTGCACAGGTTCAGATACAAATGTTCAATGAAGAATTATCGTTACGTATCTATTATAAATTTTACAAGATAAGTCATAAGAATATAAACTTATGGTTTATACACTAATTTACGTGTAAAAATTCATGGCCAAAACCTACATACACGTTTAAAAATAGCAGGCCAAGTACATATACACAGATTCCTACGGTTGTTTCACTAAAAATACAAACATTTAATCATGTTGAAATTCTTCAATCCCAAAGACCTACAATGGATTAATTCTTGAAAAAAAAATTTGGATTGAAGTTATCCACTTAGTCTTTTCACATCTTTATAAGATAATCATCAAAAACATTCCCATAGTGGGCATCCAACTTTGTAGTCAAAATCAAAATGTCGATCAAATAAATTTGCATAGAAAAATAGTTCACCGAACTTTGTTAGTTTTTGGGTTGGGTAAATAAATTTGCATAGAAAAAATGTTAAACTTATCATGTGGGAGGGAAAGAAATTTCTAATTTGCACAACCCCACATAGATTTGGCAGTTAAACTTACCATGTGGGGAGGGAAAGAATTGCTATTATTGGGTGACTTATTAGAAGTTTTAGACTGTATGGTGTTCGAAATTCATAGTACTAACTCAAAATATTGGTCTAAGGCTGAAGCCAATTGTCACGACCCGACCTTCCACTACCGGAAAATCGCATCGTTTTTAAGAAAGAAAGGGGTGAGAAAATAGAAAAGATAGAGAAGAAGAAAGAAAACAACATCAGAATCTCAACAGCGGAACGAATAAAATATAATATATCACATAAGAGATTACACAGTATCATATACATCAGAGTTATACAGAATACACAACACATACTAGACAGTTATAAACACCTGTCTAGTTAATACAACTCGATACAACACAATACAACACAGCAAAAAAATACACATAAACATCAACACAGCGGAACCAATATATATATCTATACGCTGAAGCCTCCTGCTCCATTTGCTCCTCCAAAATTCGTCCAAGCTAAACCTGAATCCCTTGGCTACCCGTAAAAATTTGGGTACCCGAGAGTTTATGAAAACAGAAATAAACTTCGGGTCAGACATCGGTCTGGTATGAGTAAACGGTTTAAGTTGCTTAACTTTGAAAATCCTTTGAAAACAAAAGGTATCACGTAAGACTTCCCACACATAAACATGGAAAAGTTTTTACCTTACGCTCCAAAACATTTAATAGGAAATCCAGTGATATTATAATAGTGTCTAGGGTTTTCAAGTAAATAAGAAATAGCCAAAATTGTTACATTCATTAAATTCCAGCATACATAGGTATACAATCAAATCCGATGGCACTTATTGGATTTTGGATTCCATACAATGGCAGGGCTACTGGGGTACCGCCCGTCACAGTACGTGGCCTAGATCACCGTACCGAGGACCCACCCTAAGTCCCCTGCAACACAAGGCTGGACCCATCCCTTACTGGATAGTTCCGAATAAAATCACCCCACGGTTGTGATCATTCAACCGCACCACTAAGCCGAATAAAAAGGGGCATCTAGACAGGGATGACCTTACTCTCAAGTGGGGGCTACCCACGAAGCCTTGCTGCATCTCCCCTGTTTTAGCCATTCCCGGTTGATGAGGCTTGAGGTTACGATTACCTTTAGAGAACACATCTCTTAGAATGCTCATCGTCCACCTGACGATGTTCTGAAAGCATTCAATCCATACAAGTTCGTTCCGGGTTCGAACGAAACCGAAGTCATTATCTCGTTACACTCATATTGGAATCGCCCTCAGAGTTAACGACAATAACCCTTGCACTCTGAATCTTCATCTTCACTTGAGATTCACGACCTAACGTTAATTTGGATCGATGTGGTTTTCGGATATCCAAATCTGGAAACCCGATCCCGGTCTCATCAAATCCAAACCGTGTCTTTTAAGGCCAAGTTGTTTTAAAGTTAAAACAATTCAATTTTATTATCTATATATACACAGATAGATAATTCACAATATCACAGATAGATAATTCACAATATCATCATAAATAGATAGTCCATATCACACAGCATCACTTATCTCATATCTCAGATTTCAAACCATTCAAGGCAAACAATATCATCCATCCATACATAAGTAAGGATTAATAATCACACCATTTATAATTAATTTAAAATGAATTAAATTAATTACCTTATCTCTAATTAATTTAAAGTAAATTAAATTAATTACTTCATTCTATAAATCCTGCTTACTTAACCATTAATTAATTACAAATCAATTAATTAATCATTCTCTAATTTCCATCTTAATTAATCATCTTTGGTTAACTAACCTTTAATTACATTCCAGTAATTACCCTTTAATTAATTTCACAACTTTAATTATTCTTAACCATTTATAGTAATTAACTATTAATTACTTCATTAATTACATTAATTAATGAACCTTAATAAATTACTTCCATTAATTAATTAATTATAATTAATTATATTAATCCTTAATTAATCGCATTAATTAATTAACTTTAATTATTCACTTTCATAAATCAACCTAAATCATATACAGGAATTTCCATCTTGAAATTACTTACCTTAATTAATTAACTTCTTAATTAATTATATAAATCCTTTTTATTTATTACACCAAGTAATAAATCTTTAATTACACTAAGTGATAAACCTTTAATTACTTCTCCTAAGTAATTACACTTTAATTACTTCCATTAAGTAATTTCCTTTAATTAATTACATCCTGTAATTATTCATTAATCACTTTGCTAAGTAATTATACTATTCAATTTCATTAAGTATTTATACTTAGTTAACCATCAAATGATTATCTTTAATTAATTTACAATTAATTATCTTGAATCAATCACATTCATTTGATACATTACAATTGGTAATTCAATTCTTAATTGCCTTTAAACAAATTTATTAATCTTTAATGTAGATTCATTATCCTTTAATTATTAATTAATAAATCTTAATTATCAATTAATAAAACTTAATAACAATTAATTACCTTTTAATTATAAATTAATTAGTCACTAATTACAACTTAATTACTTAATTAATTAATCACTAATTATTAACTAATTATCTCTAATTACACATTAATAGTTCTTAATTACAAATTAATTAACCTCTTAACTAATTAATTTGAAATCCTTAACTGTTAATTAATTAGTTTCTAAATCAACAATTAATATAGGTTAATAACACTTTAGTTACTCCATTTAATTATCAAAATCTTAATTACCTTTAAGATCAATCATCATCTTTGTTAATTTCTTAATCATATTATTTAAAACATTAAATCTTTAATTATCACTTAATTATATTTATAAAGATAATTAAGTTTAAAATATCTTAAAGTTTCACTCAACAAACTTAAATTAAACAAACCTATAATTTCCTAATTACAGGTTTTAAGAAAACATTTATTATGGGAAAGAAATCATTTAAGAAAAGATTTAAACAATTTTCATTTAAACATTCAAAACTTTACATTTTTAAAACTTTTTAAAAACATGATTTTAAGCTTCCTACTCCCTGCCTCGGGTTAATCCTACTTCCTACTCGAGACGGTCTCGAGTCCTCCCTTTTCTATTCTTTACAAAAACTTAGATTTATTTTACAGTTAAAAACTGAAGCTTACCATCTCCAAATCACTCGAGTACGAACTCGAGTTAAACCCCAAAAACCCCGAGACCATCTTCGAGTCGATCACTCAAAACCACGATCACACGAGAGCTCGTCTTCCCAAAAGCTCAAACCAGATACGAAGTGCACACGTGCACGTGCACTGGAGTTCGCCAGCGCTCCGATCATGGCCACCACCTTCAACAAGTCGTCCTCGACCTTCACGAGCATCACGAACAACCAAAACTACGAACCGATGACGAAATCGAAATCGAGCATTCCAGTTCATACCTGGAACTCGCCATGACCAGAAAACCCACTCGAACGCTCACCACCGATCACTAGACGATGCGCCACCACTGCCACACGTCCCTCGACCCTTCACGAAGCCATTCCCAAAGTACCATCGCACTCGAATCGACAGAGGAGAAGAAACAAGAAAATTCCAAACGTGACCAAATTTAGGGTTAGAAACCTAAATCCCCTCTTCCACGTCGCCACGATGATCTGGAGCACTTCCAGTCATTTTTCCCAAACACCCCATAGCTCCGTCCATCCCCAGTCACAATTCCGACCACCCTAGCTACATAGATCATCAGGAATCCCTCAAAATCCCATTTCCAGTTAAACCCAAAATCCCCATTCAACACTTCATTAAAAATTGTGATTTTGCTTTTAAAAATCATATTTTTCCCAGACCATTCAAGTTGCATACTTGAATTAGAGAGTTTTAATCATTAGTTTTTAACATGGTTGTAATTAAATTTCTTATTTTACTTTAAACTTGATTTCCAGACTCTATATATAAATATAAACCTGTTAAACCCTTTTTAAATCCAAGTTTAAGTTTAAACAAACTATATTGGTTTGAAACTCAAGCTAATCCCATATTAGAGTAGAAAGAAAATGGAATTTGAATGAAACTAAAAACTCTGTAATATAAAACAGAGAAGAACATAGCATGACAGATATGTACACATGCATACAATTACTTATCAGGGTTCTACACTTATTCATTCACAGGCAATCTTGTTTAAACAAACCAAGCAAACACATATCATATTTCATCTTATGTAAATGCTGCATCCATCTAGATTTTAACATATTTAAACTTTTAAATGAAACTGTTTACTAAAATGAAGAACAGAGGTAATATCCACAACATACATGCACAGTTTATATCATCGAAAACATATAGCACACTTAAATCTACATATGCAAGCATTACTTGTGTTCAGAATTTTATAAGCAACAAATCCTGTATTTACTTAACTTTTTAAAATAAGAGTTTACTCACAGATTTTGAAAAAGGCAGAGGCTTGAAAATGGAATGAACTTGAAAATTTGAAACTTGATTGAAACTGAAAACTTGACTGCTTTCTTTTGTTGTTTTGATTCCAAAGACAATGCCTTGCTTTGACTTAAAAACTTTAAAAACTGGAACTTGAAAGTTTAAAGGGTTTGGCTTGTTTTGAAAAATGGTTACAGGTTGAAGAATAAATTTTGAAGAGGAGCTTCCAGGTTTGTTTTTCCTGGTTTTGCATAGTTGATGAACGAAAAAGAAAAATAAAAGGAAACTTGATATAAAGGAAACAATGCAGAGGCTAAGTAATGCTGGTACAAGATTATTATATTTTAGATCAGAGATCTTTTCTTATACACGGCTGATATGATTTTGAACATCTTGAATTGGCTAAAATGTTGTGTACTAAGGGATGTAGCATTAATTGCTTTAGTCCTCATGTCTACATATTTATTTCGTATGTACTTATAGGCCTGTACAAACAAGTATAAAGATATCTTTCCCTATGTCCTCTTTTTAATTCAATTCGTATGTACTTATGTTATTTCTTGCCATGCCTATCTACATAGCTATAGTACATATATTTTATAATACTTGCCTGCAAATATATGTCTTCTACCTTAAGCTTCTACAAAGTTGTATTCTAGAGTTTATCTTATGTTCATAAATACTTATATCTATACAAACAAATGAAGATATCTTTTTCTTGTGTCTTCAGCCTTGCATATATCTACATGTTTACAATACTATTCTTTATTTTATTTTGTTTTGACTTGTTACTTTGCATACATATGGTGATAGTATGTATATACAATTCTGGACTTAACTTAAGCTTTTATAAGTTGTTACATTTATTTTTACATAACCATTAATTATTTGAGACATTTTATTTCTATTTATAAAATAACAAAGATTAAATTTGTAACTAATTATTCTGATTTAAAATCAATTTAAAATCATAATTTAAAACATCACATTATAAATTTATTGGTTATTTATATTTGAAAATAACAATTTAATCAATTTTAAATAATTTAATTAAGAGATCATCGCATTTTAAATTCCTCGAAATTCCGGGATGTCACATTCCTCCCCCCTTAAAAGAATTTCGTCCTCGAAATTTAAAACAAAAGATAATCCAAAGTTTTATTTCATTTTAAACCGATTTAGCATACACATCAGCCATATACAACCAAACAAACAAATTTCAATCATCAAACAATTCAATCAACCAAACAACACTAGCTATTCGGATACAGATCCGGATAAGCTTCCTAAACATTTTTCGAGTTTCCCATGTATAGATACTGGAATACTCACTCTACTGAATCCAAACTAGCTGCACTACTGAGCTACTGAGCTCCTACTCAACTAGATCTATAGAACAAGACAGGATATCAGACTACGGACAAGTCTGACTCAACAACCAAAACTCCCTAAACTGCTGGTTCTAAAACCATAGATAGAATCTTACACGTACTCCCTCAGAGATATGTGAAACACAACGAATCTCAGTTCTCCAAACTGGAAATTCACTCCTGTAATCCAAAACACTTATCCTTACAAGAATACAGAAAGATCCAATATACTCCGGAGCTAACCTCACAGTCTTACCCAATCTTATTGCTCCCTTTACCGAAGAAATCCCAACAACAACGAAGTCTCGAACTTCAAATTCCAAATTCTTCCGTTCCTTATCCACAATACTCCTTTGACGATCCTGGACTGCCTACATCCCTTCCTGACCAGCTCAAACTTCGCTAATGCTTCAATAAACAAACTGGATCAAAATAACTCAACAAAAGATCCTTTCCAGATTTACCAAAAATCTAGAATATAACTCTACTCCACCATCATCAGTAGATTACCACTTCTCCTATCTGGAAAAGACAAAACAAAACACTTGCCAATCTGGTCTCCATCCAGAAAAATTCCTGTAGAAATCCTCTAATCCCAAAACACTACAACTTCCGGTTGTATCCACTCTAGAACAACTACCACCATGCTTCCACTGCACAACTCTGATCTGAAGAAGATAAGAATGTCGATGAATTCGAACAAAGTCTTAACCAACTCCTCCTGGACACACAATTCAACAGATCCACCACAATCGGAAACGAACTGCTCAAAGAAACAGATGAGTCCTCAATCAAGGGTACTGTCTTCAGCTACCCTTAGCTGGAAGAAACTCGAAACTAGATGTAGAAGAGAAAACACAAATGCTACACCAAAACTCCTAAGAAACCATCGGTACCACTACTGGAACCCAGTCGATACCAACTCAATCTCCAGATGCTGACAAAACTCTGACTTCCTGAAGACATCCAGAAAAATCTCTAACAAACCAAGAGAACACTCAGACTATCGCAAGTCACTTTTGCGATCAATCCGGCCTAAACCCAAGAGAAAAAATTGCTCTCTCTTTACCAAACAGAACAGCTTACGCTTATGAAGCCAATCCATCGAAGAACGGAACCACCCTGCTGCTTCTGAAATTACCTCAAGAAAAACTGCTAAGCTAGAAGACTTCCTAGATGGCACATAGAACACTCCGAGTTACACTGCTGACTCAGATGCCCAAAACTTCCTATCCAACTCTTCGAGAAACTCGGAACATAAACCAAACAGAAACACCCTGCTGAACACAGCCACAACACCGAAGCAGACACACTTCCTTAACTTGTTCCAAAGAAAACATCTTCGGGAACATCCATAGTCACTGTGTCTCATCACACAGCTACTACATCCTGAGATATCAAGATATCATGACTTACTTCTGTCCAACCGACAGATCCAAACTCTCAAAAATCCGCTCACACGAGCGCGATCAAACTTACACTTCAACGATGAACTCCGAATCCTTAACCGGTTTCCTTCAGAGATCAACAAAACCCTTACATCAAACAAAGCTTACTCGAGACGGCATTAGGTCTACAGTCTCGACAGAACACTTCCAACCTCAAACATTCAAATTCCAACCATTGGTAGTCGTGTTACACCCACCACTACCCTATCTACCTTTATAACTTATATTGGAAAACCCGAACAGGTAACCCAACAGATAGGTAGAAATAAATATATATATAGATATAGATAAAAATTTACAAATACGCTCTTTCAAGAAAGATACCACTCCAGAGCTTAGGTATTTGCTCAACCTATCGCTCTGATACCACTGTCACAACCCGACCTTCCACTACCGGAAAATCGCATCGTTTTTAAGAAAGAAAGGGGTGAGAAAATAGAAAAGATAGAGAAGAAGAAAGAAAACAACATCAGAATCTCAACAGCGGAACGAATAAAATATAATATATCACATAAGAGATTACATAGTATCATATACATCAGAGTTATACAGAATACACAACACATACTAGACAGTTATAAACACCTGTCTAGTTAATACAACTCGATACAACACAATACAACACAGCGAAAAAATACACATAAACATCAACACAGCGGAACCAATATATATATCTATACGCTGAAGCCTCCTGCTCCATTTGCTCCTCCAAAATTCGTCCAAGCTAAACCTGAATCCCTTGGCTACCCGTAAAAATTTGGGTACCCGAGAGTTTATGAAAACAGAAATAAACTTCGGGTAAGACATGGGTCTGGTATGAGTAAACGGTTTAAGTTGCTTAACTTTGAAAATCCTTTGAAAACAAAAGGTATCACGTAAGACTTCCCACACATAAACATGGAAAAGTTTTTACCTTACGCTCCAAAACATTTAATAGGAAATCCAGTGATATTATAATAGTGTCTAGGGTTTTCAAGTAAATAAGAAATAGCCAAAATTGTTACATTCATTAAATTCCAGCATACATAGGTATACAATCAAATCCGATGGCACTTATTGGATTTTGGATTCCATACAATGGCAGGGCTACTGGGGTACCGCCCGTCACAGTACGTGGCCTAGATCACCGTACCGAGGACCCACCCTAAGTCCCCTGCAACACAAGGCTGGACCCATCCCTTATTGGATAGTTCCGAATAAAATCACCCCACGGTTGTGATCATTCAACCGTACCACTAAGCCGAATAAAAAGGGGCATCTAGACAGGGATGACCTTACTCTCAAGTGGGGGCTACCCATGAAGCCTTGCTCCATCTCCCCTGTTTTAGCCATTCCCGGTTGATGAGGCTTGAGGTCACGATTACCTTTAGAGAACACATCTCTTAGAATGCTCATCGTCCACCTGACGATGTTCTGAAAGCATTCAATCCATACAAGTTCGTTCCGGGTTGGAATGAAACCGAAGGCATTATCTCGTTACACCCATATTGGAATCACCCTCAGAGTTAACGACAATAACCCTTGCACTCTGAATCTTCATCTTCACTTGAGATTCACGACCTAACGTTAATTTGGATCGATGTGGTTTTCGGATATCCAAATCTGGAAACCCGATCCCGGTCTCATCAAATCCAAACCGTGTCTTTTAAGGCCAAGTTGTTTTAAAGTTAAAACAATTCAATTTTATTATCTATATATACACAGATAGATAATTCACAATATCACAGATAGATAATTCACAATATCATCATAAATAGATAGTCCATATCACACAGCATCACTTATCTCATATCTCAGATTTCAAACCATTCAAGGCAAACAATATCATCCATCCATACATAAGCAAGGATTAATAATCACACCATTTATAATTAATTTAAAATGAATTAAATTAATTACCTTATCTCTAATTAATTTAAAGTAAATTAAATTAATTACTTCATTCTATAAATCCTGCTTACTTAACCATTAATTAATTACAAATCAATTAATTAATCATTCTCTAATTTCCATCTTAATTAATCATCTTTGGTTAACTAACCTTTAATTACATTCCAGTAATTACCCTTTAATTAATTTCACAACTTTAATTATTCTTAACCATTTATAGTAATTAACTATTAATTACTTCATTAATTACATTAATTAATGAACCTTAATAAATTACTTCCATTAATTAATTAATTATAATTAATTATATTAATCCTTAATTAATCGCATTAATTAATTAACTTTAATTATTCACTTTCATAAATCAACCTAAATCATATACAGGAATTTCCATCTTGAAATTACTTACCTTAATTAATTAACTTCTTAATTAATTATATAAATCCTTTTTATTTATTACACCAAGTAATAAATCTTTAATTACACTAAGTGATAAACCTTTAATTACTTCTCCTAAGTAATTACACTTTAATTACTTCCATTAAGTAATTTCCTTTAATTAATTACATCCTGTAATTATTCATTAATCACTTTGCTAAGTAATTATACTATTCAATTTCATTAAGTATTTATACTTAGTTAACCATCAAATGATTATCTTTAATTAATTTACAATTATTATCTTGAATCAATCACATTCATTTGATACATTACAATTGGTAATTCAATTCTTAATTGCCTTTAAACAAATTTATTAATCTTTAATGTAGATTCATTATCCTTTAATTATTAATTAATAAATCTTAATTATCAATTAATAAAACTTAATAACAATTAATTACCTTTTAATTATAAATTAATTAGTCACTAATTACAACTTAATTACTTAATTAATTAATCACTAATTATTAACTAATTATCTCTAATTACACATTAATAGTTCTTAATTACAAATTAATTAACCTCTTAACTAATTAATTTGAAATCCTTAACTGTTAATTAATTAGTTTCTAAATCAACAATTAATATAGGTTAATAACACTTTAGTTACTCCATTTAATTATCAAAATCTTAATTACCTTTAAGATCAATCATCATCTTTGTTAATTTCTTAATCATATTATTTAAAACATTAAATCTTTAATTATCACTTAATTATATTTATAAAGATAATTAAGTTTAAAATATCTTAAAGTTTCACTCAACAAACTTAAATTGAACAAACCTATAATTTCCTAATTACAGGTTTTAAGAAAACATTTATTATGGGAAAGAAATCATTTAAGAAAAGATTTAAACAATTTTCATTTAAACTTTCAAAACTTTACATTTTTAAAACTTTTTAAAAACATGATTTAAAGCTTCCTACTCCCTGCCTCGGGTTAATCCTACTTCCTACTCGAGACGGTCTCGAGTCCTCCCTTTTCTATTCTTTACAAAAACTTAAATTTATTTTACAGTTAAAAACTGAAGCTTACCATCTCCAAATCACTCGAGTACGAACTCGAGTTAAACCCCAAAAACCCCGAGACCATCTTCGAGTCGATCACTCAAAACCACGATCACACGAGAGCTCGTCTTCCCAAAAGCTCAAACCAGATACGAAGTGCACACGTGCACGTGCACTGGAGTTCGCCAGCGCTCCGATCATGGCCACCACCTTCAACAAGTCGTCCTCGACCTTCACGAGCATCACGAACAACCAAAACTACGAACCGATGACGAAATCGAAATCGAGCATTCCAGTTCATACCTGGAACTCGCCATGACCAGAAAACCCACTCGAACGCTCACCACCGATCACTAGACGATGCGCCACCACTGCCACACGTCCCTCGACCCTTCACGAAGCCATTCCCAAAGTACCATCGCACTCGAATCGACAGAGGAGAAGAAACAAGAAAATTCCAAACGTGACCAAATTTAGGGTTAGAAACCTAAATCCCCTCTTCCACGTCGCCACGATGATCTGGAGCACTTCCAGTCATTTTTCCCAAACACCCCATAGCTCCGTCCATCCCCAGTCACAATTCCGACCACCCCAGCTACATAGATCATCAGGAATCCCTCAAAATCCCATTTCCAGTTAAACCCAAAATCCCCATTCAACACTTCATTAAAAATTGTGATTTTGCTTTTAAAAATCATATTTTTCCCAGACCATTCAAGTTGCATACTTGAATTAGAGAGTTTTAATCATTAGTTTTTAACATGGTTGTAATTAAATTTCTTATTTTACTTTAAACTTGATTTCCGGACTCTATATATAAATATAAACCTGTTAAACCCTTTTTAAATCCAAGTTTAAGTGTAAACAAACTATATTGGTTTGAAACTCAAGCTAATCCCATATTAGAGTAGAAAGAAAATGGAATTTGAATGAAACTAAAAACTCTGTAATATAAAACAGAGAAGAACATAGCATGACAGATATGTACACATGCATACAATTACTTATCAGGGTTCTACACTTATTCATTCACAGGCAATCTTGTTTAAACAAACAAAGCAAACACATATCATATTTCATCTTATGTAAATGCTGCATCCATCTAGAGTTTAACATATTTAAATTTTTAAATGAAACTGTTTACTAAAATGAAGAACAGAGGTAATATCCACAACATACATGCACAGTTTATATCATCGCAAACATATAGCACACTTAAATCTACATATGCAAGCATTACTTGTGTTCAGAATTTTATAAGCAACAAATCCTGTATTTACTTAACTTTTTAAAATAAGAGTTTACTCACAGATTTTGAAAAAGGCAGAGGCTTGAAAATGGAATGAACTTGAAAATTTGAAACTTGATTGAAACTGAAAACTTGACTGCTTTCTTTTGTTGTTTTGATTCCAAAGACAATGCCTTGCTTTGACTTAAAAACTGGAACTTGAAAGTTTAAAGGGTTTGGCTTGTTTTGAAAAATGGTTACAGGTTGAAGAATAAATTTTGAAGAGGAGCTTCCAGGTTTGTTTTTCCTGGTTTTGCATAGTTGATGAACGAAAAAGAAAAAGAAAAGGAAACTTGATATAAAGGAAACAATGCAGAGGCTAAGTAATGCTGGTACAAGATTATTATATTTTAGATCAGAGATCTTTTCTTATACACGGCTGATATGATTTTGAACATCTTGAATTGGCTAAAATGTTGTGTACTAAGGGATGTAGCATTAATTGCTTTAGTCCTCATGTCTACATATTTATTTCGTATGTACTTATAGGCCTGTACAAACAAGTATAAAGATATCTTTCCCTATGTCCTCTTTTTAATTCAATTCGTATGTACTTATGTTATTTCTTGCCATGCCTATCTACATAGCTATAGTACATATATTTTATAATACTTGCCTGCAAATATATGTCTTCTACCTTAAGCTTCTACAAAGTTGTATTCTAGAGTTTATCTTATGTTCATAAATACTTATATCTATACAAACAAATGAAGATATCTTTTTCTTGTGTCTTCAGCCTTGCATATATCTACATGTTTACAATACTATTCTTTATTTTATTTTGTTTTGACTTGTTACTTTGCATACATATGGTGATAGTATGTATATACAATTCTGGACTTAACTTAAGCTTTTATAAGTTGTTACATTTATTTTTACATAACCATTAATTATTTGAGACATTTTATTTCTATTTATAAAATAACATAGATTAAATTTGTAACTAATTATTCTGATTTAAAATCAATTTAAAATCATAATTTAAAACATCACATTATAAATTTATTGGTTATTTATATTTGAAAATAACAATTTAATCAATTTTAAATAATTTAATTAAGAGATCATCGCATTTTAAATTCCTCGAAATTCCGGGATGTCACACCAATCCTTCCGACGTCCAGAATGTATTTAATATAACATTTTCTTTTCTTAAGAATAAATCAAAAATAAACACCGAAGGCTGTAATATATAATTGATGCCATGGTTACCCCAAATTTAGACCTATAGCTTGGTAATAGCTAGGGCTGTAAATTTTGTACGAGTGTCCGATGTCCGTTCATGTCTTTAACCGAAATACGTCCGTCCGAGTCCATTCGACTTTCATTTAGGACACGAGCTAGGACAAGAAAATTTGTACGAGAAAAAATATTGTCCGGTCCGAGTTCGTTCGAATTCATCCGAATTTCTTATAGTTCAGTATATCTGATGGAAATTCTATTAAACAACATAAAATTTGATGTAAATAGCATTGTCCGTCCGTGTCCGTTCAGGTCCGTGTCCGAAAAATGTATGTACGAGTCCGTCCGATTTCATTTAGGACACGAGCTAGGACAACAAAATTTGTACGAAAATAAATCTCGTCCGGTCCATGTCCGGTCCGATTTTATTTAGGACATAAACTGAACACATCTCCGTCCGGTCCGGTCCGACCGATTTACACCCCTAGTAATAGCGTAGCCAACTGTAGAAATATATATATTTTTATGTTTAGTACGTACCCTTTTAATTTAGTGGGCCTACTGATTTTGTAAATTTAGCTAAAACAAAGCCAGTGTTAGTCAAACTTGTTTAATTATTTCAACGGTACAAATCGGTGCGCATTTGACACATGTACCGTTCCATCAGTGACAGTTTTTGGGCATCTGTTGGTTTTCTCTGGATAAGGACAATATTTATTGTATATATGCGAATTTGTATATCAGTCCCACAAAACTTAAAATTACCTTGTTTAGTCTGGACCTCTTGTGTTGATAAATTTAGGGGTCTTAAAATCAAAGTTGCTAGCATGAGTGGCTAGCAGAAAAGATGAATTCTTACTTAAAACTCCGATATATGCACATATTAATGGTTATCAATATATATGAGCATAGCGCATGCATGCACACCGTTCCTCGGAAGTACAACCATTTACCCTGCTAATATTATCATTCTGAGAACAAGGTTTGGATGGACAGTTGGGTTGCTTCAGATATGCATCTGTTGGTATTCACTCACTATATCTGCCACCTTCAAAACTTGACTTCGGTTATCAACATCAAGACTGGAGTCAGAAAGATGCTGATGATGTTTACTGCATAACTAGTTAGTCCCCAAATGCTTATTGTTATTCTTCTAACATAATTTGATACTCTTAGTACAACAAGTGGCAGACATGGCTGAGTTGCTAAATATAACATTACAGATCCAATGAAACTGGTTTCGTCGAAATCCGAGACAGTTTCAAAAATGACTATTTTTACATGTTAATTAAATATTAAAATATTCAATTTCTAGAAATTAACCTTTAATTCAATTTTAAAAGTTTACCAACATCATTCTAATTCAACTTTATAAATCATTTTCATTCGCATGTAATTCAAATTTCAATTATTTACACAATTTCAAATATTAAATCAACAATTTAATTATTCAATTAAATCCTTATATTCGAAATATAAGTTACTCAGCTTATAAAATTAACTTTTGAATATTTAAAATAATTAAATATATGAATTTCAAATGACTGAAATTCTGGATCGTTACAGAAGCTGCCAATCACATTTTGCGGAACATCATCAGACTAATACTTGATTCATAATATGCATATTCATAATAATGGTGCAAATTTTTGACTTAAATTTTGCTGCATAAAATTTTAGACTAATAAATTCTTTTTATTGGAAAACCTTCAAGGTTGACAACTACATGTACTACGTACACTTTATCATGTAGCGCAGGTGAAATATGCGTTAACTATAATGGTGAAGAAACTGCAGAATTTTACACTATCACTTCAGTCAAGCATAGACACCATTAAACTAATTTGTTGACTACCCTATAATTTTACACACTATAATTTTACACTCTATAATTTGTTGACTACTCTCCAATTTACACACTATCACTACAGATGTATCAAACTAAACTAGATTGATAAGCGCTCATTAATAATAAGGCAAAGGTATTACTGGTAACTAGTATACATATATTGCAAAAGTAATATGTAGTCCCTTTCTCTATGTCAGTAGTCAAACAGAAGGACTATTATAATATAACATCTAATTTGTTAATTACATTACTTTCTTTGTGAGCCAGCATGTTACTATAAATCACTTAGATTTTGAAGTTATACCTTCAGTTTGTTTATCTTCCATTCAAAAGTGTAAATACCCAATAACAATGGCAAAAACAATCATTTATCAAGAGAGAAACCCATGGCGTGGTCGTATCCTTTGATCTAAAGACAAGCCTAAATATGTTGGATACTTGGTTAAAGATTTCACTTCATTACAGAGTTCATTTACTAGATATAGATATTTGGCCTTAAATTCACCTCCAATGACAGTGATAAAACCTGAAAGTTTACAAGCGTTATTAGTTTTCAAATACAGAAGCAAAAATGATTTAGGATTCGCTAAATATTAATTTCAATGCATGATCTGATCGTTTAGGAAGCATAATAGCTGGGTTATGCTTGCCATGATATGATTCATGTAATTAGAATGATTTGGAAATTATCAAAATTTAAACTATCCAAGGCAAACCAAAGTAAAAATGCATGCTACTGTTCAAACGTTTGTGCCACACAGCCTATAATGCAACTGTTGGAAATAATGAATGAGAAAGAGACATTTATTGAAGAAAGAGAAATGCAATTATTATGCATTGGGAAGTGTGACTATGAATAGTCTCACATCTTAAAATATAATAAACATTTGGTGTTTATATACTAAGATGTGGACATTATTATAGTTACAATAAGACAAGAAAGACTTGAAAGCTTAGCCATCTTAGCGGGTGGTGCGCCCGTGCCTGCACCCGCATCCGCGGCGTGGGCGTTTGAGGCGTATTAGAGGCACTTTGCAATTGGCGGTTGGTTTGGTTGGTTGTTCCGATCAGAGCAGTTTTATTTTGTCCGTTCAAAATATAACGGCTATAAAACGGTCGCGTCTGTTGGTAAAGGGTCGCAACCTTTCCAACAGTCACATTCGTTTCAAGCATCTTCCCGAGCCTATAAATAGGCAGACAGAAAACGAAGTTAAAAATTAATTTTTCTGTCAATCTTCTTCCCAACACCTCTGTTCTTTTACTGTATAGTTGCTACTGGCATCATTCCAAAAAAGCTCATAAAATAAATTAGTGTCTTCTAGATTTTTGGCAAGTATCTGCAACATTCTTGTAATAGGTCGCATGCTAACTTCCATAACACCTTCCAACATTTGAACCACTTGACTCATCGAGGGTCTATCGTCTTCTTCTTCCTATATGCACCAACATGCAATTTTACAAACTCTAATAACTTCCCCTTCTAAAATATCTCCTCCTTTTAGTTTCCCATGTACTAAACTCATCACATCCCCTTCCTTCATCTTACTCACCGCCAATGAAGGAAAATAGCTGATTTTCTGTCTTGCAGTTTTTTTAAATTCCTCTTACTTAAAATGATCTCAAAAAGCATCATTCCATAGCTGTACACATCAACGTTTATTGTTATTTCCATTCCCGATATCAATTCCGAAGCAAGGTAACCTATTGTCCCTCTTATCGTAGTTTATGCCCTACTAAAATCTCTTCCTATTAATTTTGCCATTCCAAAATCCGCCACTTTAGGCACAAAGGAAGCATCCAGAAGTCTGTTCTCAGGCTTTATATCACAATGCACAATGCAATCTCTACACTCCTCATGCAGATAAGTCAGTCCTCGTGTAGTTCCTAGCATTATCTGGTACCTTGTTTTCCAATCTAAACTACTGTCTTCATTAAATAGTTTGTTGTCCAAAAAACCATTGGGCATGTACCCATACACTAACAATTTGTGCGGTCCTTCAAAACAAAATCCATGAAGTCGAACTAGATTCACATGTTGTATTCTTCCTATTGTGCTCACCTCCGTTCTGAACTGCTTTTCACCTTGTTTATCCAACCGTTTCACTGCGATCATATCACTTGATGTTGAGTTGGGTAGAACTCCTTTGAAAACCGACCCGAAACATCCTCCTCCTAATTTTTCTGAGAAGTTTTTAGTTGCTCGTTGCAGTTCACTATATCGAAATGCACAAAAAACTCCTTCCACAGCCTTATGTTTATATACCTTTTCCCCTCTATAATAACATACCAACCATGTAACGTCCTCAGATTTTCGCGCTCGAAAATCGACATCCATACTTTACATCGTACTCGAATGCCGTAGATTCGACCGTTCAAATCCGAGTTGCCGGAGCTTATAACAACAATTAAGTAAATAACACAGTGGAAGAAATGAATAATACATTGATATACAGCTTTGATACAATATCTGATACAACAGAGTGATACAATGAATATCAATATACATCAGAGATATGGTACAACAAATAGAAGCGGAAAAGAAAACGATAACATCAGCAGTGGATAATCTCCATCTTCATAACAGCAATCCAGATATAGCTCGAACTCCCAATAACGATGCACAAAGATAGCAAGTGCAGTCCATATTCAAAGACTGAACTAGCTCTAGAAAAATCTACTAATCTGACTATCTGAAAAACCAAACTCTAGACTGCTCGTGTAGAAAAATTTTGAGCATCCAGAGTTTAGGAAAGAAACAATAAACTCCGGATCAGTCATGGGACTGGTGTGAGCAACAAAAACAGTTTATCTTTAAAAACGAACAATAAAAGAATTTAAAGTCAATTCGCAATGCTTTTGGAAAATGAAACTACCATAAGGTCTCCCGCCACACACACAATGCAAACGCAGAATTGGAGAAGATTTCTCCTTATGATAGTCAAAGATGCTTACTACGCAAAATCAAATCATTTGGTTTGATATTATTATTAGTGCATAGTGTAGAAAACATTTTCGAAAGTAGAATATCAATCTTAGCCAACATAGACATTTCGAACTATGCCTACTATAGCTACCATCCAAACAGTGGGGCGCCACCATAAGTAGATGATAGGTTCTACAACTAAAACCGTACAGATTTCGTATTTGGAGGATGGATTTCCAACAAATGGTCAGGCTAAGGAACTTCTTATTCCACGAAAGAAACGCCTCTAACGGGACGCTCCGAGAACCAAACCGTTCTCTGCCAAACAAGGCCGGCTACCCCCCTTCCCGGGGAATATACAAAACCTGAGAAATGCCACGCCCGGTCCTTTGGGACCTTTATCCGAGCGCTCAGTATCCAACATCACACATAATAAATAAGTGTATCCACATGAGTAAGTATCTGGCTCCATACCATGATACTACCCTTTTCCAGAAGGAATGGTCATACCCTAGGGAAGCTACCCCTGAAACCTTGCCGCAACATTCCTGTTTCGACCATTATCGGGTTGTGAGGCTCGATGAAGTCTCGTCCACAAAGCTACGCTTTTTCAAAAAGCCACGCTTTGGGTCAATAGATGATCAACCTATGATCACAAAGATAAACGATCAAACAAATGATCATATCACAAATGATCAAACACTGATCATCACACAACAACACTCGGCATGTGACATTACCAAATTGGGATATATCGCTGATAAATTTCAACTACATAACCTCTGAACTCGTATGTCTCAGAGAAGGGTGTTAAGCTAAGAGAATAAATTCTCCGCCACCAACAGAAATGTATTTGAAAGAAATCGGCTTTATATCTCAAAGTGTAATGTCATACATACAATCCATACAAGTCTGTTCCGGGTTCGAACAGAACCGAAGGCACTTCTTATGAAGCCCTTGCAATTCCGGGTATTCACAATCCCGATCGGATTTCCCATCACAAATGGAGATCTCTATACCAGGGATCAGCAAGTGCAGAGACAATCGACAAGAAACCCTTTCATTTTCGAAAATATCCGGTCTTCAACACCGGTCATCAAATGCCATCCATTACGACGTATCACATATTCGGAATGGGTTATACGACCCAAAGGTCCTTTCCCGGCTAACCCGGATAGTGAGCGCAATTAAAAATCATATGGATATGGGATTTCAATTAAGTCACAGCTTAAAACCCAAACCTTTTCATTCGAATGGTTAAAACAAATTACCATTTCCAATCTTTTAAACAAAAAGATTCAATTCACAAAGTTAACCCCATTCACAAAGATCCATTTATGGATTTCAAAACAATTTCCATTTTCTAGTTGAATTAACTCGTTAAATCTTTAAGTCAAGATTTAACTTATAGTTTCAAAACAATTCCATTTTCAATGGTTAAACTCATTTAAAATCTTTAAATTAAAGATTTAACTTATAGTTTCAAAACAATTCCATTTTCAATGGTTAAACTCATTTAAAATCTTTAAATTAAAGATTTAACTTATAGTTTCAAAACAATTCCATTTTCAATGGTTAAACTCATTTAAAATCTTTAAATTAAAGATTTAACTTATAGCTTTCAAATCGTTTCCATAACTTGGAAATCATTTTCATTTAAATCTTAAAATTCCTTTTAACACAATTTGGAAGTTTACTTCTTATTTGAAAGCTTTAATCATTTGAAAACAAATAGTTTTCTTTTCAGAAAAATCCAATTTTATTTACACGAGTGAAAACCATTGAATTTAAATTCAAATTCCCAAATCAATATCTTTAAAATGGTTTAACCCGTATATAACTTATACAACATCTTTAATCCCTAGTTTTAAATCATAGAATTCAATTTCATTTCAAACTTGAATTCAAATTTAAATCCAATTATTTAAATTTTCAAAACTCAATTAAGTTATTCGAAATAACTTTTATCTTTGAAATTCCATTTCCAAAAACTTTTCATTTTAAACCCAAATTTCTAATCTCAAAATCAATTGAAATTAAAATTTCAATTTCAAAAACATCAGATTAAATTATCTGTGACTTAACCGATTTCCTCGTAAAATCCATAATTGTGTGTGTAAAGGTGTAGTCCAGGGGTTTCACACACAATAGTGCAACACAATGAATCATCACAGATCAAAATACAAGATATAGTTGATAAGCGATATAAACTATAACGCTTATCATTCATGCACAGGCTATAGATATATAAATATCACAGATAATAAATTACATCACGGATAATTTATCACGCATCACAACATAAATCAGGGTGTATCACAAAAAGTCATAAATTAGGAAATATCAAGTAATTCAATCATTCAATAGAATCCAAACATCCATAAGTAGGATCAATTTAATTATCTGATAAATTTAAATCAGATTAAATTTCTATGAATAATTCTTTTCAGATTTATTATCAAATAAATTTCAAGCAAATGATCCTCATTAACTATTCATAATTATTTAATTACTATTCTTAAGTAATTAAACTCAATTTAATTATTGTTAATTATCATTTAATTAACCTTTAAAATCATATATTTAATCACTAATTATTTAATTGATTCAGTTCTAAACTATAACTTAATAAACCTTAATTACTTGATTAAATAACCTTAATCATTTGTTTAAAAGACAACTCCTTATTAAATTAATGAATCTTATTTACAAATAAATTTACCTTAATAAATTTAACTCAAATCTTAATTTTCTTGATTAAATAAATTAATCAATTATTCACTTGAACTAATTTAATGAGTGCATATCATTTTATCTTTACTAATTCAATTTAAAACATTTTCTAACTAATGTTTTAACTATCATCACAAAGCAAATTTAAACAATTTGTTTCAAATTTATTTTTCATATTTCATTTTAAACTTAAGGGTAAAAATGAATAAAATTTCAAATTTAACAAAGTTTTAAAACATACCAAACTTAAAAACATATATTTAAAGAATTTAAATCTTATTAGAGAATTTATAAGAATTTAAATTAAATTCCCCTTTTTTTTTTCTTCTTAAAACTTGCTTATCTTCAACCTGATATTGTTCCACTCATTCCAGATTTAAACTTTTGATTTAACTTGTTTAAGTTTTCATTTTCAAATTCAATTCTATTTTTTTTTTCAATTCAAATCTTCTCTCATACATTTGATTGTTTTTAAATTATTGAAACAATTAAATTTGAAACTTTATAAATTTTCAAATCAAACTTTTATTTCATCCTGAATTTTGTTAGCGTTTTGATTTGAACCCAGTTTTAAAACATTAATTTGAAAACTTAAATTTTATTTCCAAATTTCAAAACAGAAAACAGTTTCTGGTTCAAAACCTGGAACGAGAATTGACTCGAGACCCTCTCATTTTACTTTGAGTCGAACACGAGACTTCCCCTGTTCTTCCCCCAGTTAACAACACAAACCAGAGAACCCATTCAATCCTTGCTTCGAGTTATAACTCGAGCTACCCAACGTCCAACCCGAGATTATCTCCGAGTCGCACCTGATTAACACCTCGTCTTCCCCAAAATAAGAAATCCACGGATACCAGTGATGCACGTATACGTGCACAACCATAATTCCCATCGTCGAGCGACAACGAACTCAACAGAGCTTCTCCCACGATCCCCCGCCTCGATTCGAACGACCCAATACACCCATATATCTCGAACTCGAAAATCGAGCTTCTAGCTCCATCCAGAACCATAAACCCATGACCAAACATGATCGCCATGACGATCAAGATGATCAGGAACTGCACCCCTCCGGCCATAACATCTCCTCCCATCCATGAAGCAATCCCCCCAGTCGCGGTGACTTCCGATCCATTTATCACTTCGCCATTTCCCCGTAACCCTCGACCACCAAAACATCCCACAAAACCCTAAATTTACTTTGTCCCCCAAATTCACGCAATATAAATTTTTTTTAACATTTTTCCCGACTTCGTAAACCATTAAGCTAGCTTCAAGCAAGATTTCAACATCCAATTTTCGTTTGATCGCTGGAATTTGGATAAAAAGCATTTCCGGTTCATTTACATACTGTTCGAAGCATACTTGATTAAAAATTCCAATTTTTATTTTAAAAATCCTCTTTTCGAATGCAGTTTCAAGTTATATAATTTAGTCGATGTTTTATACCATTCGAAATTATCAAAGATTTGAGTTTGTTCTGTAAAACCAAGTTCTTTTCCAACCTGGATGTTTATAAATTTACTTGAACTATTTTTTTAAGCAATAATTGATACTTAAACAAGCTTATTTTCTTTTGAAAGTTTACAAAAATTTGATAAGCATAAATTTAAGTTTGAAAAAGAAAAATGAACCTGTAACAATCAACATAGAAGCACAGAGCATCACAGTGATAACTTCAAACAATAACATATGCAAACTATATTTTCAATAAATCTAGAATCATTTTTTTATCAACTTAAAGCTTTAAGATTTGATGTTTACTCACAGGTAAAGAAACAAGGAAATCTTGTTTAAAAAGAAAAGTTACTCACCTTTTTCCAGAAAAAAGAAAAAGAACAGAGCCTTCTTTTATTTGAAAACAGACTGAAAACTTAATTGCTCTTCTTTTGATTCCCTGATTGAGTTGATCTGAGTTGCAGGTTGTTTGAGTTAAATTTTGTTTTAGTTTTAGATAATATTTACTATATAATTCTCTTAGCTTTTGAATGAATGGAAGAAACTGAGATGAAGAGGTTGATGTATATAAAAGATGAGTTGTACAGGGTATATACTATTTTGTACAGGTTAATATATTTGTTTTGTACTAAAGTTGTCTCTGCATTAATGGCTTACAACCTTATGCAGGCTGAAATGATCCTAAGCAAACTCGAATTGACTTTGTTCCATGCCTTGCATTAAATGCATGTCCCTTATGTTTCTACACTTATCCTATTCTTTTATTCATAGATGTATATATGTACTTTTGCCTGTACAGTTTGCTTGAACTCAAATGTTTTGTTATTTCTTGTTGTTTACTTACAACCTCACAGCAAAACATACTTACCTGGTTTGCTTACTTATATTTTTGTTTTCTTGTTTGTACAAAGATGTTTTAGAGGTATGGCTTGCATTAATTATTTTGTCTTTTGCTTTAGTTAAATATATGTTTGTTTTTATTTTGTGGTGGCTGATGCTTTGTTTATTTCTTTACTTTTGTCTTGCTTTTCCAATTCACATTTGTTCCATTTGTTTTGTTACAATATTGAATTAATATATCTTTAGTATGTTGTTATAATTTCTATGTGTTTACTTATATTGTTTCATTCTTTAACAAGTGTTCATACATATGTTTATTTGTTTTTTTTACTTGCTCACTTTTGAGCATATTTTTATTTTTATTTGTTTTTTTCTCGTTTTATACTTGAATGTATATTTATTTTATTTTACTTTATTATTTTTTTTCCCTTGTTGCTTTACAATATAAATAAGCTTCTATCCTAATATGTTGTTAAATTTTTATCTATTTATTACTTTATATTTATTATGTCGTATTTAATTTATAAGTTCATATTATTATTATTTATTTATTACTAAACCATTTATTTGCGATATAAATTCAAATCAAATATGTATATTATTTCAAATTTACTCATCTAAGCTCAAATACATATCTATTCACAAATATACATATTTTCAAACCCATATAACTTAATATAGATTCCATTTGAATCGGGGAAACTCGCTTTACTCTATCGATTAAATAAACAATTTTTATTCAAAAAGTCAATAAATTATCAATTTAAATTAAATTAAAATCTAGGGTCGTTACAAACTTCCCCCCTTAAAAGAATTTCGTCCTCGAAATTCATAGGCACGAACCAACGAAGAGATAGACAGATTCGATCTCCTTTAATTCCTCAAACTTACGATATGAATTCCAAATCCAAGTCGGAATATCTCAGAATATATATCATTTTGTCCCTCTTCGGACTTTGGTATTCAAAAGAAATTACAATAGAATTTCAAAATTTGGTTTCAAACGAAATCGTTTTATTGATTTAATTCAATTTTATCCTCATATTCTATTAATCAATTTAACTCAATTTAAAATTTCCAATTTCAAATTCATTAAGGTTTAAATCAAAAAACTGATAAGAACTGATGAAGATACGAAGTAAAGATCTTCGACAACGATTCGTAGAGCCATCATCACACCGAAACTTCTTCCTGTAGCTGGTACGAAGCAATCAAAAGAATTTGGAAACGAGTCAAAGAATATTGATAGAGAAAATTATTTCCACTGTTGCAGGGTATTGACTATTTGTAGTCGTATTCCCTTGTCCCATATCTCGTCCTCTTTTTGCACTCATACTCACTATCAATGGATAGTAAGAGAATTACTGAGACGTTCAGACGGATATCTTAGAGATATACTCATTCTAGAGTTTACTTCACTCTATCTCTAATGAGCTACTTAACGTGTTATACTCCTGAGCTAAAGTTCAACCTTAGCTCTGATACCAAAATGTAACGTCCTCAGATTTTCGCGCTCGAAAATCGACATCCATACTTTACATCGTACTCGAATGCCGTAGATTCGACCGTTCAAATCCGAGTCGCCGGAGCTTATAACAACAATTAAGTAAACAACACAGCAAAAGAAATGAATAATACATTGATATACAGCTTTGATACAATATCTGATACAACATAGTGATACAATGAATATCAATATACATCAGAGATATGGTACAACAAATAGCAGCGGAAAAGAAAACGATAACATCAGCAGTGGATAATCTCCATCTTCATAACAGCAATCCAGATATAGCTCGAACTCCCAATAACGATGCACAAAGATAAGCAAGTGCAGTCCATATCCAAAGACTGAACTAGCTCCAGAAAAATCTACTAATCTGACTATCTGAAAAACCAAACTCTAGACTGCTCGTGTAGAAAAAATTTGAGCATCCAGAGTTTAGGAAAGAAACAATAAACTCCGGATCAGTCATGAGACTGGTGTGAGCAACAAAAACAGTTTATCTTTAAAAACGAACAACAAAAGAATTTAAAGTCAATTCGCAATGCTTTTGGAAAATGAAACTACCATAAGGTCTCCCGCCACACACATAATGCAAATGCAGAATTGGAGAAGATTTCTCCTTATGATAGTCAAAGATGCTTACTACGCAAAATCAAATCGTTTGGTTTGATATTATTATTAGTGCATAGTGTAGAAAACATTTTCGAAAGTAGAATATCAATCTTAGCCAACATAGACATTTCGAACTATGCCTACTATAGCTACCATCCAAACAGTGGGGCACCACCATAAGTAGATGATAGGTTCTACAACTAAAACCGTACAGATTTCGTATTTGGAGGATGGATTTCCAACAAATGGTCAGGCTAAGGAACTTCCTATTCCACGAAAGAAACGCCTCTAGTGGGACGTTCCGAGAACCAAACCGTTCTATGCCAAACAAGGCCGGCTACCCCCCTTCCCGAGGAATATACAAAACCTGAGATATGCCACCCCCGGTCCTTTAGGACCTTTATCCGAGCGCTCGGTATCCAACATCACACATAATAAATAAGTGTATCCACATGAGTAAGTATCTGGGCTCCATACCATAATACTACCCTTTTCCAGAAGGAATGGTCATACCCTAGGGAAGCTACCCCTGAAACCTTGCCGCAACATTCCTGTTTCGACCATTATCGGGTTGTGAGGCTCGATGAAGTCTCGTCCACAAAGCTACGCTTTTTCAAAAAGCCACGCTTTGGGTCAATAGATGATCAACCTATGATCACAAAGATAAACGATCAAACAAATGATCATATCACAAATGATCAAACACTGATCATCACACAACAACACTCGGCATGTGACATTACCAAATTGGGATATATCGCTGATAAATTTCAACTACATAACCTCTGAACTCGTATGTCTCAGAGAAGGGTGTTAAGCTAAGAGAATAAATTCTCCGCCACCAACAGAAATGTATTTGAAAGAAATCGGCTTTATATCTCAAAGTGTAATGTCATACATACAATCCATACAAGTCTGTTCCGGGTTCGAACAGAACCGAAGGCACTTCTTACGAAACCCTTGCAATTCCGGGTATTCACAATCCCGATCGGATTTCCCATCACAAATGGAGATCTCTATACCAGGGATCAACAAGTGCAGAGACAATCGATAAGAAACCCTTTCGTTTTCAAAAATATCCGGTCTTCAACACCAGTCATCAAATGCCATCCATTACGACGTATCACATATTCGGAATGGGTTATACGACCCAAAGGTCCTTTCCCGGCTAACCCGAATAGTGAGCGCAATTAAAAATCATATGGATATGGGATTTCAATTAAGTCACAGCTTAAAACCCAAACCTTTTCATTCGAATGGTTAAAACAAATTACCATTTCTAATCTTTTAAACAAAAAGATTCAATTCACAAAGTTAACCCCATTCACAAAGATCCATTTATGGATTTCAAAACAATTTCCATTTTCTAGTTGAATTAACTCGTTAAATCTTTAAGTTAAGATTTAACTTATAGTTTCAAAACAATTCCATTTTCAATGGTTAAACTCATTTAAAATCTTTAAATTAAAGATTTAACTTATAGTTTCAAAACAATTCCATTTTCAATGGTTAAACTCATTTAAAATCTTTAAATTAAAGATTTAATTTATAGTTTCAAAACAATTCCATTTTCAATGGTTAAACTCATTTAAAATCTTTAAATTAAAGATTTAACTTATAGCTTTCAAATCGTTTCCATAACTTGGAAATCATTTTCATTTAAATCTTAAAATTCCTTTTAACACAATTTGGAAGTTTACTTCTTATTTGAAAGCTTTAATCATTTGAAAACAAATAGTTTTCTTTTCAGAAAAATCTAATTTTATTTACACGAGTGAAAACCATTGAATTTAAATTCAAATTCCCAAATCAATATCTTTAAAATGGTTTAACCCGTATATAACTTATACAACATCTTTAATCCCTAGTTTTAAATCATAGAATTCAATTTCATTTCAAACTTGAATTCAAATTTAAATCCAATTATTTAAATTTTCAAAACTCAATTAACACTACACCAAAACAGGTGATTCCCAACGAGTATAACTGTCGCAAACAGTTTCAGCAACGCTTATTAGCGTCGCTGTAGGGGCGTCGCAATTTATTGCCAACGCTTATAAGCGTTGGGGAGTTTAGTTTCCCAACGCTAATAAGCGTTGGAAGGTTGTATTCGCCAACGCTTATAAACGTTGATGTATATTATTTAGCAACGCTTATACACGTTGGCAAATTAACCATCCAACATTGTTTGATTTTCTATGCTGACGCTTATAAGCGTTGGTAAACTTTTAATATCTTCCAATGCTTAAAAGCATTGGGAAAAAATATCTTTCAATGCTTATAAGCATTACAAATAAACACTTATCAGTAATACAAATGGTGAAAGATATAATGGTTTGAATATTAAAAGATATAATGTAGACTATATCTATTATGAAATATTATCTTAATTTAGCAAATTATAACCCAATCAATATCAATAAACAATATTCATAATCAGTAATAAAACAGTGTATTAATTAAGAAAAGAGAAGTTCAATACATAATGAAGTTACCAATACATAGTTTACCAATTCCATACTAATACAAATTGCAATAACAAGAGATAGAACATAATTCATAATTAAAGTCTACAAATACCGAATACAAAACTGACCATATAAGAAGTAGAACTAACTGCTCGACAATAATTTTTCTTTTCTATCGGAATCAAAAACTTCTGCAATTGGATCATTTTCCAGTTCTTCTACTTCATCATTACCACTAGAACTACCATCCAATTTCCTCTTTTCTTCTGCTTCTTCTAAGTACCTACATGCATTCAATATCATATTAAATTCAAATTTATAATAAAAAGAATGACAAATAGTAATAAGGTGATAGCACATGATTTAACAACAAAAGGACATTAAATAAAACAAGCAAATGTATTCGATAGCACAAGTGAAAAGCAAACTTTTTTGGATAAACACAGATCAAAACTAAGGCCGCTGCGGCCTTAGTTTCGAACTGAGGCCGCTGTGGCCTCAATTTGCGGCCTCAGTTTTGGACTGCGGCCTCAGTTTGGACCAAGGCCGCTGCAGCTGCAGCCTCAGTTGAGGCCTCAACGGCCTCAGTTTGGACTGAGGCCTCAACGGCCTCAGTTTCAACTGAGGCCGTTCAAACTGAGGCCGCTGTGGCCTCAGTCCAAACTGAGGCCCTTGCGGCCTCAGTTGTTAAACTGAGGTAATATAAAACAAAATTTATGAAACATATGTAGGACATTTGTAGGACATTGCTACTACTACTTTTCCAACCACATTTGTAGGACATAAGTCACCATGTAAATAAATTTTCTTCTACTTTCCTAGCTTTTTTGTAAATAAATAAACAAAACAAAATCTTAAGTTGATTTAAGTGAGGACTCAATAATAATTTACATTTATATCTATATAAACATGTGCCAATCGATTCAGATAGTTCAATATAATTTGAATAATGACATAATTGGACATAACTTTCCATTCAGAAATCACAACCATCAACAAATGATTTTTATAAGACTCTAGCTAAAAGCATTCAGATATTTCATTCAATAGTCTATAAATTCACGAATATGAGTTACTAGTTAATATAATTTTAGTTCTCACTCTTTAATACAAAATTATATACATTTTTTCAATAAATTTTGGTTTAATAAGATTGTTCATTTTAGCAAAATAAAAGTTTCAGCCGATTTAAAATCATATACATTTTAAGAAGACGACTACTAGTAGTCTTTATTCTATAGAACTTTGCATTATAGAGGTAAGTTACTTAGAATTATTACCTCTCAGAGAGTTGTTACTTCTTCTAAATTCTGATGGTCAGAATTTTCCATTACCACATTTGCTACCACCTACCAAAGGTTCATAACTTCATATGGTCCCTCATGCTCTGTTCTCAGCAAATTCCTACAATGGTCCCAGTAATATATTTGATTAATAATATGGGCAATACTAAGATTTCACCAAGTAATGATTGATTACACATCAGTCACCTCAATACTAATTTCTCTTAGATTTGCACAAAATTGAAGCTAATCAGGCTAAATAAATTTAGGACAATTAGTTCGATGATATTGCAGACTTACTATGTGATGCCCCACCTCTATACCCACGCTAACCAAGAACACTATGATGTAGCGCTGTCAATTAGCACGGAGAATAAGGCTGTGGAGGAGCGACCATCCATGTAACTTCTTTGTGCGAGCACCGATACGTCAGATAGAATAGAATGCATATCTTTTAAGGAGGAAATCCGACATACCGATACAAACACAAAGCTATCACACGGTGGCTATATATAATCTTCGGAAACAAACATAGAAATAATCATAACATAAATCAGTCACAGACATCCATATCACAAAGGCGGAAGAAGATATGAATAAATATATAACACATGAAAGTGTACATCAGAGTAGTGGTCAGAAAGACCCACTATAATACAAAAGAATAGCATCACGTGCTATACAAAAGAATAAGTACATAACATAGAGTCTATATCTCAAAGGTGTACAACCAAAAACTACTAATCTATGTAGTTAGCCAAAAGTCAGAGTAATCCAGAAGAGAAGTCAAGCAGAAGCACCTGTAACATCTCGGTCTGACCCGAGTATTATTTATAAGAAAATAATAAACGGATCAGTCTAACTATAAATATCAGATGACATGATATAGGATAAGGGGTGTGGCATAAACATATAATAACCATGATGGCATACTACTATAAGTATGTAAATGATAATCAGCAAGGGATTAATCAATGTCATAAGAATCTTCTCAAAGATCCAAACACATAAAAAGGTAATGACACACAAATTCACCAATACACAAAAACTGATGTCATATCAGTGAAAACCACAAAAGTTGGTGAAGCACTAAATCCAGAAATCAACACACGAAATCCAGAACAAATCCCAGAAATCAACACACGAAATCCAGAAATCACTAAAAGGGGGAAGTCCGAACACACGGACGAGAAGCTATCTCATGGAAGCTATCCATTTAATTTTTCCGAACACACGGATGGCCCGAAGGCAAGTCCGAACACACGGACGAAGAGACATCGCTCAATCGCTAGTCTAAATCACAAGAATGATCGTCATGATCATAAGGAAGTGTCAATCACACCAAGCTAGTAAATATATGAGTTTAGCTTCATGTCCCATAACCACTTGCTTAACTTAAATATTTACGAACAAGCTGTAAATCTTCACTAGGAAATTGTCACAAAAAGGGTTCAATCGAACAAGTCCAAGAGCTAACCGACGAAGTGAACGCAAGCGTTTCATACCACCCGTTTTACTAAGTCGTTTAAGTCGATTTCTCATTCGAGTGAAGTAAAGGCTTGTATATACTAGTAGATTGAAAATCGGTTTGAGAAAACGAACTTTGATATTTAAAATAGTGTTGAAATCGCTTTGATGAAAGAGTTTTGATATTTACTATTAGTATTGAAACCTTCATATCTTTAAAGTGACAAGTCATAAAACAATTGTAGAAACAAATCAATTCACGTTCGAAGACGTGAGTAAAGTCCAAAGAAGTCAATCCCAAAACAATCAAAGTAGAAATTCTGATAAATGTTTTTCAGACGAGATTGCCTACGCAGAGTAATACGGGGTTCGACCTGCCCGGTCAGGTCGCGGGGGTCCAGGGGGCAGCGCCCCGTCACGGTACGACCTAGTGAAGGCAAGCGGTCTCGAGAAGCCAAACAACCTAAGGGAAGAATGCCACGCGACTTAGCAGAAGAACAGGTCGAACGACCTAAGGGAAAACAGGTCAAACGACCAAGTACTAACTCGCGAACGACTTACGACTTAAGCCCCAATTCGAGCTACGAGATAAGGCTGGAACGACCTAGTGGAGTTAGGTCGGGGACGACCTACGACTTAAGGTCATACGACTTAACAGTTGCGAGCTAGCGGAGTTGGCATGGCCTAGCTACTTAGTAGAAGCAGCGACCTACGACTTAACGACTTAAGCTCCAATTCGAGCTACGAGATAAGGCTGGAACGACCTAGTGGAGTTAGGTCGGGGACGACCTACGACTTAAGGTCATACGACTTAACACTTTAACTCGCGAACGACTCAAGCCAGTAACTCGTGAACGACTCATCACTTTAACTCGCGAACGACTTAGCACTTAACTCGCGAACGACCTAGCGAAGGCAGAACACCCAGAACGACTTAAGACTTTAACTCGCGAACGACTCAAGCCAGTAACTCGTGAACGACTCATCACTTTAACTCGCGAATGACTTAGCACTTAACTCGCGAACGACCTAGCGAAGGCAGAACACCCAGAACGACTTAAGACTTTAACTCGCGAACGACTCAACGATGGCCAGAAACGACTTAAGGCCAGAAACTCACCAAAACGCCAAAATTTATAGTTTTTCTCCAATCCAATGCAATCCAAAGGCAGATATTCATACAAATGCAATAGAGGATCATTCCCAACAGTCCAAGATAGATATAGGTAAGATGTGAGATCAAAAATCTCACCTTTTCACGGAATTTGATGAAGATGAAGATTTGAGAGCAAAGCAAGAACACCAACAAGCTTGAATCAATGGTCTTCACGTGAATTTGATGTTGAATCTCGGATTTGCAAAAGAATTTGTGTTTGGAGTTTTAATTTCCACTTCCCACCACCATTTTTGACAAAGCTTGAAGTGTTTTGATAGAGTGAGGAAGACGGTTGGGCTGAACTAAAGGGGTGCAGTCCAAACCAAAGTCAAAGGCGGGAAAAAGTGTTGAAAATTTCACTATCTCCAAACATATCGAAGTTTACACTCAAAAAGATCGCAAACGTCATTTTGAACTCAATGGGGGTGGTCTCGAGTCCTAATTTGACCGTATGCAAAAAGTAGCTTTTCGGACTAACATCCGACTAACGATAAAATATTTAAATAAAATATTTAAATATAGAATCGTTAGATATGCGGGTTGTTACATACTATAGCCATATATAATATAATTTAGCAATGGGACCAAGTTTCTCAAATAGTTAAGTGTTGGTGTGAATATGACATAAACAGTTACAAATATTCATAGACAAGTTTTTTTTACGGGTACGATTTTGCTTGTATACATTTTACGTCATAACAATTTAAAAAAAAAGTGTAAGTTTGACATACCTTTTCCGTGATAGGAACGAAGGAGCTTTTTTACTAAAAGATCTTGCTTCAGCATAGAGTAAGGTGATATTGCATGAGAATAAGAATGATATCCATGGTAGGCAAATTCATCATGTTCCTAGTATAAATCAACAAACATTTGAAGAACTTTGTTCAATTCAAATTTTGGAACAGTCTTGCATAGAATTTGAAAATAACATCACACACACACACACATGTGTGTACGTATGTATGTATATACATACTATTTGTTCAATTTGAATTTGCACATGGTAATTTAAGGTTTATGCAAGTGCATATACTCTGTTGATAGTAAATATCATCCATTTCTGGATATATGAAAGTAGGAATCAAGAATATTACTTACGTATAAGAAATCTGCAAGAACTATCCATTCTCACAAATACTGTTTTTGACATATTTTTTTATTAGAAGTAATGAACAGAGATTTAACTTACCAAGGTACAAGCCCTCATATTCGGCCATCTTTCTGATATAATCCGTTTTCCAGAGTACAGTCTTCAAAGGTGGTTAGTCCAGACAGAATATTGTTACCAAAGAATCGTCCCTCGTATTATATAAGTGATTTACTTTTCAATTCCATGATTTATATTCCATATTGTTACCTTGATGGTGCGAGCTAATTAGATATCTACCAATTGATATACATTCTGGTATTTGAATTCTGCACATCTTATTAGTATAATGTCGAGCAGCAAGTACATTGGCTCAACTTCTTGCACCTGAAGAGTATTGCGCTCAACACCTACCAAATAGAGCACCCTGAAACCTTACTGTTTTAAGGTGAGAAATCACCAAAATTTGGTTGGTACATCTCCCATCAAGTAAAGTATTTTATCTCGTGACCAAAAAAATAAAGTATTGCCGAAAAATAAAAGTGCTACATAAATCCTCTTAAAAAGACTTCCATAATTTCTTCAAAAATATGATTTGTGTACTCCAAGGATATAAAAGCATTTGTATAACACCCACGCCAGAATGTTAATTCAGTGATGAGAACAACTAAGACAATTAATGATCTAGAAAACAGTGTAAAACCTAACTAAAAGAGTTTTAAAGTCAGAAAGCAAAAGCCAAAACTTGACTATACGGATTACAACGCAAGAAACCATTCTGCGTTCATTGAACCTCACTGCAGTTCAATGGCTGGTGCCTATAAAATGGTTGAAAGAAAACATATGGCTCTTAGGACTATTGCATGGTTTGGTTATCACACCCTGCAAGATTGTGCACTGAGAATGAATAGCCTGTAAATAATAGTGATATCAATACTTGTATTGCACTACTGCTGTTTATAATCTTGTTACACATACATTATCACACCTGATTTACCAGGAGCAAAGTATTGCAAGGTCTACTCCATAACCCATAGGGAATTGTTTACACAAATAACGCAACATTAGCATGCACTTGTACCTTTATGAGTCAAATTTCAGTGATATAATACCATAAAACCTGGTATTTCATACCATAAGGACCATGGGAATAGGCATTGTAATGTGTCCAACAAAGACAGATATACTAAAGAAACCATCAACAAAATAGCCATTGGATAAAAGTTGTAAAACTGTATCAATTTTGCTCTGGTGCGAATACTTATCTTATCAGCAGCAATAGCTTGCTTTTGAAGTTCATTTGGACACATATCAGGACGGTGTGTAAATCCATAATAAAGCAGCGTTCATTTTCTTATAATCTGAAACGGATTTTCCACCATGGTTAATGAGATTAAATGGGCCTACTTGACAAAGTTTTAAGGCCATTGAGGAGAAAGTAACTAAGTTATTGGTGAAAGAATAGTAGTAAATGAGTAGGCTTAAGAAATTTATACAACATGTTGCAGTCAAAATATCATAGATGCTACTTGAGATAAAAACTAGACAAGTGCACAATGTAACACTTTATACAAAAAACATCAAATTGGTATATGCTTACTTTTTCCATTACTCAATCCACACTACTAAAATCATAATCAAATTCATTTCAATTATTTGGGGATGTAACTGAGTGATAAAACTTTAGCAATAATTAGCAGATCGAATACTTTACTACCAACTCCCAATGAAAATAATCAGATTGTCGTTGGAGCTCATTGCTCGTAGTGGAACACACAAAACACATTGCCACAAATGAATTAACATCAACACAGCCAAAATTCACAGAATTCAATTTAATTATGAGATACCTTTGCAAGATTTTGATTTACTTGCTTTCCTAATCACAACTTTTTCCCAGTTTTTGCCTTTCCATGCCAGTATAAAAATATCCACCAATACCATCAAACTTTATCAAGTGCGGCTTTGTGGAAAAAAATTGCGATTCAAGCTAGATAGAATCAATCATCACAGGAAGCTGAAGGGCTTGTCATCTTCCACTTGTGGTGTCCTTTGTGTCCTGGGTCTTGCAAGGTCAAGCGATAATGGAGGAGCTGACTGCAGCTAATTGATGGAGTCGGAGGAGGATGGGGCATTAGTGGTTTGATCGAGTCGGATAGGGATGGGGCGGTAGTGGTTTGATGGAGTCGGAGGGAGAGGGGCAGCAGCAGTAGTGATTTATTTGTGGGATGGAGAGAGCGATTTGGGGATTTGGGGATTTCAGGATGGAGTGGCAGAAATTTGTTTTTACGGAATGAGTTTTTTCATGTTATAAAATAAGTGTGGCCAGGGGTAAGCGTGATATGTTTTTCAATTACAATTTTGCCCTAGTATATTTCAATTAACTCCAATTAAACCAAGGCTTACAACGAAAATAAGTGTCGCCGTATTTAAAAGTGTAAAATTTTATTTTCAGTAACACTTATATTGGATAGCGACACTTATTAGCGAGACTAAATTGCAACCCATATAAGTGTCGCCAAATGGAAAAAAAAAGTGTTGCCAAATGACTGTTTTGGTGTAGTGTAAGTTATTCGAAATAACTTTTATCTTTGAAATTCCATTTCCAAAAACTTTTCATTTTAAACCCAAATTTCTAATCTCAAAATCAATTGAAATTAAAATTTCAATTTCAAAAACATCAGATTAAATTATCTGTGACTTAACCGATTTCCTCGTAAAATCCATAATTGTGTGTGTAAAGGTGTAGTCCAGGGGTTTCACACACAATAGTGCAACACAATGAATCATCACAGATCAAAATACAGGATATAGTTGATAAGCGATATAAACTATAACGCTTATCGTTCATGCACAGGCCATAGATATATAAATATCAGAGATAATAAATTACATCACAGATAATTTATCACAGATCACAACATAAATCAGGGTGTATCACAAAGCATCATATATCAGGAAATATCAAGTAATTCAATCATTCAATAGAATCCAAACATCCATAAGTAGGATCAATTTAATTATCTGATAAATTTAAATCAGATTAAATTTCTATGAATAATTCTTTTCAGATTTATTATCAAATAAATTTCAAGTAAATGATCCTCATTAACTATTCATAATTATTTAATTACTATTCTTAAGTAATTAAACTCAATTTAATTATTGTTAATTATCATTTAATTAACCTTTAAAATCATATATTTAATCACTAATTATTTAATTGATTCAGTTCTAAACTGTAACTTAATAAATCTTAATTACTTGATTAAATAACCTTAATCATTTGTTTAAAAGACAACTCCTTATTAAATTAATGAATCTTATTTACAAATAAATTTACTATAACGACCCTGAATTTTGAACAATTTAAATTGAAAATATTTAATTAATTTTAAATATTTGAACGATGATTTGACTTGAATTTCAAATTATCAGAATGAATTGGCGATTTAATTTTTGAATTTAATCTATTGAAAGTTGAATAAAATTTGAATCTTCAATTTTAAGACGGTTAAAAATAATTTAAAGGCTTGGAAAATTCATATTGATAATACTGAAGATAATAGAAGCTTCAGAATTGAATTTGAAAGCGATTTGTTCAATTTTGAAATATTATCGTTTGAATTGAATTTAAAAATAGCCTTCCGAGGCACAGTCTCGGAATTTGACGAAACCAGTTTCATTGGGTCCGTAATATTGAATTATTATTGGATTTTCAATTTTCGTATTTATCGGAATTGTTTTATGAACATACGGTGTATAAACGCGTAGAAGATTTAATTGAATTCAATTTGAATTTCTGTAACAACTGGGGTTTTGTCCAAAATTATAATCATCAATAAAGGATTAAAGTTGACAAATATTTGCTGTTTATTGTTGGAAATTTTATAACGATAAAATCTTCGTCAATGAACGATTTAAAATTTATTGTTAAATTTTATTGGAATTTGTAAATTGATTTGAATTCTCTTATTAAATTTTTATTTGTACAAAATAAATACACATAATTTAAATTTTAGCAACAAGATTTAAACAAAACACATTTAAGAAAATAAATACAAAACAAATCAGTTTTAAAAAGAAAAAGAAAAAAAGAAAAAAAGAAAAAAATATACCATACCCTATTTCGTACCGGCCCATGCCTAAACCCATGCCCCCCACGATGTTTCTCTGCACAAATACGAACCTGACCCCCTCTCCTCATCTCATTCGAAAACCCTAAATAAAATCAAACAGACGAATAAAAATGGCGACGTTTGTGAATTAGGGCTTCGGCTTCGCTCGTCTTCAACTAGGGTTTCCGTTCGATTCCGCTTTGCTTGGCTTCGGCTTCGTTCAATTCAAGGGCGACCGCTTCCTTGCTCGTTCCTCCAATCTGCGACCGTCGAACAAAGGTGAGAAATTTCTCACATCTAATTCAATCTGTCTCGTGGCTATCTTGATTTCGATCGTGTTGTTCGATTTTCGTGACCTGTTCACCTTTTTGTTTCGAACCCTTTATTTTCGTCACCTATTTTATGGCTTCGGTCGTGAATTTGAACCGATTCGAGGCTTTAATTTTGCTGTACCCATTAATTGAATTCTTTGCTTGAATTTGTCAAAAACTTTTGTACTGCCGCTTGATCATGCTTGGATGTTGGAGGGGATTGCGACTTGTTCAAAAACGTATATTGTTTGAATACTTGATGGACTTTTTGGCTTCGGTCTTGTTTTTCTGGTCACCATGGCTCGTTTGCTGTTGACCCTTGCCTTGTGTTTTTGAGTCTGCATATTGTAGCCTTGGTTATTTTGGTTTCATCCTGCTACTTTGTTACTTGAGTCTTCATTTAGCTTTGGCATTGTTGCAGTTTGATGTTGCCTCTGTTTGGTATTTGTAGCAGTAGCATGTTGCATTATAGTTGCCTCATTGTCATCTGTATACATTGCAATGGTCAGGTTTTGAAATCTTTTTACTGAACATTGTTTAGATCTTCATTTCAGTCTAGTTGACACTTGATGTCACTGTGCATTCATTTATCTTCATATTGGCACTGACTTCATTTTTGTCTGCACTTGGATGGCTGATCATTTGTATACACACATTTTTGTATGTATACATGTGTATGGCCACTGCATTCTGAAATCTTGAGTTTGGTTCCAGTTATACTGCTATTTGTAATTTCAATACTTCATGTTGTTTATCCATGTACAGACCTCACTGCATCTTCACTTAAATCATTTGAACCTGTTTAGTTTACTTGTACATGCTCGGGTCTTTGATGTATACACTATTGAGTCAGTGGCCTTGGCCAGTCTCATTTGCATGCTGCACTAACTCATGTAGACAGTTGCCTATGTATCCTAGTTTTGAATTTTGAACTTGTTTGAACTGGTTGTTGACCATGGCCTTGACATTGATATGTTGATACCTGACTTCTACATACTTTTAAGTCTGTTGCCTGTTGTTTGTGGTCAGTCGCTTCGAGTTGATTTTGAATCCAGTGTACATTTAGTAGTTGTTTTCCCTTGATGCTGCTGTAGTTTGACCATTCATGTAGATGATTCACTGGACATTTTCATGTAGCTGTAGTCTTTGCTAGCTCATGTTGGTTCAGTCTTGATTTGTTGTGTACATGCCTTCACTTGTAGCTTGACCTTGTCGATACATTGCACATGTAGTTGCACTGCTTTCAGATGTGGTCTTTGTGGTTGTTGTCCAGTTTGTACTTGACTGTTTGATTTGCAGTGATATTTTGGGTCGAGGCCATTTTGTTGCCTTTGTGTACTGCTTGGGCTATTTTGTTCTGCCTCCAAAATATTGTTGCAGTTTGAGGCTCGATTATTTGAGTTTGTACACTATGTTGCACCTTTATCTATGCACACGAGCTGGCGGGGCAGTGCACACGGGTACGAATGCACACGCGTGTACGGCAGCCAATAACACTGTTTATCTCTGTTGATGATTTAAATCTGCTGATTTATTGTTTAACACTGTTTAGTGTTAAAATTTTCGTTATCCGATTTCTTTGTTTAAAGAGTCGGATAGACGGGAATTATTGTGACTATCGTCTATTTAAATTATTACTGCCTCTATGCACTAATAAACTGGTTTGAATTAGACTGACCTGTGTATTATTTTCTTTTGAATATAATACTCGGGTCAGACCGAGTATTTCTACAGCTTGAAGATTTTCGAGCAGCGAAGTTAGAGAGAGAGAGAGTAAAGAATCATTTATTTCGAGAAAATTGTATTTTAAGATATTCCGCTGTATCAGTATTAAAATTGTATAAACTCTGATGTATTCAAAAAGATTTATAGTAATGAAATAAATTCTCATTCGTTTTAATTGATTGTTATTATCCGTGTTTCTGTGGCTGATTCTGTTTAAACCTTATAAACTAAATAACAATTCGTCTTTTTGAACGTTTCGAGTTGGTTTAATTACCGACTGGAGGTGGTCAAAAGGGGGAATGTTACAAGGTGGTATCAGAGCTTTGGTTTACACAAAGCTTAGTTTATGATGTTTAATATGAATAGTTACTAGAAACACTTTAAAAGAAAATGTTTTTCGAATCTAAAGGAGTAAGAAATTGTTTTTGAAAATAAAGATTTTTAACTTAAGAAAAGTTAAATTGAATTGAGTTGGCATTAATAAATATATGGATTTGGAATTTAACTAAAGGGAAGTTAAATAAATTGAACTTGATTAGATAAATTATTGAGATGGAAAGTTAAACTTGAAAGATAAGTGATTATATAATATGAATTGGAAAGTTTAAATTTAATAAGTTGTTTAACTTATAAAATGAGAAAATTTAAGTAAAATCAGTTGTTAAATGGTTAAACAGTTTTGTTAAGTAAAACAAAATCTGAATTTTGGATAGTGATATGAATTTGACTTTAGCAAAAGTTAAATAAGAGAATTTTTGAAATAAAATCTAAGTTAAGTTAAGTAAAATAGAATTTCAAATAACTTAGAGCCGAACTTAAGCTGTATAGTGAAAATAAGTCAAGTGAAGATAAAATGAAACATAGCTTAAGTAATATTGAATCAAATTGAATTTGATATCAAAATGAATTGATAAAGTGAAGAATGAATATGAATTTGAGTTATAGAAAGGAAATTCAACTTTAATTGTAAAAGTGAATTAGTGAATATGGTGAGTATAAAAATTCAATCAGAATTAGAATATAAACCAATTGAAATTAAGTGTGTTGAACCAAATTGAATGTAAGCAAAGTAAATAAATTTGGTTAAGTTGAATGTGCATTGGTTTTGCTAGTTGATTGTATAGAAATTCATTAAGTGTTAATGAAATTGAATTAATGGAAATTGGAAGTTAAGTAATTGAATTCAAATGGAAAGATAAGTAAATCTAAATAGAATCAAATTTGATTTGAATTGAAAGCAAACGAACTTGAATATAAATTAGTGAAAGTAAACTAATTGAATATGAATGAATGTTAGTGAATAAATCAAATGTGATTTAATTGAAAATCAATTCGATGAATGGTTTACTAAAGAACTAGTTGATTATCTTGGAAATGGAAAACTGATAAATTTATATAATAGTTTAAATTGGAAATTTTGAATTATTATAAACGGCTTAAATTGAAGATTTGAAAAGTGTTAATAAAATATTGGAATTGTATAAGTGTTAAAAATGAAATATTAATGGATTTCATAAGTAATGGAATTTAAAAGTTTTATAATGTGAAGTTATAAAATGAATCGAAGTTGCGAAATAAAAGAATTTATAAGTAATTCACTTATAAATTAAAATTCGATATAAAATTGAGTTATAAAGGAATGGTTAATAAAGCAATTTTTATTAATTGAAGTCTTTATGAATAGGAATAGAATTTATAAACGTTGTTTATAAATTCGAAACTGACTTATTTTGATAAGTAAAATCTTTATAGTTTGTTAAAAGTAGTATATTCACAATTTTGGACCGTGAATATATATTGAATAAAATGGACATGTTTTAGGAAAGTGATATTTTAAAACGAAGTTAATTGTTTTAAAAGATGTTTTTAATGGCATTGAATATCGAAACCATAGATTTCAACATTCATTGTTGAAATAGACGTTTTCGAATATAAGGAAATGGTAGACTATAACACTGTTGTTATAGTAAATGATTTCCGAAAGGAAATGTTTTGTATAGTATTGGGATTTATACATCTATCTAAATTTCGAATCCCTATACTAGTGATTTTGAGTTGTCGTAACGATGTTTTACGTAACATTCGTTTTGACTCAAATAAATGTGTAAAAGAGAATGATTTCCTTAAAGAATGAAATATATACTTAATTTTGATTTAAGTATATCGAATAGTTTCAAAGGTTGGAAATAAAAATGGATTTGTGAATTACTTATTTTTAAATAAGTATGGAAATGTTTTTCCAAATATGAAATGTTGTGAATATATTCCGTAAGGAATAAATGATTTGAAATTCATTTTTGAAGTCGAAGTTGAAAAGTTAAATGAGAATTTGAACAATTTGTTCAATTTGAAATTTTTCAAAAAGATTGAATCGTTGAGTTAAAATTGAGTTTAACTTCGACATCAAAGACAATATAAGTTGAGCTTTGAATTTCAGATGATGATTTGGATTGTATGTCTAACATTGTGAATTGATGACATAGCAATTGATCTCTATTAAATATATATCTGTTGGTGGCGGAGAATTTATTCTCTTAGCTTAACACCCTTCTCTGAGACGTACGAGCTCAGAGGTTATATATCGATAGACATCAATTCTGTGTTGAGAATTGACGATGTAAGCGTGAAATCCAAATTGAATGTGAAAGTCGATAATGAATGGAATTATGAATATGAATTAGGTTTGAGATAACCTTAAATTTCCAAATCGACTTAGAGGGAAATTTTGAAATCCTCTATTTTGTTATGAATATGAGATATGTAAGTTTTTAGAACTTATATATATGAATGCGGTGAATTTGAAACCGTTAGTTTAGAAAGACATTGTTATGGAAATCTTATGTATGTTTACATAGATGTTATATGTACGAAATGTGAAATGAAAGTACTACATATATGATATTATGTTTTCTAAACTGAGGATATGGAAAAGTACCTTCCATTTATTATTTGAGAAGGTTTTGGAACTCTCGACGAGTGTCCATTTGAAATTCGTAGCTACGTAGAATTTCCATTTAGTCAGAGTGACTATTTGAATCGGAAATCCTTCGCGATAGATCATCGCGATGAGATTAGATTGATTGATGATTAGCGTAATTTGAGGGGCGAGAGGCCCACAGTTACAAGCGATTCCACTGGGATAGTGGCGTAACCGCCGGGTAAACTGCAATCTAATGCCAGGCGAAATTTGAGGGGCGTGATGCCTATAGACACGAGCGATTCTACTGGGATAGTAGCGTAACCGCCGTGTGTACTGCAATCTATGGCGACAACCATGGCGAAATTTAAGAGATGAGAAATCTACAGCCACAAGCGACTCTACTGGGATAGTAGCGTAACCGCCGGGTGGAACTGTAATCCATGGGGGAACGTGCTTTCCATATCCATTTTTAAAAGAATTTTTAAAAGTATTTTCACTGGGAATTGAAGCAAGTATATTTAGTACTTGGAGATTTTTAGACCTGCGCCTGGCCAGCGTATGCCTAATGTCTGTGAGAACGAAGATGGACTTGTTAAATTTCGAGTTAGAAAGTATTTTCAAACTGTAAATAGCGAATCAATAGTTTGAAATTAAAATTTCAAAATTCCTACCTAATAAATTAAGAAAGAGGATCTTTGAAATGTTTTGAAAGTCCACAGCTTTGGAAGAGATATATCTAACGTGAAGAATTTTAAAGTTTAAATCTGAGTTTGTAAGTCAAAAAATATTAGTAAAAGACTTTTGGGTTTTGATTTTAGAAAATCAATGAACAAAAGAGAAGATAAACAAAACTAGTGAGATTAAACAAATGAAATGAATCCTATATTCATTTATTTGTAATGAGTTTTAAGCTTAGAAAAAAATTGACTAGAGTATAAATATCGATAAAATTTTAACAACCTTTCCTTTTCGTGGACGAAAAGTTTTTAAGGAGGGGAGTTTGTAACGACCCTGAATTTTGAACAATTTAAATTGAAAATATTTAATTAATTTTAAATATTTGAACGATGATTTGACTTGAATTTCAAATTATCAGAATGAATTGGCGATTTAATTTTTGAATTTAATCTATTGAAAGTTGAATAAAATTTGAATCTTCAATTTTAAGCCGGTTAAAAATAATTTAAAGGCTTGGAAAATTCATATTGATAATACTGAAGATAATAGAAGCTTCAGAATTGAATTTGAAAGCGATTTGTTCAATTTTGAAATATTATCGTTTGAATTGAATTTAAAAATAGCCTTCCGAGGCACAGTCTCGGAATTTGACGAAACCAGTTTCATTGGGTCCGTAATATTGAATTATTACTGGATTTTCAATTTTCGTATTTATCAGAATTGTTTTATGAACATACGGTGTATAAACGCGTAGAAGATTTAATTGAATTCAATTTGAATTTCTGTAACAACTGGGGTTTTGTCCAAAATTATAATCATCAATAAAGGATTAAAGTTGACAAATATTTGCTGTTTATTGTTGGAAATTTTATAACGATAAAATCTTCGTCAATGAACGATTTAAAATTTATTGTTAAATTTTATTGGAATTTGTAAATTGATTTGAATTCTCTTATTAAATTTTTATTTGTACAAAATAAATACACATAATTTAAATTTTAGCAACAAGATTTAAACAAAACACATTTAAGAAAATAAATACAAAACAAATCAGTTTTAAAAAGAAAAAGAAAAAAAGAAAAAAATATACCATACCCTATTTCGTACCGGCCCATGCCTAAACCCATGCCCCCCACGATGTTTCTCTGCACAAATACGAACCTGACCCCCTCTCCTCATCTCATTCGAAAACCCTAAATAAAATCAAACAGACGAACAAAAATGGCGACGTTTGCGAATTAGGGCTTCGGCTTCGCTCGTCTTCAACTAGGGTTTCCGTTCGATTCCGCTTTGCTTGGCTTCGGCTTCGTTCAATTCAAGGGCGACCGCTTCCTTGCTCGTTCCTCCAATCTGCGACTGTCGAACAAAGGTGAGAAATTTCTCACATCTAATTCAATCGGTCTCGTGGCTATCTTGATTTCGATCGTGTTGTTCGATTTTCGTGACCTGTTCACCTTTTTGTTTCGAACCCTTTATTTTCGTCACCTATTTTATGGCTTCGGTCGTGAATTGGAACCGATTCGAGGCTTTAATTTTGCTGTACCCATTAATTGAATTCTTTGCTTGAATTTGTCAAAAACTTTTGTACTGCCGCTTGATCATGCTTGGATGTTGGAGGGGATTGCGACTTGTTCAAAAACGTATATTGTTTGAATACTTGATGGACTTTTTGGCTTCGGTCTTGTTTTTCTGGTCACCATGGCTCGTTTGCTGTTGACCCTTGCCTTGTGTTTTTGAGTCTGCATATTGTAGCCTTGGTTATTTTGGTTTCATCCTGCTACTTTGTTACTTGAGTCTTCATTTAGCTTTGGCATTGTTGCAGTTTGATGTTGCCTCTGTTTGGTATTTGTAGCAGTAGCATGTTGCATTATAGTTGCCTCATTGTCATCTGTATACATTGCAATGGTCAGGTTTTGAAATCTTTTTACTGAACATTGTTTAGATCTTCATTTCAGTCTAGTTGACACTTGATGTCACTGTGCATTCATTTATCTTCATATTGGCACTGACTTCATTTTTGTCTGCACTTGGATGGCTGATCATTTGTATACACACATTTTTGTATGTATACATGTGTATGGCCACTGCATTCTGAAATCTTGAGTTTGGTTCCAGTTATACTGCTATTTGTAATTTCAATACTTCAAGTTGTTTATCCATGTACAGACCTCACTGCATCTTCACTTAAATCATTTGAACCTGTTTAGTTTACTTGTACATGCTCGGGTCTTTGATGTATACACTATTGAGTCAGTGGCCTTGGCCAGTCTCATTTGCATGCTGCACTAACACATGTAGACAGTTGCCTATGTATCCTAGTTTTGAATTTTGAACTTGTTTGAACTGGTTGTTGACCATGGCCTTGACATTGATATGTTGATACCGGACTTCTACATACTTTTAAGTCTGTTGCCTGTTGTTTGTGGTCAGTCGCTTCGAGTTGATTTTGAATCCAGTGTACATTTAGTAGTTGTTTTCCCTTGATGCTGCTGTAGTTTGACCATTCATGTAGATGATTCACTGGACATTTTCATGTAGCTGTAGTCTTTGCTAGCTCATGTACTTGCTTGATGCATTCATGTTGGTTCAGTCTTGATTTGTTGTGTACATGCCTTCACTTGTAGCTTGACCTTGTCGATACATTGCACATGTAGTTGCACTGCTTTCAGATGTGGTCTTTGTGGTTGTTGTCCAGTTTGTACTTGACTGTTTGATTTGCAGTGATATTTTGGGTCGAGGCCATTTTGTTGCCTTTGTGTACTGCTTGGGCTATTTTGTTCTGCCTCCAAAATATTGTTGCAGTTTGAGGCTCGATTATTTGAGTTTGTACACTATGTTGCACCTTTATCTATGCACACGAGCTGGCGGGGCAGTGCACACGGGTACGAATGCACACGCGTGTACGGCAGCCAATAACACTGTTTATCTCTGTTGATGATTTAAATCTGCTGATTTATTGTTTAACACTGTTTAGTGTTAAAATTTTCGTTATCCGATTTCTTTGTTTAAAGAGTCGGATAGACGGGAATTATTGTGACTGTCGTCTATTTAAATTATTACTGCCTCTATGCACTAATAAACTGGTTTGAATTAGACTGACCTGTGTATTATTTTCTTTTGAATATAATACTCGGGTCAGACCGAGTATTTCTACAGCTTGAAGATTTTCGAGCAGCGAAGTTAGAGAGAGAGAGAGTAAAGAATCATTTATTTCGAGAAAATTGTATTTTAAGATATTCCGCTGTATCAGTATTAAAATTGTATAAACTCTGATGTATTCAAAAAGATTTATAGTAATGAAACAAATTCTCATTCGTTTTAATTGATTGTTATTATCTGTGTTTCTGTGGCTGATTCTGTTTAAACCTTATAAACTAAATAACAATTCGTCTTTTTGAACGTTTCGAGTTGGTTTAATTACCGACTGGAGGTGGTCAAAAGGGGGAATGTTACATTTACCTTAATAAATTTAACTCAAGTCTTAATTTTCTTGATTAAATAAATTAATCAATTATTCACTTGAACTAATTTAATGAGTGCATATCATTTTATCTTTACTAATTCAATTTAAAACATTTTCTAACTAATGTTTTAACTATCATCACAAAGCAAATTTAAACAATTTGTTTCAAATTTATTTTTCATATTTCATTTTAAACTTAAGGGTAAAAATGAATAAAATTACAAATTTAACAAAGTTTTAAAACATACCAAACTTAAAAACTTAGATTAAAGAATTTAAATCTTATTAGAGAATTTATAAGAATTTAAATTAAATTCCCCTTTTTTTTCTTCTTAAAACTTGCTTATCTTCAACCTGATATTGTTCCACTCATTCCAGATTTAGACTTTTGATTTAACTTGTTTAGGTTTTCATTTTCAAATTCAATTCTATTTTTTTTTTCAATTCAAATCTTCTCTCATACATTTGATTGTTTTTAAATTATTGAAACAATTAAATTTGAAACTTTATAAATTTTCAAATCAAACTTTTATTTCATCCTGAATTTTGTTAGCGTTTTGATTTGAACCCAGTTTTAAAACATTAATTTGAAAACTTAAATTTTATTTCCAAATTTCAAAACAGAAAACAGTTTCTGGTTCAAAACCTGGAACGAGAATTGACTCGAGACCCTCTCATTTTACTTTGAGTCGAACACGAGACTTCCCCTGTTCTTCCCCCAGTTAACAACACAAACCAGAGAACCCATTCAATTCTTGCTTCGAGTTATAACTCGAGCTACCCCACATCCAACCCGAGATTATCTCCGAGTCGCACCTGATTAACACCTCGTCTTCCCCAAAATAAGAAATCCACGGATACCAGTGATGCACGTATACGTGCACAACCATAATTCCCATCGCCGAGCGACGACGAACTCAACAGAGCTTCTCCCACGATCCCCCGCCTCGATTTGAACGACCCAATACACCCATATATCTCGAACTCGAAAATCGAGCTTCTAGCTCCATCCAGAACCATAAACCCATGACCAAACACGATCGCCATGACGATCAAGATGATCAGGAACTGCGCCCCTCCGGCCATAACATCTCTTCCCATCCCTGAAGCGATCCCCTAGTCGCGGTGACTTCCGATCCATTTATCACTTCGCCATTTCCCCGTGACCCTCGACCACCAAAACATCCCACAAAACCCTAAATTTACTTCGTCCCCCAAATTCACGCAATAGAAATTTTTTTTAACATTTTTCCCGACTTCGTAAACCATTAAGCTAGCTTCAAGTAAGATTTCAACATCCAATTTTCGTTTGATCGTTGGAATTTGGATAAAAAGCATTTCCGGTTCATTTAAATACTGTTCGAAGCATACTTGATTAAAAATTCCCATTTTTATTTTAAAAATCCTCTTTTCGAATGCAGTTTCAAGTTATATAATTTAGTCGATGTTTTATACCATTCGATTATCAAAGATTTGAGTTTGTTCTGTAAAACCAAGTTCTTTTCCAACCTGGATGTTTATAAATTTACTTGAACTGTTTTTTTTAAGCAATAATTGATACTTAAACAAGCTTATTTGCTTTTGAAAGTTTACAAAAATTTGATAAGCATAAATTTAAGTTTGAAAAAGAAAAATGAACCTGTAACAATCAACATAGAAGCACAGAGCATCATAGTGATAACTTCAAACAATAACATATGCAAACTATATTTTCAATAAATCTAGAATCATTTTTTATCAACTTAAAGCTTTAAGATTTGATGTTTACTCACAGGTAAAGAAACAAGGAAATCTGGTTTAAAAAGAAAAGTTACTCACCTTTTTCCAGAAAAAAGAAAAAGAACAGAGCCTTCTTTTATTTGAAAACAGGCTGAAAACTTAGTGAAAATTAGCCACACATCCTTAAAACCGAACTTAAATTCAAAGCGGGTCCCTGTTATAAAATATATATTTTCTACATCCCTGTTTCTGTTTTCCGCCATTTCTTTCCCCAAATTACCCTTGCGCTTCGCTGTGGAGCTGAATCTTCTTCTTATTTTTCGATTTAAATGGTAAACTGCAATTAAATTAAAGACGAATCAATTTTTTTTATGAAATATGATATTCTTAATATTTGCAGTTATGAATAATCGCAACAAATTTCTGCAAATATATGTGCAATAGTTGCAGAAATATCTGCATACGCAATAGTTGCAGACATTTCTGCAACTATAAGCAATAGTTGTAGAAATGTCTGCAACTATAAGCAATAGTCGTAGTAATTTCTGCAACTATACGCAATAGTTGCAGACATTTCTGCAACTATTTGCAATAGTTGCATTTCTGCAACTATATGCAATAGTTGCAGAAATGTTTGCAACTATGTGCAATAGTTGCAGATATTTCTGCAACTATGCGCAATAGTTGCAGACATTTCTGCAACTATTTGCAATAGTTGCAGACATTTCTGCAACTATATGCAATAGTTGCAGAAATGTCTGCAACTATATGCAATAGTTGCAGATATTTCTGCAACTATACCGTATAGTTGCAGAAATTTCTGCAACTATACCCAATAGTTGCAGACATTTCCGCAACTATTTGCAATAGTTGCATTTCTGCAACTATAAGCAATAGTTGCAGAAATGTTTGCAACTATGTGCAATAGTTGCAGATATTTCTGCAACTATGCGCAATAGTTGCAGACATTTCTGCAACTATTTGCAATAGTTGCAGACATTTCTGCAACTATATGCAATAGTTGCAGATATTTCTGCAACTATGCGCAATAGTTGCAGACATTTCTGCAACTATTTGCAATAGTTGCAGACATTTCTGCAACTATATGCAATAGTTGCAGAAATGTCTGCAACTATATGCAATAGTTGCAGATATTTCTACAACTATACCGTATAGTTGCAGAAATTTCTGCAACTATACCCAATAGTTGCAGACATTTCTGCAACTATATCATATAGTTGCAGAAATATCTGCAATTATTTACAAATTTTGTAAATTTGCAAAAAAATCAAAAAAGTTGAAAATTTGCTGACTAATCTGCAAATATTTGAAATAATTGCACCTTTAATACAAATATGAATTTTTGGTATCAACAATGGATCTCATTTCAAAGATCATAAAATTTATGATTTTTTGGTGAAAACGGTTTTTTGATCCGGTTTTTGTACATAAAGTTATACGCGTTTGAATTGTAAAAAACGTAAAGGGTATTTGTGTATTTTTGCTTGCGCGAATTTGAAAATAGGGATCGGAAATGTAGAGTTTGTATGTGAACGATGTTTTGTTTATTTTGAAACTTATTAGGGATGTGAGCCAAACTTTCCCGAAAACTTAATTGCTCTTCTTTTGATTCCCTGATTGAGTTGATCTGAGTTGCAGGTTGTTTGAGTTAAATTTTGTTTTAGTTTTAGGTAATATTTACTATATAATTCTCTTAGCTTTTGAATGAATGGAAGAAACTGAGATGAAGAGGTTGATGTATATAAAAGAGGAGTTGTACAGGGTATATACTATTTTGTACAGGTCAATATATTTGTTTTGTACTAAAGTTATCTCTGCATTAATGGCTTACAACCTTATGCAGGCTGAAATGATCCTAAGCAAACTCGAATTGACTTTGTTCCATGCCTTGCATTAAATGCATGTCCCTTATGTTTCTACACTTATCCTATTCTTTTATTCATAGATGTATATATGTACTTTTGCCTATACAGTTTGCTTGAACTCAAATGTTTTGTTATTTCTTGTTGTTTACTTACAACCTCACAGCAAAACATACTTACCTGGTTTGCTTACTTATATTTTTGTTCTCTTGTTTGTACAAAGATGTTTTAGAGGTATGGCTTGCATTAATTATTTTGTCTTTTGCTTTAGTTAAATATATGTTTGTTTTTATTTTGTGGTGGCTGATGCTTTGTTTATTTCTTTACTTTTGTCTTGCTTTTCCAGTTCACATTTGTTCCATTTGTTTTGTTACAATATTGAATTAATCTATCTTTAGTATGTTGTTATAATTTCTATGTGTTTACTTATATTGTTTCATTCTTTAACAAGTGTTCATACATATGTTTATTTGTTTTTTTTACTTGCTCACTTTTGAGCATATTTTTATTTTTATTTGTTTTTTTCTGGTTTTATACTTGAATGTATATTTATTTTATTTTACTTTATTATATTTTTTTCCCTTGTTGCTTTACAATATAAATAAGCTTCTATCCTAATATGTTGTTAAATTTTTATCTATTTATTACTTTATATTTATTATGTCGTATTTAATTTATAAGTTCATATTATTATTATTTATTTATTACTAAACCATTTATTTGCGATATAAATTCAAATCAGATATGTATATTATTTCAAATTTACTCATCTATGCTCAAATACATATCTATTCACAAATATACATATTTTCAAACCCATATAACTTAATAGATTCCATTTGAATGGGGAAACTCGCTTTACTCTATTGATTAAATAAACAATTTTTATTCAAAAAGTCAAAAAATTATTAATTTAAATTAAATTAAAATCTAGGGTCGTTACAAACCATGATACCATAAATAACACTAGAATGCCTATAATAGCACTTACTACATAATTGGCTATCATAGGCATTTTGTTTTTATTCAGAATAGAAAGTTCATAAGCGACAAGACGAACAAACAAAGTCCCCCCATTCGGGCCATTGTACTAATCTTGAAGATGAAGAATTTCGCCATGCCAAACAAAGCAACCTCTAGAGGTATAACTGTATGCAGTACAAGAGCAGTCTTTCAAACAGTTGAACTCGCAATCAGAAGCACTACCACCTTATACACTTTTAGGATTATCAGGCATTCTAGTGTTGGGCATGGTAAAGAATCGATCCTTTTCACACTCGAATTTTGTAATGACCCGCTATTTTCGACTATTCGCATCCGCACATGTCGGACTTGAATAATTCAAAATACCGAATTGTTAATTTAAATTGGAAAAACTGAACATATACAGTAAATAAATAATCACAGATCACAGACAAAGAGTAATAAATGCAGCGGAAACAGAAAGATAGTAGTTCATGAAGCTACTATATACATATCAGAGTCAAATAAGGTACAATAGATGTCTCGAATACAATAATCAAATACAATATCAGAATACATCACTAGAATCAACTGGATATCTGAAACTGGATAGATAGCTGGATCTCCAAGCGAAGCTCCAACTCCAAAGGTGAGTCTCGAATACTGGTAGACTCAGTCTGACCCGAGCGTAAGCAAAACACAAAACACTCGAGTCAGGATTAACATTCTTATATCAACAAATCCAACTCAAGTGAAATAGCAACTGGAATATAAGTAACTCAAAGGATGTTTGGAATAACCATCCTCTAAGGATCCGTTAAACTATCTACTACGTAGTAGTGTACGCTAAGTAGATAATGCCTATCAGTAATATAAAGTATCAAAATAGTGTTAAGGCGTTACCATTATTCCCCTTAACACATTTTAAATAAGATTTATAATCTATACAGCACTGTAAACTCCACCGTAAACTAGTGGGATATCAGGGAGTACTCCATAGGTATAACACAAAACAAATTGTAGTGGTCGCGTATATAGGGATACAAGTATAACAAGGCACATGAGGCAATACCCAAGGTAGTGAAACTACTGTTTGCCTAATCCGGACTGGTGAGAACGCATCGCCGCAACGATCGCAACACTGCAAAACAACACTCCCAAAATTTCAAGGGTGCACCAATCAATAACAAGTAATGAATAGTTTACGAAGAAGTGTGTTCGCTCGAGGTAGCTAACCCCATTTGGCGGCACATGTAACGACCCTAATTTTCGACCCAATATAAAATTTTAAATTTATCGCTTCAATAAAAATTTTGAAATTTTAAACGATCTAAATTTACATCCAAACTTTATTTGTGACATACGTCTAGTTAGATATGGACATAGAAAAAGTTTCGTTGAAAAATATTACAGTAAAGTCCATTCGCGTTTTACTGTATATCAGTCCATATAAAGCTGCGAAAAATTTATCTTCCAAAATCCAAATATTTTACACAGTCCGCTTGTAAAAATTATTCTGATCAAGATTTTATGATTCGTTTCGTCTAAAACTGTCATCGCCTGATCCTTTTTCTTATTTTGCAAAACGTACAATTTAAGCGGCGTAAATGCGAATTTTATAAAATCATCGTATCGCAATAACCTGTGTACCGTTGGAACCGCATCGTCGCACTGATCAAAACGGTATACTCATTTTTGTAAATCGGAGTCGGACGTAAATTTATTCGTGTTAATTCATCGGTTCCCGACGGACCAATTAAATAATACTCAGCCCAAATTTCCTTCAGCCGTTCACAAACAATACAAAATTTATCCCAGCTGTTATTAAATGAGTTAGTGGGGAGATGAAGTGTGAAGGGTTGCATTGGGAATAGGTGAAACGTTTGGAATTTGAAGTGATGTTTACTGTTCCTATAATTTCAATGACCTAGTACCATTCGCTGTTTTACTCAAATCTTCTTCTCTCTACCTCCAAGCATCAGGTAAATTCTCCATTCTTTCTCACTTCTCTTTTCTGCAAACAAAGAAGATAGTTCGAACATTTCTTTTTCTTCCCTATCCACCCTACTCCACTCACGTACAACAACCCACTACCAACCGACTGCAGCCCATCACAGCCACGTCCCAGACCATCCCTTCGCCACCGCCAACCCCGCAACCAGCCACGCCGAGACCCCTCCAACAGCCTCGCACCACCCAGAACCCCTCCGCGTCCAGACCCGCGCCCAGACCGTGCCCTGACCCCACCCCGCCTCCTCCGTCCCCACCAGTTCCGCCCAGACCTCCTGGCCCGCCTGCCCATCACCCCGTCCCTCCCAACCGCCTGCAGACCCGCCACCCAGCACCCTACCAGCCACCCCGCCTGCTACAGCCACCCAGCAACCCACGACCACCACTCCGCCTGCTACCAACCACCCTCCACGCCACCTGGCCCAGACGCGCACCCAGCCCCGTGCCACCCAGCCCGCCGCCAGACCCCACAACCCCAGCAGCCTGACCCAGCCGAGCCCCTCTGCCCCGTTCGCCACCACCCACCGAACCACCCACAGCTCACTGCCGAACCCACTACCCAGCTGGCCACCACGTAGTTCGTCGAACGTTGGTTCTCGCCTTGTCCGGAAATAGTATTTTACGTATAGCGTTGGGTAGATTTTTGCTAGTTATTAATATTCAACGATGTCTGTATTTCCAGCTGCTGATCCGGAATCTCGAGACTAGGCCTCATCTATTTTGTCATCATACCCTGCTTCTTTTATCGGTATGAATATATATGTACAATCTATATATATATCTGTATTGAACAAATTGTAATTGAATTATTATTCGCTTGCAGTTTGTTGTTCGTTGGTGTTGTGTTTGTTCGTGCCTCTTATCTATCGTCTACGTGCTTCGTCGTCAACTTCTTACCACGCAAGGTGAATAATTTCTATTCACGACTCAAAATCTATTATACTAGGATAATTAGATGTTGGATGTTATGAATGTAATTTGAACGTTAAATTGATTGATGTAAAAAAAAAAATTTTTTTGAAGTAGTATGTTAAATAGTATGACACCAAATTTGCTATGTGATATTAAATTTGTTGATATTGTAACTGGTAATAAAATTTGACCGAATTTGATATAGAATAGATATAAAAATTTTGAATGACATATGTTAAACTTGACCCCTTATATGATGAATATTGAGTAATTAAATTGACCCTTTAAATTGCTTGACACGTAGAATTGATAAATGTCATTTTGGACTATTGAACGTATTGAATTAACCGTTGTAATTGAAATTGAACGACCAAGTGAAAATGAAATGTTATAATCTTTAATCTACATGAAATGATAGTGTAGATTCTAGAAATAATTATATTAATTGGCGTAAATAACAAACGCGAATTAATACGATTATTTCGGGATTATTTGAAATTGTTGAATTGTTGCAAATGGATGCTATTGCTTGTTTATTTACTTTGACACCATCCCAGCTATCACACTGCAAGTTCCCTTTGTATGTTTGATTTTTGAATTTAAATAGAATCGGGTTGAAATGATAAATACCCAATTGAATGAATTGGCCTAGGATAGATAATTAAAATAAGAAACCGAACGGTCAACAAAGAACGTTTTGAAATTGAGACTTATTTGGAATTATGGAATGAACTTAGAAAACTGTATGGAAATTTGGTAACGTAAATATAAATGAATTTGTTTTGAAATAAATAAAATGATTTTATTGAACCGAATAAATGAATTTGTTTTGAAATAAATAAAATGATTTTATTGAATGATTTAATGAACTTGTTTGAAATAAATAAAATGAATTTTATCAAATTAAATAAATTAGATTTGTTGGAATAAAGAAATAAATTGAAATAAATGAGAACGAATTAATGTAATGAATTGAAACGGATTTGTAAATTTATTTATTTAAACAAAGTGTTTGACAAAGTTAATCGAAATGAGAGTTAAGAAGTAAATGTAGTAAATGAAATTGATATAGTAATGAACCTAGGAATGTAAATACGGATTTAAAGAATAAACTTGATTTAATTAGTTGAACTAAGATTGACTATTTCATGTAATCCATAAATTTGAGTTGATTTAATAAGTGAAATGTTGATTTAACATGAATACTTAAACTTTGATAACTAAAGGGCTTGAACTAGAATTTCTTTTCGGAATATGTTTTGTAATTAAAACGAATCGAATTTTGAAATATCAAATTTGGAAGTCAAATTTGCAACTTGACCTTTGGATTTGATTTGTTTTAACTTTAATAAAAAGTTGACTGTTGGGTAATTAATACGTAGTTATTAAAGAGTCCGGGATCGGATTATGGACATACTCTCTGTCGATACCGAAAACCACTTTAATAACTAATATACGCGAAGTGTTGATCCAGAATGAAGTGGATGGTTTTGATGAACGCGTTGACTGAAGAAAGAGAACGATTTTGGATGACCCCTGACATGACTAAAACAGGAGCCGCGCCGGGCCATTGAGGTTCGCTACCTCTAGCGGACACACTTCTTCGATACCTTATCTATTACTTTTGTGATTCGATTTGGGTGCACCCCTTGATTTGGGAGTGTTGTTTCGCGGTGTTGGGATAGTAGCTGCTATGCCCAACATCAGTCCGGATCACGCAACTACTAGTATCCTAGTTGGTATCGCCTCATGTACCTTGTCATACTGATTATCCTATTCGCGACCACTACGATTTTGATTTGTACCTTTAGTATATGGATTGCCCTCTGGTGACTTCCGGTTTTGGGGAAACTACGGTCTTGTATATGCTTTTGGGAATAAACAGGTTAAGAGGTGTATGGGCCCTGCTTAACCCTATTTTGATATCTTACTTTATGGATTAGACATTATCTATTTAGCGTATTCTGTAGGTAGTTTATCGATCCCTTAATGATGTTTATATTCACCTTTGAGTTATGGACTGTATTATATGCATTGATTTATCCTGTATAAGATTTTGAGTCCTGACTCGAGTGTTTCTTTTTCATATGCTCGGGTCAGTCTGAAGATATTCCGTTGCTGGTCAAGGTTGGTCGAAGATGCTGAAGGCTTAGCTTTTATCTATATCATTTTATTTTCAGTATTTGATGTACTTATGTATTGGACATCTTGTATCACTTTTCAGTCGCTTTATGTTGAGACATTGTTGTATCCTCTGTAGTAGCTTCATGAACTACTATTATGACGATGTATTTTCCGCTACATTATTCTGTGACTGTTCTGAGTCTGTGATGTTGTATTGATTCTCATTTACATTTATGTACTTATAATCTCATAATGTTCTGTGTTTTGTATTATTTAAGTTGACAAGTGTGGATTATTGTCAATTTAAATGGTCCAAATATACGGGATGTTACAGTTGGTATCAGAGCTCTGGTTTTCCCAAAAACCTTAGTTCGGGATTATAAGAAACTCATTAGAGATAGAGTAGCAATACTCTAGAATGAGGAGAATCGATTCAATATCCAAATCCTTTCAAAAATTCAAGCTCCTTTGATTCGTTGATTAGTTTTCTTAGCATTCTATTATCTTATCTTTGGTTCTAAATCTCTTTTGGTATTTCAGGATGAGTACCAGAAGAAATGTTAGAGGTGGAAGAGGCAATGGTCCTGCCCAGGCTGCACCTGCCGCTCCAGCTCCTGTCAAATTCACTACTCTTAGCAAGGAGTATTCGCAACTGGGGGGTACTAAATTTTCTGGATCCGAGAACATCATAGAGGCTCAGCAATGGCTTAAGAGTTTGGAGAAGATATTTTCTGGATTGGAAATTACTGATGCTCAGAAGCGTCAGCTTGCTGCTTGGCAACTCCAAGATGCCGCACAGGATTGGTGGGAATCCGTTACTTCTCGTATCGAGGAGGACACCATCACTTGGGCCCAGTTTAGGTATGAATAGTTTGGATTCTAGTGGTTTAAATTCTTCCTTCTATCTTTAGAATGTTATTCATCTTGTCTATCTTTGATTAGGGATACCTTCTCGGCACAATGGATGCCAGCTGCTGGGAAAACCCAACTTTATAGAGCTTTCATGGATCTTAAGCAAGGCAGTATGACTATTTCTGAGTATGAGAGGAAATTTAATGAACTCTCCAAGTTTGGACCGGGTTTGATTGACACACCACTTTTGAAGAATGAGAAATTCATTTTGGGAGCTAGACCAGAATATTATGACTTGCTTACCGGACACATTCGCTCCACTTTCACAGAGCTTATCGATTTTGCTCTTAGATATGAGTCGAAGCCTAAGGGATCCACTGCCAAGGCTGCCCCTACTCAGCCCTCTTCTAGCCAGCCCGGGAAGAGGAAGATGAACTTTGATCAACAAAAGAAAGCTTGGCAGAAGACTACAGGATTGGGATATGCTCAGAAAAGCCCCATCGATCTTGCTAATATCACATGCTTCAAGTGCGATAAGAAGGGCCATTATGCCAATAGTTGTCCATCTACCGGAGCTGCTATTCCACCACCTTCTACGACTAGGAAAGATTTATGCTATGTCTGCCTCCAGCCGGGTCATTTCAAGAAAGAATGCCCAATGTATAAGCGTGGCACACCATCTGGAGTATTTGCTATCACCACTCCTACACCACCTCCACCACCTGCTCAGGATGACCAAGGTACCTTGCGTAGTACTTTTTCTTTACATGATTTACCTATTAGGGTATTATTCGATACTGGTGCTTCTCATAGCTTCATATCTATTGATCTCTGTAATAAGCTCAAATTAGAACCTACTCTTGCTACTACTTCCTTATGCGTCTCCAACCCTATTGGAGGACTTGCCAACCTCAGTAGAATTTGTAAAGAGTTCGTGCTCTTATATGGAAGATATCGATTCACTTGGGATTTTTATGTGCTTGGCTTCGCATCATTTGACATCTTGTTAGGTGCTGATTGGTTAAGGAAATTCGATGCTGTTATTTCTTGCAAGGCTTGTTCTGTCTCACTAGTCAATGACAAGGGCCTACCGCTTGTCATTGAATGCAAATCACCTCAGAAATATGCCGGAAGCTTCATATTCTCTCTTGATGCTCATCCAGATGATCTTAGTACTACCCCTATTGTTCAGAAATTTCCCGATGTATTTGGAGAGGTTAACTCTCTACCGCCCAAACGGGAAATCGATTTCCGTATTGATCTTATTCCTGGAGCTACGCCCGTAGTTCTCCCACACCGAAGAATGGCTCCTAAAGAAAAGGCCGAACTAAAAACCCAAATTGATGATCTATTTGCTAAAGGTTTGATTAGAAGAAGTTTCTCTGAATGGGGCGCCGCAGTTGTATTTGTCACAAAATCAGATGGATCTCTTCGCATGTGTGTTGATTACCGGGAACTGAACAAACGCACTCTCAAGAATCGTTATCCGATGCCTCGCATCAACGATTTATTTGATCAGCTCCATGGAGCTAAAATTTTCTCACAGCTTGATCTAGCCACTGGATTCCACCAACTCAGAGTTGCTGAAGATAGTATCCATAAGACAGCTTTCCGTACTGAGAATGGATTCTATGAATGGTTGGTTATGCCATTCGGTTTGACCAACGCACCTGCTTATTTCGTTGACTTGATGAATCGAGTTTTCCGTGATGTGCTTAACAAGTTTGTTCTTGTTTTCATTGATGATATTCTCGTCTTCTCCAAAGACAAGAAGGAGCATGAGACACACCTTGCTTATGTTCTGGAAACTCTCCGAAATCATCAACTTAAGGCCAAATTCTCTAAATGCCACTTCTGGCGAGATGAAGTGAGATTCCTGGGCCACATAGTTTCTGAAAATGGAATTTCGGTCGATCCAGCTAAGATCGCCGTAATCAATGTAAGTCCACCCTATTCGCTATTTCTATTCAATTCCTCTTATCACTTTCTAATTTGAAATTTTTCTACAGGATTGGGGGACTCCCAAAACTCCTACAGATATTCGTAGTTTCTTGGGTTTAGCCGGATATTATCGCAGATTTATTGAGCACTTTGCCCGGATTTCTGCCCCACTTACTGCTTTAACTCGGAAGGATGTTAAGTTTATTTGGAGTGAGAAGTGTGAATCAGCTTTTAATGAGTTGAAGCACAAGTTAACTTCAGCCCCAGTTCTTGCAGTCATCGATGGAAGTGAAGGATTGACTGTTTATACAGATGCTTGCCGAGAAGGTTTAGGCGCTGTTCTTATGCAAAATGGGAAGGTTATTGCTTATGCCGGTCGTCAGTTGAAGACCCATGAATTGAACTATGCCACTCATGATCTTGAGCTTCTTGCTGTTGTATTTGCTTTGAAACTTTGGAGGCATCATCTTTTGGGAACAAAGTTCGAACTATTCACTGATCATAAGTCCTTGAGGTATATCTTTTCTCAGAAGGATTTGAACCAGAGGCAAGTCCGATGGCTTGAATTCTTAGCTGCATACGACCTCAACATCACTTATACACCGGGGAAAGCAAATGTTGTAGCTGATGCTTTGAGCCGTAGCAAAGCATTGTCCTGTTGCAATATTATCGAAGGCATGTTATTCCAACTTAGTATCTCTCCATCTCTTATGGATCGCATCAAAGCTAAGCAATATGAAGACACTTTGCTCTATCGTATGAAGGAATTAGTTATGGGTAGAGTAAGTAATGCCGACAACAAAGTGGGTGCACAAGTTGATAGTGATGGAGTTTTGAGGATCGACAATCGTATTTGTGTTCCTAATGTCGATGGTCTTAGACAGGAAGTGCTGCGAGAAAATCATAAGTCTTCGCTTTCAATTCATCCCGGTGCTACCAAAATGTACCAGAATATGAAGAAACTATATTGGTGGAGTAGAATGAAGCGCGACATTTCTATCTATGTTAGCAGGTGCACCACTTGCCAACAAGTTAAAGCGGATCACAGAAAGACAGCAGGATTGCTCCAACCGCTAGAGATTCCAGGTTGGAAATGGGAGCAAATTTCTATGGACTTTATTGACGGGCTACCAAAGACTAGAAAGGGTAACGAAAGCATATGGGTGATTGTTGACAGACTGACAAAGTCCGCTCACTTTATTCCAGTCAAGACCACTCGTACAGCCTCTAGTTTGGCCGAGATATACATGAGGGAAGTTGTTAAACTTCATGGTGTACCATCTAGTATTGTATGCGATCGCGATCCTATTTTCACCAGTAAATTCTGGAAGGCATTCCAGGATACTTTGGGCACCAAACTGAATCTGAGTACAGCTTATCATCCTCAGACAGATGGCCAAACTGAGAGGGTAAATCAGATTTTGGAAGATCTTCTCCGAGCTTGTATTATCGACTTTGGTGGATCCTGGGAAGACCATCTTCACTTGGTTGAATTCACTTATAATAATAGTTACCAGGCAAGCATTGGTATGGCACCGTTCGAAGCCTTATATGGACGGCCATGCAAATCGCCAGCTTGTTGGATTGAATCGGGAGATCGATTAGTGCTTGGACCAGAAATGATTATGGAAGCTTCTGAAAAGGTCGAAGAAATCAGGAAGAAGATAAAGACGGCACAGGATAGACAGAAAAGCTATGCCGATAAAAGGAGAAGAGATCTCGAATTCGGTGTAGGAGACAAAGTATTTCTGAAGGTGTCGCCTTTGAGGAATATTGTTCGATTTGGAAGGAAAGGGAAGTTAGCTCCCAGATTCGTTGGTCCGTTTGTGATTACAGAAAGAGTTGGAACATTGGCATATAGAGTTGCATTACCAGAAAAGTTCGCTGGTGTCCACAACGTGTTCCACGTCTCACATCTTCGCAAGGTTGTACACGATCCATCTATGACCATCCCTACTGCTCAGTTGGATGAAATAGTTATTGAGCCTGACTTGACTATTGAGCGAAAGCCACTTCGGATAGTTGACCGTGAGACAAAGCAACTCAGAAGGAAGTCGGTAAATCTCGTCAAAGTTCAGTGGAGTGCAGATGAGCGGGATTGCACATGGGAAACTGAGGATAGTATCCGGGATTCAAACCCCGAACTATTAATTTCAGGTATTATTCAAATTTCTCGAAACCTATCTTAACTTTTCTACTTATTTCATTTCAACTTCACTCGTCTCGTTCCTTTTCGAGGACGAAAAGTTTTGAGTGGGGGAGATTGTAACGACCCTAATTTTCGACCCAATATAAAATTTTAAATTTATCGCTTCAATAAAAATTTTGAAATTTTAAACGATCTAAATTTACATCCAAACTTTATTTGTGACATACGTCTAGTTAGATATGGACATAGAAAAAGTTTCGTTGAAAAATATTACAGTAAAGTCCGTTCGCGTTTTACTGTATATCAGTCCATATAAAGCTGCGAAAAATTTATCTTCCAAAATCCAAATATTTTACACAGTCCGCTTGTAAAAATTATTCTGATCAAGATTTTATGATTCGTTTCGTCTAAAACTGTCATCGCCTGATCCGTTTTTCTTATTTTGCAAAACGTACAATTTAAGCGGCGTAAATGCGAATTTTATAAAATCATCGTATCGCAATAACCTGTGTACCGTTGGAACTGCATCGTCGCACTGATCAAAACGGTATACTCATTTTTGTAAATCGGAGTCGGACGTAAATTTATTCGTGTTAATTCATCGGTTCCCGACGGACCAATTAAATAATACTCAGCCCAAATTTCCTTCAGCCGTTCACAAACAATACAAAATTTATCCCAGCTGTTATTAAATGAGTTAGTGGGGAGATGAAGTGTGAAGGGTTGCATTGGGAATAGGTGAAACGTTTGGAATTTGAAGTGATGTTTACTGTTCCTATAATTTCAATGACCTAGTACCATTCGCTGTTTTACTCAAATCTTCTTCTCTCTGCCTCCAAGCATCAGGTAAACTCTCCATTCTTTCTCACTTCTCTTTTCTGCAAACAAAGAAGATAGTTCGAACATTTCTTTTTCTTCCCTATCCACCCTACTCCACTCACGTACAACAACCCACTACCAACCGACTGCAGCCCATCACAGCCACGTCCCAGACCATCCCTTCGCCACCGCCAACCCCGCAACCAGCCACGCCGAGACCCCTCCAACAGCCTCGCACCACCCAGAACCCCTCCGCGTCCAGACCCGCGCCCAGACCGTGCCCTGACCCCACCCCGCCTCCTCCGTCCCCACCAGTTCCGCCCAGACCTCCTGGCCCGCCTGCCCATCACCCCGTCCCTCCCAACCGCCTGCAGACCCGCCACCCAGCACCCTACCAGCCACCCCGCCTGCTACAGCCACCCAGCAACCCACGACCACCACTCCGCCTGCTACCAACCACCCTCCACGCCACCTGGCCCAGACGCGCACCCAGCCCCGTGCCACCCAGCCCGCCGCCAGACCCCACAACCCCAGCAGCCTGACCCAGCCGAGCCCCTCTGCCCCGTTCGCCACCACCCACCGAACCACCCACAGCTCACTGCCGAACCCACTACCCAGCTGGCCACCACGTAGTTCGTCGAACGTTGGTTCTCGCCTTGTCCGGAAATAGTATTTTACGTATAGCGTTGGGTAGATTTTTGCTAGTTATTAATATTCAACGATGTCTGTATTTCCAGCTGCTGATCCGGAATCTCGAGACTAGGCCTCATCTATTTTGTCATCATACCCTGCTTCTTTTATCGGTATGAATATATATGTACAATCTATATATATATCTGTATTGAACAAATTGTAATTGAATTATTATTCGCTTGCAGTTTGTTGTTCGTTGGTGTTGTGTTTGTTCGTGCCTCTTATCTATCGTCTACGTGCTTCGTCGTCAACTTCTTACCACGCAAGGTGAATAATTTCTATTCACGACTCAAAATCTATTATACTAGGATAATTAGATGTTGGATGTTATGAATGTAATTTGAACGTTAAATTGATTGATGTAAAAAAAAAAAATTTTTTGAAGTAGTATGTTAAATAGTATGACACCAAATTTGCTATGTGATATTAAATTTGTTGATATTGTAACTGGTAATAAAATTTAACCGAATTTGATATAGAATAGATATAAAAATTTTGAATGACATATGTTAAACTTGACCCCTTATATGATGAATATTGAGTAATTAAATTGACCCTTTAAATTGCTTGACACGTAGAATTGATAAATGTCATTTTGGACTATTGAACGTATTGAATTAACCGTTGTAATTGAAATTGAACGACCAAGTGAAAATGAAATGTTATAATCTTTAATCTACATGAAATGATAGTGTAGATTCTAGAAATAATTATATTAATTGGCGTAAATAACAAACGCGAATTAATACGATTATTTCGGGATTATTTGAAATTGTTGAATTGTTGCAAATGGATGCTATTGCTTGTTTATTTACTTTGACACCATCCCAGCTATCACACTGCAAGTTCCCTTTGTATGTTTGATTTTTGAATTTAAATAGAATCGGGTTGAAATGATAAATACCCAATTGAATGAATTGGCCTAGGATAGATAATTAAAATAAGAAACCGAACGGTCAACAAAGAACGTTTTGAAATTGAGACTTATTTGGAATTATGGAATGAACTTAGAAAACTGTATGGAAATTTGGTAACGTAAATATAAATGAATTTGTTTTGAAATAAATAAAATGATTTTATTGAACCGAATAAATGAATTTGTTTTGAAATAAATAAAATGATTTTATTGAATGATTTAATGAACTTGTTTGAAATAAATAAAATGAATTTTATCAAATTAAATAAATTAGATTTGTTGGAATAAAGAAATAAATTGAAATAAATGAGAACGAATTAATGTAATGAATTGAAACGGATTTGTAAATTTATTTATTTAAACAAAGTGTTTGACAAAGTTAATCGAAATGAGAGTTAAGAAGTAAATGTAGTAAATGAAATTGATATAGTAATGAACCTAGGAATGTAAATACGGATTTAAAGAATAAACTTGATTTAATTAGTTGAACTAAGATTGACTATTTCATGTAATCCATAAATTTGAGTTGATTTAATAAGTGAAATGTTGATTTAACATGAATACTTAAACTTTGATAACTAAAGGGCTTGAACTAGAATTTCTTTTCGGAATATGTTTTGTAATTAAAACGAATCGAATTTTGAAATATCAAATTTGGAAGTCAAATTTGCAACTTGACCTTTGGATTTGATTTGTTTTAACTTTAATAAAAAGTTGACTGTTGGGTAATTAATACGTAGTTATTAAAGAGTCCGGGATCGGATTATGGACATACTCTCTGTCGATACCGAAAACCACTTTAATAACTAATATACGCGAAGTGTTGATCCAGAATGAAGTGGATGGTTTTGATGAACGCGTTGACTGAAGAAAGAGAACGATTTTGGATGACCCCTGACATGACTAAAACAGGAGCCGCGTCGGGCCATTGAGGTTCGCTACCTCTAGCGGACACACTTCTTCGATACCTTATCTATTACTTTTGTGATTCGATTTGGGTGCACCCCTTGATTTGGGAGTGTTGTTTCGCGGTGTTGGGATAGTAGCTGCTATGCCCAACATCAGTCCGGATCACGCAACTACTAGTATCCTAGTTGGTATCGCCTCATGTACCTTGTCATACTGATTATCCTATTCGCGACCACTACGATTTTGATTTGTACCTTTAGTATATGGATTGCCCTCTGGTGACTTCCGGTTTTGGGGAAACTACGGTCTTGTATATGCTTTTGGGAATAAACAGGTTAAGAGGTGTATGGGCCCTGCTTAACCCTATTTTGATATCTTACTTTATGGATTAGACATTATCTATTTAGCGTATTCTGTAGGTAGTTCATCGATCCCTTAATGATGTTTATATTCACCTTTGAGTTATGGACTGTATTATATGCATTGATTTATCCTGTATAAGATTTTGAGTCCTGACTCGAGTGTTTCTTTTTCATATGCTCGGGTCAGTCTGAAGATATTCCGTTGCTGGTCAAGGTTGGTCGAAGATGCTGAAGGCTTAGCTTTTATCTATATCATATTATTTTCAGTATTTGATGTACTTATGTTGTCACGACCCGCCCTTCTCGACCCTCGAAAATCGACACAAAATACTCAACAGTATAATATGCCGACGATCGAACGCCGAAAAAGACAGATTGTAGGAAAAGAAAGAAGGTAGAAGAAGAAGAAACTAAACAACATCAGAACCTCACAGTCGCAGCGGATAAAATATAATATATAGAACAGATCTTTACACAAAATGAAAACTATATCTGTTTATATACAATACATCATCATCAGAGTATATCAATACAATCATCAATATCCAGTCAATCAATCAATACAACAATCACAGCAGCGGAATAATACAAGTACGAGAAATACGTCTCGAACTCCGGCTCCTCTCCTGAGCTCCATAGCAACCTATCCTGTAAAATACTCGGTCTGACCCGAGCATTATAATAAAATAACACCCGAGTCAGTCTGGAATACCAGCGCATCATAAATACACCCAATTGATTATTAAAGTTTCAAAAATCCTTTGAAAATCAAAAGCATCTCGTAAGACCACGCCACAAATAAACATGTCGGGTTTTTACCTTACGATAGCTAAAACACTTTTATATCAAATCCTTTGATATTATAATAGTGTCTAGATACAAATACTTATAAAATAGCCGAAATTGTTACATCTATTAAATTCCGGCATACTAGCCACAACGTGGGTAATACAAACAAAACTCGTACAGGGCACGTAGGGAGAATGGATTTCCAACGAATGACTAGGCACTGGGGTACCACCTATCACAGTACGTGGCCTAGATCACAGTACCGAGGAGTACGCCCGCTCCTCTGCAACACAAAGCCGGAATCATCCCTTACTGGATAATTCCAAGTAAAATCACCCCACGGTTGGGATCAGCAACCGCACCACTAAGCCGAAATAAAAGGGACATCTAGACAGGGATGACCTTACTCTCAAGTGGGGGCTACCCACGAAGCCTTGCTGCATAACCCCTGATTTTCAGTCATTCCCGGTTGATGAGGCTCGAGGCTAAACGATACCTTTACAGAACATTTCACTTTGAATGCCCATCGTCCACCTGACGATGTCACGAAAGCATTCGTCCATATAAGTCCGTCCCGGGTCCGAACGGAACCGAAGGCACTACTCCTACTACATCCGTTTTGGAAATATCCTCAGGATTAGTAGCGACTAGCCCTTGCACTTCACTGCTCCATCTTCGACTCCGAAATCGTTTTTGCGAAACGTACAAACCGGATCGAAGTGGTATTCGAGTCTCCAGACCTAGAATCCCGGTATACGGAAACTCGATCCCGGTCTCTTCGAAACGATCAGCGCATTTGGCCAATACTGATAGTCGGTGATTTAACTATCAATTCACATTCACAAGCATCCATAAGCATCCATCACACAATAAATAATTTCCATATTATTTATTTTCTTCTAATATCTTTCAAAGAGATATTTTCACATTTCAAAACTCGTTTGAAAACAATTTTCCAAACTCTTCCTTTACAAGGTAAATCTCTTTACCATTTATTCCCATCGGGAATAACCAAGTATAAAACAATTTGCATTTAAAACAGTTAAAATAATTTATACTAAAATATACTTTAAAATATGAAAATTACTTCTATCTATTTACTCAAAATATAAATTTCAAAACTGTTTTAAATACTATTATTTAATAAGATCTAAATTCGATTTTAATAAAGGTTTAGTTTACTAAATTTAAAAGTGGAGTTTAAAAGAATAACACTAGCCTTTACCAATAACTTAATCATATATCTTTAAAACAACTTGAAATTTCTTCTTCCGAAGTAATAATTTTCTTAAAAACCTCTTTAACACTTTAAAGCTTTAACTTTTAATTAAATAAAAACCTTTAAAACTTTAACTTGGTTTTCCCAGGGAAATACTATCCCGTTCAAACATTCCGAAGTATCCTTCATATAAATCCAAACGATTTATTTCAAATTCAATTTATGTTTACAACATAAATTCCCAAATCCCATATTTAACTATGACTTCATCCGAAGTTCATACCCAATTTTCCATATCCGGAATTTCACTTTTAAATATACCATTTAAATCATTTTTCTTAAATAAACAATATCGGAGAATTTCTTACTGAAAACCATATCTACCATTTACTTAAATAAATGCCCAATGAAATACGGCATTTCAAATTATTCTATTTCCTTTTGAAACTTGTTAATTTATAGTTGACAACTCCATTTAAACATATTTTTATTTTCCGGATAACATCAGTCATTATTAAAATAAACATCGTTAATTTAAACAATTTATAATTTCATAAATTTAATTTCCAGAAAACTATACTTTCCATTTACCCATTTCATAAACTTTCCATTATATTCGAAATCCCAATTTGACCCAATTTACATTTTTCTTTTCAAATCCGATTCAAATTTTATTCTTTGAAATTCTAAATTTAACAATTCATTTTATTTCGTAAAAACACAATTTATCCATTTATAATTAAATTCTGTGATTACAATTTATACCACAATGTCACAGAACAACTAAATTTCCAGATTTATCAATCACATCATATAAACAGGTATCACTATCAATTATAAAATAATTGCTACATTGTGAGGAATCCAGTTGGATCCCTCCAACCTGTTTCTCCCTGCATCCACAAATATTAGCACATCACAATATAAATATCAATCCAGACTGATAACAGCAGTTAAAGTCAACCAATCATTCAGATGTTCAAATATCAATTATTTATAATGTCTAGCATCCAGATGTGAGTGAGAAAACTCACTTTGAGTTTCCGGCGAGCGTTCGAAATTTAAATTAAACCGGACGACGTCCGATTTAACCCAAATTTCTACTTGCTAGGATTGGCTCCGGATCTACGCCACAGCGTAGTTCACTCTCCTGCGATTCCAATGCATCCAGTTTCGCTGAAATCCGATAAAGTATGTGGAAGATATTAAACTTTGAAGTTAAATTACCAAGTTTAAAACAATTTCTTTTTAATTTTAATTTAATTTACCACAAGCATATCGGGCCGTTCATCTAAAACGTGAAATCCAGGCCGGTCCAAGGTCTTCTTCCTCACTCAAAAATTGCCGTAGCCCAAACCCAACATCATCTCCTAGGGTTCGAATTCGCACCCGCCACAACGCCTGAGACGACGATCGGCGACCACCGTGTTGAAGAACTCCGCGACCTCCTCCTTCGGCCCTGACCTGGCCACACTCGGTCACCACAAGGCGATGCGAAATCCACTTAAACGTACCGTGAACGCGACCGCCTCCTGCTTCCCCCTCTCTACGAAACTCGATCTCGACCGTTAGATCTCAAGATCTCTTCGAGCTCGTCGACTTCCCAGTTGGGAGTTTTATCGATTGATTGACGGATTGATCACGATCTGGAGGAGAAGGGCATTGATTTTCGGCCATTGGAGACTATGAAGATGGCGGCCGGTGTATTAGCTAGGGTTTGAGATGATTAATGATTATATATTATAGTTTTAATATTATTTAATTGATAAAATATCTCAATTCGACAGTTTACGCAAACGAACTCCAAACTACACGTTCCGACAGGCTACCCTGGGGTTTTTCTGCGTTCCGGACACAATGGAACAGGTTTCGAAAGCCAATTTGATCGTATGCACGAGTTACAAAATTAAACGATCAATTTAAAATTAAATCAGTTAAATCGATTTCGATGCGTTTCGAGCTGCCACAGTCAAACGACAACTCCGATTGCCACGAAAATTGAAATCCGATAATAATTAACTATTATGGATCCAATGAAACTGGTTTCGTCGAATTCCGAGACTGTGCCCCGGAAGGCTATTTTAACTCGTCTATTAAATCGAGCGATTTTCTGAAATTGACGAAAACGTTTAAAATTTCACTTTTAAAATTTTATTAACTTAACAATAGATCATATAAAATTTATAATCACATTTAAAAATCATTCCGGCACAATCCGGACTCAAAATCTGATTATTTGCATTTTAATAATATTAAATTCATTTTTAAATTAATATAAAATCCCCAAATAAAAATTTATTCACTTTAAAATTCATCTAAAATTCTAACAATATTATTTATAACCAATCGAACCTAAAAATACATTTAAATATCATTTTATAGCTATTTACACCCAAATCCACCTTTTTATCCCAATCCCGAATATTTAATTATTATTTTCCATTATTCAAATTCAACCAGAATTGCTATAATTAAAATTTATAGCTTATTTCATTGATTGAATATGAATCTATTCATTTTAAAATCAATTAAGAATCCACATTAACATTTAAAACGAATTAAATGTTCAAATTCAATAGCTTAAAAATACGGGATGTTACATTCCTCCCCTCTTATAAAAATTTCGTCCCCGAAATTTGCTAAGGTAAAAATATACTTCAACTCAACTCACTTATCCCATTTGCTTAGTTAAAAGCTATATCCACTTCCCAAAAAGTTTCAACTCCATTCCAAAACCATTTGCTTTATTTACTCTAAAGCCTTTATCTTAACACTCGTTTTCAAAATAACTTTACTAGTTATTAAAATTTCCAAAACCCCAAAAATTTTCTAACTCCCAAAATTTTTGGAAAATTTTGGCGGAGTCTCCTTTGTACGGAGGAGCTTCTGCGATATCGCAGGATACACAAATATATATACATCGGCTCTCACGGCCGGAAACCAAAATATATCACAATATATATATCATTTCCCAATTATATTTGCGTAGGCGTACCTTATAGCAAATTTTAATAGCGAGCGGCTAATATAACGCATATACGCGCTCCAACTCTCTCGAACGCCTTCCGTACCTGTACTTACTCAACAACTCATCAGTTTTCAAAGATATGAGCATTTTAATAGCATTTCCAATGTAAATGCAAGCCAAACATATCCATTTCATAACCAAACCAAGCAAATTTCATCATTAACAATGTCAACCTTCTTTATAAACAATTTCACAAATTTCGACATCATTTCAATCCTCTTTACAAACCCAAACTTCATTTTTATTCCACTTGAATGATTTAAATTCAAGTTCACTACATACAATTCTTATTTATCTCAACCAATTCATTTCCACTTCAATATGATTACATATGCCTTTCTTACCTTTTAATTTTACTTACATTCCAAATTTGATTTACAATCAAATTTCATTTTAAACTTGAAACATTTGCATTTCAGTTATGATCCATTTCCATTCATATGCAAACATTACTTATTAAAAGGTCAATTCATTCCTATTTATTCAAAATCAATTTCATTTGCTATTCTTAACCAATTCACTTGCATTCATATACAAAACTCTTTGAAATGGGTTCCCATTCATATCAATTTATTCACAATTCAATTCCAATTGCTTTTAAACACTCAATTGCAAATACATGCAAATTTCCATGTCATTCAAGCAAAACAATTGCCACTTAAGCTTATAACCATTTAAAATTATTTCCAACTTGGATTCATATAAATTTTATTCCATTACAAGGTTCACAAACCAAATATTTTCTCTTTCCAATGTAATTGTTAAATTACATTTTCCTTACATCTTTATTTCATTATCCAATTCAGGTTTATATTAATATTTTTCCATCTTGGATTATATTCAACTCATACATTCTTAATTTACCACAATAATTAATGAATATCATTTCACTTCCAATTCATTTACAAAGTTTAAATGCTCTTCGTTTATTTATCCAATCCATTTTAGATTTATTTTATCAACAAAGAGACCATTTAAATTATTTCTCTCATTTGAATTTACTTACAATTCAAACCATCACTATTATAATCTAATCCCATTATACATTCTCACTTCCAACATTTATTGCCAAACTTAAATTCCATTCAACAACAGGATTTTTCCCTTGCTTTCTAAATTTTGACCAAACTATCAAAATTCTATTTATTGCAATACAAATTCCATTTAATTTAGCTTACACAAGATTTATTTCCAAACAATCATTTTGGATTTAATTGAGTAAGCATTTACTTCATTCAACATCACTTCAACTAAATTAAATTTCCATTAAACTAAATTCTTATCCCATTTTAATTCAAGGTTAACTAAATTATATTTAGCCAAATTAAATTCATCCACTTCCTTTACTACTTCAATAAGAATTGAATTACATTTAATATTGTTTATAATGCAACTGAATTTTGAATTTCACTTCAATTTATTCCTCCATAAATAAATTCAAAACTCGTTTACCATTTTAAGTTTATTCACATCTTTTATATCTCACTTTACCATATCTTACTTTACATCCATTTAGGATTAAGTTTGGATTTGCCTCACCATCCAGCTATTTCCATTAATGAACTTCAATTTCACTTCTATTTAAGGGTTTAGATTGCCCATTTAAGTCCATTTCCATTAAATCACAACTTCAAATTATAACACTTTATAACTTAAGAATATGAATTCACTTACACAATTATAAGCATTTACACTTCACCTTTATACTTATTCCAAGTGAATTCCAATTTACTTAGGTGTGATTCAATTTCAGGTTTTCAATTTAATTTAACTTATCTTAACTAAACCCAAATATATTCCATTCATTTCCATATATACTCAAATTAAGGTTTAATTCTAGGATACAATTTTTTTTTTTTTTTTTTTTTTTTACAAGTTCTACAATTCATTCCCCTTAAATTTTCTAACACTTTTATTTACCAACTTATATTACTCATTGAGTTATTTTCATCACATAATTATAATCCCAGAATTTAACCTTCATTTCCTTCTTATTTCTATCAACTTCATTCAGTAAATTCCATAGTTGATTCATTTTAACTTCCACAGTTCAAATAGGATTTCCAGAATTCAATTTACCCGGATTTATTTCAAAACCAATTTGAAATATAAATCAACACATTTCCATTTGATATCCAAATCAAATACCAAATTCCAAAACAATCTGCTTTTACCAAACAATTTTCCCCTTTAAAATTGTTAAAACAACTTGTATATAAACAAGTATAAACAAATATCTTAACCAATCACCACGGAAGCAATCCATCACTTTAGAAACTCGAAAATGAATTCTAATGATGTGGCCAGCATCATCAGGATTATTTTCCAGCGACTGAAATGAGTTCAATGCTTTCCACTTCCAAAATCCACCTCAAATCAATTTCCATTCGAAAATATTTCCCCAAAATATACTCCATTCTTACAAATGCTTTTGAAAACATTTCTAACATTTCCACAAAGTCAAACTCCCAAAACTTTGTTTAATTCCATTTGAAATCCCTTTCAAAATTTCCGGGGTCAAAATTCTAGTTTAAATCAAATTTTAATTTTTACTTTTCTTATTTAAAACATATTCAATCAATTCCGTTTGGTTATAAACCATTTTAATATTTTAAATTCTTATTTGCTTAGAAATCATTTCGAATTTTAGATCATATTTTAATTTCTTATTTGATTATAGAAGAAACAACCAAACAAGCATCCAATACATATAATAATTTAGAAAATTATTTCTTTTTATATCAAATACAATTTTGGGTAAAATTATTTCATTTACCCGCTTTAAAAACAATACTATGTCGGTTTATCTTGTTTAAGAGTTTAGAAACCCCTATCGATACGGTTGTACTTCCCGCACCGACCAGAATTCATAAACACTCAACCGATAAGTCAACACAGTACAAAAACAATTTTATATCCACTAACAAGTACGCTCTCATAGCTATTATTACACTCAACTCATTATAGAGTACTTCCGACTCTATTTAAAAATGAGTAATTTTCCCACCAAAGCCTAGGTTGTCGCCAACTTAAGCTCTGATACCAACTGTCACGACCCGCCCTTCTCGACCCTCGAAAATCGACACAAAATACTCAACAGTATAATATGCCGACGATCGAACGCCGAAAAAGACAGATTGTAGGAAAAGAAAGAAGGTAGAAGAAGAAGAAACTAAACAACATCAGAACCTCACAGTCGCAGCGGATAAAATATAATATATAGAACAGATCTTTACACAAAATGAAAACTATATCTGTTTATATACAATACATCATCATCAGAGTATATCAATACAATCATCAATATCCAGTCAATCAATCAATACAACAATCACAGCAGCGGAATAATACAAGTACGAGAAATACGTCTCGAACTCCGGCTCCTCTCCTGAGCTCCATAGCAACCTATCCTGTAAAATACTCGGTCTGACCCGAGCATTATAATAAAATAACACCCGAGTCAGTCTGGAATACCAGCGCATCATAAATACACCCAATTGATTATTAAAGTTTCAAAAATCCTTTGAAAATCAAAAGCATCTCGTAAGACCACGCCACAAATAAACATGTCGGGTTTTTACCTTACGATAGCTAAAACACTTTTATATCAAATCCTTTGATATTATAATAGTGTCTAGATACAAATACTTATAAAATAGCCGAAATTGTTACATCTATTAAATTCCGGCATACTAGCCACAACGTGGGTAATACAAACAAAACTCGTACAGGGCACGTAGGGAGAATGGATTTCCAACGAATGACTAGGCACTGGGGTACCACCTATCACAGTACGTGGCCTAGATCACAGTACCGAGGAGTACGCCCGCTCCTCTGCAACACAAAGCCGGAATCATCCCTTACTGGATAATTCCAAGTAAAATCACCCCACGGTTGGGATCAGCAACCGCACCACTAAGCCGAAATAAAAGGGACATCTAGACAGGGATGACCTTACTCTCAAGTGGGGGCTACCCACGAAGCCTTGCTGCATAACCCCTGATTTTCAGTCATTCCCGGTTGATGAGGCTCGAGGCTAAACGATACCTTTACAGAACATTTCACTTTGAATGCCCATCGTCCACCTGACGATGTCACGAAAGCATTCGTCCATATAAGTCCGTCCCGGGTCCGAACGGAACCGAAGGCACTACTCCTACTACATCCGTTTTGGAAATATCCTCAGGATTAGTAGCGACTAGCCCTTGCACTTCACTGCTCCATCTTCGACTCCGAAATCGTTTTTGCGAAACGTACAAACCGGATCGAAGTGGTATTCGAGTCTCCAGACCTAGAATCCCGGTATACGGAAACTCGATCCCGGTCTCTTCGAAACGATCAGCGCATTTGGCCAATACTGATAGTCGGTGATTTAACTATCAATTCACATTCACAAGCATCCATAAGCATCCATCACACAATAAATAATTTCCATATTATTTATTTTCTTCTAATATCTTTCAAAGAGATATTTTCACATTTCAAAACTCGTTTGAAAACAATTTTCCAAACTCTTCCTTTACAAGGTAAATCTCTTTACCATTTATTCCCATCGGGAATAACCAAGTATAAAACAATTTGCATTTAAAACAGTTAAAATAATTTATACTAAAATATACTTTAAAATATGAAAATTACTTCTATCTATTTACTCAAAATATAAATTTCAAAACTGTTTTAAATACTATTATTTAATAAGATCTAAATTCGATTTTAATAAAGGTTTAGTTTACTAAATTTAAAAGTGGAGTTTAAAAGAATAACACTAGCCTTTACCAATAACTTAATCATATATCTTTAAAACAACTTGAAATTTCTTCTTCCGAAGTAATAATTTTCTTAAAAACCTCTTTAACACTTTAAAGCTTTAACTTTTAATTAAATAAAAACCTTTAAAACTTTAACTTGGTTTTCCCAGGGAAATACTATCCCGTTCAAACATTCCGAAGTATCCTTCATATAAATCCAAACGATTTATTTCAAATTCAATTTATGTTTACAACATAAATTCCCAAATCCCATATTTAACTATGACTTCATCCGAAGTTCATACCCAATTTTCCATATCCGGAATTTCACTTTTAAATATACCATTTAAATCATTTTTCTTAAATAAACAATATCGGAGAATTTCTTACTGAAAACCATATCTACCATTTACTTAAATAAATGCCCAATGAAATACGGCATTTCAAATTATTCTATTTCCTTTTGAAACTTGTTAATTTATAGTTGACAACTCCATTTAAACATATTTTTATTTTCCGGATAACATCAGTCATTATTAAAATAAACATCGTTAATTTAAACAATTTATAATTTCATAAATTTAATTTCCAGAAAACTATACTTTCCATTTACCCATTTCATAAACTTTCCATTATATTCGAAATCCCAATTTGACCCAATTTACATTTTTCTTTTCAAATCCGATTCAAATTTTATTCTTTGAAATTCTAAATTTAACAATTCATTTTATTTCGTAAAAACACAATTTATCCATTTATAATTAAATTCTGTGATTACAATTTATACCACAATGTCACAGAACAACTAAATTTCCAGATTTATCAATCACATCATATAAACAGGTATCACTATCAATTATAAAATAATTGCTACATTGTGAGGAATCCAGTTGGATCCCTCCAACCTGTTTCTCCCTGCATCCACAAATATTAGCACATCACAATATAAATATCAATCCAGACTGATAACAGCAGTTAAAGTCAACCAATCATTCAGATGTTCAAATATCAATTATTTATAATGTCTAGCATCCAGATGTGAGTGAGAAAACTCACTTTGAGTTTCCGGCGAGCGTTCGAAATTTAAATTAAACCGGACGACGTCCGATTTAACCCAAATTTCTACTTGCTAGGATTGGCTCCGGATCTACGCCACAGCGTAGTTCACTCTCCTGCGATTCCAATGCATCCAGTTTCGCTGAAATCCGATAAAGTATGTGGAAGATATTAAACTTTGAAGTTAAATTACCAAGTTTAAAACAATTTCTTTTTAATTTTAATTTAATTTACCACAAGCATATCGGGCCGTTCATCTAAAACGTGAAATCCAGGCCGGTCCAAGGTCTTCTTCCTCACTCAAAAATTGCCGTAGCCCAAACCCAACATCATCTCCTAGGGTTCGAATTCGCACCCGCCACAACGCCTGAGACGACGATCGGCGACCACCGTGTTGAAGAACTCCGCGACCTCCTCCTTCGGCCCTGACCTGGCCACACTCGGTCACCACAAGGCGATGCGAAATCCACTTAAACGTACCGTGAACGCGACCGCCTCCTGCTTCCCCCTCTCTACGAAACTCGATCTCGACCGTTAGATCTCAAGATCTCTTCGAGCTCGTCGACTTCCCAGTTGGGAGTTTTATCGATTGATTGACGGATTGATCACGATCTGGAGGAGAAGGGCATTGATTTTCGGCCATTGGAGACTATGAAGATGGCGGCCGGTGTATTAGCTAGGGTTTGAGATGATTAATGATTATATATTATAGTTTTAATATTATTTAATTGATAAAATATCTCAATTCGACAGTTTACGCAAACGAACTCCAAACTACACGTTCCGACAGGCTACCCTGGGGTTTTTCTGCGTTCCGGACACAATGGAACAGGTTTCGAAAGCCAATTTGATCGTATGCACGAGTTACAAAATTAAACGATCAATTTAAAATTAAATCAGTTAAATCGATTTCGATGCGTTTCGAGCTGCCACAGTCAAACGACAACTCCGATTGCCACGAAAATTGAAATCCGATAATAATTAACTATTATGGATCCAATGAAACTGGTTTCGTCGAATTCCGAGACTGTGCCCCGGAAGGCTATTTTAACTCGTCTATTAAATCGAGCGATTTTCTGAAATTGACGAAAACGTTTAAAATTTCACTTTTAAAATTTTATTAACTTAACAATAGATCATATAAAATTTATAATCACATTTAAAAATCATTCCGGCACAATCCGGACTCAAAATCTGATTATTTGCATTTTAATAATATTAAATTCATTTTTAAATTAATATAAAATCCCCAAATAAAAATTTATTCACTTTAAAATTCATCTAAAATTCTAACAATATTATTTATAACCAATCGAACCTAAAAATACATTTAAATATCATTTTATAGCTATTTACACCCAAATCCACCTTTTTATCCCAATCCCGAATATTTAATTATTATTTTCCATTATTCAAATTCAACCAGAATTGCTATAATTAAAATTTATAGCTTATTTCATTGATTGAATATGAATCTATTCATTTTAAAATCAATTAAGAATCCACATTAACATTTAAAACGAATTAAATGTTCAAATTCAATAGCTTAAAAATACGGGATGTTACATATGTATTGGACATCTTGTATCACTTTTCAGTCGCTTTATGTTGAGACATTGTTGTATCCTCTGTAGTAGCTTCATGAACTACTATTATGACGATGTATTTTCCGCTACATTATTCTGTGACTGTTCTGAGTCTGTGATGTTGTATTGATTCTCATTTACATTTATGTACTTATAATCTCATAATGTTCTGTGTTTTGTATTATTTAAGTTGACAAGTGTGGATTATTGTCAATTTAAATGGTCCAAATATACGGGATGTTACAGCACAGCTCCTGTATCAGTCATTTCCAATTTGACACAAGTGTCAAGGCTATCCATTATCGTTCTCTTTCTTCAGTCATCACGTACATCATTCCAACCACTTCATTCTGGATCACACTCCGCGTATAGTTATTAAAGTGGTTTTCGGTTTAGACAGAGAGTATGTCCTAACCGATTCTGGTCTCTTTAATAACTTTCGTAATTATTACACCGATTGGTCGTTTATTTATTCCAAACGCAACTCAATTCCAATTAGAATTTGTAAATCAACATTTCATTTGTCTTCCTAAATCAATTCCATAATTTACGTTCAAACTTCCAAATTCATAAGTTCAAAATCTTATAATTCAATTTCAATTTTTATTTAAAACAATTCGAATATTGATTCAAGTTCGTATATAAGTTTCATTCCAAATCATTTAAATTAATTTAATTTAACATTCTAATCAATTTAACTTCATTTATCGATTTTATTTAGTATTCATTAAGTAAATTTGTCATTCAAAACAATTTCTATTTAATTTCCAATTCATTAAATCAATTACTTAAGTTTAACTCCATTATACCAACTTACAAATTTAATTAAATTAGATTCGTCAAATCAAATTCTTAAATTACAAGTCTTATATTTATTTCAACACATAATCACATTTTACTTCTTGTTAAGAAAATCAATTTCACTTATTTATTTACTTATTTTAAACAAATTTCCAAAACTTAATTATTACATAACTTAATCTCACTTATTCAAGAAGTTCAATTTTTACTTATTACGAAGTTCAATTTTTACTTATCCAGAATTCCATTTAATTATTAAATAATTCAATCTTATTCAATTATTAATAATTTCAAAACTTAATTATTAACAAATTTCAAAACTCAATTATTAATTTAAATTTAAGACAACGTTCTTTCATCAACTTCTATGTTAATATCTTGTTTTAGATTATTAAATATTAACATTTTCCTTTCATTAAAAATAAATTTCCAATTTTTATTCCAAAACCTTATTATTATTCAAATAAAATCTTTATTTTATTTTAAATCAAACTATTGACCAATCGGGCTTTATTTAATTTTCTATCCAAGTCAAAGTTTATTTGGGTATTTATCATTTCAACCCGATTCCATTTCAATTCAAAAATCAAAGCATAGCAAAGGAAACTTGCAGTGTGATAACTGGGATGGTGTCAAAGTAAATAAACAAGCAATAACAACAAACAATAACAATCCAGCAATTTATTTAAATAATCCCGAAATAATCGTATTAATTTACATTTGTTATTTATGCAAATTAATATCATTATTCCTAGAATCTACACTATCATTTTATGTAGATTAAAGATTATTACATTACAGTTTTCACTTGAAGCCTATTGTTCAGATTATACTACATCGATTTAAACAATATACATTTAAATGGTTAAAGGTGTAATTTACCATATTTCTACATGTCAATTTATTTAACATTTACAGAGGTCATATTATGCAAATGTCATCAAATCAAATTTATCACATATATCAAATCTAACTATCCTACGTCAATTTCAATTTCAAATTATTTATCACTTACAACATTTACAATTTAACGTCCAATGTCATCATCAAACAATCAATCATTTAACAACCAAACTGGATTATCATCGTATAAATAACAGATAATGGTGTCAGATGTCCCAAGTGAACTGATGCAGGTAATAACATATATACCGTGTAAATAACTAACAACAACATATTTCAATTGTCGTTTCAATTGAAATCAAATTTAATAAATAAAAGAACATTAATCGTGAGTGATTGCTCACCTTTAGAGGCTAGTGATATTCGACAAACGAGTTACAAATCCCAAATCAAAGCTAGGTGGACAAAATTCGATGAAGAACAGACAGGACGGAGAAAGCTGATGAATTGGAATTAACGAAGCCAAATTTGAACGGCATTTATGAAGATAAATGGTATGAATGAACTTATACGTAAAACTTTTATATAAAATCATATTTTTATATAAAATTAAATATATGTAAGTTATTTAACAAATGCGTATGCTGGTTGTTTGTATGCAAAAATCAAAACATATATACGCATGTATTGAGATCAATTATATAAAGTATGATATGTCAAAGCTATATTAAGTATACATTTTTAAGAAGCATATTAAAACTATACTAAATAACTTTTATATAAACTATACATAAACTGCACACTTGGAACTATATTCATAAATGAACAAACTTAATACATGTATGCCTACAACAGATCATATAAGCCAATTAAAACTTATATATACAACCAGATGGTCTTATATACAACAGCTAATAAACAATTTAATTATATATAAAAATATTTTTGTTTTTAAAGTATGAAGGCAGTAGTTCTCAAAACAAAATATATGTGTACTTACACAGGTGGGGAAACAACTTATACATCAGACGTATACCTTTCATAAACTATCTTAAACTTTATGACATACTAAAATTTACCACTGAACAAATCAAACAGCTAATAATGTGTATTGACAATTTTCTAAAAACTAATATAAATAAGCTATCAAATATATGCACCTTTATATGATCACACTGTAGACAAACAAAATATAGCTATTGTATATAGAGCTGCAACTAGTATATATAACATAGACTTATAAAAGATAAAGTAAAACACATATATTTGTTTCAAGTTCTGTGAATATATAAGCGGAAGTATAAACAATATAAGAGTAAAAGAAGAGCAGAGGTTGCCTATATAAACGCATAGTACAGACTAACGCAAGCTACAAAGAAAAAGAAGAGGAGGCCACTTATGTTGGCTCTTGGCTTCGGAGTGGCTGCAAGGCGGCTCGGAAGGAGGAGGGCAGATGAAGGCGGTTCGGGTGGTGAAGGCCACGACCATGATGACGGAGCGGAGTAAGTGGAAAGGGCCTAGACGGCGAGGCTGTGCATGGAGAAGGGAGGCATGGACAGAGCTATGAGTGAAGAAAGTATAGCAGAGGAGAAGGATAGAAGAGGGCGGAGGTCGATGGAGGGTGGTGGCGAAGCTCGAATCCAAGGCGAAGGTGATGGGCACGATTGAAGCTTTGGCCTGACCAAGGTGGTTTGCTGAGGGTTTCGGCTGCACTTGGCTGGTGGGAGGCGCTCGACTACAGGGTCGGTGATCAGATCTAGGTCGGTGGTTGCAGTTTGTCGGGGTGGCGATTTGTCGATGAGGCTGACTGGAAAGAGGAGCTCCGGTTATAGGCAATGATGTGCGTACATGAAGGAGGGGAATTTGTGGCTTGCGTAGTGGAGTGGAGTTGCATGCATATGGATGAGAAGGGAGGTGCGAGCTTGTTCATCAGCTTCTTTTGTTTTTATATATAATTTTTTTTATTGACAGTAGAGACGAAAGAAGAATAAAGAAGAAGAAGAGTGGAGGGTGAGTTCGTACCTGAATGGTTGTGAATAAAATGAATTGAACAGGTTTGATTATATTTTTATTTAAATCTACGACAATCAATTTCTCTCCCAATTCCCAAACGCCATACATATTTCTAAGTCAACACCCATCTTCCAACTACCTAATTAATGCATGACAGCTGAATAAATTTTCAAATTTTGAAAGGGTACAAGTTGTTTTTAGTTTGGGCTGAATACGGTTTTAACCGGTCCATCCGAAACGATTAAATTACACAATGGATTACGTCGGACTCCGATTCGTGCAAAAGAATATACCGTTTTGATCAGTGCGACGAGACGCTTCCAATGGTACATAGATATTAGCGGTACGATTGAATTATAAAATTTTGAATTTTCTACTAACGGAAAATGCAGCAAAAACGCAGAAAAATAAGATCGACGGAGCTAAAGAATTTCGAATTCGGAAAACGAAAAATGACGTCTTGCTCAGAAGATGATTTAGAATTTTTCTATGTAAAAATATTCAGGTTTCGAAAACATTTTATTTTCATCAATTCCTAACTGATTGAAGTAAAATTACATACGAAAATAAACTTTCATATTTTTGGATAAAAATTTACCAGTTGCTATGTTTAACTAGACGCATGTCAAATATTAAATTTTTTTTCAATATTTTATTTTTAAAATTCCACAAATTTTCAATTAATAACTTTATTAAAACCAGTTAAATCTTCGGGTCGTTACACTCTCCCCCACTCAAAACATTTCGTTCCCGAAAAGGAAGGAGGTAGGAGAATAGAACAACTAGAAAGGAAATAGACTTGAATTACAAAATGAAACAGTTAATTTAAACCATATAAATTTCAATTTAAATTAATTTATATTCGACAATTTACTTTAAACTCAAGGAATTTCATTAACTTGGTTTATTTTATATTTATCATTGTTTGTTACAAAATTTATTTCAAACAACAATTTATTTTTTTAATCCATCTATTATTCAACTAACCTAGTATTCTATTAACCATTTTATAATAACTTTAAGTGTATAACATTTTTATACGCACTCAAATTTTATTTCTAAAGACAATTTATATTGTATACTATCCAATTACATAGTTAACTTTTTGAGCAATTTAGGTAAGTTAAATTGAATGCAATTGAGTATTATACAAGTAAATTTCTAATTCAATTCTCCCAAGTTTAAATATTAATTCAAAATTTTGGTTTCGTTTATAATTGAAATCATCTTTTACCCATATTTTAAGAATTAAATTTCCGATTAACTTCAAAAATTTAGAGATAATTATATACTATATATATCAAATAAAATTAAATTTAAAATAATATACCTATATATATAAATCAAATCATACTTAAGAAATTTAAATCGATTTAATTTCCAAAACAAAACTGTAGCAAAGCTACGAATTGGTCTCTTCACTTCAAAACTCGAAAATGAATGTCGATGATGCGGCCGTCATCACCGAAATTTATTTTCCAGCGACAAAAGATAAGAGCTCTAATTTAATCATTTAAAATTCTTTGAAAACCGTAAGTCGTAAGTTGTGTGCTTCGATTTTCTTAACTCGCTCTTTGATTAGTCTGTTAGGTCATGAGCGACTTAAGATAGGTCGTAGGTCGTGTGTGTCGATTCGCATTACACTGCCCCGAGGTATAAATAGCTTAGGTCGTTCCTCCTTCACTTCACCCGTTCTATAATTTCATTCAGCCATTAACAAGTACTCAAGGTCTCGAAGATGAATTCGATTACTCGATCATCAGTTATCCTTAACATTACATTGCGTAAGTGATCCTGTTTTCTATTCAATCCTCGATTATCACTGAATCATGAATCCCACTCTTCATCTCCGATCCACTTCTTTATGCCACGCTTCATCACGATTCTCATTTCAATCGATTGCTGATGGATTCGAGGTGGTTTGTTCTGGCTTTAGATAGTTTGTGAGAACAAGGTAATGGGTTATGGCGCTTTTAGGCTAATTGATTCATGACTTTAGAGGAGATGAGGGAATTGCTAACGGGTTATTGGGTTTATGGATCTCGAGTTGGCGAGTTGACGAGTTACTGAATTTCTCAGTGGAGAGGAAGGAGATTGGTAAAGGGAAGTGAGGCTTTGGTTTGAGCAGGAGATAGCTCGAGATTCCATCGGAGACAACCTAAAACATTCACGATCTAACAACTTGTCTGATTCAGGAACTCTTGCGACTTAACTGATCGAACGACCCAACTTTTTCTGCGACCTAACTCTCCTGCTACCTAATTAGCTTGCGGCATAGGCCTTTGCTCGTGGCCGAGCTAGGACTTGGAGAAATTCGTGTCGTTCTGACTTGAGACCTTCATATGCATTACGACTTAGGGCCAACGACTTAACTTAACTCGTGACATATCCCTTAAGTCGTGGACGAGCTAATACTTGGTTAAAAAATCCTCCTGCCTTGAAGCATAATTTCGACCTGAATTCTCAACTTGAATTGCCGGAATAAACTACCTAAACTTTGAACTGTCTGGACTTTAAACTTGTTTGAACTTCTCTACAGATTATCTCTAATGCTAACAACCTGTTAAACACAATATTTGCTGAAAACTGGGACGAATATACAGCCATTGACTGCCCATATCAAATGACAGATTAGTTAATAAAGAAAAATCAACCCAAATGTACTGTGTGAATGAAATGCTGTAAACCAATCAATTCAAGTGAAGTATTAAAGCAAAACTAAAATAGTTAACTAAAGCTGATTTGTTTGTATTAACACTTCACTTGAGTTTTAAACTAACAAATCCTGAAATCTCGTAATCGACCAATTGTCAACTAGTTTAATTCCAGTTATGTTTGTTTGTTATTTTTATTAGTTCTGCACAACACTTCACACTTTTTAGGAAACGTGCACCTTCACATTTGAACATCCGGTTGCTTATGTAGAATGGCTTCTCAACAAGAAGAAGTAACAGTTCAAGCTGGAGAGGCTATTCCTATTCTTGCTCCATTAGCTAATCCTCCAGAAAGAACCTCGACCACACTGTCATATAAAGTTTTCCGCCAATTGTGCACTCAGTTCGGGATTGCTGAAGCAGATGCCATACTTCCTGAGAAAAACGACACTGCTGACATACCACCTCATGGTTTTGTCGCCGTTAATCGCCAAATGTGCATGAACGGAGCCATTCCTCCTTTTAACGACTTCCTTCAGCAGCTTCTTCTTCGATTGTCTATTTCTCCCTTTCAATTACATCCCAATGGCTACGCCATCCTGATGGGACTATGTGTGCTATTTAGGAGGACACTGGATCGTCTTCCGAGTTTTGACGAAGTTTGTTATCTGTGCTCGTTTGCCAAAAATAAAGACCATCCTTCCATCACACTTGTGAGAAGTGCTAGGAACCGCAAACTGATCATTGGTCTTTCTGACAGTGTTCATGGGTTTTTGAGCCAGTTTTTCTACGTTCGTTGTCCTTCGGGATTTTATGCTATCTGGAGAGTAGGAAGTATGATCATTTATCTTTTTCCTTTCCTTATGTTTTCTGAACTTTTTGAAGCCCAAGTTGTCAAGTGTTAACTTCACTCTTTACTTTTTTCAGCGCTTCCTCCTCCTTCTAGGGATCCTGGTCACAAACCAACCTTTGAGAGGCTTATGGTCATGCCAGTTGAGGAGAGGAGTATTCAATTTCTATTGAAAGATGAGTTCTTTCATCAATTCGGACTCTTACACTCTTCCCGTTCTATTCAGCCTCTTGAAGTTCCTGATTCTCCAGCAAAGACATCAGATGCCCCAGCACCTGCTGAAGAACTTACACCGAAAGAACCTACCACTGAGACTTCACCGGTGAAGTGTTCTACTTCTATTGATATTGCGGGGTCGTCCGGCAAATTAGCACTTGCCCTGGTTATTGAGGAAGAAGAAACTCCTCGTCATTCTGAAAAGACGGCTGACGTAGAAGTTGAAAAAGAAAGTTCTGCCGGGCATAACGGCGATGACACTTTTGATGGGTTGAGCGATCTGATGGTAACTTCACACGAGTTATTCAAAGATGACGCTTCAAAAGTTACTTCTTCTGCTGCCGAAGCAACTTCCTCTCTTCAACAAATTACAACGCCTACTACACAAGTTGTCACCATCCCCGCACCATAGAGTGGTTTGTAGTCTGACGCGTGTAGTTTGCACGCCGCACACACTTAGGATGCTTAGCACTTTTATTCACCTAACTCTTCTACTCTGAAGATTTTTAAGACTTGTCTTTTCTTCAATTTCAGGTTCTTCGATGGGGCGAAGTGGTTCACATTATGATAACTTCCGGCGCTATGGAGGGCGCGACTCTTATGACTATGGACGCTATCTCCCCGCTCGTAGGGAAACTGATGAGGAGCGAGCGGTTAGAAAAGCTCGAGAGAGACAAACTTATGAAGAGTAGCAAAGAAGAAGGGAAGAGCATCATGACTCCTCTCAAAGAGATGATGCTTCCCATAAGAGAAAGTTGCATGACGACAGAGGAAAGTGCCATATTTCTGAAGATCCCAGTAAACGGACTAGGCTTAGCGAAAAGGACACGTCTGCGATTTCTGAAAAGGCCACTGCTCCTACTTCTCTTGATATCCCATCCGGTTCTCCTGCTCTAAAGAAATCTGACATCCAGGCGATTATCAGCGGGCCTCAATATCAAGCCAAGGACGCCCCTCCAACACTTCAAAGCCGATTTCCGAATTGGTGTTTAAAAGGGGTACGTTTCGACTTGGATTTGGTACCGATCGATAAGCAAGCCATGCTTAGGAATCTTGATGCCGTTAAGCTTGATATTGAGAGGATGTCCGAATGGCGGAAACTTGTTGATGAACTCCAAAGAGTCAATCATATGAATCTTGAAGCCATGCTGACTATGGAGAACGACAAGACGGAGTGGGATAAAATCTGCAAGCAGCACGATGCAGAGATGGCGAGCATTGCAGATGACAATGCAAGACTCGAATCTGAAGTTAAGAGACTCAAAGAAGATCTCACCATTTCTTCTGCTTCGTACTCCCAAAAAGAGGAAGTTTTTCAGAAACAAGTGCGGGATGCGCATGCTGCTCAAAGAGATGCTGAGCTGAAACTTGAAGCCAATCAGCATGTTACTGAAAGATACCGCAATGACACCGTCCAGCTGCGGGAAAAAATCAGCTCTCAAGACTTGGAAATTATAAGGCTGCAAGCTTAGTTACTGAAGACTGAAAAAGAGCGTGATGAAGCCGTCGCTGGAAAGGAAGCAGCTGAGCACTCGCACGAAGCGACAAAGGCCAATGTCAGCTCAATCTTATTTGATTTTTATATCCACAGTGTTCTGGGGTGCAGAAGCCTCTCATTCTTGGGCCCGAAGTATGAGATCACCTTGGCTGATGTATGGGAGGCCGTGATTGATATGCTCGGTGGCGCCGGCTATGATGAGACAGAGCTTCAGGCACACTATTTTGATGATGAGAGTTGTGCCGCTCTTACCAGAGGAAAAGAGCAACTTGCTGAAGCTAGAGCTGAAACAGTGGCAGTGGAGCATTTGGAAAAGAAAATATCTCTAACTGCCCCTGTCCATACTTCGATTTCGGCCGATGTTGATATCGTCGGCTCCAGCTCTTACTCTCCTCTTCCTGCAAAAACTGAGGCTAAGCCCGTCATTACCGAATCTCCCCTTACTCAAATCGAGGAGAAGAGCCAAGAAGACATTGAAGCTGAAAAATTTGAAATTGAACTGATAAAACCGACTTCTCCAAGTAACTTCGATTCAGATCTGGCTCAAGTGGATTATTCATTCGATTCAATTGAACTTGATGAATTTCTCGCTTATTACTTAAGTCATGATGATCCAATATCTTCTCTTTTTTCGGAGAGTACTGATTTTAACTTCTTTTCTTCTGTAGCGGAAGCACCGAGCGCTGCGCACTCTTCTCCTCCTCCAGCTGTTCCTTCTCCATCCCTTCAAGTCACTCCTGCTTCTTAGCCAGGGTCGCAGGAAGAACAAATAGAAGCCCTTCGAGGCTTGGAGGATCTTCCTGCTTCGCAAGAACAAAAGGCGGAAGATCTTGAGGACAGTGAGAAGACCCCGGAGCAGTCTCTTGATGATAACACAAAACTTTCTGCACTGCTTACTCCGGGAAGTGAGTCTTCTTCGAAGAGGAAAGGGAAGCACGCTATGAGGAAGAAGAAGAAAAGCACTTCAGCTGGAGAAGACAAAGTAGAAGAAGATCCGACTACTCCTCCTTCTCCTCCGCCCCCGACCCGTCCACACCGGCTTCCAAAACTAGTTATCAAGCCGGGGAAGAGCTCTAAGGGTGGCGGGAAGAAGGAATGATAAGCTGGAGTTTATGCTTCTTGTTCTGCTTTTTGCTTTTTGCATGTATTGATCGGAGATTGTGCGGGCACCGGTCCCCGCTTTTTTTGAGATCCGCATATGTAAAGAACTTTCATAGTATTGAATAAAATAATTCTTTTACTCGTACAAATTCTTGTGTATGTAAGAATGCATTTATTTCTCATTTTAGTGTAGAATAAACGATTCTTTTTACTTGTACAAACTTTTTGTCTGTGTTTGAGAATGCATTTATTCTACATCTTTTTTGCGTGATATTGTAATGAGCTTATGGTATGTTGCTTGAATACTACTTTTATTGATGTAGCTATATTATATGGTGTTGCCCCCATACCACAAGTGCATTGTAATATCTTTTGCTTTGACGAGACTTGTACTCTTATTTTGGAGAACAACTATTCCATTTTTGAGGAAAAATTATTCTACTTTAATGGAGCGTGTCTCGTTTTTGGAGAAGTTTGTACACTTTAACCTTTGGAGATGGTCACTTCATATTTTTGAGAAGTGAATTCTCCTACGGGGTAAAGCGGGCCTCTAAAAGGGCTTTATGTAGCACTTCAATTTTTTAGGAACAACTTTTTCAAGATGAACGAGTTAATCTTCCTTTAAGAGTTGAAGTGTGCCTTCAAAGAGGGTTTTTTTTACTTGTTGTGCCTCATTAGAGGGCTTTTTGTTTCACTTGCTTGAAATTACTTCCTCACAATTGAATGGACCCACGGGGCGGACACAAACTGTCTGATCGGATGTTTGTTTATACGAACGATCACGACCATTAGTAAGAGTCTTGTTCCTTCTGCTTGGGAAGGTGCCCCTCTGCTGGTTTCGTTATCTTCGCTGTTTGAGAAGAGCATTTCATTTTTGGGACGTGCCTCCGAAGAGGTTTGTACCTCCGGAGAGGTCTTGTGCCTCCGGAGAGGTCTTGTGCCTCCGGAGAGGTCTTGTGTGCCTTGGGAAAGGTCTTCTGCCTCCTGAGAGGGCTGTATGTGCCTTTGGGGAAGGCTTGTGCCTCGTAAGAGGGCTTGTGGTGCCTCGGGAGAGGTCTTCTGCCTCCGAAGAGGGCAGCGTGCCTCCGAAAAGGTCTTGTGCCTCCGGAGAGGTCTTTATTTGATTGGCTGAAAGTTACTTTCTCACAGTTAAATGGTTCCATGGGGCGGACGCAAGTCACTTAATAGGATGTTCGTTCGCACAAACGATCGCAACTAGTTAACAAAGGCCATGTGCCTTGGTGGTTCCACCAACCTTTTTGTTGAGAAAAGCACTTCCATTTTTTGGCGTGCCTCCGAAGAGGGCTTGTGCCTCCGTAGAGGTCTTTATCCTCCGAAGAGTTGCGCCTCCGAAGAGGTCTTGTGCCTTCGAAGAGGGCTTTTGTTGATTGGCTTGCCCATATTTCTTCGTTGTTTGCTCATTAGTGATCCCCTGTTATTGTTTCCGAGCCCGCGTTCCTTTCTTTTGCAAGTAGTTTGCTCCATCCGAAGTAGTGTACTTGACGCAGCGGATAATTCAAAACGATCTTCAATCGACGTAAATAGCAATCTGTGGATTGATGGATACTGAAATGCCCGAATTCGTTGATCCGAAGATGCCGAACTCTAGCTATCTCTGACTCGTTGATCCGAAGATACCGGGAAAGAGATCTACGATTCTTCGACGTTGATCTTGCGCACAAGATACCGTGAATCGGCTTCAACAAACGATGATCCGAGCGCACTCGAATGACGTAAGTGGAGATAGGAGATACACTCGACTACCAATTGAAATTGAAAGCAACAAGCTAACAAAAGAGAATTTTATTCAATATTCAACAACCCGTTACAAATGAAACAACTCGCCTATTTATAGGCTACAACACGCAATAGCAGAAAAAAAATACAACTCCTAAGTCGGCAACCGACTTAACAACATCTGACGACCTAGAGAAACAGAAGTCTTCCGACTTAAAGAAATTCACGCGACTTAAAGAAACACTCTCGACTTATCATCTTTGATTCGCGACTTATCAGAATCTCCTCACGAGTTATCATCTTCGCTTCCGACTTATCAAGTCTCGCGAGTTAAGGTAGTTTGTTCGCGACCTTCAGTCATGCGGTGATTTATCTGGCAACGATTCAGGGTTAGGTCGAAGATAGTTTTCGGTTGGTGGTTGGGGATTGGGAGCAATCGGAGTTAAGTCGTGGAATTGGCGATGAGTCGTAGGTCGTAATGGAGATTGGAGATAGGTCGGAACATGACTGCGAGCTACCGTTAGGTCGGCGATTGACTGCGAGCTATCGTTAGGTCGGCGATTGTTGGGTGGTGCCAGTGACAAGAATTTAGGTCGTAAATCGTCACCGACATAGGGCGTAGGTCGTAAGTCGTCACTGACATAGAGATTAGGTCGGAATTTGTGGTTTAGGTCGTAGGTCGGCATGGAGGTTGGAGATAGGTCGTAGGTCGGCATTGAGGTGGGAGTTAGGTCGTAGGTCGGCATGAAGGTGGGAGTTAGGTCGGAGCCTCTGGTCGTCGAACCTAGGTATGCTGCTTCATCATCCTCCCCTTGTTGACAAAAATTCGACCTCGAATTTGTACTTCTCTCTTTTTCAACAAGCTCATCTCCATGGTACGGAATCAAATGTTTAACGTTGAAAACGTCAGCAGTGTGAATGTGATCTGGCAACTTTAACTGATAAGCATTGTCATTGATTTTCTTCAAGATTTCTACTGGTCCAATCTTGCGAGCTTTCAACTTGTTGTAAGTCCCAACTGGAAAACGATCTTTCGTCAATACCGCGTAAACAACATCACCCTCTTTGAAGACTACACTCCTTCGTTTCTTATCCGCCATTTGTTTGTACTTCTCATTTGTCTTTTCCAATCGTTCCTGAACGATTCTATGGCACTCCGTCAACCCTTCAACAAAATCAGCAGCTTTCTTAACTGTCTTCTTTGATTGTGGTATTACCGTTAAATCCAAAGGTCCCTTCGGTAAGCTCGAATAAACAATCTGGAATGGATTGAACCCCGTACTTCGATTCACAGCATGATTATGGGCAAATTCTGCCTGACATAACTTCACATCCCAACTCTTTAAGTTATCTTGAACAAGACACCTCAACAAGTTTCCCAACGATCGATTAACCACCTCCGTTTGTCCATCAGTTTGCGGATGATAAGCACTACTAAACTTCAGCTTTGTTCCCACCATTTTCCACAAACTCAACCAAAAATGACTCAGAAATCGAGTATCTCTATCTGACACAATAGATTCTGGCAATCCATGAAGTCGATAGATCTCCTTGAAAAATAACTGAGCAACATGAACAGCATCTGCCATTTTCTTACAAGCAATAAAGTGTGCCATCTTCGAAAATCTGTCAACCACCACATAAATGGAATCATTACCACGCTGCGTTCTCGGCAATCCCAACACAAAGTCCATGCTGATATCAACCCATGGTTTGGTAGGCACCGGTAACGGCATATATAGCCCCGCATTCGTCGCTGTTCCCTTTGAAACCTGACAAATATGACACCTTTCCACAAACCTTTCCACCTCTTTCCTCATTGATGGCCAAAAGTAGGACTGTGAAATCAACTGCAAGGTACGGTCTCTCCCAACATGTCCCTCTTCGTGTAACTCCTTGATAATCTTCATTCTCAGACTACCCTCCGGGATGCACAATCGACTTCCTTTAAAAAGAAAACCAACTACCATCAAAAACTCATCCGTCTTTCCCTCCTTAACTTTATCAACAAACTTCATGAAGTAAGGATCTTCAACAAATAATTCCGGCAACATTTCAAACCCCGCCACTTCAACTTTCAGCGTAGTCAACAAATGACTCCTCCTACTCAAAGCATCAGCCACACGATTTGTCACCCCTGACTTGTGTTTAACAACAAAAGTAAACTGTTGCAGATATGCAATCCACGATGCATGTCTCGCTGAAATCTTGTCTTGCCCTTGCAAATGCTTCAATGCTTCATGATCAGTGTAAAGAACAAACTCCTTCTGAAATAGATAGTGTCTCCTGTGTTTAATAGATTGCACAACAGCATAAAACTCCACATCATATGTACTGTATCGCATCTTCGCTCCGGACAACTTCTCACTGAAATAGGCAATAGGACGCCCCTTCTGACTCAACACCCCTCCAATCCCAACCTTGGATGCATCAGTATGTAGTTCAAACACCAACTGAAAATCAGGTAGCACTAGAATTGGTGCAGAGGTCAAAAGATCTTTGATTCGTTCAAAAGCAACCTCGGCTTCCTCCGTCCAGGCAAACTGTTTACCTTTCATGCAATCTGTAACAGGCGCCATCACACTACTAAAGTGTGGAATAAACCTTCGATAAAATGAAGGCAACCCGTGAAAACTACGAACTTCCGTTATCGTCTTGGGCTGCGGCCAGTTTCTGATCGCCTCAACTTTACTTTGGTCAACCTGTATTCCTTTCTCTGAAACAACATACCCCAGAAATAAAACACTATGCGTCATGAACACGCATTTCTTCGTTGCCGCATAGAATTGTTCTTGTCGCAATACCATCAGCACTTCTCTAAGATGATTCAAATGTTCCTCTGGACTCCCACTGTAAATAAGAATATCATCGAAATACACCACCACGAATTTCCCAATGAACGGTCGAAAAATCTGATTCATCACCCTCATGAACGTACTTGGTGCATTGGATAAACCAAATGGCATAACCAACCATTCGTATAGACCCTCCCTGGTTTTAAAAGCAGTCTTCCACTCATCTCCTGGTCTGATACGAATTTGATGATATCCGCTCTTCAAATCAATCTTAGAAAAGATAGTAGCTCCGCTTATCTGATCCAACAAGTCATCCAACCTCGGCATTGGAAATCTATATCTCACGGTAATCTTATTCAATGCTCGACTGTCAGTGCACATTCTCCATGTCCCATCCTTCTTGGGTACCAATATAGCTGGTACAGCACAAGGACTCAGACTCTCCTGCACACGCCCCTGTTCAAGCAATTCCTCTACCTGCCTCCGCAATTCTTCATGTTCCTTCGGACTCATTCGATAATGTGGTCTGTGTGGCAATACAGCACCGGGAACAAGATCTATCTGATGTTGTATATCCCTCAACGGTGGCAACTCCGTTGGTAACTCCTCTGGAAATACATCGTCAAATTCTTTCAGAACTGGTTTAACTTCTTCTGGAATTTCAACCTCTTCACTGCTTTCTCGTCCAATCAACAAGAATACTTCCGGCTCTTCTTCAACTTCTTTAACAAACTCCTTCAAAGTCAATAGAGTTTTCAGCTCTTCGATTTCCTCCACTTTGTTTTCTTCCTGTTGGCGTTTCTTCGGAACCAGAGTAATCTTTGTACCTTCGAACATGAAACTGTAACTGTTGGTCCGTCCATCATGTTGTACTGCTCTATCAAACTGCCATGGCCTCCCCAGCAACAAATGACAAACGTCCATATCTACGACGTCACACCAGATTTCATCTTTGTATTTCTGCCCAATTGAAAACATCACACAAGCTCTACGTCCAACTTTCACTTCACCACCTTTCCTCAACCAAGCTAACTTGTACGGTTTAGGATGTTTCTCAGTTTTCAACTCCAACTTTTTCACTGCTTCTGTAGAGATAATATTATCGCAACTCCCAGCATCAATAATAAATTTACAAACTCTTCCCAGAATAGTGCATGTAGATTGAAAGATATTGTTCCTCAACCAACTACTTTCCTCCTCTTGCTTCGGTGTTAAACAACTTCTCCTCATCATCAATGCATACCCGTCATCTACCGACAGTAAGTCTTCCTCCTCAACTGGTAAAGAATTAGAGCATTCAGCTTCTTCATCCTCATCCTCAACCTCAGCAATCATTGCTCTCTTCTTTGGCTTTGGACACTCATTGCTTTTATGACCCAACTCCTGACAGTTGTAACATTTGAAACCGTTGTTAACCCTTGCCTTCTCAACCTCCTTCACCACTGGTTTACTGATAGGTTTAGACACATTAGAACTTCCACTAACACCCTTCACTTGATTATTGGAATTCGTAAACACACCACCTCCTCGTCGTCCCTGCTTCTCCCAAGCCAACGCTTTCTGATGTGCTTCCGCCACAGATCTTGGGTCGAACATATTAACCATATCCTGAATCTGCATTCTCAATCCCCCAATGAATCTAGATGTCAGCTGCTCTTCCGTTTCCATAATATCATTCCTTGCAATAAGCTGATAAAACTCATCTGCGTAATCATTAACAGTCTTTGTGCCCTGCCTCAAGTTCTGCAAACGTTGATACATCAGAGATTGATAATTGTAAGGTAAGAACGTTGCTTTCATCAATTTCTTCATCTTCTCCCAAGATTCAACTTTTGACTTCCCCATTCGTTCATGTGTAAGTTTGGTTTGCTGCCACCATGCCAAAGCTCTACCCCTCAACCTTGTAGCAACCAACTTCACTCTACGACGTTCTGGAACTTCTTTGAAACCAAAAATTTCTTCAACATTAGCCATCCAATCCAAAAACTCTTCGGCTTGCATACCACCTTTGAATTCAGGAATTTCAGTTTTCATTCCCGATTCCCACTTGTGATCGTACTCCGATTGATTCCTTCCTCGTCCACGTCCTCGTCCATGAACACTACCACCATCATACTCTTCTTCACCATCCGATGTATATCGATGTCGATCCTGACCACCAACATCTCTACCACCACCATTTCTTCCACCAACATTCCTACGATCCACATTCCTCCGATCTCGATCAGTCACATTTCTATCTCGACCTCGATCATCAACATTTCTATCACAATCTCGATCCACGCTTCTATGATCACTATCAACACTTCTCTCTCGATTAGAATGTGGTGAAACTCTACTTCTTCCATGGCTCGATTCAGGTGAAACCCTTCTCTGATTTTGACTCATTTCAAGCATCATTCTCTCTAATCGACCAATCCCTTCCGTAAGCTTCTCATTGAAATTCTCGTTAATTCTTTGCTCCATTTCATCGGCCTCTTCTCTTCCATACAAAGCATTAATATTGCGATGACGTTGAACTCGTCTTGGCGGCATGATTGAATACTTCACAACACTTCAACAAATTCACACTTCAAGTTTTCAAACGCCTTTCGAACTTTGATCCAAAATGAAATGGATCGGAAACTCCAACTTTGTTGCAAAATATGATGAACACGATGAACACAACCTCAACACTTCAAATTCTCGGCTCCAAGACTCGATTTAGCTATGATTGGCTAAAACACGCTCTGATACCAAACTGACGCAGCGGATAATTCAAAACGATCTTCAATCGACGTAAATAGCAATCTGTGGATTGATGGATACTGAAATGCCCGAATTCGTTGATCCGAAGATGCCGAACTCTAGCTATCTCTGACTCGTTGATCCGAAGATACCGGGAAAGAGATCTACGATTCTTCGACGTTGATCTTGCGCACAAGATACCATGAATCGGCTTCAACAAACGATGATCCGAGCGCACTCGAATGACGTAAGTGGAGATAGGAGATACACTCGACTACCAATTGAAATTGAAAGCAACAAGCTAACAAAAGAGAATTTTATTCAATATTCAACAACCCGTTACAAATGAAACAACTCGCCTATTTATAGGCTACAACACGCAATAGCAGAAAAAAAAATACAACTCCTAAGTCGGCAACCGACTTAACAACATCTGACGACCTAGAGAAATAGAAGTCTTCCGACTTAAAGAAATTCACGCGACTTAAAGAAACACTCTCGACTTATCATCTTTGATTCGCGACTTATCAGAATCTCCTCACGAGTTATCATCTTCGCTTCCGACTTATCAAGTCTCGCGAGTTAAGGTAGTTTGTTCGCGACCTTCAGTCATGCGGTGATTTATCTGGCAACGATTCAGGGTTAGGTCGAAGATAGTTTTCGGTTGGTGGTTGGGGATTGGGAGCAATCGGAGTTAAGTCGTGGAATTGGCGATGAGTCGTAGGTCGTAATGGAGATTGGAGATAGGTCGGAACATGACTGCGAGCTACCGTTAGGTCGGCGATTGACTGCGAGCTATCGTTAGGTCGGCGATTGTTGGGTGGTGCCAGTGACAAGAATTTAGGTCGTAAATCGTCACCGACATAGGGCGTAGGTCGTAAGTCGTCACTGACGTAGAGATTAGGTCGGAATTTGTGGTTTAGGTCGTAGGTCGGCATGGAGGTTGGAGATAGGTCGTAGGTCGGCATTGAGGTGGGAGTTAGGTCGTAGGTCGGCATGAAGGTGGGAGTTAGGTCGGAGCCTCTGGTCGTCGAACCTAGGTATGCTGCTTCATCAGTACTTGATTGTTAAATGATTTCATGGGACAGGCACAAGCAATCTATTCAGATGTTTGTTTGTACAGACGATCGTAATTAGTTAACAAGTGTCTAGTTTGTACAGAGGGCTTGTGGAATCATCAGTTTTTTTGCGTGAAGTTCATCCTATGTTGGATTTAAATTTGGAACTTTTTGTGGCTTGAAATTTTCTTTTTGAGCGATTTACGGGGTTCACTTGGTCTTGTGATGGGTAAGCTTTGTTTTAATGACCTACAATATTAAATCGATTTTTTAGCAACACACTTAGAGTATTTACACATCGAAATGAAACATGCATTTTATAATAATAAAGAACACAGAATTTATAGTGGTTCGGCCAAGAACTGTGCCTACATCCACTTTATAGCTCTTTTATTGATCATCAATGATTTTAAAATGGTTTACAATACAATTGATACATCCATTATCATTTTACAATTTCAAGCATTGCTTTTAAGTAAAATATGGACGCAAGTGATTGCTGTTCCAGGCTCTCGGGATTGGATCTCCTTCGACAGTTGTGAGTTTGAAGGTGCCATCAAGAAGTTTATTGCCTATGACATATGGTCCTTCCCAATTTGGTCCAAACACTCCAGTTGTTGTCATTATCCTCTTCAAGACTAAGTCCCCGATTTCAAAGCTTCGTTGATGGACTTTAGAGTTGAAGTGCCTCGCTATCCTTTGCTGATGGGCCGCAACTCTGAGTCTAGCTTCTTCCCTTCTTTCATCAAGGAAGTCAAGTGCTTCGAGTTGCAATTTCTCATTTTCAGCCTGGTTGAAATGAACTCTCCTGTGCGAAGGGACTTCTAATTCTACTGGAATCATTGCTTCTGATTTGTATGCCAACGAGAATGGAGTGTGCTCAGTCGCAGTTTTATGAGTTGTTCTATATGCCCATAGTGCTAGTGGTAGCTTATCAACCCATCCACCTTTTGCTTTTTCAAGCTATTTTTTGATGGTTGACTTGATAATTTTGTTTACTGCCTCCACTTGCCCGTTTGCCTGCGGATGAGCCACTGCCGAGAAGCTTTTCCGGATTTTGAATTGCTTGCAAAAGTCCAGGAACTCTTCGCTTTCGAATTGAGTACCATTGTCTGTGATTATCTTTTGTGGCACACCATACCTGCAAATGATATTTTTAGTCACAAAATTTATCATCTTTTTAGAGGTAATAGTAGCTAAAGGTTCAGCTTCAGCCCATTTTGTGAAATAATCAACAGCAACAATAGCATATTTGATTCCCGACTTGGCAATTGGTAAAGGTCCGATTAGATCTATCCCCCAAATGGCGAATGGCCATGGACTGACCATCTGGGTTAGTTCGGTGGTAGGTGCTCTTGGGATTTTTGCAAATCTCTGGCACTTGTCGCATTTTCGGGAGAAGATGGCGGCATCTTGATTAATATCCGGCCAAAAATACCCATACTGGAGAACTTTCTTGGCAAGAGTTTGTCCACCTGAATGATCCTCGCATTCTCCTCCATGCACCTCTACTAAAATTGTCTTAGCTTCTTCCTTGGTTACACATCAGAGTAATGGCATTGAGAATCCTCGCCTATATAACCGGCCGTCTTGAATTACATATCTCGATGCTTTTCTAAACAGCTTTTGGCGTTCTTTACGATTTTCTGGCAGGGAACCGTTGAGTAGATATTTTTTGATTGGGGTCATCCATGACTCTTGTTCTTGAGATACAACCATGATCCAGTCAATATCCATCTCATCAGTACTTGGAGCTGACAAGACTTCCACAGGAACCAATCCCAAAAATTGAGCTTCTCTGGAACTTGAATACTTTGCAAGAGAATCTGCCTTCATATTTTCTTCTCGAGGTATGTGGCTTATCGAATAGTGATCGAAATCGTCGAGAAGCTCACCAACCTTTGACAAGTAAGCAGGCAGATTTCCTCCTTTAGCTTGAAATTCCTTCTTGACTTGGCATACAATAAGCTGAGAATCGCTGAAGATTTGTAATGCTTTGATATTCAATTCCTTTGCAATTTTTGATCCAGCAATCAGAGCTTCATATTCTGCTTCATTATTTGTAGAAGGAAATTCGAATCTTAATGCAAAACATAATAATCGCCCTTCGGGGGTTTCAAGCACAACCCCCGCTCCGGAACAGTAATCATTTTTTGAGCCATCAACGTATAACTTCCATCTGGTTGGGATGTCAACTGTAACCTCTTCTTCACTGTCACCCTTATCTGTGTACTCTGCAATGAAATTTGCTAAAGCTTGTCCGTTGATCGCTCTTCGGGGATGATAAGCAATATCATATTGGCTAAATTCAATATTCCACTTCAGAAGACAGCCCGAAGTTTCAGAGCAAAATAGGACTTGTTTCAGTGGCTGATCAGTGAGAAATTTGACAGGGTGAGCTTGAAAATACGGCCTCAACTTTCTGGAAGCAATCAGTAAACAATAGGCGAGCTTCTCTAACTTTGAGTAATTCATTTCTGCCTAGTGAGTCTCTTACTGATATAGTAGACCGGGCGCTGAACTTTTGCATCCTCCCGCACTAATGCTGCACTCAGGGCATGAGACGAAACTGCCAAGTATATGAAAAGATCTTCACCATTGTCGGGCTTGGAAAGTATTGGAGGCGCTTCCATGTGACGGATTAGTTCATCGAAAGCTTTCTGGCATTCAGGAGTACATTCAAAGTTTTTCTTTCCTTTCTTTAGAGCGTCAAAGAAGGGAATGCATTTATCAATGGCTTTGGAAATAAACTGACTTAAAGCAGCAACTTTCCCATTGAGGCTCTACAGTTCCTTCTTTGTCTTAGGGGCTTTGACTTCTCTCAAAGCAGTAATTTGAGCAGGATTAGCTTCAATGCCCCTAGCGCTTACGATAAATCCCAAGAACTTCCCGGATTCCACTCCGAATGAACATTTCAAAGGATTGAGCTTCATGCCATACTTTCGGAGAATTGCGAACATCTCTGCTAAGTGATCCATATGGTCAACTGCCTTCTTTGATTTCACCAACATATCATCAACATAAACTTCCATAGTTTTCCCAAGCTGTGATTTGAACATTGCATTAACAAGCCTTTGATATGTTGCCCCTGCATTCTTCGGTCCGAAGGGCATAACTTTCTAGTAGTAGAGACCAACATCGGTGACGAAGCTCGTATCTTCTTCCGACTCATGCATCATAATCTGGTTATATCCGGAGAAAGCATCCATAAAAGACAATAATTCGTGCCCGGCTGTTCCATCTACTAGCTGATCAATCCTTGGCAACGGGAAGCTGTCTTTGGGACAAGCTTTGTTTAAACCTGAGAAATCGATGCATACTCTCCATTTTCCATTTGCTTTTTTAACCAGTACTGGATTTGAAACCCAATTTGGATAGGTGGACTCTTTGATGAAACCATTCTCCATGAGTCGATCTACTTCTTCTTTTAGCGCTGTTGACCTTTCTGGTCCATGGGTTCTCCTTTTTTATTTCACAGGTGTGAATTTCAGATCAATATTCAGAGTATGCACAGCAATCTCCGGAGATATTCCACACATATCGGCGTGACTCCAAGCGAATACGTCCAAATTTGCTTTCAAAAAAGATTTCAGCATATTTTGAACTGCCATACTGAGTTCTGAACCCACATTTAGTACTTTGTTTGGGTCTTTAAGATCAACAAGCACTGGTACCGTTACTTCCATCGGCACCACTCTATTTTCCCCTACACTGGCTTTTCTGGGATCCATTTCTCTCCTTGCACCACTATGCTCGCCAGTGCAGGGGCCACCCTATACTTGCTACAAGGTTGGCTTTTTGATGCGGAGCGGGGCTGCCGCATCTTTTCCCATCTCTCTCTTCCTTGCTTCCCGAAGCTCTATAACATAACACTCCCGCCCAGCGTTTTGATCCCCTTTAATGACACCAACCATTATCTGTAGGGAATTTCATAGTTAGGCACCACGGGGCGAGAATGGCTTTGAACGCAGCTAGAGTTGGTCGGCCTAGGAAGGCATTATAAGCGGAAAATCCGTCAACAATTACAAAAGTCTGTTTCCGAACCACCTTTTTCTGTGCATCCCCAAGTTCCAAAAACAAGTCAACAGTTCCAATTGGCTGCTGCGGTTCCCCGGTAAACCCAACAATTTTTTGTGATGAAGCCTGAACGTCAGTCATTGGAATCTTCATTTGATCAAATGTCTTCTTGAAGAGTATATTGCAAGAGGCACCGCAGTCAACAAGCACTCGCCTTACAATAGCTGGCCCAATTCCTGCAGAAATGACCAAGGGATCTATGGTTGGAGCTTCAATACCCATAGAATCCCTAGCTTTAAACACAATGTCTTCATTAGAGGTTCTCTGCTGTTTCAGGGGTGTAGCGTCTTCTAAAACAATAACATCTTCCTCCGCTGGGGTATACTTCAAAGCACGAGCATATCTTTCCATTTCACCCCAGCTTCTGCCCGCTGGGTGTGGGCCTACTGTAATCACATTGATAACAGGCCTTTCAGATTTATTTGCTGCACCACCCTCACCCGAACCAGATGGGTGAGTAGGGGGTTGCTGCCCCTGAGCAGACGAAGTTGGATCATTTCTGTTCTTCTTAACGTACTGTTGCAGTTTATTTTCTCTTAGTAATTCTTCGATCAAGCTTTTCAAATGAAGACATTTGTTGGTATCATGGCCGGGTTGGTTATGAAATCGACAAAATTTTCCATTTCGCATAGCACCCTTTCCTGGTTTTATCTTAGCTGGTTTAGGATAATCCACAGCATCTTTGGTGGCAAAGAAGATGTTCTCCGGAGTGTCGGTTAAAGGAGTGAAATCTGAGGGTTTAAAGAAGCGAGGTCTCTTTATATCCTTTTGTTTCTTTCCATCATTATTCTCCCTCTTCTGACCTCCGGAATCTTTCTTAGCTGACACAACAACATTATTCTGCGCTCCTGTTGCTACCACTTTCACTGGTGCAGGAAGATTTTCCAAGCGTATGAACTCGTCAGCTTTCTTATAAAATTTCTCGAGTGAATTTGGCTCCTTCATTTTCAGCCATTTCCCAAATTCACTTGACTTATCGATAGCCCGCATCAGATAAGTCAAAATCATCCGTGGCTCCGCATTGTTGACTTCAGTTAGAGCTACATTGAAGCGATTCAAGAAGGATTTAATAGACTCTCCCGGGTTCTGTTCAAGGCTAGACAATGACATTAGGTCTTTCGCCTTTGAAGCATACAGTCTGAATTGCTCTTTAAACTTCCTAGTTAAATCAGAAAACTGGTCTACAGATCGGGCCGGCAGCTTTGTAAACCAGAGTAGTGCTATCCCCTCCAAGTACACTGGAAAGTACCGGCATTTAATTCCATTCGTAACCCTAGCACCTGTCATGTGCCAGTCGTATTTGTACAGAAATTGATTGGGGTCGCTTGTCCCTCGGTAAGCTGGAATGGTAGGAGGAACAAACTTTCTTGGGAATTCAGCTTTTAGAATTTTCTCGGTGAATGGAGTTTTACTTGGTGCGAACCCCCAGTCGTTCTCTTCTTCATTTCTTTGCAGGCTCTCTTTCATGATCTATCGTATCATTTCCGAGAGGTATTCCTCGTTGTTCAGAGGCTCTACGGGGCATTCATCATCCATTTTCTCAGAAGTTTGCTTAAACAAACGTTCGTGGAGAGTTGATTGCGGCCTTGTCACTCCGGCTTGGGGAAGTGCCCCTTTAGCAGTGCCGGCTGCCCTTTGAGGAATGTTTCCCCCTTCAGAGTTGTGAACAGCATCAGCAAAATTTTCCTCATTATTCACTGGTTGGTGGTTAGCTCCGAGCATAACATTCAACCTTTCTAGCATTAAGGTGTTTTGGGTTTCAATTTGCTGATATAACCCAGATACAGCAGCATCTAACTCCGCTCGTGTCACTCCAATGCTTGGAGCTGCTTGACTTGTTGAAGGAGAAGTAGTAGTGTTATCATGAGTATTGACGGATCTGGTAAACTTGCGCTTTCTTCTGGGAGCCATTATTACCGACAAACTTCTGGTTCGCAAAGAAAGTTTTTCCACAAACTCTCGTGAAGCAATGATGACAATACTCCTGAGTTGGGTTCTCAGTGAAAGCACCAAAATGTTAACGCTGAAAATTGAACGCTAACACCCCGGTGTGAGTAGTAATGTTGTGAAAGCACCACCCGTGATACGGGAACAAGAAATAAGCAGTAAAATAGCAGAAAACAGTAAAAGACAACGATTTTATAGTGGTTCGGCTTAAGATCAAGCCTACGTCCACTTTGAATTCCTTTATTGTTGATTTTGATTACAAATTGACACAATGCACTTCAAATACAATTCACTTTGATCACAAAAACACTACAGACTAGTAGCTCAAACTTCGATGTAGAAGATCTCATCGAATTCATGTTGAATGTGGTAGATTTCTTTCGAAGCTTGTTGTGGTGTCTTAAATGTTTGGATTTCTTCAAGTGTTGGATGAGTTGTGAATTCTGCAAAGTAACGGCGCTTCAGAGAATGATCGGAAAAGTCCTCCTCAAGTTGGAGTTATGGCCGTATTTATAGGGAGGATTTCTGGGCAGAATTTCATCACCAAGTGCTAGGTCGTTCACGACCTAAGGTAGGTCGTAGGTCGGCAACGACATAGGGGATCACTTGTATCAGTTGTTCTTGAACTTGCCCTGAACGAGTTATTAGGTCGGCAGCGACTTAAGAGATGGGATCCGACTTATCCTGGTTGCCTTTTATTCTTTTCTGAGCTAGTTGATAGGTCGCCTACGACTTACCATAGGTCGTAGGTCGGTTGGGACCACTTGCGACCTAATTTAGGTCGCAAAGACCACTTTGCTCTTAGGTCGGTAGGTTGTCAAAACCATTAGGTCGGTAGCTTCTTAGGTCATGAACTCCTTAGCTCGTTAACTCCTTAGCTTCTTAAGTCGGTAGGTTGTCAAAACCATTAGGTCGGTAGCTTCTTAGGTCGGTAGCTTCTTAGGTCGTGGACTCCTTAGCTCGTTAACTCCTTAGCTTCTTAAGTCGGTAGCTGTAGTTAGGTCATTAGGTCGTAACTTCCCATAGGTCGTTAGCTTCTTAACTCGTTAAGTCGTCTCTGTAGTTAGGTCATTAAGTCGTGAATCAAAAAGAGGGTTAACATACATCATTCCAACCACTTCATTCTGGATCACACTCCGTGTATAGTTATTAAAGTGGTTTTCGGTTTAGACAGAGAGTATGTCCCTAACCGATTCCAGTCTCTTTAATAACTTTCGTAATTATTACACCGATTGGTCGTTTATTTATTCCAAAACCAACTCAATTCCAATTAGAATTTGTAAATCAACATTTCATTTGTCTTCCTAAATTAATTCCATAATTTACGTTCAAACTTCCAAATTCATAATTTCAAAATCTTATAATTCAATTTCAATTTTTATTTAAAACAATTCAAATATTGATTCAAGTTCGTATATAAGTTTCATTCCAAATTGTTTAAATTAATTTAATTTAACATTCTAATCAATTTAACTTCATTGATCGATATTATTCAGTATTCTTTAAGTAAATTTGTCATTCAAAACAATTTCTATTTAATTTCCAATTAATTAAATCAATTACTTAAGTTTAACTCCATTATACCAACTTACAAATTTAATTAAATTAGATTCGTCAAATCAAATTCTTAAATTACAAGTCTTATATTTATTTCAACACATAATCACATTTTACTTCTTGTTAAGAAAATCAATTTCACTTATTTATTTACTTATTTTAAACAAATTTCCAAAACTTAATTATTACATAACTTAATCTCACTTATTCAAGAAGTTCAATTTTTACTTATTACGAAGTTCAATTTTTACTTATCCAGAATTCCATTTAATTATTAAATAAATCAATCTTATTCAATTATTAATAATTTCAAAACTTAATTATTAACAAATTTCAAAACTCAATTATTAATTTAAATTTAAGACAACGTTCTTTCAGCAACTTCTATGTTAATATCTTGTTTCAGATTATTAAATATTAACATTTTCCTTTCAATAAAATAAATTTAAATTTTTATTCCAAAACCTTATTATTATTCAAATAAATCTTTATTTTATTTTAAATCAAACTATTGACCAATCGGGCTTTATTTAATTTTCTATCCAAGTCAAAGTTTATTTGGGTATTTATCATTTCAACCCGATTCCATTTCAATTCAAAAATCAAAGCATAGCAAAGGGAACTTGCAGTGTGATAACTGGGATGGTGTCAAAGTAAATAATCAAGCAATAACAACAATCAATAACAATCCAACAATTTATTTAAATAATCCCGAAATAATCGTATTAATTTACATTTGTTATTTATGCAAATTAATATAATTATTCCTAGAATCTACACTATCATTTTATGTAGATTAAATATTATTACATTACAGTTTTCACTTGATGTCTATTGTTCAAATTATACTACATCGATTTAAACAACATACATTTAAATGGTTCAAGGTGTAATTTACCATATTTCTACATGTTAATTTATTTAAACATTTACAGAGGTCATATTATGCAAATGTCATCAAATCAAATTTATCACATATATCAAATCTAACTATCCTACGTCAATTTCAATTTCAAATTATTTATCACTTACAACATTTATAATTTAACGTCCAATGTCATCATCAAACAATCAATCATTTAACAACCAAACTGGATTATCATCGTATAAATAACAGATAATGGTGTTAGATGTCACAAGTGAAACTGATGCAAGTAATACCATATATACTGTGTAAATAACTAACAGCAGCATATTTCAATTGTCGTTTCAATTGAAATCAAATTTAATAAATAAAAGAACATTAATCGTGAGTGATTGCTCACCTTTCGAGGCTAGAGATATTTGACAAACGAGTTACAAATCCCAAATCAAAGCTAGATGGACACGATTCGATGAAGAACAGACAGGACGGACAAAGCTGATGAATTGGAATTAACGAAGCCAAATCTGAACGGCATTTATGAAGATAAATGGTATGAATGAACTTATACGTACAACTTTTATATAAAATCATATTTTTATATAAAATTAAATATATGTAAGTTATTTAACAAATGCGTATGCTGGTTGTTTGTATGCAAAAATCAAAACATATATACGCATGTATTGAGATCAATTATATAAATTATGATATGTCAAAGCTATATAAAGTATACATTTTTAAGAAGCATATTAAAACTATACTAAATAACTTTTATATAAACTGTACATAAACTGCACACTTGGAACTATATTCATAAATGAACAAACTTAATACATGTATGCCTACAACAGATCATATAAGCCAATTAAAACTTATATATACAACCAGATGGTCATATATACAATAGCTAATAAACAATTTAATTATATATAAAAATAGTTTTGTTTTTAAAGTATGAAGGCAGTAGTTCTCAAAACAAAATATATGTGTACTTACACAGGTGGGGAAACAACTTATACACCAAACGTATACCTTTCATAAACTATCATACACTTTATGACATACTAAAATTTACCACTGAACAAATCAAACAGCTAATAATGTGTATTGACAATTTTCTAAAAACTAATATAAATAAGCTATCAAACATATGCACCTTTATATGATCACACTTTAGACAAACAAAATATAGCTATTGTATATAGGGCTGCAACTAGTATATATAACATAGACTTATAAAAGATAAAGTAAAACACATATATTTGTTTCAAGTTCTGTGAATATATAAGCGGAAGTATAAACAAAATAAGAGTAAAAGAAGAGCAGAGGTTGCCTATATAAACACATAGTACAGACTAACGCAAGCTACAAAAAAGAAGAAGAGGAGGCCGCTTACATTTGTTCTTGGCTTCGGAGTGGCTGCAAGGCGGCTCGGAAGGAGGAGGGCAGATGAAGGCGGTTCGGGTGGTGAAGGCCACAACCATGATGACGGAGTGGAGTAAGTGGAAAGGGCCGAGACGGCGAGGCTGTGCATGGAGAGGGGAGGCATGGACAGAGCTATGAGTGAAGAAATTACAACAGAGGAGAAGTAGAGGAGAGGGCGGAGGTCGACGGAGGGTGGTGGCGAAGCTCGAATCCAAGGCGAAGGTGATGGGAACGATTGAAGCTTTGGTGTGGCCGAGGTGGTTTTCTGAGGGTTTCGGCTGCACTTGGCTGGTGGGAGGCGCTCGACTACAGGGTCGGTGATCAGATCTTGATCGGTGGTTGCAGTTTATCGGGGTGGCGATTTGTCGATGAGGTGGACTGGAAAGAGGAGCTCCGGTTATAGGCAAGGATGCGCGTACATGAAGGAGGGGAATTTGTGGCTTGCGTAGTGGAGTGGAGTTACATGCATATGGATGAGAAGGGAGGTGCAAGCTTGTTCATCAGCTTCTTCTATTTTTATATATAAATATATTATTATTTTTTATTGACAGTAGAGACGAAAGAAGAATAAAGAAGAAGAAGAGTGGAGGGTGAGTTCGTACCTGAAAGGTTGTGAATAAAATGAATTGAACAGGTTTGATTATATTTATTTTTAAATCTGTGACAATCAATTTCTCTCCTAATTCCCAAACGCCATACATATTTCTAAGTCAAAACCCATCTTCCAACTACCTAATTAATGCATGGCAGCTGAATAAATTTTCAAATTTTGAAAGGTACAAGTTGTTTTAGTTTGGGCTGAATACGGTTTTAACCGATCCACCCGAAACGGTTAAATTACGCAACGGATTACGTCGGACTCCAATTCGTGCAAAAGAATATATTGTTTTGATCAGCGCGATGAGATGCTTCCAATGGTACATAGATATTAGCGGTACGATTGAATTATAAAAATTTGAATTTTCTACTAACGGAAAATCCAGCAAAAACGCAGAAAAATAAGATCGACGGAGCTAAAGAATTCCGAATTCGGAAAACGAAAAATGACGTCTTGCTCAGAAGATGATTTAGAATTTTTCTATGTAAAAATATTCAGGTTTCAAAAACATTTTATTTTCATCAATTCCTAACTGATTGAAGTAAAATTACATACGAAAATAAACTTTCATATTTTTGGATGAAAATTTACCAGTTGCTATGCTTAACTAGACGCATTTCAAATATTAAATTTTTATTTCAATATTTTATTTTTAAAATTCCACAAATTTTCAATTACTAACATTATTAAAAACAGTTAAATTTTCGGGTCGTTACAAATTTTGTATTTCTAATGCAGCCTCCAGCCCAGTATCTCAAAGCCCAGTCCGATGGAGTGTTTTCAGTGAAACCATTGATACATCTACAAAATGGCATAGGAAGCTCATTACAGACACCAAATGGACCACATAAAGCATGAACATTACACTGTTGTTGGGGTTGAGACCAGAATTGACACCAGCCGTTATTTGCCACCCAAGTCAAGTGCTTGATCTGACCGGATAAGTCTGTTAGCAAAATAAATGAGAAAGTGTTTAGGGAAGAGAAAGATAGTTTGGTATTGTGTGTATTGAAACAAAGTCCCACATAGTGGAATATTTGTTTCAATACCACCATATATACTACAACTCAATATACTAAATCAAAAGAAAAGAAGAAGTAGACATGAAGACTTGTGGCAAGTGGGCTTTGGGCCTCATATTAATATTAAAATGTCAAAGATTGGGCCTTGGGCCTTAAGGCTCTTGGGATCTCGTGATTTGATGGGCCTCCGTCTGCCACTCGGGCCTGCTGCGCTGAAACGACTAATTTTGAACTTCAAAATTAGAACGTTGCGCCTGTGCGCATGCGTTTGTCGATTAAAGGGTCGCAACCTTTCCAACAGTCACGACCGCTCTGAACCTGTGCGCATGCGTTTGTCGATTAAAGGGTCGCAACCTTTCCAACAGTCACGACCGCTCTGAATAGGCACCTCCTCCAGCCTATATATAGGGGCCCACAGAACGAGATTAATAACTGCTAATTAATTCGTTTCTTCATCCTCTTCCCATAACTCTGTTCACAATTCAATAATCTCTTCAGTTCGTCGGCGCTCCGTCTACAACCACCACGCGGTGAGGCTGGTCCGTTTCATCCTGGGGAACAAATTGCTAACATCCATGAACTACGTACGGTGGCAATATTGTTTCAAGGAAACAGTTTCTACTGGACTCGGACGCTTTAATCGGTAATTCCTTTTCAGACAGATCTAGTCACGCTTTTTGGTGTTACAATTTCTCAAAACTAATTGACAAATTAGTGACAATTTTTTCGTTACTATTTCTGCATTATTTTGTAGATGTTGCTGAAGTTACAATTTGGTTTTGTAACACTTTCAGGTAGTTGCGAATAACAATCTTGAAATAATATTGATTGTTGTAGACGACGATGTCTCAAAATAGCAACAACAATAACGCTGCACCTACGTAGACGGTGACAAACGCTCAGCCGGCGCCTCTGGTTCCGACAATGGCACTGACTCATGGAGAAAGGCCAGAAAAGTTTGACGGGACAGACTTCAAGCGTTGGCAACAGAAGATGTTGTTTTATCTAACAACATTAGGCCTCGCCAAGTTTCTAACCGAAGATGCTCCTGAAGTTTCCGAACTTGAACCCGATGCAATCAAAGTAGAGGCCGCAAATGTTTGGAAAAATTCAGACTTTATGTGTAAAAACTATATTCTCAATGGTCTAGACAATAGCCTCTATAATGTCTATTGTACTGTTGCAACATCCAAGGAGCTCTGGACAGCCTTGGATAGAAAGTACAAAACTGAAGATGCAGGCATGAAGAAATTCATCGCTGGCAAATTTCTCGACTTCAAAATGGTAGATTCAAAGACTATGATCAACCAGACTCAAGAACTACAACTGATCATCCGTCAACTGCAAGACGAACAGATGATACTTAGCGAATCTTTCCAGGTTGCCGCAACCATTGAGAAACTTCCTCCATCATGGAAGGACTTCAAAAATTACCTTAAGCATAAGCATAAGGAAATGACAATGGAAGAACTCATAGTTCGTCTCCGAATTGAGGAAGATAATAGAAATTTCTGAGAAAAGGATCTCTTAGAATATGGCTGCCAAAGCAAATGTTGTTGAGTCAGATAAACCTAACAAGAGAAAACGTGAGAATGTGCCTCAGAAGTCGAAGAAGAAATTTCAGGGTTCTTGCCATAACTGTGGAAAGAAGGGACATATAGCAGCTGAATGTCGCACTCCCAAAAACAAGAAATCAGAAGCAAATACGACTGAAGTTACAGATGGCATTTCTGATATGGATTTATGTGCAGTAATATCAGAATGCAACCTTGTTGGTAATTCAAAGGAATGGTTTGTAGACACAGGTGCCACTCGACACATATGTGCAAATAAGTGTATGTTTACAACTTATAAAACTGCAACTGATGATGAACAACTTTTCATGGGAAATTCATCTGTATCAAAGGTCGAAGGCAAGGGAAAAATTGTGCTGAAACTAACTTCTGGAAAGGAACTTACTTTAAGTGACGTTCTCCATGTTCCAGAAATTCGCAAGAACCTGATTTCAGGGTCGTTACTCAGCAAGCACGGATTCAAATTAACTTTTGTGGTTGTTAAGTTTGTATTATCAAAGAATGGAGTGTATGTAGGAAGAGGATATGTGTGTGATGGTTTATTTAAAGCAAATGAAACCACTATTGTACCAAACACTGATATGAATAAAAGTGAATCTTCTGCTTATATTGTTGACTCTTCTAACATATGGCTTTCTAGATTAGGGCATGTAAATTTTGATACATTGCGAAAATTAATTAATCCAGATTTTATACCAAAATGTAACATAGACTCCAACTATAAATGTCAAATTTGTGTAGAAGCAAAATTGACAAGAACCTCGTTTCATCATGTTGAACGAGAAACTGAACCTCTAGATCTAATACACACAGATGTATGTGATTTGAAAATGTGTCAAACTAGAGGCAAAAAAGGTATTTCATTACCTTTATTGATGATTGTACTAGGTACTATCATGTGTATCTCCTTAGAAGCAAGGATGAAGCATTCGATATGTTTAAACAGTATAAAGCAGAAGTTGAGAATCAACTCAACAAGAAAATTAAAGCTTTAAGAAGTGATAGAGGAGGAGAATATGAATTTCCTTTTGAAGAATTTTGCGCTGAGCATGGCATTATACACCAAACTACAGCACCGTATTCTCCTCAATCCAACGGTATAGCCGAACGGAAAAATAGAACTCTTAAAGAAATGATGAATGCTTTATTAATAAGCTCTGGAATGCCAGATAACTTTTGGGGAGAAGCTATTCTTTCGGCAAATCATATTTTAAATAAAATACCACGAAAGAAAACATCCAAGTCTCCTCATGAACTCTGGAAAAATAGACCACCATCCTACAAATACTTAAAAGTGTGGGGGTGTCTTGCTAAAGTAGAGATACCTAAACCAAAGAATGTCAAGATAGGACCAAAAACAATTGATTGTGTATTCATTGGATATGCACAAAACAGTGCTGCTTATCGATTTTTAGTACACAAATCTGGAATTGATGATATTCATGAAAATACCATTATTGAGTCGAGAAATGCAAGATTTTTAAGTATTGATCAACATGTGGAGGAACCAAGAAGAAGTAAAAGGTCTAGAACCTCAAAAACCTTTGGCCAAACTTCTATACCTTTATGTTAGAAGATGATCCATTGACATACAAACAAGCTATGTCCTCCAGCGATGCCCCTTACTGGAAAGAGGCTATTAACAATGAGATAGAATCCATTATGGCTAATCATACCTAGGAGTTAGTTGATGTAACGACCCTAGATTTTAATTTAATTTAAATTGATAATTAAATGAATTTTTGAAAAAAAATTGTAAAATTTATTTATAAATAGAAATAGAAATATAAGTAAAATAAAAAAAATAAAAAAAATACAAACAAATGTACTAACAATGATAATAAATTATGTAGATTTTTAAAGTAAACATATTAGCTAACAATATAAGCACATAAATTGATTCACATTGCAAAACAAGATAAAGTAATAAATGCAAACCTTTGTGCAGCTGAAATGAAGGAGGGGAGGATGTAAATTGTACAAATTTAATTAATGAAAGCATGCTAAAGATTATTATCAGCAAGCAAAAGAAGTGAACAGTCTCCACCTATTGTGCAAAACAGCATGATCATTTGTACTAAAAGAAAATATAATATACAACATGTACAAATTCTTATACCCGGTAACTTCATTTCTTATATATCAAGCCTCTCCATCTCAGTCTTATTCATTCGAAGCTAAGAAAAAAATGTCTGAAGCAAACATCATTTTAAACCATTCAACTGAAACAAACTTCAATCTAAAAAACAATCAAACCAGAGAAGATTCTAGCAAAGGCTGTTTTAAAATTTAAAGCAACCTGGTTCAAAGTAGTTCTCTGTTCTTTCTCCTCTGTTCTTCTTCTCAGACCAGGTGAGTAAACAACTTTAAATTAAAACTGAATATATTTAGTTGTTGTTTGTTAAGTTTGAGATCTGGAATTGCTTTTATGTGCATATACATATATAAATCTCCTCTGTTTCCTTGTTCTTCTTTCTTATTGACCGAGTTACAGGTTTAAACAAACAAGAAACTTCGATCTCTTATCATTAAACCAATATCAGACCTTGGTTTCAAAGACAAATGGGTGGGTTTAAGTTTCAGGGATTATTTAAAAATAGTTTTTAAATAAAACAAGGATATACAGTGTGAAAGAAAAAAAAACTTGATTCCACCGAGCAAACTTTAAATTTTAATAAATTCGATTGTAACAAATTTGAGATTCATTCACATAACATGAATCGGCATTAGAAGATAAGAATTTTAAGCCAAGATTTATGATTTTTAAGTGAAGGAGTTGAGAGCAGTTTGGTTTTGAACTGGAAATGATTTTTGATCAATTTCCGGCACTAGGTTGAACTGGGGGTGTCGGGGTTGTTCGTGGTGATGGAGGAGCCTATGGGGGTGAGTAGAAAAATGGTCAGAGGTGGTAATAATGGCGGTGGCATCGGCGGCGAGGGTTCGAAATTTCTAAACCTAGTTTTTGAACGGGGAGGAAATTCGTGCACCACGGTTTCGTTCATCGAGTTGCTCGAGGGTCTGGGAAATGGTAGCTATGGGTTTGATGAAGCGATAGCCAGAGTTGTAGGCTGGCCAGTGGCCGAGGCGATGAGATTGGGGCATTGACAGGTTCGGGGGTGATGGGTTCAAGCGGTTCCAAGTTTTGAATTTTTGCTCGAATTTTGATTTCGAGGTGGTGGGATGGTTCAAGTGGTCGGAGTACAATCGGGAGTTGATTGGTGACGTGTTCGACACCACGGCGATGGCCGGAGCTGGCCGGCGTCATTGTGCACGTGCACGAGGGCGAAAATGATCGCCTGGGTGTTGTCGTTTGGGAAAAGCAGGGGAACTCGAAGCGTACTCGGGGGATTCGAGTAGTTTACTCGAAGCGAATTTTAAACAAATACTCGGGTAAATTTTTGTTATCAGGTTTTCAAACCTGAACCTGTTTTCTGGGTTGGGATTTTAAATTAAATTTTAACTTATAAAGAAAGGTTTTCAACTGAGTTTAAATCAAGATATAAATATAATTCCAATTTGAATTACGAATTTAGTATTGAACACAAACAAAGTTTAAATTCAAATTGCTAAAACAACTTAAAAGTAACTAAATGTTTGAAGAAATTTGTAAAGAAAATAGATTTGAAACTGTAGATGGAAGATTTAAATGAGCTGAAATTTTAAAGTTTAAAACTGAAATAAATTTTAAAACCAGATTTCCAGAATTTGAAATCTAATTTAGTTTTAAAACTTAAGGGTTTAAAATAAGTTTAAGCATGTTAAATCTAAAAAGAAAATTGATTTCAATTATATGGTAAATGAGAAAAGAAAATCAAATCATAAAATATGGAAGAGTGACTTTAAGTAATATAGGTTTATGGTTTCAAATTCACTAACGAATGAGTGCTAAATGGTGAATCGATTTATAATCAATATTGATTTATATAAGTGAATTTCTTTAGAAAGGTAATCAAAGGAACTCAATAGTTAATGAAGTCATGACTAAGATTTTATTTGATAATTAATTAATTTAATAAAAATCAATCATGAAATTATTAAGTATAATTGCTTAATGACAGTAATTATTATGGGATTAAATTACAATGTAATTAATTAAGTTAATTGGATTTGTTAAGTCAATTACTTAAGTTTAAATTTATTCAAAATATTCATTTAACCATTTGGAAAATATAATTACTTAGAAAAAGTAATTAATTGACAATTATCGGATGTAATTAATTGAATGACAATCAGTAATTTGTACATAAATATTTGTTATTATCGTGCCATAGGATTTACCATATAATTTGGACAATCAGTACGGCCAGATCTAACCATTTATCTTCTTTAAGAAAGAAAGAAAAGAGAAAAAGGTTAATCTCAGAATGAATATCAAACAAACTTGATTGATAAAACAAGGAATCATAAAATGAAATAGGATAGAACGGTACGAAGACCCGAATTAAATCCTATGGCACGATTCCTAAGAAAGACTTAGGACAATGATCCTTGCTAGATTATTCTACATTGTTCCGAAGTTTGGCTCTGATACCAAGCTGTAACGCCCCACCTCTATACCCACGCTAGGCAAGGGCAGTACGGGGTAATGGCGTCAACTAGCGCCGAGAATAAGGCTGTTGAGGAGCGACCATCCGTGTAATTGCTTTGTGCGAGTACCGATATGCCAGATAAAAATATAACTTTTCATCTCAAGAGGAAATCCGACATACCAATACAAAATCAAAGCTACTACACAATGGCTATATGGACTTTGGAAACAAATATAGAAATAAAAATAACAATAATCAGTCATAGACATTCATAACACAAAGGCGGAAATAGATATGAATATAACACATGAAAGTGTACAATAGAGTAGTGGTCAAACAAGATCCACAATATCACAAAAGAATAGATACAAGTGTTAGCCAAAAGAATACATATACATCAAGGAGTCTATATCTCAAATGTATACAACCAAAAACTACTAAACTAGAGTAGTTAGCCAAAAGATCAGATGATGGTCCAATAAGGAGTCAAGCGGAAGCACCTGTAAAATCTCAGTCTGACCCGAGTATTATTTAAGAAGAAAATAATAAACGGATCAGTCTAGCTATAATTATCAGATAAAATGAGATATAAGAAGAAATATAATATTAAAACGTATGATAACCAAAAATGTCATACTACGACTAGTATACATTTTATGATAACCAAGAATTTTAAGCCAAGATTTATGATTTTTAAGTGAAGGAGTTGAGAGCAGTTTGGTTTTGAACTGGAAATGATTTTTGATCAATTTCCGGCACTAGGTTGAACAAGGGATGTCGGGGTTGTTCGTGGTGATGGAGGAGCCTATGGGGGTGAGTAGAAAAATGGTCGGAGGTGGTAATAACGGAGGTGGCATCGGCGGCGAGGGTTCGAAATTTCTAAACCTAGTTTTTGAACGGGGAGGAAATTCGTGCACCACGGTTTCGTTCATCGAGTTGCTCGAGGGTCTGGGAAATGGTAGCTATGGGTTTGATGAAGCGATAGCCAGAGTTGTAGGCTGGCCGGTGGCTGAGGCGACGAGATTGGGGGATTGACAGGTTCGGGTGTGATGGGTTCAAGCGGTTCCAAGTTTTGAATTTTTGCTCGAATTTTGATTTCGAGGTGGTGGGATGGTTCAAGTGGTCGGAGTACAATCGAGAGTTGATCGGTGACGTGTTCGACACAATGGCGATGGCCGGAGCTGGCCGGCGTCATTGTGCACGTGCACGAGGGCGAAAATGATCGCCTGGGTGTTGTCGTCTGGGAAAAGCAGGGGAACTTGAAGCGTACTTGGGGGATTCGAGTAGTTTACTCGAAGCGAATTTTAAACAAATACTCAGGTAAATTTTTGTTATCAGGTTTTCAAACCTGAACCTGTTTTCTGGGTTGGGATTTTAAATTAAATTTTAACTTATAAAGAAAGGTTTTGAACTGAGTTTAAATCAAGATATAAATATAATTCCAATTTGAATTACGAATTTAGTATTGAACACAAACAAAGTTTAAATTCAAATTGCTAAAACAACTTAAAAGTAACTAAATGTTTGAAGAAATTTGTAAAGAAAATAGACTTGAAACTGTAGATGGAAGATTTAAACGAGCTGAAATTTAAAAGTTTAAAACTGAAATAAATTTTAAAACCAGATTTCCAGAATTTGAAATCTAATTTAGTTTTAAAACTTAAGGGTTTAAAATAAGTTTAAGCATGTTAAATCTAAAAAGAAAATTGATTTCAATTATATGGTAAATGAGAAAAGAAAATCAAATCATAAAATATGGAAGAGTGACTTTAAGTAATATAGATTTATGGTTTCAAATTCACTAACGAATGAGTGCTAAATGGTGAATCGATTTATAATCAATATTGATTTATATAAGTGAATTTCTTTAGAAAGGTAATCAAAGGAACTCAATAGTTAATGAAGTCATGACTAAGATTTTATTTGATAATTAATTAATTTAATAAAAATCAATCATGAAATTATTAAGTATAATTGCTTAATGACAGAATTATTATGGGATTAAATTGCAATGTAATTAATTAAGTTAATTGATTTGTTAAGTCAATTACTTAAGCTTAAATTTATTCAAAATAATCATTTAACCATTTGGAAAATATAATTACTTAGAAAAAGTAATTAATTGACAATTATCGGATGTAAGTAATTGAATGACAATCAGTAATTTGGACATAAATATTTGTTATTAATCAAGGGGTTAATTAAATTTATTAATTAAAGAATTAATTTATACTTGAAATTTATTGAGATAAATTAAAGGTTAAATTGATTCATTAATTAAGATTGATTTGTCAATAATTAAAAGTGAACTAATAAATGATAAAAAGGGATTTTATTCCAAATAAATTGCAATTAACTTACGATAATTAACCTAGATTTAAAATTAATACATCTGATTTAAATTTATCAGTCAACTAATGAATTTTACTTATGAATGTTTGAACTTGACTGAATGATAAATTGTCTGATATCCCTGATCTATGATACTTCGTGATATATACTGATTTGTGTGTGATCTGTAATGTAGTTTATTTATCTGTGATAAATGTAATTTTATTTGCTATATATATATCTGTGATCTGTGAATGTAGGATGAGCGTTATAATTATACTTCTTATCAATTACATTTCTGTATTTTAAATCTGTGATGATGGAATGTTGTTGCACTATTGTGTGTTAAACCCTGGACTACACCATACACACACAAATATGGATTTCACGTAGAAATTAGTTAAGTCACAGATTTTTGACAATTTTTAAAAGATTGAATTTGTGAATCCAAACAGTTTTGGAATTAGAACTGAAAGCTTTGAAATGGGTTTCAATTGTGAAAGTTATTTTTAATAACTTAATAAAATTTTGTGTGTTAATCCGATTGAAGTGGAAATCGATTTGTAAATCTATCTTTGTGAAACTGCGTAAAATTTTATGGAATAAATCTTTTTTGTTTTGAAAGATTTGAAATGGTAATTTGTTTAAACCATTGAAAAGAAAGATTTTGGGGACCTTTGTTTTAAATATTGCGCTCATTATTCGAATTAACCGGGAGAGGACCTTTGTGTCATACAACCCATTCCGAATAATGATACATCGTATATAAGTAGCATTTGAAGACCGATGTTGAAGACCGGGTATTTGCGAAAACGATAGGATAACCTATCGATTGTCTCTGCACTGAGTCGCTCCGGTATAGAGATCTCCTAAGTGATGGGAAATCCGATCGGGATTGTGAATACCCGGATTGCAAGGGCTTCTTTGGAAGTGCCTTCGGTTCTGTTCGAACCCGGAACAGACTTGTATTGTGACGCCCCACCTCTATACCCACGCTAGGCAAGGACACTACGGGGTAATGCCATCAACTAGCGCGGAGAATAAGGTTGTTGAGGAGCGACCATCCGTGTAATTGCTTTGTGTGAGTACCGATATGCCAGATAAAAATATAACTTTTCATCTCAAGAGGAAATCCGACATACCAATACAAACTCAAAGCTACTACACAGTGGCTATATGGACTCCGGAAACAAATATAGAAATAAACATAACAATAATCAGTCACAGACATTCATATCACAAAGGCGGAAATAGATATGAATATAACACATGAAAGTGTAAAATAGAGTAGTGGTCAAACAAGATCCACAATATCACAAAAGAATAGATACAAGTGTTAGCCAAAAGAATACATATACATCAAGGAGTCTATATCTCAAATGTATACAACCAAAAACTACTAAACTAGAGTAGTTAGCCAAAAGATCAAATGATGGTCCAATAAGGAGTCAAGTGGAAGCACCTGTAAAATCTTAGTCTGACCCGAGTATTATTTAAGAAGAAAATAATAAACGGATCAGTCTTGCTATAATTATCAGATAAAATGAGATATAAGAAGAGATATAATATTAAAACGTATGATAACCAAAAATGTCATACTACGACTAGTATACATTAGAGAATCACGAAAGTCATACAAAATCTCAAGAATCTCATAGCATCAAAAAGAATGTCATATTCTTTATTTAATTCACCAAGCCACAATAAATGACATACATATCAATGCCAACTGAAAAAAAGTGGTGAAACATAAATTCCAGAAATCATCAATTAGAAATCCAGAAATCACAATAAAAGGATGGCCAATCCCATAAATGGACATCGATGCACCTAGAAAGACACGCCCCATGCACAGTCGAACATCGACGCACCTAGAAAGATATGCCCCATGCTCTAGCATCGATGCACCTAGAAAGATACGCCCCACGCATAAATAAACATCGATGCACCTAGAAAGATACACCCCATGTAATGTCTAACATCGATGCACCTAGAAAGATACACCCCATGCAAAGTCGAACATCGACGCACCTAGAAAGACACGCCCCATGCATAGACGAACATCGACGCACCTCGAAAGATACGCCCCATGTCACGACTTATTGAGACGATTGCTCCACGAAGTAAACAAACATCGACGCACCTAAATAGGTACGACCCATGCGTGAAATAAACATCGACGTATCTAGAAAGATACGACCCATGCGATAAATGAGACGAAGCTCAATAAAATGAGGTACAGTCCTTCATACGGACAAAGAGACATCGCACACTGCTAGTCTAAACCATAAAATGATTATCATCGATCATCAAGAAGTGTCAATTACTATAAGCTAGTAAATATATGAGTTTAGCTTCATGTCCCATAACCACTAGCTTAACTTAAATATTTGCGAACAAATTGTAGATCTCCACTAGAAAATTGTCACAAGAGTTTCAATCGAACAAGTCCAAGAATTAACCGACGAAGTAAACGCAAGCGTTTCATACCACTTGTTTTACTAAGCCGTTTAATTAGATTTCTCATACGAGTGAGATAAGGGTTTTTATATAGTAATAGATTGGAAAACGGTTTTAAGAAACGAGCTTTGTAATAAAATAGTGTTCGTTTTAATGAAAGGGTTTTGATATTTACGACTAGTCTAGAAAACCCTTATACTTTGAAGTAACAAATCATAGAAGTGATTGTAGAAACAATTAATCATAAAAATTCGCATTCGAAGACGTGAATAAAATCCAAAGAAATCGATATCAAATCCATCAAAATGGATATTTGCAATAATTCCCAAAGAAAATGTCATCAAAGTCGATAATAAATGATAACAACAAAAGGGAGACAACACGAATCGATTAAAGTTGGAAATTCAAACAAAATAGGCAATATAGGCATAATTGGCAAATAGGAGCAGGTCGGTCAACCGGCTCACTGAGTTCGGTTGACCGGACCAGAGACAGAAATGCTCGGGTAGTAAGTCGGTCGACCGGACCCTGAGTTCGGTCGACCGGAGCCTGTTACCAGTTCTACCAAACCAAAGGCAGGGAAATGCTCGGGTAGCCGGTCGGTCGACCGAACCCTGAGTTCGGCCGACCGGAGCCTGTTACCAGCACTCCCACGCCTATCTAATGAATGCTAATCCCTTCCGAATTGCATTCGGTCGAGCAACGGCACTAAGGGTTTACGCCCATCGACTACCCGGCCATATAAGCTCTTCGATTCATCACCAAAAACATGATCAAAACATCAAAGTTAGGTTTTTCAAAGACTTGAACTCAAAACACTAAAAATTGGAATATTCACCAAATCAATCCAAACCAAAAGCATTTGCACAAGAATAAGTGTTAGGAATTCATACCTAACAATCGAAGATAACTATAGATTAAGATGTGAGATAAAAATCTCACCTTTAAACCCAAAACAATGGAGGAGAAGCTTGAAGACAAGGGAGGATAATAAAAATCTCACCTTTAAACCCAAAACAATGGAGGAGAAGCTTGAAGACAAGGGAGGAACAACCGCTCTTCAATCCCAACTCAAGAAGCTTGAATCTAAGCTTAAAAAGAATAACATTCCCAAAGTTAGGTTTAGGAATTTCTGAAATTGAAGAAGGAAAGAGTTGGAGAAGATGAAGAGAAGGCTTACCAATAGCTTCTTCTTGAATTTGGAGATAGAACTTGGATTTGCAAAGATGATTAGGGCTTTGAATTTCCTAATTCTTTTTCTCTTCCCCCATTTTTGATAGAGCTTGAGTTGTATTAGGAAATGGAAGTGAATGAAGAGAAGTGGGGGTGGAGCTAGGGGCTTGTGTTAGGATATAGGGCTGAAACCCAAACTAAAGCCCTAAGTGAAAAAGTAGCAAAATTCTACTATCTCCAAACATATCGAAGTTTATACTCAAAAAGGTCGCAAACGTCATTTTGAACTCAATGGAAGTGGTCTCAAGTCCTAATTTGACTGTTTGCAAAAAGTAGCTTTTTGGACTTCAATCCGATTAACGATTCTATATTTAAATAAAATATTTAAATATTCAATCGTAAAATATGCGAGTTGTTACTGACTCCGCTCCTTAAAGAAATTGCGTTCTCGCAATACTTAAGAAGAAAAATAAAGAGTAACAACCATAAAAGCATATCAACACAAAAGAAAATTTGAAATAAGAAGTTCACTATAAAAGAGCACGAAAGATTAAATTCGAAAGTTTTCGTTCGATGAATTCTCTAGATTTCCCAAGAGAAATCCTTGGGATTTGAGAACCATAGAACTCACACAAAAAGAACATCTTTATTTCGAAGGCGCTCAACCCTCGAAGAAATGATGCGAATAGGATGTTGCTCAAAAGTCAAATCTGGTGAAACTTCAATCCCTACTATAACACCAAGCTCAAGAATAAAAATCGGAAACCGTAAGGCATTTCCGTACTAGAAAGACATAAGAAAACGTCGTGAATAATAGAAAATTGAGCCGGTGCGACGGCGTAGTACAAAAACGGTACGTCCAATGAACTGAATACCATAAAAGAACATCAGACGCAAGTCCATAAAAGAAATGAGATGAAACTCAATAAAATGAAAAATATCGAAACGTCCGATGTTGGTAAAATGATCATTCCATTTGGACATCATCAAAGAAACAACCACTTGTTGTTTACAACAATGTGCATTGGCAACACGGTTCTTCTTTCCGGGAATATACAAAGAATATCAAGATCATAAGATGCAAGGAACTCGATCCAATATTAAGTTCCTTATGAGAAAATAAATATTCCAAAGATTTATGATCAGGGTAGAGAACAAATTTCTCACCCAAAAATAATGATGCCAAATTTTTAAAAGCGAAATCGATAGCCACGAGCACTAGATCATGAGTGGCATATCTAGTCTCAATAGGCATTAGTGATTTAAAAGCAAAAGAAAGAGAACGACATCCAAACCAATACGATTAGCATTGGTACAAAAGATAAAGTCTTTGTTCCCATCGGGAATCACAAGAATAGAAGTATCGGAAAAGAATTCTTTCAAATAATCTTCTTTCCCGAAAAGCTAAAACTTTCAAAATCACAATTATCTTTATGTAAAAATCTTTCTAGAAAAATTTGCATTTTACAAGTCAATATATCGTGTCTGATTGTCTCATCAAAGCGTTTAGGAAATTCCTCTCGATAACGTTGATCAAGGGCATCGACCAGAATTCTTAAAGCACTTAATGGGCAATACAATCACGAAATCATCTTCTATATAATAAACATGTTTCTTAAAAAAAAACTTTAAGAATATTCTTTGCTTGTTTAAGAGCAAAGTCAAATTGTACTTACAAATAAATCTTATGAAAAAGATTTGCAAAATTTTAAATTTCTATTTTCATTCGAAATCAATATATACAAGAATGGAGTCATCGAGATCGTAGAATACTCGATTTATAAAATGGATGAAATAAGCTGGACAAACTGAATGACATAATAAGTCATTCATAAGAATCATAACGAGTGCGGAATGCGGTAAATGGATAACTCCCGCAACTCATAGCAAATGAAAATCGGTGGCAAGGTCGAGCTAAAAAGACCTTAACACCACTCAAAAGATTTCTTAGGTGATAATCCTAAGACAAACTAAAAAATACCAGAAAATTCTCAAACTACATAAATGAGAAGGATAACACTTTCCTCATCATGCGGGTTTAAAGAATAAAAATTGATGCCAACAAAAATTTGAAATTGGAATCACAAAGAAAAATAGAAATTTTCTTAACAGATTGAAAATGTTGAAAATGAATAGTCCACTCGAGACATAGGATATGGCTATATAAAAATTAAGTCAATCCTTACAAAAATCAATTCCGAAGCCTAAGTAAAAATCAGCTCGGGAAGATAAATCACATAAAATAATTTCGACATCAATAAATAGCAAATTGAGCACTGTGTATCCACCAATCCGGATTCGCATTTCTCAAGAGAGTCATCAAGCCCAAAATATTTAAACAAAAAGAATCGAAAAGTTCTTTTGATATAAAAATATTGAGATGAACTCATATCAAAAAGAACTCAAATAGGAAGCTCACGAAATAAAACGATAGCATCAAGGATTGAATGTAAAATACCTTGACCAAGAGAAGAGTTGCTAGGAGCTTGCACTACATTGAGCTTTCCCTCCTTCCTACTTTGAAGTATGGGACATGCAGTTATATGGTGACCCGAATTTTTGCAATAGCGACAATAAAGAGGTTTCAGACACTCCCTTGCATAGTGGTCTGCGGAACCACAATTGTAGCATTGTCCACGACTAGAGGTAGGGGCCTTTGCTACCGGGGTTTCTTGCCTCCCCTTCTTGTTGGGAAAGGGGCCTTTGAATTTAATTGGCCTCTTCATGTTGTCGTTGAAGTTCTGTTTTGCACTCACAACTTCAACATTACTCTCTCTATCGGCCTCTTCAAGACGAAGAGCGATATCAATAAGCTGATCAAATGAAACCACGAGTTTCAGGAGTAATGGCTTCTTAAGATTCTTATTCAAGCCATAAACAAATCTCTGCTTCTTCTTCAATGGGGTGTTAATGTATTCAACCCCGTATTTGGAAAGAGATTCGAAAGATGCGACATAGTCTGTCACAGAAGATTCACCTTGAACAAGGTCAATAAATCACCGTGCTAAGGTTACTTTTTCAGCCTCCGGCACAAACTTTAGTTCGAATCTTTCCTGGAATTGCTCCCAAGTGAGATCCGCTTCAACGATTTCAGAAATAAGAAGCTCATACCAATCCAATGCTCTTTCTTGGAGCATGCTAGAAGCCACTTGGACTCGGTGGAGATCAACAAGATTCATGCGAGAAAAGATGCGGTCGCATGATCTAAGCCAAGCTTGGATTTCAATGACACTCTCGGATCACCGGAATGGCCTTCCACCCAAATCAGTATAATCTCTACACAAGCGTGCAAAACCGGATCTAGGATGAATAGGCTCTGGAATGGGTCCGATAACTTGAGCATTCTTAAAAGGTCTAGAAGCTGCTGGCAAGACATAAATACTCCCTCCTGAGGAGTAGCAATGGATTGACCGACGTTGGTACGGCCAGATCTAACCATTTCTCTTCTTTAAGAAAGAAAGAAAAGAGAAAAAGGTTAATCTCAGAATGAATATCAAACAAACTTGATTGATAAAACAAGGAATCATAAAATGAAATAGGATAGAACGGTACGAAGACCCAAATTAAATCCTATGGCACGATTCCTAAGAAAGACTTAGGAAAATGATCCTTGCTAGATTATTCTACATTGTTCCGAAGTTTGGCTCTGATACCAAGGTGTAACGCCCTACCTCTATACCCACTCTAGGCAAGGACAGTACGGGGTAATGCCGTCAACTAGCGCAGAGAATAAGGCTGTTGAGGAGCGACCATCCGTGTAATTGCTTTGTGCGAGTACCGATATTCCAGATAAAAATATAACTTTTCATCTCAAGAGGAAATCCGACATACCAATACAAACTCAAAGCTACAACACAATGGCTATATGGACTTCAGAAACAAATATAGAAATAAACATAACAATAATCAGTCACAGACATTCATAACACAAAGGCGGAAATAGATATGAATATAACACATGAAAGTGTACAATAGAGTAGTGGTCAAACAAGATCCACAATATCACAAAAGAATAGATACAAGTGTTAGCCAAAAGAATACATATACATCAAGGAGTCTATATCTCAAATGTATACAATCAAAAACTACTAAACTAGAGTAGTTAGCCAAAAGATCAGATGATGGTCCAATAAGGAGTCAAGCAGAAGCACCTATAAAATCTCAGTCTGACCCGAGTATTATTTAAGAAGAAAATAATAAACGGATCGGTCTAGCTATAATTATCAGATAAAATGAGATATAAGAAGAGATATAATATTAAAACGTATGATAACCAAAAATGTCATACTACGACTAGTATACATTAGAGAATCACGAAAGTCATACAAAATCTCAAGCTGTGACGCCCCACCTCTATGCCCATTCTAGCCAAGAACACTACTAGGTAATGCCATCGACTAGCATGGAGAATAAGGCTGTTGAGGAGCGACCATCTGTATAATTGCTTTATGCGAGTACCGATATGCCAGATAAAAATATAACTTTTCATCTCAAGAGGAAATCTAGCATACCAATACAAACTCAAAGCTACTACACGGTGGCTATATGGACTTTGGAAACAAATATAGAAATAAACATAACAATAATCAGTCACAGACATTCATATCACAAAGGCGGAAATAGATATGAATATAACACATGAAAGTGTACAATAGAGTAGTGGTCAAACAAGATCCACAATATCACAAAAGAATGAATACAAGTGTTAGCCAAAAGAATACATATACATCAAGGAGTCTATATCTCAAATGTATACAACAAAAAACTACTAAACTAGAGTAGTTAGCCAAAAGATCAGATGATGGTCCAATAAGGAGTCAAGCGGAAGCACCTATAAAATCTCAGTCTGACCCGAGTAATATTTAATAAGAAAATAATAAACGGATCAGTCTAGCTATAATTATCAGATAAAATGAGATATAAGAAGAGATATAATATTAAAATGTATGATAACCAAAAATGTCATACTACGACTAGTATACATTAGAGAATCACGAAAGTCATACAAAATCTCAAGAATCTCATAGCATCAAAAAGAATGTCATATTCTTTATTTAATTCACCAAGCCACAATAAATGACATACATATCAATGCCAACTGAAAAAATGTGGTGAAACATAAATTCCAGAAATCATCAATTAGAAATCCAGAAATCACAATAAAAGGATGGCCAATCCCATAAATGGACATCGATGCACCTAGAAAGACACGCCCCATGCACAGTCGAACATCGACGCACCTAGAAAGATATGCCCCATGCTCTAGCATCGATGCACCTAGAAAGATACGCCCCACGCATAAATAAACATCGATGCACCTAGAAAGATACACCCCATGTAATGTCTAACATCGATGCACCTAGAAAGATACACCCCATGCAAAGTCGAACATCGACGCACCTAGAAAGACACGCCCCATGCATAGACGAACATCGATGCACCTAGAAAGATACGCCCCATGTCCCAACTTATTGAGCCCATTGCTCCACGAAGTAAACAAACATTGACGCACCTAAATAGGTACGACCCATGCATGAAATAAACATCGACGTATCTGGAAAGATATGGCCCATGCGATAAATGAGACGAAGCTTAATAAAATGAGGTACAGTCCTTCATACGGACAAAGAGACATCGCACACTGCTAGTCTAAACCACAAAAATGACCGTCAATGATCATCAAGAAGTGTCAATTACACTAAGCTAGTAAATATATGAGTTTAGCTTCATGTCCCATAACCACTAGCTTAACTTAAATATTTACGAACAAACTGTAGATCTTCACTAGGAAATTGTCACAAAAGGTTCAGTCGAACAAGTCCAAGAATTAACCGACGAAGTAAACGCAAGCGTTTCATACCACTCGTTTTACTAAGCCGTTTAATTAGGTTTCTCATACGAGTGAGGTAAGGGTTTGTATATACTAATAGATTGGAAAACGGTTTTAAGAAACGAGCTTTGTAATAAAATAGTGTTGAAATCGTTTTAATGAAAGAGTTTTGATATTTACTACTAGTATAGAAAACCTTTATATTTTGAAGTGACAAATCATAGAAGTGATTGTAGAAACAATCAATCATAAAAATTCACGTTCGAAGACGTGAATAAAATCCAAAGAAATCGATATCAAATTCATCAAAATGGATATTTCCAATAGTTCCCAAAGAAAATGTCATCAAAGTCGATAATAAATGATAACAACAAAAAGGGAGACAACACGAGTCGATTAAAGTTTGAAATTCAAACAAAATAGGCAATATAGGCATAATTGGCAAAAGGGAGCAGGTCGGTCAACTGGCTCACTGAGTTCGGTTGACCGGACCAGAGGCAGAAATGCTCGGGTAGCAGGTCGGTCGACCGGACCCTGAGTTCGGCCGAACGGAGTCTGTAACCCGCACTTCCAAAACAGAGGCAGGGAAGTGCTTGGGTAGCAGGTCGGTCGACCGGACCTTGAGTTCGGTCGACCGGAGCCTATTGCCAGCACTCCCATGCTTATCTAATGAATGCCAATCCCTTCCGAATTGCATTCGGTCGAGCAAAGACACTAAGGGTTTACGCCCATCGACTACCTGCCCAAATAAGCTCTTCGATTCATCACCAAAAACATGATCAAAACATCAAAGTTAGGATTTTCAAAGAATTGAACTCAAAACACTAAAAATTAGAATATTCACCAAATCAATCCAAACCAAAAGCATTTGCACAAGAATAAGTGTTAGGAATTCATACCTAACAATCGAAGATAACTATAGATTAAGATGTGAGATAAAAATCTCACCTTTAAACCCAAAACAATGGAGGAGAAGCTTGAAGACAAGGGAGGAACAACCGCTCTTCAATCCCAACTCAAGAAGCTTGAATCTAAGCTTAAAAAGAATAACATTCCCAAAGTTAGGTTTAGGAATTTCTGAAATTGAAGAAGGAAAGAGTTGGAGAAGGTGAAGAGAAGGCTTACCAATAACTTCTTCTTGAATTTGGAGATAGAACTTGGATTTGAAAAGATGATTAGGGCTTTGAATTTCCTAATTCTTTTTCTCTTCCCCCATTTTTGATAGAGCTTGAGTTGTATTAGGAAATGGAAGTGAATGAAGAGAAGTGGGGGTGGAGCTAGGGGCTTGTGTTAGGATATAGGGCTGAAACCCAAACTAAAGCCCTAAGTGAAAAATTAGCAAAATTCTACTATCTCCAAACATATCGAAGTTTATACTCAAAAAGGTCGCAAACGTCATTTGGAACTCAATGGAAGTGGTCTCGAGTCCTAATTTGACTGTTTGCAAAAAGTAGCTTTTCGGACTTCAATCCGATTAATGATTCTATATTTAAATAAAATATTTAAATATTCAATCGTAAAATATGCGGGTTGTTACATGTATGGTTACATGTCTGACATTACACTTTGAGATATAAAGCAGATTTCTTTCAAATACATTTCTGTTGGTGGCGGAGAATTTATTCTCTTAGCTTAACACCCTTCTCTGAGACGTACGAGCTAAGAGGTTATGTAGTTGAAGGTTATCAGCGATATATTCCCAATTTGGTAATGTGACATGCTGAGTGTTGTTGTGTGATGATCATTGTTTGATCATTTGTGATATGATCATTTATCTTTGTGATCATTACTTGATCATCTGTTGACCCAAAGCATGGCTTTGTGTCAAAGCGTAGCTTTGTGGACGAGACTTCGTCGAACCTCACACCTCGGAATGGTCAAAACAAGAAAGATGCGGCAAGTTTATTGGGGGTAGCGCCCCTTAGGGTATGTACATTTCCTTCTGGATAGAAGTGGTATCATGGTATGGAGCCCAAATACTTAACTTATATGGATGTCGCAAATATATATATATATATATATATATATATATACATATATATCTTACTTTGTGATTTGTTGCTTGGGCCCCGGTTAAAGGTTGGTTACAACCGGGAGATGACATACTCGTGTTAGTAGTTACCCAGTTAGGGGTAACCCGGCCTTGTGTTGGCAGAGATCCGGTTAGGTTCTCGTTACGTCCTTCCAGAGGCGTTTCCATGTGGCAATGGGAAGTTCCTTGGCCTGACCATTTGTTGGAAATCCATCTTCCAATACGAACCCTGTACGGTATTAGTTGTAGAACCTGCCATTTACGTACGGTGGTCACCACTGTTTAGATGGTAGCTATAGTAGGCATACGATAATGGTCGTATGTTGGCTAAGATTGATATTCTATTTTCGGAATACTTTTTCCACTATGCACTAATAATAATATCAAAAATGATTTGTTTTGCGTAGTAAGCATCTTTGACTATCATAAGGAGAAATCTCCTCCAATTCTGCGTTTGCATTGTGTGTGTGGGGGGAGGCCTTATGGTAGTTTCATTTTCTAAAAGCATTGCGAATTGACTTTAAAATTCTCTGCTATTTGTTTTTAAAGATAAACTGTTTTTGTTGCTCACACCAGTCCCATGACTAATCCAGAGTTTATTGTTTCTTTCCTAAACTCTGGATGCTCAAAATTTTTCTACACGGGCAGTCTAGAGTTCGGTTTTTCAAATAGTCAGGATTAGTAGATTTTCTGGAGCTAGTTCAGTCTTTGGATATGGACTGCACTTGCTTATCTTGGTATATCGTTATTGGGAGTTCGAGCTATTTCTGGATTGGTGCTTTGGAGATTGAGATTATCCGCTGCTGATGTTATCATTTTTTCTTTTCCACTGCTATTTCTTTTATCATATCTCTGATGTATATTGATATTCATTGTATCATTCTGTTGTAATAGATATTGTATATCAATGTATTATTCTTTTATTCCACTGTGTTATTTACTTAACTGTGTTATAAGCTCCGGCGACTCGGATTTGAACGGTCGAATCTATGGCATTCGAGTACGATGTAAAGTATGGATGTCGATTTTCGAGCGTGAAAAATCGAGGGCATTACATTTGGTATCAGAGCTAAGGTAAAACTTTAGCTCAAGAGTATAACACGTTAAGTAGCTCATTAGAGATAGGGTGAAGTATCCCTAGAATGAGTATATCCCTAAGATATCTGTTCGAATGTCTCAGTAAATTCTCTTACTATCCACTGATAGTGAGTATGAGTGCAAGAAGAGGACGAGATAGGGGATGAGGGAATACGACTATAAATGGTCAATACACTGCAACAGTGGAAATAACTTTTCTATCAATTTTCTTTGATTCGATTCCAAATTCTTTTCATTTCTTCGTGGCAGCTCTAGAAAGAAGTTTCGGTGTGATGATGGCCCTACGAACCGCTGTAGGAAATTTTTACTTCGTATCTTCATTGGTTTCTTATCAGTTTTTGATTTAAATCTTAATGAATATGAATTGGAAATTTGAGATTAAAATTTGAAATAAATTGGAAATTTTAATTTGAGGTAAATTGATTAATAGAATATGAGGATAAACTTGAATTGAATCGATAAAACGATTTCGTTTAAAACCAAATTTGAAATTTTATTGAAATTTCTTGTGAATACCAAAGTCCGAAGAGGGACAAATTGGTATGTATTCTGAGATATTCCGACTTGAGTTTGGAATTCATATGTTAAGTTTGAGGAATTATAGGAGATCGAATCTGTATATCTCTGTGTTGTTTTCGTGCCTGCGAATTTCGAGGACAAAATTCTTTTAAGGGGGGAAGTTTGTAACGACCCTAGATTTTAATTTAATTTAAACTGATAATTAAATGAATTTTTGAATAAAAATTGTAAAATTTATTTATAAATAGAAATAGAAATATAAGTAAAATAAAAATAATAAAAATAATACAAACAAGTGTACTAACAATGATAATAAATTATGTAGATTTTTAAAGTAAACATATTAGCTAACAATATAACCATATAAATTGATTCACATTGCAAAACAAGATAAAGTAATAAATGCAAATCTTTGTGCAGCTGAAATGAAGGAGGGGAGGATGTAAATTGTACAAATTTAATTAATGAAAGCATGCTAAAGATTATCATCAGCAAGCAAAAGAAGTGAACAGTCTCCACCTATTGTGCAAAACAGCATGATCATTTGTACTAAAAGAAAATATAATATACTACCTGTACAAATTCTTATACCCGGTAACTTCATTTCTTATATATCAAGCCTCTCCATCTCAGTCTTATTCATTCGAAGCTAAGAAAAAAATGTCTGAAGCAAACATCATTTTAAACCATTCAACTGAAACAAACTTCAATCTAAAAAAACAATCAAACCAGAGAAGATTCTAGCAAAGGCTGTTTCAAAATTTAAAGCAACCTGGTTCAAAGTAGTTCTCTATTCTTTCTCCTCTGTTCTTCTTCTCAGACCAGGTGAGTAAACAACTTTAAATTAAAACTGAATATATTTAGTTGTTGTTTGTTAAGTTTGAGATCTGGAATTGCTTTGATGTGCATATACATATATAAATCTCCTCTGTTTCCTTGTTCTTCTTTCTTATTGACTGAGTTACAGGTTTAAACAAACAAGAAACATCGATCTCTTATCATTAAAACAATATCAGACCTTGGTTTCAAAGACAAATGGGTGGGTTTAAGTTTCAGGGATTATTTAAAAATAATTTTTAAATAAAACAAGGATATACAGTGTGAAAGAAAAAAAGCTTGATTCCACCGGGCAAACTTTAAATTTTAATAAATTCGATTGTAACGAATTTGAGATTCATTCACATAACATGAATCAGCATTAGAAGATAAGAATTTTAAGCCAAGATTTATGATTTTTCTATGAAGGAGTTGAGAGCGGTTTGGTTTTGAATTGGAAATGATTTTTGATCAATTTCCGGCACTAGGTTGAACTGGTGGTGTCGGGGTTGTTCGTGGTGATGGAGGAGCCTATGGGGGTGAGTAGAAAAATGGTCGGAGGTGGTAATAACGGCGGTGGCATCGGCGGCGAGGGTTTGAAATTTCTAAACCTAGTTTTTGAACAGGGAGGAAATTCGTGCACCACGGTTTCGTTCGAGCATCGAGTTGCTCGAGGGTCTGGGAAATGGTAGCTATGGGTTTGATGAAGCGATAGCCGGAGTTGTAGGCTGGTCGGTGGCTGAGGCGACGAGATTGGGGCATTGACAGGTTCGGGGGTGATGGGTTCGAGCAGTTCCAAGTTTTGAATTTTTGCTTGAATTTTGATTTCGAGGTGGTGGGATGGTTCAAGTGGTCGAAGTACAATCGGGAGTTGATCGGTGACGTGTTCGACACCACGGCGATGGCCGGAGCTGGCCGGCGTCGTTGTACACGTGCACGAGGGCGAAAATGATCGCCTGGGTGTTGTCGTCTGGGAAAAGCAGGGGAACTCGAAGCGTACTCGGGGGATTCGAGTAGTTTACTCGAAGCGAATTTTAAACAAATACTTGGGTAAATTTTTGTTATCAGGTTTTCAAACCTGAACTTGTTTTCTGGGTTGGGATTTTAAATTAAATTTTAACTTATAAAGAAAGGTTTTGAACTGAGTTTAAATCAAGATATAAATATAATTCCAATTTGAATTACGAATTTAGTATTGAACACAAACAAAGTTTAAATTCAAATTGCTAAAACAACTTAAAAGTAACTAAATGTTTGAAGAAATTTGTAAAGAAAATAGATTTGAAACTTTAGATGGAAGATTTAAAAGAGCTGAAATTTAAAAGTTTAAAACTGAAATAAATTTTAAAACCAGATTTCCAGAATTTGAAATCTAATTTAGTTTTAAAACTTAAGGGTTTAAAATAAGTTTAAGCGTGTTAAATCTAAAAAGAAAATTGATTTCAATTATATGGTAAATGAGAAAAGAAAATCAAATCATAAAATATGGAAGAGTGACTTTAAGTAATATAGATTTATGGTTTCAAATTCACTAACGAATGAGTGCTAAATGGTGAATCGATTTATAATCAATATTGATTTATATAAGTAATTTCTTTAGAAAGGTAATCAAAGGAACTCAATAGTTAATGAAGTCATGACTAAGATTTTATTTGATAATTAATTAATTTAATAAAAATCAATCATGAAATTATTAAGTATAATTGCTTAATGACAATAATTATTATGGGATTAAATTACAGTGTAATTAATTAAGTTAATTAGATTTGTTAAGTCAATTACTTAAGTTTAAATTTATTCAAAATAATCATTTAAACATTTGGAAAATATTATTACTTAGAAAAATTAATTAATTGACAATTATCGGATGTAATTAATTGAATGACAATCAGTAATTTGGACATAAATATTTGTTATTAATCAAAGGGTTAATTAAATTTATTAATTAAAGAATTAATTTATACTTGAAATTAATTGAGATAATTTAAAGGTTAAAATTGATTCATTAATTAAGATTGATTTGTCAATAATTAAAAGTGAACTAATAAATGATAAAAAGGGATTTTATTCCAAATAAATTGCAATTAACTTATGATAATTAACCCAGATTTAAAATGAATACATCTGATTTAAATTTATCAGTCAACTAATGACTTTTACTTGTGAATGTTTGAACTTGACTGAATGATAAATTGTCTGATATCCCTGATCTGTTATACTTCGTGATATATACTGATTTGTGTGTGATCTGTAATGTAGTTTATTTATCTGTGATAAATGTAATTTTATTTGCTATATATATATATTTGTGATCTGTGAATGTAGGATGGGCGTTATAATTATACCGCTTATCAATTACATTTCTGTATTTTAAAATCTATGATGATGGAATGTTGTTGCACTATTGTGTGTTAAACCCTAGACTACACCATACACACACAAATATGGATTTCACGTAGAAATCAGTTAAGTCACAGATTTTTGACAATTTTTAAAAGATTGAATTTGTGAATCCAAACAGTTTTGGAATTAGAACTAAAAGCTTTGAAATGGGTTTCAATTGTGAAAGTTATTTTTAATAACTTAATAAAATTTTGTGTGTTAATCCGATTGAAGTGGAAATCGATTTGTAAATCTATCTTTGTGAAACTGCGTAAAATTTTGTGGAATAAATCTTTTTTGTTTTAAAAGATTTGAAATGGTAATTTGTTTAAACCATTGAAAAGAAAGATTTTGGGGAATAACTTGTGACTTAATTGAAATCCTATTATCCATATGTTTTAAATATTGCGCTCATTATTCGGATTAACCGGGAGAGGACCTTTGTGTCATACAACTCATTCCGAATAATGATACGTCGTATATGGATAGCATCTGAAGATTGGTGTTGAAGACCGGGTATTTGCGAAAACGATAGGATAACCTATCGATTGTCTCTGCACTGAGTCGCGCCGGTATAGAGATCTCCTAAGTGATGGGCAATCCGATCGGGATTGTGAATACCCAGATTGCATGGGCTTCTTTGGAAGTGCTTTCGGTTCTGTTCGAACCCAGAACAGACTTGTATGGTTACATGTCTGACATTACACTTTGAGATATAAAGCAGATTTCTTTCAAATACATTTCTGTTGGTGGCGGAGAATTTATTCTCTTAGCTTAACACCCTTCTCTGAGACGTACGAGCTCAGAGGTTATGTAGTTGAAGGTTATCAGCGATATATTCCCAATTTGGTAATGTGACATGCTGAGTGTTGCTGTGTGATGATCATTGTTTGATCATTTGTGATATGATCATTTGTTTGATCATTTATCTTTGTGATCATTACTTGATCATCTATTGACCCAAAGCATGGCTTTGTGCCAAAGCGTAGCTTTGTGGACGAGACTTCGTAGAACCTCACACCCCGGAATGGTCAAAACAGGAAAGATGAGGCAAGGTTATTGGGGGTAGCGCCCCTTAGGGTATGTTCATTTTCTTCTGGATAGAAGTGGTATCATAGTATGGAGCCCAGATACTTAACTTATGTGGATGTCGCAAATATATATATATATATATATATATATATATATATATATACATATATATCTTACTTTGTGATTTGTTGCTTGGGCCCCGGTTAAAGGTTGGTTACAACCGGGAGATGACATACTCGTGTTAGTAGTTACCCAGTTAGGGGTAACCCGGCCTTGTGTTGGCAGAGATCCGGTTAGGTTCTCGTTACGTCCTTCCAGAGGCGTTTCCATGTGGCAATGGGAAGTTCCTTGGCCTGACCATTTGTTGGAAATCCATCTTCCAATACGAACCCTGTACGGTATTAGTTGTAGAACCTGCCATTTACGTACGGTGGTCACCACTGTTTAGATGGTAGCTATAGTAGGCATACGTTAATGGTCGTATGTTGGCTAAGATTGATATTCTATTTTCGGAATACTTTTTCCACTATGCACTAATAATAATATCAAAAATGATTTGTTTTGCGTAGTAAGCATCTTTGACTATCATAAGGAGAAATCTCCTCCAATTCTGCGTTTGCATTGTGTGTGTGGCGGGAGGCCTTATGGTAGTTTCATTTTCTAAAAGCATTGTGAATTGACTTCAAAATTCTCTGCTATTTGTTTTTAAAGATAAACTGTTTTCGTTGCTCACACCAGTCCCATGACTGATCCGGAGTTTATTGTTTCTTTCCTAAACTCTGGATGCACAAAATTTTTCTACACGGGCAGTCTAGAGTTGGGTTTTTCAGATAGTCAAGATTAGTAGATTTTCTAGAGCTAGTTCAGTCTTTTGATATGGACTGCACTTGCTTATCTTGGTATATCGTTATTGGGAGTTCGAGCTATTTCTGGATTGGTGCTTTGGAGATTGAAATTATCTGATGCTGATGTTATTATTTTTTCTTTTCCGCTACTATTTCTTTTATCATATCTTTGATGTATATTGATATTCATTGTATCATTCTATTGTAACAGATATTGTATATCAATGTATTATTCTTTTATTCCGCTGTGTTGTTTACTTAACTATGTTATAAGCTCTGGCGACTCGGATTTGAATGGTCGAATCTATGGCATTCGAGTACGATGTAAAGTATGGATGTCGATTTTTGAGCATGAAAAATCGAGGGCGTTACAGTTGATTTACCTCAAGGATGCAAGACCTTAGGTAATAAATGGATGGGGATTTTAGGCTCAAGGAAAAAGTTATAGAAAAATTTAGTTTTAGAGACAAGAAGTTTGCTTTTTAGGCTGAAGGACACTTTTTAGTGTAAATCACAAAGTGATAATTGTAACTATCATTTTGTGTTTACACTAAAAAGTGTCCTTCAGACTAAAAAACAAACTTGATGTCCCTAAGACTAAATTTTTTCTCAACTTCTTCCCTGTGCCTATTTTCCTGTAAATGGATATTTAAAAGGAAATTGAAACCTGATGGTTCAATAGACAAGTACAAAGCTCGTCTTGTAGTCCAAGGATTCAGGCAAAAGGAAGAACTGGACTATTTTGATACATATTCACCAATGGCAAGGATAACATCAATTATGATGCTTATTGCAACCGCATCCTTACTTGATTTACAAATACATCAAATGGATGTAAAAACTGCATTTTTAAATGGTGAACTAGAGGAAGAAATATATATGAAGCAACCTGAAGGGTTTCTGAGCTATGAAAAGGAAAATAAAGTATGCAAATTAGTAAAGTCGCTTTATGGTCTTAAACAAGCTCCAAAACAATGGCATGAGAAATTTGATGAAACTATGTTATCAATTGGATTCACAATAAATGAATCGGATAAATGTGTCTATATGAAACACACACATTTAGGATATGTCATTGTTTGTCTTTATGTTGATGACCTGTTGATGCCAGGAAATAACAAGGCCATAATAACATATACAAAGGAAATGTTATCCTCTAGATTCGATATGAAAGACCTAGGACTGGTTGATGTGATATTGGGCGTCAAAATTTTGAAAACACCACAGGGATATGCATTATCCCAATCACATTACATCTCCAAGATACTTGAAAAATTCAAGCAATATAATATAACTATTGCAAAATCACTAGTAGATATGAACCAAAATTGGGTAAAGAACACTGGTGATGGTATCTACCAGCTTGAATACTCTCGTATACTAGGAAGTATCATGTATGTTATGAACTGCACTAGGCCTGACATCGCATACGCTGTAAGTAAGCTGAGTAGATTTACCAGCAATCCTGGTAAACATCATTGGAAAGCGATAATCGAAGTTCTAGGATACCTAAAGTATACACAGAACTATGGTCTACACTATACAAACTATCCTTCAACAGTGGAAGGATACAGTGATGTAAATTGGATAACTGGATCACATGATACAAAATCTACAAGTGGATATGTGTTCACATTAGGAAATGGAGCAATATCATGGAAATCATCCAAACAGACTTGTATAGCTAGATCTACGATGGAATCAGAGTTTATTGCACTAGATAAGACCACAGAAGAAGCAGACTGGCTTCGAAGTTTCTTGGAAGATATTCCAAATTGGAGCAAACCTGTGCGTCCAATATGTATACATTGTGATAGTCAATCAGCAATTGGAAGAGCTAATAGCACACTATACAATGGTAAATCTAGGCATATTCGTCATAAACATAAAACAATAAGACAACTTCTCTCTAATGGAGTTATCACTATAGACTACATAAGGTCTAAATATAACATAGCGGATCCACTAACAAAAGGCTTGCCAAGAGAGAAAGTTCAAACCTTATCGATGGGAATAGGGTTAAGGCCCATAAACTAAAAGTTTTTCTAAAATGGAAACCTCACCTAATTGAGTGGAGATCCCAAAATCTAGGTTAAAAGGGACAACTAAGTTTAAGAGAAATTTGATAGCACTATTACACTCAAACCATTCCTATGATAAGTCAGTGCTTCATTTGTTGGAAAATAGGATAAGTATTGATACTTTTAATGATGACTGTACTTGAGGAATTGTGAATACCCTTTACAGAATCACCTACGTAACTGCGAAGGTGCCACTTCAAAGAGAATTATGAGGCCAAATTCTCTAAGCACTTATGAGACCAGGCAGGTGTTCAAGGCAAAAACGAACACATACAGAGAACGAAGGATTATAAGAAACATTTGTCGTGTGTTGTCTATTGTAGAATTACACAAAAGGCTTACAGTTCAAGGACATCCTATGTCTGCTGATTCGCCTGTAATCCAAATAGGTAAACACTAGGAAAGTTCAAGGCCCCTACGCTACTTTAACCGATACGATAAATGTCTCGTGAAACTATGAACAACTACTCATTCATGTGGGGGATTGTTAGCAAAATGAATGAGAAACTGTTTTGGGAAGAGAAAGATAGTTTGGTATTGTGTGTATTGAAATAAAGTCCCACATAGTGGAATATTCGTTTCAATACCACCATATATACTACAACTCAATATACTAAATCAAAAGAAACGAAGAAGTAGACATGAAGACTTGTGACAAGTGGGCTTTGGGCCTCATATTAATATTAAAATGTCAAAGATTGGGCCTTGGGGCTCTTGGGGTCTCATGATTTGATGGGCCTCCGTCTGCCACTTGGACCTGCTGCGTTGAAACGGCTAATTTTGAACTTCAAAATTAGAATGTTGCGCCTGTGCGCACGCGTTTGTCGGTTAAAGGGTCGCAACCTTTGCAACAGTCACGACCGCTATGAATAGGCACCTCCTCCAGCCTATATATAGGGGCCCACAGAACGAGATTAATAACTGCTAATTAATTTGTTTCTTCATCCTCTTCCCATAACTCTGTTCACAGTTCAATAATCTCTTCAGTTCGTCGGCGCTCCGTCTGCAATCACCACGCGGCGGGGCTGGTCCATTTCATCCTGGGGAACAAATTGCTAACATCCGTGAACTACGTACGGCGGCAATATTGTTTCAAGGAAACAGTTTCTACTGGACTCGGATGCTTTAATCGGTAATACCTTTTCAGATAGATCTAGTCACGCTTTTTGGTGTTACAATTTCTCAAAACTAATTGACAAATTAGTGACAATTTTTTCGTTACTAATTCTGCATTATTTTGTAACTGTTGCTGAAGTTACAATTTGGTTTCGTAACACTTTCTGGTAGTTGCGAATAACAAAGTCCATAATCAACCTAGAAGTGATTGAGTGGTCGCTGTTCACGGTGTATGTGAAGTAACTCTCTTTGTCATTGGAAATGTAATGGGCGAGGTAAATGCCATTTTGGGTCACTTCAGGGACCGAACTGAAAATATGACCGTCCCAGGTGCCGAAGCTCCAGTAGTTGAAGGTCTTGTTCCAAAGTATGAAATACCGACTTGAGCTGTTTGGATCGATTTCAAGGTGGAAGATTCCAAGGGCAGGATCGTCTTCATTTTTCCAGGAAGTTAATCTATGCAACTCTTTGGTTACTTTGTTTAGCCCGAGCTTGCTGCCGGGTAGATAAGTGTGAGTTGGATGGTCGAAGCTTTGCCACAGAGTTACGTTTGGATTTGATGCATCTCTTAAAACTAAGTTATCACTATCAAGAAGAACAGCTACTACTTTATGAGTATCATGAGTGATGTTAGTGGACCAAATAAGAGGGTTTGTTTGGTTGGAAAGCACTAAATTGCCATTTTCAGAGATTGCAAATTTTGTTTTAGAAATATTAGTTAAGGGAATTTCTCTGTTGTCAATCCAAACTTAAGTTTGTTGAGGTATGAGTATGAGGTTAAGATTGTACCATATTCCAAGATAGTATTAGCGAGATTTGCCTGGTTGGAAAAATCATAGTTCAAATTTGCCTCATTTGGATGCGATCTTTTCGGAGCCAGTAATGGATTCAGTAAGAGTAATTTTATCGTTTAATGCGTAGGAGATGTTGAAGTAGAGAAAGATGAGAAAACTTTTCTGTCGACTTGTATTTGAAAACTCCATGAATATAAATTAAGAAGGATGAAGGTTTGGAGGTGAAAGTGAGACTAGGTCATGTCATTTCGGCCTTATAATAATCAGCTTATATTATATACTTATATAAGCTAGCAAAAAATGGGTATTTTTTGGGTTAGAAGCTTGCGCCAAACATTGCTGACTGAATACGCCTGCTAATGTGTCATGCTGACAAAATAGTACAATGACAAAATATCATTAAAAGAAGTAAAAAGGGTAAATGTGAATAATAAATTCGTTGCAATTAGTTTAGTTATCTTTCTACGTTGCCTTGTTCAATTATCGAAAAGGACTTCAAAACCAAAATCATTTCATCTCCTGTGCACATAAGTTGGAACACAATTTGTTGTAAGTCTATCAATCTATATTTGTACACCACTTCTTCAATTTATGTAATGATATGGGACTATTCCAATTTAAAACCGTCACTCCTCTTTGTCACATGTGAGACAATCCTAACCGTCAGTATATCCACAAATTGAATATAGTCGAATATCAGGGAAGAGACCATGCTAAAAACATAAAACAGTTGAAAAGTAAAAATGGTGCACACGTTATCATATGAAGGCTGATGGTCAATATTTCTAAGTTTTCATCATTCATGCTAAACCATAAACACTTAAAAACACAATTGCTTACACATACCATAAAAAGCCTTAGATATATGTATGAGTACACTTGAAGATGTGATTTTTTATTTTTATTTTCCACTTAAATATATATGGGGTAATTCGACATTGATACAAGTTGGTGACATAATCATATATGCACACATATGTATAACTTTTGAAAAATATACGTTATGGATTTTAAAATACACAGCTGTCTCTTTTCAAAAATAGAATTTCAAAAAAATTTGTATTATTAATTTCAATCAAACTGCAAAAATTTCTGGTCTTAAAACGGCATACTTTTACATTTAAAACCGTATATATCTACTGCATATACTGTACATATCGAAAGTAGAGTCTATACAACAAAGAGAATGATGTGGTGGATTCCATATGCGGTGAAAGACAGCCAAAAGACTTCTGATTCATTATATTGTCCTAATATCTGGGTTTATAAAACTTGAATTTCAAGGATGGATTTCAAACCTTGAAGTTGGTTATAAATTTAGGATTCCGTAAACCGGTAAACATGTGACTATGTTGATAAGGATTAGGGATAAACCTAATTTTAGATGCATCTCATGTTCATATGGTTTTGTCACACCTCAGATAATAGTCCTAATATTTACAAATGAAAGTTGTTACTACACGTTATGACCAACATTAAAATATTAATTAGACCCAAAATTTTCTTTATACGTGTATGTATATAAGCATTACAAGGATATTCAATAAAATAAACAAATGAACGAATGTATGTGACAATATATATTATGTAGGTAATTAAGAAAACATAATCATGTACTAAGGGACTTTTACCATTGGGTTCCTGTTACAAATTAGAATGAGTTATGCTACGTAATCGAAATACACTTAATAATCCTTTAATTTTCAAATCCACATCTCACCTACCAACCGTCCAATTTTTCAAAAGTTGAAGATTCTAAACAAAATCAATGACAGAAATAATAGGTTATGACCATGCACACACAAGTACGTAGATTACAATCGTAACTTTTGTAGTTTGAAGAAAAAAAATGGTCTTGTTAACATAAAAATCGACGCTAACACCCCGGTGTGAGTGATAATAATGTGAAAGCACCACCCGTTGGTACGGGAACTAGAAATAAGCAGAAAAGTAAAAAGACAGCAGTTTTATAGTGTTTCAGCTCGTAATTAAGCCTACGTCCACTTTATATTCTTTATTGCTGATTCGATTACAACTCTTTACAGTAAACTTTGATTACAACACACTTTAGTCGAGTAGCTAGAACTTTGATGTAAGAGAGCTCTTTGAATCCATGTCGGATGTGTAGATCTCCTTGTGAAGTTCCTTGAAGCGTCTTTGGTGTTTGAAGTGTCGGTTGAGTCGAGAAAACAGCAGAGTATCGGCCTTCCAGAAATGAGCCAAAAGTCCCTTTTGAAGTTGGAGTAGGTGGGGTATTTATAGGGAGTATTCGGAGTTAGGTCGTAGGTCGCGAGCGACCTAAGGGTAGGTCGTAGGTCGTGAGCGACCTAAGGAGCACGGGCTACGACTTAACAGTTGTACTTGACCATTTGATCATTTTGACAAGTCATAGGTCATAAACGGGTTAAGGTTAAGGTAGGTTATAGGTCGTTGGCGACCTAGTGGGCATGGTTTGTGATTTAACAATGGTAGGTTGTGAGCGACCTAGGGAAAAGCGACATAAGGAGTTATCTCGGCTTGAAGTTGTAGGTCGTGAACGACCTAAGGTAGGTTCCTGAGAGCTTTAGGTCATTGAGAGCTTTAGGTCGTTGAGAGCTTTAGCCTTTAGATCGTTAGGTCGCTTTAGCCTTTAGTTAGGTCGCTTTAGCCTTTAGGTCGTTAGGTCGCTTTAGCCTTTAGGTCGCTAGGTCGCTTTAGCCTTTAGGTCGTTAGGTCGCTTTAGCCTTTAGGTCGTTAGGTTGCTTTAGCTTTTAGGTCGTTAGGTCGTTGGTACCTTTAGGTCGTTAGGTCGCTTTAGCTTTTAGGTCGTTAGGTCGCTGGTACCTTTAGGTCGCTAGGTCGTTGGAGAAGTTAGGTCGCTAGGTTTTAGGTCGCTCCAAAAAGAGGAGTTAACACTTGCCCCTCGAAGTACAGGCCTATGTCATAGGTCGTGTGGTTCGATCTAATTCTACTAGGTCGTGAGCGACCTAAAACCTGTGCTAACTCGCGTGCCTATTCGCCTTCTTCTCCTTGCCCCATGTAAAACTGTTAGGTCGCTGCTTCTTCCTCACAAACCTGCTTCGATTTCACGCTTTGCCATTAATAGAATTTTGTGATTTCAAAGGCGAATTTGAGTTAATCATTCAACGATTCATCCTCGTTATCATATTACGTAAGTACACTCGATCTTTATCCATCCCACAATCACCATCGAACCACGAATTCTAATCTCCGAACCCCAGACCAATTTTGTATGTCGTGCTTCATTTTGAGTCGTGTTGTGATCGACTTTTGATCGTTATTGGTTACTGTTGTTGTTGTGATTCACGAACGCACAGCAATGAGTGGGATCTATGATAGATCAGAGATATTTTGAATCGGTTTTTCGGGTGATTTGGTGGTATGAAGAGATGATGAATTTTACGAAGAGGATGATGGATATCATTGTATTGGCAATAACGGGTTATCGGGTCTGGTGAGTTATTGCGTGGAGAGGAAGTTAGCGACTTAGTGAATTCGAGCGACTTAAGATAACTCGCGACCTAAGGATCCTTGCGACCTAAGGAAAGCTCTGACCTACGCTAGGTCGTTGAATGACCTAAGACTTGCACAACCTCAGACTTGCACGACCTAAGAATTGCTTGACCTAAGAATTGCACGACCTAACTTTCTTGCGAGCTAACCTGCTTGAATGACGGCTGAGCGACTTAACAAATCAACGACCTAATTTTTTGCGGCATAGGCTTTAGGTCGCGGCCGAGCTAACACTTGGATGAATTTGAATTGCCTTAATCCCTTTGACTTGCATAGTGCGACATAAGGAATCTCTGACCTATGCTAGGTCGCTGAACGACCTAAGACTTGCAAAATTCTAAAGGGATTTGAATGAACACTTGAACTGTCTGAACTTGGAACTTTGTTGAACTTGGACTTTGTTGAACTTTTTTACAGATTACGCGAACTTTTAATCTAACAACCTGTTAAACATAACATTTGCAGAAAATTAGGGCGAATATACTGCCATTGACTGCCCATATCGAATGACAGATTAGTCGATAAATAATAATCAACTTAAATGAACTATGTGAATGAAATGCTGTGAATTAACAAGTTCAAGTGAAGTATTAAAGCTGTTAACGCTAAAAAGTGAACGCTAACACCCGGTGTGTGTAATAGAATTGTGAAAGCACCACCCATTGATACGGGAATAGAATACAAGCAGAGAATAGTAGTAAAGCGGTAAATGACAACAGATTTATAGTGGTTCGGCCCGTAATTGAGCCTACGTCCACTTTATAGTCTTTTATTACTGATTCGATTACAAGATGATACAATATTCTTCACAGTACAATGCAATTCGATCACAGAAATACTCTTGACTGCTAACTCAAACTTCGATGATGAAATTCGATGAATCCGTGTCGGATATATGAAGTTCTTCCCGAAGCTTGTTGTAGTGTCTCAAGTATTTGAAGATCTTTGTGTGTTGATTGAGTTGAGAGCTCGGCAGAGTAACGACGCTTGAAGAAGTGATTGGCCAAAAGTCCCCTTAATATAGAATATGGTGGCGTATTTATAGGGGGTGAATTCTGGACAGAAACCTTGCCAAGTCTTAGGTCGCGTACGACCTAAGTTAAGTCGTAGGTCGCGAGCGACCTAAGCTAGGTCGCAGTCTACTTCGCGGCTTAAGAAGTCAGCTGATGAAGTTGCACTTGGCTTCATTTGAACAAGTGGTAGGTCGCTGGTGAGTTAAAGATGGTACTAGGTCGTTGGCGACTTATAAGTGATTCAGCACAAAACTTGACCCCAAGGTCTTAGGTCGTGTCCGACCTAAGCTAGGTCGTAGGTCGCAAACGACTTAGGAAGTTAGCCTGATGTAGCTACCCTTGGTCTTCTCTGAAGTAGTAGGTCGTGTGCGATCTAAGGTAGGTCGCAGCTGTTCATAGGTCGCAGATGTTCATAGGTCGCAGATAGCTTCATCAGTTAGGTCGGGGACTTCTTTAGGTCGCTAGCTATATTAGGTCGTTAAGTCCCTTAGGTCGCTAGCTTTCTTAGGTCGTTAAGTCCCTTAGGTCGCTAGCTACCTTAGGTCGCTAGCTACCTTAGGTCGTTAAGTCCCTTAGGTCGCTAGCTTTCTTAGGTTGTTAAGTCCCTTAGGTCGCTAGCTACCTTAGGTCGTTAAGTCCCTTAGGTCGCTAGGACGTAGTTTCTTAAGTCGCGGAGTCATAGGTCGTCGAGTTTTAGGTCGTGACTAAAATACGAGTTAACATTTGCCCCTCGAAGTATACGCCTATGCCATAGGTCGTGTGCTTCGACTTAACCTCGCTAAGTCGTGAACGACCTAAAGCTTGTACTATCCCGTACGCCTGTTCGCCTTCTTCTCCCAGCTTCATATAAATAGATTAGGTCGTGACTTCCTCCCCACCTTACTACTTTGAGATCCCACTGCCATTGACGAATTCTTAATTCTTCGGAGGCGAATTCATCCCAGCAAAACATCGATCCACTTTTAACAGTATATTACGTAAGTGGATCAATCTCTTCTCCTTCGCAATCCCTGATCGATCGTAAATCCACGTTTTCCGACCCCAATTTAATTTCATGTGTCATGCTTCATTTTTTGGTTGTTTCGATCGATTTTTGATCGTTGTTTGATATATTGCATTGATTCATGATCGCACGGAAGTTGTCACAATGGATCGGTGGGATTTCCAGTCGATTTGCCGAATGATTCGGAGGTGTATGGACGATATCGAATTCTCTTATAATGGCGGTATTGGGTTATCGGATCCAAAATGGTGTTGCTTGGAGAGGAAGTCAGTGACCTACCTGATTTGGACGACCTAAGAGTTAGGTCGCGCGGGAATGCTTGGCGACCTAAATCTTTGCGATCTAATAATATTCGCGACCTAAAGAGTCTTCGTCCTAAGCTAAGTCGTATGCGACCTAGGACTTGGAGGAAATTGCACCGCTTTGATTCACAGTTACACTGTGCGACCTAAAAATGCTACGACTTATGTTAGGTCGCAGAACGACCTAGGACCTGAACCACCTTTGCACTGCTTTGAACATCTTGACTCGCACAATACGACCTAAAAAGCCCCAACCTGTGATAGGTCGTTCAACGACTTAAGACTTAGAGGAATCTGCACAGAAGTTGGCTGAATTCTTGAATTTGAACCGTGTTGTATTTCCTTTCACACTGTCTTGACTTTAATGCTAATAACCTGTTTAAATACAACACTTGCAGAAAAACGGGACAAATATACTGCCATCGACTGCCCACATCGCATGACAGATTAGTTGATATCGAATAATTAACTTAAATGAATTCTATGAATGAAATGCTGTGAAATGACTAATTCAAATGAAGTGTTGAAACAAAGCTGGAATAATCAACCTAAGCTGACTTGTTTGTATCAATACAACATCATGTTTGAACCTGAAATAACAAGCCTCGAAACTTTGTAATCGACAAACGTCAATTGTTTCAATTTCAGTTATACTTGCTTGTTAGCGTTTTAGTTTTGCACAACACTTCACACTTTCTAGGAAACATGCACCTTTATATTTAAATATCCAGTTGATTGTGTAGAATGACGTCCCAACAAGAAGGTTCAGGACCAAATGAAGGAGCTTTCCCGATTGCCAACCCACTGAATGATCCTCCGGAGAGAACTCCGACTACTCTGAGCCACGGAATTTTTAGACAACTGTGTATCCAATTTGGTATTGCCGATTCAGACGCTATATTCCCTGGAGCAAGTGATACGGCTGATAGGCCACCCCTTGGTTTTGTCGTGGTGAATCGCCATATGTGCTTAAACGGAGCTATTCCGCCTTTCAATGAATTTCTCCGGGAACATTTTCTTCGACTAGCTATCTCGCCTTTTCAGCTACACCCCAATGGTTACGCCGTTCTGATGGGGTTGTGTGTTCTGTTTAGGAGGACGCTTGACCGTCTTTCGAGCTTTGACGAAATTTGCTATCTATGTACCTTCTCTAAGAATAAAGATCATCCTTCGATTGTACTCGTAAGGGGTGCCAGGAATCGGAAATTGATCTTGTATTTTCCTGAAAGTGCTCACGGTTTTCTAAACCAATTCTTCTTTGTTCGATGTCCTCCGGGATTCTACATAGTTTGGAGAATCGGGAGTAAGAGTGCCTTTCTCTGTTCATCTTATAAGTTTTTCGAAACCCGAATTATCAAATGCTTATCTTCCTTCTTTTCCTTTTTCCAGCACTTCCTCCTCGCTTAGAAATCCCAGCCTCAAATCGATCCTTGAGACTTTAAATGTTGTGGCGGCAGAAGAAAGAAGCGCCAAATTTTTGCTGAAAGATGAATTTTTGCACCAGTATGGGCTTTTACACTCTTCTCAATCTGCTCAGCCTGGTGAAGTCCCTAATTCTCCAGTAAAAACATCGGATGCCCCAGTTCATGCTGAAGAACTTACTCCTAAAGAACCTACCATTGAGACTTCATTGGTAAAGTGTTCTACTTCTATCGACATTGCGGGGTCGTCCAGTAAGTTAGCACTTGCCCCAGTTGCTGAAGAGGAGGAAAATCTTCACATTTCTGAAAAGATGGTTGAGGTGGAAGTTGAAAAAGATAATTCTCCTGTGCCCCAAGGCGATGATACCTTTGACAGTCTGAGCGACATCATGATAACCTCTCAGGAGCTCTTTAAAGATGATGTTTCTAAAGTGATCTCTCCTGTTATCGAATCGACTTCTTCCTTGCGACAAACTACATCGCCTTCTACACAAGCCATTACTACTCCCACACCACAGAGTGGTTTGTAATTTGACGTGCGTAGCTTACACGCCACACACACTTAGGACGCTAAGCATTTGCATGCACTTAAATTCTTTACTTCGAAGATTTTTAAGACTTGCTTTTTCTTCAATTTCAGGTTCTACAATGGTGCGTAGTGGCTCGTATTATGACAACTTTCGGCACTACGGAGGGCGCGATAATTATGATTACAGACGCTATCTCCCCGTCCGCAAAGAATCCGACGAAGAGCACGCCATTAGAAAAGCTGAAGAGAGGCGAGCTTATGAAGAGCAGCAAAGAAGAAGAGACGATGATTCTCACAAACGAAAATATCAGGACGATAAGGGGAAGAGACACGCTACCGATGACTCGAGTAAGCGGGTTAAACTCAGTGAAAAGGACGCATCTGCAATATCCGAAAAGACCGACGCTCCTATCCCTTCTGATATTCCGGCCGGTTTCCCTCCTTTGAAGAAAACCGATATCCAAGCGATCATCAACAGACCCCAGTATCAGGTTAAAGACGGCCCTCCAACACTTCAAAGCCGGTTCCCGAACTGGTGCTTAAAAGGAGTACGCTTCGATCTAGATCTGGTCCCGATTGATAAGCAAGCCATGCTCAGAAATCTTGATGCAGTTAGGCTTGATGTTGAGAGGATGTCGTAGTGGAAAAAGCTCGTTGATGAACTCCAGAGAGTCAATCACATGAATCTCGAAAACATGCTAACTCTGGAGAATGATAAAGCCGAATGGGATAAATGGTGCAAGCAGCATGATGCAGAGATGACGAGCATCGCAGACGACAACGCAAAGCTTGAATCTGAAGTTAAACGTCTTAAGGAAGATCTCGCCACTTCCTCTGCATCACATACTCAAAAGGAAGAAGTCTTCCAGAAGCAGGTGCGGGACGCACACGCTGCACAAAGGGATGCAGAGATGAAGCTTGCAGTTGAGCGGCATATTACTGAGAAATACCGCACAGAAAATGCTGAACTGCGGGAAAAATTTTGTTCCCAGAATGCAGAGATCGAGATGCTAAAAGCTAGGCTTCTTAAAGTTGAGAAGGAACGTGATGACACGGTTGCTGGACAAGTCGCGGCCGAAGAGTCTCACGAAGCCACTAAAGCTAGCATCGATTCTACTTTATTTGACTTCTATATGCACATCGTTCTGGGCCGCGGCAACCTCTCATTCTTGGGTCCCAAATATGAGATTACACTTGCTGAAGTTTGGGAGACCATACTTGATACACTTGCCGGCTATGCGGAGGCAGACCTTGTAGCGCTTTATCTAGATGATGAAGCACGTGATGCGCTTATTAGAGGCAAAGAGCAACTTGCCGAAGCTAGAGCCGGGACAGTGGCAGAGGAACATCCAGAAAAGACAATATCGGTTCTAACCGCCCCTGTCCACACTTCAACTTTGACCGATGTTGATATTATCGGTTCTAGCTCTCATTCTCCACTTGTTGCAAAAGATGCTGAAGCTAAGCTTGCCGTTACTGAGTCTCCCCTTACCCAAACTGAAGAAAAGAGCCAAGAAGAGACTGAGGCTGATAAATTTGAAATTGATTTGTCAAAACCGACATCTCCAGGTAACTTCAAGTCAGATCCGGCTCAAGTGGATTATTCATTTGATTCAATTGATTGGGATGAATTTCTCGCTTATTACTTAAGTCCTGGTGATCCAATATCTTCTCTTTTTTCGGAGAACACTAATTTTGACTTCTTTTCTTCTGTAGCAGAAGCACCGAAAGTTGTACCAACTTCTCCTTCTTTGGCTGTTGCTCCCTCTTCTTCTCAAGTTACTCCTCTTCCAGCTTCTCAACCGGGATCGCAAGAAGAGAAAATAGAAGCTCTTAAAGACTTGGACGATCTGGTTGTTTCGCAGGAGCAAAAGGCTGTGGAGCTTGAAGAAGGCGAAAAGACGCCGGAGTAGTCTTTTGATGACGACGCGAAACTTTCCACACTTCTTACTACTCCTGGAAGTGAGTCTTCCTCGAAAAGAAAAGGGAAGCGTGCCATGAAGAAGAAGAAGAAGAGTGCTTTGGTTGATGAAGAAAATGTTGATGAAAATGTTAAGGAAGACCCAACTACTCCTCCTTCTCCATCCCGTCCACGCCGGATCCCGAAACTGGTCATCAAACCGGGCAAGGGTACTAAAGGTGAGAAGAAGGAGTAATAAACTGGGCTTTTTGTCTTACTTTTTGCTTGTATCGACCAGGGATTGTGCGGGTACCGGTCCCCGCTTCTTTTTGTAATCTGCACAATGTAAAAATTTCTCATAGTATTGAATAAAATAGATATTTTACTTGTACAATGTTTTTCATTTGAAGTGTAGAGTAAACGATTCTTTTTACTTGTACAAACTTTTTGTCTGTGTTTCAAGAATGCATTTATTCCACATCTTCTTTACGTGATATTGCAATGAACTTGTGGTGTGTCGCTTGTATATTACTTTTATTAATGTAACTGAATTGTATAATGTTGCCCCCATACCACAAGTATATTGCAATATTTCTTGCTTTTACAAGACCGATACTCTTATTTTAGAGAACAACTTTCCACTTTTTAAGGGAAGAATTATTTTGCTTTTAATAGAGTATATCTTGTCTTTGGAGAAATTTTTATTTTCTCTTTCTTTTTTGAAGAACACTTCAACTTTCGGAGATGACCACTTTCATTAAAAAGTAGATTTTCCTACGCAGTGAAATGAACTTCTGAAGGAGAGTTTGATTTTGTGCCCCAGTGAAGGGCTTATTTTTGGTACTTCGAGTCAAATTGAAGTGTGCTTCCGAAGAGGTCTTTTTGTAGTACTTCAACTTTTTTAGGAAAAACTTTTTGAGATGAATAAGTTAATCTTCCTTTAAGAGTTGAAATGTGCTTCTGGAGAAGGCTTTTTGGTTCGAGCATCCTATTTTGGGACATGCCTCCGAAGAGGGCTCCTCCGAAGAGGGCTTGTGCCTCCGAAGAGGGCTTGTGCCTCCGAAGAGGGCTTTTTATTTTACGCTTCAAGCATGGTGAAGCGTGCCTCTGAAGATGGCTTGTGCCTCTGAAAAGGGCTTTTGATTTTATGCTTCAAGCATGGTGAAGCGTGCCTCCGAAGATGGCTTGCTCCGAAAAGGGCTTTTGATTTTATGCTTCAAGCATGGTGAAGCGTGCCTCCGAAGAGGGCTTGTGCCTCCGAAGAGGGCTTGTGCCTCCGAAGAGGGCTTGTCGATTGCCTGGAAGTTACTTTCTCATGGTCGGATGGGTCCACGGGGCATACGCAAGTTGCTTGATTGGATGTTTGTTTGTACAAACGATCGCAATCAATTAACAAGGTGCCCCTTCGGTGGTCCCACCGATCTTTTTGATTGAGGAAAGCACTCCCATTTATTGGCGTGCCTCGTTAGAGGGCGTTGGTTGGTTGGTGTGCCAGGAAGGTTGCGTCTTAGGGGCAAGTGGATCCACGGGACGGACGCAAGCTGCCTGATCGGATGCATCACAATCAGTTAGCGAGGGTCCTATTCCTTCTGCTTGGGAAGGTGTCCCTTTAGTGGATCTACCGGCTTTCCTGTTGAGAGGCATACCTCCTTTCGGCTGCTTCTATGTTTGCCGGCCCATGTTTTCTCATCATCTACTCATCAGCGATCCTTTATTATTGTTTCCAAGTGCATTTTCCTTTCTTTTGCAAGTAAATTGCTTTATCCGAAGAAGTAGACTTCACTGTCGAATGACTCCATGGATCAAACGCTAGTTACTTGGTTGGATGTCTGTTTATACCGACGATCGCAACTAGTTAACGAGCGCTTGATACAGTGGAGTCGCCAACTTTTTATGTGAAGTTCTTCTTGTATGGGATGTGAATCTGGAATTTTTGTTGCTTGAAATTTGCTTAATAAGTGGCTTATAGGGGTCGCTTGGCTTTGCGACGAGTGAGCCTTGTTTTAATGTCCTGCAATTTTGAATTGACATTTTAGCAATACATTTAAAGCATTTATATATCGAAATGAAACAAGCATTATAAAACAGTAAAGAACACAAGATTTATAGTGGTTCGGCCAAGAATCGGGCCTACGTCCACTTTATAGCTTTCATTCATTTATACTGATTTACAATTTCTTACATTACAACTGATACATTCGTCACTATTTTACAATCTTGAGCAGAGCTTTTTCAAGTAAAATAAGAACGTAAGTGGTTGCTGTTCCAGGCTCTTGGAATTGGATCTCCTTCGACGGTTACGAGTTTGAAAGTGCCATTAAGAAGTTTATTGCCAATGACATATGGTCCTTCCCAGTTTGGCCCAAATACACCAGTTGCTGTCATGATCCTTTTCAAAACTAAGTCTCTGACTTCAAAGCTGCGTTGGCGAACTTTTGAGTTGAAGTGCCTGGCTATTCTTTGCTGATTATCTGAAACTCTGAGTCTAGCTTCTTCTCTTTTCTCATCCAGAAAATCAAGCGCTTCAAGCTGCAGCTTTTCATTTTCAGCTTCATTGAAGTAAATTCTCCTGTGTGAAGGAACTTCTACTTCCACTGGAATCATTGCCTCTGATCCGTATGCCAGTGAAAACGAAGTGTGCCCAGTCGCAGTTTTGTGAGTAGTTCTGTATGCCCATAGTGCTAATGGAAGTTTATCGACCCAACCACTTTTTGCTCTTTCAAGCTGTTTTTTGATGGTTGACTTGATAATTTTGTTTACTGCTTCTACTTGCCCGTTTGCCTACGGATGAGCTACTGCTGAGAAACTTTTTCGGATTTTGAATTGCTTGCAGAAGTCCTGGAACTCTTCGCTTTCAAATTGAGTACCGTTTTCTGTGATTATCTTCTGTGGCACACCATACCTGCAAATGATATTTTTTGTTACAAAATTTATCATCTTTTTAGAAGTAATAGTGGCCAAAGGTTCAGCTTCAGCCCATTTAGTGAAATAATCAACAGCAACAATAGCATATTTGATTCCAGATTTAGCAATTGGTAAAGGTCCAATTAAGTCTATTCCCCAAATGGCGAACGGCCATGGGCTGACCATTTGCATGAGTTCGGTGGAAGGAGCTTTTGGAATTTTTGCAAATCTTTGGCACTTGTCGCACTTTCGGGAATAAGAGGCAGCATCTCGATTAATGTCCGGCCAGAAATACCCATATCGAAGAACTTTCTTGGCTAGAGTTTGACCGCCTGAATGATCTCCACATTCTCCTCCGTGTATTTCAGCCAGAATTGTCTTGGCTTCTTCCTTAGTTACACATCGGAGTAATGGCATTGAGAATCCCCGTCTGTATAATCGGCCATCTTGAATTGTATATTTGGACGCTTTCCTCATCAGCTTTCGACGTTCTTTAGAATTTTCTGGCAGGAAACCATTGAGTAGATATTCTTTGATTGGAGTCATCCATGATTCATGCTCTTGAGACGTAACGATAATCCAATCAATGTCCATTTCCTCTATGCTTGGAGCCGACAGAACTTCTACAGGGACTAACCCCAATAATTGAGCCTCTCCAGAACTCGAGTACTTTGCTAGAGAATCCGCCTTCATGTTTTCAACCCGAGGAATATGACTTATCGTGTAATGATCAAAATCTTCAAGGAGTTCCCATGCCTTTGACAAATACGCGGGTAAATTTCCACCTCTAGCTTGAAATTCTTTCTTTACCTGGCAAACAATAAGTTGGGAATCGCTAAAGATCTGTAACACTTTGATGTTCAATTCCTTGGCAATTCTTAGACCGGCAATGAGAGCTTCATATTCTGCTTCATTGTTGGTTGAAGGAAATTCCAGTCTCAATGCATAGCACAATGATCGTCCTTCGGGGATTTCAAGCACTACCCCTGCCCCAGAACAATAATCATTTCTCGAACCGTCAACGTACAACTTCCACTGGATTTGAACGCCATCGGTTATTTCTTTCTCACTGTCTCCTTTGTCAGTAGATTCCGTAATGAAATCCGCTAAAGCTTGTCCGTTGATTTCTCTTCGAGGATGGTAAGTAATGTCATACTGGCTGAGTTCAATATTCCATTTCAAAAGGCGACCCGAAGTTTCAGGATGATACAGGACTTGCTTTAGAGGTTGATCAGTAAGGACTTTAATAGGATGAGATTGAAAATATGGCCTCAATTTCCTGGAAGCGATTAGCAAACAATAGGCAAGCTTTTCTATCTTTGAATAATTCATCTCTGCCCCAGTGAACCGTTTGCTGATGTAATAGACTGGACGTTGTATTTTCATATCTTCTCGTACGAGTGCGGCACTTAGAGCATGAGATGAAATTGCTAAGTAGATGAAGAGGTCTTCGCCATCACTAGGCTTGGAAAGAACTGGAGGAGTTTCCATATGATGAATCAGTTGATCGAAAGCATTCTGACATTCGGGAGTCCATTCAAAAATTTTCTTTCCTTTCTTTAGAGCATCAAAGAAGGGAATGCATTTGTCTGTGGCCTTGGAAATGAAGCGACTCAGACCGGCGACTTTTCCATTGAGACTTTGCAGTTCTCTCTTTGTTTTAGGGGCTTTGACTTCTCTTAGAGTTGTGATTTGAGAAGGATTGGCTTCGATGCCCCTAGCGCTCACGATGAAACCCAAGAATTTTCCGGACTCTACCCCGAATGAACATTTCAATGGAGTGAGCTTCATTCCGTACTTTTGAAGGATTGTGAACATTTCCGCCAAGTGATCCATGTGGTCTACTGCTTTCTTTGACTTTACTAACATATCATCAACATAAACTTCCATAGTTTTGCCAATCTGAGGTTTGAACATAGCGTTGACAAGTCTTTGGTAGGTTGCCCCTGCATTCTTCAATCCGAAAGGCATGACTTTGTAACAGTAGAGTCCCATATCTGTGATAAAGCTCGTGTCTTCCTGATCTGGTTCATTCATCATAATCTGATTGTATCCGGAGTAAGCGTCCATAAAAGATAACAACTCATGTCCAGCCATCCCATCCACCAGTTGATCGATTCTAGGCAACGGGAAGCAGTCTTTGGGGCAAGCTTTGTTTAGATCTGAGAAATCAATGCATACTCTCCACTTTCCATTCGACTTCTTCACCAATACTGGATTTGAAACCCAATTTGGATAAGTGGATTCTCTGATGAAATCATTCTCCATAAGACGATCAACTTCTTCCTTTAATGCTGCTGACCTTTCTGGACCTTGAGTTCTTCTTTTCTGTTTTACCGGTGTGAATTTCGGATCGACATTCAGGGTGTGAACAGCAATTTCCGGAGAGATTCCACACATATCAGCATGACACCAAGCGAATACGTCCAGATTTGCTTTTAGAAATGATATCAGTGTGTTTTGAACTGTTATACTTAGTTGCGAACCCACATTGAGTACTTTGTTTGGGGCTTTTGAGTCGACAGGTATCGGTACCGTAACTTCCACGGGTACCACTCTATTCTCCTCTGCACTGGCTTTTCTGGGGTCCATTTCTTTCCTTGCACCACTATGCTCGCCAGTGCAGGGACCACCCTGTATTTGCTATAAGGTTGGGATTTTGATGCAGAGGGGAGCTGCCGCATCTTTACCCATTTCTCTCTTCCTGGCTTCTCGAAGCTCTATAAGATAACATTCACGTCCAGCATTTTGATCTCCCTTGATGACACCAACACCATTTTCTGTAGGAAACTTCATAGTCTGGCACCACGGGGCCAAAATGGCCTTGAATGCAGCTAGAGTTGGCATGCCTAGGAAAGCATTGTAGGCAGAAAATCCATCAACAATTACAAAGGTTTGTTTTCGAACTACCCTTTTCTGCCCTTCTCCAAGTTCCACGAACAACTCGACAGTTCCGATAGGTTGCTGCGGTTCCCCAGGGAAACCAACAATCTTTTGTGATGAAGCTTGAACGTCGGTCATTGGAATCTTCATCTGGTCAAATGTTTTCTTAAAGAGTATATTGCAGGAAGCACCGCAATCAATGAGCACTCGTTTTACGATAGTTGGCCCAATTCCTGCAGAGATAACCAAGGAATCTATGGTCGGAGCTTCAATACCCATAGAATCCCTAGCCTTGAACATAATATCATTATTAGAAATCTTCTGCTGCTTCAGGGGTGCAGCATCTTCTATAGCAAAAACATCTTCTTCTGCTAGGATGTACTTCAAAGCATGAGCATATCGTTCCATTTCACCCCAGCTTCTGCCCGCTGGGTGTGAGCCTCCTGTAATCACATTGATTATGGGCCTCTCAGATTCATGTGCCGTAGTACCTTTACCCAAGCCGGATGGTTGAGTAGGGGGTTGCTGCCCCTGAGTAGACGAAGTTGGGTCACTCCTGTTTTTCTTGACATACTGTTGCAGCTTGTTTTCTCTCAACAATTCTTCAATTAAGCACTTCAAGTGGCGACATTCGTTGGTATCATGACCGGGTTGGTTGTGAAAGCGGTAGAATTTTCCATTTCGCATAACGCCCTTTCCCGGTTTTATCTCAGCTGGTTTGGGATAATCCACAGCATCTTTGGTGGCAAAGAAGATATTTTCCGGAGTGTCGGTCAATGGAGTGAAATCTGAGGGTTTGAAGAAGCGAGGTCTCTTTGCATCCTTTTGTTTCTTCCCATCATGACTTTCCCTTTTTTGACCTCCGGAATCTTTTTTCACCGAAGCAACAATATTATTCTCCACCTTTACTGCCACCACTTTCGTTGGTGCCGGAAGATTTTCCAAGCGTATGAATTCATCAGCTTTCTTATAGAATTTCTCGAGAGAATTTGGCTCCTTCATTTTCAGCCATTTTCCAAATTTGCTCGATTTGTCGATAACACGCATCAAATAGGTCAAGACCATTCATGGCTCTGCGTTGTCGACTTCTGCCAGAGCTATATTGAAGCGATTCAGGAATGACTTAATAGGCTCTCCCGGATTTTGCTCAAGACTAGACAGTGACATTATGTCCTTCGCCTTTGAAGCGTATTGCCTGAATTGCTCTTTGAACTTTCGGGTCAGATCGGAAAACTGATCTACAGATCGAACAGGGAGCTTGGTAAACCAGAGTAGTGCCACTCCTTCCAAATATACTGGGAAATACCGGCACTTAATTTCATCAGTTGCCCTCGCGCTGGTCATGTGCCAGTCATATTTATACAAGAATTGATTTGGATCACTTGTTCCCCGATAAGCAGGAATGGTGGGGGGAACAAACTTTCTAGGAAACTCAGCCTTTAGAATCTTCTCGGTAAACGGAGTCTTACTCGGTGCGAATCCCCATTCGCTCTCATCCTCATCTCTCTGCATGCTCTCTTTCATTATTTGCTTAATCATGCCAGAAAGGTATTCCTCATTGTTTAAAGATTTTGCGGAGTAGACTTCGGCCATTTTCTCAGAAGTTTGTCCGGGCAAATGCTCGCGGAAAACTGGCGATGGCCTAGATCCTTCAGCTTGGAGGAGTGCCCCTTCAGCGGCACCTGATCCCCCTTGAGGGATGTTCCTCCCTTCGGAGTTGCGAAGAGCATCAGCGATGTTTTCTTCATTACCCACTGGTCTTTGGTTAGTGCCGAGCAGAGCGTTCAATTTTTCCATCATCAGATTATTTTGAGTTTCAATCTGCTGGTACAATCCGGACACAGCAGCGTCTATCTCTTCTCGCGTCACCCCGACGCTTGGAGCTGCTTGACTTGAAGAAATAGAAGTGGCGGTATTATCATGAACATCTTCAGATCTGACAGCCTTACACTTTCTTCCAGGAGCCATTATATCAGATAGACTTCTAGTCTCGAAAGAGACTTGTTCAATGAATCTTTGTGAAGCAATGATGACAATCTCCCTGAGTTCAATTCTCAGTGAAAGCACCAAAATGTTAACGCTAAAAAGTGAACGCTAACACCCGGTGTGTGTAATAGAATTGTGAAAGCACCACCCGTTGATACGGGAATAGAATACAAGCAGAGAATAGCAGTAAAGCGGTAAATGACAACAGATTTATAGTGGTTCGGCCCGTAATTGAGCCTACGTCCACTTTATAGTCTTTTATTACTGATTCGATTACAAGATGATACAATATTCTTCACAGTACAATGCAATTCGATCACAGAAATACTCTTGACTGCTAACTCAAACTTCGATGATGAAACTCGATGAATCCGTGTCGGATATATGAAGTTCTTCCCAAAGCTTGTTGTAGTGTCTCGAGTAATTGAAGATCTTTGTGTGTTGATTGAGTTGAGAGCTCGGCAGAGTAACGACGCTTGAAGAAGTGATTGGCCAAAAGTCCCCTTCATGTAGAATATGGTGGCGTATTTATAGGGGGTGAATTCTGGACAGAAACCTTGCCAAGTCTTAGGTCGCGTACGACCTAAGTTAAGTCGTAGGTCGCGAGCGACCTAAGCTAGGTCGCAGTCTACTTCGCGGCTTAAGAAGTCAGCTAATGAAGTTGCACTTGGCTTCATTTGAACAAGTGGTAGGTCACTGGTGAGTTAAAGATGGTACTAGGTCGTTGGCGACTTATAAGTGATTCAGCACAAAACTTGACCCCAAGGTCTTAGGTCGCGTCCGACCTAAGCTAGGTCGTAGGTCGCAAACGACTTAGGAAGTTAGCCTGATGTAGCTACCCTTGGTCTTCTCTGAAGTAGTAGGTCGTGTGCGATCTAAGGTAGGTCGCAGCTGTTCATAGGTTGCAGATGTTCATAGGTCGCAGATAGCTTCATCAGTTAGGTCGGGGACTTCTTTAGGTTGCTAGCTATATTAGGTCGTTAAGTCCCTTAGGTCGCTAACTTTCTTAGGTCGTTAAGTCCCTTAGGTCGCTAGCTACCTTAGGTCGTTAAGTCCCTTAGGTCGCTAGCTTTCTTAGGTCGTTAAGTCCCTTAGGTCGCTAGCTACCTTAGGTCGTTAAGTACCTTAGGTCGCTAGGTCGTAGTTTCTTAAGTCGCGGAGTCATAGGTCGTCGAGTTTTTGGTCGTGACTAAAATACGAGTTAACAAAAGCAAAGTTAAAATAATCAGCTAAAGCCGATTTGTTTGCATCAACACAATATTTGAACTTGAAATAACAAGCCCTGAAATTTTATAATCGACACACGTCAACTAATTTGATTCCAGTTATATTTTCTTGTCATTTTACTAGTTTTACACAACACTTCACACTTTTAGGAAACGTGCACCTTCATATTTGAATATCCAGTTCCTTGTGTAGAATGACTTCCCAACAAGAAGAAACAAGACAAGTTGGGGAAGCTTTTCCGATTGCTAACCCATTGATCGATCCTCCGGAAAAAACTTCGACTACCTTGAGCCACAAAGCTTTCAGTCAACTGTGTATCCAGTTCGGTATTGCCGAAGCAGATGCTTTATTTCCTGGAGTAAACGATACTGCTGACGGGCCACCTCTTGGTTTTGTCCCAGTTAATCGTCAGATGTGCTTAAGTGGAGCTATTTCTCCCTTTAATGATTTTCTTCGAGAGCTTTTTCTTTGATTGGCCATCTCTCCCTTCCAGCTACACCCCAATGGTTATGGCATCTTGATGGGGTTGTGTGTTCTGTTTAGGAGGATGCTCAACCGTCTTCCAAGTTTTGAAGAGATCTGTTACTTGTGCACATTCGCAAAGAATAAAGACCATCCCTCTATTATACTTGTAAGAGGTGCGAGAAACCGCAAATTGATTCTTGACTTGCCCGAGAGTGCACATGGATTTTTAAGTCAATTCTTCTTCGTCCGCTGCCCCCCGGGATTTTATGCCGTCTGGAGAGTCGGAAGTAAGATTGCCTTTCTCTATTCACTTCATGAGCTTTTCGAAACTCGAATTGTCAAATGCTTAACTTCATTCTTTACTTTTTGCAGTACTGCCTCCTCCTCTTAGAAATCCCAGCCTCAAGTCAATCTTTGAAACATTAAGTGATGTGGCTGCTGAAGAGAGAAGCACTAAATTTTTGTTGAAAGATGAGTTCTTGCATCAGTTTGGACTTCTACACTCCTCCCGATCTACTCAGATTCACGAAATTTCTAGTTCTGAGACCGAAACATTAGCTTCCCCAGGTTCTCAAGCAGAAACATCAAATGCCCCAGTTTCTGCAGAGGAAACTGCATCGGGAGAACCTAGTGTAGAGGCTGCATTGGTGAAGTGCTCTACTTCTGTTGATATTGTGGGATCATCTAACAGACTTACACTTTCCCCAGTAATTGAAGAAGAGGAACTCCCACAACACTCCGAAAAAGCTGATGATGAAGGAGTTGAGAAGACAAGTCCCGCTAAACATGACGGTGATGACACTTTTGAAGGGTTGAGCAATCTAATGATTACTTCTCAGGAGCTCTTCAAAGATGATACAACTAAAGTTACATCTCCGGCAACTGAAGTGACATCTGCTTTGCAGCAAATTTCATTAGCTCAAAAATTGACTCCTGCTTCATAATCTGTTATCACTCCCCAACCAAAGAGTGGTTTGTCGTTTGACGTGCGTAGCTTGCACATCACACACACTTACAATTTTTGGCAATTATACGCACTCAGCTTCTTTAATCCGAAGATTTTTAAGACTTGTCTTTTTCACTTTCAGGTTCTCTGATGGGGCGCAGTGGCTCATACTACGACGATTTCCGGCGTTATGGGGGACGCGATTCTTACGATCCTAGGCGCTATTTTCCTGCCCCAAGGGAAACCGATGAAGAAAGAGCTGCCAGAAAAGCTCATGAAAGACAAACTTATGAGGAGCAGCAAAGAAGAAGGGACGATGACTCCCACAAGAGAAAATCTTATGATGTTAAAGGGAAAAGTCACGTTGCCGAAGACCCGAGCAAACGGGCCAGACTTAGCGAAAGGGACGCGTCTGAAATTTCTGAAAAGACCACTGCTCCTACTTCTCTTGACATTCACTCCGGTTCTTCTGCTCTTAAGAAATCTGACATTCAGACAATTATCAACAGGCCTCGGTATCAAGTCAAAGATGCTCCTTCTACACTTCAAAGCCGATTCCCAAATTGGTGCTTAAGAGGAGTGCGTTTCGACTTAGACTTGGTACCGATTGATAAGCAAGCTATGTTAAAAACCTTGATGTTGTTAAACTCGATATCGAGAGGATGTCTGGCTGGTAGAAACTTGTCGACGAGCTTCAAAGAGTTAATCGTATGAATCTCGAAGCTATGTTGACCATGGAGAATGACAAGTCGGAGTGGGATAAAATTTGTTAGCAACATGATGCAGAAATGGCGAGCATTGCCGATGATAACGCTAGACTTGAGTCCGAAGTTAAGAGACTCAAGGAAGATCTTGCCACTTCTTCTGCTTCGCATTCTCGAAAAGAAGAGGTCTTTCAAAAACTAGTGTGCGATGCACATGCTGCTCAAAGAGATGCTGAGACGAAACTTGAGGCAGGGCAGCATGTAACTGAAAAATTCCATAGAGATACCGCTCAGTTATGGGAAAGAGTTAACTCTCAAGATCTGGAGATTGCGGCGTTAAAAGCTTGACTTTCTAAAGTTGAAAAAGAGCGTGATGAGGCGGTTGCTGGTCAAGTTGCAGCTGAAGATTCTCATGAAGCAACCAAAGTCAACATCAGCTCTACTTTATTCGACTTTTATATCCACAGCATCTTGGGGCACGGAAGCCTCTCATTCTTGGGACCGAAATACGAAATCACTTTGGCTGAAGTGCGGGAGGCCGTACTTGATATGTTTGGAGGCGCGAGCTATGCAAAAGCAGATCTTGAGGCGCTTTATATGGATGATGAAGCATGTACTACGCTTGCTAGGGGAAAAGAGCAGCTTGCCAGGGAGCGAGCCGAAGTGGCAGGAGAAGAGCGTTTGGAGAAAGCACCTTTAACTGACCCCGCTCATCTTCCGCCTTCGGTTGACCCTGATGCCATTGGCTCTAGTTATTATTCTCCACTTCCTGCAGAAGCCGAAGTGAAAGCTGCCACTACCGAGCCTCCCACTGTTCAAGTTGAAGAGAAAACCCAAGATGACGCTGAAGCTGAAAATTTTGAAATTGTCGTGATTAAGCCGACTTCTCCAGGTAACTCCAAGTCCGATCTAGCTCAAGTAGACTACTCGTTCGATTCAACCGAGCTCGATGAATTTCTCGCTTATTACTTAAGCCCCGATGATCCAATATCTTCTCTTTTTTCGGAAAATACTGATGTTAACTTCTTTTCTTCTGTAGAGGAAGCACCAAGCGTTGCACAAACTTCTCCCCTTCCAGCTGTTCCTCCTTCATCCCTTCAAGTCACTCCTGCTTCTCAGCCAGGGTCGCAGAAGAGCAAATAGAAGCCCTTCGAGGCTTAGATGATCCACTTGCTTCGCAAGAGCAGAAGGCAGAAGAACTCGAGGACAGTGAGAAGACCCCGGAGCAGTCTTATGATGATGACACAAAACTTTCTACGTTGCTTACTCCGGGAAGTGAGTCTTCATCAAAGAAGAAGGGGAAGCGCGCAATTGCAAAGAAGAAGAAGAAAAGTGCTTCTGCTAGTGAGGATAAAGTAGAAGAAGATCCGGCTACACCCTCTTCTCCTTCTTCGCCGACCCGTCCACACCGGATTCCAAAACTAGTCATCAGGCCGAGTAAGAGCTCTAAAGGTGGCGGGAAGAAGGAGTAATGAGCTGGTCTTCACACTTCTTATTTTGCTTTTTGCTTTTTGCATGTACTGACCGGAGATTGTGCGGGTACCGGTCCCCGCTTAAAACCTGCATATGTACAAAAACTTTATAGTATGGAATAAAATGGTTCTTTTTACTTGTACAATTTCTTGTCAGTATATGTGTGAATGCATTTATTCCTTGTTTTTGCACAAGTTTCTTTATTTACTTTATATGATACTACAATGAGCTCGTGGTATGATGTTTGAGCGTTTTTTTATTAATATAGCTATATGCCCCCATACCACGGCTCATTGCAATATTCTGTAAAGACTTGTACTCTTATTTTAGAGAATAATTTTTTCGTTTTAAGGAAACATTATTCTGTTTTTAATAGAGTATGCTTTGTATCGGAGAAGTTTTTCTTTCTCCTTTTTTTTAGAACACTTCAACTTTCGGGGATGATCACTTTATTTGTTGAAAAAGTGGATTTCCCTAGGCAGCGAAGCGAGCTTCTGAAGAATGTTTTGATCTATTGGACGTGCCTCGTTAGAGGGCTTTGTTTAACACTTTACTGTTGAGAGTAAAAGTGTGCCTCTGAAGAGGGCTTGTTTGATATGCCTTTGAGAAGGGCTTTTTTGTTGTGCCTCGGGAGAGGGCTCCTCCGAAGAGTTGTGCCTCCGAAGAGGGCTTGTGCCTCGTTAGAGGGCTTTGGTTTGGCACTTCAACTTGGTGAAGTGTGCCTCCGAAGAGGGCTTTTGGCAATTCAACTTGGTGAAGTGTGCCTCCGAAGAGGGCTTTTGCCTCCGAAGAGGACTTTGTTTGTTTTGCCTGAAAGTTACTTTCTCACAGTTAAATGGTCCCACGGAGCAGACGCAAGCTACCCGACTGGATGTTCTTTTGCAGAAATGATCATAATCAAGTACCAGGGGCCTGGAACCTTCTATCTTGGGAAGGTGCTCCCTTGGGTGGTCCCACCAACATTCTTGGGCGAGAGAAGCATTTCGATTTTGGCATGCCTCGTTGGAGGACTTTTGCCTCCGAAGAGGACTTCTCTGAAGAGTTGTGCCTCCGAAGAGGGCTTATGCCTCCTTAGAGGGCTTTGTTTGTGTGCTAGGAAGTTCGCATTTCACAGTTAAGTAGGTCCACGGGGCAGACGCAAGCTACTCGACTGGATGTTCGTTTGCACAAACGATCGCAATCAAGTAATCAAGGGCTTGGAACCTTCTATCTTGGGAAGGTGCCCCCTTGGGTGGTCCCACCAACATTCTTGGGTGAGAAACAAGATTCCATCTCGGCTGTTTTTGTCTATTTATCCGTGTCTTTGCATCCACTGTCGCCGAGCGATTCCTTGTTATCATTCTCAAGTTTTTGTTCTTTCCTTTGACAAGCTGTTTGATTTTTCCGGAAAAGTGTATTTCGTGGTCGAGTGAATCCACGGGCAGACGCAAGCCACTTAACCGGATGTCTATTTGTACAAACAATCACAGTCAGTTAGCAAGGGTCTGGTGCCTTCCTTTTGGGAAAGTTCCCCTTTGGTGGAATCAATAACCGTTTGTAGGAATTAAATCTGGAATTTTTGTAGCTTGACATTGGTTTCTTGAGTGATTTATGGGAATCGCTTGAGTTTGTGACGTGTTGGATAGGTATTTTTTGCTTTGATTGCCTGCAATATTAAATCGATATTTTAGCAACATTCTTAAAATATTTGCACATCGAAATAAGATAGGCAATTTAAAATTGTAAAAGACACAAGTTTATAGTTGTTCGGCCAAGAATTGGGTCTACATCCACTTTATAGTTTTTATTATCACTTTGTACTGCTTTTACAATGGCTTACAATACAAGTACAATACATTCATAATCATTTTACAAATTTAAGCATTGCTTCTAAGTAAAATATGGATGCAAGTGATTGCTGTTCCAGGCTCTCGGGATTGGATCTCCTTCAACAGTTGTGAGTTTGAAAGTGCCATCGAGAAGTTTTTCGCCTATGACATACGGCCCTTACCAGTTTGGCCCAAACATTCCGGTTGCTGTCATGATCCTTTTCAAGACTAGATCTCCAATTTCAAAGCTGCGTTGGCGAACTTTAGAATTGAAGTGCCTGGCTATTCTTTGATGTTGAGCTGCAACTCTGAGTTCGGCTTCCTTCCTTCTTTCATCAAGTAAGTCAAGTGCTTCGAGCTGCAGCTTTTCATTTTCAGTTTGGTTGAAATGAACTCTCCTATGTGAGGGGACTTCTATTTCCACTGGAATCATTGCTTCCGATCCGTATGCTAATGAGAATGGAGTGTGCCCAGTCGCAGTTTTGTGGGTAGTTCTGTATGCCCATAGTGCTAGTGGTAGCTTATCAACCTAACCACCCTTTGCTTTTTCTAGTTGCTTTTTGATGGTTGATTTGATGATTTTGTTCACTGCTTCCACTTGCCCGTTTGCCTGCGGATGAGCCACTTCTGAGAAGCTTTTTCGGATTTTGAATCGTCTGCAAAATTCCTGGAATTCTTTGCTTTCGAATTGAGTACCATTGTCTGTTATTATCTTCTGAGGCACACCATACCTGCAAATGATATTTTTGTTACAAAATTTATCATCTTTTTAGAGGTAATAGTAGCTAATGGTTCTGCTTCAGCCCATTTAGTGAAATAATCAACAGCAACGATGACATATTTGATTCCAGATCTGGCAATCGGCATATGCCCAATAAGATCTATTCCCCAAATTGCGAATGGCCATGGACTGACCATCTGTGTTAGCATGGTAGAAGGTGCTCTTGGGATTTTTGCAAATCTTTGGCATCTGTCACACTTTCGGGAGTAGCTAGCAGCATCTCGATTAATATTCGGCCAAAAATAACCATAGCGAAGAATTTTCTTTGCAGGAGTTTGACCACCTGAATGATCTCCACACTCTCCTCCGTGCACTTCAGCCAAAATTGTCTTAGCCTATTCTTTAGTTACACATCGGAGTAATGGCATCGAGAATCCACGTCTGTATAGATGGTCGCCTTAAATCACATATCTTGGAGCTTTTCTTAGGAGCTTTTGATGTTCTTTTGAGTTTTCTAGCAAGGACCCGTTGAGCAGATATTCCTTGATTGGAGTCATCCATGATTCCTGTTCTTGAGATATAGCCATGATCTAGTCAATATCCATCTCATCAATACTTGGAGCCGTCAAGACTTCTACAGGGACCAATCCCAATAATTGACCTTCGCCGGAGCTTGAGTATTTTGCGAGAGAATCTGCCTTCATATTTTCTTCACGGGGGATATGATTTATTGTATAATGATCAAAATCTTCGAGAAGTTCACAGGATTTTGACAGGTAAGCAGGCAGATTTCCTCCTTTAGTCTGAAACTCTTTCTTGACTTGACATACAATTAGTTGGGAATCACTGAAGACCTGCAACACTTTGATGCTCAATTCTTTAGCAATCCTCAAACCAGCAATAAGAGCTTCATATTCGGCTTCGTTATTTGTTGAAGGAAATTCTAATCTTAATGCATAACATAATGATCGTCCTTCAGGGGTTTCAAGCACCACCCCAGCTCCAGAATAGTAGTCATTTCTTGCACCATCGACATATAATTTCCATTGGATCGGAATATCAGTAGTCACTTCTTCCTCACTGTCACCTTTATTTGTGCATTCTGCAATGAAATCTGCTAAAGCTTGTCCATTGATTGCTTTTCGGGGATGGTAGGTGATATCATATTGACTAAGTTCAATATTCCATTTCAGAAGACGACCCGAAGTTTCAGGGCGAAATAGGACTTGCTTTAGAGGTTGATCAGTAAGGACTTTAATAGGATGAGCTTGGAAGTACGGCCTTAACTTTCTGGATGCGATCAATAGACAATAGGCAAACTTTTCTAACTTTGAATAATTCATCTCTGCCCCAGTGAATCTTTTGCTGATGTAGTAAACTAGAAGCTGAACTTTTGCGTCTTCTCGTACCAACGCTGCACTGAGAGCATGAGATGAAACTGCTAAGTATACGAATAGATCTTCACCATTGTCATGCTTAGAAAGTACTAGAGGTGTCTCCATATGATGAATCAGCTCATCAAAAGCTTTTTGACACTCGGGAGTCCATTCGAAATTCTTCTTTCCTTTCTTCAGAGCATCAAAGAAGGGAATGCATTTATCTATGGCCTTCGAGATAAATCGACTCAGATTAGCGACTTTCCCGTTGAGGCTTTGCAATTCTTTCTTTGTTCTAGGGGGTTTGACTTCTCTTAAGGCAGTGATCTGAGCAGGATTAGCTTCGATGCCCCTAGCACTCAAAATGAAACCTAAGAATTTTTCGGAATCAACCCCAAATGAACATTTTAGGGGATTCAATTTCATTCCATACTTCCGGAGGATCGCGAATATTTCTTCGAGATGGTCCATGTGGTCTACTGCCTTCTTTGACTTTACTAGCATATCATCAATGTATACTTCCATAGTCTTGCCTAGTTGAGGTTTGAACATGGCATTCACGAGTCTCTGATAAGTTGCCCCTGCATTCTTTAATCCGAAAGGCATAACTTTGTAGCAGTAAAGACCCAGATCGGTGATGAAGCTCGTGTCCTCCTGATCTGGCTCATGCATCATGATTTGATTGTATCCTGAGTAAGCATCCATAAAAGACAATAATTCATGCCCGGCTGTTCCATCTACCAACTGATCGATTCTGGGCAATGGAAAACAATCTTTGGGACATGCTTTGTTCAAGTCTGAAAAATTGATGCATACTCTCCACTTTCCATTTGCTTTTTTAACCAACACCGGGTTAGAAACCCAATTTGGATAAGTGCATTCTTTGATGAAGCCATTCTCCATGAGCCGATCTACTTCTTCTTTCAACGCTGTTGACCTTTCTGGACCTTGGGTTCTTCTTTTTTGCTTCATGGGTGTGAACTTCGGATCAATATTTAAGGCATGCACTGCAATTTCTGGAGATATTCCACACATGTCCGCATGACTCCAAGCGAATACATCCCGATTTGCTTTCAAGAATGATATGAGCATATTTTGAACTGTCACACTAAGTTGTGAACCTACGTTTAGCACCTTGTTTGGGTCCTTCTGGTCAACAGGTATTGTTACCGTTACTTCTACCGGCATCACTCTATTCTCCCCTGCACTGGTTTTTCTGGGATCAATTTCTTTTCGTGCACTACTGTGCTCTCCAGTGCAGGGTCCACCTCGTACTTGCTACAAGGTGGGTTCATTGATGCGGAGCGGAGCTGCCGCACCCTTCCCCATTTCTCTCTTATTTGCCTCCCGCAACTCTATGAGATAGCACTCCCGCCCAGCACCCTGATCTCCTTTCAAAACACCAATGCCGTTATCGGTGGGGAATATCATAGTTAGGCACCATGGGGCGAGAATGGCTTTGAATGCAGCGAGAGTTGGTCGTCCCAGGAAGGCGTTATAAGCAGAGAATTCATCAACAATCACAAAGGTTTGCTTACGGACTACTTTTCTTTCCCCTTCACCAAGCTCTACAAACAAATCGACGGTTCCGATGGGTTGCTTCGGTTCCCTAGTGAACCCAACAATCTTGTGTGAAGAAGCTTGAACATCAGCCATCGGAATCTTCATTTGGTCAAAGGTCTTCTTGAAGAGGATATTGCAAGAAGCGCCGCAATCAACAAGCACTCTTCTCACTATAGCTGGTCCGATACCAGCGGTTATTACCAACGGATCCATGGTAGGAGCTTCAACTCCCATAGAATCTCTGGCTCTAAATATGATGTCATCGTGACAAGTTCTTTGTTGTTTCGAAGGCACAGCATCTTCCAAAACAAAGACAGTTTCCTCTTTTGGGGCATGTCTCAGAGCATGAGCATATCTTTCCATTTCTCCCCAACTTCTACCTGCTGGGTGTGGACCCCCGTAATTACATTAATTATAGGTCTTTCAGATTCTTGCACCGCAGCCTTTTCACCCGAACCAGATTGACGAGCAGGAAGTTGTTGCCCCCGAGTAGATGAGGCAGGATCACTTCTATTTCTTTTAACATACTGTTGCAGTTTATTCTCTCTCAACAGTTCTTCAATCAAGTTCTTTAGATGGCGGCATTCGTTGGTGTCATGGCCAGGCTGATTATGAATCCGGCAGAATCTTCCATTAGGCACGAAGATTTTTCCAAGCTTTACCTTAGGTGGCTCAGGGTAGTTGACGGTACCCTTGGTTGCAAGGAAAATTTTCTCTGGAGTCTCAGCCAAAGGAGTAAAATCTGAAAAACGGCACGGTTTCTTCATATCCTTCTGTTTTCTCCCACCGTTATTCTCCCTTTTCTGACCACCAGATTCTTTCTCATTAGAAGTCTCAGCCACATTATTATTTTGAACTTCGGCCACAACCACCTTTGATTGTGCGGGAAGATTCTCTAGATGCATAAATTCATCAGCCTTTTTATAAAACTTTTCCATTGAATTTGGTTCTTTCATTTTCAACCATTTTCCGAACTCACTTGTTTTATCGATGGCTCTCATCAAGTAAGTTAGGATCATTCGGGGTTCAGCATTATCCACTTCAGCCAAAGCTATGTTAAAGCGATTCAAGAAGGATTTGATAGATTCGCCGGAAGCTTGTTCTAGGCTGGACAGTGACATTATGTCCTTGGCCTTTGTAGCATACAACTTGAACTGATCCTTGAATTTATGGGTCAAATCAGAGAATTGATCCACAGATCGGACCGGTAGCTTTGTAAACCAGAGTAGAGCCACTCCTTCCAGATAGACAGGAAAATATCTGCACTTAATTTCATCTGTTGCCCTGGCACCTGTCATATGCCAGTCGTATTTGTACAAGAACTGATTAGGGTCACATGTTCCTCGATAGGCTGGGAGAGTAGGAGGAACGAACTTCCTTGGAAATTCAGCTTTTAGGATTCTTTCAGTAAACGGAGTCTTGCTTGGAGCAAACCCCCAGTCATTTTCATATTCATTCCTTTGCATGCTTTCTTTCTGTTAACTCGTATTTTAGTCACGACCTAAAACTCGGCGACCTAAAACTCGGCGACCTATGACTCCGCGACTTAAGAAACTACGACCTAAGGGACTTAACGACCTAAGGGACTTAACGACCTAAGGTAGCTAGCGACCTAAGGGACTTAACAACCTAAGAAAGCTAGCGACCTAAGGGACTTAACGACCTAAGGTAGCTAGCGACCTAAGGAACTTAACGACCTAATACAGCTAGCGACCTAAGAAAGTCCCCAACCTAACTAATGAAGCTGTCTGCGACCTATGAACATCTGCGACCTATGAACAGCTGCGACCTACGACCTACCTTAGATCGCATACGACCTACTACTTAAGAGAAGACCAAGGGTAGCTACATCAGGCTAACTTCCTAAGTCGTTTGCGACCTACGACCTAGCTTAGGTCGGACGCGACCTAAGACCATGGGGTCAAGTTTTGTGCTGAATCACTTATAAGTCGCCAACGACCTAGTACCATCTTTAACTCACCAGCGACCTACCACTTGTTCAAATGAAGCCAAGTGCAACTTCATCAGCTGATTTCTTAAGCCGCGAAGTAGACTACGACCTAGCTTAGTTCGCTCGCGACCTACGACTTAACTTAGGTCGTACGCGACCTAAGACTTGGCAAGGTTTCTGTCCAAAATTCACCCCCTATAAATACGCCACCATATTTTACATGAAGGGGACTTTTGGCCATTCATTTTCTGAAGCATTGATACTCTGCCGCACTCTCAATTCATTCGACAAGTGAAGATCTTTCAACACTCAAGGCACTACAACAAGCTTCGTGAAGAACTTCATTCATCCGATAGGGATTTAGCAAGATTCGTCACCGAAGTTTGAGCTAGTAGTCGAGATTGTTGTGTGATCAAATTGTACTGTGTTTGACAAGTGTTTTGTATCATTTTGTAACCCGATTCAGTAATAAAGACTATAAAGTGGACGTAGGTTTAATTACGGGCCGAACCACTATAAATCTGTTGTCATTTACCGCTTTACTGCGATTCTCTGCTTGTATTCTGTTCCCGTACCAACGGGTGGTGCTTTCACGATTCTATTACACACATCGGGTGTTAGCGTTCACTTTTTAGCGTTAACATTTTGGTGCTTTCACTGAGAATTGAACTCAGGGAGATTGTCATCATTGCTTCACAAAGGTTCGTTGAACAAGTCTCTTTCAAGACTAGAAGTCTATCTGATATAATGGCTCCTGGAAGAAAGCGTAAGGCTGTCAGATCTGAAGATGTTCATGATAATACCGCCACTTCTATTTCTCCAAGTCAAGCAGCTCCAAGCGTCGAGGTGACGCGAGAAGAGCTAGACGCTGCTGTGTCCGGATTGTACCAGCAGATTGAAACTCAAAATAATATGATGATGGAAAAATTGAACGCTCTGCTCTGCACTAACCAAAGACCATTGGGTAATGAAGAAAACATCGCTGATGCTCTTCGCAACTCCGAAGGGAGGAACATTCCTCAAGGGGGATCAGGTGCCGCTGAAGGGGCACCCCTCCAAGCTGAAGGATCTAGGCCATCGCCAGTTTTCCGCGAAAATTTGCCCGGACAAACTTCTGAGAAAATGGCCGAAGTCTACTCCGCAAAATCTTTAAACAATGAGGAATACCTTTCTGGCATGATTAAGCAAATAATGAATGAGAGCATGCAGAGAGATGAGGATGAGAGCGAATGGGGATTCGCACCGAGTAAACCTCCGTTTACCGAGAAGATTCTAAAGGCTGAGTTTCCTAGAAAGTTTGTTCCCCCCACCATTCCTGCTTATCGGGGAACAAGTGATCTAAATCAATTCTTGTATAAATATGACTGGCACATGACCGGCGCGAGGGCAACTGATGAAATTAAGTGCCGGTATTTCCCAGTATATTTGGAAGGAGTGGCACTTCTCTGGTTTACGAAGCTCCCTGTTCGATCTGTAGATCAGTTTTCCGATATGACCCGGAAGTTCAAAGAGCAATTCAGGCTATACGCTTCAAAGGCGAAGGACATAATGTCACTGTCTAGTCTTGAGCAGAATCCGGGAGAGCCTATTAAGTCATTCCTGAATCGCTTCAATGTAGCTCTGGCAGAAGTCGACAACGCAGAGCCACGAATGGTCTTGACCTATTTGATGCGTGCTATCTACAAATCGAGCAAATTTGGAAAATGGCTGAAAATGAAGGAGCCAAATTCTCTCGAGAAATTCTATAAGAAAGCTGATGAATTCATACGCTTGGAAAATCTTCCGGCACCAACGAAAGTGGTGGCAGTAAAGGTGGAGAATAATATTGCTACTTCGGTGAAAAAAGATTCCGGAGGTCAAAAAAGGGAAAGTCATGATGGGAAGAAACAAAAGGATGCAAAGAGACCTCGCTTCTTCAAACCCTCATATTTCACTCCATTGACCGACACTCCAGAAAATATCTTCTTTGCCACCAAAGATGCTGTGGATTATCCCAAACCAGCTGAGATAAAACCGGGAAAGGGCGCTATGCGAAATGGAAAATTCTGCCGCTTTCACAACCAACCCGGTCATGATACCAACGAATGTCGCCACTTGAAGAGCTTAATTGAAGAATTGTTGAGAGAAAACAAGCTGCAACAGTATGTCAAGAAAAACAGGAGTGACCCAACTTCGTCTACTCAGGGGCAGCAACCCCCTACTCAACCATCCGGCTCGGGTAAAGGTACTACGGCACATGAATCTGAGAGGCCCATAATCAATATGATTACAGGAGGCCCACACCCAGCGGGCAGAAGCTGGGGTGAAATGGAACGATATGCTCATGCTTTGAAGTACATCCCAGTAGAGGAAGATGTTTTTGCTATAGAAGATGCTGCACCCCTGAAGAAGTAGAAGATTTCTAATAATGATATTATGTTCAAGGCTAGGGATTCTATGGGTATTGAAGCTCCGACCATAGATCCCTTGGTTATCTCTGCAGGAATTGGGCCAGCTATCATAAAACGAGTGCTCATTGATTGTGGTGCTTCCTGCAATATACTCTTTAAGAAAACATTTGACCAGATGAAGATTCCAATGACCAACGTTCAAGCTTCATCACAAAAGATTGTTGGTTTCACTGGGGAACCGCAGCAACCAATCGGAACTGTCGAGTTGTTCATGGAACTTGGAGAAGGGCAGAAAAGGGTAGTTCGAAAACAAACCTTTGTAATTATTGATGGATTTTCTGCCTACAATGCTTTCCTAGGCAGGCCAACTCTAGCTGCATTCAAGGCCATTTTGGCCCCGTGGTGCCTGACTATGAAGTTTCCTACAGAAAATGGTGTTGGTGTCATCAAGGGAGATCAAAATGCTGGACGCGAATGTTATCTTATAGAGCTTCGAGAAACCAGGAAGAGAGAAATGGGTAAAGATGCGGCAGCTCCCCTCCGCATCAAAAACCCAACCTTATAGCAAATACAGGGTGGTCCCTGCACTGGCGAGCATAGTGGTGCAAGGAAAGAAATAGACCCCAGAAAAGCCAGTGCAGAGGAGAATAGAGTGGTACCCGTGGAAGTTACGGTACCGATACCTGTCGACTCAAAAGACCCAAACAAAGTACTCAATGTGGGTTCGCAACTAAGTATAACAGTTCAAATCACACTGATATCATTTCTAAAAGCAAATCTAGACGTATTCGCTTGGTGTCATGCTGATATGTGTGGAATCTCTCCGGAAATTGCTGTTCACACCCTGAATGTCGATCCGAAATTCACACCGGTAAAACAGAAAAGAAGAACTCATGGTCCAGAAAGGTCAGCAGCATTAAAGGAAGAAGTTGATCGTCTTATGTAGAATGATTTCATCAGAGAATCCACTTATCCAAATTGGGTTTCAAATCCAGTATTGGTGAAGAAGTCGAATGGAAAGTGGAGAGTATGCATTGATTTCTCAGATCTAAACAAAGCTTGCCCCAAAGACTGCTTCCCGTTGCCTAGAATCGATCAACTGGTGGATGGGACGGCTGGACATGAGTTGTTATCATTTATGGAGGCTTACTCCGGATACAATCAGATTATTGTGAATGAACCAGATCAGGAAGACACGAGCTTTATCACAGATGTGGGACTCTACTGTTACAAAGTCATGCCTTTCGGATTGAAGAATGCAGGGGCAACCTACCAAAGACTTGTCAATGCTATGTTCAAACCTCAGATTGGCAAAACTATGGAAGTTTGTGTTGATGATATGTTAGTAAAGTCAAAGAAAGCAGTAGACCACATGGATCACTTGGCGGAAATGTTCACAATCCTTCGAAAGTACGGAATGAAGCTCAATCCATTGAAATGTTCATTCGGGGTAGAGTCCGGAAAATTCTTGGGTTCCATCGTGAGCACTAGGGCATCGAAGCCAATCCTACTCAAATCACAGCTCTAAGATAAGTCAAAGCCCCTAAAACAAAGAGAGACTGCAAAGTCTCAATGGAAAAGTCGCCGCTCTGAGTCGCTTCATTTCCAAGGCCATAGACAAATGCATTCCCTTCTTTGATGCTCAAAAGAAAGGAAAGAAATTTTTTGAATGGACTCCCGAATGTCAGAATGCTTTCGATCAACTGATTCGTCATATGGAAACTCCTCCAGTTCTTTCCAAGCCTAGTGATGGCGAAGACCTCTTCATCTACTTAGCAATTTCATCTCATGCTCTAAGTGCAGCACTCGTATGAGAAGATATGAAAATACAACGTCGAGTCTATTACATCAGCAAACGGTTCACCGGGGCAGAGATGAATTATTCAAAGATAGAAAAGCTTGCCTATTGTTTGCTAATCGCTTCCAGGAAATTGAGGCCATATTTTCAATCTCATCCTATTAAAGTCCTTACTGATCAACCTCTAAAGCAAGTCCTGTATCGTCCTGAAACTTCGGGTCGCCTTTTGAAATGGAATATTGAACTCAGCCAGTATGACATTACTTACCATCCTCGAAGAGCAATCAACGGACAAGCTTTAGCGGATTTCATTGCGGAATCTACTGACAAAGGAGGCAGTGAGAAAGAAATAACCGATGGCATTCAAATCCAGTGGAAGTTGTACGTTGACGGTTCGAGAAATGATTATTGTTCTGAGGCAGGGGTAGTGCTTGAAACCCCCGAAGGACGATCATTGTGCTATGCATTGAGACTGGAATTTCCTTCAACTAACAATGAAGCAGAATATGAAGCTCTCATTGCTGGTCTAAGAATTGCCAAGGAATTGAACATCAAAGTGTTACAGATCTTTAGCGATTCCCAACTTATTGTTTGCCAGGTAAAGAAAGAATTTCAAGCTAGAGGTGGAAATTTACCCGCGTATTTGTCAAAGGCATGTGAACTCCTCGAAGATTTTGATCATTACACGATAAGTCATATTCCTCGGGTTGAAACCATGAAGGCAGATTCTCTAGCAAAGTACTCGAGTTCTGGAGAGGCTCAATTATTGGGGTTAGTCCTTGTAGAAGTTCTGTCGGCTCCAAGCATAGAGGAAATGGACAATGATTTGATTGTGGTTATGTCTCAAGAGCATGAATCATGGATGACTCCAATCAAAGAATATCTACTCAATGGTTTCCTGCCAGAAAATTCTAAAGAACGTCGAAAGCTGTTGAGGAAAGCGTCCAAATATACAATTCAAGATGGCCGATTATACAGACGGGGATTCTCAATGCCATTACTCCGATGTGTAACTAAGGAAGAAGCCAAGACAATTCTGGCTGAAATACACGGAGGAGAATGTGGAGATCATTCAGGCGGTCAAACTCTAGCCAAGAAAGTTCTTCGATATGGGTATTTCTGGCCGGACATTAATCGAGATGCTGCCTCTTATTCCCGAAAGAGCGACAAGTGCCATAGATTTGCAAAAATTCCAAAAGCTCCTTCCACCGAACTCATGCAAATGGTCAGCCCATGGTCGTTCGCCATTTGGGGAATAGACTTAATTGGACCTTTACCAATTGCTAAATCTGGAATCAAATATGCTATTGTTGCTGTTGATTATTTCACTAAATGGGCTGAAGCTGAACCTTTGGCCACTATTACTTCTAAAAAGATGATAAATTTTGTAACAAAAAATATCATTTGCAGGTATGCTGTGCCACAGAAGATAATCACAGGCAACGATACTCAATTTGAAAGCGAAGAGTTCCAGGACTTCTACAAGCAATTCAAAATCCGAAAAAGTTTCTCAACAGTAGCTCATCCGCAGGCAAACGGGCAAGTAGAAGCAGTAAACAAAATTATCGAGTCAACCATCAAAAAACAGCTTGAAAGAGCAAAAAGTGGTTGGGTCGATAAACTTCCACTAGCACTATGGGCATACAGAACTACTCACAAAACTGCGACTGGGCACACTCCGTTTTCACTGGCATACGGATCAGAGGCAATGATTCCAGTGGAAGTAGAAGTTCCTTCACACAGGAGAATTTACTTCAATGAAGCTGAAAATGAAAAGCTGCAGCTTGAAGCGCTTGATTTTTTGGATGAGAAAAGAGAAGAAGCTAGACTCAGAGTTTCAGCTTATCAGCAAAGAATATCCAGGCACTTCAACTCAAAATTTCGCCAACGCAGCTTTGAAGTCGGAGACTTAGTTTTGAAAAGGATCATGATAGCAACTGGTGTGTTTGGGCCAAACTGGGAAGGACCATATGTCATTGGCAATAAACTTCTTAATGGCACTTTCAAACTTGTAACCGTCGAAGGAGATCCAATTCCAAGAGCCTGGAACAGCAACCACTTACGTCCTTATTTTACTTGAAAAAGCTCTGCTCAAGATTGTAAAATAGTGACGAATGTATCAGTTGTACTGTAAGAAATTGTAAATCAGTATAAATGAATGAAAGCTATAAAGTGGACGTAGGCCCGATTCTTGGCCGAACCACTATAAATCATGTGTTCTTTACTGTTTTATAATGCTTGTTTCATTTCGATATATAAATGCTTTAAATGTATTGCTAAAATGTCAATTCAAAATTGCAGGACATTAAAACAAGACTCACTCGTCGCAAAGCCAAGCGACCCCTATAAGCCACTTATTAAGCAAATTTCAAGCAACAAAAATTCCAGATTCACATCCCATACAAGAAGAACTTCACATAAAAATTTGGTGACTCCACTGTATCAAGCGCTCGTTAACTGGTTGCGATCGTCGGTATAAACAAACATCCAACCAAGTAACTAGCGTTTGATCCATGGAGTCATTCGACAGTGAAGTCTACTTCTTCGGATAAAGCAATTTATTTGCAAAAGAAAGGAAAATGCACTTGGAAACAATAATAAAGGATCGCTGATGAGCAGATGATGAGAAAACATGGGCCGGCAAACATAGAAGCAGCCGAAAGGAGGTATGCCTCTCAACAGGAAAGCCGGTAGATCCACTAAAGGGACACCTTCCCAAGCAGTAGGAATAGGACCCTCGCTAACTGATTGTGATGCATCCGATCAGGCAGCTTGCATCTGTCCCGTGGATCCACTTGCCCCTAAGACGCAACCTTCTTGGCACACCAACCAACCAAAGCCCTCTAACGAGGCACGCCAATAAATGGGAGTGCTTTCCTCAATCAAAAAGATCGGTGGGACCACCAAAGGGGCACCTTGTTAATTGATTACGATCGTTTGTACAAACAAACATCCAATCAAGCAACTTGGGTCCGCCCCATGGACCCATCCGACCATGAGAAAGTAACTTCCAGGCAATCGATAAGCCCTCTTCGGAGGCACAAGCCCTCTTCGGAGGCACAAGCCATCTTCGGAGGCACGCTTCACCATGCTTGAAGCATAAAATCAAAAGCCCTTTTCGGAGGCACAAGCCATCTTCGGAGGCACGCTTCACCATGCTTGAAGCATAAAATCAAAAGCCCTTTTCGGAGGCACAAGCCATCTTCGGAGGCACGCTTCACCATGCTTGAAGCATAAAATAAAAAGCCCTCTTCGGAGGCACAAGCCCTCTTCGGAGGCACAAGCCCTCTCCGGAGGCACAAGCCCTCTTCGGAGGCACAACTCTTCGGAGGAGCCCTCTTCGGAGGCATGTCCCAAAATAGGATGCTCGAACCAAAAAGCCTTCTCCGGAAGCACATTTCAACTCTTAAAGGAAGATTAATTTATTCATCTCAAAAAGTTTTTCCTAAAAAAGTTGAAGTACTACAAAAAGACCTCTTTGGAAGCACACTTCAATATGCTCGAAGTACCAAAAATAAGCCCTTCACTGGGGCACAAAATCAAAGTCTCCTTCAGAAGTTCATTTCACTGCGTAGGAAAATCTACTTTTTAATGAAAGTGGTCATCTCCGAAAGTTGAAGTGTTCTTCAAAAAAGAAAGAGAAAATAAAAATTTCTCCAAAGACAAGATATACTCTATTAAAAGTAGAATAATTCTTCCCTTAAAAAGTGGAAAGTTGTTCTCTAAAATAAGAGTATCGGTCTTGTAAAAGCAAGAAATATTGCAATATACTTGTGGTATGGGGGCAACATTATACAATTCAGTTACATTAATAAAAGTAATATACAAGCGACACACCACAAGTTCATTGCAATATCACGTAAAGAAGATGTGGAATAAATGCGTACTTGAAACACAGACAAAAAGTTTGTACAAGTAAAAAGAATCGTTTACTCTACACTTCAAATGAAAAACAGATATATTCCTACATACACAAGAATTTGTACAAGTAAAATATCTATTTTATTCAATACTATGAGAAATTTTTACATTGTGCAGATTACAAAAAGAAGCGGAGACCGGTACCCGCACAATCCCCGGTCGATACAAGCAAAAAGTAAGACAAAAAGCCCAGTTTATTACTCCTTCTTCCCACCTTTAGTACCCTTGCCCGGTTTGATGACCAGTTTCGGGATCCGGCGTGGACGGGATGGAGAAGGAGGAGTAGTTGGGTCTTCCTCAACATTTTCTTCAACATTTTCTTCATCAACCAAAGCACTCTTCTTCTTCTTCTTCATGGCACGCTTCCCTTTTCTTTTCGAGGAAGACTCACTTCCAGGAGTAGTAAGAAGTGTGGAAAGTTTCGCGTCGTCATCAAAAGACTGCTCCGGAGTCTTTTCGCCTTCTTCAAGCTCCACAGCCTTTTGCTCCTGCGAAACAACCGGATCGTCCAAGTCTTTAAGAGCTTCTATTTTCTCTTCTCGCGATCCCGGTTGAGAAGCTGGAAGAGGAGTAACTTGAGAAGAAGAGGGAGCAGCAGCCAAAGAAGGAGAAGTTGGTACAACTTTCGGTGCTTCTGCTACAGAAGAAAAGAAGTCAAAATTAGTGTTCTCCGAAAAAAGAGAAGATATTGGATCACCAGGACTTAAGTAATAAGCGAGAAATTCATCCAAATCAATTGAATCAAATGAATAATCCACTTGAGCCGGATCTGACTTGAAGTTACCTAGAGATGTCGGTTTTGACAAATCAATTTCAAATTTATCAGCCTCAGTCTCTTCTTGGCTCTTTTCTTCAGTTTGGGTAAGGGGAGACTCAGTAATGGCAAGCTTAGCTTCAGCATCTTTTGCAGCAAGTGGAGAATGAGAGCTAGAACCGATAATATCAACATCGGTCAAAGTTGAAGTGTGGACAGGGGCGGTTAGAGATATTGTCTTTTCTGGATGTTCCTCTGCCACTGTCCCGGCTCTAGCTTCGGCAAGTTGCTCATTGCCTCTAATAAGCGCATCACGTGCTTCATCATCCAGATAAAGCGCTACAAGGTCTGCCTCCACATAGCCGGCAAATGTATCAAGTATGGTCTCCCAAACTTCAGCAAGTGTAATCTCATATTTGGGACCCAAGAATGAGAGGCTGCCGCGGCCCAAAACGCTGTGCATATAGAAGTCAAATAGAGTAGAATCGATGCTAGCTTTAGTGGCTTCGTGAGACTCTTCGGCCGCGACTTGTCCAGCAACCGCGTCATCACGTTCCTTCTCAACTTTAAGGAGCCTAGCTTTTAGCATCTCGATCTCTGCATTCTGGGAACAAAATTTTTCCCGCAGTTCAGCAGTTTCTATGCGGTATTTCTCAGTTATATGCTGCTCAGCTGCAAGCTTCATCTCAGCATCCCTTTGTGCAGCATGTTCGTCCCGCACCTGCTTCTGGAAGACTTCTTCCTTTCGAGTATGTGATGTAGAGGAAGTGGCGAGATCTTCCTTAAGACGTTTAACTTCAGATTCAAGCTTTGCGTTGTCGTCTGCGATACTCGTCATCTCTGCATCATGCTGCTTGCACCATTTATCCCATTCGGCTTTATCATTCTCCAGAGTTAGCATGTTTTCGAGATTCATGTGATTGACTCTCTGGAGTTCATCAACGAGCTTTTGCCACTGCGACATCCTCTCAACATCAAGCCTAACTGCATCAAGATTTCTGAGCATGGCTTGCTTATCAATCGGGACCAGATCTAGATCGAAGCATACTCCTTTTAAGCACCAGTTCGGCAACCGGCTTTGAAGTGTTGGAGGGCCGTCTTTAACCTGATACCGGGGTCTGTTGATGATCGCTTGGATATCGGTTTTCTTCAAAGGAGGGGAACCGGCCGGTATATCAGAAGGGATAGGAGCGTCGGTCTTTTCGGATATTGCAGACGCGTCCTTTTCATTGAGTTTAACCCGCTTACTCGGGTCATCGGTAGCGTGTCTCTTCCCCTTATCGTCCTGATATTTTCGTTTGTGAGAATCATCGTCTCTTCTTCTTTGCTGCTCTTCATAAGCTCGCCTCTCTTCAGCTTTTCTAATGGCGCGCTCTTTGTCGGATTCTTTGCGGACGGGGAGATAGCGTCTGTAATCATAATTATCGCGCCCTCCGTAGTGCCGAAAGTTATCATAATACGAGCCACTACGCACCATTGTAGAACCTGAAATTGAAGAAAAAAGCAAGTCTTAAAAATCTTCGAAGTAAAGAATTTAAGTGCATGCAAATGCTTAGCATCCTAAGTGTGTGTGGCGTGTAAGCTACGCGCGTCAAATTACAAACCACTCTGTGGTGTGGGAGTAGCAATGGCTTGTGTAGAAAGCGATGTAGTTTGTCGCAAGGAAGAAGTCGATTCGATAACAGGAGAGATCACTTTAGAAACATCATCTTTAAAGAGCTCCTGAGAGGTTATCATGATGTCGCTCAAACTGTCAAAGGTATCATCGCCTTGGGGCACAGGAGAATTATCCTTTTCAACTTCCACCTTAACCATCTTTTCAGAAATGTGAAGATTTTCCTCCTCTTCAGCAACTGGGGCAAGTGCTAACTTACTAGACGGCCCCGCAATGTCGATAGAAGTAGAACACTTTACCAATGAAGTCTCAATGGTAGGTTCTTTAGGAGTAAGTTCTTCAGCATGAACTGGGGCATCCGATGTTTTTACTGGAGAATTAGGGACTTCACCAGGCTGAGCAGATCGAGAAGGGTGTAAAAGCCCATACTGGTGCAAAAATTCATCTTTCAGCAAAAATTTGGCGCTTCTTTCTTCCGCCGCCACGACATTTAAAGTCTCAAGGATCGATTTGAGGCTGGGATTTCTGAGCGGAGGAGGAAGTGCTGGAAAAAGGAAAAGAATGAAGATAAGCATTTGATAATTCGGGTTTCGAAAAACTTATAAGATGAACAGAGAAAGGCACTCTTAATCCCGATTCTCCAAACTGCGTAGAATCCCGGAGGACATCGAACAAAGAAGAATTGGTTTAGAAAACCGTGAGCACTTTCAGGCAAATCCAAGATCAATTTCCGATTCCTGGCACCCCATACGAGTACAATCGAAGGATGATCTTTATTCTTAGAGAAGGTACATAGATAGCAAATTTCGTCAAAGCTCGGAAGACGGTCAAGCGTCCTCCTAAACAGAACACACAACCCCATCAGAACGGCATAACCATTGGGGTGTAGCTGAAAAGGCGAGATAGCTAGTCAAAGGAAAAGTTCCCGGAGAAGTTCATTGAAAGGCGGAATAGCTCCGTTTAAGCACATATGGCGATTCACCGCGACAAAACCAAGGGGTGGCCTATCAGCTGTATCACTTGCTCCAGGGAATATAGCGTCTGAATCGGCAATACCAAATTGGATACACAGTTGTTTAAAAATTCTGTGGCTCAGAGTAGTCGGAGTTCTCTCCGGAGGATCAATCAGTGGGTTGGCAATCGGGAAAGCTCCTTCATTTGGTCCTGAATCTTCTTGTTCGGACGTCATTCTACACAATCGACTGGATATTTAAATATAAAGTTGCACGTTTCCTAAAAAGTGTGAAGTGTTGTGCAAAACTAAAACGATAACAAGCAAGTATAACTGAAATTGAAACAATTGACGTTTGTCGATTACAAAGTTTCGAGGCTTGTTATTTTAGGTTCAAACATGATGTTGTATTGATACAAACAAGTCAGCTTAGGTTGATTATTCCAGCTTTGTTTCAACACTTCATTTGAATTAGTCATTTCACAGCATTTCATTCACAGAATTCATTTAAGTTAATTATTCGTTATCAACTAATCTGTCATGCGATGTGGGCAGTCGATGGCAGTATATTTGTCCCGTTTTTCTGCAAGTGTTGTATTTAGGCAGGTTATTAGCATTAAAGTCAAGACAGTGTGAAAGGAAATACAACACAGTTCAAATTCAAGAATTCAGCCAACTTCTGTGCAAATTCCTCTAAGTCTTAAGTCGTTTAACGACCTATCATAGGTCGGGGCTTTTTAGGTCGTATTGTGCGAGTCAAGATGTTCAAAGCAGTACAAAGGTGGTTCAGGTCCTAGGTCGTTCTGCGACCTAACATAAGTCGTAGCATTTTTAGGTCGCACAATGTAACTATGAATCAAAGCGGTGCAATTTCCTCCAAGTCCTAGGTCGCATACGACTTAGCTTAGGTCGAAGACTCTTTAGGTCGCGAATATTATTAGATCGCAAAGATTTAGGTCGCCAAGCATTCCCGCGCGACCTAACTCTTAGGTCGTCCAAATCAGGTAGGTCGCTGACTTCCTCTCCAACAACACCATTTTGGATCCGATAACCCAATACCGCCATTATAAGAGAATTCGATATCATCCATACACCTCTGAATCATTCGACAAATCGACTGGAAATCCCACCGATCCATTGTGACAACTTCCGTGCGATCATGAATCAATGCAATATATCAAACAACGATAAAAAATCGATCGAAACAACCAAAAAATGAAGCATCACACACGAAATTAAATTGGGGTCGGAAAACGTGGATTTACGATCGATCAGCGATTGCGAAGGAGAAGAGATTGATCCACTTACGTAATATACTGTTAAAAGTGGATCGATGTTTTGCTGGGATGAATTCGCCTCCGAAGAATTAAGAATTCGTCAATGGCAATGGGATCTCAGAGTAGTAAGGTGGGGAGGAAGTCACGACCTAATCTATTTATATGAAGCTGGGAGAAGAAGGCGAACAGGCGTACGGGATAGTACAAGCTTTAGGTCGTTCACGACCTAGTGAGGTTAAGTCGAAGCACACGACCTATGGCATAGGCATATACTTCGAGGGGCAAATGTTAACTCGTATTTTAGTCACGACCTAAAACTCGGCGACCTAAAACTCGGCGACCTATGACTCCGCGACTTAAGAAACTACGACCTAGCGACCTAAGGGACTTAACGACCTAAGGGACTTAACGACCTAAGGTAGCTAGCGACCTAAGGGACTTAACGACCTAAGAAAGCTAGCGACCTAAGGGACTTAACGACCTAAGGTAGCTAGCGACCTAAGGAACTTAACGACCTAATACAGCTAGCGACCTAAGAAAGTCCCCGACCTAACTGATGAAGCTGTCTGCGACCTATGAACATCTGCGACCTATGAACAGCTGCGACCTACGACCTACCTTAGATCGCATACGACCTACTACTTCAGAGAAGACCAAGGGTAGCTACATCAGGCTAACTTCCTAAGTCGTTTGCGACCTACGACCTAGCTTAGGTCGGACGCGACCTAAGACCTTGGGGTCAAGTTTTGTGCTGAATCACTTATAAGTCGCCAATGACCTAGTACCATCTTTAACTCACCAGCAACCTACCACTTGTTCAAATGAAGCCAAGTGCAACTTCATCAGCTGATTTCTTAAGCCGCGAAGTAGACTGCGACCTAGCTTAGGTCGCTCGCGACCTACGACTTAACTTAGGTCGTACGCGACCTAAGACTTGGTAAGGTTTCTATCCAGAATTCACCCCCTATAAATACGCCACCATATTCTACATGAAGGGGACTTTTGGCCATTCATTTTTTGAAGCATTGATACTCTGTCGCACTCTCAATTCATTCGACAAGTGAAGATCTTCCAACACTCAAGGCACTACAACAAGCTTCATGAAGAACTTCATTCATCCGACACAGATTTAGCAAGATTCATCACCGAAGTTTGAGCTAGTAGTCGAGATTGTTGTGTGATCAAATTGTACTGTGTTTGACAAGTGTTTTGTATCATTTTGTAACCCGATTCAGTAATAAAGACTATAAAGTGGACGTAGGTTCAATTACGGGCTGAACCACTATAAATCTGTTGTCATTTACCGCTTTACTGCGATTCTCTGCTTGTATTCTGTTCCCGTACCAACGGGTGGTGCTTTCACGATTCTATTACACACACCGGTGTTAGCGTTCACTTTTTAGCGTTAACACTTTCATAATCTGGCGTACCATTCCCGATAGATATTCCTCATCGTTCAGAGGCCTTGCCGGGCAGACGTCAGCCACCTTTTTAGAAGTTTGTGTGAAAAAACGTTCGCGAAGAGGCGGCTGAGGCCTTGATCCTCCAGCTTGGGGAGGTGCCCCTTCGACGAAGCCAACTGCCTTTTGAGGAACAACTTTGTCTTGGGAATCATGAGTTTCTTCAGCAAAGGCTTGTTCATTGTTTTCTGGTGGTCGGTTCATTCCAAGCAGAGCATTTAACCTTTCCATCACCAAAGCGTTTTGAGTTTCCATTTGCTGGTATAATCCTGACACAACATCGTCAAGTTCAGCCCTTGTGACTCCCACAGCAGGAGTTGCCTGACTTGGCGCTGGAGAGGAGGCAGCCCTGTCATTAATATCTCCGGTCCTAGTAGATCTTCCCCTTCTTCCAGAGCCATGATTTCCGATAAACTTCTGGTTTTTAAGGAAAATCTTTCAACAAGTCTTTGTGAAGCAATGGTGAGAAGATTCCTGAGTTGGGTTCTCAGTGAAAGCACCAAAATGTTAACGTAAAAATCGACGCTAACACCCCGGTGTGAGTGATAATAATGTGAAAGCACCACCCGTTGGTACGGGAACTAGAAATAAGCAGAAAAGTAAAATGACAGCAGTTTTATAGTGGTTCGGCTCGTAATTAAGCCTACGTCCACTTTATATTCTTTACTGCTGATTCGATTACAACTCTTTACAATACACTTTGATCACAACACACTTTAGTCAAGTAGCTAGAACTTTGATGTAAGAGAGCTCTTTGAATCCATGTCGGATGTGTAGATCTCCTTGTGAAGTTCCTTGAAGCGTCTTTGGTGTTTGAAGTGTCGGTTGAGTCGAGAAAACAGCAGAGTATCGGCCTTCCATAAATGAGTCAAAAGTCCCTTTTGAAGTTGGAGTAGGTGGGGTATTTATAGGGAGTATTCGGAGTTAGGTCGTAGGTCGCAAGCGACCTAAGAGTAGGTCGTAGGTCGTGAGCGACCTAAGGAGCACGGGCTACGAATTAACAGTTGTACTTGACCATTTGATCATTTTGACAAGTCATAGGTCGTAAACGGGTTAAGGTTAAGGTAGGTTATAGGTCGTTGGCGACCTAGTGGGCATGGTTTGTGATTTAACAATGGTAGGTCGTGAGCGACCTAGGGAAAAGCGGCATAAGGAGTTATCTCGGCTTGAAGTTGTAGGTCTTGAACGACCTAAGGTAGGTCGCTGAGAGCTTTAGGTCGTTGAGAGCTTTAGCCTTTAGGTCGTTAGGTCGCTTTAGCCTTTAGGTCGTTAGGTCGCTGGTACCTTTAGGTCGTTAGGTCGCTTTAGCTTTTAGGTCGTTAGGTCGCTGGTACCTTTAGGTCGCTAGGTTTTAGGTCGCTCCAAAAAGAGGAGTTAACAAGTCTGCATTATTTAAAAGTGCAAATTATGTTGGAAAACTGAGAGTATGAACGAACACTGTCTTCTTTATGTTAAAAAATATTTGAAATGTGCTTAAAAAATTGAAGAGTTTTAAAAAATGTAGAATATATGCACTTATTAAAAACCATGTGTAAACTACGAAAGTAAATGTGGAGATTGGACACAGCTAAAATGACGGTTATGATACACCGGTTTGCAACAAAATTTTATAAAAAAACAAGCTTTGGACACTTTTCTAAGAAGTTTAACCTCTACACATTTTGAAATGCAAAAGTGGAAATTATTAGCAACAAATTGGCATATAACCGAAATTATACATTTTACGTTTATAGAAAACACAGTATGAAAAAGCATATTTTGAAAAAGTGCACATACTATGAATTTGCTGAAGTATACAAAAATATATATTAATCATTTGATCATATACAATGATAAATACCGCTTGAATGCCTATGATACCGCTTACTACATAAACTATCATAACCATTTTGTTTCTATTCACAATAGGAAGCTCAGAAGCAGCAAGACAAACAAACAAGGTGCCCCCAAATGGGTTGTACTGATCCTGGAGATGAAGCAGGCCGCCATGCCGAACTACGCAACCACTGAAGTTATAAAGGTAGGCAGTACAGGAGCAGTCTTTCAAACAGTTAGACTCACAATTGGAAGCACTTCCACCTTCTACACTTTAAGGATTATCAGGCATTCTGGTGTTGGAAATTGTACAGAACTGATCTTTTTCGGGCTCTAATTTTGTGTTTCTAAAACAGCCTCCAGGCCAATCACTCAAAGACCAAACCAATGGAGAAGTTTCACTGAAAACCTTAAACTGACACCAACCGTATTTTCCATCGAATGGACCGTATGTATAAAGCATGAACACCACAATGTTGTTGTGTGTGGGACAAGAACTGACACCAACCGCAATTTGCCACCCAAGTCGACTGCTTGATCTGACCGGATAAGTCCATAATCAACCAGGAAGTGAGTAGGTAGTCGTTTTGCACACCTTTGAAGTAATTCTCCTTCTCTCATTGGAAATGTAACCGAAGTCGTGTTAAATTTTGTTGATACAAAATCACAAATTGAGGGATATAAATATGCAAAAGAAAGAAAGAGAAGATTTTGTTTCCCATAATTAATAGGCATATTTGAGTATGTTTATTTCTCTTCTAATTGGCTAATCAAATTATTTTTTGTCATTTAATGTTAATTGGGGCATTAAGTAATTGATTATATAAATAGAGACTTGAAGAGATTGTAAAAGTACGGTGGAAAATCTATTTGCTAATTCACTTTTCTCCATCTTTGTTCTTCTTCTCCAACAATTTTAGCCATATAAATATTCGCTCCCTTTATCAATTTGGTTATTGATTCAATTGTATTTTGTTTATTTTAGCTTTGTTCTATTAATTGTAAACAAAATTTTGGTGAATCAATAAAGTGGATGGTTGGGTGGAATATCTTGTGTTATTGCGTTTTGATTTCAATTCCGTCTTGTTTTCAATCCAAGTTATCTCTTTGTGATTTGGGTGACAAAGATCCGTTGTCCGCAAAGCGCTACTATTTTCATAACAGTTTGGTATCAGAGCACAGATCATTGATGTCGGATATGATATCATTTTCAAAGATGGCTATTTTGGATGGGAAAAAATTGGGGTATTTGGAAGCCTAAGATGGAGGATGTTCTGTACCTCAATGATCTTCTTGATCCGATTGATGGAGGTGGAAAGAAGCCCTCTGATGTAGATGAGGGAAAATGGAAGAAGATGGATAAGAAGGCGATTGCTTTGATTCGCCAGTATCATAATGATTCTGTTTTCCATCATGTGGCTAATTGTGAATCCACGAATGCTTTGTGGGACAAGTTGGTATCCATGTATGAGTCAAAGAGTGCTACTAGTAAGGCTTTTCTGGTTCGAAAGTTGGTACAACTGAGATCAGATAAAGAGAAGTCTGTTGTAGAGCATTTGAATGAATTTCAAGGTGTAATAAATCAATTGGCAAATATGAAGGTCAATTTTGATGATGAGTTACATGCTCTTTTATTAATGAGTTCGCTTTTAGAATGTTTGGAAACTTTGGTTGTTTCATTGAGTTATTCCAATGCTAATGGAACTATCTCTCTGGAAACTGTTCGAAACAGTATTTTGAATGAGGAGCTTAGAAGAAAAGGGTCAGGTATGAAATCAATTCAAAGTGAGGCTATGGTGGCAAGGGACTCAAAGAAAGATACAATTTGGAAGAAGAAGGACGCTAATGGTAAAGGTGTTATCACTTGTCATTATTGTAATAAGAAAGGTCACATACGCAACAAGTGTTATGCTTATAAAAGAGATCAGAAAAAGGCTTCGCATGGTGATACTAATAGTGATGCACATGCAGGTTTTGCTGAAGTTACCGATAGTGATGCTTCTTGTGATGCCCTCTTTAGTGAAAATAAGCCTTGGAAGATGGATTCGAGAGCCAGTTTTCACATTTGTAGAGATGTGAATTGTTTTTCTTCTTATGAGAAGAGTGTCGCCATGGTTAGGACAACCATTGAAGAAGAGCTATCAATTCGTGGCATTGGATCTATCCGATTTCATATGCATGACGGTGTGGTTAGAGAAGTCTCTGGAGTGAGACATGTACCCACTTGTTCGCATAATCTTATTTCTCTCGGTCAGTTGGATCGCCGTGGTTGCACTTATGAGACTCAAAGTGAAGTTTTGAGAGTGAAGAAAGCTGGTCGTGTAAGGATGAGAGGAGTATTGGAAGAAGGAAACCTTTATAGCTTGGTTGGTTATGTCACTACACAAAAAAGCTGATTTAGCCACCCCTCCTACCGCCTCATTAGATACGACTATTAGCCGTTTCAAATTTGATATGGCTATTAGCTGTATCTAAAAATTTAGACACGGTTAATAGCTGTATCAAATTTGATACAGCTAATAGTTGTATCTTATTTCGTGCCTATTTTTGGCGCAAATTTTCCACCCCAATACGCACTGCTTTCCTCCAGAAAATTGGCTTTCCCACTTATTTAGATACAGTTTTTAGCCGTATCTAATATGATACGTGTTTTAGCCGTATCTATTTTGTGTGCTACTTTTTACAATCAAACCAAACACGCCTTCTTTCGTTCATTTCGTTCGTTTCCCCCAAATTTCTCGTACTCTTCTTCCGTTTCCACCGTCTTCAAATTGAACCCTTTATTTTTTGCTCTGCGTTGGAATCTTATATTTTTCTCAAGTGATCACTGAGCACACCTTTCCATTTGCCATCACATAAGGTAAATTTCGTCACTTGTTCCCCGATTATTCTTGACTCATCAAGATTGAATTTTGGAATGAAATTCCTATATGTTCTTGGTGTAAAATCATCAATTTATTGATGATTAACAATTGGATTTGCTTTGCTTCTTCTTATCAGTAAAATAAGTTATTTTAAGTTAAAATAACTTGGCCTGAATCGTTTTATTTGTATATTCCTGCATTTATTTGGTAAGCGAACTAAATGGTAACTTCCATTCATCTTAATAAACCAGATGCAAAAGTAAGAAAAGGGAAAAAATATATCCATGAGTACTGTATTATTTCCAATTCTCCTGTGCTCCAGGGGGCCTGTATTCACTTGCATTTTTATCAGGTTTCTAGGGATATGCTTTTTCTATCTAGTAAATTTGAATCAACTTTCAGAACTCACCATTAATTGTGCAAGTCTGTTTCCATGGTCAGCCAAAATGATATACACTTATATATTAAAGCCTATAGTTGGTTAAAAAACTTGTCTCTGTGGCAATCTGCATGCAAACATGACACTCTGCCAATCTTAATTAGAGCATGAATTAAAACCATTTTCTGTGATTTTGATCTGTTTAATAAATTATTTGTAGTCAATTAGTCAAAATGTGATTGATAAAATTTAGCAGCTGTTATAGTCCACAATAACTAAAGTAGTGGTGATTTTGATATATTTAATAAATTATTGGTAGTTGATTGAGTTGATTGTTGTAGGATAATATCAACTAGTGATATTATTCGATTGGTAGTTGACTTTGATTGTCACTGTAATGATGCTTTGTAATGAGTAATGATTCATTTGCTTTTGGGATTAGTGGTGCTGGGAATATTAAATAGTTGGGATAAAACTATTTAAAAGGCGTTGTTGTATATGGTTCTGACATTGTTGTATATTCAAAAGGCGTTGTTGTATATGGTTCTGACATTGTTGTATAAGTGGATAAAATTGTTGTTAATGGTGCAAGCCAAGTCAGGAGAGTGGTAATGCATAGACGTTACTCCGGTGCTACAAAATAGCGTCGTTGTAATGGCAAATTTTTTGGAAACAGTTTGGTGCTAATGTTAACTTTTATAGAAATGCTATTTTTATAATTAAGAGTATCATAGAAAATAGTCTATATCAATATACTTCACACATCTGAAAACATGACCCTTACCTTACAATGTGGGACTATTCTCAAATAAGAGCTTATATGCTCTTTTCGTATTTTTAATAATTCATTTCAATTCAAAAAAAATTCAATAATTTCCCACTTGAATTTTTCAAAAATATTCTTTTCGAGCAATTGGAACGAGGACCCATTGAAGGGCAAGTCTCATGTTCTGTTATATATGATATAGGAGGGCAGTATGTCTTTCAGCATAAACAAACAATGGATAAATGAATCAGATCTAAGATCTACATACTATATAAACGGGGTGCAGAAGTTCATTAGTTTTGTTGAAGAAAACGGTGGTAAGAAAGGAGTGTATTTATGCCCTTGCACCCAGTGCAAAAATATGAAGGCGATCAAATTAGATGACATTCATTTTCATTTGCTTAGATGGGGTATTATCCAATTATATACAGTGTGGTATTTTCATGGGGAAAAAAGGGCGGAGATGGAAAAACAACAACCCGTTAGTCATGCCACAACTACTGATGAGTCTGAACATATTAGGATGGAAGATCTGATCAATGATGCAGATAGATTTCATCATTTTCAACCAAATAATCCATTGCCTGATCATGCTAATGTTGGAGAGTAGTCTACTGATTATCCAGATTGGCTGGCCAATGAAAGTAAGAAGTATAAATCACTTTTTGGTAGCGTAAAAGAGCCGTTGTATCCTTCATGTTCAAAACGGATTACGAAGTTGTATGCCATTGTGAAACTTAATAGCTCGAAGACCCAATACGGCTTTTCAGATAATGGTGTGACTGCACTCCTCGAACTAATAAAGGAGTTTCTCCTCGAAGGTAACACGCTGCCGACAATGTACTACGACGTGAAGAAGATCATTAAGCAAGTTGGGATAAATTACAAAACTTATGATGCATGCATCAATGATTGCATATTTTACTGGAAAGATGATGCGAACAAAGTTTCTTGTACAAATTGCAATGAACCAAGATATATGACATCGTTCAACGAAGAGAGAAAAGGCACCAAAGTACCTCAAAAGACATTAAGACATTTCCCTTTAATTTCTAGATTGAAGAGACTGTATACTGTACCATGGATAGAAGATGCGATGACCTAGCATGGTCGTGCCAAGTCTGATCCAACCGTAATGCGTCATCCATGCGACACTTCTCAATGGAAAGCCGTAGATTCTTTTGACTAAGTTTTTGCTGCCGAGCCACGAAATGTCACACTTGGAATAGCAACAGATAGTTTCTGTCCACATGCTTCTCTCTCAAACCCTTACAGTTGTTGGCCAGTAATTGTAGTACCATTTAATCTTCCTCCGTCTATGTGCATGAAAAGGGAGTTCTCAATGTTAACATTGTTGATTTCTGGGCCTAAACAACCAGGGAAGGATATTGATGTTTATTTACAGCCGTTGATAGACGAGTTAAAGCAGTTATGGGAAGGAGTCGTTACATTTGACTCGTTAAATAAATCCGAGTTCACAATGAGAGCTAGGGTGTTGTGGGCAATCCATGATCACCCTGCTTTTGGGACTTTCTCGGGATGTACAACTCACGGTTAATTTGCATGTCCTGTTTGTGGGGAAAACACTTATTCTTATCATCTTCCTGAAAGTAAGAAGATGTGTTACATGTGACATCGAATGTTTCTTCCTAACGAACACAAGTTTCGATACGATAAGACAAATTTCAACAACGAACAAGAACTTCGTCGTCCTAAATGGCCATTGACTGGTTTTCAAGTTGAAAAGAAAGTAGTGAATATCAAAATGAAAGTTGGTAAACAAAAAGAAGAAATTAGTCGAAAACGGAAAATGTCAACCAATAAAGAAGTTGACAATGTTTCTGGATGGTATAGGAGGTCTATCTTTCTTTATTTACCATATTGGAAAGCAAATTTGATCCGACATAATATTGATGTTATGCATACGGAGAAGATTGTCATGGAGCATCTCATCAGCACCATTATGGACCACAAAGATAAGTCAAAAGATGGCTTCAATGCACACAAGGATTTGAAAACCATGGGTATAAAACAAAAGTTGTGGGTGATGGAATATCCTGAAACAAATAAAATAATCATACCAAAGACAACTTTCACTTTGAGCAAAGAAGAAAAGATACGGTTTTGCACCATTTTGAAAAATCTGAATGTGCCTAACAAATTCTCTTCTAACTTCCACAACAATGTGAGCATCAATCCTCCTGAACTAAGAAATATGAAGTCACATGATTACCATGTCATAATGCAACATTTGCTTCCGGTATTGTTTCAACATTCTTATCCACAACATAAGGATCTACGAAATGATGTTCATCGTATTAGTCTATTATTTAACATTTTGTGCTCAAAGGTGATCAATAGGGAACATCTTTTAAAAGCAAAGGCTAGCTTGGTCGAAGCAATGTGTGTTTTTGAAAAACATTTTCCACCTGCATTTTTTGATATCAGTATCCACCTTATGGTTCATTTAGCCCAAGAAGCGTTGATATGTGGCCCTGTCAGATATAGATGGATGTATCCCTTTGAACGGTAAATTTCTAATTTCAGTTATGTACAACATTATTCGATATAAATAGCTACCGTCTACAATATATAATTGATCACATTCATAGGTTGATGAAAACATATAAAGGATATGTGCGCAACAAAAGATACATTGAAGGGTGTATTGCAGAAGGATATATCGTACAAGAAGCTAGTCTTTACTGCATGGAATATATTCCAAACGGAGGTGATGGCAATCATAAACATACCCGCGAAGCGTTTTTAGACGAGGACGATGAGTTTGCTGGTGAGATACCTCTAGATGATGGTAAAGGCATAACGTTAACCCAAGTGCAGTTTGAACAAGTGTGTAGATGGGTCCTTAATAAGTACGATGGATTGGATGAATGGAAGAAGTAAGTTCACGAACTTGTCCCGAATTTCCATTTTTTTAATTCATTTTATATATACATTTTGATATGTGTTTTCCGTAGGAGGTATAACTCCTATGTGAAAAGTATTAGATTTCAACCTCGAGGCAGGGTTACGAATGTGGAAGCCATTCAAAGTTTTAATCTATGGTTACGTAATGAGTTATTACATCGTCTTTAGTATTTCACGTGTTTATAAGTGGGCAATACACCTTCATGACCATGCTTTTTTACTTTTTTTATGTAGTTGTTAAAGACCATCGATGTTGATCCAACTCTGTGGCGGCTAGTGCATGGGCCAAAGTTCATGGCGCGTAGTTATATGAAGTACCAAGTGAATGGATTTTCATTTTCCACTAAAAAGTACGAAGGCCGTATGGTAACACAAAATAGCAGTGTATGCATGAGAGCAATTACAAAATTTAGAGCGAGTGGTAAGGATAAAAATTATAAGGAAGCAGAAACAACATATTACGGAGTCATTCAACAAATACTTGAGTTGGATTACACTGACTTCAAACAAACAATTTTTTATTGTGAGTGGGTAAAGGTCGAGGATAAGGTCAATGGTTGCAAAGTAGATCCCATTTCAAACCTGATCACGGTAAATTTAGGGAAATTGAAGAACAAAAATAACGTGAATGATGAGCCATTTATTCTTGCATCAGAAGTTAGTCAAGTGTTCTACTCAAAAGATTTAAAAAATAACGGATGGTCTGTGGTTTTGCATACACCAAAACGGTTGACTACAAATGTGGATGGCATTGAGTTCCCTACCGTCTATCAATCAGCTTTTGAAGACAATGAAAAATTAGAAGACCTTACCAAATCCATATGTTAACTTATTAGTATTCATACATCACATGATTGTGTGTCTGTATATTTTTAATTGCACGATTGTGTGTGTATGTTTTTAATTGCACGACTTCTATATTTTTAATCACTTTTGTCTTCTCATTGTTCCTAATATACATGGGAAAATAGGTGAATTGACGTATTGTTCATTGTATACAATCCAATTGTTAATATGTAAATATAGTTGAGTTTGTTTTTTAGTTAGGTTTCAGAACAGTACATGATTCATCTGTCTGTTATTATGTTTACAAATATAAAGGTTGTAGCAAGGTTTAATGAAGTGGTGACCAGTTTGCTATTGCAAGGAGCTCTTGAGGCTTTTGGCCGATACTCAGTTAAAGAAGAAGACATCACAGTATGTTAATTTTGTGTATTATAACATTCTTGTATTTTCTGATCTTCTATTTAGGATTCATGAAACATGAGTCTCTTTACTATTCAAACTTTTGAGCCGGCAGTCTCTGGTACCCAAGCAACTAGTGCTCACACTAAATCTTCCCTATTTTCCTGGTCTTTTGCATAATTATCTCTGTATTGATTTCAAGTAACGCCTATTATTCTAAAATTTCTTTAGTTACATGAGATTGGAGTTTGTGTCTTGTGTGACTTTATTTTCATTTGAATAGTTGGCAAGCATACTTCTAGTAAACATGGCTATTCGCTTACTTTTTAAATGGAAACAAAGGGGAAAATGGTTTCTAACACTAGTTTGTGTCTTGTGTGAACTTCTGTATATATGTAGAAAGAAACTTTTCTTATTTACCTTGCATTGAGTGCATAGGGTCTAATCCATAAGTTGTTTACTCAATCGTTGAAAATCTCTGTCAATATTGTCTGGATTTAGAAAATGTCATATTCGATTGGTTATTTGCTTTATTTGAATTTCTGATGTGTTATGTTTTTTTATTCAAGGAATGTCGCCACCTGGCTTTTAATGTTAATATTAATTCTTATATATACATGTGAATTCTCTATTAGATCTTGTTTATTCCAACGGATGTATTTGAATTTCAAACATGTAAAACTATCCATTTAAATTCTTATATACATCTGGCAATAATGTTAACTTTTGAAGCATACTTAAGGTACTTCCATTTATTGTCCATATGCTTATATGTGCGATGCTTCCTTGTTGTAGTTTTGCTGATGTAAATAATATATTTTTCTAATTTTGAGTAGATAAGAGGCGACACAACACATTATGATGCAGTTGTTAATTCTACAGCATCAGGTGTGCTTTCAGCTGCCATAGGTTCTGGTATGTTGAGAAGCATTTGCATTTTATCAACTATTAATGGTTGTTTAAATTGTTTTGTATTTTTATTACAACACTTCATGAAAGCTTATAATTCTTTTTAAGTTGTTCTCATCGTTCAATTTGATGTCATTGAGTTTTTTTGGTGCTAAGACGATGAACACGTTTCAGTTTCACTTGGCTTCAATCAACTATGTTTTCTGTAGCTATTCATAGCCTAGTGATGCTACCACTAAATTACATTTCTTGCTGTAGAAATAAAATAAAATGTGAAAGGTCATGGTAATGAACTTTAACATGCATTGTAACATTGTAGGTGTTCTTTGCATATTCGGCATTCTAACATGTCAAGATATGGATCAAGTGTGATGTAAACTTATAATTTCCAAAGCACGTTTAAACTGGGAAAGTGTGAACTTCATGCAATTTTAACATTAAATACAGGAGTAGTTGCAATAAAAATAAAATATAAATTTATATTCATACAAAGTAATATTAAATTCATACAAAGTAATATTATATTTTGCAGGAAACCATGTCAGAAAATCCAACATCTTCACATTCATCATGTTCAGAAATCAAGAAAGTGGATCAAAACTTACTTGGTATTCCAGTCTCAGATAATGCTGGAAAAATCGCTACTATGCTTGGTAAATTAGTAAGAGCTCATGTGCCTATATCATATATAAGTTGGGACAAAGTACCCGGAATATACAAGGACACTGTTTGGAACGAATTGGTGGTAAGTATATTGGACATCTATCGCACTGTGTTTTCGATATCCGTTGCATGGAATAGGTTTAATTAGCAATCTCATGATATTTCATGTTTTTAATAAATCCTAATTAACTCTATATAAACTCTTATCTCCTCTTTTCCATTTCTTTTCCTATCTTCTCATTTCAAAAGCAAGTAAACTCAAGCCTGTAATTAAATCTACAAACCTGTAACCAATTCTCAAACTAGAAGAAAGAAAAACCTGTAAGCATTTTATCTTCAACCTGTAATCTTTTCAAAAGCAATCAAGCTTCCAATTAAATCAAAGTTTCAAAGAATTTTCTTCTGCAAATTCAAGTCTAAAAGAAAGATCAAATTCAAGTACAACTACTCTAATTTGTAAGCAAACAAGAGCAAGATCATAATGCAAATCAAGAGAAAAATCAAGCACATTAGCCTGGAACAAGAAATCTGTTCCCTGTTTCTTAATTCGTTGAGTAAACTAATCTTAAACAGTTTTAATTTGGATTCATGTGATAAAATGTTTGAAGAAAATTGTGATGCATGTTGAATATATGTATGCATGTTTGTTTAGATATGAATACATGTGTAAATGAATGGAAAAACTGTGTGCATGTATGGATGAATCAGTGATCATCTCTGTTTAAGCTATTGGGTTCAAAGTTTAAAAAAAATTCAATTCTCTTTATCCAGACTCTGTTAGGCTTAGGAATTTAAACAAATTGTGTTTGGTCATAAGCTAAAGTTAGAAATTATTTTTAAGAAAAATAAGCTTGTATTTTTATGGAAATAAATAAAAGACAGTGGAATTTATAAATAGGTAAAACCCAAGTATAATAAAAGACAGTTGGAAATTTAAGCATGGAATTGGTTTTTCGTGTTTTGTCTTTTTGCAGAAAATTTATGAGCTCGATCCGCTTTCAAAAGAATTGTTTTTAAAGAGAATGTCTGGTGCAACAACGGATATAACAAAATGATGATTCTGTGTAAGTATTAGTCGATGGAATGAAGAATACCGAAATGCCCAAATTCGTTGATCCGAAGATACTGAATTCTAGCTATCTCTGTCACGTTGATCGCGCACGATACCGTGAAAAGAGATCTTCAATTCTTCGAGCGTTGATCAAGCGCACTTGACTCCGCGAATCGGCTTCAATGATCGAAGATTCGAGCGCACTCGAATGTCGAAGGTGGAGATAGGAGATTACACTCAACTACCAATTTGGTGAAAGCACAAAGCTAACAAAACAAAAAATTTTATTCAAATCAACTAAACTTTTACAAATGACACAACTTGCCTATTTATTGGCTACAACTCCACATGACTCAAAAATAAAACGGTACAACACTTAGGTCGGAGCCGACCTAAAAACATCACGACCTAAAAACCAGCCGACCTAAAAAATAGACGACCTAAAACAGTCGCGACTTAAAAACATCACGATCTAAGACAGTTCGACCTAAAAGAAATAACAAATACAACATAACGCTTTACATCCCATAGGTCGGAAACGACCTAAAACTTCACGACTTAGCATATCATGACTTAAAGCAAACAGTTACAACACAGCAACGACCTAAAATTGAACGGCATCTGGAGCAAGCGACTTAAGAATGAACGGCATCCCCATCAGGGACCTAAAATAAGCGGCTTTAGTAAACTTCGCGACTTAAGTCTTCACGACCTAAAGTCTCGCGACTTATCACTTGAGCGACTTTAAAGAATCAACGGCAGAGAGTAAAGCGGCATAAGAATCTACGGCTTCAATCTTCAGTGACTTAACTTAGGTCGGTAACGACCTAAAACAAGTAACGACTCATCATGCAGACGACTTAAGAGATAACCAGTTTCATGCGACTTACGACTTAAAGGCTTCACGAGTTAAGAATCTTCAGCGACTTATGGTAGGTCGCGACTTAAGGACTGCTCGTTAAGTCGTATGAGTGCTTTTCCTGTTAGCTCGTTAACTCGCCCATCTTCACTAAGTCGCTGGAGCGATTTAACAGCATTATTAGGTCGGTCACGACTTATTACTTTGTTAGGTCGTACACGACTCATCATTTCCGAACGACTTAAGACTTTGTTAGGTCGTGGACGACTTATAACTTCCTCGTTAGCTCGTAAAGCTTCTTCCTTAAGTCGTGGATGACTTAAGCTTTGTAACTTTGTAGCTCGTGCTGCATCATCCTCCCCAGGTTGGGAAAAATTCGTCCTCGAATTTGTACCCTCTTCTTCCACAACAAACTCATCCCCATGATATGGTACGAGATGCTTAACATTGAATACGTCAGACGTGTACACATCCTCCGGCAGCTTCAATTTATAAGCATTTTCATTAATCCGTTTCACAATCTTCACAGGACTAATCTTTCTGGCTTTCAACTTGTTATAAGCACCTGCTGGAAAACGATCCTTTGTTAACACAGCATATACCATATCTCCTTCACTAAACTCAACATTTCTTTGCTTCAGATCTGTAGATCGTTTGTACTTCTCATTCGCTTTCTCCAATCGTTCCTGAACGATTTTATGATATTCAGTTAATTCATCAACAAAATCAGCAGCTTTCTTAATTGTCCCCTTCGAGTGTGTTATTACCGTTAAATCCAACGGTCCCTTTGGTAAGCTTGAATACACTATCTGAAATGGACTGAAACCCGTACTTTGGTTTACAGCATGATTATGAGCAAACTCTGCTTGACATAACTTCACGTCCCAACTCTTCAGATTATCTTTCACAAGACATCGTAATAAATTTCCCAATGATCTGTTAACCACTTCCGTTTGCCCATCAGTTTGCGGATGATAGGCACTACTAAAATTCAACTTCGTTCCGACCATCTTCCACAAACTTAGCCAAAAGTGACTCAGAAATCTGGTATCCCGATCAGAAACAATGGATTCTGGTAAACCATGTAAGCGATAAATCTCTTTGAAGAATAGCTGAGCAACATGAACCGCATCTGCCGTCTTCTTACAAGCAATAAAATGTGCCATTTTCGAAAATCGGTCAACCACCACATAAATGGAATCGTTCCCCCTTTGAGTTCGCGGTAACCCCAAAACAAAATCCATACTCACATCAACCCAAGGCTTAGTTGGTACAGGTAATGGCATATATAATCCAGCATTGGTCGCAGTTCCTTTTGAAACCTGACAGATATGACATCGTTCCACAAATCCCTCAACCTCTTTCCTCATTGATGGCCAAAAATAAGATTGTGAAATCAACTGTAATGTACGGTCTCTTCCCACATGACCTTCTTCATGTAGCTCCTTTACAATCTTCATTCTCAAACTACAATCAGGTATGCACAATCGATTTCCTTTGAACAGAAAACCATCTATCATCATAAACTCATCTGTCTCTCCCTCCTTGACTTTATCAACAAACTTTGCAAAGTAAGGATCATTGACAAATAACTCTAGTAACACATCAAACCACATTACTTCAACCTTCATTGTTGTTAACAAATGATTCTTTCGGCTCAAGGCATCTGCAACTCGTTTTGTAATTCCCGATTTATGCTTTACCACAAATGTGAATTGTTGTAAGTATGCAATCCATGAAGCATGCCTTGCTGTGATCTTGTCCTGTCCCTGCATATGTTTTAATGCTTCATGATCAGTATACAAAACAAATTCTTTATGAAACAAATAATGTCTCCAATGTTTCACGGCTTGCACGATAGTATAAAACTCCATATCATATGTACTATATGTCATCTTTGCTCCCGAAAGCTTCTCACTGAAATATGCAATAGGACGTCCTTTCTGACTTAACACCCCTCCAATTCCAACCTTCGATGCATCAGTATGTAATTCAAACAACAACTGAAAATCCGGCAACACTAGAATCGGTGCTGTCGTCAAAAGTTCTTTGATTCTATCAAAAGCGAATCCAGCTTCCTCTGTCCATAAAAATTGCTTCCCTTTCATACAATCAGTAACTGGTGCCATCACGCTACTGAAGTATGGAATAAACCTTCGGTAGAATGATGCCAAACCATGAAAACTTCTAACATCGGTTATCGTTTTGGGTTGTGGCCAATTTCTGACTGCTTCAACTTTATTCTGATCAACCTGTATTCCTCCTCCCGAAATAACACATCCCAAGAATAAAACCCTATGCGTCATGAACATGCATTTCTTCGTTGCAGCATAAAATTGTTCCTGTCACAGAACCATCAAGACTTCTCTCAGATGTTGCAAGTGTTCTTCTGAGCTTCTGCTATATATCAGTATGTCATCAAAATACACCACTACAAATTTCCCAATGAATGGTCTAAAAATCTGATTCATCACCCGCATGAATGTACTCGGTGCATTCGAAAGACCAAATGGCATAACCAGCCATTCGTACAACCCCTCACGTGTCTTGAACGCTGTTTTCCATTCATCCCCTCGTCTGATTCGAATTTGATGATAACCACTCTTCAAATCAATCTTCGAAAAGATAGTAGCCCCACTCAACTGATCTAACAAATCATCAAATCTCGGCATTGGAAATCTGTATCTCACAGTAATCTTATTCAGTGCTCGACTATCAGTGCACATCCTCCATGTTCCATCATTTTTGGGTACCAATAAAGCTGGTACAGCACAAGGACTTAAACTCTCCTGCACACGCCCCTGTTCAAGCAATTCTTCCACCTGCCTTCGCAACTCTTCATGTTCCTTTGGACTCATTCTGTAGTGTGGTCTATGGGGTAACACAGCTCCTGGAACAAGATCAATTTGATGTTGAATGTCCCTCAACGCGGTAATTCTATTGGCAACTGCTCTGGAAATACATCGTCAAACTCTTCCAGTACTGGTTTTACTTCTTCAGGAATTTCAACCACTTCATGACTCTCTCGTCCAATCAACAAGTATACTTCAGACTCCTCTTCAACCTCCTTGACAAACTCCTTCAAAGATAGCAAAGTTTTAAGCTCTTCAATCTCTTCCAACTTACTTTCTTCTTGTTGTCGTTTCTTGGGAACCAACGTAATTTTCGTGCCTTCAAACATAAAACTGTAGTTGTTCGTACGCCCATCATGTTGCACCGCCCTATCATACTGCCACGGTCTCCGCAACAACAAATGGCATACGTCCATGTCCACAACATCACACCAAATTTCGTCTTTGTATTTCTTTCCAATTGAAAAATTAACACAAGCCCTTCGACTAACTTTCACCTCCCCACCTTTCCTCAACCAAGCTAACTTGTATGGTTTAGGATGCTTCTCTGTCTTCAATGACAACTTCTTCACAGCTTCTGTAGAGATGATATTATCACAGCTTCCCGCATCAATGACAAATTTGCAAACCCTTCCCAAGATAGTGCACGTTGATTGAAAGATGTTATTCCTCAACCAGCTAGTCTCTTCCTCTTGCTTCGGTGTTAAGCAATTCCTCCTCATCATTAATGTGTATCCATCGTCTCCCGACAACAACTCTTCCTCCTCAACTGGTAATGAATTAGAACATTCGGCCTCCTCATCCTCATCCTCAACCTCAGCTATCATTGCTCGCTTCTTTGGCTTTGGACATTCATTGCTTTTGTGACCAAACTCTTGACAATTGAAACATTTGATACCACTGTTGACTCTGGTCTTAGCAACTTCATTAATGACTGGTTTAGCAACAGCCTTAGAAACATTTGTACTGCTACTAGCCCCTTTCACTGGATTGTTGGAATTTGTATACACACCACCTCCTCTTCTGCCTTGCTTCTCCAAAGCTAGAGCTTTCTGATGTTCTTCAGCGACAGATCTGGGATCAAACATATTCAGCATGTCTTGAATCTGCATTCTCAACCCTCCAACAAATCTAGCAGTTAGCTGCTCCTCCGTTTCCATAATATCGTTCCTCGCAGTAAGTTGATAAAATTCATCAGCATAATCATTCACAGACTTCGTGCCTTGCCTCAAGTTTTGCAAACGTTGATACATAAGAGATTGATAATTGTAAGGTAAGAACGTTGCTTTCATCAATTTCTTCATCTTCTCCCAAGATTCAACCTTTGACTTCCCCATTCGTTCACGTGTAAGTTTGGTTTGCTGCCACCATGCCAAAGCTCTACCCCTCAACCTTGTAGCAACCAACTTCACTCTACGATGTTCTGGAACTTCCTTGAAGTCAAAAATCTCTTCAACATTAGCCATCCAATCCAAAAACTCCTCAGCTTGCATACCACCCTTAAATTCAGGAATTTCAGTTTTCATCCCCGATTCCCACTTGTGGTCATACTCAGAGTAATTTCTTCCTTGACCTCGTCCTTGTCCTCGAACACTACCATCGTCATACTCTTCTTCAAAATCAGACGTATATCGATGTCGATCCTGACCACCAACATCTCTACTACCATCACGTCTACCACCAACATCCCTTCTATCTACATTCCTCCGTTCTCGATCATTTACATATCTATCACGACTTCGATCATCAACATTTCTATCACAATCTCGATCCACACTTCTATGATCACTATCGACACTTCTCTCTCGATTGGAATGTGGCAAAACTCTACTTCTCCCATGGTTAGATTCAGGTGAAACCCTCCTCTGATTTTGATTCATCTCTAACATCATCTTCTCGATTCGACCAATCCCTTCATTAAGCTTCTCATTAAAATTTTCATTAATTCTTTGCTCCATTTCATCGGCCTCTTCTCTTCTATACAATGCTTTAATATTTTGATGGCGATTAGCTCTTCTCGGTGGCATACTTGAAAACTTCACAAACACTTCAAAGTACCAAATGATGTACACGTCGAACACAAAACTCTTCGATTTCAACTCGGCTTTGCTTGATGTAGCTCGGCCTCTCAAACTCTTCAAACTTCTTCAAAAGAATTGGCTCCAAGACTCGATTTAGCTATGATTGGCTAAAACAAGCTCTGATACCAAAAATGGTGCAGCAGCGGAAATAACAAAATGATGATTCTGTGTAAGTAGTAGTCGATGGAATGAAGAATACCGAAATGCCCAAATTCGTTGATCCCAAGATACCAAATTCTAGCTGTCTCTGTCACGTTGATCGTGCACGATACCGTGAAAAGAGATCTTCAATTCTTCGAGCGTTGATCAAGCGCACTTGATTCCGCGAATCGGCTTCAACGAACGAAGATTTGAGCGCACTCGAATGTCGAAGGTGGAGATAGGAGATTACACTCAACTACCAATTTGGTGAAAGCACAAAGCTAACAAAACAAAAGTTTTTATTCAAATCAACTAAACTTTTACAAATGACACAACTTGCCTATTTATAGGCTACAACTCCACACGACTCAAAAATAAAATGGTACAACACTTAGGTCGGAGCCAACCTAAAAACATCACGACCTAAAAACTAGCCGACCTAAAAAATAGACGACCTAAAACAGTCGCGACTTAAAAACATCACGATCTAAGACAGTCCGACCTAAAAGAAATAACAAATACAACATAACACTTTACAACCCATAGGTCGGAAACGACCTAAAACTTCACGACTTAGCATATCACGACTTAAAACAAACAGTTACAACACAGCAACGACCTAAAATTGAACGGCATCTGGAGCAAGCGACTTAAGAATGAACGGCATCCCCATCAGCGACCTAAAATAAGCGGCTTCAGAAAACTTCGCGACTTAAGTCTTCACGACCTAAAGTCTCGCGACTTATCACTTGAGCGACTTTAAAGAATCAACGGCAGAGAGTAAAGCGGCACAAGAATCTACGGCTTTAATCTTCAGCGACTTAACTTAGGTCGGTAACGACCTAAAACATGTAACGACTCATCATGCAGACGACTTAAGAGATAACCAGTTTCATGCGACTTATGACTTAAAGGCTTCACGAGTTAAGAATCTTCAGCGACTTATGGTAGGTCGCGACTTAAGGACTGCTCGTTAAGTCGTACGAGTGCTTTTCCTGTTAGCTCGTTAACTCGCCCATCTTCACTAAGTTGCTGTGTGATTTAACGGCATTATTAGGTCGATCACGACTTATTACTTTGTTAGGTCGTACACGACTCATCATTTCCGAACGACTTAAGACTTTGTTAGGTCGTGGACGACTTATAACTTCCTCCTTAGCTCGTAAAGCTTCTTCCTTAAGTCGTGGACGACTTAAGCTTTGTAACTTTGTAGCTCGTGCTGCATCAATGTCGGAGGCTTTTAGGAGACACAAGCAACACTTAAGAACAACTTATTATGACACTTTCAACAATGACGAAGAACGGATGAAAAATTGTCCACCTACAATTGCTCAAGAAGATTGGGAAGAGTTCTTAAAAAATGAAGCAACGCCTGAAGCGAGCGGAAGAAGAGAGTCAGGCAAAAAGAACATATCATTGCTCAGTTATGCTTACCATGCAGGATGTAAAAGTCACGCTAAAGTAGAACAAGAAATGGTAATTTATATCCATTTTCTTTAAAAAATGGTAAAAATCACAAATAACATATTTTATATATTGCAGATCGCTGCTAGTCCATCAACAAATATCAATCGTCGTCAAGTATGGGAGAAGACACACGCGAAAAAAGATGGTAGCATATCAGATGCCACTTCTTCGTACTTCGTAAGTCAAACAAATACTAACTTGCATATTCTTTTCAATAAACATTTTTTAGTGTACACTAATCTGCAAACTACAATCTCCACTATGTACTTAGGATTGATTATGAAGTTATTATGAACTTGGGAACCAAGATTGTAAGTTTGAACTTTCTCCACTATGCCTGACATTGCTTTTCTAAAGATAAATATAATTTATCATTTTGTCAGTTTTCTGCACTTCTTTAGAATTTAGTATGCATTCAGATAACAAGGAGTTAGAAAAATACTAATATGCATATATTAGTAATCAATTAACTTTCAGTAATATGATATATGGATTAAACAAACACTAATTGATGTTATTTTATAAATATTTCAGGATCAAATTGCGAAAGCAAAGGAAAAGATCACTGATAGTGATGAAGAAAAATTGACAGTGGATGAAGACATCTTATCACGAGTGCTTGGTAAGGATGCAAGGGGTAGGAGCCGCGGTGTTGGGACCGTTGTACCAAAGACTAAAGTTAAAGCTTGTGCCATTGCACAGAAATGACTCAGACATGTTCGTGGAGACCATGATGTGTTGAAAATGAGGGTAGGAAGTTTGGAGGGTACAGTGGGAAGTATGTCTGGGCAATTGGAGGTTCTGATCAACATGGTGGGAAACATCGAGCATGGAATTCGCGCACCGGGCAATTCTTCTGATGGAGGACGCGCCACACAATTTAATGCTCCTGAATTCGTTGCTTCTCAGTTCCCAAATTCGACCGATGTAGCAAATAATCAAAGATGTGAAATCCTCAACTCTGATTTAGACATAGTAGCAACATGTGTTTATTACAAGCTTTCTATTTTTAGTTGCTTTCGAGCAGATATTTTGTTGGATAGATCTAGACATCTTTATTGCAACTGGTACTGTATGCCGAGATTCTACATCGTCCAAAATCCATAGGAAATCTGTACCACCCACACATGAAAAAGTGGTGTTGGACAACATACTGCTACCAGATGAGAGAACCAGCAAAATAAATCATCAAATTGCAGAGACCTTTGCTGAAGTTGGAGTGGGTGGGTATGTGTGCCATCCGAAAGGTCATATTCAATATCTTTAGACGTTGGAGCAGGTATATTTTCTGTTTATGTTAATATTTTACTATGTATTGTTTTACTTGTAGTTGTAACATGCTGTTTTGGCTTGAGATGTTGTTGTTTGGATATCTTGTCACTATTTCTATCAGTTTTGAAATGTTAATGCTAAAATGTATAACGCTAACACCCTGGTGTCTGGAGTAATCTAGTGAAAGCACTACCCGTCTACACGGGAACTAAAAGTAAATAGAAAAAGAGAAAAAACAGTAAAAGAGATAGCGATTTTTATAGTGGTTCGGCCTAAAGTTAAGCCTACATCCACTTTACATCCTTAATTATGTTCTTTGAGCACACTTTTACAAGATTACAACACTTTTACAACATGATCTCTCGATTACAACACCTTTACAACACTTTTCAATGATTACAACACAATTGAAGCAAGAGATTAGAACTTTGATGATGGATTGCTCTTCGGATCCATGTTGGATGAAGTAGAACCGTTGATGATGAATCTTCGATGATCGAAGTGTTGGAGTTCTTCAATTGTTGGAGGAGTTGTGAATTCTGCAGAGTAACGACACTCAGAGAATGATCCAAAAAGTCCTCTTGTCGTTGGAGTTATGGCCGTATTTATAGGGGTGGTCCTGGGCAGAATTCAGTCTCCAAGTGCTGGGTCGTCTACGACTTAAAGTAAGTCGTAGGTCGTGGGTCGGCGACGACATAAAAACGCATTAAGGGGGATTAATATAAAGTCTTAAGTCTTAACGCTAAGAAAAATATTTACTTTACTGATGGACGTTACATATATAGTGTATCCTACTATATATAGATAATTTAATGGATCCTTAAGAGATGGAAAATCCAGTAAAATCTCTTGAGTTACTTTGTACTTTCACTTGAGTTAGACTTACTTACATGAGAACATCTAGTCCTGACTCGAGTATATTGTTTTGCTTTATGCTCGGGTCAGCCTAAGTATTGCAGTGTGTGAGCAGTGCTTATTTTGGGAGGCGAAGACTTAGTCGAAGACTCCACTCTATCCAGTATTAGTTACATATTTTCATTTTGGCTTGTACTAGTATACTCTTATGTATTTCTAGTATTGTATAATTAAAGGCTGAACTCTGATGTATTTTGTTTAGTAGCTTCATGAACTACAATGTATATTATTTATTTCCATTGCGTGATTTTGTATTATTCTGTGTGTGATTCTATGTTTGATTTTATTTTAATCCCAAAATTGATATCTGTCAAATTTGAACGGTTTAGGTTGGACATGTGTGGTTTATTGTTAGCTTAAGTTGTTCGAAAAAGACGGGTCGTCATAGAATATCTAGCGAATTGGTAACTATGAAGAAAGGATAGAAGCTTTCTTAAAGAGTGGGAAAATCAACACTGATATTCCTAGTGGCAGACTTCTTCTCTACAGTGGCAATCACTGGATAAAGAAGCCTGCAGATCAGATTGGAACCATCCACGGGACCGATACTGCTGGAGGCGGCCACCTCTACCGTCAAACCAGGATCTGCACTTGTAAAGGAAAGGGAAGTAAACATAACTTTATTATGCATGAATCAAATAATAATCTAAATGAGAACACTAACCGATTTTCTTTCTTACCTGATAAGGGCGGAAGCTACCGCTATCATAGCCAAAATGATTTCGTGGATAACCCCTATAAACAGAAATTTTTTTGCAACTTGACATCAATAATCAGAGAATCAATGAGGATCTTTACAGAAGAAAAATTAACAACCATATTTATCACTTATCTTTTTGGGAAAGGGACGAAGGCAGCAAGCTTCAAAAACAAGGGAAACTTACTACAATTGATCGTGATACTCTAGAGAACTCAGATCGGAGCTTATTAGATCAAAGTAGCAAATTTCGAAAGGAAAAGGTGTGACTCCCCACCCCAAGACCTACATTAGTAAAGAGAATTACTAAGTAATCATGTCTACTAATGCAGATAATAGGGCTGGTTAAGGGCGACCATCATAGTAATACGTTAGTTGAGAGATAAGCATGTCAATTATGTCTCGATTTTTTTTACCTCATAAGTGGTAGACACTCTTAGTCCCTACCTAATGCACACTATGGTGGATTCGGGCCATTTCAGAAATAATGTAATATACATGCAAATAGAAAACATCAGTTACAAAACAGCGAACCCAGATCAGAGTATATATATAAATACATACATCACCATACATCTCCATAATAATACATCATACATAAGTAGCTAAGACTACTGAATCACATATACACTCACTCCACAAAATAATATACAATAAGATAACATAAAAGCAGACGACTCTAAAATGACATCCAAGCCAAAATGATAAGTCCAACAAAAGCTATCAAGCTGATCCAAGAAGTGAAGCAATCCAAACTAACCTGCAACTCGGTCTAACCCGAGTGAAAAGCACACGGGTCAGGCAAGATAAACTTATCAGTAGTAAGAATCTCAGTAATAAGCGGAAGGGTAAGAATCACTCCGTTATTGCCAACAAAACGACATATTATTCATCATATCATTCATAAGAAAGGGGACATCAGTGATTCATCTATCCATTTCAAGGGAATTCAATAAGTAACATGCATATGGTTTCCCTTAAGGACATCTATAAGTAAAGTGGATAAGGGATGAGAACCATATAATAACTTCATAAAGAAACACCAAATCATCATAATCTATCATAAGAACTCAATAAGAGTTAAAGGCAATCATAATCGAAGTCACCATATAGCATAATACAATTGTAGCCTATCTCATACTCAAGGCCGTATTCAAATAACAACATCACAAAAGGTGAAATCGAACATAGAAAACTTCATAGAAAATTGCACGTGCTTTTCATCTTGACTAGTACTACTATTATTTGGTACCATACGTCGTGATGACTTGGGGTCATTATCATCTTAGCATTGTGATCATCTTGATTGACTATAGTCGAATATCGCAATGACACCCAAATCAGAAAAATCCGAGCAAAACATCATGATGATTGGAATCTAGTAATTACATCAAGAACATCGTAATGATTCCAATCGTATACTCGGTTTATAGTACTAATAACCTCTTAAATGTGTCACAACTTCTCGAATAGGAACCCAATGGGCGTTAATGTACGTCTCAAACCATACATTCGTACCTATTGGTTTACTAATCGTCAGTTAATGCCACATTAGAAAACATTTATAAAAAAAATCCAAATCAACATACACCGCCTCGTCTCATTGGCAAGTGTAAAGCACCTAACTCATTGTGTCTCATACTTTGATGAGTTTAAAGTGGCATCGAGACTTATCTCATTTCACCGACAAGTAAAAATCCATCTTAAACATCAAAACCATCATCAATTTATCATAACAATCCCACCTCATGTCCTCGGTAAGTAAAAATATCATAAAACAGTACTTCAAAGCAGATTCGACAGTACAAGTCCGATATTAAGCGATGAGGCGAAAACACGTGTCTCATACCACGTATTTTTGCCAAATCATTTAATTCTCATTATTATACGTCGAAAATCATCTAAATAGGCTAAAATATATTTAGAATAATTTTATAGAGAGAATGGGATTTTTAAACAATTTTTAAAGATTTTTTAAAATAAGTGTTATAAGGAAAAAAATCCATTTATGAATAGATTATCTATTTATAAATTCTTTTTTAAAAAAAATAATTGCCTAAAAACCCTTTAAAATTTCTTAAAAACATTTATTTAATTAACCATAATTTATAAAAAATTCAGAAACTTATTCGAGACCAAAATCAATTAAAACCATCGAATTCTTCAAATATCGACATTTATCGATATTTAGATTGAAATAGAATTTAAATTCTAAAAATTTCCAAAATCAAGTCAATCCATTGTCGGATAAAAAGACTTAAACATTCATCATCAAACTTATCCATACAATATTCAAAATCATCGAAATATGCAGTGAAACAGTTACGAAAGCGCAAATAGGAGCAAAAGAACAATCTACCAAGCAACTAAGTTTTGGCTGACTTTGGACAGTAATTCGGGATATCAAAACAATCTATATTTCAACCAAATTTTGCAGCTATATACAACGACACGGGGACAATAACATATCCAAAATTTGGAGCAATTTACTGCAAACAAAGAGAGTTATGATTTTTCGAACATAGCACTTTTAAGCAAGCCAAATAGAGCAATATTTTTGGCTGTTTTGAACCAATGATTTGCTATACAAAACAATACAAAATTCAATGAAAATTTACAGAAATATTTTACAGTCCAACTACTACAATCTTTCAAAAATTGGGAGCAATTAGCTGTAAATTGAAGAAGATATGATTTTTTGAAAATGATGATTTTTCGGCCAACAAACGGAGATGGATTTTTGGACGATTTCAACCAACAATTTTCTATATCAAAACAATTCAAAATTGAATGAAAATTTCCAGAAATATAGTATAGCACGAATACTACAACATATAAAAAACTGAGAGTAATACGCTGCAAATTGAAGAAGTTATTATTTTTTGAAAATAGCACTTTTTCAGCCAACAACAGAGATGGATTTTTGGCTGTTTTGAACCAACGATTTGCTATATCAAAACAATTCAAAATTCAATGAAAATTTGCAAAATTATAGTATAGCATTAATACTACAACATATCAAAAACTGAGAGTAATTCGCTAAAAATGAAGAAGTTATGATTTTTTGAACATGGTGTTTTTTCAGCCAACAAAAGAGAAAACCTATTTAATAAATTGAGCATTTCAAGCAACAATTTGATAGCAAAATTTGATATTTTGCTTTAGCTTGCTGTAAGAAAACCCTTACCTTACTTACCGAATAGTTTAGCAACATGTAGCAGTGATTTGGTAGAAAGTTGTGATCTTTGGTGAAGATATAAGCCCTATGAACCTGTAGAAACTTGAAAACAAACATGCAGACAACAAAAGAAAATTACAACCAATTCATGCCAAGTTCTAAGATTTGGATGAAATTTTTGTAGTATCGGCGGAGATTACCTTCTCCAATCTCTATTTGATTGATTAACACTTGAATTTTCAGCAAAAATTGGAGAAAGTTGAATTTAACAAGAAGTGGCCATGGGTTTTCTTTTTATTGTCTTTGTTTTTAAAGAAGAAGAAAGGAATCAGTAAAGAGGAAAAACAACGTACAAGTTATTTTTCTTCTTTACTGAAGCTTCTAGAGTGGGTTTAGGATCTAAACCATATACCCATTAAGCCCAACAACAATACTTAGTGAAATTTACTAAGTAAATGCACACATTTCACCTTTTTAACAATATAAACTCATATTTTCTTATTTTGAAGCAAAGTTAAATTTATACATAAAAGTGTATGTAAACAAAAAAAATTTTCTCAACGAAATAAAATTTATTTTAACAATAAAACCCCATATTTAACAATATTCTACAAGTTGCACAATTTTAGTGTAAAACACCATTTTTAACATAACAAACTAAATAAAAAAATTCTTTCTTGCCAAATAAATTTGCAATAAATCATTCTAACACTTTTTAATCATCAACTATCATTTTTAAACCATATTTTGTCTTTTATTTTAATAATATACTTATTTTCTTCATATTTCTTCTTTAAATTCAATAAAAGCTTTAATATAAGCAATAACTTACAACACCATTTCATAACTCAAATAAAAATTAACAGTTGATCATTTTCTTCTCAAACTTAACAGAATAAAGCTTTAAAACTTTATTTTCAACTATAAATATTTATTCCAACCATTAAATGTTGAAATAAACACTCAATTGATTTATTATCTTAAAGTTAACAAAAACCCAATATTTATTTTCAAGTCACATTGTTTATTCCAAATAAACAACTTTAATAAAAATTCTTCTTCTTCTCAAATTTATTTGATTCTCAATATTAAAATATAACTATCGTTATAATTCAATTTTATATGTAATCACCAATACCAGAGTTGTTACAAAAGGAGTCGATTTTGACCAAATCAGAAATTCATAAGAAGATTACTACAATTGATCGTGTTTCTCTAGAGAACCTAAATCGAAGATTATCATATCAAAGGAGCAATCTTCGAAAGCAAAAGAAGTCTCTTTTGACCATATTTCTAGCTTGGTTTTTCTCCCAATTGATTCTCATATTAACGAGAATAGAGATAGCAGAGTGAAAGCTACATCCTGAAAACCTCCTTGAATTAAACGATTCTACAAAGTCATTGATTAGTTCTCTAAATCGAGATCTGAGGGCTTCTTTGTTTGGGTAGATGAGAAATGTAATGTGTTGGCTAGGGTTTGTTATGGGTTATTTGTTATGTTTGTTGAGTTGGGTAGGGTTATATTACCCTATATCTTAATTGGCTTTGGGCCTTTATTATTTACTTTTTTCAAAAAAAAGTTTTAAGTGCTGTTGAGCTTATACGTACACATCATGTAGTTTAAGCATCAATTGACATCATGCTTCTCTAATATTACAGTTTTTCCCTAACATCATTATGAAATGCATGCATTTACATTGCTAGCACAATTACAAGCAAATCTTAGAGAATTCCACAGTATTTTGCCTTAAAAATGAAATAAAATTATATGATCAAATGCATATATTGGTATAAATTTAGCATTCAAGATAATTCATGTTCCATCAAAGATGAAATTTAGAGTTAAACTTCATTACAACCAAAAACTCCAAATACAAAGTCATAAACCCAAAATAAATGATGTATTAGTTTTCAAAATAGTAAATTATATCATAACATGACCATACATTCTTGTCAAATATCTAGACTAATTGTGAAAATGGTACATAATAACACATCAATAGTAGGTCATAAACAAATTCAAGAGAAAAATGTATTAATATCTGAGCATTAGGAAGGTATAACATCTAGAAAATAAAATCAATAACATAATTTGAGACACTGACACTAAATGCAATAACTCAAGGACAAATGGTAGTGTGTGGATTAGGATAAATCAAAGTAAAGTTGGATTATTCCAAGAAAAAATAAACTTAGTACAACCTTCTCCTTCTCCCTTTATTGGACTAAAAAGCTAACTCGACATCTTCTTTAGTAAGCAGGGTTAGAAGTACAAACCATGCATCCAAATGACTTGTGAAACACCATTATAAGATTGAGTTCCTTAAAATCACTAAGCAAAGTTATAAGTGCAGGCTACATATTTGTATAAAAAAGGTTATGTACTTAAATAATCTATAAATTAGACCAAGCAATTACATATCCACTACTGAAAACCCATGTTACGCACATGGTGTTTGTGACAGTATATATACATATTTAATATAGAAAAAATTAGCAAAAGTGCAATATGTAACAAATACATATCAAAAGATTCACAGTGCAATGTAATGTACATTATATTTTTGTAGGAAAAAACAAGTGGAAATTTGCACAGAGGCCATACTTTTAGCATGTGCTTAAAATTTAGTTCCTATTATTTATTCTATTAAAAAAGGGTAATCTTTTTCAAGATGAGGCCCTAAATTTAGAAAATATCTATACATTGTATATTTGAATGGACAATTATTCCTTCGTTTAAAAAACATTGATTGGCCTTCTACTCTTCTCTTTGTATGCATCTTTCTCTTCTAATATAAAAAAACATTTTTTCCCTCTTTGTACACATCTTTATTTTGTAATAAAAAACTTTTTTCTTGCATTTTAGTATATCTTTCTCTTCTATTAATAAAAAAAATTCTTTTCTTGTGCAAAATAAAAAAAAGAAGTAAACTTGCATCTTTCTCTTATAATTTGCTCTAATTCTATTTATAGTACAGAAGGCGATAAAAGTTCTACAAACCTCAAGTTAATTTTCTAATTTCAATCATATTAGAAATATCTATTTTGTGGAGTAGGTGTGAGAAATAATGGAGATGAAAGATAATTTATATCTTTTACAGCTTTTTTCTATATTTATTCTTAGGAATATACAATTCTAAGTTGGTCCATACTAATTATATTTTATTTCTAAAATTCCATTTTTGTAAACTTAGAATACACTTTCTTACATTAAATTGAAATAGGATTTTGATTTATAATATTACATTGTAGTAACATTCTTGAATTTTTTTTAATATATCAATTTTGAAAACAATGCATTAATGTACGGGTTCTTAGAATGATACGTTACTGTATCGGATCTGAAAATGATATATTAATGTATCGGTTCTGGAAGTAATACATTATTGTATAAGTTTTAAAAACAATACATTACTGTATCGGTTCTAAAAATGATACATTACTGTATCAGTTTTGAAAACTATACGATATTGTATCGGTTATGGTAAAGATACAGTAATGTATCCATTTTAAGATAGCAGACTTTTAGAAGTTTTTTTAATAAAGTCATTGGTTATCAATGTATCATATCTAAATTAGTTATATATTGTAATGCTATTAATAGTCTTAAAAATATTATTGATCTTTTGAAAACGATTGTTTTTAATCATGGTATTTTTCCTACTTAATTAGTTATGTATGTAAAATAGTTTAACATTTAAACTATGTAATATTAATTATTTAAATTTTTTTACCTCAAATTCGATTACAATACTACTAAACTTGATAAATATATGTATGTATATCAATACTTTAATACTACGAACAGGTTAATGTTTAATTTTGGATAACATATTTATGTTTTACGATTAATAAGAGTTTTCTTATTGTACAGACTTGCACCAGAAATTGGTATTGGTAGTAATGTTGTAACGACCCAGAATTTCTGTCAATCTAAATTCGAATATTTAATTGATTTTAAATATTAATAAGTAGAATTAATAAGTCGAATAATTTAAAATTCGAATAATTGGATTTAATTGGATAATTTAAATCGATAATTAAATAGTGAAATTCCAGAAATAATTGAAATTGGGTTTAATTTGATTAAAAATGATTTATAAAGTTATATTAAATCATATTGAACTTATAGTGATGTTATAGAACTTTTAAAATTGAATTAAAAGTTAAATTGTGAAAATTGAATATTTTAATATTTAATCGACTAGTGAAATTAGCCATTTTTCGAACAGTCTCTGAATTGGACGAAACTAGTTCCATTGAATCCGTAATAGTTTGTTATTATCGGATTTCAATTTTCGTAGCAATCGGAGTTGTCGTTTGACCGTCGTAGCTCGAAACGCATCGAAATTGTTTTAATATTAATTTGGCGAGTTAAAATAGTCATTTTTCAAAAAGTCTCGGATTTCAATGAAACTAGTTTCATCGAATCCTTAATGTGATATTATTTTATGGTTGCAAAATTCGTGTCAATTGGATTTACCATTTTTCCGGGGCAATTGAAAACGCATCGAAATCGGTTTAAATCGGTTTAATTTAAATTTGATCGTTTAATTCTGTAACTCGCACAGATGATAGAATTAGCTTCCGAAACACGTTCCATTGCGTTCAGAACGCGGGGTAAAGCTTAGAAACGCCAGCCGGCACGCTTCGTTTGGAGTTCGGAAAATCCGGGATGAATAGTGTTTTGATCATTTTTCTATAAAAGCACCTCTATATTTCCCATTTGCAAGAGAATCAAAACCCTAACCCTAATTATCTGTAGCCGCCACCTACAAAAATTAATGGCCAGAAACTCATATCATTCTCCCTCGATTTTCATCCAATCCGTCGACAATTTTCTAAACCTTTCAACTAGAAGATTGTAGTGCTCGAGGAGACGAAGATATCCAACGGTCAAGATCATTGTAGGCAAAGTGAATTGATGGCAATCGAAGCTCGAAGTGTTGCCATTCGAACACGATTTCCTTGAAGATGGGGAGGCCGAGCTCTTCCTGGTTTCAGGTAGGGGTGTAGGCGAGCAAGAGCCGTCGTTTGGTGATGAAGTGATGAGATTTCGAGCGTCGAGGGAGGCGCGGCTAGTATGTGATGAACGTCGTTTGTGGGTTTGCGTACGTGAAAAAAACGAAGGGGAGGAAGATGAAGATTCACGGCCGATATCTGTAATGTTAAAGGAACGGTCCAATTTTGAAGAGTAATAAAAAAAAAATTTGTGATTTAAATTTTATATAAATTCGCTTAAAGTTTGAAATGTTATATCTTTGTCATATGATATCAGATTTCGACGAAACTTTTTGCGTTGGAACCGTATTGACGAGCACTACGCTATGAAAATGGATTGGAGTGGTTTGGAGTCAGTGAAAATTTTAGGTAAAATTAAACGTCCGTTTAATTTTATTCGAAATAAAACGCTATGACTATTATCGAAAACCCAAGGTGAGAACTTCTCACTCAATCGAATTGTTTCGATGTTAATTTTAAATAGTTTGATTTAAAATTGTTGATTGTATGCCTGAATGATGATTGTTATCTATTGATTGTTAAAATAGACATTATACGCCGTTATTAAGCGGAGGTTATTTATTAAAAACATATACCGCGATAATTTCACATTGAAGTGGAATTGGTATTATATATGTATATAGCAATATATATATATATTTATATATATATATATATATTGGAATATATATATATTGGAGTTGTTGATTTTCCCGCATTGTATAGCGGATGAGACCCTATTGCGCCGCATTATAGCGGATAATATTTATTAAACCCATATACCGCGATATTCCGTACTGGAGTGGTATTGGTATTGTGCTAACATCTATGGATGTAGGGAAGCAGGTTGGAGGGATCCAACTGGATTCCTCACTAGTATTTATTTTATTACAGATATTGTGATATTTGTTGATTATCATATGATGATATATGACGTTTGATTGCCGTGATTGATTATTGGGTGCTGTTGCATCATCAGATCCATTTTTAAAGTTATAAAAATTATGATTTTTATGAAATATAGGCAAAGTGTGATTTTTGAAATAAATTGTTGATTTATTTATAAAATGGTTTTAATTGGGATTTTTGGATTATTATAAATGATTTATATAAAAGATGTATAAATGTATTTCATAAGTGAACGAAATTAATGGATTTATAATGTGAAGTTATAAAATGAATAGATTTTTGGTAAAATAAGAGATTTATAAGTAATTGACTTATAAATTAGATTTTTTGTATAAAATTGAGTTATAAATTGAATTGGACAATAAAGGAGATTTATAAATCAAAGTTTTTATAAATAGAAATGGAATTTATAAACGTTGTTTTATAAATTCGAAATCAATTAAATTTGATGAATTAAACATAAAAGTTTAATAAAGGAGATATATTCGTGATTTTGGACAGCGAATTATCCTTTAAGTTAAATGTTGAAATAATAAGAGTTTGGTTGGGAATTTTATCCATGATTTTGGACAGTGGATAATCTTTTAAATAAAATGTGTAGAAATGTTGAATTTGGATAACGAATTTTATTCACAATTTTGGACAGTGAATATATTATCAAATAAAATGGATATGTTTTGGAGAAGTGATATTACGAAATGAAGTAATTGTTTAAAAGATGTTTTAAAACGTGTTAAGTATCGAATACATAGATTTCAAAATTTATTGTTGAAATTGACGTTTCGAGAAATAAGGAAATGGTGGACTATAACATTGTTGTTATAGTAAATGATTTCCGAAAGGAAATATTTTGTATAATATTGGGATTTATATATCTATCTTAATTTCGAATCCCTATACTAGTGATTTTGGGTCGTCATAACGATGTTTTACGTAACATTCGTTTTGACTCAAATAAAAAATGTGAAAGAGAACGTTTTCCTTAAAGAATGAAATATATACTTAATTATGATTTAAGTATATCGAATATTTTCCAAGTGTTGAAAATAAATTATTTGTGAATTACTTATTATTAAATAAGTATGGAAATGCTTTTCCAATATGAAATGAAAGGTTTGAGATTTTATCTTTTTAAAGATAAATTGAAAATGAATATTTGAAAGTGATTTGAAATTTGGTTTCAAATGGTTGAAGTGTGGAAATTATATATCTTGTAAAGATATTTTTTGGAAGATAAATAATTTGGAAAATTATTTGGAATCTGATGATGCTGTGCAGACCTATTGATAGTTAAATAACCGACTATCAATAATTTCCTTGAATGGGTATTTGTTGTGAATTGGATGAATTTGAATGCCACACTTATTTTTTGAATAAGCGCTCACTATTCGGGTTAGCCGGGAAAGGACCTTTGGGTCGTATAACCCATTCCGAATATGTGATACGTCGTAATGGATTGCATTTGATGACCGGAGTTGAAGACCGGATATTTTTGAAAATGGAAGGATTACCGTCAAGTTACTCTGCATCGGCTGATCTCCGATATAGAGGTTTTATCACCCTTAGTGACGGGAAGTCCGGACGTGATTTGAAAATTATCCGGATTTGCAAGGGCTTCGTGAGAAGTGCCTTCGGTTCTGTTCGAGCCCAGATGTAACAACCCGGAATTTTGTACCGATCTAACAATCGTCTTTCGACGATTTCGTTTCCTTGCGATGTATTATAAACGTTGAAGGGTACAACCTCATTCCCTATTTGTTCAGTTAAAAAGAAAACCCGCCCCCCATTCTTCATTTTTTTAAAACCCTAAATCAAACATCAAACGAAAGAGGAATAATAATGGCGACGACTTCCTCTTTGTTTTCTCGATCAGATTAGGGCTTGGCCTCGTTCGTTCTTTCGATGCTTGCTAGGGCTTTCGTTCCTCTTGCGCTCTGATCTGTGGGCTTTGTAAGTCGAAGCACGTGATGGTTACGATCGATTGTTGGATGTTTCTGATGTTGCCTGGTTTAACTTCGATCGTCGCTCGAAACTAGGGCTTCATGATTCTTCGAATCGCGACCGATTAAAGGTGAGATTTTCTCACATCTAATTCACTCGACCCTGTTGGTTTTCGTTCGTTTCTAGTTAGCTTCGACTGTTTAATTTCATTTGAATGAGGTTGATTTCTGAGACTTTCAATTCGCTAGGCTTTGAATGCTCGATCGAATTTGGCTGCTGGTTTTTATGATGTTATTGTTGTTCGACTTTTGAGTTTGGACTTGCTGTGACTCGTCACTTGAACTTGTTTTCATTTGAGTTGCTTGTATATGTATACAAGCGATCACTGGGTCCATGAGGCATATTGCATTTGTCGTCGTAGCACATCACAGGTTCTAGTTGATTCACTGTCTCATTTTCTAATTTATACCTTTTCTGCATTTAATGGCATGCGTCCCATTTTTTGCATGCAATAAGTGAAGCCTGAAATCTGTTTGGCAAAGAATGTTTTAAAACTAATTTGGCCTGAGTTAGAAATTGCAGTTCCTCACTGTTGCTCATATTTTCTGAAATATTGATGCTTGAGAAAAACCCTGCCTTAAAACTTGTTGCATCATTTCCCATTATAATCGATTCACTGTCTCATTTGCCATAGCTTGATCCATTCAGAAACATTGTTGCATTTTAGTTGTAGCTTGGTCTGCATTATTACTTGAATTGTCATTGTTTCACTTGTTCATATGCCAGTTAGCTGCTGCATATATGTGCTTTTTGATTGCACTGTCCATAGCAGTATCATGGTGACAGCCTTGATCACTTGAGATGCCTGCTTGGTAGCTTTTGTTGTTGTCCAGTTTGTACTTGCCTTGTTGAATTTGTACATGCATTTGCCTTGTTGCTGTGACATTCTAGATTGCATTGTTGCTACTACTTGAATTTGTAGTTGTCCAATTGCCTTCTGATACCTTTGACCATTTGTATACATACATTCATGTATGTATACAGATGTATGTTCACTTTTGCACATTCATGTGTTTGCTGTCTTATATGATGGCACTGACTTGTTTGATATTGGTCTTGGCCTTTTTGTTCCATCACTGCATCTTCATCACGGTTGTTGTTTAATAGCATTTGCACTGTGCTTCGAATATATGAGCAGTTTCACTTTGAGTTGTAACTGTCTCAACCATTTGAACTTAGTTGATGTTGGCTTGCCTTATTCATTTCTTAGTCGCACTCTAGTTCATTTTTCTTTGATACTCCCCATGTAATTTGCATTTGCATTTTTTTTTGGTTTGCACTACCTTGGGCTCGAGACTAGTACTGCATATTATTGGTGACTTTGGTCTGGTTCGAACTTGTTGCCACCCCTCTTGAACTTGTTTCACTGATGCATTGAGCTCGTGTGGACTTTATTTATGTGTCGTCTGCATTTTTCATTGCCTCTGACCTTTGAGGCACACATACTTCATGTTTCTCACTCGTGCCTTTGGGACCATTGCAGATTGATTACACCCAAGTTTTGAGTTCACACACATTTGATCATTTATGGCAGCTGTCTTGACCATTTGAGATAGTTTGCCTACCTGTTTTACGAAGTATTGAGCATATGTAGGCTGTTTGCTTATATTCCTTTTGACCTGATGCTAAACTTTGACATTGTTTGGTTTTGTTCGAACTTGTTTGGTTGCCGTTGCTTGAGACAGCCAACCACTTCTAATTCATTTGAGTTGAACCCGATTTCGGGGTTTGACCTTGCGATCATTGTGACTTGGTTCACTTTGACACTGCATATCTATATATGCTTGACCTGTTTCTATTTTAGTTGTACTTGGGTATACACTGCATATCCATGTGTCATTTTCACTTGCATCTGTTCATCCTTGAGCACTTGCTGACCTGCTGCATTTTCATAGCAGTTTTACCCTTGTCCCGTGTGGTGACTTTATATTCCGTTGTGGCGAGGCAGTGCACGCGTGCGTGCACTGCAGCCACACCAAATTGACAGATTTTAATCGATATCTCTTTTATCCTTAATGCATCGACCTGTTGCGTAATTCGTAGGCTGTATTGGCGAGGCAGTACACGTTAGCGTGTACTGCAGCCAATTAGCATTGATATTTTTAAATTGACATTTCAATTGCTTAAACTGCTTTGGATTTCTGTTTTGTGGATTAACACTGTTTAGTGATATATCTGCCGTTATCCGGTTCTCTTATCGAGAAGTTGGGTATACGAGATTTCCGTGACTGTCATCTATATTGAGATTGATTATTATTGCTTCTATGCTCTAATAACTGATTTTGAATTAGACTGATCCGAGTATTATTTTCTTTTGAATGTAATACTCGGGTCAGACCTAGTATTTACAGGTTGTAGATTTCTAGCTTTGGGTTGCTGCTAGAGCTATGAAGATTTTTTATATCATTTGAAGTGGTCTTCGTCCTGTTGAAGTAGTCAGTGTGTCTGTTTTAAGATGATAATGTATTCATGTATATTAGTCGATAATGTACTTGTATATATAACTTCTTGAGTCGACAATTGTAGTTGTATCATTTGTATTGTGTCAAATGTATTGTAACTGATATCAGTTATTGTATATATGAGACTTTTCGTTCCATCTTTATTCCGCATTTATGTTATCTGTGTTATTTTTATATCTATTGTCCTAAACTATTATAGCCACCGTGTAGTAGCTTTGAGTTTGTATCGGTATGTCGGGTTTCCTCTAAAAATGAAATGCAATGTTTTATTATCTGACATATCGGTGCTCGCACAAGGCAATTACATAGATGGTCGCTCCTCAACAGCCTTATTCTCCGTGCTAGTTGACAGCACTACACCGTAGTGTTCTTGGCTAGCGTGGATATAGAGGTGGGGCGTCACAGCTTGGTATCAGAGCCTGAGGTTTAGGACAATTATAAAACATAACTTAGATGGAGCTTGTGTTACAACTATTTGTCGATGTTTATCTCTCATCTTTACATATGATTATTTTTGACTGTTAGGTATGAATTCCTAACGCTTATTCTTGTGTTTTCGGCTTTGAATTGATTTAGCCGATGTTGATTTTGTTTTAATTTGGCAAATTAAAGCCATTTTGACTTTTGGACTTTGTTCCACTTTTGTTCTATGCTATGAGTGTCATTGTGTACCTGTTACACTGTGATGAAAAATAGCTGGACCAGTTGCAAATTGAGTGATTTTGATTTCTCATTCACATCTAGTTTGAATCTCAGCGAGTTTGAACTCAATATTTTGTGGTTTCCTCATCTTGAATTCCATTCGACTTCGGTCACTTTGTTTTTGAGAAATTGCTAATTTCTTGATTTTCAAGACTCTGATTTTGCTTGCTGTTGGTTTCCTAATTTGATCGATTCTTGATCATTTCCCCGATTTGTTGCCATCATTTATTAGCAACTTTGATGACATTTTCTTCGAGATTTTTGTGAACATACTTTCTGATGGATTCAGTATCGATTTCTCTGGATTCCATTCACATCTTCGTATATGAATTCTTGTGATTGATTGTTTCTACAATCATTTTTGTGATTTGTCACTTTAAAAATATAAAGGTTTTCTATACTAGTAGTAAATATTAAAATCCCTTTTTCCAAACGATTTCAAAACTATTTTACTACAAAGTTCTTTTTCTTGAACCGTTTTCCAATCTATTAGTATATACAAGCCTTTATTTCACTCGTATGAGAAATTGAATTAAACGGCCTAGTAAAACAAGTGGTATGAAACGCTTGCGTTTACTTCGTCGGTTAACTCCTGGACTTGTTCGATTGAACCTTTTGTGACAATTTTCTAGTGAAGATTTACAGTTTGTTCGTAAATATTTAAGTTAAGCAAGTGGTTATGGGACATGAAGCTAAACTTTTACATTTATTAGCTTAGTGTAATTGACACTTCTCGTTGATCATGACGATCATTTTATGATTTAGACTAGCAATTGTGCGATGTCTTTTTGTTTGCAAGGTTAGACTAGACCGCAGTGGTGTGATTCCGACTCACACGTATCTCTTTGTTCGCAAGGTTAGTCTAGACCGCAGTAGTGTGATTCCGACTCACACATATCTTTTTGTTTGCGAGGTTAGACTAGACACCACTTGTGTGATTCCATTCACACATACCTTTTTGCTTTTTGGTTAGTCTGGACCTTAAATTTGTGTGATTCCACTCACACATATCTTTTTGTTTGCGAGGTTAGACTAGACACCACTTGTGTGATTCCATTCACACATACCTTTTTGCTTTTTGGTTAGTCTGGACCTTAAATTTGTGTGATTCCACTCACACATATCTTTTTGTTTGCGAGGTTAGACTAGACACCACTTGTGTGATTCCATTCACACATACCTTTTTGCTTTTTGGTTAGTCTGGACCTTAATTTGTGTGATTCCACTCACCCATGTCTTTTTCTCTGCGAGGTTAGCCTAGACCTCAATCTGTGTGATTCCGACTCACACGCGTGGGATAGCGACCCACGGTCTTCGGACCATTCCTGTGTGAAACTTTAATGGATGGCTTCCATGAGATAGCGTCTCATCTTGTGATACCGGTATTTTGGAGTTTTCATGCTCCCATTTTGTGATAGGCATTTCCCTTTTCCTTTTTATGGTTTAGACTAGCAAATGTGCGATGTCTCTTTCTCTGCGAGGTTAGCCTAGACCTCAATCTGTGTGATTCCGACTCACACGCGTGGGATAGCGACCCACGGTCTTCGGACCATTCCTGTGTGAAACTTTAATGGTTAGCCACCATGAGATAGCGTCTCGTCTTGTGAAACCGGTGTTTTGGAGTTTTCATACTCCCGTTTTCTGATAGGCTCTTTTCCCCCTCTTTTTGTGATTTCTGGATTTCTTGTGATGATTTCTAGAATTTGTGCTTCACCAATTTTCGTGATTTCTATTGACAAGTTTTGTCAATTTTTGTGTATTGGTGAATTCATGTGTTATTGACTTGTTATGAATACAAGTTTAGGGTATGATATCCCTTTCTATCTTTGAGAAGATTCTTGTGACATTTTCTTATGAATGAAAATTCATTGGTATTATACTTTGATGCCAGTTATTTTGATGAAATTTTGACGTGTTAACTTCAGTAACCGTCAATTTTGAAATGGATTTACAAGCGGTTCTCCCGCAACATTAATATTGCTAATTTAATCACGTATTTTCAAAATTCGTTAAAAAAAAAAGTTGTTTCAAAAATATAAATTAAAATTGTTTTCAAATTTTTTTTACAGTTTACATTTTCAAAAGAACGAGGAAGCGATTTAAACGTTTCAGAAAAATCGAGGACTATGACCCCTTTCTTTTACTGATTCGCTTAATTCCGGACTTGTCCGTTTGAGAATGTGAAATGTTATTTTTAAAACACATAATTTTGCACTTTCAAGGAAACGATAAAGAGATTTAAACGATTTAGCAAAAGTACGGAGTATGAAACCATACTTTTACTACTTCGGTTAATTCCGGACTCGTTAATTGAATATTTATGACTTCTGATTATCGTTTTTGATAATCAGATAATTGTGAAATTTGATTATCGTTTGAGATAATTAAATATTTTTCGATTTGATAATCGAATCTTTGTGATTTCTGATTATCGTTTTTGATAATCAGATAATTGTGAAATTTGATTATCGTTTGAGATAATTAAATATTTTTCGATTTGATAATCGAATCTTTGTGATTTCTGATTATCGTTTTTGATAATCAGATATTTGTGAAATTTGATTATCGTTTGAGATAATTAAATATTTTTCGAATTGATAATCGAATATTTGTGATTTCTGATTATCGTTTTTGATAATCAGATATTTGTGAAATTTGATTATCGTTTGAGATAATTAAATATTTTTCGATTTGATAATCGAATCTTTGTGATTTCTGATTATCGTTTTTGATAATCAGATATTTGTGAAATTTGATTATCGTTTGAGATAATTAAATATTTTTCGATTTGATAATCGAATATTTGTGATTTCTGATTATCGTTTTTGATAATCAGATATTTGTGAAATTTGATTATCGTTTGAGATAATTAAATATTTTTCGATTTGATAATCGAATCTTTATGATTTCTGATTATCGTTTTTGATAATCAGGTATTTGTGAAATTTGATTATCGTTTGAGATAATTAAATATTTTTCGATTTGATTAATCGAATATTTGTGATTTCTGATTATCGTTTTTGATAATTAGATATTTGTGAAATTTGATTATCGTTTGAGATAATTAAATATTTTTCGATTTGATTAATCGAATATTTTTGTTTCTGATTATCGTTTTTGATAATCAGATATTTGTGAATTTTGATTATCGTTTGAGATAATTAAATATTTTTCGATTTGATAATCGAATCTTTGTGATTTTTGATTATCGTTTTTGATAATCAGATATTTTTGAAAATTCAATTATCGTTTTGATAATTGAATATTTTGCGATTTTGAGATTTGAGCTTCGTCTTTTTCTTTGACGATTCAGGTGAGTAATTTGATTTACTCACATTCAATTCGTGCAGTACGTGATTTCTGCTCTGATTCCTTTCTTTCAATTGCTGGAACTCGATTGATTCTTGCTTTTTGATAGTCGTCTGATTTTGATTCCTTGATCCCCACGATGTTGATCCTTTTGACTTGAAGCAGTCGAACCTTTTTGATTCTATATCTAATACTTCCATAATTCTAATGCTTCCCTGTTGGCATTTTCTTTGCTTATGCATTCGACATTGTTATGTTCTTATGGTTGTTACCTCTTTCCCACTTATCCCTTAGGATTGCGAGGATGCAATTTCTTTGAGGAGGGAAGTCTGTAACAACCCGGAATTTTGTACCGATCTAACAATCGTCTTTCGACGATTTCGTTTCCTTACGATGTGTTATAAACGTTGAAGGGTACAACCTCATTCCCTATTTGTTCGGTTAAAAAGAAAACCCGTCCCCCCATTCTTCATTTTTTTAAAACCCTAAATCAAACATCAAACGAAAGAGGAATAATAATGGCGACGACTTCCTCTTCGTTTTCTCAATCAGATTAGGGCTTGGCCTCGTTCGTTCTTTCGATGCTTGCTAGGGCTTTCGTTCCTCTTGCGCTCTGATCTGTGGGCTTTGTAAGTCGAAGCACGTGATGGTTACGATCGATTGTTGGATGTTTCTGATGTTGCCTGGTTTAACTTCGATCGTCGCTCGAAACTAGGGCTTCATGATTCTTCGAATCGCGACCGATTAAAGGTGAGATTTTCTCACATCTAATTCACTCGACCCTGTTGGTTTTCGTTCGTTTCTAGTTAGCTTTGACTGTTTAATTTCATTTGAATGAGGTTGATTTCTGAGACTTTCAATTCGCTAGGCTTTGAATGCTCGATCGAATTTGGCTGCTGGTTTTTATGATGTTATTGTTGTTCGACTTTTGAGTTTGGACTTGCTGTGACTCGTCACTTGAACTTGTTTTCATTTGAGTTGCTTGTATATGTATACAAGCGATCATTGGGTCCATGAGGCATATTGCATTTGTCGTCGTAGCACATCACAGGTTCTAGTTGATTCACTGTCTCATTTTCTAATTTATACCTTTTCTGCATTTAATGGCGTGCGTCCCATTTTTTGCATGCAATAAGTGAAGCCTGAAATCTGTTTGGGAAAGAATGTTTTAAAACTAATTTGGCCTGAGTTAGAAATTGCAGTTCCTCACTGTTGCTCATATTTTCTGAAATATTGATGCTTGAGAAAAACCCTGCCTTAAAACTTGTTACATCATTTCCCATTATAATTGATTCACTGTCTCATTTGCCATAGCTTGATCCATTCAGAAACATTGTTGCATTTTAGTTGTAGCTTGGTCTGCATTATTACTTGAATTGTCATTGTTTCACTTGTTCATATGCCAGTTAGCTGCTGCATATATGTGCTTTTTGATTGCACTGTCCATAGCAGTATCATGGTGACAGCCTTGATCACTTGAGATGCCTGCTTGGTAGCTTTTGTTGTTGTCCAGTTTGTACTTGCCTTGTTGAATTTGTGCATGCATTTGCCTTGTTGCTGTGACATTCTAGATTGCATTGTTGCTACTACTTGAATTTGTAGTTGTCCAATTGCCTTCTGATACCTTTGACCATTTGTATACATACATTCATGTATGTATACAGATGTATGTTCACTTTTGCACATTCATGTGTTTGCTGTCTTATATGATGGCACTGACTTGTTTGATATTGGTCTTGGCCTTTTTGTTCCATCACTGCATCTTCATCACGGTTGTTGTTTAATAGCATTTGCACTGTGCTTCGAATATATGAGCAGTTTCACTTTGAGTTGTAACTGTCTCAACCATTTGAACTTAGTTGATGTTGGCTTGCCTTATTCATTTCTTAGTCGCACTCTAGTTCATTTTTCTTTGATACTCCCCATGTAATTTGCATTTGCATTTTTTTTTGGTTTGCACTACCTTGGGCTCGAGACTAGTACTGCATATTATTGGTGACTTTGGTCTGGTTCGAACTTGTTGCCACCCCTCTTGAACTTGTTTCACTGATGCATTGAGCTCGTGTGGACTTTATTTATGTGTCGTCTGCATTTTTCATTGCCTCTGACCTTTGAGGCACACAGACTTCATGTTTCTCACTCGTGCCTTTGGGACCATTGCAGATTGATTACACCCAAGTTTTGAGTTCACACACATTTGATCATTTATGGCAGCTGTCTTGACCATTTGAGATAGTTTGCCTACCTGTTTTACGAAGTATTGAGCATATGTAGGCTGTTTGCTTATATTCCTTTTGACCTGATGCTAAACTTTGACATTGTTTGGTTTTGTTCGAACTTGTTTGGTTGCCGTTGCTTGAGACAGCCAACCACTTCTAATTCATTTGAGTTGAACCCGATTTCGGGGTTTGACCTTGCGATCATTGTGACTTGGTTCACTTTGACACTGCATATCTATATATGCTTGACCTGTTTCTATTTTAGTTGTACTTGGGTATACACTGCATATCCATGTGTCATTTTCACTTGCATCTGTTCATCCTTGAGCACTTGCTGACCTGCTGCATTTTCGTAGCAGTTTTACCCTTGTCCCGTGTGGTGACTTTATATTCCGTTGTGGCGAGGCAGTGCACGCGTGCGTGCACTGCAGCCACACCAAATTGACAGATTTTAATCGATATCTCTTATATCCTTAATGCATCGACCTGTTGCGTAATTCGTAGGCTGTATTGGCGAGGCAGTACACGTTAGCGTGTACTACAGCCAATTAGCATTGATATTTTTAAATTGACATTTCAATTGCTTAAACTGCTTTGGATTTCTGTTTTGTGGATTAACACTGTTTAGTGATATATCTGCCGTTATCCGGTTCTCTTATCGAGAAGTTGGGTATACGAGATTTCCGTGACTGTCATCTATATTGAGATTGATTATTATTGCTTCTATGCTCTAATAACTGATTTTGAATTAGACTGATCCGAGTATTATTTTCTTTTGAATGTAATACTCGGGTCAGACCGAGTATTTACAGGTTGTAGATTTCTAGCTTTGGGTTGCTGCTAGAGCTATGAAGATTTTTTATATCATTTGAAGTGGTCTTCGTCCTGTTGAAGTAGTCAGTGTGTCTGTTTTAAGATGATAATGTATTCATGTATATTAGTCGATAATGTACTTGTATATATAACTTCTTGAGTCGACAATTGTAGTTGTATCATTTGTATTGTGTCAAATGTATTGTAACTGATATCAGTTATTGTATATATGATACTTTTCGTTCCATCTTTATTCCGCATTTATGTTATCTGTGTTATTTTTATATCTATTGTCCTAAACTATTATAGCCACTGTGTAGTAGCTTTGAGTTTGTATCGGTATGTCGGGTTTCCTCTAAAAATGAAATGCAATGTTTTATTATCTGACATATCGATGCTCGCATAAGGCAATTACATAGATGGTCGCTCCTCAACAGCCTTATTCTCCGTGCTAGTTGACAGCACTACACCGTAGTGTTCTTGGCTAGCGTGGGTATAGAGGTGGGGCGTCACACCAGAACAGACTTGTATGGATTGTATGTCTGACATTACAAATTGAGATATAAAGCTGATTTCTTTCAAATACATATCTGTTGGTGGCGAAGAATTTATTCTCTTAGCTTAACACACTTTTTTGAGACGTACTAGCTCAGAGGTTATGTAGTTGAAGGTTATCAGCAATATATTCCCAATTTGGTAATGTGACATGCTGAGTGTTGTTGTGTAATGATCATTGTTTGATCATTTGTGATAGGATCATTTGTTTGATCATTTATCTTTGTGATCATTACTTTGATCATTTGTTGACCCAAAGCATGGCTTTGTACCAAAGCGTAGTTTTATGGACGAGACTTCGTCGGACCTCACACCCCGGAAATGGTCAAAACAGGAAAGATGCGGCATGGTTATTAGGGGGTAGCGCCCCTTTAGTGTATGTCATTCCTTCTGGATAGAGGTGGTATCATGGTATGGAGCCCAGATATTTAACCTATGTTGTTGCTGCAAATTTATTACTTTGTGTTTGTTGGAAATCGAGGATACTCGGATATAGATCGGTTACGATCTAGGGATGACATATTCGTGTCAGTAGTTACCCAGTTAGGGGTAACCCGGCCTTGTGTTGGCAGAGATCCGGTTTGGTTCTCGGGTCGTCTTTCCAGAGGCATACCTATGTGGCAATGGGAAGTTCCTTGGCCTGACCATTTGTTGGAAATCCAAACTCCAATACGCACCTTGTACGGTTTTAGTTGTAGAACCTGCCATCTAATATGGTAGCTATAGTAGGCATACTATAATGGTACCTGTGCTGGCTAAGATTTATATTGTACTTTCGAAATGTTTTCTACACTATGCACTAATAATAATATCAAAAAGGATTTGATTTTGCGTAGTAAGCATCTTTGACTATCATAAGAAGAAATCTCCTCCAATTCTGCGTTTGCATTGTGTGTGTGGCGGGAGGTCTTATGGTAGTTTCATTTTCCAAAAGCATTGCGAAATTGACTTTAAAAAAATCTTCCTGTTGTTTGTTTTAAAGATAAATTATTTTAAGTTAACACACCAGTCACCATGACTGACCTGGAGTTTATTGTTTCCTTCCTAAACTCTGGGTGCCCACCAATTTCCACACGGGCAGTCTAGAGTCAAGTTATCAGGTCATTCTGGATTCGGGATGCCGTGGAGCTTTTGGCGAGCTGGATGGCAAGACGTACCACTTGTATATGATATTATTTATTCCGCTGTGAATTCTGTATGAGGACAAGTTTATATAACTGTCCAGTGTTGTATTGTTGCTGTAAACTCTGATGATGATGTAATGTATAAAATGATATAGTTCTTTGATTTAAAGATTATTCATTACCTATTATATGTGGTTCCGCTGCGAATGTGAGATTCTGATGTTGTTCTGTTGTTCTTCTTTCTTTTTCTTCTATCTTTTCTTCTACCTCTTCTTTCTTAAACCCTAAGAATTCGGTTTTCCGGCATTCGATGGCTCGGCAGTCGATACAGTGGACGTATTGATGTCGATGTTCGAAAGTCGAAGAAACGGGTCCTTACAACGTGGTATCAGAGCATATGGTTAAGCGACAACCCTGCTCTGTTGGGTGTTACTCATTAGAGATAGAGTCAATAATACTCTAGAATGAGTTTGAGTGTAATAATAGATACGAGCGCGTATTTGTTAGTGAATATAAAATTGTTTTATATTGTGATGATTGGTTTGTTGAGTGGTATATGGATTCTGGTCGGTATTGTCCGTACAACTCTATCGATAGGGATCTCTAAACACTTGTATAGAACAATTCGGCACGATATCGTTTTAAAATTGGGTAAATGAAATAATTTTACCTCGATTTTATTTTGTATATAAAGGAAATAATTTTTCAGAATTATTAAAATATATATAAATTGATTGGAAGTTGGTTGTTTGAATAAGTTAAATAAAACAACAATTGTGAAAGAGAAAATTGTATAAGCAAATAAATTATAAGTATGAAGTTATAATTAATATGATTTACAATTGTGAAATAAGTCTTATATATAAGAAGTGAAATTTTATAAGTAAAAGATTTATAAACGTGATTTATAATCAGAAATAAAATTCCAAAGAAATGTTTTTGAAAGGATTTGATATTTTGGAAAATTGTTTTAGAGTGATGAAAGCTCTAAACTCTTTTCGGTCGTTGGAAAATAATTCCGATGATGATTGCAACATCATTGGTGTTCATTTTCGGGTTTCCAAAAGAGGAATTGCTGCCAGATTATTTTAAATGGAAGTTGGTTGGAAAATTGGATTTGGTTTTGGAAATTCAAAGGATAATTTGAATTGATTTCAAAAATGGTTTTGAGAGGTTGAATATAAGTTGTATAACTTAAAAAATGAGAAAATGTAAATTAAACAAATGATGTTTAATTGGAATATAACTTAAGTGATGTTGAACGAAGTTGATTTTGGGTATTGAAGTAAATTAATGAAGTGAATTTATTAAATGAATATGAACTTGAGTTATATAAATGAAATTCAATTTTATTTGATAAAATGAATTGGCAATTAAATTAATAAATGGATTGGATGTTAATCAATTTAATGAAAATAAATTGAGATGGAATAATGAATGTAAATGATTAATTCATTAAAAAGCTAATAAATTGGAATTTGAATGAATCAAATAGAAGTCAATTTATTATTTAACCAATTGGAATTAAAAATGTTGAACCAAATGGAAAGTAAATTTAATAATTTGGTTGTGTTGGATATACATTGGTTGTTAGATTGATTGTTAGTTGATTGTATATAAATTCATTAAGTATTAATGAAAGTAAATTAGCGAAATTGGAAGCTAAAGTGATTAAATTCACATTGATAATATGTAAATTTGAATAGAATTGGATTTAACTTGATTTAAAAGTGAATTAATGTGAATGTAAATTAGTGAATGTGAACTAATTGAATTTGAACGAATGAATGTTAGTAAAATCCAATATAAATGAATCAAATATGATTTAAAATTGAAAACCAATTCAATGAATGTTAATGAGAAGTGAATCAATATTTATTTGGTATGGATTTGTTGGATGTTTATTGGATGATAGTTGTTTGATGGTTGCATTTATTGCTTTAGTTGTAATTGCTATGTTAGCACATGTAGTTATTATGTTGCTATATGATGTATATCGATATTATTTTCTATATACATGTTCTCATTTGTTTGATTGAGTGTTTAGTAGGTGCGGATGGCGTTTGCTTCGCATTTGGAGCTCGCTTTCGCGCTATATTAGCCGTATACGCTCGCTAATAATGAATAAGGTACATATCTCGGATTAAATATCGTACTTTTATACTTTTTTCCCTACGGGATGCCTCATCACTTGATGAGATGTATATTTGTGATATATATACACTGTCATTTTTTTTTCCGGATCGAGCCGCACAAAGGAGGCTATGGCGAAATTTTTCGAAAATTTAAGCCGTTAGAATATTTTTGAGAAATTTGAAAATTTTGGAAACTTAGTAAAGATGTTGTAAGAAGTTTAACTATTGGATTTTGGAAAAGTTAAACACTTAAGAGATTTGTAAATCTAATTTGAACGAGTTGTTTGGAAAGTTAACGGGTTTTGTGAATTTTTCTTACTTGGTAATTTCGAGGACGAAATTCTTTTAAGGGGGGAAGTTTGTAACGACCCAGAATTTTTGTCAATCTAAATTCGAATATTTAATTGATTTTAAATATTAATAAGTAGAATTAATAAGTCGAATAATTTAAAATTCGAATAATTGGATTTAATGTGATAATTTAAATCGATAATTAAATAGTGAAATTCCAGAAATAATTGAAATTGGGTTTAATGAGATTAAAAATGATTTATAAAGTTATATTAAATCATATTGAAGTTATAGTGATGTTATAGAACTTTTAAAATTGAATTAAAAGTTAAATTGTGAAAATTGAATATTTTAATATTTAATCGACTAGTGAAATTAGCCATTTTTCGAACAGTCTCAGAATTGGACGAAACTAGTTCCATTAGATCCGTAATAGTTTGTTATTATCGGATTTCAATTTTTGTAGCAATCGGAGTTGTCGTTTGACCGTCGCAGCTCGAAACGCATCGAAATTGTTTTAATATTAATTTAGCAAGTTAAAATAGTCATTTTTCAAAAAGTCTCAGATTTCGACGAAAATAGTTTCATCGGATCTGTAATGTGATATTATTGTATGGTTGCAAATTTCGTGTCAATTGGATGTACCGTTTGTCCGGGGTAAGTGAAAACACATCGAAATCGGTTTAAATCGGTTTAATTTAAATTTGATCGTTTAATTCTGTAACTCGCACAGATGATCGAATTAGCTTCCGAAACACGTTCCATTGCGTTCGGAATGCGGGGTAAACCTTAGAAACGCCAGCCGGCACGCTTCGTTTGGAGTTCGGAAAATCCGGGATGAATAGTGTTTTGATCATTTTTCTATAAAAGCACCTCTATATTTTCCATTTGCAAGAGAATCAAAACCCTAACCCTAATTATCTGTAGCCGCCACCTGCAAAAATTAATGGCCAGAAACTCATATCATTCTCCCTCGATTTTCATCCAATCCGTCGACAATTTTCAAAACCTTTCAACTAGAAGACTGTAGTGCTCGAGGAGACGAAGATATCCAACGGTCAAGATCGTTGTAGGCGAAGTGAATTGATGGCAATCAAAGCTCGAAGTGTTTCCATTCGAACACGATTTCCTTGAAGATGGGGAGGCCGAGCTCTTCGTGGTTTCAGGTAGGGGTGTAGGCGAGCAAGAGCCGTCGTTTGGTGATGAAGTGATGAGATTTCGAGGGTCGAGGGAGGCGCGACTAGTATGTGATGAACGTCGTTTGTGGGTTTGCGTACGTGAAAAAAATGAAGGGGAGGGAGATGAAGATTCACGGCCGAGATCTGCAATGTTAAAGGAACGGTCCAGTTTTGAAGAGTAATAAAAAAAAATTTGTGATTTAAATTTTATATAAATTCGCTTAAAGTTTAAAATGGTATATCTTTGTCATACGATATCAGATTTCGACGAAACTTTTTGCATTGGAACCGTATTGACGAGCACTACACTATGAAATTAGGTTGGAGTCGTTTGGAGTCAGTGAAAATTTTGGGTAAAATTAAATGTCCGTTTAATTTTATTCGAAATAAAACGCTACGACTATTATCGAAAACCCAAGGTGAGAACTTCTCACTCAATCGAATTGTTTCGATGTTAATTTTAAATAGTTAGATTTAAAATTGTTGATTGTATGCCTGAATGATGATTGTTATCTACTGATTGTTAAAATAGACATTATACGCCGTTATTAAGAGGAGGTTATTTATTAAAAACATATATCGCGATAATTTCACATTGAAGTGGAATTGGTATTATATATGTATATAGCAATATATATATATTGGAATATATATATATTGGAGTTGTTGATTTTCCCGTATTGTATAGCGGATGAGACCCTATTACGCCGCATAATAGCGGATAATATTTATTAAACCCATATACCGCGATATTCCGTACTGGAGCAGAATTGGTATTGTGCTAACATCTGTGGGTGCATGGAAGCAGGTTGGAGGGATCCAACTGCATTCCTCATCAGTATTTATTTTATTACAGATATTGTGATATTTGTTGATTATCATATGACGATATATGACGTTTGATTGTCGTGATTGATTATTGGGTGTTGTTGCATCATCGGATCCATTTTTAAAGTTATAAAAATTATGATTTTTATGAAATATAGGCAAAGTGTGATTTTTGAAATAAATAGTTGATTTATTTATAAAATGGTTTTAATTGGGATTTTTGGATTATTATAAATGATTTATATAAAAGAAGTATAAATGTATTTCATAAGTGAACGAAATTAATGGATGTATAATGTGAAGTTATAAAATGAATAGTTTTTTGGTAAAATAAGAGATTTATAAGTAATTGACTTATAAATTAGATTTTTGGTATAAAATTGAGTTATAAATTGAATTGGACAATAAAGGAGATTTATAAATCGAAGTTTTTATAAATAGAAATGGAATTTATAAACGTTGTTTTATAAATTCGAAATCAATTGAAGTTGATGAATTAAACATAGAAGTTTAATAAAGGAGATATATTCGTGATTTTGGACAGCGAATTATCCTTTAAGTTAAATGTTGTAATAATAAGAGTTTGGTTGGGAATTTTATCCACGATTTTGGACAGTGGATAATCTTTTAAATAAAATGTGTAGAAATGTTGAATTTGGATAACGAATTTTATTCACAATTTTGGACAGTGAATATATTATTAAATAAAATGGATATGTTTTAGAGAAGTGATATTACGAAATGAAGTAATTGTTTAAAAGATGTTTTAAAACGTGTTAAGTATCAAATACATAGATTTCAACATTTATTGTTGAAATAGACGTTTCGAGAAATAAGGAAATGGTGGACTATAACACTGTTGTTATAGTAAATGATTTCCGAAAGGAAATATTTTGTATAGTATTGGGATTTATATATCTATCTTAATTTCGAATCCCTATACTAGTGATTTTGGGTCGTCGTAACGATGTTTTACGTAACTGTGACATCCCGGATTTTGGGCAGTGTTATTTTAATAAATATTAAATGTGATTTTGTCAAATGATACTTTAACATATATAAATAAAATAAGTAGCCTATAATAAAAAGGATAATTTCTTTTATAATTCATTTCAAATTGATAAATGTGTTACTTTTAAATAATATTAATGAATAAAAATGCAAGACTATAAGACAAATTGGAAAAAATAAAGTAAGTACATTGGCTAAATTATAATAACATAATAACATTCTTTTACATCTCAAAAATATAAAACAAGTAACATATTTATTCATAAAACATGAATAGGTAAGTAGAAACAAACAAAAATACATTTCAAATTTATACAATAGAAATTAATACATATCTCTGCCAAAATAAAAAAATAAGTATGTATGTAGGCTTGCATAAGAAGTCAGTGAGGTATGAGTAAACGAAGAGAATAAGTAAGTAAAATTGTACAATGGCAATTATTGCTAGAAAAGCAATATTATTTCTAGTACACAATATATTTCATATCAGCCACCATACAAATAGAAATCTGCTGAGTCAAGCTAACCAATGTAGATAGGCCCAGGCTGAAAACAAAAGACCATATATACGAGATTAGTATGAACAAATGCAGGGTCAGTATGATTTGTACAAAGAGCATTAAATGCTAGCAATAACACATCTTATCTCAGCCCCAAAACTAAGTAATATCCTTGAGAAGTTGTACATAATAATATATGCTCTGTGATTTGTTTCTTTACATCAATCTGTACAACTCATTTCTTATAAACCAATCTATCCATCTCAGTTTCGATCATTCTAATCTGTGCAAATCTGAAGTAAACATTTTCTTTCACTTAAACAAATTTAACTTAAACATCTATACAAAACAAGAAAACTGGGAAAGCTAGAGAAAGACTGTGTTCTTCTCAAAGCCTGAAACTATCTTCTGTCCGTTTTTCTGGAATCAAAGCCTGGATCATCTCATCATCTTCCAGTTCAACTAAGCTTGCCGGTGTTTAAATTAAAAATAGTAACAAGCTTTTCAAGTTTCAAGGGGAATCAACAATTCAGTTTTCAAAGTTTCCAGTAAATCAAGCTCTCTGTCTATATAAAAGGTGAGTAAACTTTTAAACTATATAACTGCACCTGAATTTCTTAAGATAATATTGTGAAGGTGTTGCATGATTTAAATAGTTGAAATCTCTGTATATATGGGTATATGTGTTTGTGTAAGTTTAAACTGAGCTCTGTTGATTTCCAACCAATTCTTTAAAAAAAAAAGAAATCCAAATCTCCCCATATAAATGCTTTTATGATATGATCTTTGAAAGGAATTTGTTAGTAATTGACAGATTTGATTTTTAAAAATAGCTTCATGTATACACATGAAGTAATTATGACAAGAACCAAAGTTTATAGTGGTACATCGATTTAAATCAGAAATCAAAGTAGTTAATCACAAGTTTAACTTATATGATCTGAATCGATTTTGGAAATGGTGATTTTTAACAGTAAAATCAAGATTTTTAAACATGTATTGGTTGAGTAATTTGGGGATGAACGGGTTTCGATTTTTTTGAAATTCCGATCATCAAGAGACTTTCGCGTCATCATTTTTAGCGTGGAGCGGGGTGGGTCGTCGGGGAATCTGGGAAAAATAGTCGAAGATTTTCCAGATCACCGAAGCAACCATGCGACGGCGTTATAGGGTTTTAAACCCGGTTTGAGTGGATGTCGAATTCGAAGCTCCTAGGGACTCGTCATCGAGTCGAACTCGATCGGAGGTAAGGGAATGGCTTCGTGGAGTCTCGAAGCAGTTCTGGCCATGGTGGCAGGGATGCAGATGGTCGGGGGGGTTGACGAAGTATGATATTTTGTGGCAGAGCTGTTGTTCCAGGTGTGGTGGAAATGGCAATTTCATCATAAGGGTTGATATCGGGTTTCTGAGTGACCAGATCAGGGGAGAGTGACGTAGGTGATGTGTGGGTGGTCGTAATGTCAATCGGAGGGGGGCCGATGTCGTGTGCACGTGCACGAGTGGGTGTTGTGACTGAAGTTTTTCTGTGATGTTGAGGAAGATGGAGTTTTGCACGTTATCGAACTCGAGTTTGTTAGGGGTTTGCTCGGTGAAAATTCGAGTTGGCTCGGGTATGTTGTTGTGTCAGGTTTAGCTTATTTGAAGTGTTCAGACCCTTAAAACTTTAAGGAGCCTGATTTATTAAAACAAGAGGAATCAAAGTTTTGAATATAAAGGTATGTTTAACAGATTTTCTCACCTAAACGATGGAATAAAACAAGTTTTTAAGAGGATGGTTTCAAAGTCTATAAGTGTATTTTAAGTAAATACGTTTTAAAAAGGGGGTTGTTTAAACCAAGTTCTCAATGTATATTAAAGGAGAATTATATATTTAATTATGTAATTGATCACTAAACGTTTTCAAATGATATGACTGGGTAATCAATTAAAGATAATTGATTAGTGGAATTTATTATAAGTTAATCACTTAAAGTAATAAATTAGTTAATACTGGTAATCTGATAATCGAAGGGTGAGAAATTTTTGGATAGCTAATGATTGTAATTAATTTAAAGATCATTAACTAACGATTATGTGGTGATAAATCAAGAGTAATTAATGGAAGAGATCAGAGATCATTAATTAATGTAATTAAATGAAAGGATAATAAATGTGAATAGTTAAGGGTAATTAATCTATGTGGTAATTAAAAGTTTAATCACGTAATGTAATAAATAATTAATCAAGGTTGATTAATTAGGATAGACACTTGGTGTGTGTTAAATAAATTGGTTTGTAATTAATTATTGTTAAGTAAGCAAGATTAAAATGATTAAAGTAATTAATTTGATTTATTAGAAATGGGTGATTAATTAATCTTTCTTATGAATGATTGGTTGATGTTACTGATATGAAATGTTTCGGTAATATGATATGTTAGGATGAATAGTGATAATGTGATCATTTACCGATGATAAATTATTGTGTATAAGTGACACCTGTATTTGAAGTTGAATTGTGATTCACTTTAATAAATTGGGATAAGATGGTATTGAATTCGAAGAGACCGGAGTTGGGTATTTGAAAATACCCGAAACCACTTCGATTTATAATCTATAATAATTCTGTACAGATTTGATATGGGAAATCAATAGGCGGAAATGGAATGATTTAAGTGAGTAAGACTTTTTAATCTAAGTTTGGTACTTAGAAAATGATGTGAGGAATAAGTGATGTCCATATCAAATTGGGGATTTGTGAATTGACACGAGTTACCCGGGTTTTATATAAGTTTTATGCTGTTGTATTCCATGTTAGATGGGTTTACTCACGCTGGTTTCCAGCCTGACCCGGGTGTTACTTTGATGTAATGCTCGGGTCAGACCGAGTATTACAGATTTTCAGGTAAGGACGTTCTGGAGCTTAGGAGATGAGCTGGATGGCAGGACGTATGGAGTGTTTCCGCTGTGACTATTATTTCTGTTTATCAGAGATATATTTGATTTGTATATACTCAGTGTTGTGTATGAGAGTAACTCTGATGTATTATAAAGCAAATTGACAGATATAGTATTCTTTTGTAAACTGCTATTATTTGATATTATATTTTATCCGCTGCGAATGTGAGAATCTGTATTGTGTTTCTGATTCTTCTTCTTCTATCTATTTCTTCTTTTCCTAACTATCTGGAATTTTCGGGATCGAAAATTTCGGGTCGTTACAGTTGGTATCAGAGCTGAAAGGTTAAGCGAGAACCTTGGCTCTAGTGGGTGTACTCATTGAAGATAGGGTCAGTAGTACCCTAGAATGGGTTGAGTGTATATATATATGAGAGCGTACTTGTTATTTTCTTATATAAAGATTTTAAATGATTTTATATAAGAATATATTTTGATATATATAAAGCAATGTTCTTTCTAATAAATATTAAGGTAATTGGTTGTTAAATTATTGAAATTAAATTAAGAGGTAATAGAAATACAACCAAATTGAAATTAAATAAAGGTAAGTTTAAAATGGATTCAAACTGAAATTAAATCTTGAATTTAGGGGAAATGTTTTTAGAATAAAAATAATAATGAATTGGTTTCCAGATATGATAATCCTGGTTATTATCAGAAATGGTTGTTGTGTTTAATAATGAAATATTATTAATGAGTAAGCAAGATGAAATGTTTTAGGAAAGTAAAACATTTAGGCAAGTATGACTCGTAAATTAAAATGGGTTTTAAATGGTGAAGTTTTAAATCTAAGACCAGATAAGTTGAAATTGTTTTAAAGGAAATTGTTCTGAATTAAAACCAAAGGTGGTTTAAAAATGTAAGGTATAACTTGGTGTGTAAAGAAAATGTATATATGAGGAATGTACATAATACCAATGATGATTTGAAATAAACTCCAAAGTATTGAGTTTTGATTTTCCCTGAAGTGTGATGTAAAACCCAAAGTGATATAAGTTTTGAACTTATAGGAGGGAAAGAACTTTGAAATTTGAAGTGGGAATTCAAATTGAGTAAGGTTGATTGGATTAAGTAAATTAAAATTTAACTTTGGAAAAGTTAAATAAGTGTAGAACAAGCAACCCGCATTTGAAATTTTAAGATGAAATCAGAATTGAACTTGGGAAGTTAAGTGGTAATTTGAATTGGGGGTTTGTGTAGCCTCAAAATGGGTTTGAGGTCTGGAAGTTGTATATGAATGGATGTTTTAAAAGAAATTGGATGATATCATCCTATTGTTGGTAAAATCTTTAAAATTGTAAATTGGGTTGGTTTAAATGAATAAGAAATGAAGGGTGGTAATATATCTATTATGGAGAAAAAGGGAAATCTAACGTTAATTTGAAATTAAGGATGTGGAATTACTTTAAATTGAAAATTTGAATAATTAATTTGTTAATTAAACTTGTTTAAAGAACAGCTTCGAACTGGAAGATAAAATTGAGTAATAAATTAAGTTTTTTTAAAAATAAAATTGTATTGAACTCTTATTTGAACTTGGAAATACATAAGTAAAGATAAATTAAAATGGAATTTTGAGAATTGGACTCAGAAATTAAATTGTTTAAAGATATTGATTTGAAGATAAATGTTAATTGGATTAAGGGAATAAATCAACATTTGAAAATTTAACTCGAATTTATATAATTCGAGATGGTTTAAAATTGAGATTTAAATTGAATTAGTTCAAACTGAATTTGATTTGAATTAATGGGAATTGTGATTTATGATGGATAAGTATAAAATTCAAATAGGGAATTTGAATTGGATTAATTTGAAATAAAATTGAAGTTATTCAAATTGGGATTGAGTCAATTTAAATGAAAGTGGAAATTTAAATTGAATTTATGGAAATGGAGATGGGGTATTAAACAGTTTGACTCTGGACTATTTTCAAAATAAATTGTTTAATATAAACCTATTTTTCCAAACTATTTATTACACAACTTTTCTGTTTAAACCTAAAACTATCTTAAACCTGTTTTACAATTACTTTGGAACTATTTAACTATTTTACAACTGTTTTATAAACTAATTACTATTTTTCTACTACTTTAGAAACTGATTACTGTTTTTCTACTATTTTATAAGTAATTACTATTTTTCAATTATTTTACAGTTACTCAACTATTTTACAGTTTTACAAATTAATAATTATCTTTCAACTATTTATCTATTTTTTAAAATAAAAAAAAAAATTTCAAGCTATTTTGTAAATATAAACTGGTCAGAGTTCAAACTGTTATTGGTTAAATACCCAACTGAGATAAGAATTGAGTGATAATCCAAGTGGGGATTAAAGCAAATGTGAATAAGTGAATGAAAATTAAAGTAATGTGAATAGAAAGGGAATTGATTTAACTGATAATCAATGAAGGTAAATACGTAGGATGTACGTATATTATTCTATTCGCATAGTGATTTGATCCAGATTCGAGCACAGAATTTCGAGATAATGTTATCGATCCGAGTTGGGATTTTTCGCTCGATTTTTGACAGCAAACCTGGATATGGATTTTTGATTGGTTCTGGATATTCTCTATCATAGTTGTGACTATGCAAGGAGAATGACGGTTTCTGATCAAGAAACCAAATCTGAGTCCGCACTAGGAAGTCGGGTGGACAATACTAGTTCGGAAGGGAAATTGTGTGATCGAATGAGCGATCAGATTGATATTGCGTATGGATGATAAGTGGACATCGTACGAGTTTGAATGAAATTGATATTTAAAATTTATGGATAAGAACTGTAAAATGATTTTTGAAATTGAAAGTATATTTTGTGAAATATATGATGAAGTAAGGTGGGAATTGAATATTTCTATGATTAAAATTTACTTTATGGAAGAAATTTTGAGAAATATACAATAAATAAAGTGAAAATGGAATATCTTTATGATTAAAATTTACTTTATCAAAGTAAATAATTTGGTAAGCGACTTTATAGAGTAACCAAATTAAAATATTTGATTTGGACTAAAAACGAAGTTATATATCTTTGTTATATATGATAAAACTTCCCTTGTTGAAACTATTGCCAGAAGAAAATGATTTTTGAAAATATTTGAAATATAAAAGTGAATTTATATAAGTACAAATTGATTCAAAGATTTTCGAAACTTTTATTATATATGTATATATAAAAAGGGATTTTTGTGAAAATGATTTGAAAGGAATTTTGAGGAAAGGTTTTGGGAACCTATGGATTTGGAAAGGCTTTTGATTTTTGGGTAAAATCAATATTGAGATTTGGAAAAGCCCACTTTGGAAATTATCGATTTTGGAAATCGATTTTGTGTAAAGGAGCCTTATATGAAATTCATACTAGGTGTATGATTTTGGAAATATACTATATATGTATAGTATAAAGTGTTTTGAGATTGGGCTCTGGGGAAAAAGGCGCTCCCTTGAAATGAACTTCTCAGGAGTGCCACAGGGTGGTACTGCCTTGAGCCTCTAAGGGAGAGGTTCTAAAGTTGATCCTGTGAGGAGTCCGGACAAAACTAGTTCCTGAGGATTATTGTGTAGCGAAAGTCGAGAGGCTGGTGCCTACAGAGGCATTTGGGTTATGCTGTGACGATAGTGTAACTCGATGTCACTGCGATCTACTGCAGACCATAGCGAAAGTCGTGTGTGCCGCTGAGAGCCAACAGTCTACGTTTGATTTTATATCGGTAGACTGCGACACTATGGTAACATAGCGAAAGTCGTGTGTGCCGCTGAGAGCCAACAGTCTACGTTTGATTTTACATCGGTAGACTGCGACCTATGTGGAAGTGGAGAAGTTTCATTTTGACAGCGTAAATCGTGTGTGCCGCTGAGAGCCAACAGTTACATGGACTTTTGCTGCGACGGCAACGTAACCCTGGATGTAACTGCGATCTGTTGTGGGTTCTATGGTGTAATCAGTTACATGGACTTTTGCTGCGACGGCAACGTAACCCAGGATGTAACTGTGACCATGGATGGGTGTGATGATTTCCAGAGCATTCTCACCAAAGATATTTCCTCTATTTTCAAAAACTGTTTTCTATATTTTCAATAAAGTTATTTTTCAAGATATTTTCACTGGATGTTGGAAACGGGTTTACCGAGTACTTATAGATTTTCAGTCCTACGCCTGATCAACGTATGACCGAATTTCTGTGAGAACAAGGATGGACTTGTTGAAACATCGAGTTATAAAATAAATTTTTATAAAAACTATTTTGGGATAATATCATATAGATATTAAAAAGTGTTTTAAAAATGATTAAAGAATATTTATCTGATTGTAAATATTTTCATAAATTCTGGCTTCGTTCCTTTTCGAGGACGAAAAGTTTTAAGGGGGGAGGGATGTGACATCCCGGATTTTGGGCAGTGTTATTTTAATAAATATTAAATGTGATTTTGTCAAATGATACTTTAACATATATAAATAAAATAAGTAGCCTATAATAAAAAGGATAATTTCTTTTATAATTCATTTCAAATTGATAAATGTGTTACTTTTAAATAATATTAATGAATAAAAATGCAAGACTATAAGACAAATTGGAAAAAATAAAGTAAGTACATTGGCTAAATTATAATAACATAATAACATTCTTTTACATCTCAAAAATATAAAACAAGTAACATATTTATTCATAAAACATGAATAGGTAAGTAGAAACAAACAAAAATACATTTCAAATTTATACAATAGAAATTAATACATATCTCTGCCAAAATAAAAAAATAAGTATGTATGTAGGCTTGCATAAGAAGTCAGTGAGGTATGAGTAAACGAAGAGAATAAGTAAGTAAAATTGTACAATGGCAATTATTGCTAGAAAAGCAATATTATTTCTAGTACACAATATATTTCATATCAGCCACCATACAAATAGAAATCTGCTGAGTCAAGCTAACCAATGTAGATAGGCCCAGGCTGAAAACAAAAGACCATATATACGAGATTAGTATGAACAAATGCAGGGTCAGTATGATTTGTACAAAGAGCATTAAATGCTAGCAATAACACATCTTATCTCAGCCCCAAAACTAAGTAATATCCTTGAGAAGTTGTACATAATAATATATGCTCTGTGATTTGTTTCTTTACATCAATCTGTACAACTCATTTCTTATAAACCAATCTATCCATCTCAGTTTCGATCATTCTAATCTGTGCAAATCTGAAGTAAACATTTTCTTTCACTTAAACAAATTTAACTTAAACATCTATACAAAACAAGAAAACTGGGAAAGCTAGAGAAAGACTGTGTTCTTCTCAAAGCCTGAAACTATCTTCTGTCCGTTTTTCTGGAATCAAAGCCTGGATCATCTCATCATCTTCCAGTTCAACTAAGCTTGCCGGTGTTTAAATTAAAAATAGTAACAAGCTTTTCAAGTTTCAAGGGGAATCAACAATTCAGTTTTCAAAGTTTCCAGTAAATCAAGCTCTCTGTCTATATAAAAGGTGAGTAAACTTTTAAACTATATAACTGCACCTGAATTTCTTAAGATAATATTGTGAAGGTGTTGCATGATTTAAATAGTTGAAATCTCTGTATATATGGGTATATGTGTCTGTGTAAGTTTAAACTGAGCTCTGTTGATTTCCAACCAATTCTTTAAAAAAAAAAGAAATCCAAATCTCCCCATATAAATGCTTTTATGATATGATCTTTGAAAGGAATTTGTTAGTAATTGACAGATTTGATTTTTAAAAATAGCTTCATGTATACACATGAAGTAATTATGACAAGAACCAAAGTTTATAGTGGTACATCGATTTAAATCAGAAATCAAAGTAGTTAATCACAAGTTTAACTTATATGATCTGAATCGATTTTGGAAATGGTGATTTTTAACAGTAAAATCAAGATTTTTAAACATGTATTGGTTGAGTAATTTGGGGATGAACGGGTTTCGATTTTTTTGAAATTCCGATCATCAAGAGACTTTCGCGTCATCATTTTTAGCGTGGAGCGGGGTGGGTCGTCGGGGAATCTGGGAAAAATAGTCGAAGATTTTCCAGATCACCGAAGCAACCATGCGACGGCGTTATAGGGTTTTAAACCCGGTTTGAGTGGATGTCGAATTCGAAGCTCCTAGGGACTCGTCATCGAGTCGAACTCGATCGGAGGTAAGGGAATGGCTTCGTGGAGTCTCGAAGCAGTTCTGGCCATGGTGGCAGGGATGCAGATGGTCGGGGGGGTTGACGAAGTATGATATTTTGTGGCAGAGCTGTTGTTCCAGGTGTGGTGGAAATGGCAATTTCATCATAAGGGTTGATATCGGGTTTCTGAGTGACCAGATCAGGGGAGAGTGACGTAGGTGATGTGTGGGTGGTCGTAATGTCAATCGGAGGGGGGCCGATGTCGTGTGCACGTGCACGAGTGGGTGTTGTGACTGAAGTTTTTCTGTGATGTTGAGGAAGATGGAGTTTTGCACGTTATCGAACTCGAGTTTGTTAGGGGTTTGCTCGGTGAAAATTCGAGTTGGCTCGGGTATGTTGTTGTGTCAGGTTTAGCTTATTTGAAGTGTTCAGACCCTTAAAACTTTAAGGAGCCTGATTTATTAAAACAAGAGGAATCAAAGTTTTGAATATAAAGGTATGTTTAACAGATTTTCTCACCTAAACGATGGAATAAAACAAGTTTTTAAGAGGATGGTTTCAAAGTCTATAAGTGTATTTTAAGTAAATACGTTTTAAAAAGGGGGTTGTTTAAACCAAGTTCTCAATGTATATTAAAGGAGAATTATATATTTAATTATGTAATTGATCACTAAACGTTTTCAAATGATATGACTGGGTAATCAATTAAAGATAATTGATTAGTGGAATTTATTATAAGTTAATCACTTAAAGTAATAAATTAGTTAATACTGGTAATCTGATAATCGAAGGGTGAGAAATTTTTGGATAGCTAATGATTGTAATTAATTTAAAGATCATTAACTAACGATTATGTGGTGATAAATCAAGAGTAATTAATGGAAGAGATCAGAGATCATTAATTAATGTAATTAAATGAAAGGATAATAAATGTGAATAGTTAAGGGTAATTAATCTATGTGGTAATTAAAAGTTTAATCACGTAATGTAATAAATAATTAATCAAGGTTGATTAATTAGGATAGACACTTGGTGTGTGTTAAATAAATTGGTTTGTAATTAATTATTGTTAAGTAAGCAAGATTAAAATGATTAAAGTAATTAATTTGATTTATTAGAAATGGGTGATTAATTAATCTTTCTTATGAATGATTGGTTGATGTTACTGATATGAAATGTTTCGGTAATATGATATGTTAGGATGAATAGTGATAATGTGATCATTTACCGATGATAAATTATTGTGTATAAGTGACACCTGTATTTGAAGTTGAATTGTGATTCACTTTAATAAATTGGGATAAGATGGTATTGAATTCGAAGAGACCGGAGTTGGGTATTTGAAAATACCCGAAACCACTTCGATTTATAATCTATAATAATTCTGTACAGATTTGATATGGGAAATCAATAGGCGGAAATGGAATGATTTAAGTGAGTAAGACTTTTTAATCTAAGTTTGGTACTTAGAAAATGATGTGAGGAATAAGTGATGTCCATATCAAATTGGGGATTTGTGAATTGACACGAGTTACCCGGGTTTTATATAAGTTTTATGCTGTTGTATTCCATGTTAGATGGGTTTACTCACGCTGGTTTCCAGCCTGACCCGGGTGTTACTTTGATGTAATGCTCGGGTCAGACCGAGTATTACAGATTTTCAGGTAAGGACGTTCTGGAGCTTAGGAGATGAGCTGGATGGCAGGACGTATGGAGTGTTTCCGCTGTGACTATTATTTCTGTTTATCAGAGATATATTTGATTTGTATATACTCAGTGTTGTGTATGAGAGTAACTCTGATGTATTATAAAGCAAATTGACAGATATAGTATTCTTTTGTAAACTGCTATTATTTGATATTATATTTTATCCGCTGCGAATGTGAGAATCTGTATTGTGTTTCTGATTCTTCTTCTTCTATCTATTTCTTCTTTTCCTAACTATCTGGAATTTTCGGGATCGAAAATTTCGGGTCGTTACAGTAACATTCGTTTTGACTCAAATAAAAAATGTGAAAGAGAACGTTTTCCTTAAAGAATGAAATATATACTTAATTATGATTTAAGTATATCGAATATTTTCCAAGTGTTGAAAATAAATGATTTGTGAATTACTTATTATTAAATAAGTATGGAAATGCTTTTCCAATATGAAATGAAAGGTTTGAGATTTTATCTTTTAAAGATAAATTGAAAATGAATATTTGAAAGTGATTTGAAATTTGGTTTCAAATGGTTGAAGTGTGGAAATTATATATCTTGTAAAGATATTTTTTGGAAGATAAATAATTTGGAAAATTATTTGGAATCTGATGATGCTGTGCAGACCTATTGATAGCTAAATAACCGACTATCAATAATTACCTTGAATGGGTATTTGTTGTGAATTGGATGAATTTGAATGCCACACTTATTTTTTGAATAAGCGCTCACTATTCGGGTTAGCCGGGAAAGGACCTTTGGGTCGTATAACCCATTCCGAATATGTGATACGTCGTAATGGATTGCATTTGATGACCGGTGTTGAAGACCGGATATTTTTGAAAACGGAAGGATTACCGTCGAGTTACTCTTTATCGGTTGATCTCCGATATAGAGGTTTTATCACCCTTAGTGACGGGATGTCCGGACGTGATTTGAAAATTATCCGGATTTGCAAGGGCTTCGTGAGAAGTGCCTTCGGTTCTGTTCGAGCCCAGAATAGACTTGTATGGATTGTATGTCTGACAGTACAAATTGAGATATAAAGCTGATTTCTTTCAAATACATATCTGTTGGTGGCGGAGAATTTATTCTCTTAGCTTAACACCCTTCTTTGAGACGTACGAGCTCAAAGGTTATGTAGTTGAAGGTTATCAGCAATATATTCCCAATTTGGTAATGTGACATGCTGAGTGTTGTTGTGTAATGATCATTGTTTGATCATTTGTGATAGGATCATTTGTTTGATCATTTATCTTTGTGATCATTACTTTGATCATTTGTTGACCCAAAGCATGGCTTTGTACCAAAGCGTAGTTTTGTGGATGAGACTTCGTCGGACCTCACACCCCGGAAATGGTCAAAACAGGAAAGATGCGGCAAGGTTATTAAGGGGTAGCGCCCCTTTAGTGTATGTCATTCCTTCTGGATAGAGGTGGTATCATGGTATGGATCCCAGATATTTAACCTATGTTGTTGCTGCAAATTTATTACTTTGTGGTTGTTGGAAATCGAGGATCCTCGGATATCGATCGGTTACGATCGGGGGATGACATATTCGTGTCAGTAGTTACCCAGTTAGGGGTAACCCGACCTTGTGTTGGCAGAGATCCGGTTTGGTTCTCGGTTCGTCTTTCCAGAGGCGTACCTATGTGGCAATGGGAAGTTCCTTGGCCTGACCATTTGTTGGAAATCCAAACTCCAATATGCACCTTGTACGGTTTTAGTTGTAGAACCTGCCATCTAATATGGTAGCTATAGTAGGCATACTATAATGTTACCTATGCTGGCTAAGATTTATATTGTACTTTCGAAATGTTTTCTACACTATGCACTAATAATAATATCAAAAAGGATTTGATTTTGCGTAGTAAGCATCTTTGACTATCATAAGAAGAAATCTCCTCCAATTCTGCGTTTGCATTGTGTGTGTGGCGGGAGGTCTTATGGTAGTTTCATTTTCCAAAAGCATTACGAAATTGACTTTAAAAAAATCTTCCTGTTGTTTGTTTTAAAGATAAATTGTTTTAAGTTCTCACACCAGTCACCATGACTGACCTGGAGTTTATTGTTTCCTTCCTAAACTCTGGGTGCCCACCAATTTCCACACGGGCAGTCTAGAGTTAGTTATCAGGTCATTCTAGATTCGGGATGCTGTGGAGCTTTTGGCGAGCTGGATGGCGAGACATACCACTTGTATATGATATTATTTATTCTGATGTGTATTCTATATGAGGACAAGTTTATATAACTGTCCAGTGTTGTATTGTTGCTGTAAACTCTGATGATGATGTAATGTATAAAATGATATAGTTCTTTGATTTAAAGATTATTCATTACCTATTATATGTTGTTCCACTGCGAATGTGAGATTCTAATATGGTTTCTGATGTTGTTCTGTTGTTCTTCTTTCTTTTTCTTCTATCTTTTCTTCTACCTCTTCTTTCTTAAACCCTAAGAATTCGGTTTTCCGGCATTCGATGGCTCGGCAGTCGATACAGTGGACGTATTGATGTCGATATTCGGAAGTCGAAGAAACGGGTCCTTACAATTATGCAGGTTTTATTTCTTAGAGGAGAGTGCAGCAAAAGTTCAATCGTCTCTATTCACTATGAAATTTATAAAATGAAGAAAATGTTATGTCACTTTTGGTCAGATTTAATCCCTAACACCATTGAGCTTTCTTATTCTATCGAGTCAAAAGGACTATTATAAAAAAACAAAGAATTACAGTCAATTTTGCTATTTTGTAGTTATAGAAAGGAATAATATTTAGTTTTAAATGTTTGTTCTAAGAAATCAGTTGCTACAAATTTGAGCTATGGTAAGACTTCAACTACATTCTCTGCTTCAATCATACTGCTACAATGAAAGAGCTACTGTGAAAAGACAACAAAGCAGAAATTATTACAGGTGTTGGTCAAACATTTTCTAGTGCAAATGAATTTAGCGATTTTTTGAAAGTCTGCCCATGCAAAACATGGATTCACTTTCAAATATAGTTGAAATGCTCCAAGTAAAATAACGGTAGTGTGATCGAGATGGGATGATCTAACTGTAAATTCAAAATACATGCATCGGCTCTTCGTAAGCAATTGGATCATTTCATAATTAAAACAATGGTCAACAAACATGATTGTGGAGCTGGTGTAATTAATGTTCACAACCCACAGGTAATTTTTTTTAATTTGAAGCATTTTTAAGAAAAAAGTTTAGCAATAATGATAGTGATATCCACAGTTTTTGATATTGACTAGTTAACAATTATTAATTATGATATGTACGCGTAGAAGTATTTGAATTCAGATACATATGTGTGTCATTGTTACAACTTACAAAGTTTGTATTATTAATTTTCAGGTTTCATCTAAATTCATAAATTCCTTGGTTATTGATCAGATACGAGATGAGCTTATGGAAAAAACTAAAGATATCATTAGCCAATTTAGATAAGAGTATAATATAAACCTTAACTAATATTTTGCTTATTTGAGGGAAAAGCTTGCAATTGAACATATTCATGGTGATGACAGAAAAACATATAATGACTTAGTATGGTTTTTTAAAAGAGGTTACAAATACAAATCCTTGCAGTCATGTTAATATTCAAGTTAATCCAGAAACTAATCAATTTGAGATGTGTTTTATTGGATTCGATGCTTGTAAATCAGGTTTTAAACATTATCGTCCAATGATATATCTAGATGGAACATTTTTGAAAGGAAGGCCTAGATGTATTCTATCCGCAACAGCAAAAAATGGCAACCAAGGTATTAACTCAATCCACTTGATCGTGAATACAGGTATGAATACTGCTTCATGTATATATTGATTAGTATCATTTATTTTAGCTTATATTGATAATTATTATTTTCACATCCATTGTGATTATGATACCTACAAATATCAATAATAGTTTTTACTTGATACATATAAGTCTCGTTATTTATTCCATTTGATATTTATATGTACCTTTATTCTTTTATTTTTTATTTTTCCACAATCCACTACAAATATTTTTTGTAGTTTTTACCAGTGGCAATGGCAATTATTTCAGGAGAGGACACAAACTATTAGTCTTGGTTTCTAGAACAATTGAAAATTATGTTAGAAGAAGATAGAGCTTTAGTATTTATTTTAGATAAACATTATGGACTTCTTACTAGTGTTCCTCGTATATGTCCTACTTCATCCCACTCGACATGTGTGTATCATATGAAAAAATTTAGAAGCAAAACTTGGCGAACATCGTAGGAAGAATTTGTTAATTAACTATTTCTTCCATTTGCTGAATCATCTTCAATTCACGAATTCTGTAATTTAATGATGCTTCTACGTGATAATGGTGGTGATATTGTTTTGGATTTTCTTAAGGATGCTCCTTATGTACTATGGTCTAATATATTTTTTCCAGGTAAAAGATATGGTGAGCTATTTTCAAATATTGCTAAAAGTATTAATGCATGGATTTTGCAAGAGAAATTTCTTCCAATTACTGCTTGTCCAGATACTATAAGGAAAAGAATGGTGGAAATGATATCAAGACGTAGAGAAGATTTTCATCGTTGGGATATTAGACTTTGTTATGTTATGGAAAGTCGAATGACTACTGTAATGACCCGGAATTTTCACCGTTTTGATTTACAAATATTTAATTAATTTTAAATATTCAATATATAGGTTTTATAATGAAAATAAAACTCTTTTGAATAATAAATAATGATGGTGAAATAGTTTTTCAAATTTGTTTACAAAAATATTTAGTTTGAAGAAAGATCGAAAATGTGACCGAAATTCATTTTCCGAATTTTCGATTTTTTGTCGGTTAAAAGTTATCGAAAATGTTGTAATCAAAATAGCATAATTATATACACATTCATTTAGAAATAAATTAGGATATGTATGTATTCATTTATGCATTAGTTAAATGTATGTATGTATACATATATATATACTTAAGATAATATAATATAAAAATTATATAAAAGTAAGCATCACATCATGGAAACATGTTTAAATATTAAGTACATGCATTTATGCAATATTGGCGTTGATTAGAAGGGGGAGGAGGCTATGGTGGCATGAGTATAATGGGATGGAAGCTTAGTGATGAGTTGGAAGCATATGAATGGAGGGCAAAGGACAAGGGTACAGTGGTAATTTTCTTTATGTATTTTATATAAAGCTTTTTTCCCTTTTCTTTTTCCTTATTCGTTTCACTTTTTCTATTTTTCCAAAAGTGTTCATCTTCCTTAAAGCTTTTCCAGAACCTTTTAATAGCTTCGTTCATAATTTTATGTTTCTAAAATTCAAAGTTTAATCTTTTAAACTGATTTCAAACTTGTTTAATCTCCTCCTTTTCATTTTAAAAACTTCTCCATTTTCTCCTACTTCATCCGGTCATAACATCCTTTACAGTACTCCAAATCAAGATTTTCTTTTTCTCAAATCAAATAGAATTCCTATGGCTATAACTTTTATTTGAATCACTTTTTTAAATTTCGAATATTTTTGGGTCAAAATGCATTTCTTTCTAACTCATTTTCGGACCCATATTATCAAGGCCGAAAATAGCACTCCTTCTTTTGACCATATCTCCCTCAAAACCAATTCAAATTAAGTGATTCTTTTCTTGTAATGATAGAGAAAAGAATTTTCAAGAACTTCTCTTTTGAGCATTTTTTAAAATTCCAAGAGCAACCTAACCTGAATCCGTAATACGCGGTTTGGCCCTAGCATTATAATAAAATAACACTCGAGTCAGTCTGGAAAACCAGCGTGAGAAAATACACTCAATTTGAATTTAATTATTTTCAAAAATCCTTTTTGAAAAACAAAGGTATCTTGTAAGACCATGCCACACATAAATACGACAGGTTTTTACCTTATGATAACCAAAACCTTTTATATCAAAATCGTCTGATATTATAATAGTGTCTATAGAAAAATAAACTGTAGAATAGCTTAAATGCTTGCATCTCATGTTTCAGCATATTGGTATACAACTAAAACCGTACAGCGCTTATTCGAGAATAGATTTCATACAATGGCTGGGCACTAGGGTACCACCTATCAGGGTACACATCTAGAAAATGTACCGATATCGAACCTATCGATCCCTTCCAACACAAGACTAGCCTACCCCTTATTGGATAGTACCGAATATGTCATCACCCTGGTTGTTCCCAACCTTTTTACTGAGATCTTTTGCACAAGCAATCCATATATATGTAGATGTATCGTATCTAGAAAGGTGACAACATACCCTAATGGGTGCGACCCACTTAGCCTTGCTGCATCTCCCCTGATTTTCAGTCATTCTCGGTTGATGAGGCTTGAGGCTACTTTTTACCTTTCAAAAAGTTCACACTTAGAATACTCATTGACCTCCAATGACAATGTGCTGATAGCATTCATCCATATAAGTCGGTTCGGGGACCGAACGAAACCAAAGGCACTATTTCTACTACATCCAATTTGGAATCACCCTCAGGATTAGTACCGATTAACCCTTGCACTCCACATCTCTATCTTTGATTTCATGCTCTTCACGATGTCTTTACTTCGAAACGAATTCGTTGGATCGAAGTGATTTTTGGATAATCAAATCTGATCCTAGTCTCTTTGAAAAAACGTTCAATAATTTTTGGTAAACTCAACCCTGGTTCTTTAGGAAATAAACAAACAAAGATAAGATCAAAGATCGCCTCCTAACCATTGGTGGATGGATTTCCTTACATTGTCCTAGAAGAATGAAACGAGATTTATACGCACAATACAGCATCATTGGAGATGACTGTGCCATATAACCCACGTGTTTCTCCTAGATGTTTCCAAAGTTACGTTTGGGTCCAATTTCAATAGTCGAATATTTAACTATCAAATACAAACATTCAATCATAGATTTCTACTCCCATGGAACCCACTAAGCCTCACATTCATTAGTTTAAAATCACTTTCGAATATTGGAAATCACTTCCATATACTTATCCCAACAAAACAAATATATTCACAAAACGAAATATTTTCGATACTTAGAAAATATAACCATGTACTTATCCTAGCGGTATAAGTATATTTCAAATCATTCTTTTCAAAACTTGAATAACCTTTCCCATATACTTACAAAATGGTATAAGTATCTTAACCAATCACTTAAAAAGATTTACTTATTTCAAGACCAAATAAAATGATTTAAACATAGGTATCCTTTAAAAAAAGATATAAATATTCGGATATACCCTTTCTTTCTTTAACTATCTTTTCGCTTTAATTTAAAATATCTTCTTTATAAAACCCAAACTCTATTTATATAGTTCCTTATAAATCTCCAAGTTTTATTTATAAAGATACTCTTTTAACATCTCCTAATCCATTTATAAAAGGGACAGTTTGGCACAAGTCCCTAAGTTTCAAAATACACAAAAACCACAGTAAAAAAGGTTTGTAAATTAGGTCCCTAGAATTAAGTTATCGAATAATGGCATACACTTATGCAATTATTCAGTGAATAATTGTAGACATTTATGCAATTATATCAAAAAATTGCAGACATTTTCACAATTATTCACTGAAAAATTATGGAAAATTCCGTAATTATTCACCGAAAAATTGCGGAAATTTCCGCAATTTATTCAAAAATTTGCGGAAAGTTCCGCAATTATTCACCAAAAAATTGCATAAATTTATGCAACTTTTGGATACAATTGCATAAATGTCTGCAATTATTCAGTGAATAATTGCATAACTATATGCAATTACTTAGTAACTTAATTCTAGGGACCTAATTTGTATACTTTTTTTTACTGGGGTTTTTGTGTATTTTGAAACTTATTAGGGACCTGAGCCTAATATTCACTTTATAAAATTCCCCTTTTTCCACAATCATTCAAAACTTGACTTCTTTTCTGATTTTAATTCTCTTCCTAAGTTTATAAACCCCTTTACATAAATCCTTTTTATAAAAGAATTCCTTTTATAACAATTTATTTATTTTAAAATAAATAAATTAAAACATCATACACTTAGCTTTAATCATTTTTAAATAATATAAAATAAATATGACTAAAAATATTTTAAATAATAAAATAAATAAACTCTTAAACCTTTAAAAACATCTCCAATAGATAAATAAAATAAAATAACTTTAAATAACCTTTTTAATAAAATTTATCATCTTCAACAATATTTTCAATGAAATAATCATCTAGTTTGAAATAACTAATAACGAAATAATTATTATCTCCAAAACATCAATAAAATAATTTATTTTACAACACTATAGATAATATAGTAATCAACTTATAAAAATAACATTATACACATTTATAATTATTTATTAAATAAGCTCCTTATATATGTAGAAATAATTGAAAACATTTTTTTCCAATTTATAAATTAGAAGTAAATCAAGTCCACAATTTCCAAATCTAGTAAAGGCTCAGCAATCTTAGTAGTACTTAACAAGCTACCATTACCTTCCATTTAACTTCTCAAATAAAATTGCTGGTATTTTCATAATTAAGCATATATGTAAACCAATCCATAATTAACGATCAAATTGACACTTAAATAAATGTCCAAATTAATTTATAGCAGAACGAGGATTTATTCTGCTAACCAATGTCATTAAAGGTAAGCCCATGAATTTATTAAATGATTTCTACTTGGCCAAATAGATAACGCCAGGAGGTATACTTACATTAACTACGTTATAATTTTAAACAACGTAATTATATTAATCCAAATCGGTATGAATTTATCACTACATATATATGATCCATTACTTAAACAAGTTTGAATACAAATTTAAAACTGAAACCATCTAATAGCATTTCAAGATGCTATATCACGATCCTAGATCAAATTCAACCAATCTAATAGCATTTCAAGATGCTATTTTCGTGATCCTATACCAAATTCAATCAACAAGAAAATTCAACCAATTCAAGCAGATATAAATAAATTTAATCTACCAAATATTATACTAGTAAATCAAAAAGGTAAGTTTAACTCGCCATTATTCTAGCTGTCGCTTTTGCATTCAGTTTGGTCTATAGTTGAACAACGTTCGACTATAGCTCCAGATTCAGCTAGTTCCAAATGCTACTAATTCGACTCCACCGCATAGAGGATGATGACACGATTCCAATGCGACTGACGGCGTCTCAATCGGACCTTGTATGGAGAAGATATACATTCTATAAGTTGTCCATTTATAAAGCACATATTTAAAAAATTAATCACCTCCCTTAAAAACTAATTACCCATCAACACTCCCCTTCAAAACCTTCTTCCTTCCGCTCCAACACCCAAAACCAGAAGCCAACCATGCACGCCAAAACTGTTGTGCACCTCCACCTACGACACGGAGCATCGCACTACGAAACATCGATCCGACGACACCACCATACTCCTCTTCAAAATCTCTACTTGGCCATCACCACCATGCCGACTCCGCCTTCTCCTACCAATTCGCGATCGTACACCCTTGCCGAACTACCGTATAATATCGCACATCGCCAATGGTGGCCGTACCACCTACCAACCTCGCTGTCGATGTCTCTTCGCATCATGAATCCCCTGCCATGCCTGAAATCGCCTCCGACTCCCTACAGCGCACCGCAACCTGGAGCTTCTCTGACATTTCCAAGCGACGCGATTTGCAACACACACTCGAACGCCTCAAAAACTCCCTCGCTAGCTGCTCTTCAACCTCACGAACCCAAACATCAACTCTAATTCACAAACCAATGCTTAAATCGACGATTATTCCCAACCCTAGCATCAACTGGCTAATGTCGAATAACCCAAACTCAGTCAGGACCAATAATATGTGTACCCACTCGAAGATGATCTAGCTTGCACGATTTCAAATATAATTTTTTTTTGTAATTTTCAACTTAAGAGAAAAATAAGAATTTGATTTTATATTAGATTCGGCCATGCTTTTATTTGTTTACTGGGCAAACAACGGGATGGCTTTGTTTACTTGGAGCAAGTAGAAGAGGACAGTGGACGAAAACATGTTTGTATGTTGTCTTGTACGTGTGTCTACTAGTACTGATGTTTTTATTATTATTATTATATTTTTATAAAAAAAATTCTAGTGCAACACTGCACAAAGTTTAGTTCTCGTACGAACCCCGAGTCGACAAAATAAAATTATATACCGGTTATTGAATTCTACAAAATTACAAAAACACCGCTGTTCACTGAAAAACCATCAAACAACAACTTAAATATTTTCCAAATTAAAAATTAGAGGAAAATGAAATAAATTAAATTGAAAATGCATCTATAGAAATCGAGTCATTATATTAATAGTTGATTTCCTTATAATCAATTTTAAATCATTATTATTATAAATAAATTAACAAAGAAACTCACTGTTAATCCAGTTTAAAAGTTTTATTACCTTCATTCTTATTAAATAGAATTTAAATAAGATTTAAATCACTTTTATCCACTGAAAATTCCAAGATTTAATTATTAACACAATTTCGATTATTAAATTTAACAATTAACTTATCAAATAAACCACTATATTTGAAATTCAAATTACTTAGTTTATAAAATAAATTTTTTCAATATATAAAATCAATTAAACATTCCAAATTCAAATAACCTAAATTCTGGGTCGTTACAACGAACTTGTATGGATGAATGCAAGCATTGCATTGATGCCTGGAGGGCGGTGTTAGCATTCCAAGTGGGATTGTTATTCAAAAGGACAAAATGTAGCCTTAAGCCTCATCAACCGGGAAATGACAAAAACCGAGCATGCAGCAGGGCCATGTGGGTCGCTCCCATCAGGATATGGTTATTCCAAATCTAGATTGATTACTATCTACTCATGTTTGCTTCAAGGCCCAAAGTGGGGTGATCATATTTGGTACTACTAGTCAAGTCGTAGGCCAGTCCTATGTGGTAGGGGTACAAGATGTTCTTGTTAGACCCCGGTGCATTTTATCTAGAGATGCACCATTGGAAGATAGTTCCTTACTTTGTCATAGTATGGAATCCATTCTCCAATATGTGGCTTTATAGTTTTAGATTTACCCAATTATGTCGAAATGTGAGATGCAAGCATTTCAGCTATATTCATATTTTACTTGAACCCTATACATTATTATAATATTACTGGATTTTATATACAAATGTTTTGGTTATCGTAAGGTAAAAACCCATCTGTGTTTAAGTGCGGCATGGTCTTACGAGATACCCTTGATTTTAAAAGTGTATTACAAGAATAATTCAGTTTTTTGATTTTACTCACACCAGGACCATGTCTGACCTGGAGTTTTATTTTCTTTCCCAAAATCTCTTGGGTGCTCAAATTTGTACGGGAAACCCAGTAGTTCAGGTTTTCCATGGATGCATTCTGAAGGAGCTTGGAGAGGAGGCTTCATCGATAGCTGGTATTATCTATTTCTGTTGTGTATGTACATATGATCTATGTATCAGTTAGGTGGGACAGACTATTATAACTATCCTATGATAGAATTTGTATTGTTATGACTCTGATGTATAATTTTGGAAATGACTTTGTAAAAAATTATGTTGATTAATATATGTTATCCCGTTACATTGTGAGATTTCATGATTGTTTAGTTTCTTCTTATCTTCTATCTTCTTTCTTTCCCATAATGATCGGTCTTTCCGGCATTTGAATGCTTAGTGTAATATCCCGGAAATTTGGGGCAATATCAATTTAATAATCTGTTTAAATAATTAAATTGATTTGATAATCTTTGATAAAAATTTGAATTGGTTTAATAATCTGATTAAATAAATATTTACTGAGTGAAATTATCTTTTAAAAACCAATAAAATGATTCCTATTTATAATATATATATATATGGGTATATATTGTAAATAGATAAACTTGGGTTTGTAAATTTAATTAATAAATAAAATATTGTTTTTAAATTTCTAATATATATATTTTGATAGTTTGGAAATTATGATTTATTTAATATTAAGCTTTTCAAAGCTATTTAAAACAAAATTATTATATGGTTTTAAGTAAGGTTAATAATAAGGTTTATTTTATATTGCTTAATAAATATGGTTTAAGAATATATATATAAGTTTAAAATACAATTTACATATGAGATGCTAATTCATTTAATAATAGTAGTAATCTATAATCTCTTTTATAAATTATTTTAAATTGACAAATTTGTTACTTCTAAAACAATATTAATAATGTATTGTTTTGTTTATAGATATATATGAATAGATTTGTAAGAAATTGAATGGTTATTTTCAATTTGAATGTGTTGTTTTAAATTTACTTTAAATTGGATTTTAAAATATAATTTACATTTGAATTTAAAATTAATTTGAAATTCAAAAGAGGTAATATTTAAATAGTTTTGGATTTGTATATATATATGGATAAGCTTTTATTTATATATAATTAGTTTTATTTTCTTTTAAGTAACTTATATATATATAAACAAGCATTTATAAATTAAGAAAAGGCTTTTATTTACATTTAAATAAATATGAATTACTTAGAAGACAAGTGTAATTATATAAAGCTTAATAGTAACATGTGTTGTAAAATTAAGATATGAGAAAGACAAGTGTCAATCTTTTAATTTCTATTTTCTTTTATTTTTAAGAAATTATTTTCAGCCTACATATGCATGTTTTCCTCATCTTCATTTCTTTTCTAACTTTCTTTTTCAAAACAAAATCTGAAATCAGTATTCAAAATGCCTCAAAACAAAACCAAATTCAAACAACCTATAATTCATTTTCCAAATCATCTCAAAGCTGTCTGCATATTTCAAAATTAAGATCAAAAACCTACCTGCATTTTCCAAAAGCCTGTATACATTTTTCATCTCTGGAATCATGTTCAAACAAAAAGGGGATGCTCTGCATCATCTTCTAAAGCCAGCCTGCAATTCTTTTCAAAATCAAAGAACCTGTCTACCTTCATTTCTTCAACCTGGAACAAGCATGCATTTAGATTAAAGCAATTTAAGCATTCAACAACTCCAGTTTTTAATTCAAGCATGCATGCAGTTCTAAATTCAATCAGTAACGCTACAGCAACTAAAGTTAAAATCAAATTTAAGGAGCATTCAAGTTTCTCAGTTTCAAAAGCTATTACAAAGTTAAACTACCTCTGTTCATACAAAACAGGTGAGTAACATTCTATTATTAAGATTTAAGTTATGAAAGATGGTTGCATGTGAATATTTATAAGTGGTTCTGCATATCTATGTATTGATGTATGATTATATATGTGAGTTTCTATGTATACATGGATGAGTAGTTATGTGTGCATTCCTGTTATCTTTGAATTCTGTTCTTATTAAAAATAGGTGAATAAACTTTTATCAGAAAAGTTTAAGTAAATAGAAATTTGTGCATGAGAATTTTAGATAGGTTTAATGTTTGTATGTACCTATTTCTATAAGATCTTTGTATACATGTTGAAGTTTAACTGTACATGTTTGAAATGTCCTGATACTTCTCTGTTTTCCCAAAGTACAGAGTAAAAACCAAACAAAATTCAAGAATTCCAATTCAAACCACTGTTAGGCTTGAATCTTCAAATGCAGTATGATTATTTAAACATGAATTAAAGTTTAAAATTTTATTCAAAAGAATTTGTTCGAAAATCTTCTGAAACCAGGATGATACAGTAGGAAATTTATTAATATGCTAAAATCAAATATTGTAGTTATTTGATTAAATTTTATATTTTGAATCAACTCAGAGAAACATGATTTTTTTTTAAAATAAAAATCCTGATTTTTAGTTTGGTTTTGGAGTAGTAATTTTGAGATGACTGGAAGTTATGTTTTGGGCAAGTTCTTGTCGACGGAGGAGTTATGGTGGTCAGGGCTTCTTCGGGAGGAGGAGTGAGGATGAGTGATCACGGCAAAAATGTTCGAAGGTATTCTCGAACGTTGATGGGGTCGGATGTCTTGGAATTAGGGTTTAACATTGTTTTTGGGTCGCGTTTGGAAATGGGGTGACTGGGAATCTTAGAGTGAATCGAGTTGCGTAGAATTTAGGGCATAGTAGCGTGGAGGCATTGCGGTGTCGTGGCCGGAATTTCGTGGCGAACGATGGTAGGCATCGTGGGGTTGATGGGATTTTCAGGCGAGGTGATGTTCAATGGTGGTTTTAGTTTGATCGAGATTAACTCGATTTCGATTCGAATGGGTTATGATCGATCTGGATTTGCGTAGGGGTTTGCGAGGTTGTAGGTGATGGTCGAATGTCACCACGATGGTCTCCGGTTGCCGGAATTGGTGGTGTACGTGCACCACGTGCACGTTGTTTCTGGGTTTATTCGTGTTATTGGGGAAGAAGGAGGAGACTCGGGACGCTCTCGTGATGATCGTATGGAAGACTCGAAGCAGATGAGTAAGGGGGTGACTCGAAGACGACTCGGGTTTACAAGGATATGACTCGGGGAAGAAATAAGTGGCTCGGGTTGTTTATTTTATTGTAACCTGGTTTTGAGATTTTAGAAAAATCATGTACAGGTTTTAAAAAGTTAGTAATTTAAATCAATTCATGTTTTCAAAAATGTATTATCTAAGTTTTAGCAAAAGTAAATGTTAAACAAAGTTTCAATGTAAATGAAATAAATGAGTTTTCAAAGATAAGTTCTTTTGAGTTTTAAGGTTATTAAAACGATTAAATTTGTAAGTAATTTATTAAATAGTGTTTTAAAATGAATTGAGTTTTTATTGCATAAGAAAATAGACCAAGTTCCAAAGTAAAATCATTTAGTAAGATTTTGGAACAAGTTCAAGTTTAAATATAAAAGTTAAGTGATATAAATTTGTTTGTTTTAAAAGTAATTATATTAATGATTTAATTTATTTCCAATGATTTTTATTAAGGAAATGAATATAATTAAGAAAATTTTTAATAAAAGCTTAATTACTATTTGTAATTAAGGATAATTACTTAATAAAGTAATTAGTGGATGGTAAATGAATTAATTAAAGAATTAAGATTTATTAATAATATGATTAATTACTAGTTAATGTAATTAATTAAAAGAGAGAAATTAATTAAGGAAGTAATTAATTAAGGTTGATTAATTAAGATTAATTAATCAAAAATAAGTGATTAAAGAATAATTAATTAATATAATTAATTAAGGAATTAATTAAGGTAGGTAATTACAAGATGATTAATTATTGATTATGATTATTTAAAGTTAATTAATGTAGTTAATTAAAGATTAATTATTTAATTAACTAGAAGGTAATTAATTAATAAAGTAATTAGAGGATTATTAATGGAATTAATCAAGATTGATTAATAAAGTAATTAACTTAAGTTAAATTAATTAATTGTAATTAATTAAGATTTAATGTAATTAATTATAATTAATTAAAGAAAGCAAATGAAGGATCATTAATTATTGTAATTAATGATAGTAATTTAAAGTTAATTACTGTATATGGTTAAGGATAATTACTTGATGTAATTAAAGTATAATTAATCAGGGAAGATTAATTAAGGAAGATCATTAAGATGTTTAATTAATTAAGTTGTAATTAATTAATGATAGTGAGCAGGATTATGATAATCCAAGTAATTAAAGAATAGTAATTAATTTAATTAAAGGTTAATTAAATTGATTAGAGTTAATCAATTCTGTTTAGATAATTGATTAATACTGGATGTTTGATATTGGGTGATTGGTTGATATTGGATGATTTGAATATCTCTGATATATATATGATATATGCTGCTTTGTGAGATGAATGTTGATATGAATTATCAATTGTGATAATATGATTTATCTATCTGTTTATATCATCCTAAATAAGTTTAACTGTTTAAACCTTTAAACAACTTGGCCTTAAAAGATACGTTTTGGATTTCGATGAGACCGGGATCGGGTTTCCGTATACCGGTATTCCAGGTCTGGAGACCCGAATACCACATCGATCCAAATTAACGATAGGTCGTGAATCTCAAGTGAAGATGAAGATTCAGAGTGCAAGGGTTATTGTCGTTAACTCTGAGGGTGATTCCAAAACGAGTGTAACGAGATAATGCCTTCGGTTTCGTTCGAACCCGGAACGAACTTGTATGGATTGAATGCTTTCAGCACATCGTCAGGCGGACGATGAGCATTCTAAGTGATATGTTCTGATTAAAGGTAATCGTAACCTCAAGCCTCATCAACCGGGAATGGCTAAAACAGGGGAGGTGCAGCAAGGTTTCGTGGGTAGCACCCACTGAGAGCAAGATAGATCCCTGTCTAGAGGTCCCTTTTCTTTTATTCGGCTTAGTGTGTGGTTGGTCGCGCCAACTACGGGATTATCTTGTTCGGGATTATCCAGTAAGGGATGGTTCCGGCTTTGTGTTGCAGGGGAGCGGGCGTACTCCTCGGTACGGTGATCTAGGCCACGTACTGTGATGGGCGGTACCCCAGTAGCCCTGCCATTGTATGGAATCCAAACTCCAATAAGTGCCGTACGTATTAGTTGTGCCCAACTATGTTGGAATGTGAGATGTAAGCATTTCAGCTATTTCTATATTTTACTTGAAAACCCTAGACCCTATTATAATACAATCGAATTTCCTATCAAATGTTTTGGTTAGCGTAAGGTAAAAACTTACCCATGTTTATTTGTGGGAAGTCTTACGTGATACTTTTTCTTTCAAAAGATTTTGAAGTTAAACAAGTTTAACCTGTTACTCACACCAGACCCATGTCTGACCCAAGTTGTTTATTTCTGTTTTATAAACTCTTGGGTACTCAAATTTTTACGAGTAGCCAAGAGATTTAGGTTTAGCTTTGACGAATTGTGGAGGAGCAATGGAGCAGGAGGCTTCGGCGTTCGTAGATATAGTTTTCCGCTGTGTTGATATCTGTGTTTGAGTCTTGTATTGTATTTGAGTTGTAATATCTAGACAGATGTTTATAACTGTCTAGTATGTGTTGTATAGTTGTGAAAACTCTGATAAGTGTTGTATACTATGTAATAGTTTATGTTATTAATATAATTTATTCATTCCGCTGTGAGATCGTTGTTGTTGTTTCTTTCTTTCTTCTCTTCTTTTCTATTTTCTACCCCTTTCTTTCTTATTAACGATGCGACTTTCTGTGGAGAGAAAGTCGTGGTCGTTACAGTGGTATCAGAGCATAGGTTGAGCGAATGCCTAAGCTATTGGTTAAGTGAATATCAGAACACTAGGTTGAGTGAATACCTAGGTTCGGAAGGATTGTTCATTAGAGATAGGATCTGTAACAACCTGTTTGAGTCTGAGTGTATATATATTCGAGAGCGCGTATTTGTTAGTTATATAAAATGGTTTTATATTGTGTTAATTGATCGGTTAAGTGGTATATGGATTCTGGTCAATACGAGTAGCTAACGTTATTGATAGGGATCTCTAAACACTTGGACCAGGCCAACGGACACAATATTGTTTTAAAAAGGTAGATGAAATAATTTTATCCAGATATAATTTCTATATAAGTATCATTTTAAATGTATATGGTATTTGTAATGATTGGTTGAGATGATAATAATTTATCATCTAGGATTAGGAGTCTGAGTGTTGAGGTTGGAAATGTATCTGTCGAGACTGTAGACCTAATACCGTCTCGAGTGAACTTTACAGTTGTGTAAGGATTTCACAATCTCTGAAGGAAACCTGTTAAGGTTCGGAGTTTATCTTTGAAGTTGGATGAGTAGAGTTGGATCTGTCGGTTGGGCAGAAGCGAGTGATAGTATCTTGGTATCTTATGGAAGAAGTAGCTGTGTGATGAGATGCAGTGACTATGGATGTTCCCGAAGATGTTTTCTTTGGAACAAGTTAATGAAGTGTGTCTGCTTCGGTGTTGTGGTTGAGTTCTGCATGGTGTTTCTATTTGGTTTGGGTTCGAGTTTCTCGAAGAGCTTTGGAAAAGGAAATCTTTGGCATCGGTGGCAGCAGTGCAGCTCGGAGTGTTCTTTGTGTTGGCAGAAAGTTTTTGGCTATGCATTTTTCTGAAGGTGAAGTTCAGAAGCAACAGAGTGGATCCATTTCTTCGATAGATTGGATAGTTAAGTATAAGCTGTTCTGATTGGTAAAGAGAGAACAGTTTTCTTTGCAGTTAGGCTGGGTTGATCGCAAAAGTGACTTGCGATAGTCTGAGTATTCTCTTGAGTTATCTGAGATTTTCTGGGATGTGTTGTCCAGTTGTGCTTGTGTTCTTCATCAGCATTTTCATTCTACTCCAGATCAGAATGGTGCAGCGGAAGTAGTTTGGCGAGTGCATCTGTTTGTCTTTTCCAGATAGGAGAAGTTAGTTCGGTCTTCTGATGTTGTGAGTAGATTTGTGTTTTGGATTATGGGTAGATTTTGAGAGGATCATTTTGTCGAGTTATTTTTGGTCTAGTTTGTTTCTAGAAGCATCGGCGAAGGTTGAGCTGATCAGAAAGGATTTGTAGGAAGCCGAGATCGTCTGAAGATTTTGTGGATAAGAGACAAAGGAATTTGAAATTCGAAGTTGGAGACTTCGTTGTTGTGAAGTTTTTCTCTGATTAAAGGGAGCTATAAGATTAGGTAAGTCTGGGAAGTTAGCTCCGAGTTATTTTGGATCTTTTCTGTATTTCTGATTTGGATAAGAGTTTGATCTACTGGATTGAATTGTCAGTTTGGATAACTGGAATTCATTGTGTTTTACGTATCTCTGAAGGAATACGTGTTTGATCTATCTCTGGTTTAGGAACCAGCAGTTCTGGAGGAATTGGTTGTTGAGTCAGACTCGTCTGTAGTCTGATATTCTGTTTAGTTTTGTAGATCTAGATGAGTAGGAACTCTATAGCTTAGTATTGTTGATTGTTTGGATTTTGTAGAGCGAGTATCCCGGTATATATATACTTGGGAAAACTCGAGGAAATTGTATCCAGGATTTTTTTCTGGATAATTAGAATTGTTTGATTTGTGTGAATTGGTTGCTATGGTTGTTAGCAGATGGAAGATAATATATGCTTGTGATTTAAATGGATTATTAAATTACCTTTGTCTTAAATTTCGGGGACGAAATTATTTTAAGGGGGGAGGAATGTAATATCCCGGAAATTTGGGGCAATATCAATTTAATAATCTGTTTAAATAATTAAATTGATTTGATAATCTTTGATAAAAATTTGAATTGGTTTAATAATCTGATTAAATAAATATTTACTGAGTGAAATTATCTTTTAAAAACCAATAAAATGATTCCTATTTATATTATATATGTATATATATATGGGTATATATTGTAAATAGATAAACTTGGGTTTGTAAATTTAATTAATAAATAAAATATTGTTTTTAAATTTCTAATATATATATTTTGATAGTTTGGAAATTATGATTTATTTAATATTAAGCTTTTCAAAGCTATTTAAAACAAAATTACTATATGGTTTTAAGTAAGGTTAATAATAAGGTTTATTTTATATTGCTTAATAAATATGGTTTAAGAATATATATAAGTTTAAAATACAATTTACATATGAGATGTTAATTCATTTAATAATAGTAGTAATCTATAATCTCTTTTATAAATTATTTTAAATTGACAAATTTGTTACTTCTAAAACAATATTAATAATGTATTGTTTTGTTTATAGATATATATGAATAGATTTGTAAGAAATTGAATGGTTATTTTCAATTTGAATGTGTTGTTTTAAATTTACTTTAAATTGGATTTTAAAATATAATTTACATTTGAATTTAAAATTAATTTGAAATTCAAAAGAGGTAATATTTAAATAGTTTTGGATTTGTATATATATATGGATAAGCTTTTATTTATATATAATTAGTTTTATTTTCTTTTAAGTAACTTATATATATATAAACAAGCATTTATAAATTAAGAAAAGGCTTTTATTTACATTTAAATAAATATGAATTACTTAGAAGACAAGTGTAATTATATAAAGCTTAATAGTAACATGTGTTGTAAAATTAAGATATGAGAAAGACAAGTGTCAATCTTTTAATTTCTATTTTCTTTTATTTTTAAGAAATTATTTTCAGCCTACATATGCATGTTTTCCTCATCTTCATTTCTTTTCTAACTTTCTTTTTCAAAACAAAATCTGAAATCAGTATTCAAAATGCCTCAAAACAAAACCAAATTCAAACAACCTATAATTCATTTTCCAAATCATCTCAAAGCTGTCTGCATATTTCAAAATCAAGATCAAAAACCTACCTGCATTTTCCAAAAGCCTGTATACATTTTTCATCTCTGGAATCATGTTCAAACAAAAAGGGGATGCTCTGCATCATCTTCTAAAGCCAGCCTACAATTCTTTTCAAAATCAAAGAACCTGTCTACCTTCATTTCTTCAACCTGGAACAAGCATGCATTTAGATTAAAGCAATTTAAGCATTCAACAACTCCAGTTTTTAATTCAAGCATGCATGCAGTTCTAAATTCAATCAGTAACGCTGCAGCAACTAAAGTTAAAATCAAATTTAAGGAGCATTCAAGTTTCTCAGTTTCAAAAGCTATTACAAAGTTAAACTACCTCTGTTCATACAAAACAGGTGAGTAACATTCTATTATTAAGATTTAAGTTATGAAAGATGGTTGCATGTGAATATTTATAAGTGGTTCTGCATATCTATGTATTGATGTATGATTATATATGTGAGTTTCTATGTATACATGGATGAGTAGTTATGTGTGCATGCCTGTTATCTTTGAATTCTGTTCTTATTAAAAATAGGTGAATAAACTTTTATCAGAAAAGTTTAAGTAAATAGAAATTTGTGCATGAGAATTTTAGATAGGTTTAATGTTTGTATGTACCTATTTCTATAAGATCTTTGTATACATGTTGAAGTTTAACTGTACATGTTTGAAATGTCCTGATACTTCTCTGTTTTCCCAAAGTACAGAGTAAAAACCAAACAAAATTCAAGAATTCCAATTCAAACCACTGTTAGGCTTGAATCTTCAAATGCAGTATGATTATTTAAACATGAATTAAAGTTTAAAATTTTATTCAAAAGAATTTGTTCGAAAATCTTCTGAAACCAGGATGATACAGTAGGAAATTTATTAATATGCTAAAATCAAATATTGTAGTTATTTGATTAAATTTTATATTTTGAATCAACTCAGAGAAACATGATTTTTAAAATAAAAATCCTGATTTTTAGTTTGGTTTTGGAGTAGTAATTTTGAGATGACTGGAAGTTATGTTTTGGGCAAGTTCTTGTCGACGGAGGAGTTATGGTGGTCAGGGCTTCTTCGGGAGGAGGAGTGAGGATGAGTGATCACGGCAAAAATGTTCGAAGGTATTCTCGAACGTTGATGGGGTCGGATGTCTTGGAATTAGGGTTTAACATTGTTTTTGGGTCGCGTTTGGAAATGGGGTGACTGGGAATCTTAGATTGAATCGAGTTGCGTAGAATTTAGGGCATAGTAGCGTGGAGGCATTGCGGTGTCGTGGCCGGAATTTCGTGGCGAACGATGGTAGGCATCGTGGGGTTGATGGGATTTTCAGGCGAGGTGCTGTTCAATGGTGGTTTCAGTTTGATCGAGATTAACTCGATTTCGATTCGAATGGGTTATGATCGATCTGGATTTGCGTAGGGGTTTGCGAGGTTGTAGGTGATGGTCGAATGTCACCACGATGGTCTCCGGTTGCCGGAATTGGTGGTGTACGTGCACCACGTGCACGTTGTTTCTGGGTTTATTCGTGTTATTGGGGAAGAAGGAGGAGACTCGGGACGCTCTCGTGATGATCGTATGGAAGACTCGAAGCAGATGAGTAAGGGGGTGACTCAAAGACGACTCGGGTTTACAAGGATATGACTCGGGGAAGAAATAAGTGGCTCGGGTTGTTTATTTTATTGTAACCTGGTTTTGAGATTTTAGAAAAATCATGTACAGGTTTTAAAAAGTTAGTAATTTAAATCAATTCATGTTTTCAAAAATGTATTATCTAAGTTTTAGCAAAAGTAAATGTTAAACAAAGTTTCAATGTAAATGAAATAAATGAGTTTTCAAAGATAAGTTCTTTTGAGTTTTAAGGTTATTAAAACGATTAAATTTGTAAGTAATTTATTAAATAGTGTTTTAAAATGAATTGAGTTTTTATTGCATAAGAAAATAGACCAAGTTCCAAAGTAAAATCATTTAGTAAGATTTTGGAACAAGTTCAAGTTTAAATATAAAAGTTAAGTGATATAAATTTGTTTGTTTTAAAAGTAATTATATTAATGATTTAATTTATTTCCAATGATTTTTATTAAGGAAATGAATATAATTAAGAAAAAATTTAATAAAAGCTTAATTACTATTTGTAATTAAGGATAATTACTTAATAAAGTAATTAGTGGATGGTAAATGAATTAATTAAAGAATTAAGATTTATTAATAATATGATTAATTACTAGTTAATGTAATTAATTAAAAGAGAGAAATTAATTAAGGAAGTAATTAATTAAGGTTGATTAATTAAGATTAATTAATCAAAAATAAGTGATTAAAGAATAATTAATTAATATAATTAATTAAGGAATTAATTAAGGTAGGTAATTACAAGATGATTAATTACTGATTATGATTATTTAAAGTTAATTAATGTAGTTAATTAAAGATTAATTATTTAATTAACTAGAAGGTAATTAATTAATAAAGTAATTAGAGGATTATTAATGGAATTAATCAAGATTGATTAATAAAGTAATTAACTTAAGTTAAATTAATTAATTGTAATTAATTAAGATTTAATGTAATTAATTATAATTAATTAAAGAAAGCAAATGAAGGATCATTAATTATTGTAATTAATGATAGTAATTTAAAGTTAATTACTGTATATGGTTAAGGATAATTACTTGATGTAATTAAAGTATAATTAATCAGGGAAGATTAATTAAGGAAGATCATTAAGATGTTTAATTAATTAAGTTGTAATTAATTAATGATAGTGAGCAGGATTATGATAATCCAAGTAATTAAAGAATAGTAATTAATTTAATTAAAGGTTAATTAAATTGATTAGAGTTAATCAATTCTGTTTAGATAATTGATTAATACTGGATGTTTGATATTGGGTGATTGGTTGATATTGGATGATTTGAATATCTCTGATATATATATGATATATGCTGCTTTGTGAGATGAATGTTGATATGAATTATCAATTGTGATAATATGATTTATCTATCTGTTTATATCATCCTGAATAAGTTTAACTGTTTAAACCTTTAAACAACTTGGCCTTAAAAGATACGTTTTGGATTTCGATGAGACCGGGATCGGGTTTCCGTATACCGGTATTCCAGGTCTGGAGACCCGAATACCACATCGATCCAAATTAACGATAGGTCGTGAATCTCAAGTGAAGATGAAGATTCAGAGTGCAAGGGTTATTGTCGTTAACTCTGAGGGTGATTCCAAAACGAGTGTAACGAGATAATGCCTTCGGTTTCGTTCGAACCCGGAACGAACTTGTATGGATTGAATGCTTTCAGCACATCGTCAGGCGGACGATGAGCATTCTAAGTGATATGTTCTGATTAAAGGTAATCGTAACCTCAAGCCTCATCAACCGGGAATGGCTAAAACAGGGGAGGTGCAGCAAGGTTTCGTGGGTAGCACCCACTGAGAGCAAGATAGATCCCTGTCTAGAGGTCCCTTTTCTTTTATTCGGCTTAGTGTGTGGTTGGTCGCGCCAACTACGGGATTATCTTGTTCGGGATTATCCAGTAAGGGATGGTTCCGTCTTTGTGTTGCAGGGGAGCGGGCGTACTCCTCGGTACGGTGATCTAGGCCACGTACTGTGACGGGCGGTACCCCAGTAGCCCTGCCATTGTATGGAATCCAAACTCCAATAAGTGCCGTACGTATTAGTTGTGCCCAACTATGTTGGAATGTGAGATGTAAGCATTTCAGCTATTTCTATATTTTACTTGAAAACCCTAGACCCTATTATAATACAATCGAATTTCCTATCAAATGTTTTGGTTAGCGTAAGGTAAAAACTTACCCATGTTTATTTGTGGGAAGTCTTACGTGATACTTTTTCTTTCAAAAGATTTTGAAGTTAAACAAGTTTAACCTGTTACTCACACCAGACCCATGTCTGACCCAAGTTGTTTATTTCTGTTTTATAAACTCTTGGGTACTCAAATTTTTACGAGTAGCCAAGAGATTTAGGTTTAGCTTTGACGAATTGTGGAGGAGCAATGGAGCAGGAGGCTTCGGCGTTCGTAGATATAGTTTTCCGCTGTGTTGATATCTGTGTTTGAGTCTTGTATTGTATTTGAGTTGTAATATCTAGACAGATGTTTATAACTGTCTAGTATGTGTTGTATAGTTGTGAAAACTCTGATAAGTGTTGTATACTATGTAATAGTTTATGTTATTAATATAATTTATTCGTTCCACTGTGAGATCGTTGTTGTTGTTTCTTTCTTTCTTCTCTTCTTTTCTATTTTCTACCCCTTTCTTTCTTATTAACGATGCGACTTTCTGTGGAGAGAAAGTCGTGGTCGTTACACTTAGCATGTAATTAAGTGGATGTATTAGTATCGATTCTCTAGGTTTAAGAAAGTTAGATCATTACATTTGGTATCAGAGCGCAATGTTAAGCGAGAACCTTGGCTTAGGTGGGGAAAATCATTAAGAGATAAGGTAGTGGAATGCCTTTTGATGAGTTTGAGTGTATATATATAAGAGCGCGTATTTGTACTGATATAAAATGTTTATATTTTGTTGTTTTATCTGTTAAGCGGCTTATGAATTTTGATCGACGCGCCTGATCAACATTACCGATAGAGATTCGTAAACACTTAAACAAGGCCAACAGACACAATATTATTTTGAAATTGGGTAAATGAAATAATTTTACCTAGAATATATTTTATATATGGAGAATGATTTTCAAAATAGTATGGTATAGTATGGTATGGTATAGTTAGTTGAGAAGTTGTTTGTTAAGAGATAATAATATTCTATTATTATCAATTAGGATTTTTTTAGTCATGCTTATCCAATTGAGCACTGCCTATTATTAGCTTGTGTAGGTAGCTTCCCTTTTCAAGATTCGAGGTGGGTAAATAGAAATAAGGAAAACATTGAAATGAACACCTTGTGAATTATGTTTCACAATTTGACTATATGGCATTCGATTGATAATGTGGGGTTAAACTGATTTAATAAAAGATGTTTATTAAAACCTAGAATATTTGAAATAAAGATTTGGAAAATGATTTTATAAAAGTTGATCTTATCAAAGGAATTTATTAGAAAGTGTATTTTAATTAAAAAGAATTTAAGTTAAAACTTGAGGACTAAAATCCCGGGACTTTTGGAAAATGGTTTTCAAGGATTGGAAAAGTAATAATAGTATTATTTGAAAATATTTTTGGTTTAAGTATAAGATTTTGGGAATGAAAAGGTTAAGTAAGAAGTGTTTTATTTGGATTAGTTTGGGAAAATGAGTCTTGATTGTTTTGTGTTAATCCGGATAATCTTCTAACTGACAATTGGATGTATGCCTAGGCGAACTTTGTAGGGTACTTAGTAAATTATCCTCTTCGTCATTATACAATTGAAACAAGTTCAAACCCGAACGAGCCTAAAGCAAGTTGGTGATAAATTTTTTGTTGGAACTATGTAAAGTATTGTTTCAAAATGAGATTTTGAAATAAAAGAAATATTTTTTTGTAAGTTAACTAGTTCGAGCGGCTCGAAAATAACTTAAAAGTGGGGAAGATATGTGTTTGGATGGTAAACACTTCTCTTGAGTATTACCCTTCTTGGTAAGGGAGTGTATAATACTGGTTGGTAGTACTCAATTCCTTTGTATCGTTTTGGAGTTACTCGGGCAATATATATATATTCTATGATTAAAATATATTGTGAAAACGACTAAGGATCGTAATATGGAATATTAACTAAGTTATCTACTAGTGTGGAATATAAATATATAATTAAAGTAAATGACACCAGGGATTTTTATACTGGTTCAAACTTCTGGTTCTACGTTCAGTCCCAAAATCCTTCTGGAATTTAACTATCAATGCTCTCTTAAACTGGAGGAATAGGTATTACACCACTTGAGCAACCGAATAGGACTTCAACCACCTAATCAATAGAATAGTACTTCAACTGCCTGAGCAACCGAACAGGACTTCTAATACAAATAGTAAAAATTGCTTCCGACTGAGTATGCTCTTGAATAGCAATGATAAGTCAATAACGTACACCCTTCCTATAATCTTCTCCTTTGTGGTATATAGTGTATTTCGTGAAGATAGGAAGTTAATTTAATCACAAATGAAATTGCTCTTGAATGTGCAACTGATTAGAACAAGGGTTTGAATGCAAATGGCAAGAGTTTAGACAATAAGAATATGATATAGAATCAGATAATTAGGTGTTTAAAACAAATGAATTCTAAACTATATATAGTGTTAAAGTATTGTAACTATTCATGAAAAGTAGCGATCAAAAGATACGGAAAGAACTCCTAAATCAAGGGTCATTTCTATTCGATGAAGTGAAGTGACTTTTTAGAAATATAGCCGTTATGTAATTTTAGTCGACTGAATAAAAGAATTCAGCCAGCTGAAATATTTAAAATACGAATCAGAAATGAATTAGTACAAAAAACACCTTATTCCATCGACTGAAATGGGTAGTTCAGTCGGTTGAACATTCATATCAAATTGTCCATGTGCACTGATATTCAGTCGACTAAAACAGACAATTCGGTCGGTTGAATTTCAAGTTTTTTTTGCCATATTCAAGATTTTTCAAAAATATTTTTGTGTGAACAAGTCTAATAAGAACTTTGATATATAAACTATGATTTGGAAGCTTTGAAATTGGGCGTGTGTGTGCATATACCACTTTGGTGAGATTTTAACAAAAATTAACTACTAGACTTAGACTATAGACCAACCATAAACAATACTGAAGCTTCTATATGGAATCTTGTCTGCAATCAATTGTCGAGTAGAATTGTATCTTCTACTGCAAATATTATAAGTTCACATAATATTTACTTATATGGTTGTCACAATCAAAACATCAAAATACAAGGTTCTAACATTCTCCCCCCTTTTGATGATGACAACTATGTATGTTTGAAAATTTATAAAAGCAATTTACTCCCCCTGAATGAATATTCCCCTTATCAAATAATTTCTCCCCCTTTGTCATTTATGAAAAGGAACAAATAGATAATAAAAGAAATATAGAAATATAAGCACACTAATATAACGTAGGGAAAGCATATAAGCTTAACATAATAAATAGTAAACAAGGAAACATGAGCATGTTTATAAGAGAATCAAGGAACAATATCACACAACAACATTAAGACAACAAGCATACATAAGATAATGTCTTTAAAAAAATACCATAAGATGTTCATAAGTAAAATATAAAAACTAGTGCTCCTCACTATCTGAAGCTTCTTCTTCCTCTTCTTCTTCGGAGGTTGAACAAGTAAAAGGTGCAAGGTTTTCGACAACACCCATAAAGGAAGACCGGGTACATGAGACTTTTTCCTAGATTTTATTTAAAAAGTCTTTTATGGAATTTAGCTTTTTATTTCTTTTGGTCACATATTTCTCGACGGTAGCCAAACAACGTCCAAGCTTACTTTAATTCCAAGAGAGCATAACAAGTGCTTGCTTTGGAGTAATGTCACTATGGAGCTCATGAATCTCATCATCGTCTTCTTCTTCTTCTTGGCTGGGAGGTTGCGATGAAGAAGATGTGACATTTGTATCCCTTGGTTGAGGAATACCTTGATTGCGATTTGCGGCCCATTGCTGGAAGCTTATTATTATTGAGATTTCGGGCGTGTTGGAAGACCCATAAGACTTAGAGTCTTCGAGTTGATCTCTCCAATGGTCGTGTAATCCACATCGGATAAAGGAACTCCGAAGGTTTGAAGAATACGCATGATGTAGGCTCCGTAGTGGATGGTTTTGTAGTTTCTTTTATGGTTAACAGTGAGAAACTCTTCCAAAATAATATTTGCCCAATTTACTCTTTGGGACGAGTAAATAGAAAAAAGAGGGCTTGGAAATCCCTCTTATAAAATTTCTCATAGCTACCGGTACGAGGTGGTAGTGATCGAATGAGAGCTCGGTAAAGAATATGTGCCTTTGTACATAAGGCAATGGATTTCAAGATCGTCAAATCAACCGAAAGAAAATGATGAAAAATTTCATCTCTGTTATACATGTCTACTTCGACATTATCGATATCCAATCCTTCGGATGGACATCGCAATATGTGGCCAAGTCGTTGTAGAGGAAGAAATTTTTTATCTCCGCAAACCAAGGTCCAAATACAATCATCCTTATTACGTGGATCTTAGTGGCCTAGATTCATATTAGCGAAGAATAACTTAATCAAGAGAGGATAAAGTTTGATATTAATTTATTCATACCCAATGAGATGGTCGATACCACTAGCTTCGGCAAGCTCTCGGATAGCATATCCATTGAAATCAGCAAACTTGATGAAAGCTCCTTCAAAAATTCGAGAATTTTTCATTGAATTGAATCGAGTTACCAATGTCTCACTGTGAAGCTAAGAACGGATTTGGCTTTCAAATGAGCCAGCAGTAGAATCACGAGCACGTTTGGAACGGGTTGCCATTGTTTGAATAGGTTTTGAGGAAGAATTGAATTTTTGATATGGAGGCTAGTGTAACGACCCGGAAATTTCGAACCCGAAAATTCCAGATAGTTAGAAGAAAAAGAAAGAGATAGAAGAAAGAAACAGAATAAGACACAGATTCTCACATTCGCAGCGGATCAAATTACAATAGCAAATAATAATATCAGTTATACAAAGAAAAACTGTATCAGTTAATTACATTTTTATATATCAGAGTTACAACATTTCTTAATCACTGGACAGTTAAAATAACTCGTCCCAATAAATAACAATATATCACACTCCATACGTTCCTGCCATCCAGCTCGCCTCCTGAGCTCTAGAACGTCCTTACCTGGAAATCTGTAATACTCGGTCTGACCCGAGCATTACATCAAAGTAACACCCGGGTCAGGCTGGAAACCAGCGTGAGTAAACCCATATAATTTTGAAATGCCAAGTTATAAACTTATTTGCAACCCAAGGTAACTCGTACCTTCATACGAGTTCTTAACTAGTTATAGTCAAAACTTATTCCACAAAACAATACTAAGTACCGTTACTTAGTTTTTAAATGGTCCAGTTTACTTAAATTTATCTCATTTCAGCCTATTAGATTCCATAATCACATCTATAAAGAATTAAAGATTACTAATCGAAGTGGTTCCGGATATTGCTGATACCCGATCCCGGTCTCTTCGAATTCAACGCCATCCTAACTCAAGTTATTCAAATGAAATACAACTCAACTTTAAATACAGGGTGTCACTGTTTTAACCCAGACATATTATATCACATATTTTTCCATATCACATACCCGAGATATCATCTAATCTAAAGCATACAATATCATTCAATCATTCATAGCAAGATTAATCAACCATACCATCTCTAATTAATTTAATTAACTATAAATGAATTAAATTAATTACTTCAATTACTTTTAAATCTTGCTTATTAGTCACAAACCAATTAATTCATCATCCAAAAATTTTCATTTTAATTAATCATCCTTGATTAATTATACTTTAATTACTTTAAGTAATTAACCCTTAATTAATTTCACAAATTAATTATCCTTAACCATTTATAGTATTACCTTAATTAATTACTATATTAATTAATTACCATTTTAATTAATTACCCTTAGTAATTATCCTCAAATTAATCACATTCTTTAATTAATTAATCACTTTAATTACTTAACTAAAATAATTAAGTAATTAACTTTTAATTACTTACATAAGTAATTATCTTCTAATTACTTCCATTAATAATCTTGATTACTTTCTTAATTAATTACCTAACAAATAAGTAATTCCATTACTAAATAATTCTTAATTCATTAATTAATTAACTACTCCATAATTAATTAATCTCAACAATTTATATAAATCAATTTCTTAGATTAATCATCAAGTGATTACCCTTTTATCACTTTAACTAATTACCCCATGAGTAATTTTCTTATTAATTACTTCCATAAGTAATTTTATTCAATAATTAACCAATAATTACTTTATTAAGTAATTATACTTAATTAATCCATAATTAAGTGATTATTTAAAAATTTAATAAACAATTATCTAATTATTTCAAATTAATTAAACAATTAATTAACATTACTTAAATTATCTAATTATGAAACCATTACTCTTAATTAAACTTTACTTAAATCATATTTAAATTAAGTATTCTTAAATTCATATCAATACTAATTTAACCTTATTACCCTTATAATCAATTATTTGAATTATTTTAAATCTCATTATTCAAAACAAATTATTAACTTGATTTACAAAATCATAATATTAACCTTACTTGGAGATAAAGTATTTATAAATCATTTCTAGATTTAAAACTTCAAATTTATCAAGTTTTAAACTAATTTATTTTCAATATAAATTGAAAATTTGTTATTAAAACATTTTTTCCAAACTTTAACTTAAACTTTAATTTAACTTTGCTTTAAAATCTCAAACCGGTTATTTAAAATAAAACAACCCGAGCACTCACTTAAATTTCCCGAGTAAACTACACTAAAACCCCGAGTCACTCTCGAGTAAATCCACTCACGCCTCCGCTTCGAGTCTTCCACGCGAGCAACACGAGAACGTCCCAAGTTTCTTCCTTCTTCCCCAAAACCAGCAGCTACCCAGACACCAACTTGCACGCGTGCACGTGCACGATCAACTGATCGACCTCCGATCATCACTGCTGCCACTCACAGATCACCGTTGACCCCCTCTACCAATTTCCATCACCCAGTCCTTCATTCAAGCTCGAAATCAAAAACGAGATGTTCGATCACTTCTCTGGAAACAACCCAATCACCAAATCCCTCTCGCGCCGCCGCCTACGATCACTAGGAACCTCGCCGCCACGTCTAGACCTTCATCAACGATCCACGCTTCATTTCCCACAATTCCGGTCCATCCCGATGCCATGGCGACAATGCATTCGCCTCGACTACCAGTTCGACCAAACCAAATCCCTAAACCCTATTCCTCCTTCGCCGCACCACCACGGCGATCAGAAAAATCGCCTACCAATTTTCCTGTACTCACTAACCCAAAAGCTACCTTCGACCTCAAACTTGACCAATATCGTCTCGCCCATCGTCGGCAATTGTTGAAAACTCGAAATTTGTTCAACTCACAAATTCTCATGATATACTAAATTAAAAATCATGCATCATCTTCTAAAAATCATGGTTTTCTCTGTCGAACACAATGATGTATATGAATCAATAGATTTTGAGATTTGAAATTTTCATGTTTATGAAACTTTTCACTGTATATTTAAATTACCAGATAAACTCAATTTAAATCTTCTCAAAAGTATTTTTAAGGCCTAGATCTAGACTTTACAAACATGTTTAGTTTAAATACCCAGGCCTAACAGAGATTAGAGTAAGAAGAATTGGAATTTTAATCTAAGTTTTAAACTCTGAAACTTAGAACAGAGATGATCACTTATATGGTCAGACATACTCACAGTATCTTCATTCGTATAAACATGTATTAAGATTTAAAACAATCATGCATACACATTTTCAAACAATCATACTTCAAGTATCAACCGCAATATCAAAAGCACATAGGCAGATAAGTGAGTTTGCTCACCTGGCATTTGAAAAACAGAGAATAAGCTTTGAAGCTGGACTTGTTTTTGAACAGATCTGCTTATATGGATAATTTGCTTTGACTTAAACTGAGTTGAACTTGCTACTAGATTTGGTTTAGTTGAATCTTTGCTTGATGTTTTGCTTGATGAGTTGCTCCTTGAATTCAGGTTGAGGTTTGAGATAGTTGAAATTTTCTGGTTTTTAGTTATTTACAGGCTTTGGTTTTCCTTTTGAAATGAATGAAGATGAAAAGATTTTGAGGAAATATTTCATTAGCCTGGTTTCTCCAATACTATATTGTTTATAAGTTTTCAAATTAAAAGAAAGGTATTTGCCACTTGTTATTACACTAAGCTATACACTTGTTAATAAGGAGATTTATAATTTAACACATGTTATTTGATTCTCTAATATGTTAACACTTGTCTCATGATTTAATTAGTTATATTTTTAAATGTTAATGAAAGATTAATACATAATTAAGCCTAATGAATTAGCTAATTTATATTTATATGTATAAATAATCTTAAAAGAAATAAAAACCCAATTCAAATTAAACTTTTGAAACCCAAATTAAAGTCAACTTATTCAATTTTAAAATGATAATTTCATTTTCTTATTTTAATTCTTTTTATATTTATATGGAAAATAATATATTATTAATATGGTTTTGAAAATAATAATTTTAACAATTTTAAATGATTTATAAAAGAGATTATAATCACTATTATTATTAAATGAATTAAAACCATATGCCAATTTGTAATTTAAACTTATATATAAAATTTTCAAATCATAGATTATCTATAATATATATACAAGTATTATCAAACCAATACTTATTCATACATATATATATATATATTTCCATTACCAGAAATTTTATTTAACTTATAAATCAGTATTTCTATTAATAAATTTAGTTAATTTATCAGTTACAAATATCCCAAAACCCGGGTTATCACATTCCTTCCCCCTTAGAATCTTTTCGTCCTCGAAAAGGAACGAAGCCAGAATTTACTTATTTACTTATTATCAGATAAAATTTTCTTTTGAACATTTTTTTTAAAACACTTTAAAAATCTTTATAATATTACTAAATTAGTTTTTATAAAAATACTTTGATAACTCGATGTTTCAACAAGTCCATTCTCGTTCTCACAGAAATTCGGTCATACGTTGATCAGGCGTAAGACTGAAAATCTATAAGTACTTAGCAGACCCATTTTCAACACCCAGTGAAAATATTTGGAAAATACTTTATTTGAAAATATCGAAAACGTTTTTGAAAATAGAGGAAATATCTTTGGTGAGAATGCTCTGGAAATCATCACCCCCATCCATGGTCGCAGTTAACCCGATGGTTACGTTGCCGTCCCGGCAAAATCCACAGATAACTGTAGGTCTCCGCGCTCCTCGATTACGCCATGGAACCCGCTACAGATCGCAGTTATACCTGGGCCTTACGTTGCTATCACAGCACAAACCCATATAACTGTAGGCATCAGCGCCACCGAATTTCGCTGCCAAATAATGAAACTTCTCCCACATAGGTCGCAGTCTACCGATATAAAATCAAACGCAGACTGTTGGCTCTCAGCGGCACAAACGACTTTCGCTATGTTACCATAGTGTCACAGTCTACCGATATAAAATCAAACGTAGACAGTTGGCTCTCAGCGGCACACATGACTTTCGCTATGGTCTGCAGTAGATCGCAGTGACATCGAGTTAAACTGTCGTCACAGCATAACCCAAATGCCTCTGTGGGCACCAGCCCCTCGACTTTCGCTACACAAATAATCCTCAGGAACTAGTTTGTCCGGACTCCTCACAGGATCAACTTTAGAATCCCCCCTTGGGGTTCAAGGCAGTACCACCCAGTGGCACTCCTGAGAAGTTCATTTCAAGGAAGCGCCTTTTTTCCCAGAGCTATTTTCAAAACACTTTGTACTATACACTTATAGTATCTTCAAATCATATCCTTTATGATTTATCAAAATCTCATTTACTCAAAATCGATTACCAAAATCGATAATTCTCAAACTAGGCTTTCCAAATTCCCAAAATTGATTTTCCCAAAAATCAAAAGCCATTTCCAAATTCATAGGTTCTCAAAACCTTTTTCAAAATCATTCTCATAAGATCCTCTTTATATATATAGATATATATACTTTTTAAAAATCTTTGGATCACTTCAAACTTGTATAAAACCTCTTTTTATGTTAACTCTTATTTTCAAGCGACCTAAAACTGCACGACCTAAAAAGCTTGCGACCTAACAGGGAGTAGCGACCTAGAAGAGCTTGCGACCTAACAGGGAGTAGCGACCTAGAAGAGCTTGCGACCTAACAGGGAGTAGCGACCTAGAAGAGCTTGCGACCTAAGGAAGTGCTGCGACCTAAGGAAGTGCTGCGACCTAAGAAGTGCTGCGACCTAATGAAGTGCTGCGACCTAAGGAAGTGCTGCGACCTAAGAAGTGCTGCGACCTAATGAAGTGCTGCGACCTAAGGATGAGCTGCGACCTAACCTCTTTGCGACCTAAGGTCCAAAAGACCTCGCGACCTAAAGGGGCAGGAAAGCTTTGCGACCTAAGGCTGCAGAAGATCTCGCGACCTAAGAAGTTCGCGACCTAAGAAGTTCGCGACCTAAGAAGTTTGCGACCTAAGATCCAGGAGGACCTCGCGACCTAGCTACAGGAAAGGTTCGCGACCTAAGAACTTGGAAGTTTGCGACCTAAGAGGCTAACGAGTTAGGACTTCAGCGATCTAGAGCTCCCACAGCTATCCATTAACTCGCCTGCGACCTAGTTTAGGTCGCTCGCGACCTACGACTTAACTAAGGTCGTACGCGACCTAAGACTTAGGCGAATTTTCTGAATTCAAATCAGCTACTATAAATACCCCACCACTTCCAACATCAAGGGGACTTTTTGGGCAATTCATTTCTAAAGCGCCGTTACTCTGTCGAACTCTCCAATCATTCAGCAAACAAGGATCCTCCAAGCATTCAAGACACTACAACAAACTTCGAGAGAAATTCCTAACATCTGACATGGATTCATCGAGTTTCATCGCCGAAGATTGAGCTAGTAGTCAAGATTGCTTCTTGTGATCGAGTTGTATTGTTTTCATAGAAGATTTGTATCAATTTGTAATTAGATTCAATAATAAAGAGATTCAAAGTGGACGTAGGCTAAATCTTAAGCCAAACCACTATAAATTGCTGTCTTTTACTGCATTTCTGCTATTTTCCTGCTTGATTTCTATTCCCGTTACGCGGGTGGTGCTTTCACAATCTTACTACACACACCGGGTATTGGCGTTCACATTTTGTCGTTAACATTTTGGTGCTTTCACTGAGAACCAACTCAGGCTGCCACTCACCATTGCTTCTCAGAAGTTTGCTGAAAAAATTTCCCACAAAATCAGAGGTTTATCAGACATAATGGCTCCCGGAAGGAAACGAAAGTCTGTCAGAACTGATGATGACCGTGACAATACTGCCACTTCTCTCTCTCCAAATCAAGCAGCTCCGAGCATCGGTGTTACGCGACAGGAGTTAGATGCTGCTGTATCCGGACTGTACCAGCAGATTGAAACTCAGAATAACCTGATGATGGAAAGGCTGAATGCTCTATTTGGTACGAGTCAAAGACCAGTAAATAATGAGGGAAACTTTGCTAATGCTGCTCCCAATTCCGAGGGAAGAAATGTTCCTCACGGGGGGTCAGGTGCTGCCGAAGGGGCACCCCTCCAGGCCGAAGGATCTAGACCGTCACCAGTTCTTCATGAGCATTTACCTGGACAGACTCCTGAAAAGATGGCTGAGGCCTACTCTGCGAAATCTCTGAATAATGAGGAATATCTCTCTGGTATGATCAAGCAAATAATGAAAGAGAGCATGCAGAGAGATGAAGACGAAAGCGAATGGGGATTCGCACCAAGTAGAACTCCGTTTACGGAAAAGATTCTGAAAGCTGAATTTCCTAGAAAGTTTGTTCCCCCCACTATTCCTGCTTATCGGGGAACAAGTGATCCAAATCAGTTCTTGTATAAATACGATTGGCATATGACTGGCGCAAGGGCAACCGACGAGATAAAGTGCCGATATTTCCCAGTCTATTTAGAAGGGGTGGCACTTCTCTGGTTTACCAAGCTTCCAGCCCGATCTGTAGATCAGTTTTCCGATCTCACCCGAAAATTCAAAGAGCAATTCAGGCTATACGCTTCAAGGGCAAAAGATATAATGTCACTGTCCAGTCTTGAGCAGAACCCGGGAGAGCCCATTAAGTCATTCTTGAACCGCTTCAACTTAGCTCTGGCAGAAGTCGATAATGCCGAGCCACGAATGATCTTGACCTATTTGATGCGTGCCGTTGACAAATCGAGCGAATTTGGGAAATGGCTGAAGATGAAAGAGCCCAATTCGCTCGAGAAATTCTACAAAAAGGCTGATGAATTTATACGCCTAGAAAATCTTTCCGCACCAGCTAAAGTTGTGACAGCGGCAGCGGAAAATAATGCTTCTACTCAAAGCAAGAAAGAACCGGCAGATCAGAAAAGGGAAAGTAATGGTGGGAAAAGGCAGAAAGACTTCAAAAAGCCCCGTTTTCTTAAACCATCAGACTTCACTCCTCTGACCGATACCCCGGAAAATATCTTCATTGCCACTAAAGATGCTGTTGAATTTCCAAAACCACCGGCCGTGAAAGTTGGGAAGAATGCTGTTCAGAGCGGAAGATTTTGCAAGTTTCACAACCAACCAGGGCATGATACCAATGAGTGCTGCCATTTGAAAAGTCTGATTGAAGAATTGCTAAGGGAGAATAAATTGCAGCAATACGTCAAGAGGAATAGAAAGGATCCATCTTCATCCAGCCAAGGGCAGTTACCTCCAACTAATTCATCTGATTCAGGAGAAAGGCCAGTTGGAAAGGAAAGACCTGTTATTAATGTGATCACAGGGGGGCCTCACCCGGCTGGCAGGAGTTGGGGTGAAATGGAAAGGTATGCAAAAGCTTTGAAGTATGCACCAACCGAAGAAAGTGTCCTAATCCTGGAAGATGTTTCACCTCTAAAGCAGCAAAAAACTCTCCATGATGATATTATGTTCAGAGCCAGAGATTCTGTTAATGTGGAAGCTCCTACTGAGGACCCTATGGTTGTCTCTGTCGGTATCGGGCCGGCCATCGTCAGAAGAGTGTTGGTTGATAGTGGTGCCTCATGCAACATCCTCTTTAAAAGAACATTTGACCAAATGAAAATCCCGATGACTGATGTACATGCTTCTTCACACAAGATCGCCGGATTTACAGGAGAGCTGAAACAGCCGATCGGAACAGTAGACTTGTTTGTTGAAATGGGCGAAGGACCCAGAAAATTGGTTCGGAAGCAAACTTTTGTGATTGTGGACGGATTTTCTGCCTATAACGCTTTCTTGGGCCGGCCTACTCTTGCAGCTTTCAGGGCCGTCCTTGCTCCTTGGTGTTTAACAATGAAATTTCCTACTGATAATGGGATTGCTGTTATCAAAGGAGATCAAAACGCAGGACGAGAATGTTATCTTGTAGAACTCCGAGAGGCCAGGAGAAAAGAAATGGGGAAAGATGCGGCAGCTCCGCTCCGCATCAAGGAACCGACCCTGTAGCAACTACGGAGCGGCCCCTGTACTGGCGAACACAGCAATGCAAGAAAAGAAATGGATCCCAGAAAAGCCAGTACAGGGGAGAATAGAGTGGTACCCGTGGAGGTAACGGTACCAGTATCTGTAGACCCGAAAGACCCAAATAAAGTGCTCAATGTGGGTTCACAGCTAAGTATAACAGTTCAGAATACACTGATATCATTCTTAAAAGCCAATCTAGATGTGTTTGCTTGGTGTCATGCTGATATGTGCGGAATTTCTCCTACAATTGCTGTTCATACCCTGAATGTCGATCCGAAATTTACGCCAGTAAAACAGAAGAGAAGAACTCAAGGTCCAGAAAGGTCAGCAGCTTTAAAGGAAGAAGTAGATCGCCTCTTAGAGAATAATTTCATCAAAGAATCCACTTATCCAAATTGGGTTTCGAATCCAGTACTGGTTAAGAAGGCAAATGGAAAGTGGAGAGTATGTATTGATTTCTCAGATCTGAACAAAGCTTGCCCCAAAGACTGCTTCCCGTTGCCTAGAATCGATCAACTAGTAGATGGGACGGCTGGACATGAGTTGTTATCTTTTATGGATGCTTATTCTGGATACAATCAAATTATGATGAATGAACCAGATCAGGAGGACACAAGCTTTATTACAGATGTGGGACTCTACTGTTACAAAGTCATGCCATTCGGTTTAAAGAATGCTGGGGCAACATATCAAAGACTTGTCAACGCTATGTTCAAGCCTCAGATTGGCAAAACGATGGAAGTCTATGTTGATGATATGTTAGTAAAGTCAAAGAAAGCAGTAGACCACATGGATCACCTAGCAGAAATGTTCTCAATTCTTCGAAAGTACGGAATGAAGCTAAACCCTTTGAAATGTTCATTCGGAGTAGAGTCTGGGAAATTCCTGGGTTTCATTGTGAGCGCTAGGGGCATCGAGGCCAACCCTGCTCAGATCACAGCTTTAAGAGAGGTTAAAGCCCCTAGAACAAAGAAAGAATTGCAAAGTCTCAATGGAAAGGTTGCCGCTCTTAGTCGCTTCATTTCCAAGGCCACAGACAAATGCATTCCCTTCTTTGATGCTCTAAAGAAAGGAAAGAAAAATTTCGAATGGACTCCTGAATGCCAGAATGCTTTCGATCAACTGATTCATCATATGGAAACTCCTCCGGTCCTTTCCAAGCCTAGTGATGGTGAAGACCTCTTCATCTACCTGGCAATTTCATCCCATGCTTTAAGTGCAGCACTCGTACAAGAAGATATGAAAATACAACGTCCGGTTTACTACATCAGCAAACGGTTCGCTGGGGCTGAAATGAATTATTCAAAGATAGAAAAACTTGCTTATTGTCTGCTAATCGCTTCCAGAAAGTTGAGGCCTTATTTTCAATCTCATCCTATCAAAGTCCTGACTGATCAGCCTTTGAAGCAAGTCCTGTATCGTCCTGAAACCTCGGGTCGTCTCTTGAAGTGGAACATAGAACTCAGCCAATATGACATCACTTACCATCCCCGAAGAGCAATTAACGGACAAGCTTTGGCAGATTTCATCGCAGAATCCACTGACAAAGGTGACAGTAAGGAAGAAACCACTGACTGCATTCCGATACAGTGGAAGTTGTATGTAGATGGCTCAAGAAACGATTATTGTTCTGGGGCAGGAATTGTGCTCGAAACTCCCGAAGGACGATCACTATGTTATGCATTGAGGCTGGAGTTTCCTTCGACAAACAATGAAGCAGAATATGAAGCCCTTATTGCCGGGTTGAGGATCGCCAAGGAATTGAATATCAAGGAGATACAGATTTTCAGTGATTCCCAGCTTATTGTCTGCCAGGTGAAGAAGGAATTTCAGGCCAAGGGAGGGAATTTGCCTGCATATTTGACAAAAACTTCCGAACTTCTCAATGATTTAGATCACTACTCAATAAGCCACATACCCCGAGAGGAAAATATGAAGGCGGATTCTTTAGCAAAGTATTCAAGTTCCGGAGAAGCTCAATTACTAGGATTAGTTCCTGTAGAAGTTCTGTCAGCTCCAAGTATTGATGAAATGGATGTTGATTGGCTTATGACTACGTCTCAAGAGCATGAATCATGGATGACTCCAATCAAAGAATACTTACTCAGTGGTTCCCTGCCAGAGAATTCTAAGGAACGTCGAAAGTTATTAAGAAAAGCATCGAGGTATATAATTCAAGATGACCGATTATACAGGCGGGGATTTTCAACCCCACTACTCCGATGTGTAACTAAAGAAGAAGCCAAGACAATCTTAACAGAGGTGCATGGAGGAGAATGTGGAGACCATTCAGGTGGTCAAACACTTGCAAAGAAGATTCTTCGATATGGATACTTTTGGCCAGATATCAATCGAGATGCTGCAACTTTCTCCAAAAAATGTGATAGATGCCAACGATTTGCAAAAATCCCAAGAGCACCCTCCACTGAACTCACACAAATGGTCAGTCCATGGCCATTCGCCATTTGGAGAATAGACCTAATTGGACCGCTACCGATCGCTAAATCAGGAATTAAATATGCTATTGTTGCCGTTGATTATTTCACCAAGTGGGCTGAAGCTGAACCTTTGGCCACCATCACTTCTAAAAAGATGATAAATTTCGTAACAAAGAATATCGTTTGCAGGTATGGTGTGCCACAGAAGATAATCACCGACAATGGCACTCAATTTGAAAGTGAAGAATTCCAAGATTTTTGCAAACGATTCAGGATTCGAAAAAGCTTCTCAGCAGTGGCTCATCCGCAGGCAAATGGGCAAGTGGAAGCAGTTAACAAAATCATCAAGTCAACTATTAAAAAGCAACTTGAAAAAGCAAAAGGTGGTTGGGTTGATAAGCTTCCATTAGCACTATGGGCGTACAGAACGACTCACAAAACTGCGACTGGGCACACTCCATTTTCACTGGCATACGGATCTGAGGCAATGATTCCGGTAGAAGTAGAGGTTCCTTCACATAGAAGAGTTCATTTCAATGAAATCGAAAATGAAAAACTGCAACTTGAAGCGCTTGACTTTCTTGATGAAAAAAGAGAAGAAGCTAGGCTCAGAGTTTCAGCTCATCAGCAGAGGATAGCCAGGTATTTCAATTCCAAAGTTCGCCAACGCAGCTTTGAGGCCGGAGACTTGGTTTTGAAAAGGATCATGACAGCAACTGGCGTGTTTGGGCCAAACTGGGAAGGACCATATGTCGTAGGCACTAAACTTCTCGATGGCACTTTCAAACTCATAACCATTGAAGGAGATCCGATTCCAAGGGCCTGGAATAGCAACCATTTGCGTCCTTACTTTACCTGAAAAAGAGCTCAGCTCAAAATTGTAAAATGATGATGAATGTATCAATTGTATGGTGAAACATTGTAAATCAGTGTAAATGAATGAAAGCTATAAAGTGGACGTAGGCCCGATTTTTGGCCGAACCACTATAAATCTTGTGTTCTTTACTATTTCATGATGCCTGTGTTATTTTGATATGTAAATACTTTAAATGTATCGCTAAAATATCGATTCAAAATTGCAGGACATTATAACAAGGCTTGCTCATCACAAAGCTAAGCAACTTCCATAAATCAGCTATTACACGAAAACCAAGCCACAAAATTTTTGTCCAAATTCAAATCCCAAGCAAGGAAAACTTCACATAAAAGTTAGTGACTCCACTGTGACAAACCTTTGTTCACTAGTTGAGATTGTCGTTATGAATAGACATCCAACTAGATAACTTGCGTTTGTCTCGTAAAGTCATTCAACAGTGAAGTCCACTTCTTCGGATAAAGCAATTTAGTTATAAGAGGAAAAGAAGAAGATGTGCTTGGAAACGATAATAAAAGAGCGCTAACAGGCAGATGATGAGGGAAAGTTGCCGAGCGAACAAAGGAGCAGACAATGGGAGGTATGCATCTCAACAAGAAGGCCAGAAGATCCACTAAAGGGACGCCTTCCCAAGCGGAAGTAACAGGACCCTCGCTAACTGGTCGTGATGCATCCGATCAAATAGCTTACGTCCGTCCTGTGGATCCACTCGTCCCTGAGACGTAACCTACCCAGCGCACCAACCAACCAAAGCCCTCTAACGAGGCACCCCAATAAATGGGAGTGCTTTCCTCAACCAAAAAGATCGGTGGGACCACCAAAGGAGCATCTTGTTAATTGATTGCGGTCGTTTGTACAAACAAACATCCAATCAAGCAACTCACGCCTGCCCTGCGAACCCATCCGACCATGAGGAAGTAACTCCCAGGCACTCAAAAGCCCTCTTCGGAGGCACAAGCCCTCTTCGGAGGCACATGACCTCTTCGGGGGCAAAAGCCCTTTCCCAAGGCACCACAAGCCCTCTTCGGAGGCACAAGCCCTCTTCGGAGGCACAAGCCCTTTCCCAAGGCACCACAAGCCCTCTTCGGAGGCACATGACCTCTTCGGGGGCAAAAGCCCTTTCCCAAGGCACCGCAAGCCCTCTTCGGAGGCACAAGCCCTCCTCGGAGGCACAAGCCCTTTCCAAAGGCACAAGACCTCTTCGGAGGCACAACTCTTTAAGAGGAGCCCTCTCCGGAGGCATGTCCCAAAATAGAATGCTTGAACAAAAAGCATCGTCCAGAAGCACAGTTCAACTCTCAAAGGAAGGACTAACTTGTTCATCTAGGAAAGTCCCTCCTAAAAAAGTTGAAAAATGCTACAAAATTCTTTCAGAAAAGCTTATTTCACTTCATAGGGAAATTCACTTCTTAATAATTAAAAGTGATTATCCCCGAAAGTTGAAGCGTTCTTCAGAAAGGAAAAATAAAAATTCTTCTAAAGACTGGATATACTCTATTAAGAGCAGAATAATTCTCCCCTTAAAAGCGGAATAATTGTCTTCTGAAGTAAGAGTATTAGTCTTAAAAAAAAAAAAAAAAAGAAACTAGGAATGTTGCAATGCACTTATGGCATGGGGGCAATACTGTACAATTTAACATACTGTACAATTCAATTATATTAATAAAAGCAACATGCCACAAGTTCGTTGCAATATCGCGGAAGACAGATGTGGAATAAATGTATTCTCAAACGCAGACAAAAAGTTTGCACAAGTAAGAAGAATCGTTTGTTCTACACTTAAAATAAAAGATAGGTCATCCTCACATACACAAGAGTTTGTACAAGTAAAATAATTATTTTATTTAGTACTACGAAAATTCTTTACATGTGCAGATATCTCAAAAAGCAAAAGCGGGGACCGGTACCCGCACAATCCCCGGTCAATACATGCAAAAAGCAAAAATAATAGGTGGAAAATCCAGCTTGATTACTCCTTCTTCTCACCACCCTTGGAACTCTTTCCCGGTCTGATGATTAGCTTTTGAAGTCGTTGAGAACGGGCAGGGGCAGAAGGAGAAAGCGGTACAGCCGGATCAACTACTGCTTCCTCTTCAGTGGAAGTCTTCTTCTTTTTCCTTACAGCACGCTTCCCCTTCCTCTTTGAAGAAGACTCACTCCCCGGAGTAGTCAGCAATGTTGAAAGCTTAGTATCGTCGTCAAAAGACCGCTCCGGGGTCTTCTCGGTACCTTCAAAATCCTCCGCCTTCTGCTCCTGAGAAGCAGCCGGATCATCCAAGCCTTGAAGAGCTTCGATTTTCTCTGCTTGTGATCCCGGTTGGGAAGCAGAGGGAGGAGTGATTTGGAAAGACAGAGGAACGGCAATCGAAGGAGTGGAAGCTTGTGTTGTGCTTGGTGCCTCCGCTGTAGAAGAAAAGAAGTTAAAATCAGCATCCCCCGAAAATAAAGAAGGCATCGATTCATCAAAGTTTAAGTAACATGTAAGAAGATCATCAAATTCGGCTAAGTCAAATGACTGATTCGTTAGACCCGAGATGACACCAAGAGTACCTGGAGGAGTTGGTTTTACAAGATCCACCTCGAACTTCTCAGCTTCAATATCATCCAGCGCCTCATCTTCAGTAGGAGTAGTTGCAGTCTCCTGGGCAACTTTGGCTAAATGTAGAGAATGAGGACTGGAATCTATAATATTAACGTCAGCTGAAGTGGAAGTTTGGACGGGGGCAGTCAAAGGAGCTCCTTCTTTTGGAGGCTCTTCTCCCACTGTTTCAGCTCGTGCTTTGGCAAGTAGCTCTTTCCCCTTAACAAGAGCGGCGCGATCCTCATCATTGAGATAGCGCTTCTCAAGGTCCAGTTCATTATAGCCAGCCCCGCCAAGCATATCCATCGCGACTTCCCACACTTCAGCCAATGTAATTTCATAGTCGGGACCAAGAAAAGAGAGGCTCCCACGACCCAGAACGCTGTGTAAATAAAAGTCAAATAAGGTAGAGCCGACGTCTGCTTTCGTTGCCTCATGTGATTGCTCAGCCGCTTCCTTTTCAGCAACAGCAGCGATCCGGCCGGCGGTAGCCTCATCACGTTCTGTCTCAACTTTAGCAAGTCGAGACTTTAATAACTCAATCTCCATGTTCTGGGAGGTGACCTTTTCCCGCAGTCCGGCGTTTTCTGTGCGGTACTTCTCTTTAACGTGCTGTTCGGCGGCAAGCTTCATTTCTACATCTCTTTGTGCAGCATGTGCGTCCCGCACTTGCTTCTGGAAGACTTCTTCTTTTTGAGTAAATGATGCAGAAGAAGAAGCGAGATTTTCCTTAAGCTGCTTAACTTCAGACGCAAGCTTTGCATTGTCATCTGCAATACTCGTCATTTCCGCATCATGCTGCTTGCGCCATTTGTCCCATTCTGCCTTATCATTCTCCATCGTCATCATCGCCTCAAGGTTAAGATGGTTGACCCTTTGGAGTTCATCGACCAGCTTCTGCCACTGTGACATCCTCTCGATGTTAAGTCTGACCGCATCAAGACTGCTAAGCATGTCTGGTTTATCAATCGGAACAATGTCCAAGTCAAAGCGTACCCCTCTTAGGCACCAATTCGGAAATCGGCTCTGAAGCATTGGAGGGCCATCTTTAACTAGATATTGTGGCCTGTTAATGATGGTTTGAATGTCAGTTTCCTTTAGAGGAGGAGAACCTGCCGGAATGCCAGAAGAAATGGGAGCGTTGGTCTTTTCAGAAATAGCAGACGCGTCACTCGGCTTAGACCGTTTGCTCGATTCATCAGTAATTTGAGTCTTCCCTTTGTCATCATAAGATTTTCGCTTATGAGAATCGTAAGTTTTGTAAGAAGAATCGTATCGATCAGCATCTTTTCTTCTCTGCCTCTGCTCATAATCCCATTTTTCTTGAGCCTTCCTTTGGGCCCGTTCCTCATCTGTCTCTCTGTGGTCACCAAGATATTTTCTGAAGTCATAGGTTCCACGGCCTCCATGGCGCTGAAATGAGTCATAATATGAGCCGGAGCGTCCCATTGGAGAACCTGAAAGCAGAAGAAGTGTAGAATTTAGAAATTTCCAGGAAAAAGAGGATAAATGCTTATAAGTGCTGAAAAGCCCTAAGTGTGTGTGGCGTGCAAACTACATGCGTCAAATTACAGACCACGCTTTGGTGTGGAAACAGAGACGATTGGCGTAGTAGGCATTTGGGTTTGCTTAAGGGTAGAAGTTGCCTCGACAACAGGAGAAGTCGCTTTTTGACTGCTATCCCCGAAAAGCTCTTGGGAAGTTATCATAATATCGCTCAAGCCATCAAAGGTGTCGTCGCCCAAGTGTTCAGCGGATTTCTCCTTCTCAAGTTCCACATCAGTTGATTTTTCAGAAGCTCGAGGGTTCTCTTCTTCCTCAATAATTGGGGGAAGTGCCGGCTTGCCAGCCAACCCTACAACATCAGTGGGTCCGGAGCACTTTATCAAAGCAAAATCCAAGGCAGGTGTTTTTGAAGCATCTTCTTCCGCAAAAACCGGGGCATTTGACGCCTCTGCTTGGGAATCTGGAGCAATTAACGTTTCCGCCTCCGAGCTAGAAACTTCATGAATCTGAGTCGATCTAGAAGAATGTAAAAGGCCAAACTGGTGCAGAAATTCATCTTTCAACAAGAATTTGGCACTCCTCTCTTCAGCGTCAACAGCATTCAAAGTATCTAAAATCGACTTACGGCTGGTATCTCGAAGAAGAGAAGGAAGTGCTGCACGAAGAAAGAACGGAATTAAGCATTTGATGGTTCGAATTATGAAAAATTTAGGAAAAAATGAATTGGTAAGAGGTAATCTTACTTCCGACTCTCCAAATAGCATAAAATCCCGGAGGACAGCGAACATAGAAGAATTGAGTCAAAAATCCGTGGGCACTTTCAGGCAAGTCCAGAATCAGTTTGCGATTCCTAGCACTCCTCACAAGGATAATAGAAGGATGGTCCTTGTTCTTTGCAAATGTGCACAAGAAGCGAATTTCATCAAAAGAGGGAAAACGGTTCAACGTTCTCCTGAAAAGCACACACAATCCCAGCAGGATGGAGTATCCGTTAGGGTGTAGTTGAAAGGGAGAAATAGTTAGCCGAAGGAGGAGTTCCCGAAGACAATCATTAAATGGAGGGATGGCTCCACTTGAACACATTTGCCGGTTCACAGCAACGAAGCCAAGAGGCGGCCTGTCAGCAGTATCGCTTGGCCCAGGAAGTAAAGCATCTGCTTCGGCAATGCCGAACTGGATGCACAGTTGTCGGAAGACTTTATGGCTTAAAGTAGTAGAAGTCCTTTCCGGAGGGTCGATTAGTGGAGTAGCAATTGGAAAAGATTCTCCGGCTATTTCCAAGTCTTCTTGTTGAGATTCCATTCTACACAAGGAACTGGACGATCAAATATTAAGGTGCACGTTTCCTAAAAAGAGTGAAGTGTTGTGCAAAACTAATACAATAATGAGCAAATGAAAATGAAATTGAACTAATTGATACTTGTCAATTAAAAAGTTTCAGGGCTTAATATTTTAAGTCCAGGAATAGTGTTGCGTTAATGCAAATAAACCAGCTTTAGTTGATCACTTCAATTTTGCCTTAATACTTCACTTAGATTTGTTAGTTCACAACATTTCATTCACGAAGTTCATTTAAGTTTGGTTTTCTTTGACAACTAATCTGCTGTTTGATGTGGGCAATCAATAGCAGTATATTCGTCCCATTTTTTCTGTGAATGTTGCTTATAAACAGGTTATTAGCATTAAAATCGAGGCAATCCGAGAAAAAGTGCAAAACCCCAAAACGATTCAAGTCCAGAAAATCAGTCAAAAGCTGTTCAAAGTTCTAAGTGTCAGGTCGCTCACAACCTAACTCAGGTTGCAATGTTCTTATGCCATGTTGTTCAGGTTGAAAGTTCAAGACTGTGAAAAATTGCTAAGTCTTAGGTCGGTCAGCGACCTATCATAAGTCAGGATTTCTGTAGGTCGCGTGTTGCAGCTGAATGGATTAAGGCGAGGCAATTCTCTTAAGTCCTAGGTCGAGCACAATTGTTTTTAGGTTGGAGATACTCTAGGTCGTAAATGTCATCAGGTCGCAAAGGCTAAGGTCGTTAAACATTCCCACGCGACCTAACTCTTAGGGCGTTCGAATCTGATAGGTTGATGACTTCTTCTCCAAGCAACATCATATTGGGTCCAATAACCCAATACCACCAGTTCAAAAAAGGAATCGTCATCCCCTTCATCCCACCTCAACCTATCACCGATTGACCAGAGAATCAATGGCAAATCCTACAGATCCATAGCAAAACCTTCCGTATGATCGAAAATCATCCCAACACGTCAAACGACGAACGAAAGTCGATTAAGACTACCGTACAAAAAGGCGTGATGCACGAAATTGGGCTTAGGTCGAGCGACAACGGTTCATGTTCAAAACAGTGACTATGGGCAAGTATAAGCTGATCCACTTACGAATTATAAATGGTAAGGAAGAATTGATGACTGGAATAGGTTGAATTCGCCTTTGAAAGCTCGGAAAAATTCGTCAATGGCAGCAAGGGATCGAAGTAGTAGAGTAAGGAGGAAGAAGCGACCTAACCGATTTATATGAAACCAAGAAAGGAAGATGAATAGACAAGCAAGTTAGTGTTTTAGGTCGCTCGCGACCTAGCGAAGTTAAGTCGAAGCACACGACCTATGACTTCGGCCCGTACTTCGAGGGGCAAATGTTAACTCTTATTTTCAAGCGACCTAAAACTGCACGACCTAAAAAGCTTGCGACCTAACAGGGAGTAGCGACCTAGAAGAGCTTGCGACCTAACAGGGAGTAGCGACCTAGAAGAGCTTGCGACCTAACAGGGAGTAGCGACCTAGAAGAGCTTGCGACCTAAGGAAGTGCTGCGACCTAAGGAAGTGCTGCGACCTAAGAAGTGCTGCGACCTAATGAAGTGCTGCGACCTAAGGAAGTGCTGCGACCTAAGAAGTGCTGCGACCTAATGAAGTGCTGCGACCTAAGGATGAGCTGCGACCTAACCTCTTTGCGACCTAAGGTCCAAAAGACCTCGCGACCTAAAGGGGCAGGAAAGCTTTGCGACCTAAGGCTGCAGAAGATCTCGCGACCTAAGAAGTTCGCGACCTAAGAAGTTCGCGACCTAAGAAGTTTGCGACCTAAGATCCAGGAGGACCTCGCGACCTAGCTACAGGAAAGGTTCGCGACCTAAGAACTTGGAAGTTTGCGACCTAAGAGGCTAACGAGTTAGGACTTCAGCGATCTAGAGCTCCCACAGCTATCCATTAACTCGCCTGCGACCTAGTTTAGGTCGCTCGCGACCTACGACTTAACTAAGGTCGTACGCGACCTAAGACTTAGGCGAATTTTCTGAATTCAAATCAGCTACTATAAATACCCCACCACTTCCAACATCAAGGGGACTTTTTGGGCAATTCATTTCTAAAGCGCCGTTACTCTGTCGAACTCTCCAATCATTCAGCAAACAAGGATCCTCCAAGAATTCAAGACACTACAACAAACTTCGAGAGAAATTCCTAACATCTGACATGGATTCATCGAGTTTCATCGCCGAAGATTGAGCTAGTAGTCAAGATTGCTTCTTGTGATCGAGTTGTATTGTTTTCATAGAAGATTTGTATCAATTTGTAATCAGATTCAATAATAAAGAGATTCAAAGTGGACGTAGGCTAAATCTTAAGCCAAACCACTATAAATTGCTGTCTTTTACTGCATTTCTGCTATTTTCCTGCTTGATTTCTATTCCCGTTACGCGGGTGGTGCTTTCACAATCTTACTACACACACCGGGTGTTGGCGTTCACATTTTGTCGTTAACATTTTATACTTCAAATATTTCCAAAAACCCTTTTATTCTGGCTAGATTCAATAAGGGGAGTTTATCATATTATAAAATATAACTTTATTTATTGCCAAATCAAATATTCAAGTTTGATTTCTTTATAAAGTTATTTACCATTTACTTACTTCCATATAGTAAATTTCAACCAAAGAAATATCCAATTCCATTATATTTCACAAATATACTTTTCATTTCAGACACCATTTTACAATTCTTATCCACAAATTTCAATATCAATTTCATTCAAACTCGTACGATGTACACATATCATCCGTACGCAATATCAATCTGATCGCTCAATCGATCACACGATTTCACTTCCGAACTAGTATCATCCACCCGACTTCCTAGTGTGGACTCAGATCTGGTTTCTTGATCAGAAACCGTCATTCTCCTTGCATAGTCGTAACTATGATAGAGAATATCCAGAACCAATCAAAAATCCATATCCAGGTTCGCCGTCGAAAATCGAGCGGAAAATCCCAACTCGGATCGATAATACTATCTCGAAATTCTGTGTTCGAATCTGGATCAAATCACTATGCGAATAGAATAATATACGTATATCCTACGTATTTATCTTTATTGGTTATTAGCCAAATCAATTTACTTTTCTATTCACATTTCCTTTAATTCCATTCACTTATTCTCAATTTCTTCCATTTCCAATTGAGTTATTACTTCAATTACAAACAGTTTGAACTCTGACCTTTTTAAATTTAAAAATAGCTTGAAAAAGTTTAAAATAGATAAGTAGTTGAAAAATAGTTATTAGTTTATAAAATAGCTGTAAAATAGTTAAGTAGGTATAAAATAGTTAGATAATTGCAAAATAGTTTTTAAAATAGTGATTAGATATAAATAACTGAAAAATAGTAATTAGTTTATAAGACAGTTTCAAAATAGTTAAATAGTTCTAAAATAATTGTAAAATAAGTATAGGATAGTTTGGGGTTTAAGAAGAAAGATTGTATAGTAAATGGTTTGGAAAAATATATTTGTATTAAAACAATTCATTTTGAAAATAATCCAGAGCCAAACTGTCAATTCTTATCAATTCAATTCAAAATTCCACCTCCATTTAAATTAACTCAATTGCAATTTAAATAACTTCAATTTCCATTGAAATTGATTTAACCTCAATTCAAGTTGAATTAATCCTCAATTTCTTTCCTAATTCAAATCAAATTCAATTTGAACTACTTCTATTCAAATTTCAACTTAAAACCATCTCGAATTATATAAATTCGAGTTAAATATTTTAAATGTTGATTTAATCCTTTAAATTAAATTAACCTTTACTTTTTAAATCAAATCAACCTTAATTTTTTTTTATTTAACAACTTAAATCTTTAAACCATTTAATTTTTGAATCCAAATTCCAAAATTCCACTTTAAAATTATCTTAACTTATTATAAAGTTCAAATAAGAATTCAAAAACAATTTAATCTTCATATTCTAATTTATTATCCATTTTTTTTTATTTCCAGATCTCAAACCCATTTTGAGATTACTCATAACTCCCATTTAAATTAATCATTTAACTTCCCATGTTAAATTCCAATTTCATCTTGAAATTTCCAATTCAAGTTATTCATTCAAACTTATTTAACTCCCTCCAAGTTAAATTAAATTTACTTAATCTGGTCAACTCTACACAATTTGAATTCCCATTCAAATTTTAAACTTTAGATTAATATTCTTCCCACTTAAATTCAAAAACTTATCACTTTGGGTTTTCATATCACAATCCAATTTAAAACTCAACATTAAGAGTTATTTCAAATCATCCTTAATATTATATCTTAAAATTTTAAACCACCTTTGGTTTTTAATTCAAAACAAATTTCCTTAAAACAAATTTCAAGTTTTCTGGATTTAGATTTAAAATTTCACAATTTCAACTTATCTTCAATTCCAATTTATAAGTCATACTTACCTAAAATTTTATTTCTCTAAAACATTTCATTTTGCTTAATTATTAACAACATTCCTTATTAATCACAACTACCATTTATGATAATAACCAAGATTTTCATATCTGAAAAACAATTCATTATTATCTTTATTCTTGATAACACCTCTACAAATTCAAGATTTTAATTTCAGTTTGAATTCATTTCAAACTTAACTTTATTCATTTTTAATTTGGTTGTATTACTATTACCACTTAATTTAATTCCAATATTTTATTTAATTCCAATTAATTTAACAACCAATTTCTTTAATATATTTAATAATTAGAAAATTATTTCTATATATATCAAAAGATAAACTTATATAAAAATCATTTATTTTTAAAACCATTTTAAAACCTTTATATAAGAAAATAACAAGTACGCTCTCATATATATATATATATACACTCAACTCATCTTAGGGTACTATTGACCCTATCCTTAATGAGTGATCCCACCAGAGCCAAGGTTCTCGCTTAACCTCGCTCTGATACCAAATGTAACGACCCGGAAATTTCGAACCCGAAAATTCCAGATAGTTAGAAGAAAAAGAAAGAGATAGAAGAAAGAAACAGAATAAGACACAGATTCTCACATTCGCAGCGGATCAAATTACAATAGCAAATAATAATATCAGTTATACAAAGAAAAACTGTATCAGTTAATTACATTTTTATATATCAGAGTTACAACATTTCTTAATCACTGGACAGTTAAAATAACTCGTCCCAATAAATAACAATATATCACACTCCATACGTTCCTGCCATCCAGCTCGCCTCTTGAGCTCCAGAACGTCCTTACCTGGAAATCTGTAATACTCGGTCTGACCCGAGCATTACATCAAAGTAACACCCGGGTCAGGCTGGAAACCAGCGTGAGTAAACCCATATAATTTTGAAATGCCAAGTTATAAACTTATTTGCAACCCAAGGTAACTCGTACCTTCATACGAGTTCTTAACTAGTTATAGTCAAAACTTATTCCACAAAACAATACTAAGTACCGTTACTTAGTTTTTAAATGGTCCAGTTTACTTAAATTTATCTCATTTCAGCCTATTAGATTCCATAATCACATCTATAAAGAATTAAAGATTACTAATCGAAGTGGTTCCGGATATTGCTGATACCCGATCCCGGTCTCTTTGAATTCAACGCCATCCTAACTCAAGTTATTCAAATGAAATACAACTCAACTTTAAATACAGGGTGTCACTGTTTTAACCCAGACATATTATATCACATATTTTTCCATATCACATACCCGAGATATCATCTAATCTAAAGCATACAATATCATTCAATCATTCATAGCAAGATTAATCAACCATACCATCTCTAATTAATTTAATTAACTATAAATGAATTAAATTAATTACTTCAATTACTTTTAAATCTTGCTTATTAGTCACAAACCAATTAATTCATCATCCAAAAATTTTCATTTTAATTAATCATCCTTGATTAATTATACTTTAATTACTTTAAGTAATTAACCCTTAATTAATTTCACAAATTAATTATCCTTAACCATTTATAGTATTACCTTAATTAATTACTATATTAATTAATTACCATTTTAATTAATTACCCTTAGTAATTATCCTCAAATTAATCACATTCTTTAATTAATTAATCACTTTAATTACTTAACTAAAATAATTAAGTAATTAACTTTTAATTACTTACATAAGTAATTATCTTCTAATTACTTCCATTAATAATCTTGATTACTTTCTTAATTAATTACCTAACAAATAAGCAATTCCATTACTAAATAATTCTTAATTCATTAATTAATTAACTACTCCATAATTAATTAATCTCAACAATTTATATAAATCAATTTCTTAGATTAATCATCAAGTGATTACCCTTTTATCACTTTAACTAATTACCCCATGAGTAATTTTCTTATTAATTACTTCCATAAGTAATTTTATTCAATAATTAACCAATAATTACTTTATTAAGTAATTATACTTAATTAATCCATAATTAAGTGATTATTTAAAAATTTAATAAACAATTATCTAATTATTTCAAATTAATTAAACAATTAATTAATTAACATTACTTAAATTATCTAATTATGAAACCATTACTCTTAATTAAACTTTACTTAAATCATATTTAAATTAAGTATTCTTAAATTCATATCAATACTAATTTAACCTTATTACCCTTATAAATCAATTATTTGAATTATTTTAAATCTCATTATTCAAAACAAATTATTAACTTGATTTACAAAATCATAATATTAACCTTACTTGGAGATAAAGTATTTATAAATCATTTCTAGATTTAAAACTTCAAATTTATCAAGTTTTAAACTAATTTATTTTCAATATAAATTGAAAATTTGTTATTAAAACATTTTTTCCAAACTTTAACTTAAACTTTAATTTAACTTTGCTTTAAAATCTCAAACCGGTTATTTAAAATAAAACAACCCGAGCACTCACTTAAATTTCCCGAGTAAACTACAATAAAACCCCGAGTCACTCTCGAGTAAATCCACTCACGCCTCCGCTTCGAGTCTTCCACGCGAGCAACACGAGAACGTCCCGAGTTTCTTCCTTCTTCCCCAAAACCAGCAGCTACCCAGACACCAACTTGCACGCGTGCACGTGCACGATCAACTGATCGACCTCCGATCATCACTGCTGCCACTCACAGATCACCGTTGACCCCCTCTACCAATTTCCATCACCCAGTCCTTCATTCAAGCTCGAAATCAAAAACGAGATGTTCGATCACTTCTCTGGAAACAACCCAATCACCAAATCCCTCTCGCGCCGCCGCCTACGATCACTAGGAACCTCGCCGCCACGTCTAGACCTTCATCAACGATCCACGCTTCATTTCCCACAATTCCGGTCCATCCCGATGCCATGGCGACAATGCATTCGCCTCGACTACCAGTTCGACCAAACCAAATCCCTAAACCCTATTCCTCCTTCGCCGCACCACCACGGCGATCAGAAAAATCGCCTACCAATTTTCCTGTACTCACTAACCCAAAAGCTACCTCCGACCTCAAACTTGACCAATATCGTCTCGCCCATCGTCGGCAATTGTTGAAAACTCGAAATTTGTTCAACTCACAAATTCTCATGATATACTAAATTAAAAATCATGCATCATCTTCTAAAAATCATGGTTTTCTCTGTCGAACACAATGATGTATATGAATCAATAGATTTCGAGATTTGAAATTTTCATGTTTATGAAACTTTTCACTGTATATTTAAATTACCAGATAAACTCAATTTAAATCTTCTCAAAAGTATTTTTAAGGCCTAGATCTAGACTTTACAAACATGTTTAGTTTAAATACCCAGGCCTAACAGAGATTAGAGTAAGAAGAATTGGAATTTTAATCTAAGTTTTAAACTCTGAAACTTAGAACAGAGATGATCACTTATATGGTCAGACATACTCACAGTATCTTCATTCGTATAAACATGTATTAAGATTTAAAACAATCATGCATACACATTTTCAAACAATCATACTTCAAGTATCAACCGCAATATCAAAAGCACATAGGCAGATAAGTGAGTTTGCTCACCTGGCATTTGAAAAACAGAGAATAAGCTTTGAAGCTGGACTTGTTTTTGAACAGATCTGCTTATATGGATAATTTGCTTTGACTTAAACTGAGTTGAACTTGCTACTAGATTTGGTTTAGTTGAATCTTTGCTTGATGTTTTGCTTGATGAGTTGCTCCTTGAATTCAGGTTGAGGTTTGAGATAGTTGAAATTTTCTGGTTTTTAGTTATTTACAGGCTTTGGTTTTCCTTTTGAAATGAATGAAGATGAAAAGATTTTGAGGAAATATTTCATTAGCCTGGTTTCTCCAATACTATATTGTTTATAAGTTTTCAAATTAAAAGAAAGGTATTTGCCACTTGTTATTACACTAAGCTATACACTTGTTAATAAGGAGATTTATAATTTAACACATGTTATTTGATTCTCTAATATGTTAACACTTGTCTCATGATTTAATTAGTTATATTTTTAAATGTTAATGAAAGATTAATACATAATTAAGCCTAATGAATTAGCTAATTTATATTTATATGTATAAATAATCTTAAAAGAAATAAAAACCCAATTCAAATTAAACTTTTGAAACCCAAATTAAAGTCAACTTATTCAATTTTAAAATGATAATTTCATTTTCTTATTTTAATTCTTTTTATATTTATATGGAAAATAATATATTATTAATATGGTTTTGAAAATAATAATTTTAACAATTTTAAATGATTTATAAAAGAGATTATAATCACTATTATTATTAAATGAATTAAAACCATATGCCAATTTGTAATTTAAACTTATATATAAAATTTTCAAATCATAGATTATCTATAATATATATACAAGTATTATCAAACCAATACTTATTCATACATATATATATATATATATATATATATATATTTCCATTACCAGAAATTTTATTTAACTTATAAATCAGTATTTCTATTAATAAATTTAGTTAATTTATCAGTTACAAATATCCCAAAACCCGGGTTATCACAGCTAGGGTTTCTTTTGGAGTAAAAATGGTTTAGGTAATGGGTAGAATGAGGAAGATAGATGAGATAAGTATTAATAGGGTGAATGCTTGCATTGGAAAGAGTGTATTGGTATTATAAAAAACTGAAAAAAATACGGGCTAGTCGACTGAAATGGGTTGCTCAGTCGACTAGTATACAGGGTTTTGCATGCCATAAGTTTACAGTGTAAAATATCGGAATTCGGTTGACTGTATATAGGGTGGCAGTCGACTGATAGCTGAGTCAAAATTTAAATAGATAGAAGATTTAGTCGACTGAAATGGGTAGTTTAGTCGGTTGAACATTCATATCAAATTATGCATGTGCACAAATATTCAGTTGACTGAAATAAACATTTCAGTCGGCTGAATTTTAGGTTTTTTTGCCATATTCATGATTTTTCAAAAATATTTTTATGTGAACAAGTGTAATAACAACTTTGATATATGAACTATGATTTGGATTACCTATGCTCCTTCAGACAAAATTCAAAGTTACTTTCTAAAATTATCGGTTACTTAATTATACCAATATTCTAAATCACTTGTATGATACTCTTATATATCCTAAGAGTACATACAAATACAAATTTTATTTTACTTTTTGCCATTTAGGTGAAGATCTTATTAAAATTCAGGGCTTTTAAAACTGGGTCAACCTCTTGACCTCTTTAAATTAGACTGTTTAAATGGACGATGTTTATGGGTTGACCCAAAACAATAAATAGTTTACACTAGTTACAAGTTTCAAACAAAAGCTATGGTTTTAATAAAACAATTCCTATGAAAACCCACCTACCTTTTTACATTAAGGTGTTATAATAAATGATGTTTATGGACTTCCCACTAACACCAATTAGTTTACACTGCTTAGATGTTTAAATAATATCTATGATTTGATAAAACAATATTATCAAAACCCTATCCAGTCTAACCCAGTTAAATCACTGTTAAATTATCCTTTATCTTCTCTAAGGGTAAAAATTCATTTATCCAAAACAGTCTTTTATCAAAAATATTATTTATTTGGAAATCAATTCCCTTTAAGAGAACTTAAAAATTAAATACCCAGTTATAAATTTCAAAACTCATCTTTGAAAGCATACTACATATATTTCTTTTATGAAATAACTTCAAATAATTTTATTTACTAAAACTCAGTTTGGGTTCGTTCAGTTTTTGACTCATTTCGATCACATAATGATAAAGAAAATAATTTACTAAGTACTCCACAACGCTTGCCTAAGTAACATCCGATCATCACTTAGAAAATTATTCATATTACCAGAAAACTAACCAGAATGTTTTCCTCCGAATTATTCAAAGAAAAAGCATTCTACTTAAAATTTCGTTTTCAAAATATTTATACTTTAGAAATATTGTCAAATGATACTGCTATTACTTTTCTCAAAATCTTTTGAAATCATTTCAAAGAATTCCGGGATTTAAATTTTCCAAAAACTCTTTAAAATTTTATTTTAAAAGACAAATTTATAATATTAAGTGTATTAAAACAAGGGTAAAAACAAATGTTATTTTAAACATCGTTTACTAAAATCCCAAAACAATTTACACTTAGCTTTATGCATAAACAATTCTATTCAAAAGTTCTCATTAAAAGCCAGCATTTATTAATTTAAAATAATATTTATTATCTCAAAGGATAATAAAAAAAATTAAATACCTTTATATATTTTTAAAACAATGTTAATCGTCCTAGGGGATGATTTATAATACACTTTGATGAATCTAAAGCAATATTAATTATCCCGAAAGATAATTAATCAAATTTACAATTTCGTTTGATAAACAAATCAATTATCTTTAATAAAATAGTTAATTACTTCCAAAACACTTTCATCAAATCAATTAAGTTACTTTGAACTCATTTCTTAAATCAATTAACTAACTTAAAATATCATTTATCAAACGATTTATTAAATTCAGATATTATTAATTAAAATGGATAATTAATCTCAACTATCATTAACTAAAATGATTTATAAAATTTACATACTATTAATCAAAACAATTAATTAGATTCAAAATGATCATTAGTTAAAATGATTAATTACACTTCAAATATCATTTGATCAAAATGATTTAGTTAAATTCAAACATCATTAATTAAGACGATTATCTAAATTTCAAAACACTACCGTTTAAACAATTAATTAAATTTAAAAAATCATTAATTAAAATGATTAATTAAAGTTCAATATCATTAATTAAAATGATCTATTTTAAATTCAAATCTCATTAATCAAAAAGATTAATTAATTTCAAACATCATTAATAAAAATGATTAATTAAATTCAAATATCATTATAGAAAATGATTAATTACTTTTAAACATCATTAATTAAAATGATTATTAATTTCAAATATCATTAATTAAACTCCATTATCATTAATTAAAATAATTAATTAAAGTAAATTAATCATGATTTAAAACGACTAATAAAGTGTAAAACATCATTAGTAAAAATGATTAATTGAATCAAAAGATAAACTAATTTAAACATCATTAATTAAATTGGTTAATTAATTTCAAAATAATTAGTTAAAATGATTAATTAATTTAAATAACCATTTATAAAATGATTAATTAATTTAAAATATCATCAATTAATACGATTAATGAATTTTAACAACATTCTGTTTAGTGAAAACACAAGCTCATGTTCAAAACACACACGACAGGGTTTTGGGGATGAAAATCTATAAATGACGGTATAGCAAAAATTGTTAAAATGACACTTAAAAAATTTAAAAGGAATATCAAGATTGATTTCTATTAAACATCCATTTTCCAAACGAAAATTCAACCAAACAATAAATCAAACAATTTAACTAACATCCATGCAATCAATAATAGCTTATAGCATCATAGATATGATATAGTAAAATTGAATGTGAATTCAACTCATGTTTAAATAATTCTCCATTATTATAGCTAAATTTTCTCATAAATTTATCCTCTAAATGTACTATCCTACAATTTAGATTATATTAATCAACTTTTTATCAAAAGTTACTCTCATCTTGACACTGTTAAAAGATAACTTTTAACTTAACCCTTTCACCGAATACCTTATAGTCAAATTGTGAAACTGAATTCACAAGGGGTTCGTTCTCAAGGTTCCCTAATTCCTATTTACCTAACCTATACTTTACTAAGAAAAATATCTTATGAACTTATTCAACAATAGTTAATGCTTAAAATTAACGAACATAACTAAACAAATCCTAAATGATAATAATAAAATATTATCATCTCCTAATAATCAACTCATCAATAGAACTACATTAATTTTGAAAATCATTCTTGTATATATAAAGTATATTCCTAGGTAATATTTTTTCATTTACCATTTAAAACAATACTATATCGGTGGGTCTGCTCAAGTGTTTAGAAATCCCTATCGATAACGCCGATCAGACGCATCGACCAGAGATTGTATACCACAGATCAAACAATACAATATAAAACATTTTTATAAGACTAACAAATATGAACTCAATGTGTGTCTATATATTTATATATATATATGTTTGTACTATAAGACTTATCCTAAGACATTAATAATCCTATCCTTAGATGGTTTACCCTACCAGGGCTTAAGGGTTTGCTAAACCAAAGCTTTGATACCATCTATGACAACCCACCTTTCCGACCGCTAGGAACGATACTTAATACATTCTCGGTATTCTTGTGTCGTTGCCCAAGCATCCAAAAGATAAGTTGTCATGGGGAAAAATAAATAATAGAAAGAATAGAATAGAAAAACCTCACAAAAGAATGGTTACATATAATACAAAATGATTTAGTATAAAAGGTTTCTCCTTACATGGAGTTATCAGAGTTATACAAAAGAACTACACCTAACAGATTGGTAGTTATACATTCTAACTTTACATTTTTTAGATACCAAATATACCAACTTAATCATACAACATAAATAAATAATTAGATAACTAAAGAGCCGCTTGCTCGATCACCATCTTCAAAGAGCTCCAAAGAAAAACTTGCTATTCTCGAACTACTCAAATATAATTGAGTACTCGAGAGTTTAGAGAAAATAAACAACTCAGGTCAGACAATATGCTTGGTATAAGTAAAACTCTAAAACAAAAGGGAATGTATTTAACAATAATATGTGGGACAACGCTGCTAACGCAGAACGAGTTTTCTTCCACATAAACAACAACCAAACATAAGAATGGAAACCAAAAATAGGAAACAAATCCAAACATAGATGATGGACAAAAATAGTATAAAGATCCAGACTTGAATGAATAGAAATAGTTTGAACAAAATCCAAACTAGACAGAATGGATAGAATAAGATAGCAGTCCGAATTTGATAGAATGGGCAAAACCTATAATTAAACATCGTGAAGAATGGTTGAATCTTCCCGTTGCAATTACAGAAAAACAATTCAAAGGTTCAAATCAAATAAGGAAAGGAAAATCTCCAACGAATGACTAGGAGGGTGCATCCACCTTAAAAGAAGTATACCTTTAGAAATATACTTGAAGACCCTGGGAACTCCAAGCCGGGCCTTGCTAATCCATACTAAGAATCAAAGCATTTCACATCTAAATGCACAAAACCGAATCGAATCTAGATGAGATGTGAAAATACCCTAATGGGAGCAACCCCATATAACTTGGCCCCTAAAAACATGCGCTTTGATTTAGTCATTTTCGACAAAGGATAACAAAGCTCAATGGAGCAAACATCATCTTAGAATGATGAAAAATAAAGAAACTGAAGTAATCGATAGCTGGGAAACCAACTATCGAGGATATAAAACGATTGAATATGGAAATTAAGTCTGGTGTACCCATCACTACTCATTGAATTCAAACTTGTACTATTCCTGGGTTAACGATAATGCCGGACAAGTCAAGGTAGTGTTATCTCAAAGTTATGTCTTACGACCCTTCTTAATTTTCGGAATAATGACAAGTCCACGGCTTCGACGTTTAGTGTTAAGCATACAAGTAAATCGTTTCTGTATAAGTGATAGCACTTTATGGAAATTAATTCATTTTCATAAACGAACCAAACTTTTTCTTATAAAAACTGAATTCGTGCTTAGCTTCACATTATAGTATTAGCTTTAAAACACTTTGTTAAAAAGTTCACTAACTTTAAACATCATTATAAAAAGGACTTAATAACTTAAAACATCGTTATTACATTTATAAATCAACTTTAAAACATAATTAATTCAGTTGATTGATTGTCTTCAATAGCCTTTAAATCTAAACAAGTTAATCACCTTTAAGCACCATTAATTTAATTAATTAATAAAAATTATTTATAATTAATTAAATTACATAATTAATTAAAATAAATAACAAAGTCAAAATATCCTTGTTACTTTAACAAATTCACTTTGAAACTTCATTGATTAAGTTGATAAATTAACTTCAAATGCCTTTAATTGACATGGGGAGATCGCCTTTAAAACATCATTAATTCAATTTATTAGTAATATTTAAATATAATTAACTAAATTAATTAATAAATAATTAAATATCATTATTTAAAATGATTAACAAATTAAAACATCATTAAAAGGAAGATTACTTTATGGTAAAACAAACAGATTTACTTTAAAAATCATTAATTAAAAAGATTAATTAATTCGAAAAGGTCGTTAGAAAATTGATTAACTAATTTTAATCCATCATTATTGAAAGATTTATTAACCTTGAACATTATTAAATAAAATGATTAATTAATTTCAAAACATCGTTAACCAAGTAATTAGTTAATTTTAAAACACATCGTTAATAAGTTAATTAGTTAACCCTAATCCTTATTAATTAAATAATTAATTAAATTAATTAATCATTACTAGAATAATTAATTAAATTTGAAATAATTATTATTTCAAAAACATACTTAACTTGTAAAACTAATCCAAGCATGAAAATGAAACCAAACGGTTTCGATAAGAAGCGATTTTATGAAAGTGTCGATGTAGCGACTATCACTATAGGGGCAATTCGGTAAACAAATTTATGTCATTGTCAATAGAACCAATTATCGCATAGCAAGGATATGAGCATATATATAGTAATTTACTATGAAACAACATGTAATAATTATTTGCTAGCAATTATATTAATTTTAACAACTAACTTTTCATATAGCTACCTACATACTAACTTTCAAACACGACAACTTTTCAAAGCATAAATCAAACAACAACCAATGCATCATCCAATACATACTACAAGCATTAATTAGCTACTAATATGAATATACATATAGTTTAAAATCTTTGGCTTTGAGGGTGAAGTTTTACTTTCGACGAATCATTACAAAATCTTGCACTAACTTCAATGACTCCTCTCTTCACTTAGACCTTGGTGTCTTGGATCCTTAATGGGTTATTTAGGGTCGACCTAGTGGGCTAAAGGGCATAGCCATGGTCCAAAATTTGGGGTATAGGCCTTGTTTTGGATGTAAGGTGATGTGGAATGGTTTTAACTTGGTTTTAGGAATATGGAAACTAGTTTTAAGGTGGATGGACTAAATTTTTGACTTAAGAATTTTCCTAAGAAGCCATTGACAAAGATAAGAAGCTAGGGAATGGAGATGAAGAAATAGAAACGTAAAGTGAAAAATGAGTGGAGGTGGAGGTTTTTATAGGAAAATGAGAAGGGTATTTTAGTAAAATGATTTAAGGAATAAAATATATTAACTTATCATGGCATTTGGTGCTCCATCCCCTCCCATACCCTAGTACACATCCTCCTCCCCCTCTTTCATGCCTTAACTCATGCAAATGCATCCATGTGTGTGTACATGAAGTATGGTGATACATGAGAGTTTATTTTATATTTTATTATTTCTTTTTCTTTTTCTTTTTCTTTTAAACATAATGTGTCACATCATGTTTATATTTAAAGTAAGCATGGTTTATTACTACTAATTACCTTAATTAACTTACCATATGACATGTATATGTGTGTATGTTGAGACAAACGTGCCCAACGTTTCCAACTACTTTTCGATACCGAAAAGTCGAAATTTCAGAAAATGTTTTTCAGTAACATTTTCTATTTTTATTTAAACTAACTATTTTAGTAAACATATTTTGAAAACGATTTTAACATCATTAATTATTATTTAAAAGATGTTTGTTTAGCTATTAAAATCTATTATTTAAATATTTCAAAATGATTTAGATATTCAAATACAAAGTGATTAATTTACAGGTCGTTACAGATCTATTACTCGATTTTTGACAGCCAGCACTTGATGAGGATTTTTGGTATGGACCAATGTTTTCTATCATAGTACATGGCTATGTAAGGAGAATAGAGGTTCCTAATCAAGGAACTTGATCGAATTTCGCCCTAGAAAATCAAGCGAGCGATACTAGTTCGGAAGGGAAGTTAGGTACTCGAGTGGTGATCGAGTTAGATTTTGCATATGAATGATCTATGTACATTATACTGACTGATGTATAGTGTTTTGTATTACTAGGGTGCGTTGTTTCCTGGGAAGGGTTGAGGTATAATTTTGGGGATGAAATTCTTTTAAGGGGAAAGAATGTGACGACCCAGAACTTTAACCGCTTTGATTTACGAATATTTAATTAATTTTAAATATTCAATATATAGGTTTTATAATGAAAATAAAACTCTTGGAATAATATATAATAATGGTGAAATAGTTTTTTAAATTTGTTTACAAAAATATTTTTTCGAAGAAAGATAAAAAATGTGACCGGAATTCATTTTCGAAATTTCGATTTTTCGTCGGCTAAAAGTTGTCGAAAATATTGTTATCAAAATAGCATAAGTATATACACATTGGTTTAGAAATAAATTAGGTAATGTATGTATTCATGTGTGCATTAGTTAAGTGTATGTGTTATCCATAAAAATCTTCTCCAAGTTAAAATAATGAAAGAAGGAGTATAATGCATCAAAGAAGGTTCCGTAAGCATGAAAGAAGGAGCTATAATGTATTCATGCTTCTTCTCCAAGTATTAAGATGACTTCCACAAGTATCAAAGGGGATTCTATAAGCATCAAAGAAGGTTCTGTAAGCATCAAAGAAGCTTTCATAAGAGTTAAAGGAGCTTCCAAAAGTGTTAAAGTGGCACCTTGAAGACACGAAAAGGAAGTGAGGCTTTTGACAGGGTTGAAAAGGCCTCCCAAGGATTAGAGAAGATTCTTTCATCATGGTCAAAGGAGCTTCCATAAACATCAAGGAAAATGCCTTTGCATATGTCAAATGGAATGCTTCCACTGACATTTTTACTTCCCGGAAGAGTTAAATCCATGCCTTCCGCAAGTGTTAAATGAGTTATAGGCTTCCAAAGTGGTTGAAAGGGGCATCAAAAAGCAGACCTCTGCGATAATCAAAGCCTAATACCTTTTGCAAGAGACAACCACTTTAACTAAAGCTACCTTCTGCAAGTTTCTTCAACATGGAAGACCTTCCGCAAGTATTGAGAGAGTCCAATGCTTCCATAGGGATCGACAAGAACACCTTCCACAACCATCAAAGTATATGCTCCCAAAGCAGTTGAACTTTTCGTAGGGGCCAAATCATTTGCTAATGTCATTCCATCCTTTGTAAATGCCTCTGCAACTACAGGGTAAAGGCTTTCGAAAACGTCATCCCTTTTGCAAGTATTTGTACCTTCCGCATATGTTGGAACACCCTTTCGCACTCATCCAACACGTCTACAGCAATAAAGGGCCTCTTCCATACCTTCCGATGGCGTCGAAGGCCTCCAAATCCTAGACAAAAGCTGCATCAAAAAAGCACTTTGAAGTCAAGAACAACGAAAGTTTATGAAAGTATCGTTTCGACTTGGTCGATAGGATGAATGTGAAAGGCGCCAACCCGCACCTATAAATAAAACCTAAGGGTGATGTTTTAGGGATCCAATTTTTCATTCTTCCCACTTGTATGCTATTTCTAATTTGTAAACCCTAATTTCTAAATCAAATTGGGGATTTCACTTCATTGTACACTTAAGCCTTTGTATTTATAAAAGTTATCAATAAAACGGATACATAACATTATTAAATTCATCGATTCAGATTTATTACATGCATATGGCTTTGTTTATGGAGTATACACATTTATACCTTACGGAGGAGTTCCTTACGAAGCCATAGGATCTATTCAACACACTAATACCTTTCGGTACCATTGGATCACAACCGCAGGCTATATTAACCAGTTCGAAAGTGTTTTCGAAGGGGTGTATTAACGACATCAATACTCTCCCTTTTTATGCATTTGAAAAGGTTTTATATGATTACAACAACTTCGCCAGGCTTCACTAAGGATTTTTTTAGCTTTCCCTTACAACCTTCTCCTTCAACCTTACTTCAGAGTGTTGATAAGATTTCTTGTTAACATTTTTGGCACTAGAAGGAAGGTTTGAACCTCCGATTCCCTATAACCATCTCTATAGACTAATTGCATAAGGTTCTTTATTTGCAAGAAGAAAATGGTAAGGGCTAGGAGTAATAATGACATTTCAAATGAAGAATTTTGCGTCATAATCAACTTTGGAAGATAATATAATCCCAAACTTCAACTTAGAGAATATGGAAATTGGGCAACCTTCAACCGTAATAAGATTTGAAAATAATGAGACTAAAGTCTAAAATCTATTGCAACAAGTGATAGTTGTGTGAGAACTTCTTGAATGGGCTCCAAGGATTATTAAAGGTTGTGGAAGGAGGAGATGAAGCATAATCTCCAAACAAGGACAAAATGGAAACCAAGAAAGTCAGGTTAAGAGGTCTCTTGAGCATTCAAATACTTCAATTCAAAGAGACAATAGAAATTACCATGATGAGGAAATCGACCGAGATGATATCTCACACCAAATAATAATGGATAGCTTAAAGAAAAGGAATTCCTAATCTAGAGAAATATGTTATCCATTAAAAAACTCCTTTTTAAGAAGAAATAATGGCAGTTGGCATTCCTCCTCACATTCAAATTTCCTCACTAAATTATGATGGCACGACCAACCGAAGGATCACTCAGTAGCTTTTGGAATAAGAATGGATTTCTATATGCTTCTAGGGCAATTTGTTGCAAACATTTTCTGGTAACATTTCAAGGAGTGGCCATCTAATGGTGTAAGAATTACCATGGAAGGACCATCCACTCGCGGGATTAATTTTCTTGTGAGTTTATTATGCAATTTTTCATATACAAAGGTCCAACTATGGATTTTAGTCTGTTAACTACGATCAAGTAGAAGGGTAGCTACTTGACGAATACTTGAAAAGATTCGGTTCGAAAGCATTGAAAGCAGGAAATACAACCAATAGAGAAAACGTTATGGCAGTTCAATCAGGATTGATTGAGAAAACCCTTTTCTTGGAATAACTTGATAATCATGGATGCAAGGATCTGTGAAACTTCTATTTTCAAGCCGAGAAATTTATTTAGATGGAGAAGTGCCATCTTTTTGCAAGTGAATCCCAAAAAAATCAAAGAGAAGAAGAGATCAACTCTGAGTCTCCTAGTAAAAGATCGAAAAGAAAGAAAAGTAGAAGAAAGAGTCAGAGGGAGACTTTCAAATCCAACTACGTGAATTTGAACAAACCCCTTTCTCATATTATCACCATAGCAAAAGACTCTGAAAGTTTTTCAATTACTCATGAAATATCGAGCTGTCCCAAACCAAGCAAAGGGAAGGACTATTGCGACTACCACGAGGCAAATGGACATAAGAACGATGAGTGTCGTATCTTTGCAGGAATAATTTAGAATATGATCATATTGAGAACCTTAAAGGAATTGATTAAAGACGCTTGAAGAAACCTCTTGTTCAAGCAAGGAATTGAGATTTTGTATTGCAATTGAGGTTTTTCTGAAAATTCAATGTTTCTACACTATTATTAGACAGGAATTCTGAACAAGTGTCTCTTGATGCCAGATAGACTTTTATTCTTTTTGTTAGAAGATGATGGTAAATGGGAATAAGAGCCCTTCAATCTTCATATTATTAGATAACGTTCAAAATTAATACCAAACTATCTACTAATTTATTAATGAATGAATGAAAATTACTAACATACAGTACAGGGTTGGAGATAAAATTATAGCAAAGAGACAATATAAAACCACTTAAAGCAAGAAATTAATTCTCGATGGCCAAATAAAACTTAACCCAAGAAAAATGGCTTCGGATGTATGATAGCATTCTTGAAAGGTCCTACCACATAAACCAACATCTGCTGATAAGGTGATATTATTCCACATTTCTATCATCACATATTGGAAACATGTTTAAACATTATATAGTGATATGCATTAGTTAAGTGTATGTATGTATACATATATACTTAAGATAATATAATATAAAAATTATATAAAAGTAAACATCACATCATGGAAACATGTTTAAACATTAAGTGCATGCATTTATGGTATGTTGGCTTTGATTAAAAAGTGTGACGACCCGTATTTTTAACGGTTGTTAAATGGGTAATTAACTGAACTAATCATCGAAATATAGTTTTGATTAGTTGAATAGATGAAATTATGATAGTTAAGATGTCGGATTGTATATATAGATTGATTTGAAAACTATAACAAAATATCAAATTTTATAGTTTCAGCAACGAAGAAAAAAAAATATAGTCTTATCAATATTTAAATATAAGTGTAAAACAAAACATATGGTTATAAGTATAAAAATAAATATATAAACACAAGAAACTATGAAATTAACATAAGTATAAAAATAAATAAGAAATGAGAAATAAAATGTTGATAGTTTAACTTTTAAAAAAAGAAGATAAGTATGAACACATACATAAAATAAAATAAAATAAAAAAATCTATGTACTTACCCCTATCATCTCAACCGAGACAAGCAAGAAAAGGCAAGGGAGATAAATGTGCAAGGCTAGACTAAACAAAAGAAACTATAAATATCTATGTACTAATATATAAAGATAAGTATGTAGGCTTGGGAAATAAGTCAATGATAATTAATGTAATATCATTTCAGCCTACAAGTTGAAAAAAAATCTTTGGCCAAGTATAAACAAATATTTTTAGTACATAAAATCTTGTACCTGTATACTTCAGCCTGTACAACTTTCTTTTTATATACATCACCTCTTCTTCATCTCGAAAGGAAAAAAATAGAGCTAAGATGAAATCATCAAAGAAAAACTTAAAAGCAATTGCAGTTTTCAAAACAAAACAAATTCCAGCAACTTCAATTCTGATTTGAATACAAGATCCTCTCAACAACAAAAGATTTCAAATCAAAGAAGCAAAAGCAATTCAGGTTTTAAAGTTTTCAAAAGCTTTTACAAAGGTGCTCTGTTCTTTATCATTTGTTTACAGGTGAGTAGTCTACTACTCTAGTTAAATGCTTAAATCTGTTTAAAATTTATGCTAGGGAGTAAACTTTTATTCTAAAAACAGTTTCAAATATGATATTTAATTTTGATGCATTTAGTGAATCTTGAAGTAATATAGTATAAAATGTTTGCATGTATGTTTGGATTTGAATGCATGTGTATATATGAAATGTCTTATGAAGAATTGGTCTCTGTTGTTTATACAGGGTTGAAATAAGCCTTTAAAAATCTTAATCTTCTCATGTATTCGATTTTAGACTGTGATTCCTAAAAGAAAAATGTGAATAACAATGTCATATTAATTATAAAAATGGACTCAGGAATTTAGATTGAGGTTTTGTCTCAAATTTTTATAATTACAGTGAATATCAAAAACATGGGTTAAAATTTATCGATCTAAATTCGATCTTTGAATATATAATCTGATTCGTAAAGTAAAATGATGAATTATGATGGGAATATCATGATTTTAATAGTGTAATGGCTGAGAAAATCAAAAAAATTTGAATTTTGGTCAATCACCAATTTCCGATGATCTATGTCGAAATGGAGTTTGGGTTTGGTGTCGAGGATAGCTGGAAGGTTGACGATCACTGGAAAATTGGTCGGTGATTTTATAATTTGATGATGAGGCCAGGGGATGATGATTTAGGGTTTTAGTGTAGTTTTTGGTCGTGTCCAATGGCGAGGTGATCTCGACGTCATGGTCGCATCGTACTCAATCGCGAGCATTAGGATAGCTGCATAGGTCAATGTCGAGGCTAAGGTCGCAGGGACGTGGATTCCAGTCGACGTGATCGACGGGGGCGGGGGGTTTTGTGGATCTCGCTTTGTTCCCGTTTTTCGATCGATGATCGAAATTTTGTTTTGCTATCGGATTTTGGGTTCTGGGTGATCGTGTGGTTCGTCGTGGTCGTCGGTAGTTGGGTGAAGGCCGGAGGGATGGTCGGCGTCGCATAGTTCGCCGTGCATCGTGCATGCATGCACGATGTATCAAATGAGAGAGAAGTTTGGCAGGAAGCTGTTTTTCCTCGGGTTTAATCTCGTGTTGTTTGCGAGAGGACTCGAAGTAGATGACGAAGTGATTATCATTAATTAAACTTAAGGACTTATGTAATTTGTAAGTTAATGATTATTACTTCCAAAGTTTATAAAATGATAATTAAGGAAGTAATTAAGATAATGGTTCATCTTTTATTAAATTAAGGGTTGAGTAATTAAAAATTAATTAACTAATTGATTGATTAATAATTAAGGATTAATTAATTAAGGAAAATTAAGGGATAGATAATTAAAGGTTAATTAATCAATGAATTTAATTAAGGTTGGTTAATTAATGTAATTAATTAAGTAAGGATAACTGAGTAATATAAGTAATTAAGGGAAGGATAATGAAAGTATTTTAAGTTGGTTAATTTAGTAATGTTAATTAAGCTGGGATGAGTAATAAATCCATAAGTAATTAATTTAATTGGTTAAATTAAATTAATGGAAGTATGTGATTAATTGATCTGGATTATGGATAACTGAATTGAATTGAATGATTTGATTTATAACTAGTTTGATAACTTGTAATGTATTGTGATATGATATGATGGATTGAACTGTGGTATTATGAGTTATCTATCGATAATTGATTTGCTGTGAGAACATGTATTTAAAGTTGAATTGTATCCACTTAAACAATTGGGATTAAGATGACATTGAATCGAAGAGACCGAGGTCGGGTATCAGCAGATACCCGGAACCACTTTGTTTTGTAATGTAAGTTCTTTCTAAATTTGGATTTAGAAGCAAACAGGCTGGAATGAAATAAGTTAAGAATCATGGATATTTAAACTGAGTAGTGATTCTTAGATATTGTTTGAAATAAGTGATTGACTTAAATAGGTTGAGAACTCGTAGAAGGTACGAGTTACCCTGCTTTGCAAATAAGTTTCATAACTTAGTATTTCAAGTTATATGGGTTTACTCACGTTGGTTGCCAGCCTGACTCGGGTGTTACTTTGATGTAATGCTCGGGTCAGACCGAGTATTACAGATTTTTCTGGTAAGGACGTTCTGGAGCTCAGAAGACGAGCTGGATGGCAGGAACGTATGGAGTGTTTTCCACTGTGATATGTTGTTATTTATCTGGGCTATGTTGATTTTAATTGTCCAGTGTATGTGTAATGTTGTAACTCTGATGTATTAAAGTGTAATTTGACAAGTACAGATTTCATTTGTATAACTGTTATTATTTGATATTATATTTTGATCTGCTGCGAATGTGAGATTCTGTGTTTTATTTTCTGTTTCTTCTTCTATCTCTTTATTCTTTCCCTAACTATCTGGAATTTTCGTGATCGAAAATTCCGGGTCGTTACAGTTGGTATTAGAGCGAGGTTAAGCGAGAACCTTGGCTCTGATGGGTATACTCATAAAGATAGGGTCAGTAGTGCCCTAGAATGAGTTGAGTGTAATATATATAAGAGAACGTACTTGTTATTTTCCTATATAAAGATTTTAAATGGTTTTAAAGGTAAATGATTTTATATAAAATTATATTTGATATATATATATAAAGCAATATTCCTTAACTAATAAATATTAAGGTAACTTGTTGTTAAATTATTGGAATAAAATAAAGAAGTAATAGAAATATAATCAAACTGAAATTGAATAAAGATAAGTTTGAAATAGATTCGAACTAGAATTAAAATCTTGAATTTGGGAAAGAGTTTCAGAATAAGATGATAATGAATGGTTTCCGGTTGCAATAACCTTGGTTATTATCATAAATGATAGATGTGTTTGATAATAAATGTGTATTAATGAGTAAGAAAAATGAATTGTTTTAGGGAAGTAAAACATTTAGGCAAGTATGACTTATAAATTGGAACTAAAGATGATATAAATTTTGAGGTTTTAAATCTAAGTCCAGATGATTTGAAATTGTTTCAAAGTATTAATAGATATAATGGATAATATTTTCTAAGTGTATGAATCTTATTTTAAACAAGAGTTGTGTTAAAATTTTAAGGGGAATTTGTTTTGAAATTAAAATCAAATAATGGTTTAAAATCTAAAGTATGACTTGAAGTGCGAATGAAATAAATATGTATATATATGGGACATACATAAGATCAAAGTTGATTGGAAGTAAACACTAGGTGTTGAGTTTTGAATTTTCCCTAAAATGTGATAAGTTTTTAAGCTTATAAGTGAGAAGGGATATTGATAAGAAGTTTAAGAATTTGAAATGGAGAAATTCAAATTTTGTGAGGTTGACTGGATCAAGTGAATTGAATTTAACTTACGGGAAGTTAAATAAGAATAACCTGAATTGGAAATTTCAAGATGAAATTAAAATTTTACTTAGTGAAGTTAAATGGGTTGTTTTGAAATGGGAGTTATGTGTGATCTCAAACGGATTGAGGTCTGGAAATGGGAAATGTGAGCTATTGAGGGATGCTGTTTTAAATAATCTGGATGTTTATTTACTTTGGCTTATCCTGATATCATCCTTTTGTTATTAATAATCCATGAAATTGTGAATTGGATTATTCTAATTGAATTAAGAAATGGACTGAGGTAATATACATCCATTGCAGAAATTAAATGGAATCACTTTGAACTTAAGAATTAAATTTGCAAACTAAAATTGTTTAAGAATTGGTTTCAAAGTTAGAAGTTAAAAATTTGGAGATAAATGAAATTCTGAAGATTTAATCGTTTAAAAGTTTTGAACTCTTATTTGAACCTTGAAATAAGTTAAGTAAAGGCAATTTAAAATGAACATTTGAAATTTGGATTCAGAATTGAATATTGTTAAAGATTTAGGTTGTTAAATTAAAGATAAAGGTTAATTTGATTTAAAGGATTAAATCAACATTTAAAATTTAACTCGAATTTATATAATTCGAGATGGTTTAAAATTGAGATTTAAATTGAATTAGTTCAAACTGAATTTGATTTGAATTAATGAGAATTGTGATTGAAGATGGATAAGTATAAAATTCAAGTGGAAAATTGGAATTGGATTAATTTGAAATAAAATTGAAGATTGAATGAGTTCAAATTCAAAATGGGAATTGGGATTAATTCATATAGAAATTGAAATGATTTGAAATTAGTCTAAACTAATTTGAATAATTTGGAATTGTAATTAAAGTGAATATGTTTAAAATCAAATGGAATTTGATTTAAATTTGGAAAGGAATTGATGCTAATTCAACTTGAATTGGGAATAAATCAAGTTTAAGGAAAATTGAAGTTATTTAAAATTGGAATCCAATTAGAAGTGGAAAATTTAAGTTGAATTGATTTGAAATAGAGGTTGGGAATTGAACAGTTTGGCTCTGGACTATTTTTCAAAAATAAATTGTTTTCATATAAATCTATTTTTCCAAGCTATTTACTATATACAATCTTTATTTTTTTTTAAAAAGCCAAATTATTTTATATTTGTTTTATAATTATTTTTGGAACTATTTAACAATTTTTCAACTGTTTTATAAACTAATTACTATTTTACAACGATTTTGTAATTATTTAAAATTTCTATAACTATTTGACTATTTTCCAACTATTTTACAATTTCTCAACTATTTTACAAACTAATAAGTATTTTTCTACTACTTATCTATTTTTAACTTTTCAAGCTATTTTCTAAATTTAAACCGGTCAGAGTGCAAACTGTTTATGATTAAGTATCCATTTGAGATAAGAATTGCGGTAATAATCCAAATAAGGGTTGAGGCAATGGTGAATAAAGGAATGAGAACCTAAGAGGAATGTGAATAGAAAAGAAGATTGATTTGGCTAATAATCAATGAAGATAAATACGTAGGATGTACGTATATTATTCTATTCACATAGTGGTTTGATCCAGATTCGAGCATAGAATTTCGAGATAGTATTATCAATCCGATTTGGAATTTTTCGATCGATTTTCGAAGGCGAACCTGGATATGGATTTTTGATTGGTTCTGGATATTCTCTATCATAGTTGTGACTATGTAAGGAGAATGATGGTTTCTGATCAAGAAACCAGATCTGAGTCCGCACTAGGAAGTCGGGTGGACAATACTAGTTCAGAATTGGAATTGTGTGATCGAGTGAGCGATCAGATTGATATAGCGTACGGATGATATGTGTACATCGTACGGGTTTGAATGAAATTGATATTGAAATTTTGTGGATAAGAACTGTAAATGATTTTTGAAATTGAAAATATATTTTGTTAAATATATGATGAAGTAAAGTGGAAATTGGATATTTCTATCATAAAAATTTACTTTATGGAAGTAAGTAATTCGGTAGGTGACTTTATAGAGTAATTAAATTTGAATATTGATTTGGACTAAACAAGTTATATATCTTTGTTATATATATTGATTTGGACTAAACAAGTTATATTGAATATTAAAAGGATAGAGAAAAGAATTTTCAAAAACTTTTACTTTGACCACTTTTTAAAATTCCGAGAGTAACATGGTCAAAAATTAAGGAGAAGATGACCCATTTTCGAGTTCATTTTGTGGTTTTCCAAGCTTTAAAAGTTCTAAAGCATTCTAAGTTTTCAAAGATTTTAGGTAAGTAAAGTTTTCATCTCTTTTTGGAAAGAAGCTAGTGATCTTTAGTCACTTCTTATTGTATGGTGATATATTGGTTGAATTGATTAGCTATTGTGTTGGTTGATTGGTTATGTGGATGTTTACTTGAAAGTAGGAAGTTAGATTTGTGATTTGAAGGTTAAGGTTAGCTATGCATGTAAAAGTAGGATTTTGATTATGTTTGGTGAAACGACCCGACTTTCCAGACCCGGAAAATCGAACCATTTTATTTAAGAAGAAGAGGTAGAAGAAGAAAAATAGGAAACAACATCAGAATCTAACCATCGCAGCGGAATAAAATATAATATATATCAACAGATCTTTACAAAAATCCAAAACTATATCTGTTTATACAATACATCATCAGAATACTTCATCAGAGTACATCATCATCCATAACATACAACTAAATACATACTGGAAAAATAATAGCAAGTACGGGAGTACGTATCGTCATCCAGCTCGTCTCCTGAGCTCCACAACATCATATCCTGAACCTGTTTATTTCGGTCTGACCCGAGCATCATATAAAACAATACCCGAGTCAGCCTGGAATACCAGCGTGAGAAAATCACACTCAAATTGATTATTAAAGTTTCAAAATCCTTTGAAAACAAAAGCATCTCGTAAGACCACGCCACAAATAAACATGTCGGGTTTTTACCTTACTATAGCTAAAACATTTTTTATAGAAATCCTCTGATATTATAATAGGGTCTATATACAAATACTTATAAAATAGCCGAAATTGTTACATTCATTAAATTCCAGCTAATAGGTATACAAACAAATACCGTACAAGGCGCGTAGGGAAAATGTATTTCCAACTAATGACTAGGCACTGGGGTACCACCTGACACAATACGTGGCCTAGATCACAGTACCGAGGACCCACCCTAAGTCCCCTGCAACACAAGGCCGGAACCATCCCTTACTGGACAGTTCCGAATAAAATCACCCCACGGTTGGGATCAGCAACCGCAACACTAAGCCGAAATAAAAAGGGTCATCTAGACAGGGATGACCTTACTCTCAAGTGGGAGCTACCCACGAAGCCTTGCTGCATAACCCCCGATTTTCAGTCATTCCCGGTTGATGAGGCTCGAGGCTAAACGATACCTTTTTATCACATATCCCTTAGAATGCCCATCGTCCGCTGACGATGTATCGAAAGCATTCGTCCATACAAGTCCGTCCCGGGTCCGAACGGAACCGAAGGCACTACTCCTACTACATCCATTTTGGAAATAT